>OW119927.1:71218089-72573922 GCA_933210815.1 Meta bourneti | reverse complement strand
AATGACAATTTCAAAACACTCCAAAACTCTTTTAAATGAATTTCCGATTCATTCAGAAATATAACAAAATATTTTCCAAAGCAAAATAACCCAAGACGCACTAAATATTGAAAATTCTAGGCATTTGGTGCTGTTGACAACACTCATCAAAAAGAATTATACTTGTAATTCAAACTATATACTTCTACACCAAATTTTTAATTCTATTTTGAATCATACAACAGAATCAAATCAAATTTTAACAACACTTCAATTGTCATCAGATAGCATCATACAAAAGAACACAAAACAAACTAGGCTATCTCAATTTAAAATTTTAAAATAATTCTCTTTTCTCAGAAAACAAAACTCAAACTGACCATTTGAATAGTTCTAATTCTAACCATTCAGAACAGAAAATTCTTTTTTATATACCACATGAGTGTCCTAATTTTTTTTTTTTTTTTACAATCAAACAAAATTTTAACTATATCAGTCTAGCTAAAATAAGAATAGTTTTGCAAATCAACAGAATAAATTTGCCTTTCAAAATCAGACAAAATTTTAACTATATCAACCTAGTTAAAATAAGAACACTTTTTCAAAATTATCACTCCTTTTACCAAACAAAATTTTAACTATATCAGCCTAGTTAAAATAAGAGAGCATTTTTGCATATTACAACTGCCTTTTACAAAACCAAAACTGCATGAAACCAAAACAACGATTCTTCAATGAACCAAAACTCAACATGCAAAACTTTACAAATTACAATTAAAAAGGCACTGTTGCTAATGAAATCTGGTACTCACCCAATAATTTGCACTGGAGATATCAGCAATACCAGGATCGTATCCAAACGGCTGCCACCATTTCTTCGTCGTCTGTACTGACTTGCTCAAAATTTTAATTACCATCACAAGGAATACTCCCTTTTTGGTTTAAACCATTTTAATGAACTCACAGACACAGTACAAACACGACACACAACATAAATAGAAAAGGTAGTATATATCAAAATCCACACATCTCAGTCTCGATCACTCTCCAAAAAACACAACCCACACGTCTCTCGCCACACTCGTTCTTAACTCTTTCCTTTCTCAAAGTCCTTCTGGGCATGCGCAAGAGCGCCATCTATCTTAGTCTGAAGTCTTTACACCGTTTATGTCCATGCATGTGGGATACCTGAAATCCCTCGTCGCCCAGAACGCAGATGTCGAGACGTAAAGACGCCTTGCGGGCTCGAAACACAAACGCATGACTCACCCAGCAATTGCAGAGTTTCCCGCCAAAATCGGGAGAAGGACGATTGGCGGTTGATGAACAAAGACGTTGCATTAAACGGCTGCTAAAATGTGAACTATATTAAATTGTTCGTTCATAAGATGGCCCCAATCTCTGTTAATTCATTTCATATTTGTAAATAGTCGATTTAGCTTACATTAAATTCCTCTTAATTTTTAATTCATCTCTCTGATTATGGACACTTTGTCCCACATGTATGCAACCGTAAAGGTTATCTACAACTATTTAATGCAATCGAACTGATATGCTGATCATCAAAAAGTGAATAAAGTGAGTCTTCATCGCCGACGTGAATTAGACTCGGATTACCAATCAACGTCCGGGCAAACTAAAATAGGCGCAGACTAAATTTTCACTAGATAATATTCTTGTTCCTTCGTTAAGGGGGTCTTGGACTCAAAATATGAAAAAAAGTCCAACTTTTTTTATTATCTTAAAACTAATATAGATATTTCTGAATAAAATGACACCTAAATTTTGTTTCTACCATCAGTAGAACCGGAAATATTCGGCTTTTTATAACATGACAGCTGCAAATCAAACGAGCCTCACCCATCAGATAGTGTAAACAAACTGTTTTGGAGTCTACTTTCTACTGTTTCAGCTCTATTTTTGTTCTAACTCAAATAAACTACGCTACGAACACTATTGAAGTTGTAAAGACTTCAGACTAAGATAGATGGCGCTCTTGCGCATGCCCAGAAGGACTTTGAGAAAGGAAAGAGTTAAGAACGAGTGTGGCGAGAGACGTGTGGGTTGTGTTTTTTTTTTTAGAGTGATCGAGACTGAGATGTGTGGATTTTGATATATACTACCTTTTCTATTTATGTTGTGTGTCGTGTTTGTACTGTGTCTGTGAGTTCATTAAAATGGTTTAAACCAAAAAGGGAGTATTCCTTGTGATGGTAATTAAAATTTTGAGCAAGTCAGTACAGACGACGAAGAAATGGTGGCAGCCGTTTGGATACGATCCTGGTATTGCTGATATCTCCAGTGCAAATTATTGGGTGAGTACCAGATTTCATTAGCAACAGTGCCTTTTTAATTGTAATTTGTAAAGTTTTGCATGTTGAGTTTTGGTTCATTGAAGAATCGTTGTTTTGGTTTCATGCAGTTTTGGTTTTGTAAAAGGCAGTTGTAATATGCAAAAATGCTCTCTTATTTTAACTAGGCTGATATAGTTAAAATTTTGTTTGGTAAAAGGAGTGATAATTTTGAAAAAGTGTTCTTATTTTAACTAGGTTGATATAGTTAAAATTTTGTCTGATTTTGAAAGGCAAATTTATTCTGTTGATTTGCAAAACTATTCTTATTTTAGCTAGACTGATATAGTTAAAATTTTGTTTGATTGTAAAAAAAAAAAAAAAAAAATTAGGACACTCATGTGGTATATAAAAAAGAATTTTCTGTTCTGAATGGTTAGAATTAGAACTATTCAAATGGTCAGTTTGAGTTTTGTTTTCTGAGAAAAGAGAATTATTTTAAAATTTTAAATTGAGATAGCCTAGTTTGTTTTGTGTTCTTTTGTATGATGCTATCTGATGACAATTGAAGTGTTGTTAAAATTTGATTTGATTCTGTTGTATGATTCAAAATAGAATTAAAAATTTGGTGTAGAAGTATATAGTTTGAATTACAAGTATAATTCTTTTTGATGAGTGTTGTCAACAGCACCAAATGCCTAGAATTTTCAATATTTAGTGCGTCTTGGGTTATTTTGCTTTGGAAAATATTTTGTTATATTTCTGAATGAATCGGAAATTCATTTAAAAGAGTTTTGGAGTGTTTTGAAATTGTCATTTTCATTTGTTGCTCATTTAAATGACTAAGAAACCCCTTAGAATTGTTTATTTATTTTGCGGAATTTTGAATGTCTAACTTGTGTACTTAAGGAAATTTTTGTTAGTAATTTGAAATTGCTTTGTGTAACTAATTTGGCAAATGTGAGACCATTTTGTGTTCAGAAAAAGAACTCGAAAAAAAAAAATCTGAAAGTGTGGATTTGAATTATTCACTTCCTGTGTTTGTTGACAAAAAAAAAAAAAAAGGAAAAGAATGATATTCTGTTTTATATTTTTGTGTGTGCATTTATGCTTCTGAGTGTGAATCAATTGTTCATAGAGAAAAGGGAATTCTTTTGAACTGAAAATACCTTTTCTTGATTAGACAGGAAAGTTGAGTTTATATTCTGAATTGTATTTTAATTGTAGTATTATTTTCAAAACAGCTGTTCTTTAGTTGAACTTTTCTTTAACTGTTTATTTTCTTCTCAATTTGAAAACATCTTTAAAAAAAAGATATTGTTTTAATGAATGAAAATTTTAATTTGTTTATGTGTTCGAAAATTATTTCTATTGATTTTTGGTTGTTCGGTAAGAAAGTTGTAACGTAGAATTAGCGAATTTAATTCTTTGATAAAGTCTTGTGAATTCTGTTGGAATTTAATACCTTAATAGAGGTTTTTGATAGTGTTTCCCCTGGCCCTTAATCATGGCATTTCTTGCACTTAGTAGAAAGCAGGACTTAATTGCTGTTGCGGAAGAAATTGGTGAGAAGGTACCAACTTCGTGCAAGGTTGCGGATATTAAACAAATAATTTTAAAAAGCCCAAATTTCGATCGGGAGGAGGTAACGATAATCATGGAACGAGTCATAAAAGATAGACTGGAAGAGGAAGAATTAGCTAGACAAGAAAAAATTCGTGAGGAAGAATTAGCTAGACAAGAAAAAATTCGTGAGGAAGAATTAGCTAGGCAAGAAGAAGAACGACAAGAGCGGGAAAGGGTCAGACAACATGAACTCGAAATTAAAAAACTAGAAATGGCTCAGAAGGAATTTCGCCGGTCTGAAGAGGAATCTGAAAATGGGGCGGATAGAAACAGAAAAATCCAACTTACCCAAATCACTCCCAAATTTGACGAAAAAGGGGATGAAATGGGATTGTATTTGATCAATTTCGAGAGGAAAGCAGAGATGGCTCGAGTGCCGAAGGAGGACTGGGTGGCTTATTTGCTGGCCGTTTTGCCAGCCGAGTTATCTAACATGCTTGCCCGAGAACCTCCTGAAGTGGCCAACAATTATGATGTTGTGAAAGATCTCATTCTGAAACGATACAAAATGAACGCTGAAAAATTGAAACAGTGTTTCTACAGACATCAGAAAACAGCAGAGAAAACATGGAGAAATTATGCTCATGAACTGTACAGCTACTTCACTGAATGGCTTGCTGAATTGGAAATTGAAACCTTTCAGCAACTAAAAGATTTAATCGTTGCCGAGCAATTGAAGTATCGTGTACCAGATCAAATCAAGGAGCATTTTCTTGACAAATGGATGAAGTTGAAGACACCTTTTGAATTGGCAGAAGTGATCGAGGAGTACGAAACCATCAGGCAGAGTTTCAGGAAGAAGGAATTTCCAAAGAAGTATGGCTATCAAGGTTCAAAGGGACATTTTAGTGGAAGTAGACCCAAAGTACCATTCAAGGATGACAAGAACAAACATCCGGTCAAAACCGAACCCGCAAGCAACGAAAACCGTGAAAGAGAGTTTGAAAAGAGAAGACAGCTCCGATGCTATGAATGCGGTTCGTTATCACATCTGAGACCCCAATGCCCGAAGCTCAAGAGATCTGAAGTAGTAGCTGCCAATGAAGTCTTTGGAAGACACGTGCCTGAGTTGATGTCTCCTTATACTAGTGCTGGGACAGTAAATGGAGCCCAAATGTCTATCTTGAGAGATACTGGTGCCAGCATCGATCTTATTCCCAGAAAATTTATCAAACCACATATGTACACAGGTGAGCATGTGTGGCTCGCTTCTCCATTAGTAGACAGCCCGGTCTGCTTGCCCATTTCAGAAGTTGATTTGAACTGCGAATTGGGACATGTCCTTACGAAAGCTGCTGTAAGAGACAGTTTTCTGGATCAAGAGCATTACCTACTAAGTAACAAAACCGTTGCTCTGATCGAGAGTATGAAAAAAGATAAGGAGCTGGAGATCCAAGTTATTAATGCAGTTCAGACGAGAGCTCAGAAAAGTCTTTTGACAGCCGAAGTTGAAGAGTATCCAGTTGAGTCGAGTCCTGGAGAAGAGAATGACAGTACCGTGTTAACAGAGGAAGACGGAGAGGTATTGCCTATGGCGGAAGAAGCCTCACTTCCAGATCTGATTAAAGCCTCACGGAATGATTTTGTCGAAGAGCAGCGCAAGAGTAAAGAGTTGAAACCACTTTTCCTAGAAGCTGAGGAGTTAGCAAAGAAAACCAAGTATGCAATCGTTAATCAAATGCTGTTCTATCTGAAAAGTGACAAGGATGGTACGCAGAGAAAACTGCTGATTGTTCCAGAGAAGTTTCGGGACCAATTAAAGAAACTGTCTCATGAAGGAACAGCGGCTCACTTAGGAGTGACCAAGACTAAAGATGCTCTTTTTAAAACTTTTTTTGGCCGAATTGTTACAAAGATGTTGAAGAATTTGTCAGATCTTGTGACCAATGTCAGCGAGTCGGGAAACCTCGGGATAAGAAGAAGGCACCCATGAAGATCGTTCCTGTCATCTCGGAGATCTTCACAAAGATTAATGTGGATGCTTGTGGTCCTTTACCTACTACACCATCTGGAAACCGGTATCTCATCACTGCAATTTGCATGTCTTCCAAATATCCCGATGCAGTTCCTGTCCCAAATCTTAGTTCTTCAACCGTGGTCGATAGTTTCCTGCAAATCTTTAGTCGGATGGGTTTCCCGAGGGAGCTGCAAAGCGATCAAGGAACGTCGTTTACAAGTGCACTCACAACGGAGTTCCTGGAGAAATTTGGAGTTAAAGTAGTGCGAAGTTCCGTACATCATCCCCAGAGCAATCCTGTGGAGAGACTACATAGAACTTTGAAGAGAATTCTTCGAGTCCTGTGTCTGGAGTCAGGACCTGATTGGGAGAAAATCTTGCCTCATGCCCTGTTTGCTCTACGAGTTGTTACTCATGACAGTACTGGATATACTCCAGCTGAGCTGGTTCATGGACAGAATTTGAGGACTCCCATGACTCTACTGTACGAGAACTTGACGGAAAGCGAGGAAGAGAAGACTAGCGTAGTATCATATGTCTTCAAGCTACTAAACCGCATGAAAAGGTGTCAAGAATTAGCCGTCCAAAACATGGAGAACGCCAAAGACAAACAAAAACTATGGTATGATCGCAAGGCTGTGAAGCGTAAATTTTGTGAAGGCGACCTTGTGCTGGTTGTCGCTACATCTAGGCCTAACAAAATGGCAGTTCATTGGATCGGCCCAGGGAAAGTCGTTAAACAGCTTTCCGAAACCAACTACATTGTGCAGTTTCCAGAAAAAGACAAATCCCATGTGTACCATGTGAACATGCTCAAGCCATATTTCCAGAGACCCGAAAATGTGAATTTAATCTGTCTAAAAGAGATTAGGAACTGTGACAACGAGGAGGACATTCCAAGTCTCGAGCAGAAGCCTGAAGTCTCGGAAATGACACAAATTTGGCAAGACATAGAACAAAATGGTCGCTTGTCAGAAGATCAGAAGGAGCAGCTGAGAGAGTTGCTATCAAAATACTCTAGCTCATTCTCAAACCAGCCGGGGTGTACTGATCTTACTGAACATGACATTGAGCTTGAATCTGAGAGGCCCATCTGTGCCAAACCTTACAAGATGTCTCCACGCCAAACAGAAATTTTGAAGATGGAAGTGGAGAAGATGCTGTCGCTCAAAGTCATTGAGCCAGGAGAATCTGATTTTACTTCTCCTCTTATTCTGGTAGAAGTACCAGGAAAGGATGCAAGACCGTGCATCGACTATCGAAGACTCAACAAGGTCACTAGAACCCAGTACTTTCCTCTGCCAAACATTGAGCAGCTTGTTGAAAAAGTGTCAGCTGCCAAGTATATCACCGTTCTAGATTTGACCCGAGGTTATTGGCAAATACCTCTGAGTAAACGAGCCCAAAGATATTCAGCTTTTGTAACCAGTTTTGGGACATTTCGACCGTTGAGATTGCCATTCGGTTTGAAAAATGCCCCTTATGACTTTAGTCGTTTGATGGCCGAACTGTTGAAAGACTGTGGAGAATTTGCATGCCCTTACTTGGATGATGTAGCCATCTATTCCCTAAGTTGGGAAGATCATTTACAACATTTGAAAACCGTCTTAGAAAAGATGAATGCAGCTCATCTGCACATCAAGCCTTCTAAGTGCCAGTTTGCTCGTGCGTACGTAAAGTATCTTGGGCACTTGGTTGGTCAGGGCCAGAGAACACCTGGAGAATTGAAGATCCAAACTGTAAAGGACTTTCCGACCCCTGCGACTAAGACGCAGATCCGATCTTTCTTAGGACTTGCGGGGTATTATCGAAAATACATTCCTGACTTTTCAGTCCTCTCAGCACCAATTACAGATCTGCTGAAAGGAAAAAATCGTCGTGCTGCTGTCATATGGACTGATGCTTGTCAAGAGGCGTTTGACAATTTAAACAAACGGTTGTCGGAGAATCCGGTGTTGTACAGTCCAGATTTCTCGAGACAGTTTCTCGTCCAATGTGACGCGTCAAATCTTGGGATTGGCATCGTTTTGTCCCAAATTAATGACATTGGTGAGGAACATCCTGTCATGTACTTGAGTCGGAAGTTCTCAAATGCAGAACAAAAGTACAGTACCATCGAGAGAGAGTGCGCAGCTATCGTGTTCGCCATCCAAAAGCTGCGATGTTATTTGGATGGACACCAGAAGTTCATCATCCAGACGGACCATAATCCCCTTGTTTGGCTGGACAAAAATACGGGAACCAACCCTAGACTTTTACGTTGGGCTTTGATCCTGCAGCCATTCAATTATGAGGTTGTCCATAAGAGGGGGAAACAGCATCAAAATGCTGATTCATTAAGTCGCATCCCATAAACCTCATATCCTTTTATTTTATATTAGTAAGTTTATTGTTTATTTTGATATTTGTATTATGTGTGAAAATTTTAAATTTTTCTTATCATTAGTGTAAATTGTTTTCCTAAATTTTTAATAAGTATATAATTTTTTGTATAATATTTTTGAGT
Source organism: Meta bourneti (assembly GCA_933210815.1). Lineage (NCBI taxonomy): Eukaryota > Metazoa > Arthropoda > Arachnida > Araneae > Tetragnathidae > Meta > Meta bourneti. The sequence goes on along the minus strand of OW119927.1, from coordinate 72,565,563 downwards.
TCAAGGCACTGATTGCTATAATCTGGTACATGTGCAGTGTATTTTGTGTACTTGAACTCTTGAACTTTTCCAATGACTGCACCTATCTGGAGACTTTTTCAGGCAGTGGAGTCATCAAAACTTTTCCCTCATTCTTCGAGAAAAGTTTCCTCCTTGTGGGGAGGAGTTTATAAGTCTGTAAAGACTTCAGACTAAGATAGATGGCGCTCTTGCTCATGCCCAGAAGGACTTTGAGAAAGGAAAGAGTTAAGAACGAGTGTGGCGAGAGACGTGTGGGTTGTGTTTTTTGGAGAGTGATCGAGACTGAGATGTGTGGATTTTGATATATACTACCTTTTCTATTTATGTTGTGTGTCGTGTTTGTACTGTGTCTGTGAGTTCATTAAAATGGTTTAAACCAAAAAGGGAGTATTCCTTGTGATGGTAATTAAAATTTTGAGCAAGTCAGTACAAAGTGATCTGAATTGATCATAGTAATATTCTCACTGTTTTTGTTGAATTTGCACGTTTTGGAATTTTCTGTACTATCAATTTAACTTGTAAGCAGTTTCTCGATATCCTAATCGATCCATTATGGATTTCAACAAAGGATTGACATCCAGTGTAAAAGATACATTAGAATCTTCTTTATTTACTCCTGGAAAAACTTCAATAACGCTTTCCAAAAAGGACTGTAGGCGGTTCAGGGAAGCGACGATGAAATCCACAAATACTTTTAAAAGATATAGGAAAAAGGTCCAACTTGCTAAAATTAAATTAAATGAAGAAGTAAAACTAAGAAGTAATACACAATACTATCCAGGAGGATTTTAAACAAACATAAAGTGTCCAAAAGTGTTTTAATAACTTGAATATTTTCATAATTTTAAACGCTTTTTCTCCTTTTCTGTTAAATGGGATTTCGATAGTGAAAATTGGATATAACTTAAAAACTGCTTGTCATAAATGAATCAAATTTTCTATAATTACTTTTCAAATATATTTCTTTAATTTTTCTTCAGCAATTGTATATATATAAATTATTTTTTCTATAATTTTTCGAACTTTGTATACTGTGTTTTATGTAGTTTTTGAACAAAATATTTTAAATTTTTTTCTAACTGTTTTAACCAAAAATCACGAAGAGAATTTATAGTATGAACTTTTAGGAGTTAATTAGTGCAAAAATGAAGTTATTTGTTATGAAATATTTTAAGATATATCAATTTTGCCCAACGTCAAAATTTTTAAGTTTTTGAATTTTAATAAAAAAAATTGACGTTTTGAAAATATAAAATAGTTATTATAATTGCGAAATACAATGTATACCTACAGAAAAAATTTCAGAACAAAAACTTTAAAATTGAAGATTTTAGAATTTTGAGTCCCGGACCCCCTTCAGTCATCTGATTCAGCAATCTAATTACGATAACAACAATTTTTGTCCAAACATTTTTGTTGCTTAAAATTGTTTTATTCCAAATTTGGTCGTTACGGTGATATAATGTTATTGAATTTAATACTTTATTTAGCATACAAATAAAACTTTTCATTTATATCTTCAATGTATTCTGGCTTGTTATCAATGAGATATTTTCAAAATTAATAACATTGTTCGAATGTCGTTTTTAAATTATACGTAATTAAGCAAATGTACCAATTCCATTTGCAAAATAAATCAGTGCAATGAATATTTATCATAATTTTTGCATTATTTTTTGTTTTTATCCCAAAGAAAAAACCAAATTAATGACAAAGCGAATTTATGCAATGCATAAGAATATAATCAAAAAATTCGCAAAACATTTCCAAGTTCTGCTGCATTTGTTATTATTATAAAAGTAATTGAGTCGTCTTTTTATTTGTGTAAGATTTATGAGCACTCATTTCATTATATCTTAAAAATTGCAACGTAAGATTAAAATGTATAATAGACTGCTTGTGTATTGTGATTCTGAAATGACAAATCTGCTGGAATGTAAAAATATTGCGAAATTATAGTTACAGAAATAGTTTCCTTCGATATGTTTTTTCAATATTTAAAACAATTAATCAAACATCGTTTTACACTTAGAAATTAATTCGCTTCGTTGAACAACGCCATGTAAAAAGTTCGTCACAAAATTCTGTGAAAGAAACAACTTTCAACGAATCTATATTTCAAGAAGTATTAAAACATCGTTTCGAAAAAACATAACTCAGAAATTATTTCAAATCAGCATAATCTGAGATTAAAAACGCTAAAATAGAAAAAAAGGGAGGCAGCTAAATTATATTCAAACAGTTAATGCACAATTATTTTTTCTAGAAGTTTCTTAGAAATCTCTGCATTTAAATGTACTGACAGTGGAAAAGATTCTTTCTAACTCGAGAAAAAGTATCTTAACTTTTAGCGAACGCAGAAAACGTATTCCTCCGCAACCGAACTTCGTCCAATTAGAGGACGCTGAATCCGTGCTCAACCGCGCGCGTAAAATAGTTCGTCCCTTAAAATTAAATCTGGAACGAAAAATGAAAAATCTCTCTGCGGCATTTTTAAAAAAGAACAAATGAAGCCATTTGCCCGAAGGGAAAGATTTTTTTAATATTATTTTTATCACTCTTGTGAGGGGAAAGCAATTTTAAAGAACTTCACTAATTTTTTGGTTATTTTGTTTTGTATTGCTTATTTCGTTCGGTGATTAGTAATTCAATTTTTGTTTTTCGTGGTTAAATTAGATTACTTCAGAATTAAATTTCTCTTTCCCAAGATGGAATTGCCTTCACCGAGATCTTTTTCTTTCGTTTGGTTTATTATTTATTTCCTCTCTTTTTTTATTTAAGGATTATTCAATTGAATTGAAAGTGAAATTGCTGTATTAAAACGTTAACAACCAATGTTTCTGAATTATATGCATGTTCTTAGCATGTGGTCGAAACCTCACGTTTCTAGGGATATATTTATTTCAAAGATATCCCTGTGGAACATCATGCAGCTAATTTAGATAAATTTAAAATAGATAAATTTATTTATATGGTAAGATCTACAGAATTTCTCACATTTCACCAGTAAAAAGGAGACATCGGAAGTGTAAAATGTCTGTTTAAATGTAAGACAGCCAATGTCTAATTGATTCAAAGTATCACATGATACACGTAATATTTAAAATAATATGACCTATAATATTGTCCTTCATATTCCTTTTCCCTTTAAATCCCAACACAAAAATGAATATTTTCATGCCTTTTGTAGAGGTTATTATACAAAATACATTTTGGAAATCAGAACTTTGTTCTTAAATTATTTTGAAATTCCTTACTTAACCATATCTAAGCTTCTTAATGAGATAATATTCGTGAAATTTCATATAATACAAGTAAAACAATAGTCTTAAAACCACGTTTGAAGGTCATGTCATTCATCGACCTTTTAATGAATTAGAATATATCGACGGAGTCGCTGTAGTTAGATCTCGTAAGGGTTAGTCACATGGTTTAATGAATCGACTTTAACCAATTAAAAATTTGTCCCACATTAGGATTCCTTTTTTCCCCACAGCCACGTGACACATCTTCGAACCGAGCGATCAGAAGAAATTGCATTAACCCACCAGGTAAGTTGTCGCGTCGAGGTATTTCATAATCAAAACTGAAAAGATCTTGATGGATGAGATATCTCGCCATAAGAAAAAAAACAGTTGATCTTGATCTGGTCATCATCAGAAAACAGCAATATTTTCATCATTCGGATTTCAATCGGCACTCTTGATGACGAGATATCTCGTCATTTGCCAAATTGGTCAGATCTTGATGGATGAGATATCTCGCCGAAACCACTTAGAGGGTTAAGCGGAGCTCACATACTCAGTCTGTCATTAGAAGGTCAACGATATTATAGCGTTGACGTCAGCACTTCAGTTCGTAGCTAGAATGCCACGATTTCGGATCGGTGTAAATTTAGACCGAGGTAAGAGGCCCGGAGATCAATTTGAAAAGATGAAAAATGTCCACGAAACATAATTCTAAGTACTATCGCAATCAAGGAACTGTACTTAGTGAGCAGGCCGAGGCCTCTGCGATTCGAAAGACACAAGGCAATAAATACATCGGCTGAGCGAAAGTGTGATCACTATGCCCCGGAGAAATTGGAATGGGCGACTGCAATATCGATTCATGCGACCTTGAAGCCGAAACTATCGATTTCACGTACCAGTCTCCAACATCGCCCTGCAGCACGATCTCATGGACGTATATATAGCAGCAACCGATCTGAGCTGAGGGGATCAGGTGTGTCTAGTACGAGATTTACTATAAGGCGACTTACTATTGGTGGCGCATTTTGCTAGACACACCATTAGATCCCAGCACCAAGTCGTTGCTTCGACAGCAGACCGGTACTTTCAAATTAATCGGGCAAGTAATCAACCCACCCGTCGAAGTCGATAATCTGGTTAGGCATCTGCCTACCCAACTGAACGACAATTACAAATTCAACGGGAACATAAACACTTGGTATTTCTTATATCATCACTCTTTGTGATTTCATTCAATATCTAGAGTGCCGTGATTTCTCGCCCAATAAGAGTTTGCATACACGACTTCACTTCATTTCTCGCACCTTCCACACTTCGCACGCTTCCACACTGCATGTCTATGTAAAAAAACGCAGCATGGTAAAGTCATGCACCTGTCTATTTTTGAATATTTATTTGGACACAATAGATGCACTGTATTAAACCTAAAGGGTCGATGCAACTACAATTTTCATTACGAAAGTTTTCTTTTACAATCGGAAAGTATCTGAACAATGGTTGACCAAAGGACAGCCTCCTGGACGCCACCCAAAGCCACCTTTACATCCCAGGAAGGTTATGCTTCTTGTATGGTGGTCTACAGCTGGAATAATTCATCACAGTTTCCTGTTTCCTTTTTAAGTGGCCAAACCATCATTTCAGAACGATATTATGATGAATTACGACAGATGCACCGGATATTGACGCTGAAACAACCGACTTTGGTAAACAGGCATGGCGTTCTCCTCTTGCAAGATAACGTCCGTCCTCATGTCGCACAATGGACCATGCTGACACTACGTGAATTGGGCTATGAAGCGATGCCTCATCCCCCTGTTCCCCTGACTTGATACCTACAGATTTTCATCTGTTTTATTCACCTGGATCGCTTCACTTCATTTCTCGCACCTTCCACACTTCGCAGGCTTCCACACTGCATATCTATGTAAAGACAAGCAGCATGGTAGAGCCAAGCACCTGTCTATTTTTAAAATAATTATTTGGACATAATACATGCACTGTATGAAACCTAAAAGATCGATGCAATTACAATTTTCATTGCGAAAGTGTTTTTTATGCGTGACATTAGACAGCTATTTTAAAATTAACATAAATTTATTAAAGCATTCATAGGCGTTTTTAAAAAAGTCTCCAAATTGGGATATGACAGAACTTCAAATAAATGAAGGCGAAATGAAAGACAGAAGCAGAGAAGAGCAGGTATTACAGGAATAAAACAATAACGATAATGCAGCAAAATTTTAATATTGCCAGCTTGAACTTCAAGGGCTACCACCTTAGTTTTTCATTAACATACTTACTCATTTGAGAAACTGAAAAAAAGGTCTCTCCCACCAGTGTAATTACATTTTGCAAAAGGTAAAAATCAGTGCTCAAGGATACCGCTTTTTTCTCCGTCTTTTTTCTTAATTTAATTTTTTCCTTCTCAGTCTACGAAAATCTTCGGAATTCGCCCTCCGGAGTTCAAAAATAAAACAAATTAAAATTCAGAAGACACAAAGAAAAAGAGAGTAAAGAAATTACGGCACAAAAAAGAAAGGCACCTCTTTCCCTAATCCCTGTTTATGGTTCGGAAAACGTTTGCGATCTATAGTTTAATTATGTCAAACTTTCTTCTCAGGTTTTTATCCCTGATATTGTAATAGGATGATACGTTTTTGTGCCCCGATAAAAAATGCTTTTAGGGGTTATGCAAAATGAAGATTAAAAAGTACTTCTGCAATTTTTCGTTTTTTCAGCGCTGGAAGCTTTACTGCTTAAGCAAATAACCATCCATCGGGACATAAGTTACAAGGATTATGAGGAATTCTATTTAAGGAAAGCTGGAGTTTTTTTCCCGGACTCTAACCATAATGTGTACCTTAAAGATAAAGTTTATTGAATAGTTTATATATGGGAGGGGTCCTAAATTAATTAATTCTGAGTTCTGCGGGATAGGGTGCCCAGGTTGCTGTAATAAATTATCGAACTGGAAGCTTTTCGGAGTAGGCTACGGGATTTTTTGCGAATATTTAAAGTAATAGCGTTTATGGTCTGGTAAAGCGATTGCTGAAAGAAAGTAATTACGGAATTATGTCATTACACGTTAACTAAATTTATACGCATTCATTAAAAAGCTCGTCCTGATGAATTTATAAATTCATTAATCTGTTTTGGTCTTAGACAATGGTTGAGAGCAGTGAAGCTTTGGTTTCTAAAAATCAATAGGCGTTTTCCTTACTGAATTTTTAATGTATTTAGAATTAATTTTATTATGGAGCTAATGAATTCTCGGAAACATGTGAGTATGCATATTACTTGAATATTGTTGCGGCTCCGAGGTTGCATGAGTCGATTTTGTAGCCACCCAATCCGACATCATAAAAGCAGTAAGTCCGAAAATAGATCATATGTCATATTGGTATCGCGGGAACTTCATGGTCATTGATAGATATGATGAGGGGGTCAAATATGAATAAATGGAAACTCAACAGAAAGATACTCAGAGATTGATCTTTGATACTGGGCGCTGGGGTGTCGCTGATTCAGGGAACTTTGTTATCCTGACGATTCTAGTGGTCCTGGGATAACTTCGGACGGTTTAACTTCTGGGGTTGTCGAGGAGCTCGTTATTCGCTATTTCATACCCAATGCTTTGATGGATGCCAGAAATTTCCCTCATCCCATATTCAATCATTGTGGTCGCTTAACCCCTCCCAATTCCTTATGTTCACAATAATGTAAGTCGTTCCATTTGTTATTCGTATTGCTGTTATGAATTGTTCCTCACTTTTAAGCTTGCCATGCTATGGCGACAGATATCAACATTATTTGTACCTAGACGAATGGCAACGAATCAATATAAACAATGTAAAATCAAACGCTATGGGATTCATTCGTCAATTTTACTACTTAGTTCAAACATGCTTGAATTGAGCTATGGACTATAATGTTGATAAAACCTCTTGGAAGCGCTCATTCTTCAACAATCTGATTACAAAAAGTAATTGATAAATCAGGAAACTAGAAATCAGCGATGAAAAGAAAATGGAACGCAAAACTAGGTTTAGACTTAAAAATAACGGAATCACTTTTGAACATGTGAATAGAATACAAGTAAAATGGACGTTCTGAAGATAATTTTGGACTGAAGTGTGAACTTTTGGCCATTCATTTTAATGGAAGCGAGCATAATATCACCCGGCGTTCATCGAGTTGGAAGTTACGAAAATTCTGAAAACCGTAAAGGAATCAGAGGAAATGTTTGGGATTTCAATTTTGAATCTACTCAGGAGTGTGTAGAGTAATTTCAAATATGCTCAGAATGAAATACCGATAAAAACAATTATATATTTACAAACAGAATACATATTCGTAATACCTAGAAATGCTCAAACATGAATGCATTTCGTTTTCTCAAAACAGATGCGTAAACTCACGATTCTAAATATTGGGTCGATGCGAATGAAATGTCCGATGAGAAACAGCTTTGGGAATTACCCCATAGAACTAAAAGTAATTACATACAAGCTTCCGACATCTTACATCACAGAGCTACTATAAATAGCTATCACGCGTGTGAAGTACAAGTTCCAGGTTTAATTTGTTTGAGCGTAAGGTGCTTCCAAATTCGACATGGGAAAACTCAGATTTGAGAGTCATCTTCCTTTGCGAATTTAAACCAAGACTGTTGCAATTACTGCTCGAAACATTAACACAGCATTCGGAGAGAATACAGCCAATGAACGAACCATTCGGCGATGGTTTGCGAAGTTTCGAAGTGGAGATATGAACCTGAAAAACGAACCACGTGGTCACCGAGAAGTTGCAGATTCTGACGATGTTCTGCTAAATGTAGTTGAAGCTGAACCGCGGAAAACATGTCGTGAGATATCGGCCGAGCTAGGTGTCCACCACACTACAATTGTTCGCCGTCTAGCTACTCTAGGTAAAGTCAAAAAGATGGATTCTTAGGTGCCTCATGAATTGACAATTGCCAACAAGACAAGTTTGGAAATCTGTGCATCTCTCCTTTGCAGGAATGAAAGAGAACCTCTACTGCAGCGAATCGTTACCTGCGACAGAAATGGGTCCTTTATGACAATCAGAAACAATTTTAACAATGGTTGACCAAAGGACAGCCTCCTGGACGTCACCCCAAGCCACCTTTATATCCCAGGAAGGCTAAAATAAAAAATGGATTTTGCTAACTTTTCTTCTGGTTATTTAAACACTCTACTACCCTTAAGACTGTAAAGGCACATAAACATTCTCTTATATTCTAATGTCTAGGAGTGGTTTAAATGGGATGTGAGCCATTAGGGGGCCTACCACCTCTAAACAATTAAAAAAATAAGTTTGTTGCATGCAAAATACATTTTTATGATTATAGGCTCTTCACGCGTAAAGTCTTTTTAAAGCTATAAAAGACTATTCAAGATAGATTATTTGTTGGTTTTCGTTTTGCCACTTAGTAGTCTTTTCTTGCTATTAAAGGTGCATGTTCTCCAAAAGACAAGACTGGAAGACAACATGAAAGAAACAGAGAACTGAGAATAAAATAACTGCTAAACTATTGATTCTTGGTTTATAAATGTAAATATTAAGGGGACAATGGATTTTCAAAATCACCTTAATCGGTGGAAAAATCAATGTTTTGATTCGTGTGCGTTAAAAATAAATTAATAAATTCTGTGGGTAAAGAAAATAATTTATCATTTGCCATCGGTTTTGACAGGAGTTGTATATGCAATAATATAAAACATTTAGTAGATAAGTACAGTAAGAGTCTTCTACAAAACGCGTTTTTTAAAGGAGATTGTTTTAATATATTCTTTTGATTTCAAAATGTTTTCCACGCATTAAATTTTAATTGATTTCCTTGAAATTTTTTTGGATACACCTTGAAATCTGTTGCATATATCTAAGTGCAAATGAGAAATACACCGTGCTTCAAAATTTTGAGAGTTTGATTTTAAATGTTGCTTAACCTATGCCTTTTCATGCAAACTTTTAAGTGTCTCAGAACAATAGATTTACTCTACCATTGTGATACGCAAAACGAATGAAGTTAATTTGATTTGCATATTAGTTAATTGTTATTTGAATTAAAATTTTGACAATACTATGTATATATAATCGCTATTCGATATATATATATATAGCGATATATATAGCGATATATTTAGCAATCGCTATATATAGCGATATATATAGCGATTGCTAAAGGAGTTTGTATTGAAAGTCCACCGTTCCCTTAAAGATAATGACTGTAGAATAGAGATTGGCGTCTATCAAAGATAGTTTAAATCGCCAGATAGAGCTCCCTTAGAGTTTTATTATATAAGTTAACAGCTTCAGGATTAGATGTGATAGAATGGCTCGTTCCAGATGGATCACGTACAAAACGTCTGATTCTTTCTCTTAAATTACCTTCACCATTTAATACCTTCATTTGAATTGTTTGCATAGAACCCGAGAACATTGTTGCAAGACAACATTCCAAGCTTCCTTAGCTATATTTTCCATTATCTTATCCTTTCTAATTAACATTGTAGAGCTACAAAAACAAGAATTTTAAAGTTTTTTACTTGTTCTAAATGGTTTAACACCTCATTTAAGTAAATAACTAAAGTGCTTTTTCTACTACGCTTTCAATTGTTCTGAAGAAGGTGATCATTAATATTATTTTTCACTTGAAAAAGCATTACGTTTATCACAAAAAAGCATCTTTTGGGACTGACTTATTAATTGTAATTCTTATTTTCAGCACACAGTTAATGAAAATTTATTTATCATCGGCACAATTTAATCATAAACATTGGTTTATAAGTACCAAACTAAAGCTTTTAAATTATGAGAGGAATATATTCCTTTTTAGTTAAAAGTAATTTCCTGGAGAGAATTCTAGCGATATTAATGACGTAATTATCATTTATGAAGCTAAAACTTATTAAAAGCCATCTTGCTTGTCCTATTCATTCGTTTAATCTATTTTTCATTTTTGAGCATCAAATAGTGACCAAGGATGAAGCCTGTCAAAATTTATCAAAACATTGTTTTTCAAAAACAGTCCGAGTTTATTTTTAAATGCTAACGTTTTCATAAGAAAAATATTCTATCGTGCATGGATCAGCAACCATTCCAGACATCTCGGCGTATTAATTAGAAATTTAGTGAGCTCCGTTTGAATATTTATGAATTAAATAATTATATCTGAATTAATAGTTTATTGAATAAAATTATTTTTAGTACTCGAAAACAAAAAGTTTGTGTTGAATTACAAAATTAAAGAAATGATTGAATTGTATGATCATTGCTTTAAGCTTAAAATTTTAGTTCCTATTTGCTTAAAGGGGCAGCGAAATTAAAAACTTAGTTTTATATTTTTGAAAATATCTTCTAAGAATTCAATAAGAATTTCCTTCGCTAAAGAAATGTTACTTGAAACTCACAAAGTTTTAGTAAAAGTCTGAAGACATTTTTTAGATATTAATTTGTTAGGTTTTTACTGGTACCTTGATTTAAAAAATTTTAAATTCTCCACGAAACTGAATGATTTAAACAAAAAAATATGCTTTTTCAATAAATTGTAACAAAATCTATACGATCAGAAAATAGTTTTTATATACTCATTTCAGTTTCATAGAATCATTTAAAGAAGAAAAATAATAATGTACATAATTATAGTTTTTTCTCATTCCCTCTACATTTTATATCCATATGAAAAAATTAAATAGGAAATATATTTTTAAGCTTCACCCAAACTTCTATTTTTTTATCAGAGTGGATGTCCACAAAAGATGTCATGCAAGTCCGCGAAAAAATAAACAGCAAGTAATGTTTAGTGTGAATGTAAGTAGAAAATATCGAATTCAATGTTAACATGATTAAAGCTTTCAGTTTTGCATGCATCATGTTTGAATAAATTCATGAAAATTTTTCATCAAACAGAAAAACATTGGCTAAATTTATTTTCTTAAAATGCTGAAAATTGATTTTTCATCAATTTAGAATTTAAGTAAAAATGGTCAAAGTTATCGCAAATCGAAGCTTACACAAATAGTATTTTAGTTTTAAATTGAGAAGTTTGTAAATGAATGAATAAAAATAATTCAGTTTGACTTTTAACAAAAAAATTCAAGTTATAGTATAAATACTTTTTTTTATCAAAGAATACCTAATTGTTGTAGGGTATATATGTATACATTTTACAACATGGACAATTCCGGTAAATTGGTTGGATTTTCTAGTGACCGGGATGCGGCAAACACGACAGACACCATCAAATAATGGACATACACACACAGGGAAGGTTTTACAGACACAGAAGAGAGAAATACACACAGGGTGTTTCAGGAATCGAACTTGCCCCATCTGCAATTCTGGTTGCTAGCGCAGTGAACAAACCATTGAGTCACGGCCTATGTATGTGAATTTTTACATAAAATTACCATTTAACAAACAAAACGTTATCCTAACAAATTTTCTCTGCTTCTCTCCTTTTGAATTTCAAATTTCTTACACATCAAGTATCTGTGTCAAAATTTGTCTTTTGTATTAATAATCATTCTTAGTGTGATGATTTCTAATCCTAACACCTCAATGCGGAGAGTAATAATACAGTAGAAAATTGATTCTTTATAGCCGTTATCTCACCATCACGATTCTACAAGTTTAGGTCTTTTCACCTAAATGCCTTTTCTAAAATATTATTCGAAGTTATATACTTTGTCAAGAACACGAGTCCTTAATTTGTAAATGCCTAAAATTAATGCCTAATCTTTCACAATAACACTATTTTTCTTATAATGTGAAATTTATCAACACGTTTTCCTAGACACAATGTTTCCAGATGATACGGTGCCGATAAAATGAAGTTAAGTCAACGTATATGCAAATGCATTGGGATCGATAGAAGCTTTTTCAAGGAAAAAGAAAGATACAGAAATTCTAAAGAAAAAAAGAAACCCCTAGGCCAGATACAACAAAAGGCTACAACAGAAAGACGTAATTACGTACTTGATTGTTGGACAATTTGTTCCCTTACAATTGGGCATCATGGTCATTTAAGCATATTGTCTCAAAATACTTTCTATGTACAATCCAAATATTTCGAATATTATTCGAGGTTTTATGAGACGTAAAACATGCCTGTTCAAATTCGTAGTTGAAGTACGTTGAATAAATGCCTAACGTTCATCACACCATTGATTTTCCTATAGCGTTTAATTTACAAGAGCGATTTTTACGAAACAATTCCACAGATTTGTGACTTACGTATTGTCCACGATATGAAGTTTAGTCAACTGATATGAACTGATATATATAACTACCGAAGAAAAAACCCCTAGACCTGGTAAAACGTTACAATACCAGGAAAAAAATTGATAGGTTGTTAATGTGAATACTTGGTCCTGATGTTGGATTGTGGAATGCATGGGGCAGACATAGGAAGTTGGAACGATTGTTTATTGTGAAAGTTTAACAAATAATTTACAGTTTGAATGATTAAAGTGTAGTTTAATATAAATATTGAAGGACAATTTTATTGATTAAATGTCTGTAATTGGTAGCGTAGTATGGCAGCTTTCGAATGGCACCACTTACACAATCCTCACTACACAATCTAAAGTTACATTGGCCCAAAGCTCGCCCAGTACAGTAGAATTTCGACGTATTGCGGATTTCCTTCCCGTGCTCAGTGTGCCTGCAAACTTCGTCCGATGAGATACGAACATCCTTTGTCTACATGACGGTTATATTTATCTTTTGGTTGTTTCTTCTAGTTCTGAAATCATAAGGCAAAACAGTGTTAATGCTTTCTGGTAACGCTCGGCTTTTCATGCATGCCCCCAGTACTGTTCCGATTTAAAGACGTATTCGAAAGTAACTGCCTGCTTGATTGTTGGACGCAATCAGTACTCATTCACTTGTAATTGGGTGCCATGATCACTCGGAAATCATGTGAATCCCCTCAAGATATCATCAATCGATGACTTTGACAATTCGAATATTATTCGAGATTATGTGATACGTAAAAGACCCCACTAATTCGAAGCCAAAATGCCAAATATCAATATCCTAAAACTTTCACAACACTATTTTTCTTAGAGTCGCATGTAGAAACACGTTTTACTCGATACGATACCGCATATTCGAACTTTCCGCTTGGTGCCGACGATATGGAATTAAATCAACCTATATGTAAATGCATTTAGATCTATAAAAGCATTTTCGAGATAAAAGATATACTGGGCCACCAAAAAAAAATCCCTAAGCCAGATAAAACATTACAACACCCGGGAAAAGTAACTGCCCACTTAATTGTTGCTCGCAATCAGTAGACGATTCCCATGTAATTGGGCACCATGATCTCTCGCCAATCTTATACTTATCATCTCGAGATATCATCAATCGATAACTGTGACAACTCTAATATTATTCAAGATTATATGCTTTGTAAGACACCAGACAAGTCCAAAATGCCAAAAATCAATCTTAAAACTTTCGCAATAACACTATTTTTCTTAGAGTCGCATTTAGAAACACGTTTTGCTCGATAGGATACCGCATATTCGTGCTTTCCGCTTGGAACCGACTATATGAAGTTAAGTCAACTTATATTTTCAAATGTACTTAGACCGATAGAAGGTTTTCGAGAGAAAAGAAATATGCTGAACTACCAAAGAAAGAAATTCCTCTACCAAATAAAACGTTACAACACTAGGGAAAAGTACCTGCCCGCCTGATTGTTGGGCGAAATCAGTAGACGATTCTCTTGTAATTGGGCGCCCTGATCTCTCGGCAATCTTATGCGTATCGTCTCAAGATATCATCAATCGATAACTGCGACATTCCGAGCTGTTGCTGGAGTCGTCTTCATTCATAATGCATCAGGCAGTCATTCACTGACCATTCAGAATCCAGAAGACTAAATGGTCAAGAGGGGTAACATGATATGTAACACGAAAGCACCCCTTTCGAAAGGCAAGACACACGACGAACATGCTCGTTGTTGCGATTGCTTGTATTGGTCCAAGCATTAGCTTATTGTGATATATTTATGGAGATACAATGCGTGCTGGGAATATTGTGAAAGAGAACAGGGTAGAGGATAATGAGGAGATTCCTACGATTGCTTGTTAATATGCATTGCATTAATTTGGATATGTAATAGACAAAATGTGATTGGGCATTTTGACTTAGCCTTTCAAGTCTTAAAAGTTTAATTCAATATAAAATTTTCATGTTTTTCTGCGATCATCATTCACTGTATTTACTCATCATTATTACTCACTGTGCATTTTTTGGATCATATATTTTTCGTTATTATCTATTTATTATTAACATTTTGTTATCTGTTTATAATTATTATTTTGTTATTATCTATTTATTATTAACATTTTGTTATCTGTTTATAATTATTATTTTGTTATTATCTATTTATTATTAACATTTTGTTATCTGTTTATAATTATTATTTTGTTATTATCTATTTATTATTAACATTTTGTTATCTGTTTATAATTATTATTTTGTTATTATCTATTTATTATTAACATTTTGTTATCTGTTTATAATTATTATTTTGTCATTATCTATTTATTATTATTATGTTGTTATCTATCATTATATTACTCTATTAACTTCAACAGATCAAACACAAGGTTTGAATCATACGTTATCGACTTATGTTTCCGATTAAAGGAGTTATGCTGAAACAGAAACAAAGCATGAGGAAATAATTTAACTACCGACAATAATTGCAACTGCATTTGGATTTGTAATGCAATTTATGTACCAAACTGCTTAATTTTTATACCATACAAGATTCCAATTGGGTGCTTATTTTGTAAGACTGAGTAAAACTGTTCAATTTCCTTTCAAACAAAAATTTGTCGCTCCAAGTGGAAAAATTGGTAGATTGGGTCGAGGACACAAATCGTAGTTTTGACGTGAATACTCAAGACTGATGTTGGATTGTGCAATGAATGAAGTAGACGAAGTAGGAACGATTGTTTATTGTGAATATTAAAAAATTAATTTACAGTTTGAGCGATTGAAGTGCAGTTTGATATTAATTGCTGTTGTCCAGCATTAATTGTAGCGTAGTTTGGTAGCTTTCGAATGACACCATTACGCAGTCCTCACTCTACACAATCCAAAATTACACTGGCCCAAAGCTCGGCCAGCACCATAGAATTTGAACATATTGTGGACCTCTCCCGACGCTCGATGTGCCTGCGCACTCAGTTCCGTAGGTCATGTCAGGTATGGGCATCCTTTGTCTACACGACACTGCATTTTCTGGTTGTTTATTATAGATCTGAAATCATAAGACAAAACAGCTGTAACGCTTTTTGAAACGCTTAACTTTTTATATGTACCCCCAATACTGTTCCGTATTTAAAGACATTCACTTCAAAAATCCATTAAAATCATCGCTATTTTGAAACAACGAAAAACTTTATACATAGCTCTCATACCAAAAACAAGAAAGTGTCACACCAACAAAAAATTTATCCTAAAATAAAACATGAAATAAATTGTTGCAATCGGCAAACTCTTGGAAGACAAACTCGAAAAGAATCTCGCCATGACATTTAGTAACTAAAACGGAGATAGCAAGGAGTTAAAAAAGTCGAAATTAACTCATAACTCTTCAAACATCGGTGTTATCAAGTAATCTAACTTTAAATGTTTTCATGACACATAAAATATGAATAGAGAAAAAACGCAATAGCCATCGAATAACAGAGCCAACAGGGGGAAATTATTTAGAATAATCTTCAGTTGGGAGTCCAACGAAATTTTAAACTCTGATGTCATGTTATTTTTTTAATTCATACGTGCTTTCAAGATTGAAGACCCTAAATATAACATTACCTTCCAAGTGGTTTCGACGGGATACCTGAACTATCAAGATTTGACCAATTTTGCTAAGGATGAGATATATCACCATCATGATATATAGTATTTTTAAAGGCAAAATGTCAAATAGGTATTTCGCTTTGTAGCACTTTTAATAACACTATTCGTATTGAATCGAAAGGTGAATGTTGTCATGTTAATATAGAACATTGATGGCGATATGATGGCATTGATGGTAGATGATTTAGACCAGTAGCTACACTGATGTTACGGCCAATGAGAATTTGAGCAAAAGAGGGCGCTGTGCGCGCCTCTGACGTTTTGAAGTGTGTAGAGAATTGGCCGGCGCTGTTGTGCTGAGAGAGATCATGAAATGATGATGTAATAACTGTAAATGTCTTAATGTCTGTCCTTGTTTTGTGGTAATAAATGTTGTGGCTGTAAAATTCGAATGCTGATCTTTCCAAATGAATCCACATCAAATAATAATTTGAGAAGACGTCCATTTTGGAGCGTCACAACTGACATACATTTTCCCTTATGGATAGATTCCAGACTTGTCTTTCTCTAGACTTGTATATTATGCAATAGAATAAAAGCAACTTGTACTGATGAAGTATATGAGGAATGGGTTCAATTTTCATGTAGTCTTCTAGTTCCTTGAAATTAAATACACAAGTCGGGTTATATACATACTCATTCTATAATTGTATACATTTTATAATAAATACAAATTAAAAAATCTTGAAGGAACAGTTTTTAGATATTATTTTTAAAAAGTCTTCTAAAGGGGATAAAATAATGTTCAAATCCTTCATTTTTGACATTTCCTTCTGTCGTCTTGTATGTACTTGAGCTTTCTTTACGTGCTGTATTAGCTTCATGAAATAATGGACTTTGATAAGGCCAATTGACGTAACAAAACCTTCGCGAAATTTTGAAAATA
Organism: Meta bourneti; assembly: GCA_933210815.1. Taxonomy (NCBI): domain Eukaryota; kingdom Metazoa; phylum Arthropoda; class Arachnida; order Araneae; family Tetragnathidae; genus Meta; species Meta bourneti. The sequence goes on along the minus strand of OW119927.1, from coordinate 72,548,493 downwards.
CGTCGAAAGAAAAGCATTTCAACATATTTTTAAGTTTTATAAAATAAATATACATAAAGTTTATTGAACATTGATGAGTCTCCTTTGATAACCTTACCAAATTGTTTTAAGAGGAAACATTTAGAAATAAGTACTTGCATTGAAAGAAAATCTTGAAAATATTTTGATTAATTGGTTCTTTATTGATCTGAAAGACCTAACTAACTCACATTAGATATCATTAGCAAACGCTCGTCAATAAATTACTTGAAATTATTCAAGCGAATAGACATAGCAACGCACGTTTGGATGTATGCGCTACTGAACAACTATTATGTACTTTTAAAAACGTGCTTTGGTTAATAATGTCCAACTCGCAGTTAGTTAAGGCGTCATGTTTATAGGGCTTTTATTGTCTTTTTATTGGTTTTCAAATTACTTAGCTGTATTTTGTCCCATCATTTTTCATTCCCTTATAACTAACTTTGTCAGCTGATAATTTATTTAAAGTGAATATATCACCATAACTATTATCAATCATTAGTGTTTGTGACATGTCTTAACTTACAAATATTAGCTGAACTGGACCTTTTAAGTAGTTTTAAAATAGCCTTAAACAGAGGGCCTCGGAATCGTTGAAACCCACGAATACCTGGTAATCCATATAAAAGGATTCAACCCGCCATTCTTCTGTACCCACAGTCCGAGCAGACTGGTTTTGGCGAGTTTACATTCGAGTTACTTAGTTTCGACCAAGTGTGCTCGTTCGATTACGGACAAATTGAAACGTAAACTATAGTTTCCAACAAACTACGTCTTTAGCTTGGTATCTGGCTCATAGTTTATCATTAGGAGCCGGACAGCAGTGTCTATGGTCCGGCTTTGTCTTGTGAACATTTGAGTCAAGTAGTTTTAAACGAGTCTGCTTCTTCGATTGGGGACAAGTTACAGCGTAAACTAGTTTCCAACAATTGACATCTTCTGGCTCAGAGTTTACCATTAGGTACCGGAAGCGACTGCAGTGGTTATAGTCCGGTTTTGGAGAGTCTGTATTTGAGTTAGATAATTAGAGTCTGTATTAGATTAAAGAAGCCTGCTCGTTCTATTAGGGATAGGTTGAAACGCAAACTGTAGTCACCAACAATTGACATCCTTAGCATGGTTTCTGGCTTAGAGTTTATCATTAAGTGCCGGAAGAGAAAGCTGTGATTAGAAACTAATCACCAATAGGAGTTACTTTAGAGTATGGTAGCCCTTTTCTCTGGTAAACTCAACCACTTCTGTCAAATAAACTTGTTCAAGGTCATCTAACTTCTCACCGGAGCAATTGAAATAAAAGCAAGTTTTTCTCTATCACATTACTTTTAACAACGGAAACAATGTTTTCACATTTATGACAGTTTCTAATGCTTACTTCTTGAAACAATGATCACTATTAACTACATAATTAAAAAACGAAATAATCAAGTAAGAATGAAAACTGAATGTTTCAGGTGGTTTAATCAGAGACCATAGTTACTTCAGCGAAATGATGTTTTTTTAATTGTAGTAGTGAAGCATTTTCAAACCAATTTGCACATTGGTAGTGCATTGGAGTTTCACATTTCCAGTAACATTTATTCCATAAAGTGCAGAAAAAATTTACACAAATTACGCCATAAATTTGGTTCTAAAAAATTTCTGAATATCTCATAAATGAAAAAGTAATAATCATTGTAATAAAACCTGTCTGGAAAAAGCGAGCAACTAAATTTAATTCATGACAACATAAATAGGGTCTTTCCTATTTGGGGTATTATGAAAGGGGGTTCTAATTTATCTAACGGTTTAAAGGCCTCATTAATACTTTCGTCGTAAAAAAGGAAGATCTGATAACTTGGAAGATCTAATAAAAGAAACGGGAATAATTAAAACAAGAAATGAACGAAAAAGTTGGACCGAATATTACCTGCTTTTGTTTTCTTAGCCCAAGGCAGGTAGATTGTTAATAATTTACTCCACCCACTTCTGTTCTCGAATTTCACTCCTATAAATGAACATCTTCACTTCACTTTGCTTTTATTAGCTGCATCATTTTTCTGGGAATCATTTTTTCTTTGTTATTTCAACGAAGCCGATGTAATTCTATCTATCTAAATAATAACGGTCGATCTTTTTAAAGTGAACTGATTTGCTACAAAAACGGTTGAGACTTACTTATATTGACGGGTAATTGCGTGAAAATAAATTTTAATTAATATGGAATCTGTCGACTCGCTTTGATGATGCACAATATAATTAATTTTTGAACACTTTTTTAGTTACCTGGGCTTTGGGTAACACATTCAATTTATTCATGAGAGTGATCGTGTAGTTATTATAAGCAAATTTATATCAATCCAATTGAAACTTTTTATTGATGGATTCTGAAGAGTTTTTGTTTTGAAGTATTTGAGAAAAGTAGAAACGAAGGATTTTAAGACTTCAGGGGCGGAGTCACATATCTTTGAAGCGGTAAAGGCAAGGTATATAAATATTGTAGGTTTATTAAATATCAAAATATCCTTTAAGGTGTATGTATACACTAGAAATCACGAAAATTGACCAAAATATCGATATATTTTTTAATAATTCAAAATATTGTCCAACCCCTTAGCTTTCAAACGATACCAAGATCTTGAAAATATTCTAAATAGTTTACTAGTTATAAGGGTTTGGGATAGGTACTGTAACCTAAGACAAACACGCTTCCAAAACTTTAAACTCGATTTCTGAAGAATTAGGTTTTTCAATACGATGCTTCTTTCGAACAGTGATAACTCAACAATCAATTGATCCATTATAATTACTTTTGTGTCATTATAATCTATATAATACAGTGGATGTTTTGACCCTCAGTCAAAGTTATTGGTTAAGAAATTAATTTTTAGTTGATTTTTAAATCTTGAAATTCCTGAAAAAAACTTGATTTTTTAGACTTCCTTCATGAAAAAAATTGTAAAAAAGAACGTATTCCCTCTAGCAACTTGATGGAGGGTCAAAACATGAAGAATAATATTAGGAATAATTTCCAACAGGAATTGTCTTTCTGAACGCATTAGAATTTCAGATATCACTGTTAAAAAAACATGCTAATTAGCTAATTATATCTTAATTATATAATTAATGAGTAGCTTAATCAGAATTTTTCACACTGAAATGAGTTTAAACACAAACCAATGACTTATTGTGGAAAAACTGGATTTTTAAAGTCAAAATGAAAAAAAAAATGTTCTAGTGTATACATACACCTTAAATTAACATTATGATTTTCTGTATTTAACTTTACACAACTTTCTCATAATAAGAACTCGATTGGTTTGACGTTGTTCGTTCAACTAAGGGTAGGTAGGTATTTAATTAACGTCGCACTGGAGAAACACAACGGGCTATTGGTGACGGTCCTAGATCGAACCCGAAGGGAAAGCTCTGAGGACAACACCACATAATTTGGAACCACCATTCAACCAAAGGAAGTCGTAAAAAACCCATAAAAGAACTCAGACAAGTTTCCTCTCATTTTATGTATTGTTTATAAATCTCAAAAGTATGGTCATTTGAAATTGGACCCAAAATAACCCTATACTTTATAAACAAAACTATTACGTCCTGAGATCTTTTCGTGCGCAGTTCAGCAGTTAGGAATCGTAAAACTGCATAGATGATATAAAACGCGCCATATGTTCACAAAGCTATTTTACTGCAAGACATTAGAAAAAATAAACAATAAGCGTTTTCGTTCGTATCCGGTATACGATTTCATCCATAACAGCGATGCTTTTTTACTTCGTAAGTACCACCTCGAAAGCAAATCCGTCTCTGACTTGAAATGAAGTAAATCAGTAATTCCTTTATTTCGGCCCTATTGCTTTCATAAAGCAAAACTACCACAGAAGATGAATATTCTTATCGAACAAACAAAACGTAAAGCTCTTCCTGCTCTTGATAAAAAGACAAGGCTAGATGACTCGACAGTTTCGGTCATCAAAGGAAGCCTTCATAAAAGTAGCATCTCCTTGTGTCATTTATCATAAAAACAACTTAATGCTACAATTTATCAAGGAACGATTTTTCCTTGGGGCGGTAAATTTTCAATATATATGGAACGACTTTTAAAAACTAGAATAGAAATCTTGCCAACTCAGCTATTAAATCATAAACAAACTATAAATCTCAGCCATAACTCCGAAAAATAATAAACGAACGAGTTAAAGTTTTTTTGGGGGCAGGAAAGGTAATATTTCTCTCCTTTTAGAAGTGTCTACATACGTCAGTTGTATGCAATGTTTGATGGTCAAATAGCGTGTGAAGTCGACCACTTCTTTCTCTCTGTGATTTCTCGTTTCTTTCTTTGAACTCCATATTTCGTTTCTTGTTCTTTTATTTAGTTCGATGAAACGTTCGTTTACTTAAGATCACGCAGCCACTTGACAATGGAAAGGTTGAGGTGTTTTTCTGTAGTGATGTAAGTCAGTGTGGAGTCTTTTCTTACGCATCAAATTACATTGGTATATCTAAGATGTGTAAAGCTTATTGAGGTTTAAGTTTCTCAATCAATTATATATATATAGCAAAGGAATAACTTGACAAAATAAATCATTTGAAGTAAAAACAACAATAAAATTAATTAATGTAGGGGCATTTCATGTCAAATCAATACAGCTTGCAAACTTATACATTTGATTTCACGCAATATCATGTAATAACCACCAGGAAGGTTACTTATTACAACCTTTCCATACGAAATAAGCCCTGTTTGAGCCGGATTGGATAGTTAGATCAATAGGGAATAACATGACAAAATAAATTATCTGAAGTTAAAACGACAATTATTAATTAATTGTGTGTAGCGGTACATTTCATGTCAAATCGATACAGCATGCAAACAGATACCTTTCGATTTTACACTGGGGCATGTGATAATCACCAGTAACGTTACTTATTTATGTACAAAATATCAGTTTGAGCCAGATTGGATAATTAGGTCACACGATACAGGTGTTTAGGGGTATCATTTGTATAATTATATTTACTTTGAGTATTTTTCTCTATGAACCAATGCTTGTCTCAACTTGAAACTTTCCCACAACAAAGATAGATAGCGTACCTTTAACAAATCGTCGGTTAAGAGCAGAAATTCGTGAAATAACCAAAACAATTTTACAGTACAGGTTGTTAAGACAATGATTAATTTTCTGGTCAAAAAATTTTAATTAAAATTTTTTTATAACATTATATATCGTCGGTTTGGAGCAGAAACCCATTAACTGACACTTAGGAAATACGTCTTTTGACATTAAATGCTTATTTTCACGATGCTGAGAAATTAATTGAAATATTATAATCTGTTTGAAAGAAAATATAACGCTAAAAAATACAATTTTTATTTTTGAATTAAATACTAGAAGTTAGTCTTTAAACGACTGCTGAAAAATCTGCATTTTCGTCATTTAATGAGTTTCTGCTCCAAGTCCGATTACATGAATCAAATATATGACAATATGAAAATGCATTTATCGACATGAAAACCACCAGCTTAATTTATTTTGTACACAAAGTTGTTCAAGGGTACACAATTTTCTTATGTTAAACTATGTAAATCGAAGTTGTTCAAACACCGCCTAAAAGACTTGCCAATGCTTGGGAATGACATTCTTTCCTCCAGTGACATCGTCCCACTCTCCTAGGAAGGCCTCAGTTGCTGAGTTTCGTTTTCTGACTCAGCATGACTGTCTGAGTGTACACTTGTTTCATTGTAATATTGTTGACTCCCCTGACTGTATTTTTGTAATAATAGACAACTTATGACAGATCTAAGCTTAGACATGCACTGTACTTGATGATTTTAGTAACAGTGTACTGAAGTATTGGGGAGAGAAATGACGAAAGACGTAAAAGCAAATGACAGGCATTTGTTTCGTTCATTCACTATGTAAATCTATTGAAACGTTTTTGGTTCACTCAATAATAGAAAACATTATATCGCGATTTCGGAAGACAATGACATAAATACAATTCATCAATTGATTCGAAAAGAAAACTACTAAATCTTGTCACTGAATTCGTGAAATTCAGTGGCAAGTCGTGAAATTGTACTCAAATTTTGTAATTGCGTTGTTGTTCTCCCGGAATAGAAGTATATCTTTTTTAGACACTTAAGTGTTTTTGACTTTTTACTGTCGAAACTATGCCCATTTTCGAACTCTTGGCATGGTGATGTGCAATTGTCTTGTGAAAATGCTAGAGTTGGCAAAACATTCACTCCTACATATTACACAATTAAATAATTACATTGTTAGCTGCAGCAAATGCGAGCTTACATACCCCTTTCGAAATTTCTTAAATATTCCAGAATATCGTCAAATCTCAAGAACGTTTGAGTTTTATGGTACGTAATCTTTTGGAAATTTTTGGAACATTCTAGATTTTTTAGTATTTTCCTGGAATATTCTAGTTTTTCAAGTACTTTCTGGAATACACCGGAACATTCTACATTTTCAAGCATTTTTTGGAATACTCCCGAAATTCTACATTTTAAAGTATTTTCTAAAATATTCTAGAACATTCTTGATTTTTCAAGTATCTTCTGGAATATTCCAAAACATTCTAGATTTTTCAAGAATTTTTGGAATGTTCCGGAACATTCTTGGATTTTCAGGAATTTGACAATGAATGTACTTAATTGATTTTAAATATAAAGTGATTAAAAATCAATTAATTTATTAAAATTTGCATATGCATTGATCAAATTTGCATCACAAAATCTTTCTATTTGTACCATTTTTATTATGATTAATTATATCGTTAACGTGAAAAAGAAACATAAATGTGATCTTATGCTACAAATAATTTAGTTCAACCCTTGTGGATAATTCGCAGACAACAGTATAAAAATTTAATTTAGTTTCCAAAATAAGTTTTAAAATATGCAGAATTAGAACATTGTTTAAAGTAGATTAGCATTTACAATCTTAAAAATTTATATTTTAATAATTAAGGAAAATCATGTACACTTTTCAAGTTACAAACATGGCATCTCTGTTCAACTTATATTGTTCCCAAAGTTGCCCATGGATACTCTTTCGATATGTTGATATGTATATATAATTTAAAGAATTTATTTGTACGCAATAGTGAAAGTCAATACATCTAATTTAGACAACTGTTATTTTGACTTTCGAAACTATTGCAGTATTTTCGAATATTGAACACCTAACATGGCGATGTACAATTGACCACGCGTAAATGCCATTGACAAAAAAGAATTTCAGGCTTTTCTAAAGTTTGAACTTGGGTTTTAGTAATAGTCATAGCCTGGGTTTTAGTTATTAATAGGAAATTGTTTCCTGCACAGTTCTAAAGGAACTCGTATTTCACAACTACATATTGCCTCATTAGATAATTACTGTACTCGCTACGCAAATATGAGCTTATATACCAGTCTCGAATTTTCGAGAATATTCCACAGATTTTTCGTGAACGTCCAGATTATTCTAGAATTTAATTGTATCTAATTGAATCTTATGGAACTTTCCAGAACATTCTAAATTTTTCTACTACTTTGTGGAATTTGGCAGTGGTTGTACTAAAATAATTAATTTATTTGAAAAATTGTCAATAGTATTTGCCAAATTTGAACCAAATGACATTTCTATAGGACCTCTTTTATTATGATTAACCCTCCAAATGGTTTCGACGAGATATCTTGTCATCCAGATATGCATTGCTGATATTTTTGACGATGACGAGATCGAGATCTGATCAGTTTTCTTCCAATGACGAGATATCTCGTCCATCAAGATCTGATCAGTTTTGCTAATGACGAGTTACCTCGTCGGGACAACCACCAGGAGGGTTAATTAAACCGTAAGTGAAAAAGGAAGACATGAATGTGACTTTACACAAATAATATGTATGATGTTATCAACGCTTATTATTCTTGTAACTAGGATTATAAATCTTAAAACTATGTGCGGAATTATTGAAATAATCGATTAAATTTTATTTCAGATACTTTTTTAATTCCGTTTTCATCCTCTTATAAATTATCGGATACACTTAAGTGCGAGACATGTTTAAAAGCATTTAAAAGATTCAAATTCTCCAATTTGGCAAATGCTTTTGTGAAGTGATTGCGGATTGATACACAGGGCATTCAATCGGTAAATACTGTTGGTTGGTTGTTTTGAAGTTTTATAACGCAAAGGCCATATTTGGCCAGTCTGAGCCAAACGCAAGACAATGATTAAGCAAAAACATTTCGTGAATGATAAGAAAGGTTTGGTGAACAGTGTAGTGGGATTAAATCAGAAAAAGATCACTTGAGTACCCAAGAGTCTGACTCCCGTGTTTATTATAACCCCATTGGAGAAGAAAAGATCACTCAGGTACCTCCGGTCCGTTAAGACCAGACACACCTAAAGATATGCCCTGAGGCACCTAAAGATGTATACCTATAAATACTGAAAACTTTCAAAAAGTTCAAAACTCTTACACTGTGGTAGTACACAAGTTATTAATTTAGTTCCTAGCGACTTTACTTCTATTGTGATTCTGTTTGACTGTCTGGATGGTCAGAAGTTATTCAATCCTAAAATTTAAAATTACAAGTTAACAAAGTTAAATCTTCTGTACGCTATTCGGATACTTGCTGCATGCTATTAAAAGTTAAAACTAACTTTGCTATCCATTAGCAAAACTGACTAGATGGACGAGATATCTCGTCATTAGAAAAAAACGAACCAGATCTTGATCTCGTCATCATAAAAAATCGGCAATATCTGGATGACGAGATATCTCGTCATTAGCAAAAGTTATCAAATCTTGATGGACGAGATATTTCGTCGAAAAGCTTGGAAGGCAAAGCAATATTCGGATACTGACGCAGCATTGTGTAAACATGTGTGCACCTTGCTCCGAGTTTGACGATTTCCAGATCTCTGATTGATGCTTGTAATTATATAGAATTACATGCATATTGGCCTCAACCATTCACATGTGTAATCAATCACATTTATCATTTTCGACACCTATATATTATTTAACGAAAAATATTTCATAGGAAGTTTATTCAAGTAAAAATATATCCCAAGTACTTACTCATTAGTCGGTTGGAATAAATTATACGGTGCATTCGCCAATTGGCGCCAAAGGTTTAGCATTTAGGGCGTTTTTTTCCATCTTGCAACCCTACAGATTTGCGATACAGTGACATTGCATGGGAAGGGTTACTCCAGGCTTTCGCGTCATTTATATTGGCGACAAAAAAGTGTTTGGTGCCGTGGTAGTTGAATTTAAGTCGCACTGGAACACAATGACTACTGGCAACTTTCCGGGAACAATCTCGAAGGAAAAGATCCCAGGAAACCTCATCGTAATTTTGAACTATGGTCAGATGACGAGGTCAACACCCTTATTTGGTACATCGCACTCCAAACTTCCACACCATGCCAACGTGAGGATATTTCAGACCACGACATATTTAATTTACACTTGCTCCCACGACGGTCTTTGGTTTGATAGGGTTTTGAACTCGTATCCTCCAGTTTGATAATCCACGATTCTACTCATAATATGAGATCCTCAATTATGAAACCTCACCTCAGAGTAGTTTTCATTTAGTTGGAAGCATATTTTGCTCTTTGTAGTGACTAACTTAAAATGATATATCTTTTGCTAACGTTAATATGTTGTTATAATATATAACTTATAACCTACATCAATGGAAAGTACAAAATCTATATTTCCTGACACTAACTATTGAGGATTTTTTATTTGCAAAATGATGTTTTATTTACCTTGATAAATAAATCTTTATTCAATAAAAAGTGTTCATAAAAGTGATTAAAATTGTTAACATATTCCAATTTCACGAAAACAAGTTAATTTATATCTTAAGGAGACTGACACAATACCACAAAAATGTTCAATTTTTTATTGTTTTGTATTAACTACCTGCTGCGAAATTGTTTGTAAAATTTCATAACTGTAGTTACATTGATTAGCGAGTTATTAAAGATTTCTTTCAGTCAAATGTTAGGTATGAAACATATGAAACAGACTTTAAAACTACAACGGCTTTTTTACCCAGCCTTTTGTTTTTTATTAGTATAATACATTAAAAATGTTATTCCCTTTTTCGTAAGTAAAATAAGGATTGGAAATTTTTTGTGGTTACATGATGTAGTACTACTTTTCATGATGTAGTTGATATTTTTGTGCATGGAATGTGGATCTGGAACAATTACTTTTTGAAACATTGAGATAAAACTAATTGACTGTTCTTCATAATGTCTGTTAATAAGCATTTAAAAAATATATAAATAACAGTAGTACATTCAAATTCGTACTCAACATTGCGTGAAACACTCAAGAAAAATAAAATTATGGAAGTAGAGATGTTAAAAATATTAGAGCATTTTGAAACAAATTGAATTTTTTAATTATTGCTTATGTAAAAATGTTTTATCTTTTGTAATGAATATTTCATGTGAATTGGAATAAGTTACACTAAAACATTTTGTTGTAAATGTGAAACCAAAAATAATTATTCAAAGTTTACTGTGTGTATTTTAAATTTAATCCTACATGCGCATTAACGTAATTAAATATTCTAGGAAACACTGCAGAGATAATTATAAAATGTGTCGTCAGCTTAAAACCGAAACTTATTATCTCATATTTTTTGAAGACATTAAATGCCTATTTTCATGATGATTATAAATTCATTGTACTATTGTAATGTTTTAAAGATATATAGCACTATCAAAGTGCTGATAGTTTTTATTTGTTGACCTAAACTTTTATAGTTAGTATTTAATCAGTACAGTAAAATATTCTCTTCATCGATTAATGAGTTTCTGCTCCAAGACGACGATGTGTGAAAAAATATCCGTTCTCCAAACCATCGGTTCTTTTGGAATCATTCCAACAGCACCTCGTTATTTTGCCAAAGCGTAGAAATCGTCTGGTATTTTTTACACAGATGTAACTGAATCGTCTTTGGAGCAGATCAGAGCTAAAACCGGACACCGAAACACACGAGAACAAGCAACAGTTCAAAAACTAACAAACCCAGCGAAAGAATACACACTTACGCCGCTTCTACTGACAGAAGCAACAGGACTTGAAGCGAAGCGAAGAAAAAACTTCAGCGTATAATTTGTATTATTTACGCAGTGAAGCCTCGTCGTTAAGCCTTTCCGTTCTATTGAAACATTAAAGCTGGGAGCTCGCGTTGAGTAAATTGAAGAAAAGTTAGAATCCTGCGAGTTTTTGTTTGTTAAAAGGAGTAAAGTGTTTTTAACTCGGATGCTCCAATAAAAACACTCGCACATAAAAATAAACGAGTATTCCGAATAGCTTTATTTTCAGTCGAGTCGGCGTTTTCTAAGGTTGCAGGAGATGCGGAATATTTCTAAACACCTAATGTAATTCTGAGGAAGTGTGTAATTCTATTTGTGGAGCTTCTTTAATGCCCGTCCATTATTCATGTTCTTCTATGTTTTTCAAAATGTATTTTGCTGCTTGTTAATCGGTAAGGGAGAAACGGAATGTACCAGATTTCTGAACTCGCATTAGGTATTTACTACATGGGTGTGTTTGTGACCGAAGAATTTTCAACAATCTGCATTGCAAGTCATAACAACGCTCTTGCTATGTTGATTAAATGTATGGCCTTGCGAGAAACCATGTTGTTTTCTGAAATTATTAAAGCAAGTACAACTAGTATATCTGTTTTTCTTTTGCAATATTGTACTTTCTAGTATTCTGTTCTTTTTCAATGTAGAAGTGTTTCCAAAGCTGTGAAACGAAAATTCTCACACGATAACGCATTGTAAATGTTACATCCATAAATCTAAAATTTATTTGTAAAATTAAATTAACCTTCCAAGTGATTTCGACGAGATATCTCGTCCATCCAGTTCTGACCAATTTTGATTACGACGACATATCTCGTCATCAATATACTGTAGATTTTTATGATTACGAGATGAAGATCTAATCAGTTTTCTTCAAATGACGAGATATCTCGTTTATAAAGATCTGATCAGTTTTGCTAGTGACGAGATACGTCGTCAAGTCAACCAACCACGATGAGGTTTAAACAATCTAGTAATAAGTAGTCTAAATACAAATAAAAGAATTATCGGAATATACAAATTCTAACAGAAAAAGAATAGTGTAATTTGCAAATTCAGAACAGAAAAGAATAGAACATTAAATGTTTTAGAAATTGGGAGTGCTGTTTGCCAATGAACAAGTGCCCATACTCTTACATTCTGTATTGTTATGCTTATACCTATAACGTGCTTACAAAACAACTGACTACATCAACGAGTGAAACTATTGACAATACCATTTCCATACTATACCGCTGAGTAAGTATATAATATATGAATCCAAAATTAACTTTTTCATTTTATGGATACATGAGCAATCTAAATAGAAAAATAGTCTGAATACAAATTCAAGAAAAGAAATATTATGGTTGTAAACATTTCAGAAATTGTGAATGCTGTTTGCCATTTAACAAGTGCCCATACTCTACTTTCTGTAGCGTTATGTTTATTTCTTTCGCATGCTTCCAAAACAACAACCTCTGCGATTGAAACTACTGACTATACCATTATCACACTATACCGCTGAGTAAATATATAATATATGAATCCAAAATTAACTTCCATTTTGTTGATACATAAGCAATCCAAATAATAAAGTCTGAATACAAGTTCAAGAAAAAAGAAAATGATTGTAAATATCTCAGATATTGTGAGTGCTTTTTGCCATTTTGCAAGTGCTCATACTCTACTTTCTTTAGTGTTATGTTTGTTTCTTTAGCGTGAGGACTATACCGATGAGTGAATCTGTACACTATACCATTTTCACGCTATACCGCTAATTAAATATACCATACATCATATACTATAAATCCAATATTAATTTTTATGTTATGCATCCATAAGCAATCTAGATAATAAATGTAATAAATAGTCAATAGGAATTCAAGAAAATGATACATCGCACCACGACTGCAATACAACCATAACTAATAAATACATTTCTAGTTTTATGTGCAGAAAGACTAAATACGTGCTTCTGCATGCTTCATAACTCTTACAACTACCCTCTACTGGAGCCTGAAATGTCTTCGATTGAAATCTACAGCTGTGGCAGTTTGGCACCACTCAGAAGCATGTATTCAACAAAAAAGTATCTGAGCCATGCAGTACTTTCAGCAGTATTATGTTTTCTTTGTGACTTTCTTTGTACACAGCTGAGTAAATATCTCCTAGTAATGTATGAATCCAAAATCTCACTTAATGGATACATAGGTACTATAAGTAATAAGCAGTCTAATTACCAATTGAAGAAAATCCTTTTGGAATAAATTCTTTGGTTTGTTATTTAGAGAGTTGTTTGCCATTGAGCAAGTGTCTAGCCCTTGCGAGGTTGCTTAGAAATGGGAAGAACGAAAGTGTCTCGTTCCTTGAAGATTTGAGACTAAAGTCTGACACATTTCAACGCATCAATTGATGGTTCATTTTCCGACGTTTGCGATAAAATCAACAGTTACAAAATTCAATGATAAGTCGCTGTTTTAAAATAATGCAATTTAATGACCAACAATTCCACTACATTTATAGGATGTCAGGAAATCTACAACATAGTTTTGATTCTACTGAGATATAAATTGACTTCTTGCCAACGAATGACAAAATAGTTGTGTGGCGCAGAACCCTCTGGAGTCATAAATTTCCTTACAGCATCTTACGGTGTTCTTAGGCTGTGTACAAAATGAAACATCTAAACTCTACTATAGCAAGCTACACATTTTTCCAACGTAAGTCCTGCGACACTAAATTGGTTCAAATACGTATGCGTACCGACATGCTTTCTGTACAGAAACGGAGTACGCATGCGCAAGTCGTATCCTTTGTAACATGCTGCCCCAGTGCGCAGCCGGGCTTACAGAACTCATTTGCTAACGTCAGATTTCTGGTTGTTTTCTTTATTCCAGAAACATCCCAGTAAAAAAAAAAATAATCTGAAGTTTCAAGTACGTACAAATTCGTTTAAAAAAGTAGATTTATTTCAAAACTAAAGCCTCAAACAATCAATAACCATTCTAACGAGCATTATTATGAAATTTAAGAAATTTTATTTAAATTTTTTGTGTCAGCTATATTACAGCCCTAATATTGTCGATACATAAGAGGTTTTAGATACATCTTTTTAGAACAGTGTCACACGAGGTTCTTTTTCTTCCATCTGTGATAACAATAATGAACCTTCTACGATGTATTTTTCAGACATTTATTAACATTTCCGAAAGTCACGATTCTTTGTAGCGTACTTACAGTTCAAATTACACGTCAACGTTTCCAATCACATATACATGACATCAAAGCACCTCCACACGTCCTTTCTTCTCGGTGTCCCACCCTCGTCCCATTTTCTTTTTTTTTCATAGACGTATTGAATATTTTGTGTACATTGACGTTATTTGAATAACAATTTATGTTATTCTGTCTGATGATCTCCGCTTAGACGTATAGGAATGTTAGCTGGAAGGAACAGATTGATTCCCAAGGGGCGAAGGAGGGGGTGACCTTGAAGGGTCATTGGGGTCCATGCGGCATGGACCCCAATGACATATGCACATTCCATATTCCTACATATACACATTCCAACATATTTTATGGGTCGCGGTAGTCGAATTGGAAAACTAACGGATTAGAAACGGAGGGCTGCAAGTTCGAAATTCGGTCCAGCCGAAGACCGTCGTGTACACGGGGCTGGTACACGTTAAATCTTTCGTAGCCTCAAATGTTGTCATGTTGGCGTGGTGTGGAAGTTTGGAGAGTGGGGTGATAGCTCAGGGGTTGTCCTCGTCATCTGACAGGGGTTCAAAATCAGGAGGTTTTGTCCTTAGATCTTTCCTTCGGGATTCATACCGCGCTGTTTCCAATAGCCAGTTGTGTTATTCCAGTGCGACGTTAATTAACTACCTACAAACACATTTCATCACTGTCCCCTTCATAATTAGTCAATTTCATTACAAGCATTCGGAAGTAGTTTAAAATATTGCATTCAAACACTGAAAAATCCAAACGAGCTTTGGGAAACTTCATCCATTCAGATGTACCTCAAGAACTCGAAAGTTTTACAACTAATGACGAACTAATCGCGCAGTAACAACTTACTCCACAACCACCAGGAGGGTTAACTATTTTAGCCCAGATGAAATTTTTCACCAACATTTAAAACTATATCCATTGAATTTTTAACAACTTCAAAGGGAATCAGTCAAAAGCGTGGGGCATGGAAACCTCCATATGTACATTCAAACACACTTCATCACAACTGTTTTCCATATTTAGTCAACTTCCTTACAAACATTCCGCAGTAGTTTAAAATATTGCATTCAAACACTGAAAAATCTAAGTGAGCTTCGAGTCAATTCTTTTCACGAATCTTCATCCATTCAGATACACCTCAAAAACTCGGACGTTCTCACAAGAATCGACAAACAAATCCCGCAGTACCAACTTAGTTTCCTCTTTCCTTTTCTTGATGAAGCGAAATGTAAAAGAAATGCCCACTAAATCAAACTCTGGGATCATTTATCAATTCTCTAACTGAAAAAAGTTGCATCGGAATTGTAAGTAGACG
Organism: Meta bourneti; assembly: GCA_933210815.1. Classification (NCBI taxonomy): domain Eukaryota; kingdom Metazoa; phylum Arthropoda; class Arachnida; order Araneae; family Tetragnathidae; genus Meta; species Meta bourneti. The sequence continues at coordinate 72,532,821 of OW119927.1, read as the reverse complement.
ATGAAAAGTCCATGAAAATGCACGGAGTGATAAATGATCGTGTCGTCATAATCGTTTGGCGGATACCCCGAAAAGTCGTTGACATAGAAAAAACCTGGGATATACACCACGAGAAAACTGATACCCTATACTAGATCAATCGTAATATTATAGAATTCAGAGGGTCATTTTTTAAAGTTTTTCTTGTTTTCTAAGTTTATCAGGAGATGCGGTTGCCAAGTTTTGAAATTCCGTTTGAAGTGAAGCAGGTATGTTTCTTATGTATGTACAGAAAATGAATTCGTGGAGTTATAGTATTTCTACCGTTTGTCTGACTGCGATTTATGATTGTTGACTGTAGATATCACAAAGATAAGAAATTTTATATGCTAGACATGTAGAAGTATTTTATCTTATATAAACCTTCAAAATGAATCTTAAATAAAACATAAGTTTTTAAAACTTTGAAGGAAGCTTAAAATGAAACTAAACAAATGTACGATTACTCTAAAGTTAATAATGTTTTTCATCTTTTCGATACATAATTAATTATACAGGGTGAGTCTAAACTAATAATACAAACTTCAGGGGGTGATAGAACACAACGAATCAAACACTTTTGCCCATAGAATGTATGGTCGCAAGTGCAGCGGTTGGCCGCTAGAGAGCGCAGTCAAACGCTTGTATAAAAGCGTTACGTCGGCGATGTGCGAGGCCTGCATCAGATGTGGTGGTCGACATTTTGAACAGCTTCTGTAATTGTGCATTTGCGTTGTACTTACCGACTGATGTTTGTTCATGTCGTTTCATTTCCATGTGAAAAGTTTCTCATGTTTTGTACATGTCATTTCTTTCTTACCCGTTGTTCCTTGTACTTATCTTTAATTTATGCAAATCTAATTGTATTATTTCGTTTTATCAAGCAGTTATTGATGTTTATTTGACATTAAAGCGTTGTTTCCATATTTCATGCCTCTTCTTTCGAACTTGCGTCGGGCCGTGTTTTTGTGCCGAAATGGATAGCGCCCTCTAGCGACCCTACATTCTATGGTGAAAAGTGTTTGTTTCGTTGTGTTCTATCACCCCCTGAAGTTTGTCGTATTAGTTTAGACTCACCCAATAGACATTCTATGGGCTTTTATACAAGCATTTGACTGCGCTCTCTAGCGGTCAACCGCTGCACTTGCGACCATACATTCCATGGGGAAAAGTGTTTGTTTCGTTGTGTTCTATCACCCCCTGAAGTTTGTCGTATTAGTTTAGACTCACCCTGTATAGGAAGTGTGAAAGCAAGAAGGAAATATTTTTAATATGAGTTTTCAAAACTTTTAAATAAAATATAGCTTATCCAATATGGATAGGTAGGTTGGTTGTTGAATTAAAGTCGTTTGTACTGGAGCAAGACAATGGGCTATTGGAGAACTGCCAGGATCAATCTCGAAGGGAAAAATCCGAGAACAATACCTCTTGAACCACGGTCAGATGACGAGTCACCACCCGAGTCCAGATGGTCGCGGATTAAAAGACGGAAGGTTGCGTGTTTGAAACTCGATTTAACTAAAAACTATCGTGTACGTGAGAGCTCCTACACATTAATTTCGTTGCGGCGTCAAACGTCCTCACTTTGGTGTGATGTGGAAGCTTGGAGAGAGGTGTGCCAGTACAGGTGTTGACCTCGGCATCTATGGTTCAAAATTACGTGGTCTAAAATTATTCGGATCTATCCCATCGGGATTGATCCCGGACCGTCGCCAATAGATCGATGCATTGCTCCAATGTGACGTAAATTCAACTACTTACCAACCTGTCCCAAAAGCTTTGTTTATGTAGAATCTCCTGGAAAAGAGGTGATCTCTTTTAATTTTACTTTTTATAATGCAGTTAGGAGGTAAAACTTTGGAATCCTCAAATTATTTTGTTTTCATTAAGTGTAATCGAATTTTCGAGAAAACAATCCGACTTTACTGTCTTCCGTTACAGCAAACTAGATACAAGTGCAAAATTGGATTTTTCTTCATCTTCCTAAACATGTTCGTTATCAACAATATTTTTGGAGGCTAAAATGAATTTTTCCCCAACTAAGTACTGCCAAACACATTCCTTCACATAAACATGTGTGGAATATTTCTTTTTTAAATTTTCGATTGGTTCTGTTTTAAGTAAATAAAAGTTTTTTTACAGTTACAATTAACAACTTTCAATTTATCATAACTTCAAGTTATCCATTCACCCTATCTTTCTCCTCATTTCTTTTCTCTTTTCACTCTCTCACAAACACACCCTGAAAAGAAATTCTTTGAGATAATGAAAGGAAAGTTTCTTTAATAGGTACAAAATTGTAAGTTAATGTTAGGGTGGGACGTTAAAAATCATTACAAAAATACCCATCCGCAAATTTAAGGTTTCGGAGATGTGCCATAAATTATTCACGAATTAATCGACACTTTGGCATTCAACAAGGCAGATAAATAACATATATACACGCAAGACTCTTTTTGACATTTGTTATGCATATCACTGTTACGAAAATCTGTGCTGGGAATAATAAAAGTTAGGGGATTAAAATTTCACCTTGAAAGTGTTCTTTCTGGACACAACGTAAATTTTTTATACACTTTCAAAACCGTACATGAAGTTTGAGGATTGATGTGTTTAACCTAACTTGGAAACAGTCTCACGTATTCCTAAACTTCTAATTCCAAAAAAATTGAGTGTCGTATAAATATTTCTTCCCATCAATCATAAATAAAAGTGAGTGAAAAAAATGACTGACTTATGGTCTGCTTAGAGTCCAGTTTAGCTTTAATCCATCCATCAGATGTAGTTGGGACAGAGTTTTTGAGAATAAACTTTACTTCTCTTCCGGTTCAGTTGACATTCCTAATCTAATGCAGTACATAACAACTATGTTTAGAACTTGAACAAAGTATTTCGTAATGAGAAAAGTTTAATAACATTTTAAAGCATTTTCAACTTTTATTTTAATAACCACTTTATGTATAGGATACCTCCAACAAAAGGGGAACACAATATAACTTTTGTAAACCAAGTACTCCTCACACACAGTGAAGGAAATATTCTAATATTTTAAAAAATTATTTGTAGTTTCAAAGTTAATGCTCTAAGTGGTTTAGACGAGATATCTCGTCCATCAAGACCTTACCAGTTTTGTTAATCGTGAGATGTGTCGTCATCAAGATATTGCCGTTTTTTTTTTATGATAACAAGGTCGAGATCCGGCCAGGTTTTTCCTAGAGCTCGATGCACGAGATATCTCGTCCATGAACATATGGTCAGTTTTGCTTATGACGAGATATTTCATCGAGACAACCACCCTGATTGTTAATATTGGGTCGGTGCGAATGAAATGTCCGATGAGAAATAGCTTTGGGAATGACCCCCATACAGCTAAAAGTAATTACCTACAAGCTTCCGGCATCTTACGTCACAGAGCTACTATAAATAGCTATCACGCGTGTGAAGTACAAGTTCCAGATTTAATTTGTTTGGATGTAAGGTGCTTCCAAATTCTACATGGAAAACTCAGATTTGAGAGTCATCTTCCTTTACGAATTTAAACTGAGATATTCTGCTACAGTTGCTGCTCGAAACATTAACACAGCATTCGGGGAGAATAGTCAATGAACGAACCATTAGGCGATGATTTGCGAAGTTTCGAAGTGGAGATATGGACCTGAAAAACGAACCACTTGGTCACCGAGAAGTTGCAGTTTCTGACGATATTCTGCTAAGTGTGGTTGAAGATCATGGCCTTGTCAGACTAGTGCCAACAGTGTGTCAATTCAGAGGGATGTTATTTCGAGTAGGTCTGTACTTTTCAGTTATCGCCATCGAAGTGTGATGGTCATTTTCCGGACATTTCATTCGCACCGACCCATTACATCGAGGGAGCATCTAAGAAAATCACAAACGCTGTAAATAGTTTATTTCCAAAGGAGGCTAAAACTTCACTGCTGGCGATCAAAAATGCACCTCGATGGAGGACAAGGGCAGCGGTAGCCCTGTTGAAAGAGTAACGGATTAGCAACCGGAGAGTTGCAAGTTCAAATCCAACCAAACACCGTCGTGTACAAAAGGCGCTGATGCACGATAAATCTGTCGTGGCCTCAAATGTCCTCACGTTGGCGTGGGGTGCCAGCTCAAGTGTGACCTCGTCATCTGACCGTGGTTCAAAATTGCGTGGTGTTGTCCTTTATTCTTTCCCTTCCGACTTGATTCCAGACAATAGCCCGTTGTGTTTCTCCCAGTGCGACGTCAATTAAAATACTTACCTACCATGGAGGACAAGAAATATCGAAGACATAATTATTATGCAAATAGCGTAAGGCACACGGGTGTGAAATGATTCAAATTACTGCTTCTTTCGACTTGTAGAACGCAAAGAAATCAGTAGTTGTGTATCCGCCATGGGCAGCAATAACCACTGCTTCACATTTCGGCGTTAAAAGAAAGAGACTTTGGATGTGTGTTTTGGGTATGAGTCTAATCCTCTTTCGCACGTTGTCAAAGTTCAGCTGGCGTAGCCGCGTGTAGTCTGTGATGTAGCAACCCGTCGTGTTCGATGGGCGACAGATATGGAAAACGGGCGGGTCATGGAAGTAGTGAAACCAGGTGGATCTCGAGGAATTGTACGTTACATACCACTTGCGGTCGTGCATGGTCCTGCAGAAAATTGACTACAGGCAAGCCTTGAAGTTAAAGGAGAACAACAAGCTCCAAAATATCATAGATGTTGCGGTGGCTGTTCAGTGTATCGGCAATGAGTATTAGGCGGGTGATGGAGTAAAATCCAATGGCGCTGCCATAACGATAGTGACGGGCCGATAGGGCGATGCATGATGCAAGTTATGCAGTCTGTCACCGTGATACCGTTAGGCTTGGATGTGACCATCGTGTTGCTGTAGACAGAAACGAGATTTGTCTGAAAAGACGATATCCTGCCATTAGTTTGTCCATGTGTGGCGATCTAAGCACCACTGAAGCTTTAGACGCTTGTAGTAATTGCAGTAATGGCCGTTGTGGCTCAGTGGGTATGTCCACCGCGCTAGCAACCTTCGAGTTGTAGGAGGCGCAGGCTCGATTCCTGCCAGGTGCGTTCCTCCTTGGGTGTATTTCTCTCTTCTGTGCCAGTAAAGATTTCACTGTGTGTGTCTATTACTTGATATTGTATGTCTTGTGTCAATTATTTGATATTGTATCGTGTCTGGAGCAGATGGCCAAATATGGCTCTTGCGCCATAAAACCCCAAAACCAACCAACTTGAGGAAGCTGGCCTTTATTTACACGTAGCCTTGAGGAAACATGGAAACTTCAATCTGATTTCTCGACTTCGGCACATACGGGATTCGATCTCGTAACCTAAAGGTACAGTCAACCAGTTCCTTAAGACCTACAGATTTCATCGCTAGGCTACTGGTGAGATTTACATGTGAACTGCTCATTAAAAAGTAATGGTAACTAACACATTTAAACATGAGAAGGTTTTCTGTGAAACCAAATGTAAGTGGAAGTAATGTTTTTGCGGTGGGATGTATTTCCTGCAGGCATTCTGGACATTACGTCACTTGATGGTGTTTCGAATACGATTTCAGTACATCTGTGGAAAATATTCTAAAGAATGAATTCCGAACTGGCAGTGGATTAGTGAGCGCTCAGCACATTAAATGCCAAACGTCACCAAAATAGCTATAAAGTATGTTTTAAGGTAACCTCGATATGTTTCATACAGGAATTTGCGTAGTGGAAGTAAAATGTCCATTTGCCATCTCGTTTTCTTAAACTGAAAATTTGTCTCCTAAGTATTGCACGATTACCAGGTGATTCATCCAGATGCAAAATTAAGATTAGTTACACACATGCATGTATTTAATGTATATATTTGGCCAATATAATTGGCTTAAAGACACGTTTTAAAGACACAAACGCGTGGGTTGTGCACTACTGGGGAAAATATTTGCTTGCTGGTAATTGAGATAGGGCAAATATTTGTACGCGACGAAAGCAATCAGAATTGAACAATGAATACCAAAAGACATTGCGGAATGAAGCATACGAGGTTTGATGAAAACTATCCAATTTTAATTTTCATTACATTTAAAGAAAATATTTTTAGAATTCTCTTACATAAAATGTGTGATTCATCTTCTATTCTTACTGTTTCTTCTAAAGTTTGTATTATGTATATTATTTCGCTGGTTTATAGAAGACATCATGAAATCGACGTTAATACGCTGGACTCGTGTATCAAGATATAATGTATTTTATTATATTAATTAGCTGCTGGCTTCTGACAGGCCTTTGGTAAATGTAACCTAGGAACACGTAGTGGGCCTCTGATATTTTTTCTAGACCCTTCACTTGTTGCGAGGAAGCAGTTATACTTGCCAATCTGTTCTGCGTTTGTGTAGTTTTAGCTTCCAGCTAAAATGACCACTATAATGCGGCAATTTTAATCTAGATTTTATAAAAAAAATGTCACTATCGAAGATTTACCATGAGTCCACAAATTTCTTTTACTGGAAAATAAAGGCACAGTTGCTTCATTGGCAAAAGTCAGGGTCTCCTTCACGGCCAAAGTAGGTTCTACAATCATAAAGCTACCTGAAGATCTTGCTAATATTTTTCGAAAACAAGTTATAGTTTATTACGTGTATGCTGGTTAGGGACAAACTATTAACGAGGAATATTACCAGATTGTTTCCCATCGTTCATGAGAAGTTGTTGGATGAAGGAGATTGCGACTCAACTGAGAGTAGGAACTGGAAGAACCCTCAACATACTTCTTCGAGGTACGAATCACAACAGCCAAAGTTGTTCTGCCAAAATGCGGATCTATACAGGTTCGGCAGTTCTACTTCTCAGAGGTCTGGAAGAAGTGTATCGACTCAGAAATGGTCTGTTTTGAAGGGAACAAAGTTTGAACTAAATACATAATCATTTTATTTTTTACCAAAGTTCGGATATTTTTCTTATTAGGTAATGGAAATGGTAATGGCATTTAATTAACTTCACACTAGAGCAACACGACGGACTATTGGCAACGGTCTGGGATCAATCCCCAAGGGAAAGACCCGAGGACAACACCGTGTAATTTTGAACCACGGTCAGATGACTAGGCCAACATCCAAGCAGACACCTCAATCTCCAAATTTCCACATCACACCAACGTGAGGACATTTTTAACGTGTACCAACCCCCTTAAACACGATGGTCTTAGGGTGGACCGAGTTTCGCACTCGCAGAACTCTCCGATCGCTAATCCGTTACTCTTCCAACCAGGCTATCAAGCCCCCTTTTGATCAGACCTTGTACAATACATATAGGACATACCTGTGAATGTGTGATTACCTAGAATGTAACCCTTACACTCACGGTGCGTTGTGTAAGAGTCAACACTCATACACACAAATTATATTGTGCAAGAGTCAGTACTCTTACAGACAAAACATTGACTCTTACACTATCTTACATGTATAGAAATCCATAGTGGGCTCCCCATAGGTGTCTCTTACGGGTGTAAGAGTCAGCACTCTTTCACCAATAGTGTTCTGTGTCAGCACTTTTATACTCATAGGTGTGTTGTGTAAGAGTCATCAATTTTACTCCTATAGTGTTTTGCGTAAGAGCGAACACAGATTCATAGTATGTCTTGTAAGAGTCAGCATTCTTAAAATCTGACTTGTGTCTCCAGATATCCATTCTATCAAACCCTTATTAGGAAGCCTGAAAAATCATAAAATAACCTTGTCCGAAAATAGTCGAATTCATTAAAAAGTTTAAGGAAACCAGTTTCAATTCGATCCGAAACCTAATTCAAACCATGATATTTAAGCAACAAATAGCTAGTTTGATAAGTACCGTATTAGAGCAACGGTATACCTGTGCAGATCTACAGCATAAAAATTCGTTCTAAATATGGCACAGTTCATTATATATGAGAAAATGATTTAATGTGTATCGTATGTTATCTAATATTGAATAATGCAGCTTTCTCTGCGTTTGTCAATATAGTAGCTAAGTATTATTTCAACTCTGCGTGGTAAAACGACGATATTGGTGTTTGAGAGTAATTATCAATGTTTTGAAATTAATCTAATAGAGGCCTATATAACGGCCTCTCTCTTTAAAATAGTAACACAATTTGAAATGGAAATTATATTTTTTCAATAAATCAAAAATTCCTTTAAAGTCGAACCATTTTAATCAAATTATCAAAAATTAAAAAAAAATGATAGAGTTGATGAAAATTCTTCGAATTTCAAATTCATAAATAAAACATGCTTAAGATTTTCAATTATTCTTTAGCTTTCGTATAAAATTAAGTTTTTTCCAATGAATCATTTTCTCTAATGGTGAGATTATAATTCCAAAACGCATATTCCTCAGAGATTTAAAATGAGGTTTTAAATTGTTTTATGAAATAAAAGACGGTACGAATTATTTGTGGTTTATAAAAGGTGAATATTTATTAAGTGATAAGTACGCCTACCCTAGAGATAAAGGTAGAACTTTTCTGACAAGATTTTAACGACTGGTATATTTATTTATAAAGCATAATGAGCAATTACTGATGGAATAATTTTAACGACGATTCTGAATTTTAAGTAATAAACACAAAAAGTCGCGGTATCTCACATTAATAATTACCCAAAATCTCTTTTTTTTAGATTTTCTATTGCAAATTATTTTTCCATGCATTAAGTCATTGTCAGAAGATTCAGTAAACAATCGCGAATAATTACAAATAAAATATTACTAATGACAAATATGAATACTTCTAAAATGTTGAAAACACGATGTCAATACATCTATCAAAAAGTACTATTAACAAGTAAAAAATATATAAAATATAGTTTTTATATATTTTGTAAGATCTCTATGCACGCTGTTTTACTATACATTGAATTATTGCCAATTAGTGCAGTTCAATTTTAGCATAAAAATAGTTTCCATTATGAGAAAATCAATCGCAATGATTTGAACAATTGCATTAGTTACTGTAAGACTTAATGAATATATATAACTCTAAAGACATTACGAACACAAAATGTGAGCGTTATATAACTAAAGTGCCTTTTCCAGATATTTTGTTAGATCCCAATGCAAATTCTTTTTTCCATACTAAGTCACTGCCAGTCAGTTCAGACCAAAGAAAAACTCCCCCTTTTGAAAATCTCCGCGATCTTGCTTGTCAGAGGCTGAAAGTTATAACTTAGCAAAGTAATATCTTATTAAAAATCCCACTGTGTCAAACGGAATGAAGGTCACTCCACCAGTGAACTTTGAGATAAGTGTTTATTAAGTATGCATTTAATTAATGGCTTTCGGTATTGACAGACGTCTGATAAGCCTTGTCGATGGCCAAGGCTTCCATGTGGACTTAACGTGGATTAATTAGTCAGGGAGCGTTTTGATGCGAATTTGCAGTAAAAAAACGGGATACATATCACTGTGTAACAGCCGGGGGTGTTGTTGCCTTTCAGGGAATTGACAGTCACCTGCAATCTTCGCTTCTTCGACTGAAATGGGGTTTCTTTTTTAACAATCCTCAACGTTGGATTGGAGATAATTAATACTTATTTTATAAAAAACGGAGCTAATTTGTTAAATGTGGGGTTTATGTTTTAGTTATTTTTTATTTTCTGTGAATTTAAGTAATTCTTTATCAAGAATAAAATGGGCGTTAATATTTTGGAAAAAGGAAACCCAATTTCAGCAGTTTCATATTTTCCAATCTGTGCACGTTTAGCAAGACATGTGAAAAAGAGTGTAACTCTGTCTACGAAAAAGTACTTCAAGGTGGAGATGTTACACTTCTATGTACTACTATTATTAAGTTATTTTTTGTAGTGGGGCTAAATTTACCAGAATTTAGCATTCGATAAATATCGCCACTATTTGATTGCCAGTTGTGTGAGAGCTCTATTAAGATCATCACAAGTATATTTCCGTCTGCATGGCAATACAATAAATGATCTTAACTGTGTCGTGTCCCGTGTTGTCTTTATCAGTCTAGTATGAGGAACCTTGAAAATTAAAGGCAGAATGGTAACTAATAGTGAAGCCATAATAGAAGCAGTGTTTGATATAACAAGTCTTCAGAGTGTTGTTAGAAGTGATTAACATCGCATAGGCAATTGAACTGTACACTATGGTCCATCCATCGAAGTGCGTACCGATTGTTGAGAACACCATCTGATATTTGTCAGAAGCTCTATTAGGATTGTTTTTCTAACGTGCACGTTTTCATAATCACGTCAGTCCCTAATTTAGAAAAATGTATGAAAGACTGTGCAACACCTTGTTTACGAAAGAGTATTTCAAAGTAGAGACAGGTTACACTGTTGTATATACTTTTAGAAAATTATTTTTTAACTTTCACAATAACGCCAAACAGACATCAATTTAGCAAGATGTTTTAAAGACTACAACTTTATTTTACAAAAAGTACTTCCATGTAGAAATTAATTTTTGTAATGGTGGCTCAATTCTCCACACTATATTTACGTGTACTAAGACTGGAATTTTTAAGTAAAATCAAAAAGTTTTGGAGGGAATATGCTAATCCTGTAACACACAACAAACATCTTAATTTATCAAATTCTTGTTCTAAACTATTAGCGTTTCACTCAAGTTGTGTGAAGTACATAACAAACGTTAGAAACACAGTTTAAGACTTTTTAGTATTATTTTTATGTACTCCAGTCAAAATATTGCAAATTTTGCATTTTTATACATTTGCCTTCTACGTTCTGAAGGAGTTCAATATTTTTTCTCCAAAAAATTGACAAATTCCATACGCGTATTTGATAGTTAATTTTCGATATACTTTCGGTTGGTGTCTAGCTCTCAATATTAAAATTATTTTTATTCTATTTGCAAATAGTTAGAACATTCAGAGTTAACGTTCGTAATTACAGCATATTTTAGTTGCACATCAATAACTCGTTTAAGAACTTAAAAGCCGTATATGGCCTCACATAATTGTTGCTAACTGCACTTATAGTTTACGTAGCCTGGAAGTGAATCGTAGTTTGTATTATTCCCCCAAGCCTTTCTAATGAAATATTCGAGGTTCCTTACTTAGTTTTAATGGGACCACTAATTTTTCTTCCTTGGTGATATGTAGTTATGCTCCATTAATAATTTCCTGTGCGTTAATTTATCTAAATATCTTTCTTATTATCATAGACAGAAAAGCTAAACTTGTATGTAAAGCAGAAATATGTTTCAGGCAACAGAACCCTGGTATGAAATTTGCATGGATTATTCTGTATGGAATTTCTAGGTCAACGCAATTTTTTTCAGCTACTTAGCCTTCCTGGTGGTTATCTCAAAGAAGTACTCATTATTATTAAAACTGGTAATTAGCAAAACTAATCAGATCTTGATGGACGAGATATATAGTCAGAAGAAAAAATTGACCAGATGTTGATCTCATCATAAAAAACAGCAGTGTCTTGATGGACGAGATATATAGTCAGAAGAAAAAATTGACCAGATGTTGATCTCATCATAAAAAGCAGCAGTGTCTTGATGGACGAGATATATAGTCAGAAGAAAAAATTGACCAGATGTTGATCTCATCATAAAAAACAGCAGTGTCTTGATGGACGAGATATATAGTCAGAAGAAAAAATTGACCAGATGTTGATCTCATCATAAAAAGCAGCAGTGTCTTGATGACGAGATATCTTGTTATTAGCAAAAGTGATCAGATTTTGATGGACGAGATATGTAGTCAGAAGAAAAAATTGACCCTCACCGCAACTGGAAGAGCTAGTTCCAATTTATGCCAAACAATTTTCTAAGTGCAGAAACAAACCAATCACAAACCGTAGTCCGGTCGGAAGAGTAACGGACTAGCGACCGGAGTGTTATGATTTCGAATCCAACCAAAGACAGTCGTGTACCAAGGGGGCTGGTGCACATTTAAATCTCAAATGTCCTCACGTTGGCGTGATGTGGAAGTTTGGAGAGCGGAGTGCCATCTCTGGTGTGATCTCGTCATCTGACCGTGGTTCAAAATTACGTGATCCTTCCCCTCGGGTTCGCCATTTTGGCGATGCTTGGCATTTCACCTAATTGGCGTTGACGAATCAACTAACATATGGTTACTACCACACCAAAGGCGCGTATCTGCATTTTGGCGATTTTCACCTAATTGCAATTTTCGAGTCACCATTTCATGTTTTGTACTATGACAAAGTCACGAACCATCCTTTTTCTTAGTGGAAATGCCGATTTTCGTGAGAAAAACACCTTAGAGTCATAACTCGATTTTTCACGAAGCATCAAAACTTTGAACGCGTTTTTGCAGAAACGTCAATTTTGCAGATACGCGCCTTTGGCGTGGTGATAACGATATATCCATTCGGAATTCATTCTTCTGAATTTTTACTGGCCACATGCTGATATCGTAAATTACGTGAAATGGCGTCACGTCGTACAGGAAACACGTTCCGCCTCCAATACACTAGAGCTCCTTACATTTAGTTACAAAAAAAAGTCTCATTGGATTACATAAGACTCATTGAATATCCAGAAAAAGGTATGACTATCCCAAGAGATTCATATGGAGGTATATATTATTCGAATCCTTGATCCTTTTTTAATAACTTCAATTTACAATCAGCTAAATCAAATTAATTAAAACATCAGAAAAAATCCAGTCTATTTCGGGAGTACTTACTAAATTAACTTTCTGTTCTCTCTATTCAATTACCCACATCTTTCCTCTTAGGATTCCTTCACTAATTGATTATACCTTCGTTCGTTATGAATGTAGTAGTAACAGCACGACTCGAATTTATTTTTAAAATACGAATTGAAACAACTTTTCGCAATAGGGCTGGTTTAAATCCGTTAAAACTATTTTCCATCGGCTGATTTGATCCCCCAAAGAAATCTGGTGGTACTTGATCTACACGTTGCCATGCAACAAATACAAATAACACCTTTTTACGCTCTACTTAAGCGAAATAAATTGCATGGATTTGTGCAATTAATTAAATGCTTTACTTTCATCGGTATCGCATAATAAACAGTTCCATAAAAATTACGTTTCCATCTTCGAATGGAACAATAACGCTCACGCAACAAAGCAGCTATTGTCCGCATTTATAGTTATCTATTGATTCATAAAAATGCCATGCTGTGCAACTTCAACAAGCTATTGAAATCCTGTGGACGAAACAATAGCGGTCTCCTTCTCATAACAGAACATCTATTTCCCCGTGACTCACAGCAAGTAGGCTATTCTCGGCTTATTAGTTTTGCTGTCCGGATAATGTGAGAGGACAGTATTTGTCACGCTGTCACCACTTAATGAATTGAGGTGTCTGGCAGAAGCAAGCATATTGACGCTACTTTATGGCTAATGATGACAGATTTCTTTGTTGTTGTTTACAAAGTATCTCTGATGATCAGATATTATTTTTCTCCGTCGGCGGGGAGAAATATATAGGATATATTAGAAAAGTAATGACATGTAATGCAGGAAACGTGTGAGGGTAGTTTTGGTCTGGTTTGTCACTCTGGGATCTTTCATCGACCTCCTATTGAATAGATGGAGCATGCACACTCAGTGTAATTTCCTCAGATCGCTTGCTTGAAGATCGTGTACTTGGTATTTAGAGGTAGCATGAATATAACGTAGGACTTATTGCTGACTCGTTAATGCGATAATCGAGAATGATTAAAAACACTAGTTTCGATAGTCAATTGGCCCACGGGGGAGTAGTTGGAAGAGTGGCGGATTATCAATTGGAAGGTTGTGAGTTCAAAACTCGATCCAACCAAAGACTGTCGTGTACACTGGAGTTGGTTCACGTTAAATATGCCATGGCCTCAAATGTCTTCACGTTGGAGCTGTGTGAAAATTTTTTGAGAATGGGGTGCTCTCTCTCTTGCTCAGATGTTGACCTCGTCATGACGAGGTCAACACCTGAGCTGGTTTGGAATTACGAGTTGTTCTCAAACCTTCCCTTCGGGATTGTCCCTGTACTGTCAACAATAGCCAATTATGATGCTCCCAGTGGGACATTAGCTCAATTACCTTCCTACCAACCTCAAAAAATGAAGCAGTATTGTCTTTATCCATACGTGCATTTAAGTTTATATTTATAAACCCAACTAACTGGGATGAGTTCATCGATTTAACTATTCCAAATTAATTAATTTTTGGATGCAATGTATAAAGAATGCGCCAAGCTAATGATTTTTATGAATATAGTTCGAAAACCTTTTCAACACACACAAATAAAATACTTTAAATTACCTTTTTAATATCTGTTTTACTTGAGGTTGATAAAACCGCAAACATAATTTATTTTGGAATATTCGAAAAAGAGAATAATAAATTTATTTCAGATTTATATAATCTTGAATAAATAATTGAAGAAGTAAAAGTTTTTTTATCTGAAATTTGAATTATGAATCTGAATAAAATAAATATATGTATACATACAAATAAATTGCTATCACTATCGAGGCTTAATTAAAAAAGGGATTCCACAGCTTTCGTTAAATTTAGAAATATTTTCATGATCAGTTCAAAAGCCTTAGCAAAAAGATGTAAATATTCCCTCGTATGATAAACTCAATGCCTATTTAGAATGGATTTTAGTAGTGTACCGAGACACTTTATGGAAGGAGTTCCGTAATTGGTTTGTTATAAATTTATTTCTGTGGATAGAAATTTCTCAAAATGTAAACAACGCATGATATTAATCTCACCTACTTAAAGTAATATAATTAAATTTTCGAATTTTGATGTAATCCATTTAAAAACATACGACAATCAGAAAATTATTGCTAAGCTTTTGGAGTGCTGTAATATGGATGAACTTTCCTCGTGAATGAAGACTGGTGAAGTTCCATTCCCTGTGAAAGGTAGACTGGAAACGGTGTTCCTTATTTTAAATCTTTGCTTCAGGTATTTCGACATTTGATACAATATTTCCAAACTTTTTCCATTTCGCGTGTGACTGAAATGAAATTTTCAATGAAAAATATGTTCTTAAAGTAAACAAAAAATTATACTTCCAGAATCAAAATAATTTGCTGTGACGTGATATAAAACTGATGATCGTAACCCTCCAAATGTTTTCAAAGAGATATCTCGTCCAAGATCTGACCAATTTTGCTAATGACGAGATATCTCGTCCATCAAGATCTGACCAATTTTGCTAATGACGAAATATCGCATCATGATATTGCCAATTTTGTAATGATACTAAGATCAAGAACTGATCAATTTTCTTCTAATGACGAGATATCTCGTCCATCACGAACTAATCACTTTTGCTAATGACGAGATATCTCGTCGAGGCAACTACCAGGAAGTTTATTGGAATTCGCAAGTAGGTGCAAAAGGATTGCATAGGAAGATATAGATGGTAAGGTATAGATGGTATATTACATCCTATAAAATTCAATTATCTTGCTCTCAATTGAGACAGACATATTCAGACAGCACTCTTCCGCTTTTTCAGTGGCCATCTGAGGAGTCTCACATTTTGCTATGGTCGCAAGATTCATCCTGTTTACCTTAAATGCCAGTCTGACCAGGCCTTCCCAGTACACATTCTCGAGTGCCTGGAGTTGTTCCGAGACGACCTGTCCTCTCAACCTGTTTTGGTTTATGACTGTGTGGGTGAATGGACTTACAGATTTGGTCGAGCTGGAGCTAGACGTGGAGATTGGCAACAACAGATTCAATTATTGAAAATTCTGCAATTGAAATTAAAGAATAGTAAAATATTTAAAAACAAAATAAGTAATATTAGAGAGAATCATCCCGTGGAATTTTCCCTTCGCCAACCACCGAAATCCCGCTAGCTTTACTCTTTACTAGATAGGAAGCAACGTACGCTAGAAACAAAACATTTTACATTTTGTTAGATAAAAATTATCGATTTATATGCATTTTAAAATGCATGGGGTGAGGAACTTTGAATGTCAACGAATGGGATAAGACAATAAAAATATCTAAGCTCCAAGCCTATTTGTGTAGACGCATTCAAGAGGACTAAAACAGAAATACAAGCTTAAACTTGGTTTAATTAAATTCGGCTTCAGTTAAATCAACTTAAACCGAAATTTAGTTAATCGTACAAGTAAAATATATCGCTCATGGACTGCAATAGTGACGCAACTCAAAACATCGCATTTGGAGATAAAATGGGCTTAAAGTTTTCTTTACTAAGATACATAGCTCGCTTTTAAATGCATCTGACATCAGTTGTCCAGTATTGAAATAAGAATTTCGCTAGTAATTCTTGTTGCTGGTATAATACCTATAGTTTTCCACATTGAGGTATGTACTTACCCTGGATAGACACTTACATATTAAGTATGTCATATACAATAGAAAACATACTTAGATTGTCAATCATATAAGTAAAACACTCTGGAAGAGATAAGATTGGGCCACCCCCTAGATTATTTTCAGATTCGAAGAGTAGCGGATTAGCAACTGCTGGGTTACGAGTTCGAAACTCGATCCAACCAAAGGGAGGGAGCTGGTGCACTTTGACCTTTAAGATACGATACAAATTTTGTTAACGCCTCATAGAACGGCATATTTCGCTTAACTTCCTTCCCTCTACAGAATTTAGGTGAGTCTTGAATGACTTTTACGACTGATACCTAACGCGCTTTCCTTTCATAGTGTTGTCCCAATGCCGCTTGATGGAAATTGGGGAATGGTTTGAAAAATCTCTCGGGTTCCACTTTCCCACCCGGCGCCACTTTCTATCTTTCCCATAGAGTTCACATAATGATAGACAGGGGACGCATCGAACAAAAGGAAGAACCCTCTTAAAAGCCAGTAGCTGACAGCTCGTAAATGGTGATCGATGTCAGCGGTCACTTAAAAGATGGGAAATTCAAAGATGCACCATCGGTACCAAGTCGCTCTAGAAGGGAAAATTCTCATGGTACAACTGTTGTACCTGCCGTAGTCTAAAGGTTAAAGGTGTCGTGGCCTCAAATATCTTCACGTTGATGTGGTGTTGACGTTTGGAGAGTGGGTGCAAACTCAGATATTGACCTCGTCATCTGACCGTGGCGCAAAATCACGATGCGTTGTGTTTGGATATTTCCCTTCTATATTGATCCCGGACCGGCGCTAATAGCCCTTTGTCCATGAGCGCGACGCTAATTGAACTACCTACCAACATATATGAATTATTTTCTGAACGCGTTCATGAAACGAGTTACCCTAGTGATTTTTTCTTTTCCCATGGGGTTTACTACCAATGGTAGGCATTAGGATAGCGCCCCCAGGATGCCGAATCGATCTTTCCCTATTTTCGTTTCTCCATCCTTTCTTTTCGCAATCACTTGACAATGTATGTCTTGTGTTTGGCGCAACTGGGCCAAATATGGCCCTTGCGCCATAAACCCTCAAACCAAACCACGTTCATGAAACTAAAAACTTTCATTTTGCAACTCAAGATCACATATTAGGCAACAGAATCGCATGCGGGGAGCTTGAAAAGCCAAAGGCGTACGAAAAAAATCACACTTCGAACACAGGAGACAGCGACACCTGTTCCAGCACTACGTGACATCAATTTGCACCGGCGGCGCTAAATACCCCACCCAAAATCTCCCCCCAAAATAATCCCCAAATAAAAAAATTCCCCGACAAATGTTAAATTCAGATCGGAGACAGCAAAGCGGCCGCGGTCTGATTATGATAGATGAGCAATGGATAAGTATTATTTCCGCAACATTATTCTGGACGTGACAATTACAAGAGGGGGAACAGCACAGGCGTGATTCGGAATCATCGTTTAATTATAAGGGAAGGGTTTCCGCGGCCGTCATTTTTACGGATCCGATTCGCGTGCGGGGCTGAGCTCCTTCTGATTGGAGGACCGGGATCGGATCAGGGTTTGGCATCCAGAGTGAAATCGAAGGCCGATGAATGGGCTTTTATCTCAGAGCTGAATGTGTGATGGGTGGAATAATTTCGATCGGAAGGAAATCTTTTTGGCTCTGGAAGATGTGATTTTGACAGTTGGTGATAGATACTGTTTAATTGGTAACGAATGGTCTAAGGTCTTCACGTTCTAAGCGCATTCCAAAGATTTCATTTGTTTTTGGTGTCTGAGGTGTAGCGGCTTTTGGTCAGAAGGTATCCACGAAGGATGTATTATTCATTTATACTTAGAGTATGTCGAATTCTTAGATAATAATATGGTACATTTGTAATTAAACCATTTTGACCCTCTGAGCGTCACGAAATTTACGAATATTATTTTTACCCTGCACTTAATGACAGAAATGCCACATCTTTTGGTTAAAAGAGTTCTAGGAAGGATTTCATTAGTCAAGAAGTCTAAAATTGGCTGTGGGCCGGTTGGTAGAGAAGTGGGTTCGCAACTGGAGGGTTACGAGTTCGAAACTTGGTCCAACCAAAGACAGTCATGTACGGGGGGCTGGTGCATGTTAAATACATCGTGACTTCAAATGTTCTTATGTTGGCATGGTATGGAGCTTGGAAAGTGGGTTGCCAGCTCAGCTGTTGACCTCGTCATCTGAACCGTGGTTCAAAATTACGAAGTGTTGTCCTTGGTACTTTCATTTCGAGATTGATCCCGGAGTGCGTACAACAGTCCGTTTTGTTGCTCCAGTGCGACGTTAATTAACTACCTACCGTGGCCGTCATTTTTACAGATTCGATTCGCGTGCGGGGTTGAGCTCCTTCTGATTGAAGGACCGGGCTGGGGTTGACATCCAGTGTGAAATCGAAGGCCGATGAATGAGTCTATTCGAGTGTGTGATGGGTGGAATAATTTCGATCGGAAATATTGGGATCTCTCTTGTGATTTTGACAGTTTTGATACATTCTGTTTGCTAATGAATGGGCTAAGATCTTTCGGATTCCAAATGCATTCCAAAGACTTCATTCGCTTTTGTTGTCTGAGATGTCGCAGTTTTGTTCAGAGATATCCATCAAAGACTCATGTATTATTCATACGTAGTGTTATACTTAGAGTATGTAGAATTTTTAGATAATATTAGGGCACATATATATATCGTCGGCTTACTGCTAAAACGAGATAACTCCAGTTTTCCTTTTTTGAGTTAAGTACACTCTCACACAAATAATAAGGTGCTGTAAACTATTTCTGCTGCGTATGTACTCGATGGTTAAGATAACAGTAATTATCTTGCTTTCGTGGAACATACTACTCACAATTATATGTGTTAAAGTGTACTTAACTCAGAAAAAGAAAAAATGGAGTTATCTTGTTTTTGCAGCAACCCGACGATACGTTAATTTAAACTGTTTTAACCCTCCGAGCTTCACGAGATTTCCGAGTACGGTTTTTAGCCTTCACTTAATGACAGAATGACAAAATCTTTTGGTTGAAAGAATTCTAGGAAAGATTTCATTAGTCAAGAAGTTTAAAATTGGTTAGATGTCATGCAGAGAAAGCTGCAGGTTGCAGAACGAAAAAATGCGTTCACGATCCTCAAAGGGTTAAACTGTTACACTGTCTCGTTTGCTGGAAAGAGACTGAAAAAAATCTTGTTCTAGGGAGAAGTGAAGAAAGTTTAGTGAAACTTTGACTGAACTGTGACTTACAATTTATTTTTCCTAGTTTTTTTAAATCCAATTTTTACGTATATTGCTTTCCATGCTTGTAGGAAGACATCATGAAGGCTGTCCTATGCACGGGACCAGTACCAATATACAACATGATATAAAGACTGCCACAGATCAATAACACACTACTTTAATTAATGATTTACAATTGATTTATCCGGTTAGTAAATCTTTATTTTTGAAAATATATATAATGAAAATATATATTTGAAAAATATATATATTTAAAAAAGTTGTTTTAGTTTTGAAAAAGAAAAATTAACCTAGGTTTTGAAACTTCAAAAAGTTGAATTTTGTAATGTGCAATGTGAATGCGCTACATTGAATTCAATAATGTGTATGTATTTCTGTACGATTATTTAATTCTATTATGAGTGAATACTAAATGTGTGAGACACTGCATTAAAATATTTTCCAATTCATTTCAGGAAGAGCAATGAAAGATCAATTAAACTACCCACACATTTAGAGGGCAAAACTGTGAGCTAGGCAAGACTCAAGAATTTCTTCAACAAAGGAGTATAAACTTCAGTAGAAACTACTATAATGAAAAGCATCAGTTAAGTCAATCATACTCAAGAATTAACAGAGTGGTGCAAACAAAGTACATTTGGCACATTTGGTTTATTTAGCTTATATTCTCCCGAACCACCACCGTTGCAAATCTAGCTATCCTTATAAGCATATTTCTTAAAATTTGATCGAAGTTGTTCTTAAAATTAAAGCCTTAAACACAAAAGAGCATTGTTTACGCCTACTGTAATTTGAATATTTGGAGCGCGCAGTCTACCTCTATAGGGTGCATTTGCGTTTTCTCAATGCAATTCTGAGGTGCAGAAAGCTTAACCGCTTAACCAATAGTCTCTTTATGTATAAGATCTGCATATTCACTCACAACCTATAATTTATTTTATTTTAAAACAGATAAAAGACTGCTACAAGAATCGCAATTATTCTTTTGCGTTTAATTCTACCAAACTACTGCATCCTAGTTCTTATGCATCTGTGATCCACACATACACTTCTTTACAAATGTTGAAATTGAGCGTAAGCGTGCTACTTATTCATGGTGTTTAAGCAAGTAGCATAAGCACCATGAATTGAACAATATCAAATGTTAAACCCACGCATCAAATGTTAAAAAATAATTACGGTAATACGGAATATTGTATTAATTTATAATATTCACTTCCCAACACTTAATCAGGGCAGCGATATCCCGGTTCCAAGAGTAACGGATTAGCAACTGGAGGGTTGCGAGTTTGAATTCAACCAAAGACAGTCATGTACATGGGGCTGGTGCACGTTAAATCTCAGTCCTCAAATGCTTCAAATGTCCTCAATCGTTGGTGTGGTGTTGAAGTTAGGAAAGTGGGGTGCCAGCTCAGGTGTTACCCCGTCATCTGACCATGTTTCAAAATTACATGGTGTTGTCCTCGAATCTTTCCCTTCTTGGGTTGATCCCGGACCGTCGCCAATTACCCGTTACTCCAGTGCGGCGTTAATCATTACCTACCTACCCACATATCTAATGTTAAAAAATAATTACGGTAATCGAATTATTGTATTAATTTATATTCAATTCCCAACATTAATTAAACGCAATACCGATACTATTAAACGATGCAATGTTTAAGTGAAAATATATTTCATTCAAAAGTGTAAAACTAATGCGTATTTCAACGCTATGGACCCTTTCCATGTGAAATGCCAAATCCTTTACTAAATACACTTGTCCTTTATTAATACACTTAAATAAACAGACAATCTCAAAACTAAATACACACGCTCATTTCAGTTTGAGCATCTTGCCATTCCCACCTAAGTATTGCCATTCCCACCTAAGCATTGCCATTCCCATTTGTCTTGCCATTCCCACCTATCTTGCCATTCCCACCAGATCTCAAATGTTATCGGAAACCTATGGGACGCCATACAACGCGCTTTGGAACACGGAAATCCTACATCTCAGAATATAACAGAATGCGGATCTACTCTGGAATTATATTGTTCAGTGCCTACAGAATACTTCTGTAAGCTCGTGGAGTCCGTAAGCCGTCACATTTCTGCAGTTCTACGCTTCCGAGAAAAGTCTACTAAATATTAGTCTGGTATGCCAGATTTTCTGACACTTCAGTATATAACACTGAGTTTATGCATGACAAATAGGTTTGTAGTTGTTTATTAGTCTTCTGCGATCATCTTTTTCTACAGTAGACATGGAAAACAAGTAAGTAGGTAATTAATTGACATCACACTGATGCAACGCAACTGTTATAAATTTGGAAGGGTAGGTAGGTAGTAACTAATTTAATTAACGTCGTCCTGGAGCAACACAGCGGGCTATTGACGACGATCCGGGATCAAACCCGAAAGAAAAGATCCGCAGACAACATCAAGTAATTTTGAACCACGGTCAGATGACGAGGTCACACCTGAGCTGGCACATCACTCTCCAAACTTCCACACCTCGCCAACGTGAAAAAAATCCCGGGCCAATATCACGTAATTTTGAACGACAGTTAGATGACGAGGTCAACACCTGCGCTGGCACACCACTCTCCGGGGAAAATAGGAACTTTGATTCACTATGTAGCATATCCCCATGCAAACACTCATGCACCCATAAAAATCTCTCTCACGTGACCCTTAATGACGTTCAGTGCCGAAGCTAGAGACACGTGATGCAATTATTACCAATGAGATGGCGGAAAGATATGGGTCTGTGCAAAAGAACCGGAAATTGCAGCGTTGATCTCGATTAGTCCACATGGTACAACCCTGTGAAGATAAAATAAGAAGAAAAAACCGAAATGCGATAGAGAAGAAATGTAGAAAATTAACTTTTTTCGGTAGAAGCATCGGGTTTTCCATTACATTCAATTTGGACTTGAATATGCATAAGAATTTTTACCAGAGGCAATCTATATTTAGCCATACATTTTCACGTTACGCAAAATGAAAATGCTGAGTTCATAATACAGCTACGTGGTTATTTAAAGATTTCATGGAATACATAATTAATGAATAAACATCGGGATACAAAATTTCGAAGTCAATATCGCAAGGTATGTGGTTTTGAGGGATGAAATACAACAAAATATTTCATTTTTATCAGTTGTGCTGTACGAATAAACTTTTAAGATGTATTCAAAGCAGCTCACTATTGACGAGATGAAAATTTTAAACACTATAACTTAGGACATTCTATCCATGATTTAATTTGTAACTTTCCTGTATTAAATTTAATACGAAATTTACCTCTTTGTTAAAAATTAATGCACTTAGCCAAAACTGCCCAAAAATACTAAAGTTTAAAGCACTACCCAAGAATATTCTTTATTTTATTCTTTTTATGCTAGAATATTTTTAAAAAGGGAGATGCATTGTAAGTATAGTTTTGAAACTGCAATGTAAAAATGTGTTTCGTGCTAAGAAGTATTTGAATAAACTGCGCTCGAAGAGAATTTAGCTACGAATGTGAAAAGTTAAAAAATTGTATATATAGTACTTCAAATATACAGTTTCTTCTAAGTTAGAAATACGCAGGAGTTTTCACATTCTATAATTCATAATGATTATTTTGGATAGGCAACAAGGGAATAGAAAAGAGAATAAGGCGCTCAAAGAGAATTTATCTACGAATGTTAAAAGCTAAAATTGTATATACTATACTACTTCAAATATACATAGTTTCTTCTAAGTTAGAAATGCACAGGTGTTTTCATATTCTATAATTCATAATGATTATTTTGGATTGGCAATAAGGGGAAAAGAGTGAAAGAAATCGTCTAATCTTTCAAACTATCAAACATACAACAGTTTTACAAAGCCGATTCTTGCTTTTTATCAAATTAATTTAATGTTTCTTATGTTACCATGCAGATAGAATTGATTAATGGATATAATAAGTATATGACAAAACATACAACATGCACATTATTATTTCGTTTCTTTAAAGAAAACATGTCAGTACGCATGCATATTTGAACCAATTAGTGTCGCAAGACTGATGTTAGACCAATCTGTGGCTTTCCTTACTCTATTCGACTTAAGAGATGTTTTGATTGGTGTAGTTAAATTAATGTCGCACTGTAGCAGAACAACTGGTTATCGGGATCAATCCTGAAAGGAAAAATCAGGACGAGGCGCGGTCTGATGACAAGGTCAACACCTGAGCTGGCACCACACTCTCTAAACTTCCACACCACAACAACGTGAGGACATTTGGGATCACGACAGATTTAACGTGATCCAGCCCCGTGTACACGACGGTCTTTGGTTGGATCTAGTTTTCACAACTCTCAGATTGATAATCGGCCGACTTTTCTTTTATCTACGTACTGAATACTGTACTGTCATCAGTAATGTTTCGATTGAACATCGTGAATCAGGTTAAAAATCGATCACAAGAATTAAATGTAACCGACAGAGCAAGTCGATAGAGAGCACTTAAAAATATAAAATCTTTTTACCAATTTCAAATTTGTACGTATGATTTTTGGATATTTTATCCAAGTCTATATGACTGCTGGGTAGGTAGGTATCTAATTAACGTCGCGCTGGAGTAACACAACGGGGTATCGCCGACGGCCTGGGATCAAACCCGAAGGGAAAGATCGAGGACAATACCATGTAATTTTGAACCACGGTCAGATGACGAGGTCACACTTGAGCTGGCACCCCTCTCTTGTAACTTCCATGCCACGCCAACGTGAAGAAATTTGAGCCCCGACAGATTTAAAGTGTCCAGCCCCTATGTAAACGACGGTCTTTGGTTGGATTCAAACTCGTAACCCTCCTGTTGTTAATTAGTTACTCTTCCAACCGGGCTACCGAAACAACTATGTTTGCCTGGACAAAGAACCATTGGCTGCTTCAAGTTGCCATAGCCAGTTGTATTTAATCTACTATATGATATTTATAAGTTCATAAATATACTATGCCAAAATATTTGGAGATGGGTGATAAAAAATTTAATTAGAGAAACTGTTTAATAACTTTCTTTGCAATATTTAATAATTTATCTCATAAATGAGCTACCTCTGAAACTGTCATTTAGTAAATTCAATTTAAGATTTAAACCTCATATTTCAATTATTCCATTCATGTAAATGTTTACAAAATGAAAACAAAAATAGACTGAAAATAGCTAACATATATTTAAAATATAAGTCTTTGCAGTTTACATGCGGCAGATGTTTTTAATTTCACATACCCCGCACTTGCCGAGAAAAGTAAACTCTTCAATTACTCCAGCTCATTTCACTTTACGATTAGTATTCAAAGAACCGTGATTTCCCATTTGATTCGGCAGACCCCAGACTAATTGCGACGAATGATGTCATGCCGGACGACTGATGTGATTAAACCCCTACTTTCTAAGCTCCCCGCAGTGTTTCTGGTTCAGATGACCCATAATTAGAGTCCAACGGTCGTAAACGGACGTTCCCCCAGACGTTTACGAGTTTTTTGCATGACATCTCCTCATTACCTCCAGCCATAGAAATGATTCATATGTAATTCTTAAAATAAACATCTGAATAGGAACGTGCGCAGCTCCCAAGCCGAAAGGTAAGGGTGTAGTCCCCTTAACTAGGTACTAACTCAAGTTCAAATGTTCGTGACTTTCCACCCAATTGCAGGTGGTGAAATTGACTAACTCTGGATTATTTCTCCGCGAAGTGTGAAAATTATTGTCACATGAAGATGGATTTTAGTGGTTTTAGGGAAATAATAAGAGGTTGTCCTTTCGTTTAATTGATGTGGGACACTGCTGACGCTGATGCTTGTTAAATTACTTGATAGTTGGACAAGAAAGATTAGTGCTTTTTTCCGAGTTTCTCATAGGTATTTTCTTGGTGAAGGCTAGAGCATGTGATCAATCATGATAGTAAGGTAGTGTTTGTCAAGAGAGTAGGAATTCTGGATTATATTTCTCCTCGAATTGTCGAAATTATTTTCACATGAATATGGATTTTCGTGTTTCTCGGGAAATATAAGTTGTCCCTTCGTTTAATTGATGTTGAACACTACTGATGCTCTCAAATTATTTGATGGTTGAACAGAAAAGATTAGTGCTTTTTTAATTTCTCTGATGTATTCGTGAAGGCAGGAGTTCAATTAGTGCATGTGATTTGGACATCAATCATGATAGTGTAGTCGCTGTAGTGTTTGTCAAGTAGGAATTATGGATTACTTCTTATCAAAGTGTGAAAATTATTGTCACGTGAAGATGGATTTCAGTGGATATTTAAAATAAGTTGTGCCTTCTTTTAATTGATGTGGGACACTACTGATGCTGATGATTGTTAAACTTCTTGATGTTTGAGCGTAAAAGACTAGTGCTTTTTTCGAGTTTTTCAGAACTATTTTGTTTGGTTGAAGCAATGTAATTTGCATGCGATTTGGATATCAATCATGATTGAGTGGTATATTGTTTGTCAAGTAAGAATTCTGGATTATATCTTCTTGAATTGTGAAAATTATTGTGATTGAAGATGGATTTTAGGGGTTTTCGTGAAATAATAAGTTGTCCCTTCTTTTATTTGATGTGATACACTACTGATGCTGATGATTGTTAAACTTCTTGCTGGTTGGGAGTAAAAGACTAGTAATATTTTCGAGTTTTTCAGAGGTACTTTGTTCGGTGATGCAATTCAATTTGATTTGGACATCAATCATGATAGTGAGGTCTAGTGTTTTTCAAGTAAGAATTCTGGATTATTTCTTCTCGAATGTGAAAATTATTGTGACATGAAGATTGATTTTAGTGTTTCTCGTGAAATAATTAGTGGCTGTCCCTTCTTTTAAATTATTATTATGTGGGTCATTATTGATTATTATGCTAGGTAAACTACTTGATGGTTGAGCAGCAGACTACTGCTTTTTTCGAGTTCATCAAATTTTCGAAGACGTGCTTTTTTAGGGCATTTTCTTGCCTATGCACGAATTCGATTGCGAAACATTGACATGTGATTTGGACATCAATCAGAAATACGGTCTCTGAATTGCATATCAAGAGTTGGATTTATAGCTTATTACTCCAAGAAAATATGAAATTTATTGCCACATAAAGATGTATTTTAGTGTTATCCCTTTATTTAAGTGATGTGTAACACTACTGATGCTTTTGCTTGTTAAACTACGTGATGAAAAGAATAGTGCTAACATGATCGGAAAGAAACTACGTGATAGGAAAGAATCACTCAAATTTTTCTGAGGCGGAAAGTGCTTCTTGGAGAAGTCAAGAGCTCAATTGTAAACCGTTGACATATGATTTGGACATCAATCATGGCAGTATGATTTCTGTGGTGCATATCAAAAAGGTATATTCGACTTTCTAAAGTAGACGCTTTTACAATAAAACATGTGTCATTATTATGTTTGAAGTTAGAAAATGCAAAGTAAGCTATACTTCTCCAAGACCAACTTATCTTTACATAACCATGTCGTATACAATTGTTAGGTTTATTTTGATTGTTATTAGTTAAGCAAGTAATGATATAGATCATTGTTGATGCTTTTCCAATTAAATAGGAAATACAATAATTTTGGAGTTTCTATGATGCATTTTAATTGAAGGCAAAAGTTAAATTCCAAAGCATTGATGTTTATGAGTTGGGTACCAGTCATGGTAGAATGGTGACCAATGAAGTGCATATCTGGTAGGTACATTCGGCTTTCTGAACCAGGCGCTTTTACAATAAAATGCATGTTTTCAGCTTATATTTGAAGACAAATACAAGGCTTGCTGCACTTCTCTGTTATGCTGACTTGGCTGTTAACTCTGTTAGGCTGACTTTGCTGTTTTAATTTTTAGGTTTATTTTGATAGTTGTATTAGTTATCCTTCTGAGCGTCACAAGATTTCCGAGTTGTGTAGTATTGATTTTTCTCCAGATCACACATAAAGACACTAAATAACCACATCTGTTGCTTGGATGAATCCCAGAAAAGATCTATTGATCAAGAAGGCCAAAACTGGTTAGATTTCATACAGGAAATACTGCAGTTTCCTCCAGTGGGTTAAACAAGTAGGAAGTCATCCCTCCTTTTAATTTATGATCACTTCTGATCTTATGCTATTTAAACTACTTGATAGCTGAACAGGAAAGAGTAGTGCTTTTTCGAGTTTCCCAGAGGCATTTCTTTTTGGAGGCAAGAGTTCACCTGTAAAGCATTTATATATGATTTGGACATCAATCATGGTAGTATGATCTCGGTATTGCATATTAAGTAGGTATATTAGATTTATCGAAGCAGCAGTTTTTACAATAAAAGACATGTCTGGCTTATGTTTGAAATTAGACTAATTCAAGATACTATATATAATAAAGAACGAAGATTCCAGAAAAGTATTTAATCTTTAACATCGGAGTGCCTGAGGCTTCCCTCGTCCCATGCTGTCAATAAAATTAACAAGAAGCCCATCCGACATGGTTTCGGTATCATTTTTTCTTGGATAGCAGGATACGTCGGAATTATAAGAAATGAGCTGGTGGATATTACAACCAAAAATACAGTGACTCGACTAAATGTAACGATTTCATATGATGATCTACGACAAGTTGTTTGGGACATTGTTTGGAACGATTGGCTCAATGGATGGGGAATGCAAGGTCATAACAAATTTCACAGCGACCAGTTATTTCATTATGGCAGTACATACCAATACGGCCCTCCATATTTTTAATTCGTCTTCGTATCGAACACACGTTTTACTCACATGTATCTTTTACTAGGAGAGTATCCTTGTGTATAAAGAGTGTGTGGTTCCTTCAACAAATTCGCCATAGTTTAATTGATTGTGCTGTTTTTAATAGTCACAACCAATATTTTTTAATAATTCGATTTTAAATTTGCGAGATTTAGTAGAAGAAAATCATCAACCAAACATTTTTTAAATTTTTACAAAGCATAAATATTTTAAATTCCAGTTGTATATTTCATGTCTTTGAAGTCACAAAATTACATCACATCAAAACTTTTTAACTGTCACTCATTATTTTTAGGTCGATGGTGACGATAATCTTGTATTTACCTGTTTCTGTGTGATTAAGTGTTTAAATGCTATTATTATTTTCTTTTCGATTTTCTAAATATTTCAATTAACGAACCTACACGTTTTTAAATCTACTTTTTATTGCTGGGTAAGATATTATTTTGAGGGTTTTGTAAATTTTACTGCTTCAAATTTTGTCTTGCATTTTGTACAGCTTGTTTTTTTCTAGACCTTGAGCCATAAAACTCATATTAATGTCTTCATGTTGATTATAAATAAGAATACTACAAACTTAAATTTAGGGTAATATTATACAAATATTCTCATTCTATACTCAACATGCTGTAAAGTGAGGAATTCTAATGTAAATAAATTAAAAACTCATTAAAATACATGAAGAACTCAGTTAAAAAACGAAGAGACGTATCGATTACAAACTTCTTTGGAATTTTTTCAATCTAATGATTAAAAACCAGATACTTTTTTGCCCTTCATCTTTAATATACCTCACTCTTATTAATTTGTATGGGAAAGCACCTTGGCTTTTAATTAATGATTCCGAAAATAAAATATCCACACTTTCAAATATCCTGCCCGGGGTGATATATCCATCTGCCCTCCTTCCCTTTCCTATTGGGTTCGATATCTTATCTCGCGGAGAAAGAAAAGCACTTAAAAGAATTCGACGGTTCTTCGAAAATTAGGATAAAAGAACAGATTGTAAACAAAATGAAACATGACTAAGAAAGTAAAGGGAAGGGGAAAATCAATATTTAAATTGGTATCGCGATCAATATGTGTATCAGGGTTGCTTACGCAGCTATTCGGGGATTCTTTTCCCCACTTATTCCCTTTTTTAAGGGATAAAAAAAGGGAAGTTTGCTGCTGTGCAATGGCTAGGAAACGTGCTTAGTTGGGAAGAAATTCCTGTTAAATTATAAAAGTCATTGATGGAAAGGTAGCATCAAAGCTAAAACGCACTTAGGAGAACTTTCGCAATCAATCAATTTAATGCATCTAGCAATGAAGCTTGCTGTGCATCCCCTCAAATGGTTTTCCCCTTGTTTTTTGTCCTCTTTTTTGTTTTAAAAAGAGAGGACAAATGTAAGTTTTAAGGGGAGGTGGCACCCCGGGTCTCATTAGCCTTTACCCCTTCGGGCGAGGCACGCGTGTCCTTTGTTTTGTTGCCCGAACGCCGCAGTCGATTAGAGGCGTAATGGCTCAAGTCAGAAAGTGTTCAATTTCGGAACTGACAAGAATGTTTCGCTGACAGTTTTTTTTGTTGGCGCGACTATCGAGGCAACAGTGGCGTGAGTCCCGCGCTGGAAGCGCACCTCGGGGAACAAATGAGTTGACAGGCACTGCGTCATTGATTATGGAAGGGGATATTTCCGAATTACAAAAAAAATGGCGCTGGACCGACTTACGTCACTCTGCTTCAGGAAGTGGCTCCCCAAAAAGTGAAGCCGCGAGCTTGACAGGCATCAAAAGAAAGTCAAAAATGAAGTTCGTGGAACAGGAAGGAGAGATCAGTGGATACTCAGGGAATCTTTGTTTCATAAAGAATGTAACAACTCAAACAGAGAGGACAAAAAATAACCGTAGCTCCTGCAAACATAGTTTAAACTCGTTATTCACGTGATAGATATTATGCACGGAAATGTCAAGAGTGCATATTTAAGTAGATATTTGCTGAATACTAATAGAGAATAAATCAGGAAGGACTCAGGGAAATGCATATCTTTCATGAGATGCTTTTTTTGTGATGGAAAAAAGAAAAAAATGAGAGCAAATGAGTGACGGGAACACTTACGAAATTTTTTTTGTGCTTGGAAAGATTGTATGTTGCGCAGAAAAAAGGTTAATTGCCTTTGTTAATTGGGTAAAATTATTAAGGCTACCATATTAGGAAAATTGGTTTTAGATTAACTTTTAATACGCCTAGATTAGCTTCTGCATTTAATTTACGGTTTCTGGGGAATTCCATCCTCTGAAATCTTGGAATATTTAAATAAATTTGCAAACTATTGGTAGAATTAGGCAGGAGTTTAATTACTACTAACATCAGATATTGGGCAATTAAGTCATGCTTACTATCTCACTTTGAGCTATTTTGCAGTCAATTTGAAACACAATTTTTTAATTGTTTCACATGTATAAGGATAATTGATAGTAAAAGACTGAATAATATTAGGCGTTCTTAATCAGTTGTTTAACCTAAATGTTTAGTACCCTAAAATAAATATAACTGAACTTCTTTGTAAATCTATAGGTGAGGTACTGATGGTGCACTAAGGAATATGGCGCAATAGCTATTACTCGGATGCTCCACGAACAACCACATTGGACGTGGTTTAAAATTACGAAGTGTTCTCGAATCTTTCCCTTCGGGATTGATTCCGGATCGTTGCTAATAGGATGTGTTTGTTCCATGCGACGTAAATTCAATTATCTACCTGCACGAACTTTAATCGAAATTATTTTTTTCTTTATATTCAGTAGCTTCTGAAGATTCTTTGGTGAAAGTTGTGTCGTGTTCTCATATAAGGCACAGCTTTTATCATCGTTTGAAGAAGTTAAAAAAATGTCCACATAATTTTAAAACAAGTATTTGACTTCAGCACAGCAGGTATATATGAGTCTATTTCAGTCGTTTGTTTCTGTTAAGGAATAGCTGGATACATTTTGAAGCAAACGTTGTGTGATATCAACCATATTGCACTTTTCGTTATCAAATGGATAAGTGCGTCATCACTCCCTGATACTTGAGAGAGATGAAGTACCTGTAGTCAGGGTAAGATGACGCACTGATGTTTATTCCATTTTCAGTAAAAAGACGTGAAGAGTCATTTGATTGGGAAAAAAATTTTTTTTTACATATTTTGCTATATTTTGATAAAATATTTTGAATTTACTAAATAATTAGATTTATTACATTGCTAAATAATATATATATATATATATATATTTTATCATGTCACCAGTTAATTCTAGGAAATATTAAGAGTCACCTACTAGGGTTGTATGGTTCGACGAGGAGTTATATCAAGCTGTTTCTCGTATAACTTTTGGGAAATCAGTATCCGTGAAGCACGTTTAGCCTACTAGACACTTAGACGAAGAGAGAAATATGGACGTTTTGCAATGGCTCATTGGGGACAAATCAGTGCTCTCCTGTTTCCCAAATGGGCTTTAGTGGAGGAAATATGAGTTTTTGATCAAAATAATATTTTCCCTTTATCAGTTTCAGAATATTCTACAGAGGATATAATATTCTAGGACCGAATGGATTGGCATATTTTAGAATATTCATGTAAGAAATTTTACAAAATTAATAAGTTTTACACTAAGGATATAACAGGAAAATAATCTGCTTCGCCACACTTATTTGCACCCGTTCAAACATTGCTCTATCAAATTAAAAAAAAATTATACATTAATTTAAGAAACTATGATCAGCCTTGGAAGTGTAAATGAAAAAATGTAAAATTTTACAAGCTGAGGTTTTCTTTCCAGTTATTGAAAACTGCCGTCTTGGCCTATCTTTAGATTCTATACCGCCTTTATATTAAATAAATCTAGCCTATAATACAAATAATTCCGGCCACTAATTGCATCAATGTATTTAACTTTTAATAAAAAATCAAAGAATAATTTAATTAAATGACAAACTGAGTAACGTTCTGTTTAAATACTGAAGATACGGGACGGCTCAAAACTGTTCCATAGTAAATTTTGGAAACCAGTCCACTCCTGCCAAACTGTTCCGCTCACTGAGCAATAAGGTAACTGGATGGAGAGATCACACCGTTGTTTAGCATTAATCAATCCCACGAAGACATCAAAATTAGTACTAGATCAGATCACGCCAGTTCGGCACCAAATTAACGAAAATCTGTTGTTACCTAGTATCTTGCACCTTCATCGGAGGGAATTCCTAAACTTTCAGCTTCGGATATGTTAGGCCTCAACGGGGTCTCTCAAAATACAACACTATAACAGCTTCATATACTTTTGAAGACATTGTGTTGAACAGCAGCCTGTATTTCGTAGAGTGATACTGATGATCGTTAAGTGCTTTAACGTGAGTTGGTATGGGAAACCATTCACGATCTTGCATAAAACGAAATCAGACAACCTCTCTTGCCAACGATGCACGAAGGATGCTTCCGGAGATACTTTTAGGAGACATCAGAATTGGTACCAGAGTATTTTAGATTACTAACTCATATCACTCAAGTTCGATATCAAATCAACGAAATTCTGTTGGTACCTGGTTTCGTACATCTTCATTGGAGGGAATTCCTAAACTTTCAGCTTCGGATGTCTTAAAATCAAAAGGGGCTCTCAAAAACAAAACACCGTGATAATCTCATACGCATTTGAAGACATTGTGATGACCAGAACACAATTTCGTAGAATGATACTGATGAATACTCAAGTACTTTAGCATGAGTTGGCATGGGCATTCATCTCCCATCTTACAGAAAACGAAATCAGGGAACTTATCTCGCCAATGATGCTTCCGGACAGAATTTTAGGAGGCATCAGACTTGGTACCACAGTGGATTACTACCTCAGATTTCCCTCAGTTCAATATAAAATCAACGAAAATCTGCTGGTATCTGGTTTCATGTTCATCGGAGGGAATTCTTACACTTTCAGCTTCGGATATCTTAGGCCTCAACGGGTCCTCTCAAAAATTCAACACAATGATAGCTTCATACGCGTTTGAAGATATCGTGATGAACAGCAGCCTGCAACACGCATTTCGTAGAGTGATACTGACGAATCGCTAAGTGCTTTTGTGTGAGTTGATATGGGGTTCCATTCCCGATTTCGCATAAAACGAATTCATGGGCACAATGGATGCTTAAGAGGGAGTGGGCCTTTCCATCAGTACACTGCTCTGCTTTTATATGCCACCCATTTAATGGTTTCTCACTATGGTCATAAAAGTCTATGACCACTTTAAAATAGCGATCCCCCTCAGTACAGCTTTTTATAAGGTTCGTGCATTCATCTAATATGTTCTGAATCGAATTGAATATGGTAGTTAAGCATTTGATATCTTTTAGAAATGAGCTCTAATCACATACCTGCGAACTGACAGGTCGTTCCCCAAATCCGATTTTAAATGTCGATATCACAAGTATTGGGTTCGAATACAGGTATTCGCAACGATGTTCGTAGTGGTTCAGAATCACTTTGAACTGTATGTTTCGGTCAAACTAAGCCTCGTGTGGCAAAAGAATGACTGTAGAGCGACAAATCAATATTAAAAAATTCTGCCATTCAATAGAAATCGATGCAGTCTAGATGTTATTTATATTTAAGGTGACTTTATACGAAACTATAGATATGAGGAGGACACAAGAGACATTTCAGTGAAAGTTAACTACCATTAATGAAGTTCCACAGGATGGAGTTTTAAACGTACGGATGGCGTTACACGTACGGATGGAGTTACACGTACTTATTTAAAAGTTGGTTGATACATTTCATCGTCATATCTCTGAAGTCATCGTCTTTTCGAATTCTGAACTACCTCCATGAAACGTGTTAGTCTCCCTGCATAGAACAACGTGGTCTTTTTGCATGATAAGACGTCATCTCTGCCTGAAACGGCTTCGTTTCTCTGCATGGAACGATGTCGTCTGCATGGAATGTCGTCGTCTCTCTGCATGAAACTATGTATACGGACCGACTATCTCTCAATACGGACCGACGTTGTCCCTCTGCATGGAACGATGTAGTCTCTCTGCATGAAACGACATCATATGGAACGACGTCGTCTCCCTATATGGAGTAACGTCGTTTCTCTATATGGAACACGTCATCGTATCTCTGTATGGGACGCCATCGTCTCTCTGCATGAAATGACGTCGTCTCTATATAGAACGACATCCTTTCTCCGTATGGAACGACGTCCTCTCTCTGCGCGCGCGTGATATAGTTCAATGAGGAAATCCTGAGCACGTCTTTTTGCTGATGCTCCGCTCATTTATGCAGTAGTCCTTCATGTATATCTGCATTCAATACACTGAACGTGAAAAGTCGTATTTGTTTTTTGAAAATATAATCTAGTATCTACTCTAGCATCAGTAATCTGTGAGGAAAGTTTTATTAAATTTATAATTATTTTGGAGTTGCATTAAATTAAAAAATTAAACAACTAAATTTTTGATAAGTATTATGAATCTTTATTTTTAAAGATTTTTTTAAAAATAAACATTCAACAATTTTAAATATCAAAACCCGTACATCATTACTACAGAATACCATTTCCTACATTTAATACCAATGAAGAAACACCTATTTATATGATATACTATGAGCCCACCTTGATCGCATAGTTTCATGTATCTTACACGGTTATTCTTGCTGGCGTTAATTTGATATATATATATATATATATTGTCCGTTGTTTCTCTAGGACGACATTAATTCAACTACCTATCTATCTACCTCGAATAATGTGCTAGTTACGTCAATTACGAAATTAGTTACCAAACAGTCACTCTTTATATTTAGTTTTACAAAAACGTTTTCAAATAAGTATTTAAACGTTTTAGGTATCCATACTCATGTAACGTAACTACATCATTTTCTACATCTAATACCAACAGGGTCAACCATTTATATCATATACTATTAGCCCACCTGTGATCACCTAATTTCCTGTATCGCGCACGATATCAAAGAATTCAAGGCGAAGAAAGGGTGAGTTAAAAATAAATAACAAACACTAATTGAATTCCTCGGACTTCACAGAAAAGACGCTTCAGCTAAAATGAAAAATACAATTACCGCCTTGTGAAAATTAGTTTCCTTCCAAAAAGCATTTAATTTTCTCTGTCGGTGAAATTGGCGGCTTCCGAAATTAAAGTGGTATAGAAGCATCGATCAAGAAAAAATTGAGGAGGAATGAACTAAGTGGCCCATTCTACGCTTCCATTTTTTCCACCGCCTCCAAAAACAATATCTTCCCATTGTTGGAGTTAGCAATTGTTTTCTGTTCAGTGCTTCCTCATAACGTTTTGAAACTTTCCACAAAAGACGCCTAACAAGGTCTCGTTCGTTGGGTGAATATTATTTTCCTTTGTGCTTCGGAGTGTAAACACAAATTGCTTCAATGAAGCAGTTAAAAACGCGTCGATTTCAATTCCTCTCAAGATCATTGAACATTGTCTTAAATGTTTTCTTAAGGAGGTTGCGGTGTTTTTACTTTTGCGCGTGCGATTCGGCACACTAAGAAAGATGGGATGTTTTTTTGGTAGGAAGTTTGCACGCAGCTGAGACCGTTTGGAATTAAATTCGTTGAAATAATTGTTATGGGGAAAGGTTTGCGAAAACTATTGTGTCTGGTGGTTGTTTTCTTAGCGTAAAAAGTTTTTAATTAAGCTTTAATTATTGGAAAATCCTAACTGCACCAGGTTCTCCTGGAATTTAATGAAAAAAGCCTTATATCTTGTGCTATTTATTTTTGTTTAATTCAATGCAAACCACTTTATTAAGTGATGATAAATTTGAATGTTTTTCGCGATTTTCTATTGCAATAAGTCATAAGATTTTAAAACTCACTAATTTATTACTTATCTCATGTGATTTTACCGCAGTAAAGGAGTCTTATAGATTTTATACTTTGATCATTTCTTCATGTGCATCACACATGCTTCGTTTAATTACGACCGAACATTTGCTTCGGAGTGATTCGATTTTTTTCGGTGTATTTGCCTTCAAATGTACTAATCATCATTTCCCAGATGTTTTCCTAATTTGAAATGTGTTCATTAATTCTTGACGTATAACTGAAACACTTTTACTTTTATTGGGGTAGGTAGTTAAATTAAGGTCTCACTGGAGCATCACAACATGCTACGGTATGGGATCAATCCCGAAAGGAAAGATCCTACGACAAAAACTCGTAATTTTGAACTACGGCTAGATGAAGGACTTGTATTGTTCAATGACATTGAACATATGCAAAGCGTTCACAACTACCTGTATAAACTTTAAATTGAGGCAGGGAAGACAAAATTAAATCTTATTTATACAGGGATGTAATATGTGGACAAACGCCATCTCGATTTGCTAGAGGGAGCTGTTTTGCAAGTTAGAACCCGTCCTTTTAGACGCTGACTTCGTACTGTTAAAATGCAACATTCCACGAAGGCTGGGATGATTGACATTGCACCTAACACATGGGGTAACTAACGGTCACGGATGTACAGTTGGGAGATTGCATTGTGAACGGTACCCGGACAGTTTGCTGAACCAGCAAATGTTTCCGCTTTTGCACCCGAAGCGGTATGAAAGAGGAACATTCCTCAGAATGAAGTCAAACTATAATTAAGGCTAAATCTGTTGCTCATATACTATTTCATGCCTGCACCTTAGTATATCTTTTAGAGCAAACCTGAGTGGCATTTGCGGATGTCTCCTACTTCCACTCAAAGTTTGTGCAGGAAGATAGTTTTGTTTGTCGCTCTGTGATAAAAAGAACAAAGGCCAGGAGAAATAGCCAACTTCATCATTACTTAGAGCAGGCCTGACTATGGAATGCAGTGTTTCGGAGTGTCATGTAAAGACATTAACGATGATTCGAGGCTACTTTTGCACATGTTTATACAGAACAATCTTGAACCTGATCTAATTTTTATCCCGGGATATAGGGAAAAAAGGTCAAATTTTGATACACTGGTATAATTAGGCATGGAAAGTAGATTCCACTTTGAGACTAGACCACTTTAAGATATAAGCATATTAAAGTTTTTAAAGAAGATCCCACTACAAGACTTAGGGCCCATAACGCTAGCCACTCGGCTACCAGATCAACCAGGAAATTGTGGAAGTCCCTTGTGTTAACCCTTTCAAGTGAAGTGGTTCCACCGCGAACCACACTTGAGAAATTTCTAGGCGAATTGTATAGCGGATTTTTCGTGTAACCACGCGAAGGGTGCTCTATTGTACCGCCATCTTTCGCTCAATAGGGTAAATTTTGTTCAAATACATTCAATGGGCTAATCGAATAGAAATTTTAGCCGGTACTTTGACAAATTGAACAAGGTATTCTGTGTTTGAAAGGGTTAAAGCGTAATTTTGCACTGTAAAGCACAAAATAACCTAAACGGGTAGGTAGTTAATTAACGTCGCACTGAAGTAAAACAACGAGCTATTGGCTACGGTCCGGGGTCAATCCCGCACGGGAAGATTCACACTCCTGGCGGCATGCCCGAGTACCGTTCAGTGAGATTTTGTCATAGTTGGCGGAATAACCAAAATATTTCAAGGAATGAGATGTCTGGGGTCTACGATATGTCCGAGTATATAGGGTCGCCGCTTTGCCGTGTGGGAATTTTTTGGGGTTGTATTCGAACTGAATTTTCCGAGCGTATTCGGGCGTACCGCTTGGAGGATTCAAGGATAACGCCTCGCAATTTTGATCCATGTTAGATGACGAAAACAACACCTGATAATCTACGTAAAAGGGAAATAAATCAGGTAAATGTGGGAAACACCACCACCTATAACTTAAAATTCCACATAGCCATCTATATCATTTCATGAACTCCAACATCCCAATCAAACCAAACACTTTATAAAGTATAATTCCTCTTATAAGTTTCCCAAGTGCTCCACACCAGGATGAAACGAAACCACGCGTGATCTCCCTCCCCCAGAACCGATGCGGCGAAGTTTCCCGTGAAAGAATCCGGGCGGATGGTGGGAAGAAGAGTGCGATTCACACCTGAGAAAAGCGAGCGTAAGGATTCATTTCCGGACGTTCCGCAGCCGGATAAAAAAGGCTCGGGGACAGGCCCATTATCCGGCAAACGACGCACGAAAAAAGTACGGAAGGAAATAGAAACCATCCGCTTTGTCCGCGCAACATCGACTGATCGATCCTCAGGACGAATCTCGACGGTCCCTTGGTGGAATGGTGCACAAACTGCGGAACTGTTGTTTGTGGTCGGAGTGCAATTGGCCGGGTTCGGGGGAATAGGTTCAAGAAGGCATTGTCTCTAAGATTGCCTTTTTCGGGTAAACGATCGTTACAGAATGCCATTTAACACTAGAGGATGACCAAATACTTATCAACACTAGGTAACAGTGTGTATCACTCAATGTAATGTTGATGAGTGTGCTCTGAATACAAGCCTTTTGAGACATTCTGTGCTTTTATGCACAGCATTTCAACTAACTTTAAACCTAAAGAACAAACTTGGAGATGATGCCTTCTTGACTAGGAAGGCAATTTACAGGCTTTTTAAAAACTTCCTATACAAACTTTTAAGGGGTGATAGGGAGTACGATTTAACTACATTTTAACTACTTCAAGTTTGACTAGCTCCCCTTAAAGTTTATTAGACAAGCTTGACTAATGAACTTTAAGGGGAGTACAAAATTAACTCGTTTTTGTAAGTATATCAATAAGCTTACCAGGATGGTCTCAAAGGTGTAGACAGGAATGACAGCAAATATATGTGTTGATAGTTGTATTCTTTCCAAAGTATACTTAAATCCATGATATGCAAAATATAGCTTTATGGGCTAATACTTAATTTCTTTGTCTCTTTCCTTTAGGTAACATTTGACATATGATAGTATCCTGTATTTTTCTTCATGGTAAAGAAACTCGCCGAAAATTTGAATCCTCTTTTTTTTCTTTTTGCAAATTCAAACGTTTCCTGTAATAATAGTAATAACCTTCCCGTTGCTCTAATTTCTACTTCTGACCTTTCGAAATTTCCTGTGATACAAATTCCGATCCTCCATTGATTCTGTCCCTCCTGTAAACAATCCCGAATATCTCTACTTAATCTGATTTCTATTCATCCCCTTAGTATCATTGCAAAATCCCTCCTTAAGTTACTACATATAACTACACCTATCTCTTCAAACTATAGGTCTATCGAAAGCTTCCTTTTCTCTATATGCATTATGTTGAAATCATGATCTACAAGAATAATTCTCTACATAAAGTAGGTGTAACAGCTCAACGGATTTCTAATAAAGAATCACAATCGTTATTACGATAACCTCAGCTTCACTACCTTAACCCTCCAAGTGTTTTCTAAGAGTTGTATCGTCCATCAAATCAGGTCAATTTGTTTTCTAATAACGAGATATTAACATTCTTCCGTATTTGCTTTAAGTTTCTTTTACGAACATTTGACCTTTCACCGACTTCTTCGCCTCTGAAATCTTTCACGAACACATGTGATCTCAGCTCCAGTGTCAATCATAAATTCAGCTGTCACTGCCATTCTCATCCCAAACATTCTTCGTTTCACGCGGATCGTCTTTCGCCACCACTGGTACCGATATTGATGTATTCCTCTCTAAACTTGCCTTCGATACACTGTCCTCTCTGGAATTCGTCAAGAAAAATTGAGCCATGTGATTCGGGAAACCATAAAAGTAGCATTGAATCATCTCTTGTCCGTTGAATTTTTTCAGTTTTTGAAGTTGAAATGTTCAGGTGATTCGCATTTCCGTATTGGTGTCTGAATAGAATTCATATAAACATAAGCTTTCTGAGACGTCTCCTTTGCACAAAGAAATCCGTCACCGTCTTATATATGTGCGCTTTAACCCTCCTGTTGGTTGTCTCGACGAGGTATCTCGTCATTAGCAAAACTGACCAGATCATGATGGACAAAATATCTCGTCATTGGAAGAAAACTGACGAAATCTTGACCTCGACATCATAAAAATATTGGCAATATCTTGATGACGATATACCTCGTCATTAGCGAAATTGGTCAGATCTTGATGGACGAGATATCTCCTCGAATCCATTTGGAGGGTTAACGTCAGCTTCTGGACACTTTTAATTTTTTCCTACCGTTAATAATTCAACTAAAATATCGAAA
Organism: Meta bourneti; assembly: GCA_933210815.1. Classification (NCBI taxonomy): domain Eukaryota; kingdom Metazoa; phylum Arthropoda; class Arachnida; order Araneae; family Tetragnathidae; genus Meta; species Meta bourneti. The sequence continues at coordinate 72,492,315 of OW119927.1, read as the reverse complement.
TCATTGACTTTCCGACATGTCAAATAGTGCAAATATCTCTTGATTTTAGCTAAATTCTTATCAAATTAATAAAATGATTCGTTCTGTTTATTTTCTCTGTGCTTTGTTAAATTAGTACTTCAGATTCTTTAGAAAGCTTTGTTTACTAAAGATAGTCGCCTTAATCTCTTCATAATTATTAACATATTTGCATCGAGTTTACGATAGAATTGATTTCGTAATTCTCCATCTACCAAGCAGAAATGACTTTACTGTGCAATTCCTCTCCAATTCAATGTGTGATAAAATTGCTCTCTAATGTTTCAAAAAATTGCGCAACTTTAATGGGATCCTTCGGAAAGGTATTGGAAGACAACAGTAAAACATTAAAATAATCAGCCGCTAAGTTATGAAAGAATATTGTATATATAACTGGATCAATATTGAATTGTTGGTTAGAACCTTGCATTATCATCATAATTGCAGCTGTAGCCCGGTTGGAAGAATAACGGATTAGCAACCGGAAGGTTGTGAGTTCGAATCCAACCAAAGACCGTCGTGTAGAAAGGGGGCTGGTGCACGTTAAATCTGTCGGGGTCTCAAATGTACTCAAGTCGACGTGGTGTGGAAGTTTGGAGAGTGGGATACCAGCTCAAGTGTAACCTCGTCATCTGACCGTGGTTCAAAATTAAGTGGTGGTGTACTAGGATATTTCCACACTGGATTGATCCCAGACCGTCGCCAATAGCCCGTTTTGTTGCTCCAGTGCGAATTTAGTTAAACACCTACCTACCTACTTATCCATTTCTTAACCAAATATGATATACCAAGTGCACTTATTTTATCCAAACCAAAATCACACTATAATCAAAATCGAAAAAAAAATCAAAATATCACTAAAAAATCACTCTTGGAAGTTTTACGACTCGGGTATAAGATATATTTAGAATCAGGATATTGTACTGACTTGCTCAAAATTTTAATTACCATCACAAGGAATACTCCCTTTTTGGTTTAAACCATTTTAATGAACTCACAGACACAGTACAAACACGACACACAACATAAATAGAAAAGGTAGTATATATCAAAATCCACACATCTCAGTCTCGATCACTCTCCAAAAAAAAAAACAACCCACACGTCTCTCGCCACACTCGTTCTTAACTCTTTCCTTTCTCAAAGTCCTTCTGGGCATGCGCAAGAGCGCCATCTATCTTAGTCTGAAGTCTTTACAGACTTATAAACTCCTCCCCACAAGGAGGAAACTTTTCTCGAAGAATGAGGGAAAAGTTTTGATGACTCCACTGCCTGAAAAAGTCTCCAGATAGGTGCAGTCATTGGAAAAGTTCAAGAGTTCAAGTACACAAAATACACTGCACATGTACCAGATTATAGCAATCAGTGCCTTGAACTCAAAAATATTATACAAAAAATTATATATTTATTAAAAATTTAGGAAAACAATTTACACTAATGATAAGAAAAATTTAAAATTTTCACACATAATACAAATATCAAAATAAACAATAAACTTACTAATATAAAATAAAAGGATATGAGGTTTATGGGATGCGACTTAATGAATCAGCATTTTGATGCTGTTTCCCCCTCTTATGGACAACCTCATAATTGAATGGCTGCAGGATCAAAGCCCAACGTAAAAGTCTAGGGTTGGTTCCCGTATTTTTGTCCAGCCAAACAAGGGGATTATGGTCCGTCTGGATGATGAACTTCTGGTGTCCATCCAAATAACATCGCAGCTTTTGGATGGCGAACACGATAGCTGCGCACTCTCTCTCGATGGTACTGTACTTTTGTTCTGCATTTGAGAACTTCCGACTCAAGTACATGACAGGATGTTCCTCACCAATGTCATTAATTTGGGACAAAACGATGCCAATCCCAAGATTTGACGCGTCACATTGGACGAGAAACTGTCTCGACAAATCTGGACTGTACAACACCGGATTCTCCGACAACCGTTTCTTTAAATTGTCAAACGCCTCTTGACAAGCATCAGTCCATATGACAGCAGCACGACGATTTTTTCCTTTCAGCAGATCTGTAATTGGTGCTGAGAGGACTGAAAAGTCAGGAATGTATTTTCGATAATACCCCGCAAGTCCTAAGAAAGATCGGATCTGCGTCTTAGTCGCAGGGGTCGGAAAGTCCTTTACAGTTTGGATCTTCAATTCTCCAGGTGTTCTCTGGCCCTGACCAACCAAGTGCCCAAGATACTTTACGTACGCACGAGCAAACTGGCACTTAGAAGGCTTGATGTGCAGATGAGCTGCATTCATCTTTTCTAAGACGGTTTTCAAATGTTGTAAATGATCTTCCCAACTTAGGGAATAGATGGCTACATCATCCAAGTAAGGGCATGCAAATTCTCCACAGTCTTTCAACAGTTCGGCCATCAAACGACTAAAGTCATAAGGGGCATTTTTCAAACCGAATGGCAATCTCAACGGTCGAAATGTCCCAAAACTGGTTACAAAAGCTGAATATCTTTGGGCTCGTTTACTCAGAGGTATTTGCCAATAACCTCGGGTCAAATCTAGAACGGTGATATACTTGGCAGCTGACACTTTTTCAACAAGCTGCTCAATGTTTGGCAGAGGAAAGTACTGGGTTCTAGTGACCTTGTTGAGTCTTCGATAGTCGATGCACGGTCTTGCATCCTTTCCTGGTACTTCTACCAGAATAAGAGGAGAAGTAAAATCAGATTCTCCTGGCTCAATGACTTTGAGCGACAGCATCTTCTCCACTTCCATCTTCAAAATTTCTGTTTGGCGTGGAGACATCTTGTAAGGTTTGGCACAGATGGGCCTCTCAGATTCAAGCTCAATGTCATGTTCAGTAAGATCAGTACACCCCGGCTGGTTTGAGAATGAGCTAGAGTATTTTGATAGCAACTCTCTCAGCTGCTCCTTCTGATCTTCTGACAAGCGACCATTTTGTTCTATGTCTTGCCAAATTTGTGTCATTTCCGAGACTTCAGGCTTCTGCTCGAGACTTGGAATGTCCTCCTCGTTGTCACAGTTCCTAATCTCTTTTAGACAGATTAAATTCACATTTTCGGGTCTCTGGAAATATGACTTGAGCATGTTCACATGGTACACATGGGATTTGTCTTTTTCTGGAAACTGCACAATATAGTTGGTTTCGGAAAGCTGTTTAACGACTTTCCCTGGGCCGATCCAATGAACTGCCATTTTGTTAGGCCTAGATGTAGCGACAACCAGCACAAGGTCGCCTTCACAAAATTTACGCTTCACAGCCTTGCGATCATACCATAGTTTTTGTTTGTCTTTGGCGTTCTCCATGTTTTGGACGGCTAATTCTTGACACCTTTTCATGCGGTTTAGTAGCTTGAAGACATATGATACTACGCTAGTCTTCTCTTCCTCGCTTTCCGTCAAGTTCTCGTACAGTAGAGTCATGGGAGTCCTCAAATTCTGTCCATGAACCAGCTCAGCTGGAGTATATCCAGTACTGTCATGAGTAACAACTCGTAGAGCAAACAGGGCATGAGGCAAGATTTTCTCCCAATCAGGTCCTGACTCCAGACACAGGACTCGAAGAATTCTCTTCAAAGTTCTATGTAGTCTCTCCACAGGATTGCTCTGGGGATGATGTACGGAACTTCGCACTACTTTAACTCCAAATTTCTCCAGGAACTCCGTTGTGAGTGCACTTGTAAACGACGTTCCTTGATCGCTTTGCAGCTCCCTCGGGAAACCCATCCGACTAAAGATTTGCAGGAAACTATCGACCACGGTTGAAGAACTAAGATTTGGGACAGGAACTGCATCGGGATATTTGGAAGACATGCAAATTGCAGTGATGAGATACCGGTTTCCAGATGGTGTAGTAGGTAAAGGACCACAAGCATCCACATTAATCTTTGTGAAGATCTCCGAGATGACAGGAACGATCTTCATGGGTGCCTTCTTCTTATCCCGAGGTTTCCCGACTCGCTGACATTGGTCACAAGATCTGACAAATTCTTCAACATCTTTGTAACAATTCGGCCAAATAAAAGTTTTAAAAAGAGCATCTTTAGTCTTGGTCACTCCTAAGTGAGCCGCTGTTCCTTCATGAGACAGTTTCTTTAATTGGTCCCGAAACTTCTCTGGAACAATCAGCAGTTTTCTCTGCGTACCATCCTTGTCACTTTTCAGATAGAACAGCATTTGATTAACGATTGCATACTTGGTTTCCTTTGCTAACTCCTCAGCTTCTAGGAAAAGTGGTTTCAACTCTTTACTCTTGCGCTGCTCTTCGACAAAATCATTCCGTGAGGCTTTAATCAGATCTGGAAGTGAGGCTTCTTCCGCCATAGGCAATACCTCTCCGTCTTCCTCTGTTAACACGGTACTGTCATTCTCTTCTCCAGGACTCGACTCAACTGGATACTCTTCAACTTCGGCTGTCAAAAGACTTTTCTGAGCTCTCGTCTGAACTGCATTAATAACTTGGATCTCCAGCTCCTTATCTTTTTTCATACTCTCGATCAGAGCAACGGTTTTGTTACTTAGTAGGTAATGCTCTTGATCTAGAAAACTGTCTCTTACAGCAGCTTTCGTAAGGACATGTCCCAATTCGCAGTTCAAATCAACTTCTGCAATGGGCAAGCAGACCGGGCTGTCTACTAATGGAGAAGCGAGCCACACATGCTCACCTGTGTACATATGTGGTTTGATAAATTTTCTGGGAATAAGATCGATGCTGGCACCAGTATCTCTCAAGATAGACATTTGGGCTCCATTTACTGTCCCAGCACTAGTATAAGGAGACATCAACTCAGGCACGTGTCTTCCAAAGACTTCATTGGCAGCTACTACTTCAGATCTCTTGAGCTTCGGGCATTGGGGTCTCAGATGTGATAACGAACCGCATTCATAGCATCGGAGCTGTCTTCTCTTTTCAAACTCTCTTTCACGGTTTTCGTTGCTTGCGGGTTCGGTTTTGACCGGATGTTTGTTCTTGTCATCCTTGAATGGTACTTTGGGTCTACTTCCACTAAAATGTCCCTTTGAACCTTGATAGCCATACTTCTTTGGAAATTCCTTCTTCCTGAAACTCTGCCTGATGGTTTCGTACTCCTCGATCACTTCTGCCAATTCAAAAGGTGTCTTCAACTTCATCCATTTGTCAAGAAAATGCTCCTTGATTTGATCTGGTACACGATACTTCAATTGCTCGGCAACGATTAAATCTTTTAGTTGCTGAAAGGTTTCAATTTCCAATTCAGCAAGCCATTCAGTGAAGTAGCTGTACAGTTCATGAGCATAATTTCTCCATGTTTTCTCTGCTGTTTTCTGATGTCTGTAGAAACACTGTTTCAATTTTTCAGCGTTCATTTTGTATCGTTTCAGAATGAGATCTTTCACAACATCATAATTGTTGGCCACTTCAGGAGGTTCTCGGGCAAGCATGTTAGATAACTCGGCTGGCAAAACGGCCAGCAAATAAGCCACCCAGTCCTCCTTCGGCACTCGAGCCATCTCTGCTTTCCTCTCGAAATTGATCAAATACAATCCCATTTCATCCCCTTTTTCGTCAAATTTGGGAGTGATTTGGGTAAGTTGGATTTTTCTGTTTCTATCCGCCCCATTTTCAGATTCCTCTTCAGACCGGCGAAATTCCTTCTGAGCCATTTCTAGTTTTTTAATTTCGAGTTCATGTTGTCTGACCCTTTCCCGTTCTTGTCGTTCTTCTTCTTGCCTAGCTAATTCTTCCTCACGAATTTTTTCTTGTCTAGCTAATTCTTCCTCACGAATTTTTTCTTGTCTAGCTAATTCTTCCTCTTCCAGTCTATCTTTTATGACTCGTTCCATGATTATCGTTACCTCCTCCCGATCGAAATTTGGGCTTTTTAAAATTATTTGTTTAATATCCGCAACCTTGCACGAAGTTGGTACCTTCTCACCAATTTCTTCCGCAACAGCAATTAAGTCCTGCTTTCTACCAATTGCAAGAAATGCCATGATTAAGGGCCAGGGGAAACACTATCAAAAACCTCTATTAAGGTATTAAATTCCAACAGAATTCACAAGACTTTATCAAAGAATTAAATTCGCTAATTCTACGTTACAACTTTCTTACCGAACAACCAAAAATCAATAGAAATAATTTTCGAACACATAAACAAATTAAAATTTTCATTCATTAAAACAATATCTTTTTTTAAAGATGTTTTCAAATTGAGAAGAAAATAAACAGTTAAAGAAAAGTTCAACTAAAGAACAGCTGTTTTGAAAATAATACTACAATTAAAATACAATTCAGAATATAAACTCAACTTTCCTGTCTAATCAAGAAAAGGTATTTTCAGTTCAAAAGAATTCCCTTTTCTCTATGAACAATTGATTCACACTCAGAAGCATAAATGCACACACAAAAATATAAAACAGAATATCATTCTTTTCCTTTTCTTTTTTTTTTCGTCAACAAACACAGGAAGTGAATAATTCAAATCCACACTTTCAGATTATTTTTTTTTTCGAGTTCTTTTTCTGAACACAAAATGGTCTCACATTTGCCAAATTAGTTACACAAAGCAATTTCAAATTACTAACAAAAATTTCCTTAAGTACACAAGTTAGACATTCAAAATTCCGCAAAATAAATAAACAATTCTAAGGGGTTTCTTAGTCATTTAAATGAGCAACAAATGAAAATGACAATTTCAAAACACTCCAAAACTCTTTTAAATGAATTTCCGATTCATTCAGAAATATAACAAAATATTTTCCAAAGCAAAATAACCCAAGACGCACTAAATATTGAAAATTCTAGGCATTTGGTGCTGTTGACAACACTCATCAAAAAGAATTATACTTGTAATTCAAACTATATACTTCTACACCAAATTTTTAATTCTATTTTGAATCATACAACAGAATCAAATCAAATTTTAACAACACTTCAATTGTCATCAGATAGCATCATACAAAAGATCACAAAACAAACTAGGCTATCTCAATTTAACATTTTAAAATAATTCTCTTTTCTCAGAAAACAAAACTCAAACTGACCATTTGAATAGTTCTAATTCTAACCATTCAGAACAGAAAATTCTTTTTTATATACCACATGAGTGTCCTAAATTTTCTTTTTTTTACAATCAAACAAAATTTTAACTATATCAGTCTAGCTAAAATAAGAATAGTTTTGCAAATCAACAGAATAAATTTGCCTTTCAAAATCAGACAAAATTTTAACTATATCAACCTAGTTAAAATAAGAACACTTTTCAAAATTACCACTCCATTTTACCAAACAAAATTTTAACTATATCAGCCTAGTTAAAATAAGAACACTTGCAAAATTACAACTACCTTTCACCAAACAAAGTTTTAACTATATCAGCCTAGTTAAAATAAGAACACTTTTCAAAATTATCACTCCTTTTACCAAACAAAATTTTAACTATATCAGCCTAGTTAAAATAAGAGAGCATTTTTGCATATTACAACTGCCTTTTACAAAACCAAAACTGCATGAAACCAAAACAACGATTCTTCAATGAACCAAAACTCAACATGCAAAACTTTACAAATTACAATTAAAAAGGCACTGTTGCTAATGATATCTGGTACTCACCCAATAATTTGCACTGGAGATATCAGCAATACCAGGATCGTATCCAAACGGCTGCCACCATTTCTTCGTCGTCTGTACTGACTTGCTCAAAATTTTAATTACCATCACAAGGAATACTCCCTTTTTGGTTTAAACCATTTTAATGAACTCACAGACACAGTACAAACACGACACACAACATAAATAGAAAAGGTAGTATATATCAAAATCCACACATCTCAGTCTCGATCACTCTCCAAAAAAAAAACAACCCACACGTCTCTCGCCACACTCGTTCTTAACTCTTTCCTTTCTCAAAGTCCTTCTGGGCATGCGCAAGAGCGCCATCTATCTTAGTCTGAAGTCTTTACAATATATACTTTCAAATTTCTTTGTTAAACGACAGAACCAAATAAACGTGAGAAGTGCTGAGCCATAATTTCTACTACAATTACAATCATTGCAGTCACAGACAGATAATTGTATTGATTGTAATCATACAGTGAACTGTGGGTAAGCCTATCTGACCTGCGGGCCTGATAAAAATATTTGAATGACCGCATCTGATCTCCGGAATTGAGATTAATTCATACGCTAAAACCGTTTTTATCTTATAAGTACGGACCTTTATATTACGCGCATATGGTTTTTGTGGACGGGCTTATTAAACCTCACCCCAACTAGAACAGCTATTTCTCAAATAGCTAATAAAGAGTATTTTAGTTTAAATTTGAAGCCAATTTCTTAATAGCACTTAAATTTACAATTACTTTAAATTACCATCCACTGTGTCATTACAACAAAGTAATATTTATAATTTTTATACTCATGCAGTGGCTCAGAAAGGAAGAAAAGATTTCTAATGATAAAACTAACAAAAATATTCGATGGGCCGTATCTGGCCTGTGGGTCGGGTAAACTTCTGTGGAGGGCCATATCTGGTCTCCGGACCTGAGATCCATTTATACGCTACAAAGTATTTATCTTACGAGTACGGATTTGTATTTTACGCATATGATTTTTGTGGACTTGCTGATTAAACCTCTCTCCAAAGAGAACAGCTATTTTATCAAATAGACAATAAGGAGTATTTTAGTTTAACCCTGCAAAAATGGTTTCGACGAGTTATCTCGTCCGTTAAGATCTGACCAATTTTGCTAATGACGAGATAACTCGTCATCAAGATATATATTGACGATATACTTTTATTATGATCAAATTGAGATGTGATCAGATTTCTTCTCCTGACGAAACATCCACTAAAAGGAAGGCAAACCACTAAAATAATAAGGAAATAACCACTAACAAAATAAGTAAATAACCACTGAAATGTTTAAACTCGAAGCCAATTTCTTAAAGGCACCTATAATTACGATTGCTGTTAAATACTATCCACTACTTCATTTACAACAAAGTAATATTCGTAATTTTTGCACTCGTGTAATGGCTCAGAAAGCGAAGAAAGAGGATTTCTAGATAAAACCAGCAACATCCATAGATCTGCAGAAAAAGAGTTGGCATAGCACTCGGATGAATCAAATTTACAGATAAAAGAATCCACACGTCTCTCGAAATTCCAGTAGAAACATTAAAATATCATGGATGTCAAAACACCAAACATAAGGATTGAAGAAAAGGTTTCCGGTGTATAGAGTAGGGATCGAGAAAGTTGTTCGTGCTGAATAAAATATCTGAACCGAAAACAACCGTACGTCTTAATAATAACAGGGGTGGTATAACGTCCGATCAATAGCAATATTTCCCCTCAGATATTTCATCTGAAAGTAACACAAGTCTTTTTTGGTGCATTGTTTTATAGTGAGGTGGAAAATGAAAAAATATGTAACTAGAGGAAAAAAGATATCTGAAGTCTTGGTATATATACATAAACATAAATGTATGCTTGGAGAGTTTCTGAAGCAAAAAATAACATCAGGGAGGATATTGCTGAAACTCTTGGCTGGAAAAAGATACAGAACAACATAGAAATAGAAAATATTGAATATTTATTCCTGAATTTGTATGTATGCAGTGTAATTTGGATTTTCTTTTAAACTGTTTAGTTTTGGCGTATGGAAGTCGCAATACCAATAAATTAAAGGAAAGAATATGAAGGAATTTGATGAAAAATATTCTGATCTAAGCGGCTTTCATGTGATTTTTCAAAACAAACTCTGATTGACTTGATTAATCTATATAATAAATCAGACCGTAGAGACAACTGTTTACAAAACATCAGAGACAAATGTATAAAATAGATCAGACTATTGCGACAAATGTATACCATTGTGATGTATTAAAACTTCTGTTGGTATATAATTTGTACATTTGCCTCTTGACGTTGAGATGACGTACTGAATGTTGTATAGATATTTTGTTTTCTTTGCAGAGTAATATGTCGTTATCTGACCGTGGTTCAAAATTACGTGGTGTTATCCTCAGACCTTTTTCCCTTCGGGATTGATCCCGGATCGTCCCCAATACCCCGTTGTGTTGCTCCAGTGCGATATAAATTAATTACTATTAACATGTAGAGTAATGACTTCATGTTCTGCCAGTATTGCTGCGTTCAAGGCCACCTTCCTGGTAGATAAAGACATAGCAATAATAGATCATAATATTGATATAAATGTGTTTATTATAGATCATACTATCAAGAAGAATGTGTATAATAAATCAGACTATTGAGACAAGCGTGTATAACAGGTCAAAACGTTTTAAAATATGACCTCAAATGAAAAATTTGTGTCATATCATCACCTTTATAAAGCAGAAAAAATCAGATTTTATCTATAAAAAGAGATATATCTATTGAAAATCTAACTTCAAGCAGAGTAGAATGAAATTGGTTCTAGTGTGAACAAATACCTGCTGCAAACAATTAGATTTTGACTTAAATTAATCTAGGGTGTGAGACAAAATGCTAAAAAATAGACATTGATTTTGATAATTTTGTTTAACAGTTGTACATTGTACGGGGTATTGACCGAATACTTTTGGGCGCCTGATTTCATAAGGTATGTTACATTTTAAATATTTTCAGCAAAACTTTTCATATGCTATTATTTTCATGGGAGACCAAAAAAGAAAAACACAGCTTTTACGTGGTTTAATTTAACTATATCTTTATTAACCACATGAAAATAGTTACAAACGTGAAGTGGCCGAACACTTCTGCTGCCCACTGTATATGCAGAAAAACAGAATATATCCTCCACAATTTTATTATTTTAATTCAGAATTTAAGTGGTAATACTTTTGTCTTCTAATTCAGCTAAAAATGGTTGTCAAAAAATCTATGAATAAAAGCCAAGAATAAAGGCCAAATAAAATCAACATAGTATACTAGATAGTAACCATAACTAAGGTATAAAAAGTCTCGTAACATAAACATAATGCTGCTAAGTCTAAGTCTGAATCCTAACCTCTTAGCTGAGTCTTAACCCTCCTGGTGGTTGTCTCGACGTAGTACCTAGTCATTGGCAAAACTAACCAGATCTTGATGGACGAATTATCTAGTCATTGGAAGAAACTGACCAGATCTTCACCTCACAATCATCAAAATATCGGCAATATCTTGATGACGAGATATCTCGTCATTAGCAAAATTGGTCAGCTCTTGATGGAAGAGATATCACGTCGAAATCACTTTGAAGGTTAATGAAGCTGAATATGATTCAACGCACACAAAGTAAAATGTTAAAATACATCTTAATGTACAAAGCCTCTTCTACGTTTAATGATCTCACATTTAAATTCACAGATGTCATTCTCGAAATATTCTTATAGGGCAGTTTTATCTCAACAAGATATCTAAGCAAATTGATCAGATCTTGGACGAGATATATCGTCGAAACACATGAAGGATTAAATTTTGCACACCAGTGTATAACGTTTCACAAGCATGAATGATGTTCCTTAATAATGAATGATAGATTGGTCTATTTATTTGAGTACTAATTCACATTTCAGTCACTTTACAGATGAAAGATGAACTCACCTAATGCGTGGGATGTACGGAGTAACTCAGGCTACTAAAGGATCCAATCAGTAAATAAACCTATGTGTATCAACTTTCCTAACAGCCTTGGTGAGTTCCACTCTGATTTCGTAGTTATCTGTAATTCCCTTCGTTAAAATAAACCACTCATACGATTCGGTCAATGGCGCTGTACTATTTGTTTCAAGCAACGCATTAATTATGCATCCAAGTACGCACAATAAAATATTAACATTGATCCCTATTCTCATAGTGCTTCTTTATTATATAAGACATCACATAAACCTATGCTCGTAATTCAAAACAAAATGTTGATACTTAAGGTGTACGTATACACTAGAAGATTTTTTAAAATTTTGACTTTAAAAATCCAGTTTTTTTCCCAAGACATTTGGTATCTTTTAAAAGCTTAGAAATTGGGAAATATTTTGAAGTAATAAAACGAAAATCGATATTCTAGTCAATTTTGTGTTTCTAGTGTATATATTACTGTGGAAGACCGATATCTGGCAAATGCCGATATTCTCCGGTGAATGTCAGCATTCACAAAGTTGCTTGGCGTATGTCCGAAATATTTGCTAAATATTATTTCTCACTTGCACCGGAAAATGTCGAAATTCAGCATGCACTGTTGGTGAACGTTGATTAAAAATATTTTTGTTACGTTAAGACAAAAATGCAACTTTTTAAATCATACTTTATTATTAAAACGTATTAGGATGTATGTCAAAATAGGAGAAATGCTTAAGTAACAGCACATGTAAATAAGCTGTTGAACCTAAAACGAACAGTACATTCTAAATGAGAAAAGAAAATAATACCAATAATAAACGTACACATAAATTATGTGATTAACGTTGTACCATCTTATTTATTGCAACAACTTAAACTGAAGGCGGATTCGGATTCTCGTTTCGACCCCCACCAGAGCTTATCTGTGCTTGTCGGCATACACCGGGGATGGTCCGAATGTATAAGATTCTAACCAAATATTCGGTCATTCACCGACGTATTTGGTATGTGTCGACATTCACCGGAGAATATTGACATTCTCTAATTTCGGTCTTTCACGGTAACATATACACCTAATGAGCATTACCAAGTATTGACTTTAGATTTGAAATGAACTCAATACCCTTAATTTATTAAACAGTAATGTTCTTAGTAAATTAAGAACATTTTAGTAATATTAGTAGTGAACATATGTAATATTAATAATCACTGAATGTTTCCAGAGTGGATGACTAATAGTTTCAATGAGAGGCGTTTTCTGTCAAGTTAAATGTAGGTGGCGATAGTGTAGAACTTACTTCCTGTACAAATTACGGACGTGAAGTCACTTGGCTTGTTTTTCGAATACAATTTCAGTATTTCGAAGGAATGAATATCAGTATTTTCCAAGTAATGAAAACCGAATTGATATATGATATTTAATTGGTCGACATCAATTAGATTAAGCGCCAAGCATTTTCAAAATGGTGATAAACTACATTTTAAGGTATGTATCACATGAGAGTATTTGGATAAGAGGAAATAACTTGAGAATAATAGATATTATATGACAATAAACTATCAAAAATATTCCATACGAAGTTGAAGTTAAATACGCATTACTATGTAGGGCGTGTTATACAAATTAGATATTAAAAGTGTTTAGATACTACTTCTAGAGTTTTTTATCTATTAAGTAAATATCCCATACCTATCAATCCAATAAACAAAGTCATGATAAAAGTTCTGTTGACTAATGAGAGAAAAATTAAAAGTCACCATCGGGAAATTTCAAAATAATTTTTTCAAAAATATTAATAACTTAAAAGAACTAGATTTATGCTAATATTAATATGCAATTTTTAGAAGAAAATTTAAAACTTAACCATATTAATAATGCATTTTAGTATGTTGTATGTTTTTCCCAGAAAATACAATCCGATTTTTTATCCTTGTTTAAAAATGCGGTCTGTTAAAAAATAACTAAATAAAAAATTATAAATATAAGAAAGCTTTATTAGAATTTGCTTCTGTATTTTCATCACTGCCTGCTTAATGAATTCCATTACAACTTTTCAGAATATTTTAAATAAATGGGAATTTTTTACGTGCGTTTTGTTACTTTATAATCTGTTTTTTTTTTCCTGCGGTTGTTTCCTGGCCTAGTAGTAGTTTGGTTCATATTTTTTCAAAACTCTAATAGAGACACTTTTATATTTGGCTTTACGCCGTTAAAGAAGACGTTAACACCCTTGGTTCTTCATTAAGAACACTGAAAAAAGCATTAGAGATGTTTCATTGTTTCATGCAATTGTTTTAATTCTTTTTCTAAATTCTAAACCAAATTTTTGTTTCTTTGTATACTTTTCGGATTTTCAGTACCTTCCTTAACACCCATCGGAAAAAATTAAAGGTAATAATGTAAGAATGAAGCAAAAAATGGATACGAGATTTTTTTCAGAGTTTAAACATTGTAATTAGCAGGAACATTTTTCTAAAGTATCGCGCTTGAAGCAAAAGTTAATATTTGTGATTTCAAGAAATATAAAATTGTGTGTCTGACTTTCTTAATAACTATACATTTTTCACGTTTGAGCGAAGGTTTGAGGAGTATAGCTTATAAAAACTAGTATTTTTAATGGTAGTACAATTCTATTTTTATTGAAATTTGAGAGGGTTTTCTGTAAAACTAAATATAGAGGGTGCTAGTGCTACGATACCCTCTTTCGTAATTAATGGCATTATTTGACATGCTCCTCTAATGCATTTTCAGTATGTAGCTGTATTAAAAATTAACGTCGATCACAGACAAAACGCTGATAATTTAAATCAGTTCTTAACCGGAGGTAATTATTATACTCTGCTCTCTTAGTTTATTTACCGTTTACGTTGAAACTCCTCTCAAAGTTTTGTTTGTTCGGTGGCTAATGTGTGATCGTTCCCAATGTACTTACATAGAGGAGATATAAAAGAGTGAGAGAGAGAATAGTGGTGGCCTTTTTATTTGCAGAAGATCATGTGACCAAAACTAGCAGTAACGTGACCCTTAGCTACTTTCGTCTACCAGAAGGAAACGAACATGCATCTTCCGATTGGTCCACGGTTCGGAAGACGACCATTCATTGATTCATCATCTGATTGATCCGCACGACATAGTAGTAGACTTGGGCGATATAACCATTTTTGTCGCCACTATAGAAATTCATTTTCTCACACCTGCCCTGTCATCAGATGGTATATCGCTAAATGAGACGAAAAATGCTAAATCAGCCAACCAAGTCAATCTTTCAAAGAGGAATCACGTGACTACTAGTCGACATGTTGGTCACACTTTTAGAAACTGAATAGCAATGTTCAGTCTACATATATTTTACCTCTATGTGCACTTGTACTATTAGAGGTGTAAGTTCGACTCCTCTATTTCCCTTACCCGTGTTATTATTTACGTTGAATGTATCAAAGAATGTACTGCAATGGAGGATTTATTCTTACATTAGAAATACGACTGAGCCGATTCTCCTACATTAATGTTATGTTTATTTGTCCATATTATTAGTTATTGTTATTATATTTGCTCTATGTTGAAAAAATAGACATAGAGCGACAAACTAAAAGCCATGATTATTTGCGTTTGCCACACCCGATTCATAATATGTTTTCCTAAGCCTGATATTTTTTAAATTTTCGTCATGACTAAAATAGCGAACGAGCTGGATCAATATATAGCACATTTTGGTCCCGCTGCCTAATTAGTCATAAAATAGTAGCATATGACTACAGAGCGAAAAACCGATAGATCGCGATCTACCGCAATCTGAGAAGTGTTGGACCGATTGATAATAATCGGACCGAAATAAGAAGGACATTGGACCGATAGGTTTCAATTGAGTGCTGGCTAAGGTCTGAAACATTCAAGTACTGCGGTTTTTTCATTAATGATAATTGTTAAACTACATTAATTAATAGAGCGCCCAAATTATCACTTCCAAATTGCTGGAACGTACCGCATGTACGAGTCTGTCATTGACCTGCATCTTATTTCATTGCAGAGGCAGTTTAAATTGATAAATCAAATCCATAAATAACAGTGTCCACGATTTACTACCTCCAAATTGCTGGGGAAAATTAGGGTCCCTACTACGAGAGAAAAGAAAAATACCCGCCCTAGACATTATAAAAAGAAATGTAACTGTACCAGCGTTTTCTGGTAGAGATGAAACCAGGATAACAAGCTCTTTCCAACCAACTCTTCGACACAGAACCAAATACCATTCACGTATTGCATTTTATTTTATAACAGAGACAATTCAAATTGTTAAGAAAAATCAATAGAAAGTGTCCCCATGAGTTATCAACTCAAAATTACTGTGGTTACTTATTACGAGAGAAAAAAAAATCTTCCTCAGATATTATAAAATGAATTTTAACTGTATACCAAAGTTTTATGGTAAAGATTAGGTTGGGACATTATGCCCTTCCTAACCTCCGACACCAACACTCGTCATCTGACCGTGGTTCAAAACTACGTGGTGTTGTCCTCGAATCTTTCCTTAGGGTTTGATACCAGACCATCGCCAATAGCCGGTTGTGTTGCTCCAGTCTGACGTTAATTAAAAACCTACCGTTATTAAATATCTACCAACACCAACATCATTCCCGTAGTGTATCTATGGGTTTAAACCATGTACTGTATTTTATTTTATTACAGAGGCAGTTTAAATTGGTAAACTGGATCAATAAATGAAAGCATCCATTAGTTATCACTTCGAATTTACTGGCAAAAGATAGTAACCTACTATTAGATAAAAATTATCCACCTCAGCTATAATAAAAAAATTCTAACTGTACACCAAATGTTTCTGGTAAAGATAGTATTAGGATATTATTTTCCTTCTTAACCTCCAACAACCTCACGATAACCGTTTACGTAGTACACGTATAGGCTAAGCCATTCACGTACTGCATTTTATATTATTAAAGAGGCAGTTTAAGTCGTTCAGCCGAATCAATAAATGAAAGCATTGATGAGTTATCACCTCGAAATTACTGGGAAAAGGTAGAATCACCTACTACTAGGAAAAAATTATCCACGTAAGTGTATACCAATGTTTTTTAGATAGGATTAGGATAATCTGCCCTTTGTAACATCCGAAACCCTCACAAACACCTTTTACGTAGTGCACGTACGAGTCTAAACCATTCACGTATTGCATTTTGTTTCATTTAACACAGGCAGTTTAAATTGGTAAGCTGGATCAATAAATGAAAGCATCCATGAATTATCACCTTGGAACTACTGGGAAATGGCAGTCACCTACTACTAGAGAAAAAGCATCCACCTAAAGATGTAATCAAAGGAATTGTAACTTTATACCAAATGTTTCCAGTAAAGGTTTAGATTAGGAAAGATGATGATAGTCTGCTTTTCTAATCTCCGACTCCCTGACGAAAACCGTTCACGTACTGCATTTAATTACATTACAGAGGCAGTTCAAATTTTTAAACGGAATTAATAAACGAAAGTATTTATGAGTATCACCTTGAAATTACCGGGGGAAATAAAGTCACCTAGTACGAGAGAAAACAAATCCATTGATAAATCATAGGAGGAAATATATCGGTATTAAATCATTTTCTGTTAAAGATAGGACCAGGATTGCATGTCCTTTCCGGCCCCACTCTCTAATACCCTCAGAAACACTTCGTAATACCACTTCGGGTAGGATGGAGATGACAACTTCTACTTGGCTGCGTGTCAACAGTGCAACCACTGCGCTACTTGGGGTAGCTGTGCTCAACAAGCAGTACTAAATTTTTTTTGACGTCCTGCTCTTATCAAGATCATGTCCTGAGGTGGGCGTGTGACAAAACGTCAATTTGTTTCCTTTGTTGAACATACTGGCAACGAAGGAAATTCTTACACTGTTGTGGTTTTCGTTATACAAGGGTCTGTGTAGAGTTTCATTGTCTATGTACAAAAAATATCTGCTTGGTAATAACTTTGCAAAGATGTTTGTGATGTTCATTTTTAACATAGAAAGAGCTCTCAGATTAATGTAATCGCATAAAAGACAAGTCTCAAATTACAAGACTTTGTGTGAATAACTAGAATAAGAATTATTTACTTACCCACATTATCTGCTTGTACTTTTTACCAAAACACGAATAAAAATAAAATTTATTAACTATGTGCGCGTACATTCTTGGTTATAGGAATTTGATTTCTAAAATCCTTTCTCTCGATAACAAATAATTTTTTATTGAGTGTAGGTATCTTTAAAGGATCTTTTCGCAAGGATTTGATTTGAGTACTCCGATGACATTTATGCTTAATAAAATTGAACTGTCAATGCTAGATCAGATAATGTCTAGCATTAATCGTCACTTATCTAAATTTATAAAACATGATTTGCCACCAAACGTTCGTGCATACTTTTTTTATCCTACGCCTGTCTCTGAGCTATCAGCCATCAATCGACGAAGAGCCGAATAGATTTCTGAAGTGAAAAATATGGCTTAAAAGCACTATCAACAGCATTTGAAATTCTATTGTTAGAAAAAGATGCTTTATTAGATAAAAACAATATTCCATTACTTTGAAATCTCGTGACGCTCAGAGGGTTAATAAAATTATCTAGTTTAAATTCAATCATGTCCTATCTTTAGGCATAATTTACATTTAACATTTTATAACAAGCCAGTGTAATAAGATAGAGGTTATTTATGCGCAAGAAAGAATATTTTTAATAATTTTTATAACACTACATGTGGTTTCGATAAGATAGCTCATCCATCAAGATATGACCAATTTTGCTAATGACTAGATGTTATCAGGATAATGCCGTTTTATTGATGACAACATACAGATCTGGTCAGTTTAGCTAATGACGAGGTACTTGGACGAGACTACCACCGGGAAGGTTTAAGTAGAGTAGAATTTTTTTTATTTTGCTTCTTGAAGACGAAGAGAACATGAGAAAAGAGCAAAACCCAGCAAATAAGGGTTAAATATTTTTATACGTTAGATTACCTCAAACTGAAAGCAAACGAGAATTGTGTAGATTGAACTTGAATTTTCGCCTTCAGCATATGATTTCCTGAGATAGAACTTTTAATTAGCACCAAAATACCTTCTTATTACACCTCATTTAAAGCTTGTTTTTTGCACTCACTTCACTTTTCTGATACATATATTCACCCATTATTTTTTTCAGAGATAGAAAACCTCAAGTGACAATTTTTTCTAGCAATTGTATTTTTTTAATTTAACGACAAATTTCTCCTATAATTACATTCATTAACTAACGGGGCGTGAATTTATAGAGAATGTTAGTAAAAAATAAGCATTTGATTTTTTAAAAATAACTAGTGTACCGTAAATTGTGATTTTTTTCTCCTCCGCTTCCACTGACGTTTCAGACTGATCAATGATCGGAATTTTTTTTAATATGTAGAGGACGCCGTGATCTTAATTACATTTCTTTCATTATTTGCGATACAGTATCTTGAAATTTCCATGGTGTTTTATTTTTTATATCGCTTTTTTGTTTCATTAACGTTCAAAGACATAAAAATGCTCCCTAGGTTATTGAATATGATACTTGTAATGGTATCATATTAAGGAAGGGGAGAAAAAGTGTGATGAAATGTTTTTAATCTCGTTAGCTTTTTTGTGTATTTTGCATTTAGGAGATGTCTTTTAGCTCATATACTTCAGAAAGCCATCTTTTATGAGGAGAAAAAGAATGAGACATTTAGTCGAAATACAAATTATTTCATATGATTTGCTAACATTTACGAACCGAACTGTCGGATTAATTGAAGAGAAAAAGAAAATAATTTCTTTTAAATAACAGAAAGTTTTTCATTTAACTGGGACCCTGCGGGAGAAACATCTTTTTTCGTGAGGGGTGATGTTGAAGATATAAAATCACAGAAATTAGGAATTGAAGGCAATGTCGTTGGAAAGTCAAATTTCTCTGCTGGTGTTAGGGATAAAGTATGATAAACTCCCAAAGGGCACACTTAATTCATCCTGACTCGCAACTTTATATGATGTAGATCTGTAACAAATTACATAAGGCCCAACTCTGAAAGGCATAAATTTCCAACTTTTTTATCAGTTTTGTGAAGGGATGCGACAGTACCAAACCACCTTTGGCCTCGATACTTTAGTCCAATCTACAATAGACACAAAGCGTCATGATTTATCATTAGGTGGTTGATACAGGATCTATCCGACAATAGGAGATAGTACAGTACAGGATTAGGATGCAGGGTTTATCTGACAAAATATAGGATGTACTCGAGTAACGGATTTTGAAGATACTCCATAGCTTCTATTCATCCAGGTATGATAAGAAAAAGAACGCGTTGTCTGTGACTTTTTCATCTTCCATCAACAGGTACTTCTCTGCCTAACAAACTTGGCGAGAAGGTCCTGGTTTTAAAACTATCCCACCGAAACAGTTGGGCGTTATAGTCCCCAGACACACTCGAACATGTTGGGCTCGGCAGAATTAAGCTCTAGCCCAACTCCGAACCGAGCATGCTCACGGTTCCCAATACATATCCGAACCTACATGGCCAACATCAGTTAACAAGCAAATATCGCGAGCCTCAGTTCGTAAATTTTTAAAGTAATAGAAACCTAATTTTTATGTTTTTGTAAAAATAGTTTTAATCTTATATGAAACTAATTGTTATTATTAAATCAGTGAAAATGAATTGCAGAAAATCGACGACAATGATGATTGTAGGTGGTTTGCTATGATTGGATGACGATTCAAAAATTAGAAAGCGGAGACAGAAATTGGCTTCAAGAAATAAACAAATCTAGTCATGCTGTTAATAAAAGAGATCGCAGTTAATGAACCCCAGGATTTTTAAAATTATTTATGGATGAGTGAAGAAACATTTAAAGACCTACTGCAACGTGTCTCCCCCCCCCTCATGTAATTCAGAAACAAAATACTATTATGTTGGGTGCTCGGCTCGTGTTGGAAGGGATAGTCAAGCTGAACGATCCGAGCACACCAACCACCAACTATGTTCGTCGCACCCATAAACGCTCAAGCATGTTGGCCAAGCCAGATACCAACTGCTTTTACCAACATGCTCGCCCAACATATTCAAGTGTATATGGGGCCTTTCAGTATTATTGTAATTGGAAGTTGGGTGCTAGCTTGATTAGTGGTGTTTTATACCACTAATCAAAACAGCTATAAATAAGACAATCTAGAAAGAGACCAAACAATTATAACATTGAAGAAAAGAAACGGTCCTAACGTATCAAAACATCAGTATAACAATTGCTCTCATGTTTTTATTTCTAAACCAGATTTAAAACTGCAGGTAAATGGGTAGGTATTTAAATAAACTTCGCACTAGAACAACACAACGGACTATTGGCGACGGTCCGGGATCAATCCCGAAGGGAAAGATCCGAAGAGACCACGTAATTTTGAAAAAGGGTCAGATGACGAGGTCACACCTGAGCTGGAACTCCAAACGACTACAATACGCTAACGTGAGGACATTTCAGGACGCGACAGATTTTACATGAACCAGTCCCATTTGCCCGACGGTCTGGTTGGATTGGGTTTCGGACTTGCAACTCTCCGGTAATTAATCCGCTTCTCTACCGACCGGGCTACGTGGCCTTGCCGTTTGTAAACAAGTCATACGAAAACAATTGACCACATTATTTTGCTCCATTTGGGGAAAGAAAATTGATACAAATACAAATTTTTATTTTCCTTTAAATATATAGAATGGTCCTGACCTATATATTCACGAAACATTCCCTCAGGAATATTTTCTAATAGCAAAAGTGAGAATTTAAGTACCGTTAACTGTCCTGTGTATCGTATCAGAGAATAAATAGCCCATTAACATTATTGAGGAATATGAGTTTTTCATTACCAAACAAAGGGGACTTTCGAAGAGAACCTGCCATAAACCTTGCGACTCAAAGCATATAAACTATAACTTTCGAAAACCACTCAATGTGTCGATAATGTACGAAAAATACCCATATTATGCATCCTGCTAATGAATTCTATAAGCCTCCTGGAAAATAATAAGACAATTTTTGGTCTCTCCAACAAGCACTCCTTCAAGAGAAAGGACGGAAATTACTTTGCCAAACAAAATAAAAAATTCAATCCATCTCTAAAGGAGGGAAATTCTTCTCACATCCATCACAAAACTCTCCCTCTTTCCCAGATGTCTCCACTAATAACACACTCAGACGACAAAGCCAAGTTCAAAATTCATTCACAGTTCGCTATGCCTAGGAACCTCAAGAACGTTCGGAGCATTTCGTCCCATCAGCCAAAGAACGTCTCGCATATGTATATACAGAACCAAGTTGAGAGAAATTGAGTAAACACTTAACTAATACCTTTCATAACTAATTAACATTTCTAAAGAATTTCGGTTTTGGCATTAAAAAACAGGGAACCTCAAAAATCATACCACTCAAAGCGTAGAGAACCTCAAACTTTCTAAAACCACCCAAAGCAGAGAAAACGTAAAAAATATGCAAAATTATGTATCCCACTGATGAATTGAATAGCCCTCCTAGCAAATCATAAAACAA
This sequence comes from Meta bourneti, assembly GCA_933210815.1. Lineage (NCBI taxonomy): Eukaryota > Metazoa > Arthropoda > Arachnida > Araneae > Tetragnathidae > Meta > Meta bourneti. Next base: position 72,470,149 of record OW119927.1, on the reverse strand, counting down.
TTTCAGCCTATCCAGAAAGTACTCCTTGCGAAAGAGAAAGGTGGAAAAAATTTCACCCAACTCTACGTCTTTTAGCATCCACTACAGAACTCTTTCTCTCCGAAGACGTCTCCATAAACAACCATCTCAGATGACAAAGCCTAGTTCAAAGTTCGTTACACCACCGAAAAACCTTGCCACTCAAAGCAAAGAAAAATCAAAATTCTAAACCCACTCAAAGCGTAGAAAACGTAAAAATTACACAATTTATGTATCTCACTAATGAATGCTATAGCCCTCCTAGCAAATCATAAAATAATTTCGGCCTATTCAACAAGTAATCCTTCAGGAGAAACCGCAAAAATTCCGTTACCAAACAAAGGAAAAAATTCCATCTATCTCTAAAGGAGGAGAAATTCTCTTCACACCTACCGCAAAACGCTTTCTCTTCGACGTCTGTATAAACAACCCACTCAGGCGACAAAGCTCAGTGCAAAATACACCCACAGTTCATTGCGCCACCAAATCTCAAGAATCTTCGGGGCGTTTTGTTCCATCAACAGAATCAAAACCTCTCGTATATACAAAGCAGGATCAAAGCGAGTCAGCGTTTAACTACATCTTTCGCAAATAATTAACATTGCTGAAGAATGTGGACTTCGTATCACTGAATTAAGTGGATTTTTCGAAAACATTGTACTCAAAGCATTGTAAAACTAAAACTTCCGTAAACCACTGTGTCGAAAAACTAAAACTTCCGTAAAACCACTCAATGTGTCGAAAACGTACAAAAATGCTGGAATTATGTATCCCACTAATGAATTCTATAGCCTTCCTTGCAAATCATAAAACAATTTCGGCCTCTCCAGTAAGTACTTCAGGAGAAACCGCAGAAATTCCTTTACCAAATAAAGGAAAAAATTCCATCCATCTCTAAAGGAGGGGAAATTCTCTTCACACCCTCCACAAAACTCTTCCTCTTCGAAGACGTCTCCATAAACAACCCACCCAGGCGACAAAGCCCAGTGCAAAATACACCCACAGTTCATTACACCACCGAATCTCAAGAATCTTCGGGGCATTTCATCCCATCAACAGAATCAAAACCTCTCGCATATACATATACAGGACCAAAGCGAGTCCGCGTTTAACTACATCTTTCGCAAATAATTAACATTACTGAAGAATGTGGGCTTCGCATTACCAAATGAAGGGGAATCTTTCAGAAAACTTGCTGGCAGCATGACAAACTACCGAGACGCCGGTTGAATTGTTTGTCAAAATTTTCTCTGGGGCTAAGAAAATGGAAGCGGCGGGTGTGCAAAGAGGACAGGAAAGGATTCGTGCATGGGCGGATAACCATAGGGTAATTGCATCCGTACTGGGGTCTTTCCACGACTTAGAAGGACTCACTTGGTCGGTGGTTCGGTTAAAGAGTAATTACTAACAAGTGAAGTGTTAACACGGGGCTTGGCCAGTTTCCGTATTAGGACTTTTATCTATTGGACTCATCTATGGCATTCCATATTTGACATGGATATGAAGTAAATAATATACTGCGCCAAAAGCTATCAGTTACAATACTAGCGTCGACATAATTTTAACTAAGTAATCCATTTGTTAAAGGCTTTTAAGGTAAGGACGTGTAATAGCAAATCAGGCATATGGAGGCTTCAGGAAAGATAAATATGAATCGATGGTGATATCTGTACATTTCAACGGACGAAACATAATGCATATGTTTGAATACATAAATTCAAACATTATTAATCCTCCTGGTGGTTGTCTCGACGATGACCAGGTCTTGACAGACGAGATATCTCGTCATTAACAAGATTGACCAGATCTTGCCTGATGACATATCTCGTCATTAGAAAAAAAACTGACCAAATCTTGAAGGATGAGATATCTTGTCATTGGAAAAAACTGACGAGATCTTGACCTCATTAAAAAAATTGGCATTTTTTTATGACGAGATATCTTGCCAATAACAAAATTGGTCAGATCTAGATAAATCTTGAAAGTCATTAAATGCTTTATATAAAAGCCGTCCAAAATCAATTTTCCGTAACAAATAATCTGTTTCTGAAAATTGATATATGCTTTTTTGAAGTACTGGTTCTTTATAATATATTTTAGGATGAATATATCTGTGTAGTATCTAAATTGGATTCCAATCGATGTGAAAATGAAACTTTAAATCAAAATCGAATTTAACATTTATTCTTTTAGTAACTAATTAACTGTATTAAAAATATACCAGTTGTATAACATTTATGTCGACATATTTTTAAAGTAAATTTAATGCTTGAAACTTTTAATAAATAAGGATGCATAATAACAAATCAGGCACCGGGTATTGATTCTTATTGAAATAGATTATACGATGACAGTAGAAGTTCAGTAGACCAAACACAATGCTGAAATAAAATGTATAATATGTACTGAACATTGACTTATAACGGGCTTAGTATCACAAAGAAAATATTTTCTATTATGTATAATAAGAATATAAAATGCTTTTAAAAATAAATTTTCATGAAGTGTTTTCGTGGAATTTATTTACTGGAAAAGATGTTTTTTGTCATAACATACTTTGGAACATTTTATTCTTAAATGGATTTCTGGTTGGTGAACTTAACCACCATTACAAACACTTATAATACATGTATGTGGGTCATTCCATATCACACCGCACAGTCCACAATCCTACAGTCTTAGATTTTTTAAAACTTGGCTAATTTGTTTTCCAGTCACATAAGGAATTCTGGAAAATTTTACCTACTTGCAATAGTTTCTTATTTATGTTAATTTTAATTTTGAAAAATTGGCCAATTTTTCATGGTTTTAGACTCACTAAATATCCGGTATCTCTGGATTTAATAGTCCAATCAGACTGGATGAGAGCTTATTGCGTAGAGAAATGTACAATTTTTCTAACGATGTATATTACATGACTTCTTAAGGGACTCTTTCAATTTGAGGGTCATACAATTTGAACTTCGACCTACAATTACAAAAAAAGTGTATTATTCATTTTCTTTCTAAAAAATATATGTTAAAGGTCCACTATTTATCTTTTCTCTCTGAAAGTTTCATAGTGGGACACGCATGGGTTCATAGTTAAAAAATATTCGAAGAAATAGAATGATGTAATCAATACTCTCCTGTATCTTTTGAAGCGTATGTTTTGATGATATATTACACGATACTATAACTTCCTGATTTTATGGTCACTCGATTTGACCTTTGATCTTGTATTCCAAAAATAGTGCGTAATTTTTTTCTTCTAAAAACAAACATATTAAAGGTACACTATTTAATTTTATTTTCTAGAAGTTTCAAGTTGGGACACGCATGGGTTCATAGAGAAACAACATTTCAAATAATTGCAATCAAACATATCTATTAAAAACTGCGCTTTTACTTATTATTTACCAACCATTAGCAAAGAATTGAGTTATCTTATTTTCATCAAGTTTAGGATTTACCCCTCCCTTTTATTATAAGATAAATATTAGCCTATTCAGGGCTATATCAATCCTCAGTGACATAAATCAGGAAAAGTATTGATCAAAATTATTCAAATGAAAATAGAAATACACTTAATATACTACAAAAAATATGCACTTACAATTTGTCCTTTCTTGTTCCGTCATTTGATTGTGGTTCAAAATTACGTGGTGTTTTCCTCGTTCTTTCCCTTCGGATTTTATCCCGGGTCGTCGCCAATAGCCCGATGTGTTTCTCTAGTGGATGCTAATTAAAATACCTACCTACCTTTTTCCTCTACTATCCCCTTGCGTTATAAAATTGAAATGCAATATTCTACTACAATTTGCTTTTATTTGTTCGTTGCTGAGATAACTATATTGCATTCCAAGGTAACACTTGCTTCAAATTATGTACCACAAAGCCACCTCATTTAAAAGAAACACATACGTTTAGTAAAATATAATGTGACAGTTAACGTGAATGGTTGTGGACTCAGATTTATACATACGGCACATCCTAAAAGAAACAAAAATTTTGAGCCATCGACTTTTAAATGAAGTAGACGGAGCACATGGACGTAATCCTTGTCGTAAGATCTCAAATGTGCAGGTCACGTGAATTTGAGAATCGACCAGACCTTGAGATCGAATGCCATCGAAGAGCAGATCAGTGTTTTCAATCACGCTCGATAATCGTATTAATCAGCGAATAATTAGTCCTACATAAGATTCGGGCTTTATCGCAATACCACGTGACAGATCTTCAAACATCGACCTTCTAATGAAATGGATAAAGCATATGAGTGGAGTCTGTCGTAGGATCTCAGAAATGCAATTTGCGTGGTCTTACGAATCGACTAGGATGATTAGCTATCAAAGTGTAGACCAATGTTTTCAACCACCTGAAAATTATCACTTTGAGCAATCAATAATTAGTCTCACATCAAGTGTGGGAAAAGACAGTATTTATGCTTTTTCCCACAACCAAGTGACAGGTCTTCAAACCGAGTGATGAAGGTTAGCTCACATGCTCTGTCTATTTCATTAGAAAGTCAACATTTTCAAATCGAGTAACCGATAGAAATATCATGAAGCTCACATGTTCCGTCTAATTAATTAGAAAGACGATGTCTTAAAACCAAGCGACCATTAGAAATAACATGAAGCTATACGCACATGCTCCGTCTAATTCATTAGAAATTCGAGGTTTTCAAATCGAGCGACCAATAGAAATAACATGAAGCTGTGAGCGCATGCTCCTCTAATTCATTAGAAAGTCGAGGTCTTCAAACCGAACAACCGAGAGAAATAACATGAAGCTGAGCTCCTCCGTTCCGTCGATTTCATTAGAAAGATATCTTCATATCAAGCGACCGATGGAAATAACATGAAACTGCGCCCACATGCTCCGTTTAATTCATTACAAAGACGATGAAACCAAGCGACCGATAGAAATACCACGAAGCTGAAAACACCTGCTCCGTCTAATTCATTAGAAAGACGATGTCTTGAAACAGAGCGAGCGATAGAAATAACATGGAACTCAACGCACCTGCTAAGTCTATGTCATTAGAAAGTCGATGTTTGAATCATAAACTTTTCAATTGTTATATAATCCCCCTTAAGAATGTACGACAGTTAAAACAAAAATAACGTCTTACGCAAAATAACACCCTGGGCGCAGTCAAACAGCACACGATTCATCCCCTTCCCTTATTAATCCGGACAGGAAAAAAGTTCTTTATGTATACAATTCAGAACAAATACAGAAGGAATTATTCCCCGAATATACCTAACAGCAAATTCATAGATTCTCTAAGGCTCTCCTAGACTTCTTTATTGCAGATATTCAGCGGGAATTGTATCATTAGCTCTGTCCTAACACCATCGAAACAAACCCCTTTATGAGTCCGACACTCTTTATCGGCCATAATTCTTTTATCTTCGCCAAATCTCGCAAGGAATGGAAAAAATCGCAACAAAAAAATCGCCAAACCAATATCCGGCATTTCTATTCGGCTTTACCTAGAGGAAAGCCGAGATTCCTTGCATAATAATTAGTATTGTCTCTCGCTTTTTTAATTACCTATTCGGAGAAGGCGTACGGTTATTTTTGGATACGAGGCATTCGAGTTTATTTTTAGTGTTATTGTTAGCATTGTTGTTTTTTTTGTTCTCGTATAATTAAAGGATAAACAATTCAGCTTAGAGCTCGTGGGAGTCGTTGTTTTTCGGAATTGGCGTTTCGCATGCCCTTTCGAAAATCGCTGTAAATCTTCGAAAAATTAAGCTGTTGGTGTCACGTTTTAGCATGAGTTTTTGTTTATAGATTTTATACCTTTTAATCAAGGGTCTTTACGTAAACAGAAGATGAATTATTTATTCCGAATATGAAGGCTAAGATTCAAATTACTGAAAGGAATGTAAAAATTGCTTTTTGAATAATACAAAAACACCTGCCTTTTCAATTTGCATTTTGTTGAAAGTTATATTTCTTTCTGAATACACTGCATATTTAATGTATTATTTCTAGAGATTTATTTTTAAATTCTGAAATTGCATTTCGGGTTTCATTTTTGGAAAGCGGTGTGTATAAAATGTCCTACCATAAGTTATTGCTACATTTATTCTACATTACCTTTCTATTCAAACTTGGTACATGAGTCCGGTTTATTGGCTTCGGCATCTACAAACATGAAACACAAAATACATAAAAAATAGGATTTTAGAAAACAGGAGAAAAGGGATTTTAACCCTCCTGGTGTTTATCTTCGAGTCGAAAACTGCCCTGTAGTGTCCAGGCTCTAATGCAAAAATCTGTTCCAAACTTTCACCAGTTCTGGGCAAGGAACATTTGCTTTTTCTACTTAGCTCTTCATTCCCCTTGGAGTAAGTAATAAGGCAGATTTGCCTTGATGACAAATCTCTCCCTTCGCAAAATTGACCAGATCTTGAACGAGATATCTAGTCGAAACATTTGGAGGGTTAAGTCTAGTCAAAATTGCCCTAAAATTGGGCGATTTTGGCTCTCTCTAGTATAGAAGAACAAGATGTTTCCCATGGTCTAACAAGACATATATCTGAATCAACAAGGTGGAATCTGTGAAAGTAAGCCTGTGACAATATGGCCGATTACCTTGACCTACTACTTACCGATAACTTTTACAACAAAGGTGGCAATTTTTCTGAGACCTCTCTGAAAAATGCTAGATCGTTATCTGCTCCTATTCAAAAAGAAACATACTGATGTGCCCCAGTGTAATTCTAGATCGATATTCAGCACTTTAATTCCATTCCGTAAAGTAACTATCGCAAAAAGTCTCGATGGTTCAAGTACATATTCACAGAATCATAGATCTAGGAGATTCTTACCAACTCGAATTTATTCTGAGCAAAAATCGAGTATAAATGATGTTCAATGCACGCCGTGATAGCATAATTTGAGAGTTATAGTTGCTATTGATATTTTACATCATTTTTCAAATGAAATGTATTGCTTAATTTTAAAGAAAACATTTGGCATCGTAGATATGGAGACCTGCACCAACTCAAAGTCACAGCAAATATCAGGATAAATGAAATTCTTTTCTGTACCCATTTTTTAGTGAACAAAAACAAACTCCCCGTGCACCACAGAAGTACAACACGGGGCTTACATAAGTAAATTGATTTAACAAAGAAACAGTAGAAAACAATTTAAAATTACAAGATTTTATGAACTTGACAAATGAGTAGAAAAGCAGATTAGATTTAACAAAAACATTGAGTTTCACTGGCCATGTTTTACCTAATTTTCTCAAATCATTTTGAAGGAATATTCTTGAATTTTCAAATGCAGTGAAGAAAAATAATTCTGAGTTCAATCTATGCTGAATAGCAGGAAAAAGATTTTTGATGTGGCCATCTGTACTCATTTGGACACATAATTGGGAAATCGATATTCAGCACTTTAACTCCATTCTATAAAGGAACTATCGCTAGAGGTATCGTTGGTTCAAGTACATATTCACCGAATCGTCGATCTAAGATATTCTCACCAACTCGAATTGAGAGCAAAATTCTAGTATAGATGATGTTCAATGCATGCCTTGATAGCATAATCTGAGGGTTGCAGTTGATATTTTATACCACTTTTCAAATGAAATGTAGTGAGGTATTTTAATGAACGACATTTGGCATCATAGATATGGAGATCTCCACCATCTCAGCAAATATCAGGATAAATGAAATTCTTTTCCATACCCGCTTGAACGTATAATTTAGAAATCGATATTCAGCACTTTAGCTCCACTCCGTAAAGGACGCATCGCAAGAGGTCTCGATGGTTCAAGTACGTATTCACCGAATCGTCGATCTAGGAGATTCTCGCCAACTCGAAATCTGAGCAAAGATCGAGTGTAAATGATATTCAATGCACGCCTTCTGGCACCATAATTTGAGGATCGATATTCAACCTTTTAACACTTTTCTCAAAGGAATTGTAGCGAAAGACCTTGATGGTGGCAGAACATATTCCAGCAACAGTGCATATCCAAACACGAAAAATACAACTCCCCTCTCCTGATATCCCGGCTTAAGAATAATTTACACTCACAAATGCTCGCAAGAAACGAAGAAACGCGTTAAGGAAAATGCTCGAAATCGGATTAAGTAAACACATCTCCTTCGAGATATCTCATTATTATTCAAGTCTTCTAATTTCCCGACGAAACTCTCTCTTTCCTTGTTAATTTGGAAAGGCGCGATAATTTTTACTTGTTCCCGAAGAGATGAAAGGAGCGCGGGCATGTTTAATAGAGGAACAATTTTCTAATTAACGGTAGCAATTAATGTAGCTCACTTGACTCTACCCACGGAAAGTTAACTGTGTCCCGGAAGGTTACTATTCTTTGCAGCTGATTTTTGCTCGCAAATATCTTTAACGGGAAAGGACTCATATTTCATAATAAGTAAATATTTGCGAGGATAAATCTCAGCAGGGTACAAACGTTCCGGAATCCGTGAGTGAGGAAAATCATGACCACTGTTGGAATTAACTTTTTAACGTAATTTCGAAATAACTTCCACGTGTTGTCGAGCTCCTCTATTGAAGATAAACATAAAAGCCAACTTCCTCCATCATAAAGTGCCACGAGGAAAGCCACAGTGTGTTAATGTTCTGTAAATTGAATAAATATTGCGATGGGACATAGAAACGTACATGATAGATTTTATTAACCTCCCATTAAGAATCATTTCAAACAGAATTAATAGAACACTTACCTGCGCAACGTATGCAGGATGTTTCAAAATTTCATGTACATACTTTTACCCCCTTAGACATCCACACGCATAATTCCACCTTCCAAACTGCTGTCTTCCCTGCATGTCTCAACTAATTTTGACCTTGATCAATAAAATCGCTCTATTCCATGGAGAGGAGCAATACAATATTTCTAAATGATTATATTCTAAGGAAACAACCAACAGAATATTTCCAAAGGATTCTATTCTAAGGAAAGAGGCCGTCGTGATCAGTGGGTACGCCCACTGCTCTTGCAGCCTGAGAGTTGTAAGCGGCGCAGATTCGATTCCTTCCTGTCTGCATTTTTCTCTTCTCTGTTAGTAAAACTTTCTGTATGTTCTGTGTATGTCTATTAATAGATATTGTCTGTCTTGTGTATGGCGCAGCATGGCCAAATATGGCCCTTGTACCTTAAGAACCCAACCAATCATATCCAATTTATCTAAGGAAAAGAACAATAATATTTCCAAAGGATTTCATTCGAAGGAAAGAACCAACAGAATCTTTACAAAGGATTCTATTCCAAACAAAAGAAACAGCAGAATCCTTCTAAAAGTTGAACCTTATAAAGGTGTGTTTATTTAAATATTACCCCTCCAAATGGTTTCGAGGATATATCTCGTGCATCAAGATCGGAGCAATTTTGTTAATGACGAGATATCTCATCATCAAGATATTGACGATATTTTTATGATGACGGGATCAGATCTGGGCAGTTTTCGACTAATGATCATGATCGTGTTGTCTTCTAATGACGGGATCTCTCGTCCATGAAGATCTGGCCAGTTTTCGACTAATGATCATGATCGTGTTGTCTTCTAAAGACGGGATCTCTCGTCCATGAAGATCTGGCCAGTTTTCGACTAATGATCATGATCGTGTTGTCTTCTAAAGACGGGATCTCTCGTTCATGAAGATTTGGTCAGTTTTGCTAATGATGAGATACTTCGTCAACCACCAGGAGGATTAATTGGGTTGTGGGGTAAAAGCAACACTACAATACTCGCAAATTTCATGACGCTTAGACGGGTAAAGGAAGGTAAATATAAAAAACTGATCCATATCGACATAGTGTCTGCTGACGACCCCGTGGTGTGCTAGGGGGGGTGGTTGCGTTTTATGACTAAAGGCCATATTTGGCCAAGTTGTACCAAACGAAGTTAAATGCATGGACATACACAAAAGATACGTTTTACTGACACATAATACAGAAATACAAACAGGGTGGAATCTAATTTGCACAACATATAACTCAGATATGGCTAGAGCAGTGGGCAAACCCACTGAGTCACCCGGATGGGCTAGAGAGTATAGTAAAGTGAAGAAAAGACAAAAATTAAGTGGACAGGATTTTTATTAACCCTTATTTTCCAATTTGACAGTAGGTATACACTTACAGTTTCGCAGTAGGTACTCAAACCCAACAATATTGCTCGCCTGACACGTCAACGCATGGAATGAATGGGAAGGAAATTGTACAGTATTGGTGAAAGGATACATGCTGCCGTTCGATGTCAGTGTATAAAATGACTATGATCTGGCCTTGCTGCCCTACAGGGCCCTCTAAAGAATCAAGATGGTATTTGTGAACATATATCTCAATGTGAGGAATTCCACGAAACATGGGACATGCAAATGAAAAAAATTTAGAAAATTAACTCGCATTTTCTTTAGTTCTTTTCTAGATAGTTTAAAATTTTAAACTTCAATTTGGCAACAATTTACGTATTTATTTTATCAGTACATAGTCTGCTGTTCTAAAACCATAGATGTGAAGATTTTTTACAGTGAATTTGGTTGTCTTTGCAGGCTTGCAGGCAATTTCTTCAAATATTATTGTATACTTTTTTTTTAATTTTTATGCATAACAGAAAAAGCGATTTCAATAGAGGAAATTATGTCTAATTTTGTAACAGATATCCATTAATATATTTATGCAATAATTTCCGAAAAAGTACTTATTATAATGTAGCGTGAGTCGCAGAAAATTAGTTTTTTTAATTCTTTTAAAATATTCAGTTCAAAATTAAAACTTTCACTTTTCAACTTAGTACGAAGAGTAAAAGTAAATGACAAATAAATTTTATTTTAATTCATGCTTTTTCTTAAAAGACAGAACACATTTAATTTTGCAACGTGAGTCACACATAAAGTTAAATGTTGTACACAAATAATTGGCTTTAATTTTTCTATTAAAATTTGAAGTGCAAGCGATTTTGTGATAGATTTATTTAAGATTTGTTCTTTTTCTTTATATAATATAAAAATTTTATTATGGCACCTACTGCTCTGAGAGTCCAAGAAAGAAGAAAGCTCAGAGAAAAACTAAAGAAAGAAATTATGACGAATAAATAAAAAGTACCGTCTTACTATGAAATACTAATGCAGAAGGGGAAAAAGTTAGAAACAGAGTTTAAAAGTATCGCGTTTTAAGGAACAAAGAGAACTCAAAGAAAAAATACCTCAATTGTACAAAAATGCGAACACTTTTGGCAAAGATATGACCCAAGCAAAGCGAGGTTTACCTAGCACACCACATCATAGTGAAGTTGTGGTGAGTAAATTGTTTAGCAGAATTTGTAATGACTATAAATGCATGTTTTGTTTCAATTAGTAATCCTTCGAAGTCAACAGATTTGAGTAGAGATAAAATAGACAAAATTATATTATTTTATGAACGAGATTATATTAGCCGAATGGCTCCTGTGAACGTAAAGACGTCGTTACAATTTGGGAAAATGGCCTTAAAATAAAAAGACAAGCTCATCGTCTTATGTGATCCCTGACGGAAGTGCTTGAAATGTTCAAACTGGAAAATCCACCAGAGCATGGTAAGAGCAAGATTTTTTGAATTGCGCCCAAAGCATGTTCTTTCGAATGAGATCTGAGAAACAAGGTTCTGCATAATGTTGCTTATGTATATACCATGATAATTTCATGTAGGTGCTGTAAATACATTACACTTCTATATTTAAAGTATTTCCGCTTACTTCCATTCACATTGGAAACAGAAACAAGTGAGCTTGTTTACAGCTGTTATTTATTATTTGGGTTCCATCCATCCTGTAGTAATAGCATCAGATTATTGGGATTATTCAAAGAGGTCATTATTAAATATATCTTTTTTATTACAAGGTATTTCAACTTGTGTGCAAATGTTGAAATTTATAGTCCATATGGGGAGGCAGTTTAAAAACACACATAGCAGCCTTTCTAAACACACTGGAACAAAGGTACAAAGAATCCATTATTTTGCAACATCACATGGTACGGGTCCAGTAGACGGAATTTGAAGCAGTATGAAACGACATGTTTTCGACCAAGTGGAAAAAGGAAATGTTTAGTAAATAATGTGCACAAATTCATAGAAGCTGCTAAAAAGTAATAAAGATTCAAGTTTTTGATACAAAAAAGAAATAGCAAAATTCAGATCTAAACACAATTTTGAATCAAAATGATAATTTACTTCGCATTTTTACTGCACATAAGTATGTTTATAGAACATTATTTAATTTTTTTAAATTGAAATTTATTTCATTAATAAGCAATTATTCTCAAATACATATCAGAAAGTTAATTTTACCACCGATTAAAATTTCAAAAACGCTACTATTAAGCATTCAGATCTCAGAATTCACTAATGTAACGTGAGTCACAAAAGTATGTAACGTTAGTCACAAAAATATGTAACGTGAATCACAAAAGTATGTAACGTGAGTCACAAAAGTATGTAACGTGAGTCACTTAAAAATGTCAATTTATTTTATTAATTAAAGCATTAATTTCATTTTTCTTGGGTTTAACATGCATACTATTCTTAGTGAAGCATCCAAATTATTTTACCCTATTAACTTCTGCTAGAAGAGGAAAACTGTCATTTTTAGTCTAAAAAAACTGATATCCTTTTTTCGGTAACGTGAGTCAGTCCCCTTCGAAATGTTGCCATTGAGGAAACTAAATGTACACTAAAGTTCTAAATTATGACATAGATGCTTTAGGAACATATCAATGAGTTTATAAATCAATTTTTGCTTGGTAATCTTCATCCATTCTTTATTTACATTAAATTTAATATTGAAATTTGACGTCTGATTGTAACGTGAGTCACATGGAATTGACCATGTACATTTACTTCTGTGCACCTGCTTCCACTTGAATTTAGTGCAGGAAGTTCTGAAATATCCTGTACATACTTTCATGTGTTTTTGTGTAATGATACTTTACAAGCTGATACTTTTATTTATCAGTTTGTAAAATGACGATGGCCCCCAACTGGCCAACAGCAGCGCTGGCGTATAACGAACTTTAGCAAACCCAAATTTCGCTTGCGGATATACATACCTATAGACGATTTAATTTTGTTTCCTACCTGGCCTTAAAGTTTTGCAAGAATATTTTAAACACCTGAAACTTTCTATTTTCTTTGTTGGCTTTTTTTATCTTAACCCTCCAAGTGGTTTTGATGAAATATCTTTTCCATCAAAATCTGACTAATTTTGCTAATGGCGAGATATCTCGTCCATCAAGATCTGACCAATTTTGCTAATGACGAGGGATCTCATTATCAAGATATTGCCGATTTTTTTATGGCGAAGAGATCAAAATTTGATTAGCTTTTTCGATGGTATATATCTCCTCCATCAAGGTCTGGTCAAATTAACTAATGCCAAGATACCTTGTCAAGACAACCACTAGGAGGGTTAAATCTCGTTATATTTTGCAGCATTTAAACTTTTATTTCAGATGGCGATCACATTTTAAAATATTGCAAAGACGAAAGTTATTGAAAGATTTTTATAGAAATACGCACACAAACATGCGTTCGTTTCCAAAAAACACCGAAATTGTATTTTCAATTTAAATTTGAGTTCACGATATCCACCATTTTCCATCTTATTCCATTCTATATAGTGATTTCATATACTCCACCTACCAAATAACATACCCTTATGCAATTTAATATCACCATGAAAGGTCGTTCTTTACCAATAGCAACTCATATATGATTTCTGAATATCAATCTGGTCTGAATCTTTGAAGTCAAACATTGGAATTCCAGTACTGGAACGGCTCCCAATAACTGATTGCATACACGAGCACGCTATAATACACATACATCGCCAACTGATCATATTTGCTTCTTCCGCAATAAACACTCAAAATCTGATCCCCAACACGCTGAATACTATGTCGATATATACCTCTTAAGAGATGGATGAAAATAGACGCGAAGGCGGATGGTATTAATATGCTTGCGATGAACATACTTCGTCCCATTTCAAAGTCCGGGAAGACAACGCTAGGAGAGTTTATCTCGGCGCCATGGGATGTCGTTGTGAGAGACATATCTCGGTGCATACCACCGCTTTCGGTAGACAGGATTTTATATGAAGTTTTGACGAGGTTGACATCCGAATAAAAGAGGTTATTGCAAAAGCTGAAACCGTATTCTTTCTCGTCTGGAATGCCTAGATAAGATGGATTCCGAAGGGGAGAAGACGTAACGGGGAATTGTTATGGGTAGGTATTTTTATTGGGGATAGATAAGAGAAAAGAATGCGAGTCCCTAGTGCGTCGGTTTGTTTCATTTTCCGGATAGATCTGCGTCTGCCTTCTAATATGTAATTGGTTACCGAAGTAAAAGGTGTCATCGAATAGTATGTCAGGGATTTTACTGTCAAGCTAAATGTAGGTGGTGGTATTTGTGCATATTTCAGACATGGCGTCACTTGGCTTGTTTTTCGAATACTATTTCAGCGCGTCGCCAATAAAAATTGAAAAGGATTACTTCCGAATCGATATACACTGGCGTGTAACTTAATCCTCCTGGGGGTTGTTTCAAGGAGGTGTCTAGTCATTCATTAGATTAGATCAAAACTGGCCAGATCTTGAGACTAGATATCTCGTCATTAGAACAAAAATTTGACCAGCTTTGATCTCGTTATCATAAAAATATCGCCAATATGATGATGATACTAAATTTAAGGAACACTGCTATTTTAAAAGGTTGCAACCTCAAAATTAAAGAAAACAGACTGCGATTTTCATAATCGAGGACATTCAGTTGGGAGCTGCTGCATATTCAAATTTTGGAACTTTGTGTGTTGTAGGGTGAAAGTAATAATAGGGAGTCCATAAATTAATTTTCACTCTTTGGAGGCATCTTTAGTGAAATCGAATAAGCGGAATGGAACGATATTTGGTATTGAGACTTTTGAAGAATGGAGAGATTTACTGCGCGAATAAAAAGTTTTAGAAAAATTCGCCGTTGGGAAATTTCGAGCTGTTGAAGTCAACAAAAGATCGAACATTTGCATTAAACGCAGATAAATAGATTATGCAAAGTTTCGATTGCGTAAACAACAACCACGCTACTAATTCCAGCGGTTTGTGGGGCGCGTTGCAATTTAAACGAAACTGACAATAGGCACACAAACTAATAGAGATTCAACTTATATGAAGCAATCTTTTATTCATCAGAATCAGGTTCACTGACCAATTTCAATGTATTGACCTTTCTTGTGTGTAACAAATTGCTCAAAGCTGAGTGTAATGGGTCAGGTTGGA
Organism: Meta bourneti; assembly: GCA_933210815.1. Lineage (NCBI taxonomy): Eukaryota > Metazoa > Arthropoda > Arachnida > Araneae > Tetragnathidae > Meta > Meta bourneti. Next base: position 72,454,825 of record OW119927.1, on the reverse strand, counting down.
TATTCATAACAACCCGTTTCATGTTCTATTTCAAGGCATTCAAATTCGGAACGCCACCAGCTTACACAATGGACTTCAAGTATGTCCACAGCCATAAGTCACATGGAGTGATGCTTGTCATACCGTTGGAAAGAACTGACTGGTAACCCTCTCATTACTGAAATGCTGTCACGTCTGTAGTCGAAACTGCATAATGCAATTTATCTGGTTTAATGCGAATGATGGACTGTTTTCGACTCCAAGAACGCAAACTTCCTCCTACCGACGACTTTTGGTACTAATTTTTTTTCGTGAAACACTTCTCCCTATGTCTTCAAAAGTCTCAATACCAAATTTGGTTCCATTCCTTTAATTCAGTTACAGATGCTTCAAAGAATGATATTTATTTTGTGGCTACCATGTAGAAGGGTCCATATTTTATAACTTACAAAGTTGGTGAGCTTTATTATTCTAAGTAGTTTAGTCAACATAACTCAAATCCTAGGAAATCAGTTGTTCACAGGTATATTCTAAGAATTTAAAAATCAATAGGATATCTCTTCATGACTTTTGAAAGAAAATTATGTATAGTAGATACAAAAACACGTACATCTAATATATAATATATATTTTTAAAGGATTGATTAAGTATTCTCTTGTCACATCTCAATAATTTTCGATAATAGGAGGACAAAATGTTTTAAAAGTTGAACCTGTTATCAATAATATAGCACTGGTGTTAAATGGGAATTCATTTGAATATCCTTTATTTGTTACTCGTTTTAGGATGTTTAGAACATGCTTAGCTATTGTTTAGCTTTATAGCCGTAGTTTATATTTAATAACAATTTAATGATCCATTGTTTTTCTATTGCAATTTATTGAAATAAAATATAAAGGAGAACAAAATTGTTTAAATTGTTTCCACGATTTAATTCTCTACTTTAATAAAAGTTCCTGAGAATTTAATCGTAGTGAAATTTCCCTTTTCTTTATACCATTTAATGTATCATTTTAAATAATTTTCGTTAAGTTCTCCTATTCATTTCTCTGGGAAACATTTAAAATATTTCCCAGAGAATTTAATAACCTACAGAACAATTCAATGTGTTTTTCTTCTGAGTTTTATTTCTTTTCTTTCATAGATTACTTTATTAATCTTCAAACACAAGAGAACAATCGTACATTAGGGTATAATTGATATAATAGCGTTATAAGTAGTTTGACTATTGTATTGGGGTCTAGATAAATAAACCGTGCTATAACTAGCATAAGTGCTAATAGCAACTCAAAAAAGGTAATCTTTACAGGACACAATGTGTCAAATTGTTCTTGAGTCTTTAACAGACACAAAAACTGGCGTAGATTATTTAATTGGTGAAATAAATATTGTTCTTAAACATGAAGCTATGACAAATTGATACATTTTATTACTTTTATAATTTGGCGGTTTAGTTTCGTTTGTCTCAACTAGCTCATTTTTATAAACAAGTTCGACAAATGTTTCACATGTGCTCAAAAATATATCTACACAGTACATATTTTTTTCAATTTTAGCCCTCCAAATGGTTTTAACCAGATATCTCATCTATCAAGATCTGACCAATTTTGCTAATGACGAGATATTTCGATATCAAGTATGTTATAGCTGTATTTTTGATGATGACGAGATCAAGATCTGGTCAGTTTTCTCCCAATAACAAAATATCTCGACCAGCAAGATCTCACCAATTTTGCTAATGATACCTCGTCAAGTTATTGCCGTTTTGATAATGACGAGATCAAGATCTGGTCGTTCTCGTCTAATAACGAGCTATCTCATCCATCAAGATCTGGTCAGTTTTTCTAATGATGAGATATCTCGTCCAGACAACCACTAGAAAGGTTGTTCTGCGTTCCAGATATTTTTCCGGTTGAAAATATTAAATAATAAAAATATTTCAGAACTTTAATGCCACGCTTTCAAACGTTTTGCTTTGCAAAGCGAGACGGACATAATTTCTTTCGAGATGGAGCAATTCAAAGGTAGTCTTATGGGTCTCTAAGGGATATTAGTCTGATCTCAGCTTCAAGTGGCCCAACCAGCCACACTCTAACAGCCCCACCAGAACCATCTCGTATTTCGACCCAGCAAAAAATACGAGTGGGACTGGTGGAATAAAAAAAACCTAAGCTTTATTCCTGTACTTCCCTTCACTTTGCGGGCAAGAAGCGTTAAAATGGAAAATTTAGATGTGGCTCTCACTACAAAGCTGCTATCTGACTTTACGCCACTTCCTACAAAGAGATATATTCACGCAATAGTGGGGAAACAAGATATACGTTTTTCGAGATATCGTATATTTCTTTTACAGTCCCGCATTCGGAACCATTCTAGAGACAAATGGCAGACGTGAGAACCATTGAAGCAAGGTAAGGGAATAAAATATGTAGCACCCGAAGACTGTTGTTGCAGTGTAGGGGGAGGTCGAATTTTACGCTCCTCATGACCCCATACTTCTTTTATAGTTCTAGTTTCAGAATTCGGCTAGAGCCGATGTTTCTATTGAAAACTTAATGAGGCTTTGCGGATGGCTATCGGCGATTTTTAGGGACATTAAGCATGCTTAGTTTTAGCTTCTGTCGGGGAATGGCGGATGGGGAACCTCGCCTGCATTGAGATCCGGGTTACGTGCAAGTTAGGCCATGCCGCAGCGAGCATTTTGAATTTGTTTAAGAGCTTGTAGGCTATAAACATGGGCTCGATATCATCTGGGTATGGTTGAGTGACGAAAATGGATGTAAAAATGTAGGAGGTTGTTTTTATTCTGTTTGGTGATCGCTTTTATATTTTAATTAGCTCTTTTATTTCTGGAGTACACCATGTAAGCCTCAAAGTTATGATATGTTCATTAATTCCTGCTGTAATCATTCACCTAGATCCTAATGTTCTGATAAACAGGGATGATATACCCATTTGAGTAAACCTAAAAGTTACAGTGCATTCATTAATTCCTACTATTACCATTCACCAACATCCTCATTTCCTGATCCATGGAAAATAATGAACCCATTTGGGTAAATCTAGAAATTAAGTTGCATTCATTAATTTCTACTGTCCCCTTCTCCTACATTCTCATGCTCTTATCCATGGAATAATGTACCGATTTAGGTAAGCTTTAAAGTTATGGTATATTCATAATTCCTACTGTCCCCATTCACTTGCATCCTCATGTTCTGATCCATGGTATAATGTACATATTTGAGTAAACCTAAAAATTACATCAAGTCTTACTATCCGCATTCACTTACATCCTCATGTTCCAATCCATGGGGGTATGGGTAAACCTAAAAATTAGGGTATAATCTTCTTACTATCTGTTCACCTAATTCCTCATGTTCTGATCCATGGTGTAATGTACCCATTTGAGTAAACATAAAAGTTATGGTGTATTCATTCATTCCTACCGTCCCTATTAACCTACATCCTAATGATTGATCCACTGGGGAATATACCCTTTTCGGTGAACCTTAAAAGTTACAGTCTATTTTAAAAATCCTACTGTCCCCATTCGCTTGCATTCTAATGTTCTGATCCATGAAGATAATGTATCCTGAGTTACCCTTTTCATTAAGCCTAATTATTTTTATTTTCAAACTTCTTGCATGGATATGAATATAAAACACAATTCAAGTGAAGTTAAAGTAATACAATGCAAAAACTAATTTTAAACATTCAATTAAGTAAGGTTTTTTCTTTCAATCTAGAGTAGAAACACCAAACTGGCTTTTTCCTTTTGCGGAAAAAGCCAGTATCGTAATATTTTAATATTTCTGGTCTTGTTACATCTATCTCCTAACATCTTATGTGCTTGTTAGAAAAATTCAAATCTAGATTAGCATAAAAACCAATTACAACTTTAGGATAAGGTATTGAATACCTACTAATAATCCCATAATTCAGTATTATGTATATATATGTATGTGTATTAGAAAATACGTCTACATAATAATTGATTTTGGAGCTTAATTTCCTCAAAACTTCGTTTTTATCAGCAAATTTGAATGGGTAGCTTTTTATTTTAAGCCCTTTTTCCGATTTTCACGTTGAAGCATCCCAGCAATATCCCCAAATCATATTAACATTCCATCGCCTTTAGACTTTCATTTCCATATCAATGTCTAGATGGAACCATTCTCTCCGTTCCACACTGATTGCACTTAGACGTTGAAGAAAAAGTTCAAAGTGAAAATAAATTTTAATACCATTGAGTCCCCAAACTTTACACATTCAGTTTGTTTTCAACAGTGAGAGAAGATTCAAGGTTCATAGCTATTTTCCTCAACTTGTAGTAACCGCACTTTTGTGTAGCGTTAATCGATTTCCGACGTGAACGCGTCTTTAAAATAGGAACAGTACTGGGGGTATGCATGATAAATCTAGCGTTACAAAAAACGCTTTGCGCAACTGTTTTGTCTTATGATTTCAGAACTAGAAGAAACTCCCAGATAAATATAGCGTAGTGTACACAAAGTATATCGGTACCTGATATAACATTTAGACCGAGTGCATAGGCGCACTGAGCGCAGGTAGGGGCCAATAATATATCGATATTCTACCGTGCTGGCCGAACTTTGGACCAGTGTAACTTTGAATTGCATGAAGTGAAGACTGCGTAAGGGGTGTCAATCTAAATCTACTGAACTATATTAAACTGCACTTTACTCGTTCAAACTGTAAATTAATCGATGAATGTTCACAATAAACAATCGTTCAAACAGACTTTGCGTCATACATTCCACAATCCAACATCAGGCCTGAGTATTCACGTCAAAACTACGGTTTGTGTTCTCGGCACAAACTGCCAATATTTTTATCTAATTCACTCTCGTCATGTGCAAAAATATCCATCCAACAACAGTCTTCTATACGAATCTTTTAACTTTGTTTTCGATAGATTGGATAATCTTCTACAGTATTATTTTAAACGCTCTTAAGTTTTCGTATTATCTTAAACTGTTTCATTAAGACCCAGGTTTATATATGGAGAAGTATTTTATTTTCATCGACAAAACTTTTATCTAAAATGTCTCTCACGGTTCAGGTTCTGATTCTAGAGATCTTTCCAGAAATGATATTAGCTCCACTATTGACTGCTCAGTCGTTTCACATACAAAGCCGTCAGTTGTGAAATGTTTGCTGTTAAGGCAACTTTTTAAGACGGGCCTTTACAATATTTTCATTATTGCTCGTAAAAACATCGTGCGATAATTATTTGCGGATGATATTTACTTTCTTTGCTGAATCAGTAACTAAGCAAATTTTAATAAAAGGCAGATAATTTAGCAACCTGAAATGACGAAAACCGTTTCCTAAATAGAAATCTTCTATTACCGAAACATTTAAAGTTGATTGGTTGTTTCGATTTTTGAGGAACTGCTCAGTCAGTGGAAAACATTTTATCTCAGGACAAGAAAAAGATTTTGTTCAATGATACATACCACCAAGAAATTCCTCGTACCTGCCTCTATTAAAGATTTTACAACTTGGTGGGCACCCTTTGGAAAAATTCCACGCTCCAGTTGGTTTCTAATATCTCGTCCATCAAGATCAGACCAATTTTGAAAATGACGAGATATCACGTCATCAGGTATTGACAATTTTTATTATTATGATGATATCAAGATCTGTTCAGTTTTCTTCTAATGACGAGGTCTCTCATCCATCAAGAGCTGGTCACTTTCTTTTAATGGCGAGATATCTCGTCCATCAATATCTGATCAGTTATGCTAATGGTGACATACCTCGTCGAGACAACCATAAGAAGAGTTAAAAGAAATAAAAGGCAAGAGGATTATTTTGAAAATTTCTGTTACTGTTCATAATTTGTTTTTAATCAAATGACTCTTTTCGCTGCATTGTGAGTAACCACTAAATTTACCGATCTTTTGTAAATACCTATTTTTACCAAAATGGTTAAATGACCCATTTTCCATTTGCATACAGGTGACAGTGGAATTGGTGGGCTTTAAATAACAAACAAAACGATATTTGAATGATAATTTCATAATTATAAACATAAGAATAATTCAGTAGTCAGAAGTAATCTCTTATACTTCTTACTCTAAAATGGAACACTTTCATCATTCAAATTTTCATCATAATAAACAGTATAATTAAAATTCAGAAAAAAGCCATCACTACTATAACACAGTAAACTGCTGCAAGTGCGATATCATAGTTTAGCATATTATCCAATTTAAAAAATGATACCGGGCAATACGTAAAATATTAGAATTGAGACAGTGTTGCCTTATGGTGTTGACATATATACACATCTATGCAAAATAAATAGGCACAGGTGTATGTGTACAGATCGTTTTGAATAGAACTCATTTGTGCCGTTGTTATCTCTAATTTATACCGTACTTCAATTCAGAAGAAAAACTCGATGTTGAGATGTTCTGTTACCATTAGGATGGAATAAAGCATCCTAATGGAGCTTTATCCACTGTAAGAGCATCCTAAGCTCTTACAGTGGGGTATGTTCTTATCATTTTACATAGCATTGTATATGTAATATTTTCAGAGCTGACTAAGTTGTAAAAACACATCAAATATTAACAGATCAAATGACCCGTCACAGTAGAAATAGGTACGCTTCATAGGTAAGTCACATTGAGGGAGATGTGAAGAGAAATATATGCTACTAAATTAATTTTATTAACATTTCAGGAAAAGTCGTCAAGTCAATTGAGGAAAAGCTATAAAACGTAAAAGCAATTTTAAGTCAAAATTTTAAAACAGGTCATTTGACAAATTTAGTGTTAAGTAGCTGTTATACTTACCTTAGATGTACAGAAACCAAATCTGATGTCTAATCATCGATTAAAACGGCAGAAGATTTGCAGCTATTAAGAAAATCTTTCAAACAATCAAAGTTATTTAACCCTCCTGGTGGTTGTCTCTACGAGGTATTTCATCATTATCAAAACTGATCAGATCTTGAATGATGAGCTTGATTGGTGAGCTTTGATTTCAGATGGAGATTAATACATTACTTCTTGTTTAGAAAAAGAAAACAGAACTGTTAGTATAGGAGAACAACTCTTATGGCATCAAGTGAACGGTTCACGTCTTCAAAAGTTTAATTGATTCAAAAATGTTAGTCAATTTTTCTAAATAATTTTATTTGCCACTTAGCAAAGGGAAAATTTTGTGTCTCACAAAAATGGACTAGAAATATCTTCATTATAGAAAACTGATCTTGATCTCGCCATCATCAAAGAATTGGCAATATCTTGAACAAAATTGGTCAGATTTTAATGAAAGAGACATCTCGTCGAAATATCATTGAGGGTTAATTCTACTTAAAAAAATTCATCCGATTTTGTTTCCAGAGTAATCAGTTAGCAAGAGAAACGAAAACACGCCAAAATCGAAAAGCACTTTTATGGAAAAATTTTGGATATCAAATAAGTTCTTTTATTCGTGAAGAAAAATTTTTTATGCAATAGAAGAGTTCATGACACAATCGAAGGTGAGCGTTCGCAAGAAAAAACAATCAAGGAAAGCACTCCTGAGAAAATTTCCTGCTTTCGTCAATCTGAGTTGAAAGATTGCCAGAAAAGACAAAAGATGGGATGAAAAAAGTAACAAGATTGCGCGTTTGTTTTGATTCAGAATCAAAGTTGTGAGAAATTTTCGCCTCGTTTTCACTCTGGCAGGGTTATTTGTAAAAAACGTAAAATCCACTGATAAATCTCCCGAGATTTCCACTTTTCCAAAGTTTTTTTAACCTGGCGTTAGGAGGATTTTTTAAGGTAAACGGAGAATTACATTTGTCTTTTTTTCGTTTTTCCTTCTCGGCTGGAAACAAATGGTGACTCAACCAAAGACAATCTGAGAGAAAATATGCGGTGGAATCACATTTCTGTTCGTTTATTGTTACATGTTCCTATTTGAATTTCGTATGCAATTTAGTCGAACGAAAATATTTTCTAAGTAAGCATCAGTCAAAAAGGCTATTACATTTCCAAACACAAAAAAAATGTGGTGAAACTTTCAGAAATCTATGTCAAGAAATGTTTTTAAAGTATGATTCTCGAGTATAATAAATTTTATAACGTTTTAAAAACTAAATTTGCTTGGAATTTGTCTTTTAAAGAGCAGATATGTCTATTGCATACTTTCATAAGAACGAAAAGGCAGTTTTAAAATACTTTCAAGTAAATTTATTATTTACTACAAAAGTACATTTTGTAATTCTATAGCTGTTAAATCGATGCCTATGGTTTTGTTACATTATTTAGTTTGAAACCATGCAGTTTCTATTATAAATAAGGGTCACAGTACACCAGTTGGTTGAGTCGTGGATTAGCAACTGGAGGTTTGTGAGTTTGAAACTCCATAAAATCACAGACCGTTGTGTACATGGGACTGAACTACCTTAAATCTCTTGTGGCTTCAAATGGCTCACCTTTGCATGGTATAGAAGTTTGAAGAGTGGGTTTCTGGCTTAGTTGTTGACCTCGTCATCTGACCATGGCTCAAAATTCCGAGGTGCTGTCCTAGGATCTTTCCTTTCGGTATTGATCCCGGATTGCCACTAATATCCCGATGTGTTGCTTCAGTAGGACGTAAATGAACTACTTACCTAACTACCATTTTAAATTAAGCAGTAGACGGCGCATATTCGATTCCTAAACGTACTCTGGTTGCATTCTCTCTCCTGTATCAATAAAACTTTCCCAGAGCGTGCATTTTCATTACTTGCCGTTGTTTATCTCAAGTATTTAATGCATCTAGGCCAAATATATGGCCTAGATGTTCCAGACCATTAAAAATACATAACATTTTAATCGATTAAATGCATATTTTAAATTACATTTTAATAGATTGGAAAAGTTTAGATTTTACTGGTAAGTTATTTTTTGGAAAATGTCGTTTTAAATTTTGTATTATTAGAAAGTTTATGGGGCTCTTGAAAGCTTAATAATTCACTAATTGCGATTACTTTTCCTAATATATAATTTTACCTATCAGATATATTTTTTTAATCTTATACCTGTTCATAATGCTTGTGTTTTTCTAAAAGTCCTTGTTTACCCATCCCAATGATTTCAGTTTGACCCTTTGTAAGGTTAACGTACATAGATTTTTTTTTGCAAAGAACAGTCTTCCCTGCATGACTTCTATTCAGTTTTGACCTTGTTGAACTAATAGAATCTGTCATAGGATTATTTCAACCAACAAATGTGACTATTGAGTCATTATGTGTGTCCTGGGTTAAAAGCAATACTACACTATTTGGAAATCGTGATGCTCAGAGTCAAATCATGCTTTAAGTTTAACACTAGAACTGACAAATTTTAACGCATACCCAATTACACCAATGGTAAAATGGGTCATTTTGACCCCTTTGATAGATCTAGCGTTAAGAAAGAAGTATAACTTTCACTAAAACCTATTCATCATTATACCTTTATTTCAACTTAGTATTGCTCATTAGCAAAACTGAGCAGATCTTGATGGACGAGATATCTCTCCCATCAAGACATCGTCGTCTTTCGTCATTAGAAGAAAAGTTGACCAGATCTTGATGGACGATATATCTCTTCCATCAAGACATCGCCATCTTTCGTCATTAGAAGAAATGTCGACCAAATCTTGATGGACGAGATAGCTCTTCCATCAAGACATCGTTGTCTTTCGTCATTAGAAAAATGCTGACAAGATCTTGATCTTGTCATAAAAGCAATCGGTAGCATCTTGATGATGAGGTATCTCGTCATTAACAACATTTATCAGTTCTTGATGTACGAGATATCTCGTCGAAACCACTTGGAGGGTTTAAATGTCAGACTTTTAAAAGCAGTAAAATAATTAATTTCGAAACTGAAATAAATCACATTTTCTGGTTCAATGAATGAAATACAGCTACAAGAAATTCACAAGCAAGTCATAAAATGAAATCCAGATTTGAATAGATTGAAGAACGCGCAAAAAGGGCAAATCTGGAAGTGCAACAGAGAACCTCGCACCGTATTATATTCAGATGCAATTTATGAAGCTCACTGCTTTGAGTGGCTTTCCCGCTTTTCTTGGAAGCGAGGAGGTGCAGAAAAAGCTTGTTTCGCTGTTTTCCAAATTTATTTGTGCCACAGGCTAACTTTCACAAAGTTATTGTTCTGTTCCAAGATTCCTGCTCCCGGAAAATCCCCGCCGTGTTGCAGCGAACATTCCACCTCGTTTTGCTAAGCTTCTTATTTGGCATTCCGTTTGGTTCCGCGTCGGACGAAATAAACTTTGAAGCTTAACGCGCGCTGGAGAGTTGAAGGAAGAAAACTAAAAACAAGTTTCTTTTTTTTGCCTCGGTGGAAGAATTCGGCATCCTTTCGCTCGCAAATAGACTGGAATCGAAAAGCGCCAAGCTGTAGGCATCAGTAAGTCAAGCAGATAGTTTGAAATGTTTTTGCAGCGCATTGTGTAGGAGTGGAGGGAAACGCATGGGTGTTTTTCTTCTGTTGAGAAGAGGAATATATTTTACAGGGGGCAATCTTCCAAGCATTATTTTTGAGGAGGGAGCTTCCTTTATAATTCTATATAAGAATATTTTTCGTTGGGATTTTGTAAATTGCATTGCTGATGGCGTTGTTGCTCCGTTTTTGCCTCTGAATGATCATCGAGAGAAAATGCATATTACTGTAGCATAGTAGGAATTATTCTACGTAGAAAAATATTTAATGTATGAAATATAATTATTAATAATAAATAGTACTTGAAACTCAGCGTATACTATCAATGCGGTACGTATATTATGAAAGTGTAATATCAATGTAGTAAATATATTATCAAAGTGTAATATTAATGTAGTAAGTATATTATCAAAGTGTAATATTAATGTAGTACGTATACTATAAAAGTATACTATCAATGTAGTACATATAAACTATCATTGTAGTACGTATACTATCAAAGTATACTATCAATGTAATAAGTATACTGAAACAGTATATACTATCAATGTAGTATTAATGTAGTACGTTTACTATCAAAGTATACTACCAATGTAGTACGTATACAATAAAAGTATACTATTAATGTAGTACGTATACTATCGATGTAGTACGTATACTATAAAGGTAATTCATGTACTACCGTCGGAATACGTTTACAAACAGCTGAGTGAATACTATCGATAGTTGAGATCAAGGTCCAATGTAAACTATCAAGATAAACAATCACACTGTTGAGTAAAGAGGTACTATTTCTATATCGATAACCACAGTCGCATCAACCGCAATGCACATAACGTGCGGGTTGCCCCATTTGATGTACAAAATTTAAAATACGTTATGAGTTCAATATTTGGAACCCGCATGATTCCGTCATTTTATGATATCATAGTAGTTGGATTAAATTCTAGTTCCCAAATCAAGTCAACCGAATTTTTTGAAAGGTTAAATGACCGACTTTTGTTCTAGTATATCTTTTAGGGTGGAAAGTTTTTCTCCCAATATGCGAGCCCTCGCGTGCGAACGATCAATTTAAATTCGTTTTTTTTTAATGTTAAATACATTTTAAGTGTAAGCACTTAAAGTTAAAGTATTTTTAAACGTTAAACATTTGTTAACATTTTTTTAAACCAAAAGTATTTTTAACCAAAATTTGTAATTTAAGTTAAGTTATTAATAAATATATTCCAATTCTATGTGGTTGTTTTCTAGAGCAGTTGAGAGTTTGTCATGCAAAACTTTCCTTGTGTGTTTATACATTACTTGACGCTATTTTGCATGAGGTTCAGCTTGGCCAAATACAGCCCTTGCGCCATAAAATCAAACCAGCCAACTCGATGCAGTCGAGTTTACACCACTTAACACATATCAACACCACTGGCCTTTGTGCCCCATTCAAAGGTACGTAATTTCCATTCGTAATCAAGTACTAACAAAAGATATGATTTGTCGATTTGTTAGACAGGGAGGACTTTATTTCAGGTAGCGCTTAGATCTTTATCACTGATCGTAGACTTTACTCAAGTCGACTTTATATACAAGTGGAAATGTTAAAAATCATTTCCACTTGTATAGAGTCTAGGAATATTGAACGGTGTCCGATTTAAGTAGGGTAGTGTTCAGCAGAAAATCTTGTTGAAAATAATCGTCGTATTCAAAGGAAGGTGGTGGGAACAAAATTCATAACGACAATAACTGTAGTACTAGAGTATCATACGTACTGTATAGTTAACGTAGACTCCCTTGTTTCAAGCCTTGTCCTTGCTTTGTGGTCAAGGAATCCATCTTTTAAGCCTATTCACCCCAGTGCGTGGTATGCTGACTACAATTTGAAACATAGACCACAGTGTTATACATTCCACGGTGTCATACATTCTACGGTGTCATACATTCCACGGTGATACAAATTCCATGCTGTCATATATTCCACAGTGTCATAAATAACTATTTACTACCATGGTTGGTGCCACACCTTGCGGTGCTAGTATCCAATTCATTTTTCTGTTGTTTGTATACCCTACAGAATTCAATTAAGTTCTCAGACCGATCAAATATGTATATGATATAGATATAGTACTGAAAAAACAACTGCATTTATCGCATGACGTGAACTCACTACTTAGGGAGTGAAGTTCTTGTCAAAGCTTGTAATTTCAAAACTGGGCAAATAATTTGCAAAAACCGGGTAAAAACTTGCATAGACTAGTATTAGACCTTTTAGGTAGTCCTAAGGAAACTCATGGTATATGGTCATTTAAAGTTTGTCATGAATTGAACTTCCTAAACTGCTCTACTAGATTCTATAATTGAAAACAGTTGTTTTGGGTCTAACTCGGCCTACGTGAAAAAACCATAGAAGAAATATAAAAATAGAGTGAACAATGGAAACCTTTCTATGTGCCTAGGATGAGGTGACGAAACCTAGTTGTAACATGACTCTTACGCAACTTTCGTCTACTGAGAGGAAACGAACATTCATCATCTGATCGGTCATCTGGGCGGGAGAAGATGCTGATCCGTTGATCCATCATCTGATTGGTCCGCGCAACATAATAGTAGAATTTGGTGATTTCGCCATTTTTGTCACCACTCTACAGAAATGCGGATTCACACACTACCCTGTCATCACCAAACAAGGCGATAAGATACCGAATCGGTTAACCAAGTCGATTTTTCACAGAGCAGTCAAGTGACTACTAGTCGATATGTCGGTCACACGTTTTCGAAGCTCCTTTCAATCAAACTGTTCAGTCTACTTATATTTCACGTTTATAAAAAAAACCTTGACTTCGGCGATATTACAAAGTGTTGGAACTGCCTAAACGCTAGAATTCTATAATTTCAATCACCTCGTTCCTTCGTTCAGATGCTTTTTAATATCCAACATATTAGCAGATATGTTCAACACAGGTGGACTGTTAACTATTTTCTCTATTATAATTCGTTCCAGCGAATTTTTATATTTTACATTTCGCCCTACCTATATCATACCTATAAAATTACTTGTGAAAAATTCTTAACCTTCCTGGTGGTTGTCTCAACGAGGTATCTCGTCGTTATCAAAACTGACCAGATCTCGATGGACAAGATACTTCGTCATTAGAATAAAATGACCAGATATTGATCTTGTTATCATCAAAATATTGACAATATCCTGATGATGAGGTATCTCATCATTAGCGAAATTAGTCAAATCTTGATAGACGAGATATCTCGTCTAAACCACTTGAAGGTTAAAGATATAAATATTCCATCAAGGCATATGCATTATTCTCAACATACGCTCTATTAAGACCAGTTAGATATTACTAGTGGTCCGAGTAAATCTTCAATAAAAATAACCCTGAATCTGAATAATTTCAAAACTAGCTATTTTATGGGTTTTAGTATAATCTTTTATACTCATAAAAATAACGTTATTCCTGTTCAATAGAAAGATCAAAAGGAATTAAATCTTCATTTACATAAATCAGTTTATGATTTGAAGGCATTTGACTATCGACGGCAAGGAAGGAAATTTCAATTTTTTGACCAGCTCAAAACTAATGAAAACACCCTCGTCGAAATTGTGAGGGTTGAAATTACAGGTTTAAAAAAGCACGCCAAATCTAAATAATTAAAATGTAACGCGGGCGTTCAATCTGCAAAGGTGATGTAGTTTAACGTAAAAGAGCCGGAAAAATTTTACGATCTTTTGAATAATAAATTTGCTTTCAAAACGTCTTTCAGTCCTTAATTGCAACTCCAAGATTCCAAGTGCATGTTAGAAAAAAGCATCAAAAATGAGCCCCAAAACATAAGTTTTATCCAATGTCACTTTTAGCGGAAATTCATTTTCTCCGGCATGATCTCTCCTAATCAGAAGAGACGGTATGCAAATGTGGTGAAATGAAATAAAAACGTTAATTACATTGTCTTAAAAGTATAAACCGGATTAGTATAAAGAAAAAGTTCCCATTAGTCTGATTTCTTGAGATAATTTAATTTTAATAAAGGGTTCTGACAGTTCGGTTTTTAATCTTCCCGGCTTTAACACATCAGCAGCATATTGCAGTTCCCTTTTTTTCTCATTTCTGAATGCTCAACTGATTCGGAAATAAAATAACTTCTCTCCCCATTAATTCTCCTTTATCTAAAGAAATAAAGAAACAGTAGTCTCTCTCTTTAAGGAAACGCTGCATCGGGAGCTAATATGTTTACACGCAAAGTGCCTGGAGTTTTTAGCGACTTTGAAAAAGAGCGCATACGTACGTTTCTGTGCTTCTTAATATATTCTAATTAACAGTGAGCTTATGTCTTTAAGTACTGAAAAATCGAACAGTTTAAAATACACATTAAAACGCTTGGGTTTGTGGTGCGGAAATAATTGCGATGCAATAGAAGAAATGAATTTTTTATGGTAGTAACTCTCTCCATAAATACAAAACTTAAAGAGATGCATTGCATTGTAACAAACTAATGCCTACGCCCGAGCTGTGATTATTTTTTAGATACTTAAATTAAACTTCATTTTTCTATTCTGTAGAACCGAAAAACGAGAGATGCATAACTACGTAAACAACCTTTGTGCCAAAATGAAAATAATTGGAATGTTTTGTTTCTATACGTAGTAAAAAGCGGGTTATTCGATAAATAAATACAAATATTTTTCCTTTGCCGAATCATATCACTTGAAAGTTATATTTAAACATCGGTGAAGTCAGCAGTGATTATATTTATGTGTTTTCGTGGTATTTTTTATTCATATGGCAACTATTAATAGTATAGCACTGAGAGATGCTTATACTTATAAAAATGGCTATACATATTCTTATAACTGTACATTATTCTCTAAGATAATGCAGCATGTCCTATTTTGAACCATAAGTAATAAAACCTAAATAAAAACAATCAGCAGAAATAATGCATGATTCTGAAGCGAAAGTATTTCCAATTGTACGCAGTACTGGCTTGTGAGATTTAAAACGTATATGTAAATTCCATAGTATTCTGTGTAGAAGAAAACTGACCTGATCTTCATGTCATCTTCATACAAAAGTATCCGCGATACCTTGATGGCGAGATATCTCGTCATTAAAAAATTGGTCAGATCTTGTTGGACGAGATATCCCTTCGAAACTACTTGAAGGGTTAAGAAATATATTGAAATTTAATTGACAGGAAGGACTGTAAATTTTAAAGTAGCGGTGTTGGAATTTAATCTCTCTCCGAACATAGTTTACACAACTTACATATGTTTTCGATAAAGTAAAATGTTTTGTTGTTTTAAATAAGGTTTGCACAATTTACAGTGCTTTTATAATAAGCAATGAATGTATGTTAAAATAACTGAATAGCGATTATGAACTCTGAACGTTAAACACATTGCACATAAAAAGCTCATTTAGAAATCTTTCAATGTTGGAATTTGACTCTACTATCTATCCGAACATATCGTTACCACCACGCCATAGGCACAAATCTTCCGGCGTTTCGAGGAAAACGCATTCAAAGTTTCGATGCTTCGAGAAAAATCG
Source organism: Meta bourneti (assembly GCA_933210815.1). Classification (NCBI taxonomy): domain Eukaryota; kingdom Metazoa; phylum Arthropoda; class Arachnida; order Araneae; family Tetragnathidae; genus Meta; species Meta bourneti. Next base: position 72,438,833 of record OW119927.1, on the reverse strand, counting down.
AGTTACAACTTAAAGGTTATTGTTTTCTCACGAGTACCATCTTGGAAACCATCCATTTCCCACTGGAAGTAATTGTCAATTTCATTTATGTTTGGAGTCGTTAAGGCAGATTCGTGTTTTGGGGTGGTGCTTATTGATTAAAATTCACTCTCGTGCTTAGGTGTTGATATGAAATTGAAGGCTTTTAAAACTAATATTTCACGAACTTTGAAAGAATTCATTCAAAAAATGCAATTGTAAAGGATAATCACATCGAAAGGTATTTGAGTATTGAGTAGCAAAGAAACTTCAGTGAAAATGAAAAGGTTAGCATTAAATTAGCATTAAAATCATTGATCATCCGGTTTGTACTCTTCCTATTCCGAGTTCTCACTAAGAAGTGGCTCAGGCTGTTATAACGAACTGTAGAAGATAGTTCCACTGAATGAAAAAAGTTATGATACTCCGGGTTTTAAGATCCTTGCACATCTTCAAGTCCTTAAACTTGGCTTCCGAAATTTTCAGTTGTCCTTGATGGTTTCTTTGCTTGGCATTCCATTCCTTTCGGACGTTCTAATTAGTCTTATAAAATACCTCCACCTTCCCTTCTTCGTCCTTCTTAACTTCAAACCTTTCTCCACGGAGTTACAAAATTCGAGGAAGTTGAAAAATTCAAAGAAATCTTTGTTATGTTATGGACAAGAAAGGGGGTTGGATTTGTTTGAGCTCCTCAAACAATTTGATCCCAACCTTCGGGAAGGTAAACTGGCAAACGTTTGCATTCTTTCTACATTTGAATGGATGGAGTCGCACTCTATTCCGTGTGTTCAACCTCGAAAAAAGTATGACGTGTGATTTTCAAATCAGCCGTTGTTTTTAATGTGTCCTTGTTTTCGCACATGGATACTATTAATGAATTTTGTTCTGACCTTCCCAAAGGAGTCCGACATCATGTGGACGAGAAAATGTTTGTTATACACCTTTTCTTCAAATAATTCAACAGACAAGATGCGAACAAACAAGAGAATTCAACTGGCGAGTGGCAGTTTCGTGAAACTGTCACACTGCTCATAATCCACCCCAAAAAACGAATCAACCAGAATTGTGTTTTCGCTTGGTGAGGTAACCGATTTATGTAGATAGGCGAAATAGACATTCTGAAAATCGTCATTTCCACTAATCAAGGTTCGTGCCTTTGGCATAGTATAAAAAATCAAATTGTGATTCAAAAAATGTAGTTAGGTAAAAATGGCCAAAAATGCAGATTCGTGCCTTTGGAGAGGTGGTAACGATATGCTTATATAGTTTAAATATGGTTGTTATTCCCTTCTGTTCCTTCGACATAGCACAATGCATAGTTTTTTAAATGAGATTGAGCAATGTGTACAGTGCTTTTAAGCTTTTATACGTCGGTACAAAATGGGTGGGGTGGGAATTCTCCATAGCTCAGTGACGTTGTCCACCGTAACAGCTACCTGGCCTTTTTTGTATTACAATTAATAACGTGTTTGGAAATTCCATAGCATTCTGTGTTTTCAGAAAAGATTGTGAAATTGAACTGACATGAAGACTACAAATTGTAAATTAATGTCAATGAATATTTTTACACCGGAAAATTACTAGTAGAAATACTTTGATGTTGGAAAAGTATTTTCAATGACTTAACCGTAAATATTGTTTAAATTTAGCTGTTTCATACTTACTTTCATTGTGATGACTTCATTTTCAAAACTTTGTTTTGTGCTCATTTTGAAAACAATGTGTTCCCTATTCACTAAATTTCCATCCAGTTAACTTATTTTTTATAGTTAGTTAAATTATTGCAGGAAGTTCTATGTAATTTCTAGGACAGCGGTGGCCCGTTTGGAAGAGTAGCGAATTAGCAACAGAAGGGTGGCGAGTTCGAAATCGAGCCAAAGACCGTCGTATACGTGAGGGCTCTTGCACGTTAAATATATCGTGATTCCAAACGCCCTCACCTTGGCGTGGTGTGGAAGTTTGGAGAGTGGGGTGCCAGCTTAGGTGTTGACCTCATCATCTGACTATGGATCAAAATGATGAGGTGTTGCCCTCGGACATTTCCCTTCGGGGCTGATCCCGGACAGTCGCGAATGCCCCGTAGTGTTGTTCCAGTGCGACGCTAATTCAACTTACTCCCTATTTAATTTCATTTTTTCTTCTTCTCGATTTCTTTGTCGTTTAATTTAGAAAGCACAGATGCATAAAAAAAACCTTCGTGTATTTTTAAGCATTCCTTTTGCTTGAATCACTAAATGCAGGAGATATAAAGAGGGACAACAAAAGTCGGAAAAAATAGGCTCCTTTATTTATTCTTAGTTGGTCAACAGGAGTTGGACAGATTTTCTCCATCTGTTTTATGTGTTGTTTATACGAATCATGCCACCCCAATAAATACATGAGACAATCATTTCAGTCAAATTATTATTTTCAAATTAAGGCTTACATTTCTGCACTTTCTCGTATCACAGGAATGGGTTTATATCTTAAACATTTTCTCTCTAACTGATTCCTGCTTTATATTTAAATCCATTTCCTTTAACGTCGGATTCACGTATGTACACTACGCAAAAGAGCTTAACTTTCTGCACTTTGTTAACTCGACCGTTTCATTTATTCACAGCAAAGACTCCGGGGAATAGACCTTGAATTAATCGCCGCACATTCCTACAAAATAAGTGGAACCGTGACTCAGTTCATACATCTCCAGGCATCAGCTGTCGCGTTAAATACCTAATCAATGTCAGAGTTGGCACTTTATTGATGAATAACTACGACATGCCAGATGGTTCTCTTTAACGGTTTACTCGTAGGCAAACAAGCATACGGTGTAAATATACTCTCGCAGCAAACATATGCAATGATTATTCGCCTGGAACGGGAACGCTCTCAATTAGTATAAATTGATAGTTGGAAAGGTTGTTTATGTCCTGGAGGACCTCCGGCTTAACTACCGCGGATCGAAATGGCAGACCTTTGGGAGACGTCTTGATTGAGACGCAAACCAAATTCTCGTGATTCAGGAAGGACATCTACTAGAAAGAAGTAGCATAATGTGATTGGCTATGCCAAATTGAATGAGTAGAGAGGTAGTAAAAGTAGATGAGTTGATGAAAAATGTGACGTTTTGCCTACGATGCAGGTGAAAACTCGCCAAATTTACCACATAAAAATAAGCAATAAAATGTGTATATGGAACGTATGCGAAGCTTTACGAAATAATCGCAGAATAAATATACCTGCTTGCCTTCTCTACCTCAAAACATTCGTAGGTCGTGTCGAAGACATAAGCCCTAGTTTTGATGGACATGATGATGGATTGTGGAATGAATGAAGCAGGCGTAGGAAGTTTGAGCGATTGTTTATTGTGAGTATTCAACAATTAATTTACAGTTTTAACGATAAGTGCAGTTTCGAATTAATTGTTGCTGAGATTGTTGTCCAATATGAATTGTTGTGTAGTTTGGGATCTTTCGAATAACATCACTAACGCTGTCCTCACTCCGCGCAATTCAGTTAAACTAGCCCAAACACCCCAGCACCGTAGAATTTCGACATATTGTGAACCCCTTCCCCGCACTCAGTCCGAAGGTCATGACAGGTAGGGACATCCTCAGTACACGATGCTATATTTATCTTCTGGATGTGTCTTCTACGTAGTTCTGAAATCATATGACAAAACCGTTGTAACGTTTTTTTTGTGTAACGATCAACTTTTGTCCCCCATTACCGTTCTGATTTTAAAGGCGTATTCACGTCAAAATTGGAAGGCTGTGTCGGAGCACAGCAGTAAGGTTTTTCGTGAATACGTCTTGTTAGCGCATAGTATATATTTGGGTGTAGTAAATGAAAGAAAGACTACAAATTCAGTAGTCAATTTAGTGTTTATCGAAAGCTGACGAGTTTATCTTCCACGTAGACTACATTCGATATATTTCTGCTTGGCTTTTCAACGAGTTGGATATTTTTAAATTTTTTCAACCACGATCAAAAGTTTCGCAACTAATATCGTATTCAATTTCACTTTTAATATCTTAAATCGATATATCCCGATGTTAGCTTTCGTTTCAGACCACTTTCGATGTAGCAGCATTTCTCAGTCCCGAGTTATACTGATTTGAAGTTAGCACATCGGAAAGTCCCAAACATGACTGAAAAGCTATTTTTTAAAACAATAATTTGATATTTTAAGATGTTTGCTGTTTTATAGTTTTAGCATATCGACTCAAAACTTTTAATTTACTAAAAATTCCTGTTTTATACATGTAAATTGTGTGGTGAAGTTAGCCATCATTACGAAGATTAATTTGCAACATAGAAGTATGTACAATAACGTAACCTAGCTCTACTTGGAAGTACTTTTTGTAAATAAAGTTGCAGTCTTTCAGACATCTTGCTAAATTGGTGACTGTTTGATTTCATTATGAACATTAAAAAATAAGCTTAATAGAGCAACTGACAAATACTAGATGGCGTTAGCAACAATCGGCCTTGACTTCGATGGATGGTCCACAGTGAACAGTTGAGTTGCCCATGATTCTAATCACTCCCTATGTCTGAAGCTAATATACGCTAATTCTACTGTTTTTACTATTTTTTGAAGTAATGGAGGTCATTGGGCTCACTATTAGAATTGAAAAAGATGGCGATTCATACCAGTGTTCCTCAATAAAGTACATCAGAGAGATCTCGCTTTTTAAAGCTTATTTTCTATTTCCTAAAATCAAATATCTCTTGAAAATGCAGACTTCGAGGCTACATAGTGGCACTCTCTTCGAGGCAACAAGATAGTTCTCTATTTCAAAATTGACTTCAAAAATATTTCCCGCTGTAAAATAATTCTATAGCTTCCTAAGTGTACTACTTTGAAGGTGTTCAAGTCTCCAGTCTGCAAGTCTTAGTATTTTTAAAAATATAGTTTGGATAGTTTTGATTACATCTAGTAAATATGAATCGATTAAAAAAATAATTTATTTTCAACTCATGACGGATGTATTTGAATCGAAGGGTTCCAGACAACATCGTAATAACAGTGATGGTAATGCTGCTCCAATTGCGCCAGCATGCTCCGTAGCGTATTGCCTGCTCCAGACTGCTCCAAAACGCCCGTTTTGGCTAAGATTGCTCCAGAGCTGCTCCAAATCGCGTTCGAGTAATAATAAAATCCACTCTTGAGGTCTTCCCCCGCTATGTAAAAATTACATTCTTGCCTTCATCCCATGAAGCGAACTGAAGAAAAATCTTTAAGCTCTTTGAAGTTTTTAGCAGCATCTTTTCCATTTATTGTAAAACCAAGTGAAGGATCTGCTCTATTATATAAATGGATCAAATATCAATGTGAAACTATTGATAGCTTTCATTTTCCAGAAGTTTCAACATGTAGTCGTATAGACCATTATTGGAGGAATATATTTAATAAGAGAATCATCTGGCAAGTTTAAATTTGAGATTTTGCCTATTTTTGTCAAGTCTCTTAAGTTATCGCATGGAAACTGATGTAGAAAGAGGCTTCAGTGAGAACAATCGCATGTTGGAAAATAGGAGTAATCTGACTATACAGTATAAATGGTATAAGGCAAATTAAGTCGCTTTTTACTAATACAGAAAGCATAAAGAATTTTCAAGTTATTACGGCTTTGATTAAATCAGTTCGAAATTCAGAGGCGGTACCATGACAGATTGCTGTTAACATCAGAACTAAAAAAGAGAAAAGTAGAAAATATTTGGCATAATGAGGAAGATTTAAAATTAAAGTAGAAGTAAATTTAATTGCAAAAGGAACTTTCTCAAAAACTATTAAATCATGATGAAAGCAAGATTTCACAAGGTATTGCAGACAGATGAGTGCTGTTGAAAGCGAACAGATTCTTCTTAAAGAAGGTAAAGATAGAATGTCTAAAACGATATGTGCCTTAGAAAAAACAGAAAGGCGCAGTTGGAATGTAACAAACATAAGAAAAGAAAGTAATATTTTTTTGTTTAATAAAATGTTTATTAGTCATGTTAATGTCAAAGTTATTTCTTATCTTGCACATAATTTTATGGAAATGGAAAACACTTGGTAAGTTTTTATGTATGTTTTTCTTATTCATTATATATATTTCATCAATTTTAGTAAGTATCTAAAATGAATTTTGTAATAGTTTACAGTTATGTTTATTGTTTATCATTCATACAGTCATGTTTAAAGTTTAAAAACCTGAATTTTATTAGTCTCATTACTAAAATATCTTCCACTGCTTCTTTGATGTGCTGCTCCAAAAGACAGTCTGGCTGCTCCAAAATGTTAATTTACCAGCTCCAAGATTTGCTCCAAAATACTTTGTAGCCATTACCATCACTGTAATAAGCAACAGAAATATTTTCCGAAATGAAAAAAATTAAAAACAATATATCCAAGAGGATCAAAAGAATTGCCGATTATGAGAATGCTTGCATAATATTTGAAGGTTGGTTGTTTTCGGGTTTTATGGCTAAAGAGCCATACTTGGTCAAACTGCGCCAAACGCAATGAGGGAGGAAGAAAAAGCAAAAAGTAGAAGGGTAGGCGGATAAAAATTAAAGGGAGAAAAGATCACTCGGATACCTCGGGGTTGTGATGTTGACACACCTAAAGATATGACCCTGAGGAAGGTTAGGGTAGCGTTTCCCAACCGGGGTCCATAGAGGCTTTGAGGGGGTCCACAAGAAAAAAATTGCATTTCGGGGGCCATAATATGAGCTAAGGGGTTCATGATATAAAATATTATAAATAAAATAATTTAATAATAATCTATATATAAAGCAGAGTTGGCGTCTGTCTGTATGTTCTCTATACAAATCTACACCGTTTGACCAATGCACACCAAATTTGATAGACTTATACTTTAGAACCATGCGGGTAACGTAGGCTACATATTAACTCCTTTCTATTTGTCGTAGGGGGATAAAAACAATTCGAAATCCCCATAGGAATCCAGTCTTATTTAAGAGAAAAAAATATTCCACTCGAAAATTTAATGGCTTGTGCTACTGATGGCGCTCCTTCCATGATCGGTAGGTACAGAGGGTTTATCACTCATTTAAAAAATGCATGGCCAAAAATATTTTGCATACATTGCGTGATTTACCGCCAGCATCTGGTGGCGAAGAGATTGAGTGGACATCTTCATGAAGGCCTTAACTCTTGTAATAAAAGCTGTCAACCTCATTTGGGCTAATGCTCTTCAAGATCGTCTCTTTCACAAATTTTGTGACGAAAATTAAGAAGGATTTGATCGTCTTGTACTGAATACAGAGGTGCTTTGGCAATTGTCTTCGTCACTTCGTCGTCCTTTGTGACAATATTATAACATTTTTAGAGGCTGTCAACCTCAATTGGGCTAATGCTCTTCAAGGTCGCCTCTTTCGCAAATTTTGTGATGAAAATTAAGAAGGATTTGATCGTCTTGTACTGCATACAGAGGTGCTTTGGCAATTGTCTTCGTCACTTCGTCGTCCTTTGTGACAGTATTGTAACATTTCTAGAGGAAAAGAGATTGGAAAACAGTTGGTTGCCATGAAAACAGGCATATTTTATTTTACCTTTCAGATTTGTTTCAAAAACTGAATTCTCTTAATAAGCTGCAGTAAGGACATAATTGGGAGTTAATATCTAGCAAAGAAGCCATTAATGCATTTCAAGGAAAACTCAAATTGTACAGTCTTAATATCGCACGCCGTGCGTTTGACCAGTTTCCAAACCTTGCTTCAGTTTGCAGCGATTTAAAAGATGATGATTGTGTTGCGTATGTTGATCAGTTAAAAAAATTATGAAGACATGCAAGTTCGGTTCAAGGACCTACTAGAACTTAACATCCCAGATTGGGTACTAATTCCATTTGAGGTAAATGTTACTGATGTTGAAATTGATTTACAAGGGGAACTTGTTGAATTGCGGTCTGATGACACTGTCCGAAGTCTATTCAAAAAAGGAAAGAATGATGTATGGAAGAATAGTGACATTGCATGTAAATATCCGCTTTTATGGGAGAAAGCTAAAATGTAAGTCATTGTTTTCCCATCACTTATCTTATGGAATCTGGCTTTAGTCGTGTAACAGTTAACAAAAATTGCAATAGACTTGATATAGTAAAAAGAGGTGATTTTCGTCGACTCACGCAAAATTGGAGCCACATATTAATATGCTTGTCGGGATAGGTTGTGTGGAGATCCGAGCTGATCGCCTGAACTTATACCTTGGACCGATCGCTAGGGTGTTACGAAGTGATACGGAGATTAGGACTAACACAATTTATTTCTCTACCTAAAAATTATGTACAGCAACCGTTATATCAAATTGATGGAACAGCCTACACGCTGCCACTTGCATTAATTCTGTAAAAAAAACTGCGCTCGCTCCACCTGCGCGTGGAAGCCTTCAGTTACTAGTTCAAAACTGCGCTCGCTCCACCTGCGCGTGGAAGCCTTCAATTACTAGTTCAATTCTAACTCACTCTCGCTGAGTCAGGAAAATAGTTTCTACCAGTCACAGGATTTCAGCGGACATCTGCACGTGTGGTTAAGTCGATCATCAGCCGTTTGCACATCCTCACACGCCGCCGCCAAGAGGAAAACAGATTTTTTTTCCAAAAAAATCTGTTTTACTAATAATATAGTCCGAACATTTGTGGCAACCGGTCAGATCAGGAGTGGTTACCCTCTCAACCCAAGAGAAATCAAGGGATCCAAAAAAAATTATGCATAAGAACATTTATACTTTGCAACCACTTTTCAAGCTAATATTAGATCTTAACATCCAAATGCTATATCTATTTACACCACCAACAATCAAATATTGATACTCCCGAACTCCAATACCTTTTCATCCTAAATTGATCCAATCTACAAAACCTAACCCAAAGTATTGCAAAAATAACATTCGACTAACACCATACATATAAAATTAACCATTATTTACACTATATTTAATATACATCTTAACTCTCCATATTTAGTTATAAAAAAAATAACAATCTCATCCAAATATGCTACCAAGCCTTTATTGATCGACCTCTCTTTCCAAGCGGGAGAGAGCATCAGCTCCCTGATGATAAATCCCAGGGCGATGGGTCAACTTGTAATTCCACCTTTGAACGGTATGCTATTGGTATGCAATAACTATGTGGTTTTCTCCGGATGGAGTCAGGCAGCAATTCAATCTTGTGCTGACTTACTCCCACGGGTTGTATTGGTCGGCAAAAAAGTGTTTCGAACTTACACAAGAGTCTTTTCAATTCTTCCTCCTGTTTAGGATTTAAGTACGGTGTCGTGATCATTTTCACTTCTTGGGTGAACTCGTCTCTTGCTTCGACAATTGGAGCGTTTTCTATGTTACCAAATTCTTCCTCACCTTCAAAAATGACATTTACCGCGTTGGAACCGACCACAAATTCCCTTATCTTGTTCTGGTGAACGTGTCTCATCCTATTGTCTGGCATCTTTATAATGAAAGAATGTTCATTCTTTTTCTCTTCAATGATTCCGGGACCTTGCCATCTGGCCAATAATTTGTTTGTAGAATCTGGCAAGAGCACGATGACTTTATCTCCCGGCTTGAAAGTCTTTCTTGTAGACCTTAAATTATAATAATGGGCCATTTTCCCTTGTTGTATATTAGATGTTATCTTGGCTTTCTCTGCGGCCTCCTCCAGTCGGGTTTTCAACTTCTCCAGATAGACATGTATTGGGGTTGTATCCAGCTGCAAACCCTCGTGTCTTCCCGTCCAGGTATTCTTTAGAATCGACAAAGGACCTTCTGGCTTCCGACCAAAGAGCAATTGAAAAGGCGCTACACCCGTTGTACTGTTCGGGACCTCTCTGTATGCCCATAAAATGAACGGTATTTTGGTGTGCCAGGTCCGTGGTTCTTCCTTAATGGTGTGATGTAACATACTCTTTAAAGTTTGGTTAAATCTTTCCACTAACCCGTTTGATTGTGGATATAATGGTGTGGAGAACCGTGGAGTTGAACCCATTCTTTTTTCAAATTCCTGAGTCAATTCAGCGTTGAAATTGGTACCATTGTCCGAGGCAATTACGTTTGGCACTCCAGTCCTCATAAAAATAGATAATAAAGCTTCACACGTTGCTTTGGCTGTAAGACTCGTCAAAGGGATCGCCTCAGCCCACCTTGTATGTTGGTCTACCATACACAAGATAAATTTGTGTCCTTTAGAACTTGGAGGATCTATCGGTCCTATGATGTCCACATTGACCACTTGGAAGGGCAATTCTGGCCGCGCAACGGGAGTTATTGGGGCCCTATCTTTGTGTTTGACCCTTCTCGTCAACTGACAACCTTCACATGCTAAACAAAACTGTCTCACGTCTCTTGATAGCCCGTTCCAATAGAACGAATATCTAATTCTTTCTATTGTCTTCCTCGCTCCCATGTGTCCCCCAAACACTGAGCAGTGGGCTAATCTAAGAACCTCTTTTCTTCTACGTTTAGGAAGAACCAATTGACATACATTCTCTCCAAGAATCTTGTCTTTATGAAAGACCAAACCATCGTTAAAGAAAAATCCTCCACTACCTTGCTTAGCCTGTTTTCTGGTCTCTTCCAGCTCTCTACACTCCTCTTGCTCTTTACGGAAGCTTTCCGTCTTCGATATCCCTTCTTCCTGGTCTCCGTCGGTGCTTTCTACCACTAACACTTCTGTGTCCTTATTCACTTCAACGGAATTCCCTTCTGTGTTCCCCTCTTTTGTAGGTGGTTCCAAGATGTTTCCACTACCAATATCGGTGGAAATTAATTCCTGCTTTCCTCTAAGCATGTCTCGGATATCTGGTGGCAACAGCACATCTTCCACCAATGAGGGAGCAACTGCGCAGAGGACTTCTTGGTGAAGCACATCACCCCTACCTCCTATGATCAGTCCTATGGGAACGTTCATTAACGGGCATTTCTCCGCTGGACCGAAGATTCCTTTAATAAAGATGGACGATTTCTCTTCCAGCGACAGATTTTGTACAATATCTTTCCGTATGACGGTAATTTCAGTCCCAGAATCAATTAGGGCTTTTGCCTCCCTCCCGTCAACACTAATTAAGATTCTTTCCAAGGGGCAAAGATTGTCTCGCCAGGATCTTTCCTTAAAGGATACAACTTTAGCTACCACCGCCGTTCCGCCAGTATTCAGTGTCCTTTTCTCATCCCCCACACCGCTTTCTTCAGTTATGATCCTATTCACGTTCGCTTTCCTTCTATTATCGTGATCTGATCTTCCTTTATCCGACTTTGGACAGAACCTCTTCATGTGTCCCTCCATTCCGCATGAGAAACAAACAAGCCTGGAATTATGTTTCGCCGGTTCTGGTTGAGTTCTGTGATAGGTTCGTTTGGTGTCCTGCTGAGATATGTGGTATCCACCGTAACCTCTTGCATCATACTGGGTCTTGTATCCCGAATTTGTCTTCATGGTGGTACTTGGCTGTCTCTTGTATGTTCTACGAACACATTCGTATTCGTCTATCTTTTCAGCCAGCAATGAAGGTTTTGATATTTTCCCCCATTCATCGATAAAATGGTCCCTGGCTTCCTGTGGCACTTTTTTCTTGACTTGATCGGCTATCATCAATTCCTTCAGACTCTCAAAATCGGAGATACCAAGTCCTTCGATCCATCCTTGAAAATAATTGGTTACTTCATAAGTAAAATCTTGCCAAGTTTTATCAGGACTTTTTTGATGTTGAATGAACTTCTGGCGAAATCCCTCTGGATTCATCTTAAACTTCTTTAACAAGAGGTCTTTAATGTGTTCATAATCTTCTAATCCCTCTTCCGAAACCCTCGCAATCAATTCTATTATCTCCAAAGGCATTAGGGTCAAAAGACATGATACCCAATTTCTTTCATCAATTTTCCTCCGCCTAGCTTGACTTTCGAACATGGAGAGGTATAAAAGGATATCACCCTCTTTCATTTGGAATTTGGGCATGTATTTCGTCATGTCGACATGTATATCGGTAGGACTACTTCTTCCTTCTATGGAATCATTGCTTATCCTTATTCCTGCTTCTATCCTTAACTTTTCTAGCTCAAATTCTCTTTGTTGTTTCTTTCTCTCCTTTTCCTCTTCTCTCTCCTTCTCTTCTCTCTCCTTCTTCTCTTCTCTCTCCTTCTCTTCTCTCTCCTTCTTCTCTTCCCTCTCCTTCTCTTCCATCTCCTTTCGTGAACTCACTATCGTTTCAAGCATCTCCATCACGAATTCGACTTCGTATGACTTACTTCCTGTTATGAGATCTTTCAGTCCTATAACTTTAATATTTGGATCAGGAGTTTCCCCTAACTCCAATGCTAAAGTAAATAGATCGCATTTCTTATATTTTCCCAAAAAAGCCATATTCACCAATATATTTTCCTTTCTAACTGGTATTAACTAAAAGACCATTAAAATAAAAACCCTTTTCAGCTACTGATTGACTACCCCTAGCATATATCACAATTGTTTAAAGAGAAAAATAATGGTTCACCCTAAACTGATAACGATGACATGTGAACAATAACACTGACGTGTCACATGAGTTAACGCTCAATTCGAAACTCTGAAATTCCAGCACTGTCGTGCTTTAAAAATACCTTCTGCCACTCCTGGTGTATCACAATTCTTCAAGAGAAACTATAATCAGCAACCGTTATATCAAATTGATGGAACAGCCTACACGCTGCCACTTGCATTAATTCTGTAAAAAAAAACTGTGCTCGCTCCACCTGCGCGTGGAAGCCTTCAGTTACTAGTTCAAAACTGCGCTCGCTCCACCTGCGCGTGGAAGCCTTCAATTACTAGTTCAATTCTAAGTCACTCTCGCTGAGTCAGGAAAATAGTTTCTTCCAGTCACCGGATTTCAGCGGACATCTGCACGTGTGGTTAAGTCGATCATCAGCCGTTTGCATATCCTCACAATGCTAATATCAAAACATCAGCCACAAGGATCTCATTAGTAGGGCCTATTTAATGGGATCCTATTTAATAGCCTTAGGAATAAATTTATATATGTTGTTTGAAGTAGAATTTTAATTTTTTTACTATTTCTGTCATTACAAGTAAAAATATATGTTTCAGTTTTATCAATTAAAATATTCAAAATTTGTAATTTATATTTCTTATATTATATTGGAATTGTTTAATTATTATCTTTTACTAACCTACAAATAAATATTTCATTCATATTTCAGGGGGTCCACAAGCAAAAAATGGTTGGAAACCCTTGGTTTAAGGTAAGACGACCTCTTAAATAGTGGATAGATCACTACGATTTTAAAATTTCCAGACTGAAAATTTCGAAAAGTGGCTTATCATTACATTGCCCAAAATCCTCCAATTCTACTACATACCCTTACCCCCGATTGTCAGAAATTTACATGCCTCTAAATGTGAACATTGTCATAACAGGCATGAAAAATACAAACTTCTTTTTCTTTCCTGTAATATATGTATCATGGAAATGAAAAAAGAACCCGGTTACTGAATCGTTCCTCGTTTCCGTAACCCTAATTGAAACCTCCCCAATTGAAAACTTTCACATCGGGGGAAAGAAACCGCCTGATTGCGATAGAATCGGGTGCAGGTTCACTAACGTAAATGGAATTTTCTTTCAATCGAAACGCAAACCACAGACTAAGAGGGATCCTGCGATCAGGAAAGCGAGATCACAAAACCGATCGGGAGAAAACGAAACAAAAAACGCCGTCGTCTTGTTGAAATAAAATATCACTTCCATTTCCAATCAACCTTGGAATAACAGGCGAGGCTGCTAAGCCAGAAGACAAAAGATTCCCCAGCTATTTGTTCCGTCCTGACCCCGAGAGTCGCGTTCTTTGTGCCCGGCTAGTAATTACTTAGGTCCAAAGTAATTGTTTGAATCCCCCTGAATGCCTTTGTTGTTTGTCGGCCATCTTGTTTTTGTCTTTCTCTCCCTGCTACCGTACCGCGGATAACGAGATCGGGTGAATACACGGTCAGGCTGTGTAGTAGCGTCTCACGTTTTGTTTGTTTTTGGGGTTTTCCTGCTGGTGGGGGGTTTGGGTGATGGAATAGGGATGGTGTCGGCTTTCTTGCGTTCCTTTTTTACTCTTTTGGTTTGCAAAGCGTTGCTTCGTGCGTGTTGCTGCATGAACGCTTTGCATACTTTTGCTTATTTAGAGAAATAGGAAATAATGAAAAAAAACGATAAGTTGCGTCGAGGACACAAATAGTAGTTTCTAGGTGAATACTCCGGCCTGGTGTTGAATGAATGTAGCAGACATAGGAATTTGAACGATTGTTTATTATGAACATTCAACAGTTTGGGCGATTAAAGTGCAGTTTGATATTAATTGTTGTTGTCCAAAATTATTTGTAGCGTAGTTCAGTAGCTTTCGAATGACAACACTTAAGTAGTCCTCACTTCATGCAATCTAAAGTTAAAGTGGTCCAAAGCTCACCCAGAACCGGACTCAGTGCACCTGCACACTCGGCCCGAAGGTCATTTCAGGTACGGATATTCTTTGCCTATACATCGCTATATTTATCTTCTGGGTGTCTCTTCTAGTTCTGAAATCATAAACCTAAACAGTTGTAACGCCTTTTTGTAACCCCCGACTTTTCATGCATTCCCCCAGCAATGCTCCGATTTTAAAGTATTTGCATCAAAAGCGGCTAAATACCTGAGGCATAATGAGGTACGAGGCCCTTTGGTATGATGATACTAAAACATCATGTGTTAACGTGTCAAGATAATCCAATCTAGTAATCGAGTAGATAATACTTTGGCCCTCGTTTCGACAAACTTAGGGTTTAAGCCATAGATCCCGGTCGAATTTGCCCTCGTGTATCAAATATATAAGTGTAGAATGACAAATCAAACCTTTGGTATACAATGGAAAGCTCAGAGCAGTCTAAACAGTAAAGGGATTTATTTGTGCTTTTATTTTTGCTCTATTGTAAGTTTTTTGCGTTGTGGGTGTCGCTGTATGATTCACCATTATCGAACGAAATAAGTGCCCATCTTCCCTTTCTGACGTAGTCATAGGTGCTTCGGATCTCCTCACAACGACGTGTAGCACCTTTTTCTGTTCATTGATTTCCAGTAAGCATAATGTAAATAACGTTTCACCCAATGTGTGTAGCAATATCAAAGCACGACAAACCGAATTATCTCAACCCAATAATCCGTCCTCTCTCAAACTACATCAACTACTCATAACATTATCTCGTTTTGCGATAAGGTTTGTTTTGAACTAGCAGAGCAATGCTAATGTATTTCACAGACATAATATTTAGGACTTGCTTTTATAAGCCTTCTTTTATTACATCTTCCATTTCACATTTCAGTTCGATTCCTGTCAGGTTCGATTCCTCCCTGAGTGTACTTCTCTCACTCTCTTTGTCAGTAAAGCTTACCTTGTGAGGGGGTTGTCCATTTACTTGACGTTCTTTGGAACAGCGTGACCAGAAAACAACCAACAATAATACATGTTAGCCTGCATTGTTCACACATCCTACTTATCACTCAACTGAGATATTCTGATAGTTTGTATTTCCCATGATAAACTATACCAAACCGTGTATGCCAAATTTTCAATCAATCCAACAACTTTTTTGGTGTTGCATGTTAAAGAAACAGCAGTCTATAGACCTGAGTTGAAAGTGTCTGCCACTCTCTACATTTTCGAATTTACTTGTTATGTGACATTGTATGCAAGATAAACTTTTAACATGTTTTACTTTTTATATTAGCCAGAAAGCCACCGCCGTTTTAACTATTATCGTGACACGTTAAGTAAACGTAATATAGTATAAAGTCTCCCTACCTTTTCTTGCATAGGACTGAAGTAATAGGTCCCCAAAAACTTCTCCAAATTGTGTCTTTTATCTAATAGCAACTTACAAGCAAATTGATGCACTACGGGTGCAGTATAAATTTATTTACTCATCAAATATAATTTTACTACTTGTATGTATTGTCAAGAGTGCAACAAACTGTTAAAAAGCGATGCAACCTTATCGAAATGTAAACACTCTACAAGAACATTATATACATTACATACTTGCATGATTCCATTTTGAATGTTTACAAGAATAGCAGACACGATACTTAAATATTTCATTTTAGTCCAATATCAATCTATTGTAATTAAATGCATCATAATAATTAAAATCAAGGCTTATATGCAACTCAGTCAAATATTCATACAAAACAGCATTCAGAAGAAATTGGTCAACGACAAGAGCTTAAATAAGGGGCATTGTATATGATGATGTAGCTTAACTTATTTAACCATCAATCAATTTATTTTGCCTATCCATAAGTTAAAACAGAACCTCATGCACACAATCTAATTTTCAGTTGCATTCTCATTTTGATATTATTTATTTCCTTAACGACAATAGGATATTTAATTAGAAAGCAAAATGTCAACTTAATTAATAATCATTGATATACCACTTTGTTACAGATGAAAAAGTCAGAGTGTAATTTTAAACATCAATTTTCAACATCCACCAGTCCTCACAAAAGATTTAAATTCCAATCACTTCCCCCTACAACTACATTTTCGTGTCAGAACAGATTCTTACCGTTCCCTTTTCCTATTCTTCTCCCCAAATAAACCATTTAAAAACAAACCCCTTTCCACCGACGGTTTCTGTTTTCGTGAAAAATCCAACTCCAGGAATAATCACGAAACATCACGGAAAAAGAACCTCCATTCTTTCACGTTCGCTTAAGGTAATCAAGGATTTTGTTTGTACATCTCAATATGAAATGCTGCTCCTTTTTTCCCCGCTTCAAACCGCTTTTTAAATAAGCTTAGCCCCAATCAAAGGCAAAGCTTCAATAAGGCCATTTAAAAGACAATTACCCGCGCATTAAGAAGCCGCCAGGGCTCTTGAAAGGAGGAGAGCGTTTAAAAGCATCGAAGTCGTTAAACCCTTTTCTAGAGAGTCTATTTGAACGACAAAGAATCAACGAATTTCGAAATTCGTGAGCTGTGCAAACATGATAAGACAAAATCCAATTAGCGGTCGGGACACGCCGTAGATGGCAACGCGAGTTGGTAGGTTTGTTTAACTTCCGATTCGTGGAGTTTTCTAAACTGTAACTTCGTTCGCGGTTTTGAAGAGATGGTGGCTCAGACTTTTCACTCTGTCTCTCTCTTTCTATGTGTACGTGATTGTAAACTTTTAATCCGAAATAAAATTCCAACTCTTTTGGACGGACGAGTGTCGGAATCCAGAAAGTTCTATGGATTTATTCGGAAATCGGTTTAGGGACGAACTGTTTGAAGAAGGATGAACGATTCATCAAGATGTCAATAAGTTCTTAGAGTGGGATATTAACCCTTCTAGTGGTGGTCTCGGTGAGGCATCTCGTCATTAGAAGAAAACTTATCAGATATTGATGGACGAGGTATCTCGTCATTAGAAAACTAACCAGATATTTTTCTCGTCATCATCAAAAAGTCGGCAATATCTTAGCGAAATATCTCGCTATTAACAAAATTGGTCGGATTTTGATTGACGAGATATCTCGTCGAAACCACTATTGGGTCAAAACTACACAATTCTGCTTCTGGATAACAAACTTTCCACATACATAAAAAATATTTGAACTGTTAGACAACCTCTAGAAACCATCTTTGTTTCCTACCACATTCAAACGCTACACAACTCGATATTAAATTCGGAACTTTTAAATAACTGTCACCATAGTGTGACAAGGCGAAAAGCAACAAGCAATACGAAATGGGACGATATTTACAGCATAGTGAATTGGGAGGGGTTAAGTAGCCATATTGATTGAATATGGGATGAGTGAACGTGCTGGCATTGGTCAGAGCATTGAGTATGAAGCTAGATTTTATTGGGGTGGAGGCTACTGACAGAGGACAAAACTGGGAATCTCTCGAGGGAGCACAAGAGATCTGAAAAGTGTTGAGAGTGGATGACGGGAAAAAGCGAGCTCCTCGCCGAACCAAAGTGAAACCTAAAAAAGTCATCCTCATCTCAGCGTGCCTTGCATCAGTGGCACTCCAGCGCCTAATGCCAAAGACCCGTTAGTGATTACCACTTTCTTGAATTTCCCATCCACTGACGTATTCGACTCTTCACCATACCTCTCTATACCCATGATGCTCCAGACCAATAATACATATTTTATGAAATATTCAAGAACTTAGTGCTTGTATGATCAGTGTGTAACTCTTATCAGGTTTGTATACGACATCTTTATTCGATGTAATGACATTCTTCTGTACATATATGTATATGTATAATTGTAAATGATTAAATAAATTCATTCTAAATTTACAATCCATTGTACGCCTCTATAACAATAACTAATTCAAAACAGTCTTCGCTAAAAAGAATGTTATTCACACAAATAAACTGTTAAGGTGATATTGAAAATGATTCTTGTATCAGCCAGGAAATAAAATTGATTGAGAAACATTCCTGTTCGGACATGCTTGTTGCTTAAGAAACAGGTTGGCACTGCACTATAACGCGTAGTTGTACTTCTATTTTGTTAATAACTATATTTATAGGAATATCTATTAAATTATTTGCATTCCTAAAAGATATTGTTTAATACTATCAGACAGTCAACTATTCTCTGCATAATCTATGTATAAGCACATATTTGTACCTTGTATGAATAGTGTATAATTTCAAATAATATTTTCCATATTATGGAAAATCTTGACGTGGTGAAAATTCTGCATTCGAAATTACATTAAAATCACATAAAGAAACACAAACAACTTTTTTAATTATAAATCTGTGTTATTAATAATAATAAGGAAACTAACAACCTCGAGAAAATTTTCATATGACACTTGCTGAAGATATGCAAAATAGAAATTTAGGTAGTTCTTATAAGCAGTCTGTTAAGTGCATAAAAGAATATTCATGTTTAGAAAGATCCGACAATGGAAGTGATCTCAAGGTGATAAATGTACGTTGAAGCTGTCTTCAGACAAATTCAGATAGAAATATAGTAGATTGTTCAGAATGTGACGGTAGCCATACGGAGGACAAGAAACTTATCACGATGTATAGAGAACCCAGAGAATTGCCAACAGCAACAAAAGGAAATGTTTTGTTCTTTGCTTGGAGAATCGCGCATACTTCCAATTTCAAGTATACCACCTGGAGGATGCTTCATTTCTTGATTAGAGGTCCTAGTAAATTCCGATTTAAAGGCTAAAAATACAAGGATTATTTCTTGCTAGAACCCCTCAGGGGCACATCTCCTTTAGGTGTGCATGGGCTTCACGAACCCGAGGTATTCTAGTTAACTTTTCAGTTCCCACGGGGTTCGCTGTCTTTAATAATCATGGAAGTCACGCTCCCGTGATACTCCAACGATCCTTTTTCTGTTTTCCATCCCACTACTTCATTCCTCAATCCCTCGTTTTTTCCCCTTACACGACATTTTTTACTTGACGTTGTGTCTGTCGCTTTCCGTATAACTTGGTCCAATGTGGCCCTTGTGCCATAAAACCCAAAACCAATTAACCAACTTGCTTGGAAATCTTCGCACAAACCAATTTCAACAATTTACGCTGCAAGGAGCATGGTTCATATTTGTAACGCATTATGCTCACGGGATTCTTAAGCAATCGGTTTCTCTTTTCATCCCACTGCTTCATTTTCCTCTTTTTCCCCTTTCACAACATTTTTTTATTTGACGTTGTCTGTCGTGCTTGGTACAGTTACGCCAAATGTAGCCCTTGTACCACAAAACACCAAACTAACCAACCAACCTGCATGGAAATTTTTGCATAAAACCAATTTCTCAAATTTACAGTACAAGGAGCATAGTTCACTCCTTTCTTGGACGGTCTCGCTGACCGCCAACTTCAAGGATCATCCATCAGTGATATTATTCCGTTTCTTACTCCGAGAGCTTTGATAATTGCCGATTTCAAGGATATCTAAGAATATCTATGCACACAAACGACTATTATCACTCAGTCTTCAGGCAAAAAATTAAAATACATTTATGTTTTGAAATTAGTTTATACCACATTTTGAACCTTCAAACCTACCGATTCAGCAGATAATGAATTCTAAAGTAACTGTATCCACAAACTGGATGAATACAGGGCCTTCTTAACCCTCCAAGTGGTTTTGACGACATATCTCGTCCATCAAAATCTGACCAATTTTGCTGATGACAAGGTATTTCGTCATCAAGATATTCCCAACTTTTTTATGATATTTTTTTATATGATATTTTTTTATGATTTTTTTGGTCACTATCTGCTCAGTTTTCTCCTAATGACGAGATATCTCGTGAATGACGATATGGTCTGTTTTGCTTTTCCACGAGATTACTTCATGGAGACGACCACAAGGAGGGTTAAAAATAGTGTATATGAAAGGCTTTTTGTAAAGCTAAATGCAGATGGAGCTATAAATTTTTGTATAGCAAGTTTTTCGTACGCATTTTAGAAGTCGTGTGCCTAGTTTATATTCTAAGGTTACTCCTTCATCTACGATTGAGAGTATTGGATAACAGGAAGAAAAATCCAATTCATCTGGTGGTTTCTTTGTTTACATGGAAAATCTCTCTCATAGCCAACAGACTCATACCACTAAACTTTTAAATGGATCTTATGGAAATTATTTCAGAAGTGGAATAGATATTTGAATATTACTGTAGAAATTAAATTCTATCGTTAATTTTTCGGAAATTTATTGATACAGTTAGAGTAATCCCGTAACGCGTTTAGATACAATAACTGCAATTTACCAACTTTCAAGAATGAAGCAGTAATATTGTGTGGTAAGTGGAAAATTTGAAAGCAAGCTAGGGTTTTCAAGGTTTGATTTTTATTGACCTGGTTTAATTATAAAACCTACTAAAATAACAAAAGTTAAATAAATCATTCTCGCAAAAAGAAATAAATTCAGCCAAGAATCACTTCCAAGACTTAATGTTTCTCTAGAGATACAGATTGATATAACAGTCGTATTGATGTGGTGAAACGATTTCTTAAGTAATTCCTCCCTCTTCAAAACTCAAGTTTCATCAAGATTGGGGATATATCGAAAGACCTTTAAACTATTACTTTCAGATAGAAAGAATTGTTTGAAATACCTCACAGATATTTTACTTACCTCGTAAATATTCTTGGAAAATGTTCTATTATAATAGTTAAAGGAAATGTACTTTTTATCCTTAGGGATAAGTTAGATGGTGAAATCAATACATCAAATATATATATAAAAGATCTTTTTACCATTACAGGAAAGTAATCTGATTAGGATATGTATATTGTTTTATCAAATGTTATTCCACGCACACAAAAGACATTCCTTTAATGATTTCAACAGTAGACATATGGTTTTATCGGAACTAATTTCAGAATACGGGAAAAGTAATAATTGATTCTGTTCAACAAAAAATAAAATGTAGGAAAATTGCGTCCACAAGGAAGTTTTAAAATTATTTTCCCATATTTGAATTCAATATTGGAACACGTGTTTATGTTTGATCTGAATTAATAATTGATGAAGCAACTCACATCATAAGGTTGTGGTTATCGTTTGAGAACTTGATATCAGCATTTAATCATTTTAAGATAAAATTTAATTAACTTTCCTGTATAAATGTAATTGTAAAGATTAAATAAGATCTGGATAATTTCCATAAGAAGAAATCATGCTGCAGATTTTTGTAATTGAAAATTTGTAAGATTTTATTTGAAATTTTTTATGGAACTTCTTTAATTACATTACATTTGCTTCAATATCATTTAAATGCATTATGGGTTTTTTGAATGGTGTAAACAATAAAACTGAATTATTTCGACTTAAAATTGTATTGGTACTTAGTTATAATTATATGTGTATGTTTTATAAATGATAATACCTAAATTATTCTTAAGTGTACTAGTCTCTCATATGGTGATAATCAAAATACTACCCACGTTTGCTTCAATGTTCTCCAAAATCCTACAAATCAGTGTTGTGAACTTTTCCATCTTACGCTTCAATCTGATTTGCAATTCAATTTTTAAAATGAAACTTTCGTTTCTTCACCAAATATGTTCCTTTTAATAAAAATTATGTGTTCAACGAAACATCAAATATAACAACTACGCATTTTGTGCCACATAACTTATATAGATGCATTTATTTAAAATATGTATTTCCCCATACCAAAGATTTTAATATATCATTTAACGCTAAAACCCGTTTTTATCCTTATATATTCACAACCCTTTATACCTTGAAGCTAAATATTTGACACGGTCATTATGAATAGTAGATGAGTTTATGTTACACTGGAGTAACACAACGGGCATTCGACGACGGTCCGGGAACCTTCCACGTAATGTGAGTGCAGGTTGGTTAGTAAAAGCCCTTCCAGCAAAGATAGCGCCCAGGAGATTGGTTACTTTTGCAAATTCATTTTACGAGATGCACAACTAATGATCTCATTCAAATTTCCCTCCGAACGAGGAAGACGTGAGAGGCGGTATCTTCCAGTCGTAAAGGCTGTTGAGTACCAGTCGTAGTGTCTTCAAGACCTTAAGACGTTCGAGTCTCGTCCTTGTTCTCGGGATCAATTGCAGTATTCTCTGGGGCCTCCCCTGCTAATCCGTAGTGGTTCTTCTG
This sequence comes from Meta bourneti, assembly GCA_933210815.1. Lineage (NCBI taxonomy): Eukaryota > Metazoa > Arthropoda > Arachnida > Araneae > Tetragnathidae > Meta > Meta bourneti. The sequence goes on along the minus strand of OW119927.1, from coordinate 72,416,205 downwards.
TCGGAGCGAAAGGGTCTGTGCCCCCAATTTAGAAGAATAAGACGGTCCGGGACCAATACCGAAGGGAAAGATCAGAGGATATCTTGTAATTTTGAACCACAGATCAGATGGTAAGAATATGAATCCAAGACCTCTTTACCCTCTAAGTGGTTTCAACCATATATCTCGTCCATCAAGATTGGACCAATTTTTCCAACGATGATATATCTCGTCATGAAGATAATACCGGTTATTTTTATGATGACAAGATTAAGATCAGTTCAGTTTTCATTCTAATGACGAGATATCTCGTCCATTAAGATTTAGTCAGTTTTGATAATGACGTCGAGAGAAAACCACCAGGGTTAGAATACCTTCCCCTTACATTTAATCTGCTATCAAAATATGGCCACAGAGCAACAAAACAATCCAAACCATGAGCTAACCTTTCCTATAACACTCCACTTTTTGTCTGTAAATCCTATTTAATATAAAATTGTCTTCACTAGCCTCCCCCAAACTAGATATAAAATCATATTTTAATGCGAATACCAACCTGTCAAGTTTAAGGGAACCTGCGCAATGCTCTCACGCACATCCTCCGAAAATCCACTCAACAGAATTATTTTAGACGTAAGGGATAAGCCGGGCAAGAATTTTAAATAAAAGGCTTTGCATTTATAACGTTACAGAAGTATTGCCTATCCAAAACCTTATATAAACAACTATTCGAAGTGGCCGGGAATCCAATTTACACAGCAACTTTTACCGAAAATCCTTTACGGGAGGGATGGTAAAAATAAAAGCCACCAAATATCTCGTTGACTTTTTCATATAAACAGGGTTGAGGGCAAGAAAAAGAGCTCTAAAGGGGAAGTCAAGGATGAGCCACAGCAAAATGGCATCCTGTAAGGGGCTTCGTTTTCCTCAACGAGATAAGGTCTGACTCGTTCTTACACAAGTTAAGAATCGAGTTACGCTTTCCGCAGCTGAGTTTGAAATTGAAAAATATTGAATGCGGTTTATGGCACGGGTGCGTGTGAAATAAAGAAGAGAGTAAATTTGATAATACTTATTTTTGGAGTGCGGGAAGGGTGAGTGCAAAAATTGCGGTTGGTTACACAAGATCTCGCAAACGCGGAACAGTATAATGTGTTGCATCAGTGTCTGGCAAATTCGGATGTAGTTGTCCTGATAAGTCCAAAGGTTTACATTCTGGACCTTTGTTTGACAGGCTCTTGGTTTGAATTCTGGTGTAGACATGGATGTTCTTAACCCAATTGGTTTCGATGAGACATTGCTTTCAACATGACGAAATTTTGCAATGACGTCATGAAGATATTGCTGATATTTCTTATGATGACGATATCAAGATCAAGTCGGTTTTCTTCTATTGACGAGGTATCTCGTCCATCAAGATCTGGTCAGTTTTGCTAAAGAGACATTTTGGACCTATTCGAAACAACCACCAGGAGAATTAAGGTTGGTTGGTTTTGGGGTTTTATGGCGCAAGGGCCATATTTGGCCATGCTGTGCCAGACACAATACAATATCAAGTAATTGACACAAGACGTACAATATCAAGTAATTGACACAAGGCGTACAATATCAAGTAGTTGACACACACACAGTGAAAGCCTTGTTTACAAAGAGAGAAGAATTCCCAGGGAGGAATGCACCTGGTATGAATCGAACCTGCGCCGCCTACAACTCGAAAGTTGCTAGCGCAGTAGGCATACCCACTGAGCCACAACGGTCCCAGGAGGATTAAGGATTCAGACACGATATTCGGTAATAATTACGGCACGTATACATGTGAAATAAAGAGGAGAGTAAATCTGATCATACTTTTTTCTGGAGAGCAGAAAGGACGAGTGCTAAAATTGCTCTTGGTTAAACAAGATCTCCGCAAAAAGGAACTAAACGATATGTTGCATCAGCGTGTGGTAAATTCGGACTTAGTTGTCCTTATAGCCAAGAGGTTAGCATTCTGGGCCTTTGTTTTACCGGCTCTGGGTTTGAATTCTGGTAAAGATAGGGATGTTCTTAACCCTCCAAGTGGTTTCGACGATATCTGGTCCATCACGATCTGACGAATTGTGCTGAGGACAAGATATCTCGTCATCCAGATGATGTTGATTTTTGTGGGGATGACGAGATCTAGACCTTGTCAGTTTTCTTCTAATGACAAGATATCTCGTCCATCAAGATCTGGTCAGATTTATTGTCTTGGTAACTGTTTAGACGAGATCCTTTGTCGAGACAACCACCAGGAGTTTTAAAGGTATCGATATTTGATAATATTTATTGCGCGTAAGAGAGTAAATTTGATAATACGTATTTTTGGTATGCAGAAAGAGTGGGTGAAAAAATTGCAATTGGTTAAACATGATCTCGACAGGGATGCGGAATAATGTATTGCATCAACGTCTGGCAATTTCGGACTTGGCTGTCTTGGTAGTTGAGAGTTTAGCGTTCTGGGCTTGTGTTTTATAGGCTCTGCGTTTGAATTCTAGTATGGATACAGATATTCTTAAGAATTCAGTATCCAAATTTGATAATACTAATACATGTGAAATGAATAGCAAATTCTTTCTGGAGTGCAGGAAGGGTGAGTGCTAAAATTGCTCTTGGTTAAACAAGATCTCTGCGAAAACGGAACTAAATAATGTGTTGCATCAAGGTCTGGCATTCAGTTGTAAGTGGACTTGAAAACCAACGGGTTACAGGGGGACGAGTTTAATGTCCTCAGAGCCACACACTAAACCTAATTAGCGTTCGAATCTAATTAGGTTTAATACCTAGCCAGACAGTGAGTACACTCTCGCTTGATAGTTAAATAGGTTATATTATGGGAGGGTTATTGTGAGATAAAATTAGTTAAGATTAGTTGAACAATTATTACGGTCTATAAATGTTAAATCCAGCTATCAGTTATTCTTATCCTTTATTTCGCATATTTTGGCAATTATGTTCAATTTTTGAACTTCAGTGTATGTTTTGAGTTTTCAGACCGAAAAAGACTAGACAAATCAGTGATACTCAGAATGATGCTATTTACCAAACAGTTACGTTCAAAGATGATAGATTTTTCCAATTATAATTGGTCTGAATTGCCTGTAACATATCTGTTTAACCCCCAAGTGGTTTCCACGAGATAACTCGTCCATCACGATCTTACCAATTCTTCTAATGACGACATATCTCGTCATCAAGATATTACCTATTTGTTTATGATGACGAGATCAAGATCTGGTGAGTTTTCTTCTAATAGCGATATATCGCGTCATCAAGATTTGGTCAGTTTTGCTATTGGCGAGACGCCTCGTCAAGGCAACCACCAGGAGGGTTAAAATATTCCATTCTAACTATATAAGCAAATTACAACACTAATTGGCCTCCTTTATCTATGGAGTGGCAAAGCTTAGATAATTTCCATTTACATGCAAAATTTATAAAGTTGGCTTGTGTCTACTAGTTGGGTTTAAGCTGTTGAATGCATAATTGTCCGCCGATTCCAAATTGTTATAGAACAATCATTTGATAATAGTTAATAAAATGGGTAAACAATTCAATTTCAACGAAAGACGACTTAAAACAGTTTCCTGAATTAACTTTAGAAGTATGATAATTTTTCTTCTGATGAATTAATCAACTGAAGCATGAGCAAGACTGTTTAAAATCTCAAAACTAATTGAAATTAAAAATTAGAAGTTAGTAACACGAAAATCACACTAATGAATGATTATTAGGAAATTATGAAAAATTCTTTGTTTTCGCTATATGTTGTATTTACTTAGAGCAAACACATTCAGTTTTCCCAATCTATATTTGCAAAAGACTTTTAGGGAATTTATAAAGTTCGTTTCATTTGAAAACTTGAAAGGTTTTTGTATTGCTTCTTCACTATATTAACTACAATCATTAAAAGCAGCAGTCTTCAGTGTTCTGATGTAAAGGGATAAAGTTGCCTGCTTTTGTTTAATTAATCGCATTTTCAGCTGCAAGGCAAGTTTCTCAACAGGACATACATTAAATATCCATTCTGATATCCATATATAGGTTTAAAATTAAATGAAATTATAAATTTTGTTTCTAGCATCATGAAATATAACTAAATCATCTTATGAATGAATAAATAATATTTCATTTTGCCTACAAGTACAAGAATATGTGAAATCTCGTGTCTTCGACAGTAGTCAAAACTTTCCCTGTGTATGAATGTCCATTACTTGATAGTCTGTCTTGTGTCTGGAGTAGCATGTCCAAATATGGTGTCTTTGCGAAATAAAATAAAAAAACAACCGACACTAAGTCAGCAATGTCGAATTTATGTAACATTCAATCCTCTTGAATTAAGCTTTCACTTTACTATTTTTACGAGTGTATGGTAAAAGCTTATCTTCGGCATTCAATTGGAGATAGACATATATATGCTCCTATAAATTTTTATTGATATAAGTGAATACTTAGTAATGAGATTATCTTTATATATTTGAAAAGTACTGGAAATACCTGCAAGTGATACAAGAAAACAACCAAACCAGAAGCTGCCTTATTCATTTCCTACCGCAGTAAGGTTTAAGAAACGGTAATGGAATGCAGGTAAAAACTGATTGTGGAGATTGGTGAGAATTACCGGTACCAAACAGTATTAGCGGTTTCCTTAGTTGTAGTTTATTATTATTATTTTCCATTTATTTATTTCAGGGATCAATTTTGTAGCACGTCAATAGTAACATCAAAGGCGTCAGTAGTAGGAGCAAATGCGTCAATACTAGGATCATATGTGTCAGTAGTCAGTAGTAGCAGCATCTGTGTTAGTAGTAACCAGTGGTCATCAGTAGCATAAAATGCGATGTGGTAGCAGCAAATGTTTCAGTAGCAACAGCATCTTGTCAGTAGAAGGAGCAAAGCAGCAAATGCGTTAGTGGTTGTCAGAAGCAGCAGCAAATGTTTCAGTAGTAACATCATCTTGTCAGTAGAAAGAGCAAAGCAGCAAATGCGTTAGTGGTTGTCAGAAGTAGCAGCAAAGATGTCAGTAAAAGTCAGTAGTAGAAGTAAATGGGCCAATAGTAGGAGTAAATGTGCTTATAGTAGCACTAAATGTGTCAATACTAGCATCAAATATGTCAGTAGAAGCATCAAACGTGTCAATAGTAGGCATTAATCAAAAGTAACAACAACTGTGTCAGAAGTAGTCCGTAGTAAATAGTAACAGTAAATAAAAAAATGGGTTGATTGTGTAAGGGGACACAACCGCAATCGTTTAAGGCATGAATCCGTCTTTGTGTAATTAGAGAAAGGTTAAGATGTAAGCGAATAAAAGTTTTGAATGTTATAAGTGAAGTATAACTTTAGTTATTAAGGGCCGATGATAATAGAATTAAGATACATTTGGAATATTATTTACATCGATGTCTCTTACAAAAATTAAATCTATACAAGTGTTGCCCAGAATAGTGGGGGATGTAGAAAAATACTTCAAGTTGAAATCACGTTGCATATAGTCTATAAGTTCAGGTGGCCGCACACTCAAAATAATCGCACCGGCGTTGAAGTGCTAGACTTTCTTACTCTCTCTATACAATCTGCATCAATTAGAATTAGTTAATTTGGACTTTTCTGAATTCTTTTGAAGTTTTCTTTCTATTGACAGATACACATTTACAGAATGCATTTCTGTTCATATTTCCTTAGTAATTTTTTCGACGTTATAATTTTTTTTCAACTCAGCACACTTTTCGGCTTATAATTTCACAAATTTTTATTTTATCGGTAATATTACAATTTTTATTTAAATTCCACGCGGCGTCACCATTTTTAGAGTTGTTTCGCAAGAGATATCCTTCCCCCTCACTTCTGCATACCCTCACTACCCATAATTTTAGATGCGGACATGAGCCCATCTAATAAGCCCAAGAATAATTTAATTATATAAACCCACCAAAGTTTATATAATTAAATTATCATTTATAGTTTACGAGATATTAAGCTCGATAAATCTTGCCATTTTTTTTGGTCGTTAGAGCTTTCGAAGGGATTCCCTATACCCGATTCACGTCGAAACAGAAGTGTCAATTGATAAACATAGTTCTTAAATAGTTAAGATTCTTTTTTGTCTAGATCCATTTTAAATACATTTATCAAGTTGTAAATCTATTTTAGAAGTTGTATAGGGGAAGAATTTACATACTGTTTTTACATCGCCTAGCATGAAGTTAGAGTTCGAAAATCTACCTGTCAATCTGCATCACATGATCTTTATACTGAGTGTAGTTTTTTGTTCGGAATGAACTAGTTTAACGAAGTATTGATATTACTTTATTCTGTACTCGTACACATTTGATTTTTTTATAGAATGTTGTAGTAACAAGTTTCTGATTTAACCCAAATCAATGCCTCCAGCTAGGAAAAAGAAACAGAAACCGATAATAACCGGTTTTGTGAATTTCTGAAGGAAATTTACGACATTCTTAATACCTGTAAATGGGAATATCAATAAATTTCAAACAATAATCCACAACTCTGATGCAGTTAATTGAAATTCAGAAATTTATCATACAATTTGCACACATACAAATGGAAATATTAAGTGCATCTCAGTTACAGGATAACTTTGAAGTATTCTCTAATACCATAATACTACTTACAAAAAAATATCAGGAGTTAATTCAGTTATCACTTATTTTTATTTACAGTGCACAAGTATGAAAACGAACAATACATGTTTGTTATCTCAAGTTCCTATCCATAGAACTGTCAAGTTTAAGCTAAAAAACAATGAGTATGTGTTTTATAATAAATAGATTTAATCACCTATCCTTTAAAAACAGTTGACTTACATCTACCTAATTCATCTTTTTTATAATGACAATGCAATAAACATAAATAAATCATGAATCCAAAGTTTATTCGACTAATTTGAAACATAAATAAGACCTAATCTCTGTGATCTAAGAGATTCTAAAGATCACACATAATAATCGGAAGTACTTAAATTCTAAAGGAAGTTACGTGAGCATTATATGTATTCCAAATTTGAATTTCCAAAAATTCCCTAGCTCAAGTAGTACGTCTCAAATATATCTGACCCACGAATAAACAATTGTAAAAGAGAATACTGTCTACAATCACGTACTGTCCTATCGAATAAAATAGTCCACGAAGCCCAATGTGTCTAAAGTTACGTATTTAAGTTTCACACTGTAGCAAAGATTCAATTTTGTTCCTATCAAATGGCTCCACTTTTGCAACTACGACTTGACATTGGACTTGTATCGGAAATGCGACCCCACTAAAAGTCTCTTGAGATTTGGTTCAGAAACATCTGACTATGTAAAAACCAGAACTATTCTTGTATTTCATTTCCTTTCGGTCGAGGACATAAATGTAAGGATGGCACAAAGCCCAAATTCTATTTTATTTTGTGTGAAAGTTTGTTGCGTTTTCATACAGGGGTAAAACAATACCTAAATTTGCGGAATATAGTTTTCAATGTTGTAGATACGGTTAAATTGAGCAAAATACCTTTAACAGTGCAAATGATTAGAAAACTGCAAATTTGCTTTTGAATCTTTCTTATTCTAAAAAGTAAAACAAATACATATATTTTCAGAATGCAATTTTCAAGATGGTAGTGAATACGGTGAGAGAGAAAGAGTAAATGTATTCCTACAGTACTATTTTGAATGACGAGATATCTCGTCCTAAAAAATAACCAATTTTTTATGTGATCAAGATCAGGTCAGATTTCTTTTAATGACAAGATATCTCGTTCATTAAGATCTGATCAGTTTTGCTAATGACGAGATTCCTCGTCCACCAGGAAGGTCAAAAGATGAGCTTGGATAGATATAAAACATGGGAATTGCCTTACGAGGTGCCGAAAGTCAGAAGGCATCGCTCTTAAGAAACTGGTAAACTGAAGTTGAATATTACGAATTCGGATCTCGTAAGTCGGGTCGACTATTTGAAGCTTCCTGGTTTCTTCAAGAAGACTCGCAAATTCTAGCTAGCTTCTTCAATGTACTGCATAAAGGCAAGTCTCCCACGCAGTTCAGGTGGATGCGATGTGATATATGTAGTATATATAGTATATATCCAAGAATATATAGTTTTTCCCCCGAATATATAGTATATATCCAAGAATATAGAGTATATACCCAAGAATATATACCCAAAAATATATAGTTTTTCCCACGAATACATAGTATATACCTAATATATAGGATATGTACCCAAGAATATAGAGTATATTCCCAAGTATATATAATTCTTCCCACAAATATATCATATACCCAAGAATATATAGAGTATATACCCAAGAATATAGAGCATATACCCAAGAATATATATATAGATATATATATATATACCAAAGAATATAAGTATATGCCCAAGAATATTAGAATATATACCCTCGAATATATTGTATATACCGAATAATACTGAAGTTCAGATTAAAATAATGGGTATAAATTATTAGAAAGTATAGTTAATTGAGAGCAAAAAAGGTCGCTTTCTACGAAAGAGAGCAAAATTTAAAGTTCGGAAAAACGTTTATCAAATTCCACTCATGATATGGAGACCACTTTTTACAATGCTATTTATTATTAGATCTGTGGTCTCAAATGTTGCATAATTATACTTTCTCTGGTCAATATTTCTTCCACAAATGCGTTGACAAGCGGTTTCTCAAGAGAAAATTGAAGCCTTTCTATAGAAGTATGAAATAAAACCTTGCTAGAGAAGTAAGAAATATAGCATTACTAGAGAAGTTAGAAATATAGCCTTGTTAGAGAAGTTAGAAATATAGCCTTGCTAGAGAAGTTAGAAATATAGCCTTACTAGAGAAGTAAGAATGGATTCATCTGAAACTACAGTATAAAATACACAGATAAGCAGGGTTTCACAGTAGTGTTGCGCACTTGACACATTATCAGTCAGTGAAAGGAATCTGAGATTACATTTAACCTTCACAAAAAAGCCAGACTAAAACTAGAAAACGTTAATCTTTGAGACGAAAGAGAATGAGTTTGGTGTCCTATTCTAGACGATTGATGTGGAGGAAGCTCATACAAATACTCCAAGAATTTGTTTTCAATGGTAAAATATGGGGATAGTTATGTGCTTGTCTGGGCTTATATGAACGTCTAGGGTAAAAACTATTAATAAATAATCGAATTATAAATATTGAGGTCTATAAAGACATTTTGAAAGTTAATTTACTGCCTAGTGATACGTCGCACTAAGCAGTAAATTAACTGGCAGTAATTATTCGCCTGGCAATAACGCCAATCACAAAACTTTAGCTACCTCGAATCATGATACTATATAATTCAACAAAATTTCTAAAATTTCCCCTTGAGTCTTCAAAAATCAATCTAATAGGAAATTTTCATCAAATCTTGTAATTTTAGTTAAATTGTTTTCCACTGTTTCTTTGCTAATTCAGCATACTTCTGTAAGTCCCGTGTTATACTTCTATGGTGCACGGGGAGTTTGCTTTTGTTCAATAAAAAACAGGAAATTTACGAGAAGAAAGGATGAAATTATTATATTTAGAAGAATTATTAACGAGATTCAATAAGACAGAGACTTTATACCAAATTCGGTCGGATTGAATTCATGCAGTGTAAGCTTCATACAATTATTCCAGCAAAAGAGTTTCCAACAAATTAATTAATTATGGAATTGTGTAAATCTTCAAAATATGTAGAATGTACATATACTTGAGGTGCAATAGGAACATCTATATTTCATTTTATTTATGTGTAGATGTATCTGTATTCCATGTAAATTACGTTGATGGATAAAGACGATGTCGATTTATTTTTGCTTTTTGTAGTACTTAAATTCTTACTTTCAAACATAGACGTTCTGTGAGTATTTTTATCTATGCAAATATTTTTTACTCTCACTATAATGAAAAAAAACAGTAGAAATATAGTTTGGTAAATTTATATTGAAAGTCCGATCGCTGCATTAAATGGTTATAATATCAATGATTTCAATTTTTCAAATCAATTTAATTTCTTTATTTCAGACATTCTATTTTAAGAAAACATTCTAAGAGAATAATCACAAACCTGAAACTAATTGAAATTCTAGCAAAGAATATATAACAAATATCGTAGTGTTAGACCAGAATCTAATTAACTATCAAAAAATTTATTGCACAGCTGTTTAATTAAGACTAACTATTAGTTTCTATGCCACAAAATAAAAATTATAAGCATTTTAATAGTTATTCGTTTCAAACAGACTACAATCTGACAATGTATATTTCATCATCATGAAAATAAACATTTAGTGTCCCCAAAAAAGTGTCAGTTCATGACTAAGCTGCTCAAAGTCAACGATATGTGTACTATAATATATATACATCCTCAAAACAAAAACTTTTACAAATTGTTATTTTTCTGACCATTTCATACTTAAAAATATTTAGCTCCCATTAAATTATATTTGAAAATAGCAGAAAAAGCATATTTCTTCGTCCCTTACCTATATATATATGATCATTAACATTTATATTCTGATCATAAGCATTATTTCTTTTTTTGATTCGCCCCTTACCCATATATTATAATGACTTACACTTATATTCTAATAAACACAAGCACTGTTCTATTTGCTAACCATTACCCATATGTGATGATGACTAACACTTATATTTTAATAAACAGTAATCATTTTTTATTTCTTCGTTTTCCCCTTACCCATATATAAAGATAACTTGCACTTATATGCTATTAGACAGTAAGCATTTTTCTTTTTCCCGTTCTTCTCTAACCCATATATATGATGATGACTTACACATATTCTAATAAACAGAAGCATTTGTTCGTTTTTCGCTCACTTTTTACCCATATATGATGATGATCAACACTTATTCTAATAAACAGAAGCGTTTGCTCTTTTTTTCAAAACCTGTGAAAGAGGAAAACTAATAAATTAATACTACATCCGGTAAAAAACAAAGCTATTTCGAGTTTCATTCAAATCTAAATACCTATACACTTTTTTATAGAGAATAAATCAAAATCCTATCCAAATTGCTTATCGCTTTATTTTTTCACCTTAAAAATTATTCCCTACAAAAAGCGGACTTACACAAAAAGAACTTAAGTGAACGCCATTTCAACAATTTGAGATTTAAACTCCACTTTTCCCGTGCCAGTTCCAGTCAAAGCAAAGCGTCTCATTTATCACAAATTTTCCTATTAAAGAGTCTGAGCAACGCCAAAGTGCATTTACTGGAAACTGGAGAAATCATTATCATTAAAAGACAGGAAATACTGTTCAAACTTATGAAAGCCAAATCTTTTAAATTCTTTTCTGTAAATTGGAGTTCCTTATTTCAGGCGAGTCTGATCGTCTTTTAAAATCCACGTAATTTTACCGGCATAGTTGGGAGGAATTTAATGCTCGCAAAAACGTTTCGTTTCATTCGAGATTTAATAATTCGTATTTTTAAGAATGCAGAGCTTTGGATGTGGAATCGTAGTTTGTTATAAAAATTTATTCGATACGCTTTATATCAGAGCTTTAAAAATACTGAGAATTCGCGTAGCTCTATCCAATAAAGAACATCGTATTAGTACCGAGTTTATTGTTTTTTTTAAATATGTCAGATCTAAACGTATTCATAGATTTAGTGTTGTTATTCGCTTTCTGAGATTAATTAATTTTGTTTTTAATTTTGTACCGTGTGCAAAAGATAAGCAACGATTGGATTTCATCATTCATCAGAACCCTTTTAGAAAATCAGAAAGAAATTGAAATTATTTATTCATATGAATTTCAAAGCATTCTAAAATACATAAAAAAATTAATGAATTATTTTCATAACATTACTAAAATGCCGCTGTTGTGACAAACGTTTGTCTTCCAAGAAAGCAATTTGTACGGTAGACAAAGATTAAAACATGCGTGGTATAGGTTTTGAGAATTTGTTGTGGTATATTCTTATTGTTAAATGAGGCTTGTTTGTATTTGCTATTTCCATTCACATTCTATAATCACAATGCATTTTTCAATGCAATATATAGAAAACCAGCTTTTAAATTTCTGGGAAATTTTATCTTTCCCTTCATTTCGATAGTTCTTAAAGGAACATGAAACAAATTTATTCCTTACACAAAACCGAAATATTATTATTAAACTATTCATTCAACGCACGATAAGATTAGAAACTTTTTTATTTCAAATGCCCAACCACTGACCTTTTCTTCACTACAAGGGGCGAATTGAAGACTATTTGCGAAGGAACACCCACAATGGCAAGCCGACGTTACTCAAAACAGAGAAAGCCACCTACTTTCCTGCCCTTACAAACAAGGATTCGAGCCCTCGACCTACAAAGACAAATACTATGAATACCATAGACGTGAAATATAAGTGTACTGAACATTGCTATTGAGAGGAACATCAAAAAATGGGACCAACATGTCGACTAGTAGTCACGTGATTGTTCTGTGGAAAATTGACTTTGCTGTCCAATTTGGCCCCGTATTGCCTAGTTTGTCAAAGATCTTGTGACAGGGTAGATGCGTAAATTCACATTTCTGTAGAATTCTGTAACAAAAATTGCGAAATCACCAGTCTACTGCAATATCGCGAGGACCAATGAAATGAACCAATGAGCGTCTTCTCCCATCAGGTAGACCCATCAGACGATGAATGTTCATTTCCAACCTGCAGATGAAAGTAGTTTAAGCATCACGTTTATACTAGTTTGGGACATATGATTTTGGCACATAAAAATATTACCACTCTACTTTTATATTGCCTCTATGATGAACACTATATGTAAACCACCATTTTCAAAAGGAACATCTTTTCTATTTGTAGATTCTCAATCCTCCTCGTGGTTGCCTGGACTAGGTCTCATCAAAAGCACAGTCATTAGCAAAACTGAATAAATCTTGATAGACTATCTCGTTGAAACCACTTGGAGAGTTAAACAGTATTTAGTTCCATAATTAGTTTAATATTATTGTGATTTAATAGACTTGAGACAGTCAAAAGTTACACCAACAATTCGCTCCTCTAGATTCATCAACTGATAATTTTAAATTAATTGTCAACTAACTTAACAGAATTTTGTGTGACAATTAATTAAAATAATTGCGTTATAATAGGTTGGAGTCACTTATACGTTACACAACAATTCGCTCCACTAGAAACATCTATGGAACGTATATCATCATTTTCAGAAGAAAAATCTTAATTTGAAGATTCTTTATACAGTGTTTGTAGCAATTAATTTAAAATGATTGCAATTTATAGATTGGAGACAATCAAAATTATAACCAATAATTCTTCCTCTAGATGCATCAATTGTCCCAACAAAATTGCATGTGACAGTCAATTTAAAATAATTGCGTTTTCATATATTGTAATCAATCATACACGAAAGATTTGCTCCACTAGAAATATTCGTGGAACGTATATCATCATTTTCGGAAGGAATATTTTCCCAATATGTAGATTCTTAGCACTCCAATTGTTTTCGATGAGATATCTCATCCATCAAGATCTTGACCAATTTTGATAATGACGTGATATCTCGTCACTAAGATATTGCCGATTTCTTTTATGATGACGAAATCAATATCCGATAAAGTTTCTTCTAATGTCGAGATATCTCGTTCACGGGGACGTATGCCTCGTCGAGACAACCACCAGAAGGTTAAACAGTATTTAATATTACAATTAATTTGAAATTATTGCAATTTAATGGGTTGGAGATAGTCAAAAGTTACACCAACAATTCGCTTCTCTAGACGCATCAATTCACGAACATTTCACTTCGAGCTGATACCGGATTAATAGATTTGTCACAGATAAGTCACTGGAACCTCATTGACAGATGTTCTAATCGAAATGCAATGCTGCTAGCGTTCATAATGCATGCATATAAGGTTCTAAACGCTATCTTAGATTATCTTGGATATGGATATCCGCAGCTACTCAAGGAACATCGCACTGAATTAGTTCGCAGGTCCAGTCTACCTGCTGGTCATTAGTGTTAATCACCGTTGTCCAGTATAAGCTACTTGATAGACAACGGTTTGAGTATCCGCAATTGAATAGATAGTGGTGAATCTACAAGTGGACCACTAGTGCGGAATTGCAGTCTTCTCTATTCCAAGAAGGGTATATTGCTCATTTTGAAAGTTGTATTAAGTGCACTCCTTAGATCTAAATAATACAATTGAACAAAGGGTGTTTACTTTTGTTTTCAATCATTATCTTTACTGATATTTATCAAAGAAAAGATGATTTCAGCGGAAACACTACACACGGTATGGTAAAGATTCTGTGGGGCGAAATATTTCTTATCAGCTCTCTTGGTGGTTCTCTAGACGAGGTATCTCGTCATTAGCAAAAATGACGAGATATATCGTCCTTCAAGATCTCGTAGTCTCTCGTCATTAGAAAACAGATCAGATCTTGATCTCGTCCTAATTAAAAAGTCGGCAGCATCTTGTGGATATCTTGTCATTACAAAATTCGTCAGATCTTTATGGACGAGATAACTCGTCGAAACCAATTGGGGGGTTAATCTTCAGTTCAAATTAGCATAGTCTGATATTTGAAGCAGTTGATTCCAGGGGTTCAAAAATGTCAAATCAAAATGAATAAAAACATCTTTCAATAATGAAAACTTCACCAATATGACGACTTATTTTTAAACAGACTTAATTTCTTCATAACATGCGATACCTTTGCGAAATATTATCAGAAGATTCTGATAAGACGTTGAGAGGATTCCTATAAGAATATTTAACCTCAAATATTTTGGTATAAATACAGAAGCCATGAGTTGTGGGTCGGAAATAAAAGAATTAATTTTACCATAATTTGCGAATCAATACTGTTATTAAATAACCATTGTTTCAACATATATCCATTTATCTATATGAATAAAAATTGAGTGTTTGTAGATTTAATATTTTTGCCCCAGTTCATTTATTCTTTTGGGTTATTTAGTGCAAAATCAATGGTCTGTTTGTCTATATGTATGTGTGTGCGGCTCACTAAGTCTAAACGGCTAGATATATTTTCCTGAAATTTGTATACTTTGAGTACTCACAGTAACTTACTGACTGAATTTAACAGTGCCAGTCTACTTTTTTTGTCTTCCCATTTTACATCTTTTTTGTGTTTTGTATGTTTGTGCAGCTATATCACTTCAAATTAAGGACCACGGTAGCCCAATTGATAAAGCAGCAGATTAACAACCGGAGGATTGCTACTTTGAAACTCGATCCAATCAAAGATAGTCGTGTGCGAGGGGGATGGCGTACGTTAAATCTGCCGTTGCCCCAAATATCTTCACGTTGGCGTGGTATGGAGGCATGGGGAGTGGAATGCCTGCTCAGGTGTTGACCTCAGTATCTGATCGTGGTTCAAAATGACGAAGTGGTTTTCTCGCATCTTTTCCTTCGTGTGGTGTGGAAGTTTAACTTCCACTCCACGACAACGCGAGTACATTTGAGGCTACCTCAACTTTAACGTGTACCAGAACACACCTACACACAACGGTCTTTGTTTGGATCGAGTTTCGAACTCTCTATCCTCCAGTTGCTAACATGTGGCGCTGAAAACATCTTGTGAACAATACAAATATGCAAATAGCTTGAAGTCAATTTTCAAAAATGAATATGTTAATGTTCAGAGAACAGAGGCGTTATAACTACTTCTCTTTTGCTTAATGTTACACGTGTAACATTGAACAAGTATAGCATAACCCTACAACAAATAATATAAATGTTTGTAAATAATATAAATGTAATTTTAATAATATTGTACTAAAACAAAATAAATTCTTATCAGTGCGTAGTAAAAATTAGCAATACTGGCAGAAACATTTTTCTTTTCCATATTAAAATTTGAAACCGATATTATAGCCTATCAAAGCAGAATAAGTGATCAAATTATTTTTTGGATAATAGTTTCAGATCCTGATAATATTGATAAAAATTTACATAAAAATAATTATTCATCACATAGAAAATACTACGTAATGAATGAGAGTGAAAAATAAGCTATATAATTGTACTATCATCTGTAAAGTCATTATAATCCAAAGTATGAAATCGGGGCAGTGTCTCTCAGTGGGTATGTCCACTGCGCTAGCAACCTTCAAGTTGTAGGCGGCGCAGGTTCGATTTTTGTCAAGTTCATTCCACCCTGGGTATATTTCTCTTCTTCGTCAGCAAAGCATACATTGCGTGAGTTTATTACTTGATATTATGTGTCTTGTCTGGCGCAGCATGTGGCCAAATATGGCACTTGCCGTAAAACCCAAACCAACCAAAGTATAAAATGAAAGGAAAACATGTATTCAGCTTCAATGGAAACTCGGAAAAATTTGGAGGAAAATGTAGTGTTTATAATTAAAGAGGAGTTAATATTCTCGAAATTAAGTGTACTTATATTATTTTCAAAATTAATGTTTTGATACATTTATTGAGTTCATATTACAATGTTTATTATATGAAAGGATTACTTTTGTATATCAAATTTGAGTCTATATAATTTGCGAGTAGTTGAACTTGGATACAATCCAAATTTTCTTAAGAAAATTGAAATATTTTAAAAGCTTACGGATTTTTTAAAAATTGGTTATCAAGTTGATTTCAGTTACTATTTTGATAGAACTCCCATCAAATCTTACATTTGAAAATGAAAGAACTCCGCTAATATAACCAGTCCATTTAAATCTTTTTATTTCGGGTAATTTTCATTTCAATATACTCTGACTGATTACCAGTACGTAAGCAAAATCATTGTGCTGAGTAACTTTTTATTAATCAATTTGAAGCAAATAATCTAATTTTAAAGCGTTTTAAGCAGGGACCTTAGAAATATACTTAAAGTCCAACTTAAACATGATCGTATGTATTTATGGTTGGTTGATTTTGGGTTTTATGGTGCAAGGGCTATATTTGGCCAAGCTACGAGTATGTATTTATGCTACAAAGGTATTTTCTTGAACTTCTTTTGATTTAGCTTAGAATAAATTAATGCTGAATAAAATTTGAATGCAATTTGAGAAACTATAGAATACTTATTTTAACCCTCTAAATGTTTCGACGATATCTCGTGCATCAAGATCTAATCAGTTCTGATAATGAGAGGTCTTGTCAAGACAACCACCAGGAGGATTAAAATTTCTTGCTATGTTGTTTTTATTTTACTTAATATTGCGTCAAAATTTCTTTAACCAATTAATGCCCGCAGTACCAGTACCTTCTAAAGAAAGGGGACTCGTCTGATTTTCTTTTATAGCAAACATAAATTTTAAAGCAAAAGAAAAAAGTATCACCCTGTTCCATAATTTTCTGTCATCTATTATTTCAGCTGGCTGAATGGTTTAGGGTTACCACTCTTTCAGGACTAGTAGACCAGAACAGCAGTTCATTTGTTCCGTTCACGATGATATAAATGCTGTATCATATAAGAAATCTATCAATAATCAAAATGAGCAGACTGAATTCAGCATTTAAGCGATTATTACCTCAAAATCTGACAATCCGGTAACCAAGCTTTCTCCCTCTATTGAAGTGCTTTTGAGCGTGAAGTACAGATTGAATGAAACCAAATCAGTAAATGAGAGCCTATTTGTACCCATGAGACTTTTTACCAATATGTAGGTTATTCTGTACAATCAAGTTTATCCCAAATACAGGTACAAAACATGAACTCGTTGTCCAAAGAATCAATCAATCTTCTCTTAACCCCACCATCAAACAGCCGCTCAAAACTTCCTTTCTTTCAGCATTTGGCAGCAGAATAGTTTTAAAATGTTCCCCTCCCAAACCGAAACGGCTCATATCTGATTACAGAAACGAGAGCTTGCGATATTTCTGGGCACAATTTCCACTATAGTCCCCGTCGCTTTTTCTTTCATCCGCCCGAATGGTTAAAAATGCCGCTCGTTTAGAATTGGTAAAACAGAGCGGCAGTTCTTTCATCTTGATGATGATACAAAATCTGTGTGTATCCCATAAGAAAGCTATAAATAATTAAAATAAAGAAATCAAATTTAGCATTTAAGTAATAATTACGCCAAATATGATAACCTCAACAGTCAAACTTTCTCTTACAAATTATGACAGGGTAGATTTTTTTCCACAGCTTATGACAGGGTAGCGCAGTTCTGTAAAATGGGGACAAAAATCGTGAAATCGTCATAGTCTACTGTCGCTACTACAATGTCTACTACAATGTCGCGTGAACCAATGAGAAGAAGAATCAATAGACAGTCGTCTTCTCCCGTCCCGTGGACCAATCAGATGATGACTGCATGTTTCCTACTGGCAAATAAAAGAGTCACGTTACTACTAGTTTGTTCGCATGATCACATTCTAGGCACATAAAAAGATTACTATTTCTCACTTTACATTTATATTTCATCTATCGCAGCACCACAACCTCTAGACCGATTGGTGTGGGTTGCAACTTAGTTATACTCCTTATTTGTAGGATATTCTGCATAATCAAGTTGACACCAAATAAATTCGTTGGTTGTTTTGCAGTTTTATGGCGCAATGACCATATTTGGGCATGTCTTGCCAAACACAAGACGGACAACGTAAAGTAATAGATATACACAGACAAGGAAAGTTTTACCGACAGCGAACAGAGAAATACATCAAGGAAGAAATACAAGCTGACAGAAATCTAAACTGCTCCGCCTACAACTCACGGGATGCTGACGCAGTGGGCATATCCACTGAGCCCCGGCATCAATATGAAACAAAATATCAACTTCTTGTTCAAAGAATCGAGCAATTCTCTCATATCCCCACCACCAAACAGTAGCTAAAAACTTCCTTTCTTTCAGCATTGACCAACAACACACAATACTTTTCGAATATTTCCCCTCCCAAATCGAAACGGCTCGTATCTGATTATAGAAACGAGAGCTCACACAATATTTCTTCGACGTTCTCATAAAAACCGGGAAAAAGGAAATTCCTCAGGAACGCACAGGCGGTACGCTTGTATCGGTCAGAAAATAAATAAACGTAAAAAACTGCCTGGATCACTGGCTCAGAAAAATGACTTTAGTGCCCGTTCCAGTTCATCCACATCCTCAACTCAAATCTCAAAAAGAACGGGGTAAGAGAGCAGCCAATGTGGGGGTGTAAAAAAAGGGTGAACGGTTGAGGAAGAAAACGAACGTAAGCACGGAAGAGCAAATGTAAGCACGTTTTATGTTATGTAAGACTGAATGCCCTGTTGGAGGGGTGAACTGTATATTTAGAAAGTTCACCTCCTGTGGAACGATGTGGGTTTTGAAATATTATTCATTCAATGAAGTCTATTCTATAAATTTGAATCTCATTCATGTATATTCGTGTGGTCGTAGTAGTTAGAAAACCAATTTAAGTTCCGGTTTCATCCTTCAAGTGGTTTTGACGAGATATCATGTCTATCAAGATTTGAGAAATTTTGCTATTGACGAGATATCTCGTTATCAAGATATTGCCGGGGTTTTTTTAAGTCGTGATGAAGATCTGGTTGGTTTTCTTTTAACGACATTAGTACGACCTGTTTGCTAGTAAACAGGCTTTTCTTTGGGGTCTCTGACATTCATTTTTTCCTACTCTCTCACTTTCTCTCTTCTTCTAAAGTTTTCTTTCAATCTTACATCTGTGTGTGATGGCTGACGACATTTTTTATAACTATTTCCAATAAAATTGATGTATTTCATTTTGTATTTTTAGGAATGGCATCGTAGAGCTTTAAAGACGCATCTTGTAACAAATCATAGAAAATCAAATGATGTTTTTATTCTATGATAGACTTTTTCTGTCAAGCCAATTGTAGGCAGCGGTAAAATTTCTGTCTCGGAACTTTCACGCGTGTTTCTTGTACGTATGCCCAACGTGACGTCACTTGGCTTTTTTTCAAACACAATTTCAGCTTTTCGTCTATGAAAATTAAAAAAAATAGACCTCCTTGATATATTATAGTGGATTAGTCAATGATAAATGATTAACCTTCCTAATGGTTGTCTAGACGAGGTACCTCTCGTCATCAACAAAACTGACCATATCTTGAGTGTCGAGATATCTCGTCATTAGAAAAACTGTCCAGACCTTGATCTCGTCATCGTAAAACGTCAGACATCAAACCGGCGATGAACTACATTTTAAAATAACGCCAACATGTATCATAAGAGATAATTTGTGTAGTGGAAATAAAATTTTGGATTTCAGTTCCATCTGCCATAAAGTTATTTTTTTTATCATTCCACTTCTATTATGTTATGCTGCGTTTCTCTTTTTCTCCCAAATAAACCTTTAACCTTTTTAAAAATAAAGTTTTAAACGGTGGCACCAATGAGAGTAGTTTTGTAATGAAGGCTCTGTAAAGTATCACGGACTTGTCCATCTGTAATAAACTAATGACCAGGAAAGAGTGCGAGGCCTGAATGGAAATTCCATTTATCTTATGTATTGTATATTTCATTTATAACCAACAATATTAGCTGCCTCGTACCTAGTACCGAATGGCTCTGAGCTAGTTAGATGAGCTAAATGAGCAGGAGATCATCCTGGCCATCTTAGAAAGAACCCTCGACTTAGAACTCTCGAAAAATCAACAGAGCCGAATAGGGCATATACGAGTATAAGCTCCTTGTTTACTTTATTCGTAATTTTGTACAAGTAAATGATTTTTGGATCTTGGTAATTTCTCTTAAAGATGCTGGCGGGAAGGTAGTTGGGTAGTTGAATCAATGCCGCATTGGAGCAACACAACGGGCTATGAGCCATGATTTACGACCAACGCTGAAGATAAAGATCTAAGGACAACACCTCGTAATTTTGAACAACGGTCCGACGATGAGGTCAATTCCCGAGCTGGCATCCCACTTTCCAAACTTCCACACCTGGCCAACGTATGGAAATTTGAGGCAGCGACATAGTTAAGGTGTACCAACCCCTACGTACAAGACTGTCTTTGGCTGTTTCGATTTTCGAATACGCAAGCCTAATTCGATGGATGCTAGTACGGAAGCTGTGGATTTAAAACGGATGTCCTAATATAATAGACTATTATAACTCTCTCCCCTGGTCTATGGCATTTTCCTATTCACTTTTTAAAAGTCTCTCACCTAATTTGTCCGCCCTTCTGGGTAATGCTCCCCACTCTGCACTTTTTCTTTTTTACGATATTCTGGATTTTTGAAATGTATATAACTCATTTTTAAATATTATAATATCAAATGCTTCTTAGCTTTCCGTGCAGATGGGAAAACCTCATCCAAATTCCACTTTTAATGTTTTACGAAGAAATAGTTCTTCAATTCACTTCAAAGTTTCCATCCGTTATATCTTTCAAAATGCATAGTTTCTCATATATTTCAATGTTTTTGACAGCCGTCTACCATTCTTTGTGTTGAAAGCAATTTATTACATTGTTTACGTTTTTCAACTTTTCGAGTGTTTTTAACTTTGTCATCTTTATGGTGTTTGTATACATGATATTTAGACTACTCTTTATTACTTTGTTTTTTAAAATTTGTTTGGCTTTTTAAATTTTTTTATTTGGGTATATTTAATCTTGCGTTTGACACTGCTTGTCCGTTAACGGACCTTGCATCATAAAATCCTAACCAAACCTACTAGAAAATAGTATAGAGTAAAAGATAAAAAATACCCCAGCTGGTAAATAATGTAAAGGTTTTAAAATCAAGGTAAAAAGATGGTAAACTCTCTGGTTTATTACTATGCAACGAAACGTCCACCATCATCAGTATCAAAATAAACAAGAGGAGAAACACCAGTTTAAATATAACATGTTTGATTAGCCTTGCCACCACTTGCTTAATTAATCAAACCCTTTCAGGATTTTTAATGAAACCCTTTAAGGCCCTCAACTAAGTCCTTCCGCTCTACATAGTTGGGTTTTCTGGCACGCGCAAGGCCCATATTTGGTCATGCTGCGTCAAACAAAATATGCAACGTCTAATAATAGATATACAGACAAGGAAAGTTTAAATGACACAGAAGAGAAAAATACACAGAGGGAGGAATCAAACCTTCTCCGCCTACAACTAGAACCAGTCCACCTGGGAAATGCTGAATTGAAAAAGAATGCAGCCACAACACTGTTAGAAGGTAACAAATTTAAACATTAGTTTCTTATTCATGTTTATTTTGGTCTTGGTGATTGTGGACATTTTATCCCACCGAGATAGCCATGGATCAGTTTTATCATATTCTTTTTCTCTTCTTTATTAGACATTTTTTGAATTTTTAGGGTTTTGTTTTTTACAATGCCAGGGCCCGATATGGTCAAGCTGCGCCAAACATAACAGATATTTCATATCAATATTTAAACAAAAAATACAGTATGCTGCGAATCTTAGCTAAGTAAAAGTCTAGAGGGTAAAACGGAAAGGGTCACAAATCATGAAGGTACCTCGGGGTTGTGATTCCCATGTTAACTCGAAGAAGGTAAGCCCTTGAGGGAGTCATGAGGAAGGGACGAAATAACTCGTCCATAAAGATCTCGTCGTCTTTCGTCATTCGAAGAAAACTTTCCAGATCTTGATCTCCTAGTAAAAAAATCGGCAATATCTTGATGACAAGATATCTCGTCAGAAGCAAAATTTGTCAGATCTTCATAAACCAGATATTTCGCAATACCCCTTTGTGGGTTAATTCAAGTGAGGGAGAACTAGTGAGAGATTGGCAGGGTTAGTTTTCAAATATCACCATATTTATGGTCTAATTGAGGAAGCGTCAATACAGTTCAATGATAACTCCAGAAGTTAAAACGTTTCATGAATTTTAACTGAAGATATTCGTTTTTATGAAAACATAAATCAAAGTCTAAAAGCGTTTTTGAACCCAGAACTCATGCACTTTTGTTTCAATTATTTATCTTTTAATAAAATAATCCAAGTAACGTCACATTCGGCATACGTACAAGAAACACGTTTCATGACAGAATAATAGCCCATCACCTGCATTTGACAAAAAAATCCTCATAGAATAATAAACATAATTTGACGTTCTATGATTTGTACAAGACGCTTCTTTAAAGCTCTACGATGACATTACTAAAAATACAAAATAAAATGCATCCATTTTAATGGGAAAATAGTCACAAAAAAATATCGTCTGCCCCATCAAAGTCAAAAAGTATTTTCGAATCAAGAACTCATGTTGTTTTCTATCAATCATTTATCGCTTGCAGTTTCACAGATGGTAATATAAAGTTTTTTCAGAAGTGGCATGTTCTGTTTTAAGTAAATCTTAAATCTGGATAAATGCCATTGATTTATGTTTTGATTTATATTATACACTTAATATTTCATTTCTGAGCTTGTAAAGAGAAAAACATGAATTATGATAATACAAACTGCCTCCTTCACAAATTACAATGATGTTGTTTTGTTGATGTTGTCTTAAAACCACTTCAAATATGTTTCTCCAAAAAATACGAATTTTAAGAATTTAATTCTGCCGTTTATATATTTTCTCGTTTTTTCCACTTTTTGCTCCAACACTAGATAGTATATCAGAAGCACCATAACTCAATAGTAATGAAACTCAAAACAGCAAGTCATTTTCTTAACCATTTATCGTTTCCAAGCAGTTTATCAAATAGAATGAATTTAGAAATTCTCCTCTCTCTTGATTCAATTCGGTTGAATTCATAGAAATATAGTTCATACTTTACGTGGGAATTGAAATATACTACCCATATATTATACAGTAATTCAAAATTACCTTACCTATTTTAATAGTAATATACGTATATACTATTCCATTTCACTTCCAAAAAAACTTCTATCAAGTTTTTTTATTGAGAAATATTTGCGCCAGAGCTTTATAACGGTCATCAATCTACTTTTATCACCGTTTTATTTTTCATAAATCTAAAATGTCAAATTCCTTTTTATTAAAAACGTGTGCTTAAATTGCATTTTATAAAGCGCACAGGGGGAAACATATATTATTCAACAATATTCATCAAAATTAGGTTGTATTCAAAGCACACATATATATTTCCAAAATTCATTTTTTTCTATAAATCAAATCTATCTTCAGATTTTTAATAGGCTTTAAGGATTACGAAATTACAAAAAATGTTTGATTACATAACATGTAGCATAAAAATGAAATATTTATAAATTTTGTTTATATTTATGTGTAATTAAGTTTTTAATTATCATACTACTATTATTCTTATAAATACATGAAAGTATTATAAGGAATGTCAATTTTAGCTCGGTAAAATTATGTAAGATTATTTATGTATTCTTTTGGGGTATTGCTTAGCTTTCAGTTTATGTGCTATATTGTATATATTAAGAAAATAATAGTAACGTGTTTACTCTATTTATCTTTAAAATAAATTCTTACAAACTGGTAGAAACTTTAGGATAAAATGTATTTCATCTATTTAAGTGCACCAAATAGCTTACTATAAGAAAAGTACAATTTTTTCTCATGGAATCATACTTAGTTTTATAGTATGTTATGTAATATTTGTATTTTATGTACTATTTATAAACTACCATTGGATGTTTTAATGATTTTTTTTAAATTTCTCTATCTTAAAAGCAAACAGAATTTTAAAAATGATCAATTTTAAAAATTACCGGTGGAACAAGATATGCTTACCGGTGCAGTCGAGCATATCTTGTTCTAATGCACCGGAGAGAACATTTTTAGAATTCTCTTAAAGGAAATGTGTGATTCACCTTCTATTCTTACTGTTTTTCTAATGTTTATTTTATGTATATTGCTACGCTGGTTTATAGAAGGCATCGTGAAATCGGCGCTAATATGACGGACTCATGTATCAGGATGTAATGTAAAAACAAGCAGAGCAATTCATTTTGAATCTCGTGTACTTTACTGTTTTACCATTGCTGTTAGATTTATTGAAATTTTAAAATGTGAACTTGAATGAAAATGTCGGTTATTTAGTATCTTCATCTTCCTCTTATGTATTCCATTTTTTTCGTATAATTCATATCGTTCCTTTCGCGTTATCATTGTTCAATTCAGTCATTCCTTTCTATAATCCTTGAAAATGTCCATGTAGGTCCTCAATTTCAATCACAAATAAAGAATCCTAACAAAAATTAATGATTTTTTTGTAAATTTCTTCATCTTAAAACAAGCAGTACAATTCATTTAGACTTTAATGCGCTGCTATTGTTTTCGTTCCTTTACGTATAATTTAAATAGTTCCTTAAGCGTACTTACTCATTGTTCAGTTCAGTCTTTTCTCTTTATTATCCTCCAGAATTTTATCCAGAATATCCGTGCATGTCCTCACCTCAATCATTCTTCCAGAGAAATAATCCTAATAAAAAATAATGATTTTTGGTAAATTTCTATGTCTTAAAAACAAGTAGTGCGATTCATTTTGGATTTCATAGACTACTTTTCTACCATTATTAGATTTATTAAAAATTTTAAATATGAACTTCATTCAAAAAGTTAGTTTTTTTTAATGCTTCCATCTTTACTATCTGTTTCATTCTTTTCCGTTTAATTAAAATCCTACCTTGCGCGTTATCATTGTTCAATTCAGTCATTTCTTTTTATAATCCTTGATAATGTCCGTGCATGTCCTCAGCCTCAATCGTCTTTCCAGAGAAAGAATCCATCGTACCAATAATTAAAGCAAAGGGAACACAACATCCACTCAAAAAACAAACTCTTGAAACCCGACTTTCGAAAGGAGATGCAGAAATCCAATATTACTTCCAATCGCAATACCTCCTCCAAGTACAGAAACAACCCAAAGAACAATGCGCAAAATGAGTGTAAAAGAACACCAGCGAACAACATGAAAAATGCAGCGAATTTCGGATATTGAAAAGTGAGTTGCAAAACTACTCCCCCTCCAACACGGAACAAAATACAAACACAAAAACACAATATTATCTTTCTCTTCACGAAATCTCAAGAACATAAAATATTCCCCCAATGCCTCCTTCACCAATACATACAAGCATCATAATCATTAAATTGCTTTCCTCTATCTTCGGCAGATTTGTGCTCTGTTTATTGCTTTCGTATTGTTGCAGGGAGCTGTTCGAATGCGTGGCGTATCATTTGTCTGGACGATCGCTCATTCCAGCCCGCGATATCATATTTCAAGTTGTTGGTTCACCCAGATAGCAATATTTAGTTGCCTTCCTGATGTATGTGGGTCCGTGATATCATCATTCAGTTTTGTTTTGGCTTCATTTGGTACCCGGCGAGGCGATCGCTTATTTTTCTTGACTGCTGGTACAGTGGGAGGAAAACGTGTGTTTGCTGCAGCTTGAATTGCGGAGGGTAAAAGTGGTAGGGATTCCCGCCTGTATGTTATTGCTTTTGTGTGTGTCGTTTCAACCCAGTTCGCACTGTGATGGGTTGCGTGTTGTTGACCAATTGGGTACATCGGAAACTATTCTTCACGAAGTCACTACTGTCAAAGTGCAATTACAGAAACTATGTGAGGGATTTTTACTGTCAACTAACAAACCAGAGGATCCGAGAAGATTTTACTTCAGTTCAAATGCTCTAGCATGATATACAGAATAGCCCAAAAGTCACTAGGCCATTTTAAAATGTAATAACTTTTCTGTTATTAATTTTTTCGGATTATTTATATGTAATCCTTGGAAAATAGTTATGGAGAAATTCACGACAGAGCAACGAGTAAAAATAATCCAATTTTATCTACAAAATCAATGATCAATTGTGCTAGCCCAAAGAGCTCACCTGACCTGGGCTCCAGACCTTTTCTTGTGAGGATATCTGAAAGAAGTATACCGTAACAAACCTCGGACCATTCAGCAATTGAAGGCCAACATCCGTGAAGAAATTGAAGGAACAAGCCAAGAAACATTACGAGAGGTGATGGGGAACACTTTAGAAAGAGGCCCGCCCTTGTCAAGAACAAAATGATCACCATTTGAAGGACATAATCTACAAAACTAATTAAAAATTTCCAAGAAGTATATTCATTGTTTATAAAAGAATAAATGTGTGAATTTTTAATACATAAAAGAGTTATTCTATTTTTAAATGGTCTAGTGACTTTTGGGCCATCCTGTATAATCAAGGTTACCTTAAAATTTAATTTACCACTGTTTTGGCAGCGTTTGTCGTTTAATCTAATTGGTGCTAACCAATCAATTATCATAAAATCACATGAGAGGGATGTCCAACGCAAACACACAAAACAGATAAAAAACGGGGTTTTGAGTTCCTATAAAATAAATGCTCTCGCATACTACATATCGTTTGGTTACCTTAAAATGCCGTTTATAGGCATTTTGGCTTCGTTTGAAGTTTAATTTAACTGGCGTTGACAAACTAATTTAAGAATCTTGAGAGAAGTGGTGAAAACATTTCATGATTTACAAAACATCTTGTCGCTGTTTTAGAAACCTTCAGCATGAGAGGGTTTTCACTGTAAACAAACACAATGGAATGTGAAGATTTTACACCCGCTTTTCAAATGCTCTTGCATAATACATATCGGAGTTATCTTAAAATGTCGTTTATTGGCACGTTCCTAGTTTAATCTAATTGGCGTGTGTCAATCAACTATCATATATCAATTCGGAATTCATTCTTTGTAATTTTTTAGCGATGTTCTGAAATCGTATTGTTAGCAAGTCAAGTGCTGTCATGTTTGGAATACGCATTGGAAACACGTTTCGCTGCATAAATACTACCTTCACCTATATTTAGATTTACACAGAACATGCCTCTACACCAAAGAATTTCTTTGTCGGTACCCTTGTCATAAATGCGTCCTTTGTAGATTGAAACAGTACTCTTTGACGTCGAACATACTGACCTTAATGCTCCGATACATTTAGATTTTATCATTTGCCGTTAATATAACTGTATACAGTAACATGAAAAAGAAGCCAAAATACCAGTTTTTATGTTTCACAAGGTATACCTGAATCTGTGTGGAGTGTGCAGATAAAATAATTCGAGATGAGTTGGCCACCAAACATGAAATGTATAGTTTTATCTAATTTCAACCACTAATTTTAAGCTTCTAAATTACTAAAACTAAGTTGTAGCACTTTTTGCCGTTGTATGTGTTTAATTTTAATTAAAGTTCAATTATAATCTTCTATATACCGTTAGTGTCTTCTCCCCTCAGTATCTGTGTCAATAGAGCAATCCTATTAGTTTAATTTTTCAACCATTCATTAATGTTTATTTTACTTCAAAAATTCAGCTTAAACAGAATTCAATTTCGCGTTCTTTTAGAAAAGTTGTGTTTACACTCTTATAGGACAGAATAACTCTCACAACATGGATATTTTTGTGCCATGGAACTTGGTAATTGTGTTGTTGGTTGAGAAATGTTGGGATTTTTTTCTCGTTAGCAGCCTGTCACATATTAAACAATGTACATATCTTCGCATCATTAAGATTAACGAAGATCGATTGCCGTTCGCTTTGTCACATTCGCAGTGTCCTCCTCTTACGTGGTTGCATTTATACATATAATGTGAAGATCGTCACCACATATATAGACGCTTCACTGATCGAGCAACAAGGACTTATCCTTTTTCTGTCAAAGTATTTCGGCAATGAAATGCAGACAAGGCTACTTTCTTTTAATATGTAATGCAAAATTTATAATTTAAATCAACACCAGCCTATTTTCATTTCTCTAATTTCAAATTAAAATCAATTTGGAAAAGCAATCAAATGTATTTCAACTATCTAATTATATTTTACAAAACTGAATTCAAAGACTCCCGAACACTTACTTTTGAAGGTTCTTTGAATAATTAGAAATCGTTAAAATTTAATAAGTTCACTTCCAATGCAATTATTATTCTAAACACCAACTATATAGCAGAGATTTAGAAACAGGATATATTCGCGGAAAAAGGTACAGATATTCATTATCGTGTTTCTGAAACGAAATCACGAGTTTTCGAAAGTTTGAGTTGAAATGAAAGTTTAACGGTAATCGAAAAGTACGTAAATATGTAGTTAACCCTAACCAATAACATGTTGTGGAAGTTTGCGCCTTCCAAGAATCAATAATGGATTACGAAAAGAGAGATTTTCTTAACTATTTAATCACAGAAAACTTCCCCCCATTTTCTATGAGCTGTTTATTTTAGTTAGGTCTGGAACTTTTCAAAGCAAACTTTGACTCCATTTTTTTGGTGACGGAAAAGTTTCGTGAAGGGTTTAGATTGTTTTTACAAGTACTCGAAATAAAGCTTTAACACCTAGGAATAAAAACCTTTTACTTCATCTATTGATCCTTTATAGGAAGGAAGGATTTTCACAAAGAAATCCAAGTTACAAAGCAATACAAGCATTCTATTTGCTATATTTGTTATTTTGCTCTATTTGCTAACTGGCTTCCCTCGACAGTTTTTGCTGCTTCAGGCAAACGCAGTCGTGTCTGTGTCCTCGGCAGTTTTGTTGCGTTCTCGAACAGTTTTTGGAGCTTTGTTCGTTTCTCGTGCTTAAGTTCTTTCCTCTTCCTATCTCTCGGCTTGTCATCTTTTTAAGTTTTGCGTTGATTCGAGTTCTATTAAAAATTAATATATTTTCTTGCGTAATATTCTTTAATACATTTTACACCTATGGGCTCTAAGGGAACAACGTAGTGAGCTGAAAGTAGTTGTGTTGACCTAGAAACTGCAGACAGAATTAGCTGTAAATATTTCATGACGCCAGAGCTCACGGTTGGAGTTTCGTTGTTTCGGACAAATCAAGACGTACCTTGTTTCCTGAGCAGCAGTTTCGTTTTGTTGTTGAAAACCTTTTTGAGCTATGTCAGCTTTAAATACTTGCGTTCTTTCCTCTTCAGATTGCTCGGCTCGTGACAGTTCTCGGTACTTTGTGTTGATTTGTCTCTTTCGTAACGTTCTATATGAAATTCTAAGAATATAGTTATAAGGGTTCTTAACTAGTTGAAAATAGTTACGTTAACCTAAAAATTTCATACAAAATATACTAAAAATTTCATGACGCTAGAGTTCAGCATTCGAGTGCTTCGTTGCTTCAGAAAACAGATTTTCTGCTGATATATAAGATATGGTTTATCATCATTTCCGTTTTCCAATGAAAATTTATTACGTCTTAGATCTAAGGTGCAATTTACTTTCCACTTTATTCATCACTTTTAAAAACTAATTTACATCTCGTTTATTAATTTAAAAATTAGTAAATGAAACTTTTAAATTTTGTAAGCTTTTAAGGCATCAAATATCCTTATGGTAATTTTGTCGTGAAACTATCCTCAGAATTATTTTATGAAGTCCTCTCGTCCGCTTAAGGTCTTAAATCTTAAGATTCTTTAAAATTTATTTATTTATTACAAGGATCAATTCATAGGATATGTCTTGTTATAATTGTGTTACCCTTCATCTATACAGCTAATTCATCAAATCAAAACAGTGTGTATGCTTCTGCGATACTCATCAATGATTAAATATTAGTAAGGACCGAAATTATCAAAGTACATAAAATATTTGTACCATATCTGATTTCAAAGGAAGGTCCTAAAGCTCATTTCGTTTCCTGAATGACTTTATTAATAATAGGTAACGATAACATAAATGTACTGTAAAAAAGTAGACATAAATAATCTTCCGCCTTATCTACAAGGATTAGAATAACCTTCAACTAGCCTTTTACTGTCTGTCACCCACGAGAACTGCACCATGTGCCTCTCAGTGATCATAGAAACGAGACAGCACATGTTCTGCAGAAGATTATTGAAGTATTAGAGTTTATCACATTGGCGTACTTAGCAAAAATTGGCATTCCTGCTTCAGGCTTGTATTCGTCAAGATAGCAAGATAGCGCAACCAAACCCCTCTCCCCCTACATGTCATTTTCTTCGATAGCTAATGAGTCTCCAGAACGTATTGTAAAAATGCAATCATCTCATATTTCGTTTTATTCCTCCAGGAGTTTCTGAAATGAGAGGGATTGATCCCGGACCGTTGCCAATAACCCATTGCGTTTCTCCAGGGCGCCGTTAATTCAACTATCTACCTAAAATGAGAGGATTAATAATGGTAATTAGTTAACGTCGCGCTGGAGCAACACAACGGACGATGGTCTGGGATCAACCCCCAAATGAAAGATCCAACACCACGTAATTTTGAACCACGGTCAGATGATGGGGTCAACACCTGAGCTAGCACCCCATTGTCCAAAACTTCTGCACCCCTCCAACGTGAGGACATTTGAGGTCATGGCAGATTTAACTTGCACCAACCCCCATGTACACGAAGGTCTTTGGCTAGACCGAGTTTCGAAATCGCAACCTAAAATGAGAGGATACATGACTATAAGAGCTAGAGAATAGCTTTTAAATAAGACGAAATGGTGGAAACTGCCATCATCCCCGTCGCTAAACTGCCCATTGCAAATTCGCCAAAACCTCACCCAAATTTCTCGACTCAAAACTCGCGAGC
This sequence comes from Meta bourneti, assembly GCA_933210815.1. Taxonomy (NCBI): domain Eukaryota; kingdom Metazoa; phylum Arthropoda; class Arachnida; order Araneae; family Tetragnathidae; genus Meta; species Meta bourneti. Next base: position 72,384,749 of record OW119927.1, on the reverse strand, counting down.
CCTGTTTCTATAGTGATCGCCATTGCCAATTGGCCAGTTTTTGTGGTAGACAGAAACTGAATCAATCATACCAGTATTCTCCTAATCCACGATCATTTTTTTTCAAGTGAGGAACCATGACTAGGACTCGAACTCATAGTCTGTTGAACCAAGGGTCTGAGCGCTAATCACTCAATTACCAGACCGTCTAATCCATATCGAATGTTTATCTTCTAATACACTTCCAATTCAAAAACGAATCTAATATCAACTTAAACCAAAGTATTTCACTGCTCCATCCTAATCCTCTAATTCCTCCAACAACGGTTTCAACGACATACGTCGTTCATCAAGATCTGACCAATTTTACTAATGACGAGATATCTCGTCATCAAGACACTGCCGATTTTTTGATGATTACGAAATCAAGATCTGGTCAATTTTCTTCTAATGATGAGATATCTCGCCCATTAAGATCTGGTCAGTTTTGCTAATGACGAAATACCTCGTCGATACAACCACCAGGAGGATTAACACATAATTATGAAATATTTTTGCTTCCCAACATTTTAAAACTCACTGAATTACATTCAATCTCTAAAATAAGATCCGTAAAGTAACAATATTTTCACACTCTTAATAGAATATTTTGCTTATCGTAATAAAATATCACTCCAGATATTCCTTTCCTATAATGACTACTAATAACAGATAATGTAATCAGCAGAATATTCTAAGCTCGCCTATTAGAGTCATTTCTTTTCTTCTAGGGTGCGGAACATCGGCCATAATTACATGCTTCCTGCAAGTCGGAAGCTTCGTTCATACCCTCCATCCACTTCTCTTTCTTGGATTTTTCAAAGAAAAGAAAACCTCTGCTTTATTCAGCTTCTTTGTTCCCTGCTGGCTAACACTCACCTTACCTCCTTTGTTCGGGGAGAGGAAGGTTGTTGCAATTTTTAAAGTGGCTGATAAGTGATCACAAACAAACGGTTGGCTTTCTTAGGATACAAGCTGAATTGAACATAAACGAAAAGCTGATTCACAAAAAAAACATCGCGTGCTCTTTGCTCGCTTTAGACTGACTAGTGGCACGTGTTTCTGCAAGGTGGAGGGAAAATGGCAGAAATGTTCTATGTGACGTTACATACAAGTTAAAGAGTAATTGTCTGCAAATTTTAAAGATTCATATAAAAGTCGCGTACTCACTTGTGAACAGTAACATGTAATGCAACCAAATTCGCTTATGTGTAAGAAGAATAATCGTGAACCTCTCGAACAAGAATCGTGAACCTTGCAATGCTTGCCGTTATCCGACCTATTGCCGGTTTTTGTGACGCATCCAAATGCTTTCCCATTGAGTGGACGTCGTAAAGAGCTGTTCGCTAGTGTACAATATGAACAAGGTTAGTGAACAACTTTGCAGCGCTTAGAGCTGTCTTACCTATTGTCGGTATTTGGACGAATCCAATAGATTTCTCATTAGGTGGGCGATGTAAGGAAATATTCGTCATTGCGCAATGTGAACAGGGCTAGCAAAGATCGGAGCTATCCGAACTATTGCCGGTTTTTTCAACGAACACAAAGGATTTGACAGAAGGTGGACGCTATAAGGAGCTGTTTGCTGTATAAGACTAGTGAACAACCTTGTAACGTTCAGATCTATCAGACCTACTGCCGGTTTTTGTGACTAACACGAAGGATTTCGCAGTAGGGGGACGCTGTAAAGAGCTGTTTATTAGTGTCAATTTTGCCCCGAACCTTCCCTTAGTACTCACTGTAGAAAAATGGATTCGTCAGCACACTCCGAACTGAATTGGACTGCGAGTGATGTATTACTGGCAAGTGGTATACGGTTCATCTGAAGCTGATTACATTACATGTTACAGATCACTAGTACTGAAATTTTTTGATTCAGCTTAGGCAAAGTACATAGTGTTAATATGTATAATACACTGCTGGCCACCGTAAATGCAACACCCTGAAGGAAGCATGCAAATAATATGAAATTTACAACATGCATTAGCGGAGGTGAGATATGCAAATGATTAGAATTTCAGCGCAGACGCACATCACGCGCGCCTGTGGCGCCACTTCAAAGCGCTATTTAAGGCTTGGAGATTTCGACGATTTCAAGTACGGCAATTGTGTTTTTCTTGTGGTTTTTTCAAAAAAACGATCAATTATGCCTCGTAGAAAACAGCGATCATCTTTTGATCAAGTATCCGAGTTCGACAGAGGAAGAATAGTGGCCTACCGAGATTGTGGATTATCTTTCAGGGAAATCGGTAGTCGTGTTGGACGAAACCAAACAACTGTAATGCGGATATGTGATCGTTGGATGCAGGAGGGTACGACGGACCGACGTGTTCGATCGCATCCACCTCAGTGCACCACTTCACGTGATGACAGGCATATTGTGCGTATGGCAGTGACGGATCGCTCAGCCACATCACGAACCATAGCACAGCACATTCAGTCTTTACCGCATCATCCAGTGTCTGCGCGTACCATTCGACGCCGTTTACAGCAGAGTGGTCTGTCCGCAAGACGTCCATTGCTTCGTCTACCCTTGACGCAGAACCACAGACGTTTCCGCCGCCAATGATGCGATGAAAGAAGGATGTGGACGGCAGAATGGAATGAAATTGTCTTTACTGACGAGTCACGCTTCTGTCTGCAACACCACGATGGTCGGATTCGAGTCTGGAGACACCGTGGAGAGAGGATGCTGAACAGCTGCGTTATGCACCGCCACACTGGTCCTGCACCGGGTATTATGGTATGGGCAGTATTGGATATCACTCTCGCACTCCTCTAGTACGCATTGCCGGTACTTTAAACAGCCAGCGCTACATCTCCGAGGTGTTGGAGCCAGTTGTCCTTCCTTACCTTCAGGGCTTGCCCACAGCCATATTTCAACAGGATAATGCGCGACCACACGTGGCACGCATTGTCCAAGGGTTCTTCGTCAATCGCCAGATTGAATTGCTTCCCTGGCCAGCTCGCTCTCCGGATCTTTCGCCGATAGAAAACATGGGGTCCATGGTTGCTCAACGATTGACCCAGAATACATCCCCAGCTGCCACACCAGATCAACTTTGGCAACGTGTGGAAGCTGCTTGGTCTGCTGTACCCCAAGAACACATCCAAAGTCTCTTTGAATCAATGCCGAGGCGTGTGGCAGCGGTGATCTCCAACAATGGCGGCTACTCTGGCTACTGATTTTGGCAGGAACCACACTTCACAGAGGTCTATAAATTTAATCATTTGATACTTGGTCAACATGTTATCTACAAAATAAATTTTGTTGTGATATCTCTTGTCTTTCTTGGTGTTGCAATTTGGGTGGCCAGCAGTGTATATGTCTCAATATCAACTTATCAACACTCAAAGTATATATCATCCTGATCTACATTTTATTCCAAAAATAAAGCATGGAATATAAATTCTGAAACGTCGAGCAAATGCATGGATCTTATTGGATGAAACTTATTACGGTCTTTCAGTGGGATATGTAAACACTAAATCACCGCCAAACAACCAATAGATTCAACGTCAAATATGCGAATTAGGCACATGATATAAATGACACATTAATATCCAAGAGTTGAGATACTCAAAGCAATGTTTTCTAAACTTTAGGGTTGACTTCAATTAGATTTTCTTCATTATGTTTTGCAGAAAGGGTTTGGAAGATTTCCAACGCTAACGCAAGCAGTTAAGAGACTTGTGACACAGTCCTTTAATTAGGGGGAAATTCCTTTCCTGTAGATCACACCGTAATTTTTCGTTTTGGGGAACAATTTCAAACATGCGGAAAAATCACACCTCATGGTCGCAACTCTTGTGTTCCATTCTACAAGTGGTTGACAAATTCAAAAACTTTCCTTCAGCCTTTCAGTAAAATCATTAAAACATTTTTGCTTTGCCACAATAATCCCCTCTTCGCAGCAATACTCATTTTATTTATAGTAGACATTTTTCAAAGTCAAATGATACTTTTGGTTTAATAGCATGACTCTAGGGACGTGGCTTTCAAGAGTTGGTCAGATACTTCCTTGACCGGCTATACCATTCAAGTTTTGAATTCAAACTTATGTTTTTAACAGTCCTGGTGATTTATTTTCGGGTCGAAAACTGTCCTGTATTGGCCAACCACTGGTGCAAAAACTTATTCCAAACTGTCACCAGTTCTGAGCAAGGGACATTTTGTTTTTCCTACTTCGATCTTTGTTCTCCCTTGCACTAAAAGGGCAGTTTTGTCTCGGCGAGATATCTCGCCCTTAGAAGAAGTGACCAGATTTTGGACGAGATATCACGTCAAACACTTGGAGGGTTGGTTAAAAGTGCCGAAAGCGATGTGAATATATATATATATATGTATTCATATATGTATGCCATATATATATGTATGTATCAAGAAATGAATTTTAAAGTTCTTTTCTGGAAAGGTACAATGACGAGTAATTAAGGTGAATTTTTGATTGACAGAAAAACGTGCAGAGAAAAATATATGAAAATTTACTATGTTTGACAAATCGTATCACACTATCATTCGTCAAAGGAACCATAGTGGTCTAAACATTTATTCCAACGTGGAACCAAATCATCCATGCCCTTTTCAAAGAAATCTTGCTCCAGGTTCCCTAACTAGGTAAGTGTAGCCTGTTGTGCCTCTTCCAGTGTATGGAAACGCTGCCCACGGAGGTGTTTCTTCAGGGGGCCAAACAAATGATAATCCGAAGGGGCTAAATCAGGGCTAAACGGAGGATGGTCAAGAATTTCCCACTTTGATACTGCTCACTGAACCATATGAGCTATTCAGTGCATTTGCAATATCATGCAACCTCACTCTTCTGTCTTCACGAAACATGGCATCGACGACAGCCACATTCGTGTCGTTACACCACACGTACACTTGTTTCTGCGACATAACTCTCTCCATAGACTTCCAACAATTCTCGATGAATATCACATGTTTTTTCCCCTTGGCCCATAAAAAACGAATGACACCGCGCACCTCCTCCTTGGAGTAATGCTCAAATCGATGCGCCATCTTTGATTTGCTCTAAGCACAAGACGGGTTGACGTAGAAGTTTCTACAAGCCGTCACACTTCTATCACCTTGGTACTTGCAACATATAAAAAAATTAATTAGCTACACCAAAAACTCTGAGTTTTAGAGACAAATTCACCTTACTTTTTGATATAACCTTGTATTTCGCTTTTAACTCTCTAAAAGGTTGACACGCATTTATCCGTTCTGCAACCCACAGCCTTCACTGCATGAGTTATAAGTAGTTTTGACTTTCTTAATGAAGGGAATATTTCCTAGAATTCTTTCAGTCAATATATGTGATTATTTAGTCATTACGCGTACTGGTGGAAAAAATACAATACAATATTTCTTGGAAATCATGACGTTCAAAAGGATAAAATTTATAAAACTTAATTATGGTTACAATTTAAAGAATTATGTTTGATGAATATTTCATTAACTTTTATTCAAATTAACATAGCAAATTTTAATTACAGGGCTTTCTCATAATAATATAAATAATAAATTGCTTATAGTGAGGCATGCTTTAAAAAGTTCATTCTATAAGCATGGGAAATGAAAAGTGCACAGCATGTAATGTTATAAATATGCAGTCTCAATAAAATTGTTGGTTCACATTAACGTTCAATTAGTGAAGAGTTGGAAACAAAGGAGAAGAAAAAGATTTTACTTCTGTATGACTCCTGCAATTGTTTCTCGGTATTTAAATTCATAAGTGCAAGCCACTCGTTATTGGGCCGTTGAAATATTCTAGTCTAACTATTTTTGGAAAAAATGTTTGCAGCATCGTAAAAAGAATGGCAGTTAACTATTAAAATTGAGAGACTTGGGTTTAACTCCAAATATTGCTCGACAATAAACATGTCGTCATATTTTGATTTTTGAAATTATACGAAAGAAATGTGAGTGTTTGGGGAATTTAGAGCTCCAAATAGTGAATACTACATTGTAAGTTTTTAAAATAACTTATATCTGTATATCATACAGAAAGGAAAAATGTAATGCATGAAATATTAGTCTGAAGTACTTTTGACATATTTTAGTCGATTCATGTTTCCACTCATTTCTAATATTTGTATTGAAACCGATTTTTTACAGTGTGACAAGAAATACAAAAATAGTTTCCATACATTCGATTATTTTTACTACTCATGCTGTTGAATGAGTTACATGGGATACATCCCTTATCAAAAGAAATTATTCACATATTAATTGTATGTTTAATATATATTTATAGATATTTACATTCATATAGCTTTATATTAAATAAATATTTGCATTTATGCATGAATTAATTATACTGCACCACATTTGTTTGTCCATGAGTAGCATATGTAACTTTTTAACCAAGTGATCTATTTCCCCAAAATCCGAAAAGTAAATATTTAATTACGGCGTATTCGCGTCTTTGTGTTTCACTGATCACAATATGAATTTTGAAAACATTTAGAATAGATTTTGCTTTTGCATTGATCAGGGATTAAGAATGAATTACTTACAATAAAGTATCTTGGTTCATAATAATAGAATTCACGTACATGTAATTTACACCCTCTAAACAAAGAATCATACCTCTTCCAAGACCAATAGAGACGTTGTAAATAAGCATCAACTAGCTTTTCAAACTTATATAACTGAAGTCTGCTATTGTCAACTTATATGAAGACTGCATACAAGATAGTTCTATACTCGGATACCAAAACATTGTGTCTCGTTTAACCAGCACCAGAACTCCTCACTTCCACTCATGTCTAAATGATATTTGTGCTGATTCATCCTTAATGGTACATTTCTATACTAGAATCACTACCTCAAATTACTTAATCTTCATGGTGGTTAGGTCGACAAAGTATCTCGTCATTATCAAAACTGAGCAGATCTGGATGGACGAGATATATCCTCGAAACCACTTGGTCTCTATGCCAGATGACCAGCAGTTTGCACCCCCCCCCTGACATCTGCACAGAAAGTCACGCGTTTACAGTGAAGTTTGGAACATCGACAGTGGAGTTCACAACAGTGGGGCAATGTCATGTTCAGTGACGAGTCCAGATTTACTATGCAAACTGATTCTCTTCGCACCACGATCTGGAGAGAACGTGGAACGCGTTTTCACCAGGGAAACATCACGGGAATACATCGTTTTCCTTCAGGGGGAGTCATGGTCTGGGCAGGCATCATGCTGGACGGCCGCACAGACCTCCACATCTCGGACACGGGGTCTATTACCGGTCAAAGATACAGAGACGAAGTCCTTGAGCCTACCGTCCGCCTATTTCGAGGTGATGTCGGACCTGGTTTCATATTCATGGATGATAACGTGCCTTCTCATCGTGCAGCCCTGGTCGACGCCTTCCTTCAAAGTGAAGATATCCACCATGAAGTGGTCTGCCAACTCTCCTGATCTCAATCCTATAGAGCATGTGTAGGAGGATATGCTCGAGAGACATATTGCAGCCCTCCGCCACCCACCAAGCTCCGTTCCGAGATTGAAAACTGCTCTTCGTGAGGCTTGGAACTCTTTGAGTACAACTCATCCATACCCTAATCGAAAGTATGGGAAATCGTTGTGCAGCATGCGTGGCTACCAGAGGTTCCTACACACCATATTTAACTTCATAATCACATTGTTTTAATCATTCTGTTTCACTAAAGTTGGCCCACGTATTGTGAACCTTTTTCTTTCAACCCTTTTCTTTGGATAATAAAAGTCATTATTATTCTTGTTTTGCATTTTCTTTTTCTATAACCCTATTTCACCAGCATACAGCGTTTCCATGCATTCCGATGTAGATTTACTGAAATATTCACATAAACAGCTATTATGCTTAACTTTTTGACATGGGTGTATTTCAGAAAGTTCTCCAGAAAATCACTTTTCCTGTTAAATAATAAACTTCCTGTTAAATAGTAAAATAGGCTATATTGTCACTCAGGTCTACTTACACAGATTTTATCTTATTTGATTCAGATAATACCTTTTTGCTTAAAGAAAAGACTTTGGTGCACATTTTGTTTTTCGTTATTTGGCAGAACACATTTTTTCACAGAGTAATTAAGATCGATTCCACAATTGAACCCTAGTCCGTTGTTAACAAAGAACAAGCAATCAGACTAGAAACTCCTTTGAACATCGAGATTTTGGAGCACATTTGATCTTCTATATTGGAGAGAACTCTTTAATGGTATTTTATTGAATATGCGACTTATAATTCATAGTTCCTGTTTTTTATCCTTTTCTAATGTATATTGCATTTCATGTTGATAAAAGGCATCGTGATATCGTTGCCAATACACCAGATTTATGTACCAAGATGTAATGTAATGAATTCATTTGCTCAGATAAATTAAGATTGATTTCTTAATTTAATCGTAGGTCGTAGTTAACAAAGAACAAGCAATCAGACAAGAAACTTCAATGAATATCAAGTCATAATCATATTATGTTGGCATGACTTGCTTTTCATTAGAACTATTGCAAATACGCAATGATCAAGTCCTTCACTCTATGTCAGGCTGTATACAACTGCAGTTGGTCTGGATTTTCTTTTATATGATCCATGTCACATATAATAAACCTGGTAGAGTACTTTGAGGGAGGAGATATTGGATTCATGAAGTGGCTAGCATATTACCCGGCTCTTAGTCCTCTCGAAGAAAATGTTCACCCCCAAATACCACCCAGGAACTGCAAACTTATCTGAAAGGAATGACAATGATTGCTATCAACCCCTCTAGATCAAATTTTAGTGATAAAGCTTTGATGGGGCCAATCTAATATCAGATTTTTCCAGAAGTCTCTACTGATTATTATTCATAAATTGGCAATGTTATTGTATCGTTCAGAACGTTTATACTCTTTATAGCTAGCTGTCTGCGATACTCATTTAAAGTTTAAAATTTCTGCATCTACGGAGGTATACTACTCTTATATAAGACCAATTAACTGTGAACACTCATTAAATCTGGTTGGGTTTAACTCTATTAAATAATATTTTGAAAGGTAATGTAGTATTTAGTTAACAGGAAACTAATCATCAGTAGGAAAATTTTATTAATCCATGGAAAATTTCATACAAAATAATTAAAACTGCAAAATATGTATAGGTGTGTAATTTGGTCCAGTTGATCACGTAAGGTGAACTTTACTATAAAGATTTTAAGCTTTAAAATATTTATAACAGGTGGTTAGAAGGTTAAAGTAAAGAATTTGCTAATACTTCTGACGAAAATAGATCGCGATATTATTTGTTTTTTGTCAATTCGATATTTACTCATTTTATTCCAAATTCTTGGAGATGCCTATCCATGCGTTGAGAATTATCTCCCTTATGTAAATTGTATTAAAACCAGATTTGGTTCTTAATATAGATTTTGCCCTAGCCCTCTATGTAGGTATACTGTCCTCTGAACTACACTACAGGCCATCGCAAAAATGCAACACTATGAAGGAAGCATCCAATATCCTTGAAATTTGCACGATTCCTATATCATGGAAAGTTATGCAAATAAATTGCACTGCAGCGAATATGCAAATGAAATGCGTCAGTAACGCCTCTGAAGAAACTGACGCACGCTAAAACCCACTATTTGAATTAAACTACCTTTATTGAACAATCTCTAGTTAAACACCAGCACATATCAGAAGACAATTCACTTAACAAAAGTAAACAAATTAATATCATAACTTATCATCAGTAAGTAACAGACAGTAAGCAACATAAGCTACCTTTACAAACTGAGCATCATTTTGCAACCTCCACAAACATATCTAACGCATTTTCATCACTCAAAGTATTCCAGCACTTTTCTCGCATAAATACCATAAGAAATCATAGTAGCGCCGAAACCATAAAACCGCCAGCATTGTTTCAGCACTCTCTGTAAGCAATATAAAAATGGAGAACAGATAACCTGTTTTAAGTATTAGAATAGAGTATTCTTGCTGTTTCTCTGTGTATAGGAAGTTTAATTATGCCTCGTCGAAAATACGGTAGTCATACGAACACGTTTCTGAGCTTCACAGATGAAGTATTGTGGTTTATCGAGACTGCGGATAATCCTTCCAAGAAATCGGTGATCGTGTTGGACGAAATCCAGCCACAGCAATGTGAATTTGGAATCGGTGGATGCAGGAGGGAAGAACTGATCGACGGGAACGATTACAACAACCTTGCCCCACCACCGAACGTTCGTGTTTGATCCCCTACCGTCGACAATAGCCCGTTGTTTGCCTCCAATACCACGTCAATTATAACATCTACCTGCCACCTACGAGAGGACAGACATCTTGTGCGTATGGCTATTACGGATCGTAATGCAACATCAAGAACCCTAGCTCAATGATTTAGGTATTTCACAACTTCTGTCAGCACGTACAATTCGACATCATCTGTAGCATCGAGAATTTTTTCAAGGCTTCCATTGCTGCTACAATCTTTGACTACAACACAAGCGCTTGCGACTGCAGTGGTAGGTAGAATACCGCACATGGACAAATGAATGGCAAGACATAGCATTTTCAAGTGAATCTCGATTCTGTCTACAACACAACGATGGTCGTATTCCGATTCAGGCAACTGACGGATCGATACTTGCACACCGTTTCGTCACTTGGTTTTATGGTATAGGGCGTCATTGGATTCTACTCTCGCACCCGTGTAGTACGAATTTCTGTTACACTCAACAGTCACTGCTATTTCTCTGAAATTTTAGAGCCTGTTGTCCCTTATCTTCAGGGCTTGTCTGCAACCAGTTTTCAATAGTACAGTTCGCCACCGCACCTGACATGCAACGTGCAACAATTTCTCAATGTCCAAGAGGTTTCACTTCTTCCATGGCCCATCCTTCAGTACATCTGTCTCCCATCGAATATGTCTGATACATGATCGCCGAACGACTGGCACACCACATACCATCCGCGGCTAATATGAAAACTTTAGCCACGTGTGGAAGCAGCAGGGACTGACATATCCTAAACACACATCCAAGGCCTCTTTCTTTCAATGTCGAGACGCCCAGAAGCAGTTATTGCCACCCACGGTGGCTACACAAAATATCGATTCCCTTGCGATCAGAAAGTCGAAAGGAGCTGTAATTCCAATCATTTCACGATTGTGCTTTATGTTATTCTTATAATAAATATGGGTTTGATATCTCTTGCCCTTCATGGAGTTGGATTTCAATGGCCAGTAGTGTATAATGAAATTAGAAATAAATGCTGTTCCAGCCCCAACTGCTCGCGTTCGAAAAAGGAAATGTGGGGAAATACATTCCGGAAGTAGTTGATGATCCCATTCTGAAAGAGGACGAAATTTGTTTCAAAAGCCCCCAAAATACAAGTGGACCAAATTAAGTGGACTTCCATTGCAATACTTGATTAGAATTTGTATAAACAACTAGCTAGGTATAAAGCATTTTCAGTGAATTTTAAAGTCAATCGGCGTGGAACGTTATGAGTTATTCTATTATTCTCAAGTAACCGCTCTGCGTTTCACTTTTAAGGTGGAAATGACCTATCTTCACTGATGACAAACACTTATTGAATAACGTGATATGTAGTAGAATTTTGACAAAATTTCATTGAAATTTAATTAAAGAACGCTATATGATCACAGAAAAAATTTTTCGCGTACATTCTAAAAATGTAAATGTAGCACTTTTACCTGTATGCTCATGAGTAAACCCAGATCGAAAGAATTTATGAAATATATTTCAGTTAGAAACAAAAGGATTAATTTATGAGTTTCGTGAATGTGAAATATAAAATATATAGTTTCATCTGAGAGAGAGAATGCATTCAAATAAAACTATCCAACAAGATGCATCTTAAATATTATTGTCCAATTTATATTCCTCTGAAATAACGTTAGTTCCTTATACTCTGAAATATGCTAAATTTTAGTAGTTTCTGCAGAAGAATATGATCTAGAAGGGAGTATTGAATTACGTGTAAGTTAGTCCATTACAATGAACGCTTTAAATTTTTCAGAGCTTACAAGCTATAAACAATACTTCGATATCATCTGGCCCTAGTCGAATGATGTAAAAAGTTATAAAATATTAAGAGCCTTCTTTCTTTCTATTTGGTACTTTTTTTTACAATTCACTTAAACATGTTGCTCCGAAGGTTTGAAAATCTATGTCTAACGTTTCAAAGCAGTGTACTGATATAGCATAAAACTTATGAACTAAAGAACTATTATGTATAAGCTAGCGTGTATACCCGTTGTTGCTAGGGTTGAATTAGTTCTGTGTGTATGTAAATATATTCAGAAATATCACGATCGCTTAGAAATGTTTTTGAATAACTTAAATGCCCAGGAAAAAAATTATAAATTTTATTTATTTTAGAATTGCTATAATTGCCTTCGGATGCAAGTAAGTATATGCGCTATATTAAAGCAAATTATTCTTTTTACATATATCACATTCCAGGTGCAAGAGTGCCATCAATAATAAAATGGGTTTTGAGTTTGAGAGTGATTATAAACGCCTTTTTATCTCTCTCAGAGTCTGCAAAGGCAGTGCAACTTCAGTTCTATTAAAAAGTAGTTCATAGTTAAGGTTTCTTACATTGCTTAGCATACAACTATATGGAAGTTAATGTTGTGTAGTAGTGACTAAGGTCCACACAATACTCCCCTCTAGAATTTAGCATTGACTTAATTCGATAAATGCTACCACTAGTTGACTTTGCTATTTACGTGAAACCGTGAAAGCTGCGAATTTATTTCCATAAACGTGGGCATTCAATGATTGATTCTGACCATAGAGGAAATATAAAAGTATAGTGAGCAATGCTAGCTTTTTAATGCGCCCAAGATCATGTAACCAAAACTAGTAGTAACCCGTAGACTATTTTCGTCTGCTAGCTGGAAAGATTCAAAATTTGATTGATCCATGGGAGTGAGAAGACGCCTATCCATTGATTCATCGTGGACCTTTAATTGAATCATTATTGGTCCACGAGACATAGAAGTAGACTAGCGATTTCATCATTTTTGTCGGTACTCTATAGATATGCACATTCACCCACACACACTAACCCTGTCATAAGATGTTATATCACCAAAGGAGGTGGATGATAACATGCCAAATCCATCAACCAAGTCAATTTTTCACAGAGCCGTCACGTGACTACTAGTCGACATGTTGGTCACACTTTTCGAAGCTCCTCTCAATAACAATGCTTTGTTTACATATGGCTTATTTCTGATTGTGGCTGATTGACTGGGCTTGCGTTATCTCTTATCTTGCAGCCGAGCAAGTGTGGTGTCATGTGAAATGGAGGTTGAGAGAACAATGACGGGAAGCCGTCATAAAATAGTTGTATCTTAATCGTAAAACTGACGAATCTAAGGAGAATAACTGACCAGTTTTCCGACTATTTCAAACGAGTTACAATGCTTCTAGAAAGGCGCATTATTTGACTTGTGACACTTGTATCGGATATATCTGACTGCCATAAGCATTAAGGCCGGTCACGCACTGGAGCAGCATTCGACAAAATACAGGACATGTGCTTGCGTACTCCCGTTTCTGTACAAAAAATGTGTCTGTACGCATGAATATTTCAGCCGAATTGAGAAGTCTGAGATAAACTGGATCAACGATAGTCCCCCGATATCGAAGAAACCGTTTTCACAATGTCTGCTTGGAGGTTGGAAACGAGGTTTAAACCTTCGTTTCGGTGCAACTCCAAAACCAGTGGTTTAACATTCGTTTGAGGGGAAACGCATGCGAAGTACAAGAAGCGAGGCAGGTTGTCAACAAAAGAAAATGGAGGACACATTTCATTCTGAGCTGAACTACAGTATTCTAACTGAGAATTCTCAAACATTGAGTGTAGTAACTGAGATTGATTAAAATTTCTAAATATTTATTCATGTGATGGAACTTTACTGATGTTATCAGCTTTCGGAATCCCTTGGAATATTTCGGAATATACTTGATCCCTAAAAGTGCAGCTGCGTTGACCACGGCATATGCAAATTCGTCGCAGATTAAAAATGATTTTGTTGCTTTATTATTTTCTAAAGAAAAATGACAATGTGTGTTACTTCACTTTGCACCAACTCACAAATACTAACGAGAATAAAAGTAATCGAATTGCATTCATTTGGCAAGTGATTGAGTAGAATTCTTTCTTGCTTTACTTAAATCAAATCTGAAATCAAATCAATACATATAAAGCAGAGTTGGCGTCTGTCTTTCTTTATGTTTGTATGTATGTTCTCTATACAAATCTACACCGTTTGACCAATTAACACCAAATTTGGTACACTTAAACTTTGGAACCTTGCGAGTAACGCAAGCTACATACTAACCCCCGTTCTCTTTAACCTAGGTGTGCAGAGGGGCTAAATCAATTCGAAATTTCCATAAGAAAAACATTGAGCATAAAACAATTGCGGTATGCAACTCAGTTTGTTTTACCAGTATTGATCGAAAATCAAATTTTCTAAAAAATGTTTTACCAGTATTGCTCAAAAAAACATTTTTTCCCGAAACGTTATACTATTTAAACAATTTAAAATTCGAATTATGTTTGAACTGATTTTTTATATCTTTCCACAATATAAATAATTTAGGAATATTTGAATGATGAAAAATGTATATTTAAAATACTTAATTTTACAACGCATTTTGTAATGGAACACGAAAAGCCAAAACAAAAATTCATTGACGATAAAAGCATAATTTTGCAATTCGGTATCTGGCAACGCCAGAATTAATTTTTTATTTTATAAATTAGATTTAGAATTCCGTGTTCGTGTATTTGAGTTAAGACAGAAATGTTGCGGTCATGTTTGAGCATTTCTAAGTTTTGTAAATTTGTGTTCTTTATGTAAATAATTCATTATTGTCTAACAATATTTTTCAAGCGCCTTTTCGAATTTCTCTATTTCAGACTATTCTCATGACGTCGAAATTCGACACTCTTGCTCAGATCTTTCATTTTTTGGAATTCTACATTTGTCAAAGACCAGAATTTTGTTTCTGTTTGTATTTAAGAGTTCTATTACTTTTCATATTAGAGATGTTATTTTGGAGTTAATTTGTAATGAATTATTTTTATTTTCTGCCAAATACCATAAGACGGGTAATTTCTTGGTTGTATATGTATATTTCGACGAACTTTCCTTAAGTCTATGGTTAAATAGGTTATAGTTTGTAGAATTCTGTTTCATAAAAATAAATGGAAACCTCTAAGTAAGGTATATAACTTCTTATTTTAAATAACTGGTAAAGTTCAAATAAAGTTATTCTAAAATAAGATATGTTACGTTAAATCAAAACGGGTAACCATACATTATAGTTCAAAGATATTTCTAAATTTTGACATATTTTCATTACAAGACGATTAAAATCCATTTAATTTACATTTGTTTTTCATGTTTTATGGGTATTATTGAAAGCTGTACTCCATAGTCAAGTAACTACATCTATCATTCTAAATAGGCACATGGTTCGCATATAGAAACTGAGTATCTCAATTGAAAAAGTACCTTAAGGATTCGATTTAAAACCTAATTTTTCTGTTGCGCGAAAGCGAATTTTAAATAAAACATTGCTGGTCTTTGGAATAATATAGTAAGGAAGTATGTAAACTAGGACTGTTTAAAAATATAAATTTTTTTCTTGTGGCAGAAGGTCGAGGTTGCTTACTTGAAGTTGAAACTGATCGTATACAACCTTAGGTACCTGTTAAACATTCTTTGAAAGCAGTGATTTTGTAAAAAGTGTAATCGATTGAGTATGCTTTGTCTACACTGATGACATTTGTTTTAAAAACAAGCTCCGTTATTCCACGTGCGGCTGAATGGAATTTTCAAGAAAAAAATGTGTGCTTCAAAATAAATTAACCACAAATGCCGTAACACTCAATTTTCCATCCTCTCACAATGATAATGTATTTCGAAAACATTGAATCTATGGTGCAAATTACCACAAATAATAAATATTGATTGGAAAACTGATTGCAAGACTATACGCTGAAAGTTCCTCATTTTTACTGAAAATGAACTTAATTGACATTCGTAATCACTCCAAAGCTCAAAATTGACTTCTGAAGTCATCTCAGAAAAAGCTTTTGTAGTTTGCCTTACAGCAAGAGTGTGATGAATATGAAATGGATTATATGGATGGATATATTATGCATACAAATTTGCTTTCGAAGTAAATTTTAGAAGCTATGAAAAAGTTACAGTGATGTTAAAAAATATATTCAGTACACTTAAAAGAATGCTTGCATTTTTCTATGAAATAGAATTAACAATTAACAACCAACTCAACCCGAGCAGCGCCGGGAAATTCTGCTAGTACCTGTATAAAACACTCTTTTGTATTCCAAATCTGATTTAAATTGCGCTATTAAAACTATCCCGTATACATTTTATTAAAATCAAAATTGGGAATCTATTCTGCCGGCGAAGTATCTGGCCAGTATGGAATGTTTTAGATTCGGGCGTCGTAAGAAATGTAACGATAGTAGCCAATCACACCGAGCTTATCGCTATAATTGGGAAATCACTCAATTCGTGATTGGTGAATACGACTCCTTGGATTAACCCTGACCCGCAGATACACGGATTAACTCGAGACTTATTAATGCGGCCGTATTCCCAAGTCTGGAGTGAATAGGGCCGTAGTGCTAATGCCGTAGTTCAGGTTAGTAGTGCTAATGCCTTAGTTCAGGGTAGTAGTGCTAATGTTAGACCAAAGTGTAGCTATCCTAAGAGACAAGGATAGGGTTCGATATGGATGCATAAATTAGTTTTTATAAGACATTCACCATCTCTTTCTTTAAAAACAAACTAACTTTCCTTGAAAAAATTCTGTCACTACGTTTTTACACGTGTTTCAAGTATACAACGTTTCATGAAAATATATCCTGACGTCAGGACAACATAAAATGCATAGGCACGAAACGTAGAAACAGAAACTTCTGAGTAGGCTATAAACTGTTACTGCTTTATTCTAACTGCATAAATTTTCATGGACCTGTATTCAGCCATTTGGATACAATGCTGCACTCTCATACATCGCGGGATTAGCGAAAGGTCGGTTTGTTGAGGTTTTATGGCGCAAGGGCCATATT
The DNA here is from genome assembly GCA_933210815.1 of Meta bourneti. NCBI lineage: Eukaryota > Metazoa > Arthropoda > Arachnida > Araneae > Tetragnathidae > Meta > Meta bourneti. The sequence goes on along the minus strand of OW119927.1, from coordinate 72,367,605 downwards.
TGGCCTATACAAGACATACAATATCAAGTAATAAGCACACGCACAATGAAAGTTTTTACTGACACACAAGAGAGAAATACAACCAGGGAGGAATGAACCTGACAGGAATCGAACCTGCGTCGGATTAGCGAATGGAGGTGATTAAAGAAAAATTGTTCTCACCGCAAGTTTGATAACACCTGTAGCGAAATCGTCGGCTGATACCTGATATTGGTATTTTTAATTAGCGTCACACTGGAGTAATACGACGGGCTATTGGCGAAGGTCCGGGATCAAACCCAAACGAAAAGATCCGACGACAACACCAAGTAATTTTGAACCACTGTCAGATGATGACACTAATAGCTAGTCTGAATGCAAATTTTCGAATTGTTATTTGAGCAGTGAAATTTAGGGTCTTGTCCTCCATTGTAAATATTTTCGAGTCTGGATCGGCACAAGGATCTTAACCCTCCAAGTGGTTTCGTCAAGATCTATTGTTCATTAAGATCTGACCAATTTTGCTAATGACGATCATCAAGATATTGCCGATTTTTTTATGACGAGATAAAGTCTGGTGAGTTTTTCTATCGACGAAATATCTCGTCCATCAAAATCTAGTCAGTTTTGCTAACGATAATGACGAGATACCTTGTCAAGACAACCACCATGGGAGTTAAATGGAAGACTGAAAACTGGGCCAGCCTCGAAATTGTTTATAGTGTTAGTTTGTTGCTCTGCGATCATTCGAAACGCAAAATACATTTATTTTACTTATAAGGGCACAAATATCCTACCTATAAATAAATTCATTTTCATTTGGTGAGATAAATAGGAAAAGAAATAAAATAGTACTCTCTACAGTGCACTGAACCCGGGCCATATAGAAGCCCAAATGAAAAAACACGTTGCTTTTTATATCAAATAGTTAATATTATATCTGGTTATATAACAAATAACTGAAGGTATAACAGCGACTATTTATTAAAAAGAAAATATTAACGGTTTAATACGGACGAAATTTTTTGATCAGATAAAATATGGCTGTAGAATTTCTGCAATAACAAATGGCCTCAGAGAGAACTAAGCCACTTAACGATAGGAGCATGATATTTATCAATTTGTCATAGTTGTGTTCAGGAAAATTGCTTTTCCTACCAATTAAATCATAGAATTATTAATTCTTTGTGCCTCTGTTAGATTTAACAGCAAGTAACAGCACTGCATTCTGTAAAAACTACATTCGGAAAGTGTTTCGTGTCACTGCTAATCTCGATTTATTTATCTAGGCTGAAACAATCTTTAAACTGCGTTTTCCTGTGGTTATATTGTCTCAATTGGATCTAATTTGCTATTGTTCTTGTATAGGATATGTACTTGGATAATCATAAACTTATCTGTGAAAGAAAAATAAAATTGCAGAAAGAGTATGTGATTTATTCTACAGATTTTGAAATTAGAACTTTGTTTTTAAATAAATTTGTGTGCATACTTTTTTTAATACATTGAAAATACATTTCGACCACTTGGAGGGGTAAATTAAATAGAGAAGAAAATACCTTATTTTTTATTCGATTTAATGTAACATTTGCATGAAAAGCTATGTTTATTCTCTATTTTTCACTTGAACAATTGCAGATTTTATTGTTTTTTATTAAAATTAAGTAAAACTTTGTCAAAAAATGAGGGATTATTCAATATGGAGAACAATCTCTTTTAATAGAAAAATAAAAAATAGAAAAAGTGACACAATTTAGCCAGAACGTAAAGACTTAACATTAATAAACTGAGTAAACTGTTTTTCTCTGGAAGAAGACTTATCCAAAGAGGCTTTCAGATTTAAACTCTTTTAGTGATTTAGAGAAGTATTTAATTTTTTATGTTTAAACATCTCTTCCTGAAGTAGTAGAAAGTTCTTCAAAGCAACAAAATGAGACAGCGCTTTTATTTTGTTATACGAGAATCACACCAATACCATCAGGCATAAAATTTTAATTTTAAAGATCGCGTGAATATGTAATTTTAAAACTTGACATTTTTATGCAGTAAATTATATAAAAAACCACGAAATAAACTAGTTCTTTGGAAACAGCCCATAAAGAAACATCTCAGAATTTTACTTAAATGATCGACTCCTAAATTAAGTGACAAATCTAACATTTATGTGTTACTTAAACTCGTGAAACTGAAAGTATATTCTACGGTAAGCATTTAAAAGAACAACGGCATTCATTTGTGCATTCACCTTGTATAATTCTACAATAAATTATGTTCCCCTCATATTCAATCATTAACTGATTAACCCTCCAAATGATTTCGACAAGATATTTCATCCGCCAAAATTTGACCAATTTAGTTAATAACGAGATATCTCATCATCAAGTTATTGCCGATATTTTTAGAATGACGAGTTTAATATCTGGTCTGTTTTTTTTCTGATGACGAGATATATCATCTAGACAACCAACTACCAGGATGGTTAACGTTGGTGAAAAGTACTACAGTCAGTTCGAAACACATCTAAGATTGTTGCATATTTACCAATAGATGCTTTGAAAACTCTCTGCGCATATTCTAAAAATTATGAGTTTCTTCACTGGTCGATTTATTTGAAAGGCTCTGTAATCTACAGTTCTGATGTTTTCAAAATATTCATTAATATGTACTCTTCGGATATCACAACTTTGTGATTCTTATTTCCACATTACTTTTATTATCATAAAAATTCAATTTACAACAATGCTTTCCAATATTTCATTGCATGCATTGAACTATGTAATTCCACTGCATAGTGTTTTTCAATAGTTTGCACTTGAAAAAAAATTGGTGAGTAAATTATTATATTATTAAATTCAAACTGTTATAAAAGTATAACTTATAGAATATGGTTGATGAATCACTGAAATGAAGAAGTAATCTTTACTAAAAAATATAAAGGCAAGATTATGCAAAATGTGAGTGTTAATCATTTGTGGATAGTCAAAAAGTAAAACGAAAACCCAAAATTAAAATTTTTACTTTAAAGTAATCCATACTAATAAGAAGTTTCATCCAATTTATCAGATTTCATCAGACAAGATTCTTATAATGGTTTACTTCAAACGCATTTCTAAATGTCAATAGGTTAAATTATAATTGGTTATGCGGTAACTCAATTTTAAAAATCTTAACTTTTTAAGAATTAGCTTTTAAATAAAACTTTTTCCTTTACCTATAGCTTACAACAAAAATAAATTTTAATACAATTTGTAAACGTCTCATAAGCATTTTTTTAACTTTAATTATCAAGTGTTCAAAACAACTTCTTAATAATGTGAGTGTAGTGAAAAATATATAATAAAATATTTTCCCCAGCCATAGGCTAAATCAATTTTAATGAAATTTGTGATCAGTTAGTATCGTATACTTTAATTTAATTTGCAAGAGTTTAAAACAAATGTTTAATAAGGTAATTAAAGTGGATCGGCATTTTCTAGAAAAGGGAAGAGAATTTTATATTATCGGAACTTTCGTGCAAAAAAATCTTCTAAACCTCAGGCGCTTACAACACGCTGTACTTATGACCCTACTAATGCATTCTCACCTCAATAAAAAGTCACTGATATATTTAATTAGCCTTTGAAAAAATCACACATTCACTATTAGCTTATAGAATACTTCATGCTTTGTTGAACACCCAAGTATGTCATTTTTTCTTAGTATAAAAAACTTATCAGCAAAAATTAGGTTTGAAGGCGTAAATAATAAATTAATTTGATTGTACTAATGACAAATCAAAGTAAACAATACGAAAAAAGTCTCTAAAAGGTATTATGAAGGAGTTTTTTTGTGGCATTTATTTTTAACTGGTTCATCCAAATCGAAAGTCTTATTTCTACTCTTTTAGACTCTTATTTTGAATACTTAATGTAGTGTAATTTGACTGTTATCTTAAGTCTGGATTATATTCTTCTTATACACTGAATTTTGACCTACTAGACATAAACATACTTACCTTTATCTCTAAATCCAGAGATAGTTCTTTAAAAGTGAGAAATTATAAGGTACACTAAGGTTTTTGCAAATCAAAGATTCCTCTTTAAACCTTTATAAATGCGTGATGAAATTTAAAAGAAAACTAAGTTGTACTAAAATAAAATACCAAAATATCTTAATGCTTTAAATGTTAAACTTAATTCTGTGTAAGTGATTGAACTATAATATCTTTTTAAAATAAATAAATCTCAAATTCTAAAATATGTAAATCTCAAATTCTAAAATAGGTAAATCTCAAATTCTAAAATATGCAAATCTCATATAATTCAATAGAAATGTTGGTTCTGTTTTGTGATAAATTCATTTTACACGATATTTTTTATTTTTTAAACAAATTGACTATTTGAAAAAGTTGTCCCAGTAGGATGAACGTATTACATCAATTTATGTACAAAATTGGCCAGATCTTCATGGACGAGATATCTCATCGAAACAACTTGGAGGGCTAATGTACAGATTTGAATTTGTACTTTCCTCTTGAATGCAGAGATGAATGCATTCATTTGTGAAATGACTCAGAATTCCAATTTTTATTTTTCATAAGCCACGAATGATTGTAAGCATAATGTATAAATTGCCTCACACAAAATAATTCAAAAATATCTTCGCTCCTCCAAATATAAACCTCGATGTCCTTTTCTCCACTTCTACCCCTTAACCTGGCCAGTTGTCGGCACGATATTGCCGTAGAACGAATCAAACCAAACCAAAACTAGATAGCTGGCTTAGAAGGGAGGCGTATCTCGAAAAGTCCCTAACAAATTACAGCCATTCGTTTAAACTAAGAGATTGTGACTGTTTATCATTTATCGAAACTGAACCTGCGACCTTATTATGTTGACCTGCAGGAGAGTGAAATTTATGTCTATGGAGTTAAATGTCGAGATGTCTTCATCTCCCTTTATAATTACGGAACCCTCTTTTGTAACGAATGAAATATTAAAGTTATACCATGGCCTTCAACTCAGTCGAGGAAATTGCTTGGAATTTTAAATTAGTACTATATATGCTTTGTATAGACCTATATTAAACCAACTCCTGATGACTTAACATTTTATAAAAGCTTCTTGTTTGCAAATATTTCTTCTTGGCTTCTCAGTTAAATGTCAATATTAACAGCAAAAATACCATTCCCATTACTGTTGAATATAAAATCCACAAAACTTGAAAGCTCTTTGGATAGAATTCATCTATCAACTCTAACAGAAGTGTTACGTACCTTAAACCGGTTACCACATAAAAGTACTTACCTATCAATATTATTTTCAAAATAGCGATACTGATGTAAACCTTTGAAGTTTACATCAGTGTATAACTTTCTAAAGTCCATTGAAAAAAACAATGGCTTAAAAACATTCTAGGTTTCACACACTACAATTCACCTATCTTAGAAAATTACCATTGGGATTAAAGATGAAAATACTTTTGATTACCAACACAAATGATACAAATACAAATCATACATAAAAAATTCATAAAATGTACAGAAATTCACAAGTAATTACAGTTATTATCATTTCCATTGTAGAACCACTTTCAAACTGGTAAATCCTAATTTTCGTAGTGATTTCATGAATACAGCATTACCATTAGTAACCATAAATAAAATAATATATGTTGTTCATGGTTATTATAATGAACATTATCTCGAAATATTAATATAAGTGTGTTGAAACACCATGGTGTAAAATTTGTGTTTCCTTCGTGTAGTTTGGTATAAATTAGAGTATTCTTTGAAGCCCAACCCTCAATCGTTCTGTATTTCCAGACAAATTCTATATACTCAACAAATTACAGAAGTTCGGTAGTTGAATTTACTTCGTACTGGAGCAACACAATGGGTTATTGACGACAGTCCGTAATCAATCTCGAAGGTAAAGTTCTCGAGGACAACGCCTCGTAATTTTGAACCACGGTCAGATGACGAGGTCAACACCTGAGCTGGTACCCCATTGTCCGAACGTCCACACAACACTAACGTGAAGATGTTTGAGAACACGACAGATTTAACGTGCACCAATTCACACGTACACGACACACTCTACCAACTGGGAAACCGCAACTTACAAATTAGAGAAAAATCTTTTGACTCTCCCGTTGGTTGCACGCGACGAGTACCTCGTTATTAGCAAATCTGATCAGATCGTGATGGACGAGATATCTCGTCATTAGAAAAAAGATGGTAAAATCTTGATCTCGTCATCATAACGAAATCGGCAATACATTTATGACGAGGTATTTCGTCACTAGCAAAATTGGCCAGATCTTAATGGACGAGATATCTCGTCGAAATCACTTGGAGGGTTAAAGCATAAAAAGAAGTCGTAAAATTCATATCCCATTATGTCACATTTTTAATAAGCATGCAGTAAAAAGCGACTTATAAAGGCATTGCGGCTAAGTTCTAAGATATTTCGGTCTATTATTGATTGATCTGTGACTGCCAGAAGTAAGGGATGAAAAGCTTTCGTCAGCAATGACGTCTGTTGCGCTGGTTCTTGTGAGAAAGTGTAATTGACTGAGGAATTTTTTCCTGGAGACCCCCCATGGCATTCCTTCGCACAGAAGATTCTTTTGAAAAGCGACAGCGTGTAAAAAAGGCATTTCCTTTCATTTCTGATCTGCTTCAATTTCTCTTGAGGTATCCCCACATTGCTTTCTTTATTAATGTTTCCTCTTTAAGTCCTCCTTTTGGGGATAGGTCCATAGTTAACTAAGAAATAATATATGGATTAATTAGGTCTAAATACTTTTGAAATACCGTTTAACTCGGTGATTAAGTGAAATATTTGTGAACAAATAAAGCTAGTTGCTTATCAATGTTCCCAAGTTAACTCTCTTGATGGTTGTCGTGAAGATATCTTGTCCTTAGCAAAACTGACCAGATCTTGATGGATAAAATATCACTTCATTAGAAGAAAACTGATGATCTTGATGGAAAAATATCTCGTCATTACAAGAAAACTAACCAGATCTTGATGGATAAAATATCTCGTCGTTAGAAGAAAACTGACCAGATCTTGATGGATAAAATATCACTTCATTAGAAGAAAACTGACGATCTTGATGGAAAAATATCTCGTCATTACAAGAAAACTGACCAGATCTTGATGGATAAAATATCTCGTAGTTAGAAGAAAACTGGCCAGATCTTGATGGATAAAATATCTCGTCGTTAGAAGAAAACTGGCCAGATCTTGATGGAAGAAATATATCGTCATTAGAATAAAACTGACCAGAACTTGATGGCCGAAATATATCGTCATTAGAAGAAAACTGACCATATCTTGATAAAATAAATATATCGTCATTAGAAGAAAACTGATCAGATCTTGATATCGTCATCATCAAATAATCGGCAATTTCTTGGTGACGATGTAACTCGTCATAAGTAAGATTAGTCAAATCTTGATGGACGAGATATCTCGTCGAAACCACTTGGAGGGTTAAGGGTTGTACCCCTGAACAGTGTCATCAATGAAAGTTATGTGGGCTACGCGGCTGTCTGGAAATCGGCATACCTAACCTGACTGGTTTTATGTTTCAGTTTAAAATATTCATTATATTACTTACCGAGGGTTTTGCATGCATATTTACATTCTGCTACCTTCAGTCTTCCCTGGGTGACTTGTAACCAGTTTTGACCTTCTTGACCAATAGAAACTTTCTTAAGATTATTTCAACCTATAAATGTGTGGTTATTTACTTACTATATGTGAAAGCAAAACTACACTACTCGAAAATCTTGATTTTTTCATGAGCCGCGATAAGCCCATTTGGAAGAACAACGGATTTGCAACCGGAGGGTTGCAAGTTTGAAACACGGTCCAGTAAAGACCGTCGTGTACACGGGGCTGATGCATGTTAAATATGTCGTAGCCTCAAATATTCTCACGTTGGCGTGGTGTGCAAGTTTGGAGAGTTGAGTGCCAGCTCAGGGTGTTGACCTCGTCACATGAGTGCGGTTCAAAATTACGAGGCGTTGTTCTTGGATCTTTCCGTTAGGGATTGATCCCGGACTGTCACCAATAGCCCGTTGTATTGCTCCAGTGCAATATTAATTAACTACCTATCTCGATTTTCTCATATAACAATGAAATTAATATAGTAATTCGTCTAAGAAATGAGTGAGAAAATCTTACTGGAAAATAAAAGTTGCGAATAACACATATTAAACAAATTAATATCATTTGTTACAAAAGATAATCAAATAAAAGCATAACAATGTCAAAAAGTAAGTTGAGAAGTATTATATTACATACATTACAATTCTTTAATGTAATATGCCAAATACAAATAGGTGCATGAAAATATCCATCGCAATTAGATTATCTGAAAATCGTCTAAATTCGAACAAACAAAAGCTACTTTCCTTACAATTTATAACCATTAATTCTAGAATGCTGTAAAATTAATGCTTTTAAACGCATCAAACATTTAAATTACTGGAACCAAATTACTGGAAAATTATATTCATAAATACAACATATAAGTTAAAATACGTAATAACGATCATAATTAATAAGTACTTAGAATTATATATTTCTTCGTTAATAAGATAGCTTCATGAATCATTTAAACTCGAAGCATAGCTATCCTTTAAAACTAAACGACAGAATGTTTCAACAGTTTCCGTTTTCAAAATGCGTTTCCATGATCATCTTATTATCTACAATTATAATTAAGCTACCAAGTTCATTTCTAAAATGAAATGAAACAATGCACAAGTACGTAGTAATAGATATTCTGAATGAAATTATTATGAAACTATTCGGTACTATTTCGACAATTGAAACACTTAGTAATAATGGCAGTTCTATATTCAAGTATTAAAAGTTATTTTAGAGTTCCATTCAGATTAACTTCTAGCGAATAGTTTATGACATCAAAACGAATAAATTTCATTCATCTGTTGTGTAATAAGCATTTATGAGAATATATACCTTAACCCCTGTTTCATTTGAATTCATAGTGATATATAAATCATAGAACTGTTAATACCTTTCAGTGCACTTAGAGTTTTATTTGAAACGTTTATCGTATACAAAAACACATGAGTATGTTGTTTAATATCTAAGAAACTTATTAAATATTAAAAAATATAGTTTGTTTACTTAATGGTGGTAATTTAATAGGAATGCTATATTTCATTAGTCTAATGCTTTTATAGTTAGTTAAATGATATTGTAAAATCTTCCATAAAGTGTTGACTCTGGTTGACTTTTGATATTTGAAACAAAAATGTATAGAATAATGTTCGATGTATAAACTCTTATTTTTAAAAGAGAGAAATAATTACTTGATCAAAAATTATTGAAGCAAAAGTGAGTTCCTATTAGAATATTCATTACTGAAGGTCATGATACTTTATAAAAAAAGTTTCATTTCACGAAGTTGTATACTTGGATAAATGCGTCCAATCTTATCTTAAAGGACAGAATTTTTATTCCCAGAAGTTTCAATTATATTTTTTATTAAAAATAAGGGTTTTTTCCAGAGAAGATAATGAAACGGTTTTCATATGCAAATCCATTAGTACAATATCAGACATTGTGTCAGATAAAGCAAGATAAATTTATAAGTGCTGAATATAAAAAAGAAATATAAAAGTATTAACGCATTATTTTAATAAAACGCAACAAGGCATGAACATGATCCTATGCATAACGCATGGTGAGTTTGTTCAATAAATTCCAAGAAATGCCCAAAAAGCTGTAAAAAGTCGGGACATTTTAAAGTTTATTTGCATAACCTAATTATAGTTTGAAAATGCGATGTTTTTCATTAGTTTCAATTTTTAATACTGTTTGTACATATATTACCGAAATTTGTCTCTTTTGTTCGAAAGACAAATAACTAAATAATAATAATTTTCGTCAAAAAATACACTGTATTTTTTACCCATTACTGTCTATTCAAAACACGCAGAACTGGATAGCTGTTTGCATAAAAGTTTATAATTAATTTAAAAATTTGTGTTCAATAAGATTTAAACTTTTGTTCTATGTTGCTCATTAAGGATATCAATGTTTTTAATATAAAGTAAAATACTGCTAATGTTGCAGTTTGAAAGGAAAATTCAAAATGTATATAATTTTTTTCGTGAAATTTATATTATTCAAACGGGGAAATATTTTTATTCTTTATGAAGAAATTAGTCTTTCTTATTTTACAACTTAGTCATGAGATATTTTCCTATTTACGAATTTCATTTTTCTTGCTATTTGAAAGGGGGGGGAATTTCAATTAACGTCACACTGGAGCAACACAATGGGCTATTGGTGACGGTCCGGGATCAATCCCAAAGGGAAAGATCCGAGGACAACACCACGTAATTTTGAACCACGGTCAGATGACGAGGCAACACCTGAGCTGGCACCCCACTCTCCAAACTTCCACACCACGCCAACGTGAGGACATTTGAGGCCACGACAGATTTAACGTGCAGCTATTTGAAAGGGAAAGTATCAAAAGATTAAAAATTCTAAAACAGAAACTATTTTCCTTAAACATAAATTTTATATTAAAAATATTTTTCAGAATATAACAAGAGGGTTCCTCTGGCTATGATTTTGTTATTATGAAAAAGCAACGAAGCGGAAAGTAAAAAAATAATGATAAATCTGATCATATTCGTCATTTACGATGTAAGCACGATCCTCGGCTTAAAGCAGAGCCTTGTTAACTGACATTATTTAGGATAAAATAAATGCCTGTTTTCTTCATGACTATGAAATGCATTGTCATATTGTAGTTTGTTTAAATGACTTCAAAATGCTTGAAATTTTTATTTTTACCTAAAACCTATTCCTCTTCAATATGACAGTTTTCGCAATAGATATCCAATTCCTTCAGGGCTTGGACCTTTTCTGCTAGTCATCGTCCTTTGGTCTGATAGGATCAAAAATCCCCTATGAGTAACGTTGCAACCGGAATAATGATTACAAACGAGGTAAACAGGCGAGTAAGACCTGACTTGGTAGGTAGGGAGTTATTTAACGTCGCACTGGAGCAACACAACGGGCTATTAGCGACAGTCCGGAATCAATCCCGAAGGGAAAGACCAAGGACAACGCCTCGTAATTCTGAACCATGGCCAGATGACGAGGTGAACATCTGATCAGGCACCCCACTCTCCAAACTTCCACACCACTCAAATGTGAAGACAATTGAGGTCACGACAGGTTTAACGTGCTCGAGCCCCCATGTACGCGGCGGTCTTTGCCTGGACCGAGTTTCGAACTCGGATGCTAATCCGTTGCTCTTCCAACTGGGCTACCGAGGCCAAGACTGACTTAAATTCGCCTTTGAAAGTGGGATGCCAATGTATTCAAGGTCAAGTAAAGGAATTAATAAGCGGTAATAAATTAATGTCGGCTAGAAATCTACTTGATTTGCTATTTCTATTGTCATATTTTCCGGACAAAAGTTATTTAGACCAGGAAATCTGCTGATTGCCGAAGAGACATCGGTGGAAGTTCTAGATATATATAGCTGTATTGTGTTTGTTTTGTGAAATCATTAACCCTTATGGTGGTTGTCAGATACCTGATCATTAACAAAACTGACCAGATTTTGATGGACGAGATATGTCGTCATCAGACAAAACTGACCTGACCTTAGTTTCATCATCATCGAAAAAAGGTAATGTCTTCATCATTCGGCATTCAATTGGTTATCTTGATGACTACGCTTCTTTGCTGATGTGTAGCATGTTGTAAGGCTCTCAAACGCTTATACTCCTTTGCTTCCGTATCGAGGAGTTGGATTTCGTCTCGGTCTTCAATCGAGGAGCACGTGCCTTTCTTCGAAATGTAAATGTAATTGTTTTTTTATTTGTATGCTGTAAATATTTTCTCTGATACTAATTATTGAGTTTTACTAGTGGTAGCGATTACGAGTTAACTGAATGCGTGTTATTATTTAACTTGTCTGAGTGGCAACCGTTTAAATACGCATAAAATGGTTGTTATAGTTTTAGAATTTTTTTATTCGTTGTTCTGTGGATCTCTTGATGTGTAACCGGTTTTTTCTTTGCTGTTATATAATAAATATTTGTCTTGTTATAATATAATAAGTATTGTGTTGTGTTCTGATATTCGAATTTTATTCATGAGGCAAACCTTACTCACGAATTATCCCAAACCACGGATTCAGGATCGCGGTAGACCGGTTGGAAGAATAGCGGATTAGCAACCGGAAGGTTGCAAGGTCTAAATTTGATTCAAAGATCGTCATGTACGTTGGGGCTCGTGAGCGTTAAATCTATCGTGGCATGAAACGTCCTCATGTTGTCGTGGTTTTGAAGTTTGGAGAGTGGGATACCAATTCAGGTGTTGACCTCGGTCATCTGACCGTGATTCAAAATTACGAGGTGTGGACCTCGGATATTTCCCTTCGAGATTGATCCTAAAAATCGTCAGTAGCCCGTTGTATTGCTGCAGTGTTATCAACAACCATCCAACCGGAATACCATGGTCATCTTGTGTTGGCTTAACTAGGCCACAAAATCCCAACCAACTCTACAACATCTAAAGCTTTTATAGCGCTGACACATACTTTCTCAATGCTACTTTAATTCAACTACCTATCAAACACGGATTCCAACTTCAGACTCTCAGTGCCATGAACATTTCTAGCCGAGCCAATGCGATTGACGAATTAAAAGTTCCTCATCCAGTCACAATCACGGAAACACTCCGCCTCCATCTGTTTACCTTAGCAACCAATATTCTTTTCCTCGGCCCCCTCGCATTACTCAAAACGAGCAGAGCGTATAAACGAACTGAAGCATGCATTACAAATTTACAGGATACGTTAATACCCGGGCAAATTTGTATTACCTTTTTTGCTCGGTTTAATAGGACGGAATTTTCTTGCTCGCTCGCCTGTATAATGAGATTAAGATCAATGCCGAGTAGAAGACGTCATTAAGTTTTGATTCGAGGAGACGAAAGGGCACAAAAAAGGGACCAAGGCACCTCGCGAGCAGAAGAGGAAACCGTTTAAAAGAGTCTTAAAGTCTTTCGGAAGCAGTTGAGGAAAGTGCGCACGAAAGAACTGATTTAAGCGGAGCTCTGATTATTTTGGCAAATAAAAGTTTCGGTATGCTTAGGGAAAATAATGACCGGCGTTGATCTCTTTGGCGAGGCGGCGAGGTCCCTTCGTTCTGAATATACTCCAGCTCATCGGGTGCAATTGTGAAGGGTTTTTTTTGGAGGGTTTGCGTGCGATCAAAGAGGACTGAGGAGAGATTGAGTGAATTGCGGGAGGTCGTCCTAGGTTTTTTTTTTGGAGTGATATTGATCTGATTTGGTGGGTTGGTGTACTTGAATCGATATTAGGATTTCGAAACGAATCTCGATCTAGTTGGTAATAAGTTGGGCTGGTTAATTCATAGCCCGCTTACCGAATGCTTCCCGGTATGTTATTTTGACGTGAATACGTCTTTAAAATCCGAGTAGTTCTAGAAGGCATGCATGAAAAGTCTAGCCAAAACAAAGAGCGTTACAACTGTTTTGTCTTATGATTTCAGAATTAGGAGATATATCCAGAAAATGAATAGAGCGTGGTATAGAAAAAGGATGTCCGTAACTTGTGTACCTTCGGGCAAATTGCGCAGGCGCAATGAGCGCATTGTTCAACACATTGCAGCGTTATGATAAAGGCTACAAGTGAGAAATCAAGAGAGACAGAAGTACACTGAAAATTAATCTACATTTGTAAAATTTTGAAAGCGTGAAATTTTGAATAACTAAAGAATTTGAAAAAATTAGATTTATGGGTCAGTTTCAATTTGGAAAAATATTAAATAAGATATAAGATGACATGCAGGTTTCACAACTCTTGTTACAAGGAGTTCCCATAGGGAGGAACTCCCTGTAAGATTTCCGAAAAGGAGTTACGGAACTCCTTTTGTAAAAATCTTAGAGTCACTAAAATGGACGCCTTGCTAAAATGGAATAAACAAAAGGGAATTATTCAATTTTTTTTCCTCAGATCTATATCTAGTCAGTCAAGGGAACCTCTTATATCATTATTCAGTGTGTGTTTCTTGCCCGCGAAAGAAAACCAAAATGGGTATTTTGGTTTATCATAAACGTAATTGGCTTGTTGGATAACCGACGTACACAAATGGCCATAAAAGTTTAATAAGTTTTTCAGATATTAAAATACTACTCATTATGACATTGCAACACTAGCAAATTCCAGTAGCATCACGAGGATTTCGAGTGTTCTTATTTTATTCTCTTAGCTTATATAAGATTCATCGGTCATTTGAGGTACTTTGGCGCAGATACTTGGCATGAGATTTATCTCAGATTGCATGAACCTTAATTTTTAGACATGTGTATATTTTAACGCTGATTTTTTATTTTTTCACGTTTTCAACGTTTTTAATTAAAATTTCAAAGAAGGAATGAAATCCACCTAACAAACTTCTTTCTCAAAAAGTAAATTTTATTGTTTCCCACAGAAGCTACTGAAGGTGTGAATATGGCTGAAATTCGGAACGATTACGAGACTTTAATCAATGACTCTAAACAGTGTTTACTTAAAATAGTTTTCAGTCTTTTCTTTATAATAAGGTGCAGTTCTTGGAATTTTGTGGACGGAAATTCTCGAATTTGTTTTCGTTTTCTTGACTTGATTCGTAGTAAATAAATATCTTATTTCATGAATAACAAGTATTTTTGTGTTTAGATACATCATTATTTCTCAAAGATTACAGAATGTTCTTAAAATACTTTGTTGATAGAAACACAACAAATAAAATTACAGAAGAACAGTTGAATTTTGTAAAAATCTCAAATTTTTATTATTTACGTCAAATGCAGTTTAACAGCTAAATTTTTAAATTCTTTCATACTTCAAAATATGAGCAAATAAAGATATGCCGTTTTATAAGTGTTACTTAAGCAAAAGTTTTAACTGATTACTATTAAGTGATGGGTTAAAACTTTCCGTAAGTAATCCATTTAAAATAACTGGAAATAGTATTTTTTATCATTTTTGCTCACATACTCTCCAAGATAAATTTAAAGAAATTAAAATTTCTATAAATCAAGATTTTATTATTTATCCTTCAACAAAGGTAATATTTCTTCCAGTTGATACTTAATCCTACATCAAACAAAATATCTATCATTCATACAAGTGTAAATTAATAGAAATGCATTTTTTTCTTGTGAACCAATTTATCTGAATTGCATTTTTGACTTACACCTATAGGTTCATTCATTATATTTGGTATAGCATTTTAAAGCAGCAATACGCTCTAAATTGTGCTCAGTTACTTTATTATTTTTTAATTTCCTTCACTTCCTGAAATAGGTTCAGTTAAAAAAAAAGGAAAACTTAAAACGTATGGTCCTAACTAAAATATGTGTGGAAGCTAGATAAAATTTCATTTATTTCAATTACTTTTCAACTGATACCCAGTAATTTTGATAAAATATGAATCAAAAATGGTGAAATATATTTTAAAAAACAGGATTTAATAATTTTGTGGAATAAATCCAAGATATATTTGGATTTCATATAACACAAGTACGAAAATACAAGATATAGGGATTATGATTTCATTAATTTTTTATACTTTTAGTTTTTAATTTACGTTATCAAATCAGTTTCTTATTGGTAATGCGAAACTAAGAAAAATCTTTTAAAGTTCATGTTACTTTAGGTGAAAAAATCTTGATTTCACAGTACATTTTTATTCTTTTCAATTGAATCTACTTCAAAAAATGTATATTGTATCGGATAAGCAGTTCATATTATACAGAGGCTGTTCGGAAATTTTTTGAACGATTTTGATGAGCTATAAAAAAAATTGTATGCTACCAAAGAATTTTATTTTCACAGCAGTTAAATAGTTAAAGTATAACTTATCGTCTGCTAACTCAGAGTTTTGTCTACTTTCAAAATGGCGCATTTAAATAAGCAATGGATGGAAGGCTATGTTTCCTCTCTTTCCGAAGAGAATTATGCTTATTCAATTATTCAAAAACGCTGTAAAATCATGTTTTTTTATATCTAAAGGTACGATAAGTAATATTATTAATGAGAAAGGAAAAAAACGTAAAAGTGGAAATATACTTCCAAAAAAGTATCCAAAAAAAATTCTGAGAATATTTGTAAGGTAAGATCTTTAATTTTAAAGAGAATCCGCCAAGTCAAAGGACTATAGCAAAGTGAACGTGAGAACTTTCTCTAAGAGATTTATGATTGTTGACAGTTTTACACACACACACATACAATGGAAAATTAAAAGTAAAAAGAGGGGAAAAATGTAAAAATCAACTCCCACATATTATCAAGACCATATTTTATCCCCAATATTCAAAAAATAAGTACCATATCTTTACCCACAGTGCCAACAATAAGTAGAACTGCATCAGGGTAAATCAAGCAGCCACACATCTAAATCGACTATTAAATTGGAAAAAAATGGAACAAGAAACTGGTATCAAGTCAATACCCTTTACTGATATTCCTGCTAAATCTCCAGATGTTTCACCCATGGACTTTTGTGCTTTTGGACTTTCAAAAAGGGCATTATCTAAACGTCTACCGAAAATCATTCAAGGACTGGAAAACTGTGGAACAAGAATGGGACAAAATACCATTGTCGATACTACAAAAGTCATTATTATCATGGAAATTAAGGTGTAGAAAGATAGTTAACAATAAGGCTTGAAGTTGAAGGGCTCCTTGTCCCATCAACCAATCATGTTCGTTTCCACTCAGTCGAAGATAGTAGTAGTCTACGCGTAAACATGTTATTACTAGTTTATGTATGGCGCACACATTCATGGTGTACATAAAAAGATTACAATTGGTCACTTTACTTTTATATTTCTTCTATGGTTATACTACCCTGCTGTTCTCTCTCTCATGCATTTTGACTGCTTCAGACAACCCTGCTTCCTCAGCAGTTTCGTTGCATCGTCGAACTTCGTTTTGAGCTTTGTCCACTCCATGTGCTAGCGGTTTTCTTTCTCTTCCGATTGCTCGGCTTATGACAGATTTTTTACGTTTCGTGTTTTTTGCGCGAATTGGATTAAAAATTTATCTTGTTAAACGTCAGATTGAATTTTACTCCTTTGCTTCTATGGACGTAGAGAGCTGAAAATAGTTGCGCTGACCTAAAAATTCCAGACAGAATTGGTTGTGCAAATTTCATGATGCCACAACTCAGAGCTTAACTATAAACGTCTTCAATACTTATCATGTTTCTGAATTTATTCTTTGAAAGAATACATTATAAAGAGATTTTCCATTAAAGATAAAATGTTGCGAAACACAGCGATTTTCAAAGTAAAATCACTAAATTCAGGGAATTCGAGAAAATTTTTATCTCTCGTATTTTAGAATTCCCCTTCCAATCAAATTTGCTTTTTACTTTAAATTCTGCGAACATTTCCTAACATTACTCCTGTTAATAAAAATAATGCTGGTGCTATTTTGATATGAAAAACAAAGGGGAAATGGTGGTCTAGACATTCAAAGTTTGTTTCCATAGAGGCCAGTAGAGTAGGGTAGAGTTACATAAACCTAGAAAAGTAATTATTTCATTAACTATTTGCACAAAGCTCTTCAAATTGATATCAAATTAATTTCGAAAGTGTGGTCCGTTGGCAGAAATTGGAGAAATTCAAAACACTCCTCTGCATAGCATAACCCGTCCTATGGAGTAATCGTATACTTGACTTAATACTCCTGGTAGGTTGTTTACGTCGCACAACAGCAGCATAACGGGCTATGGGCAGCGGTCAGGGATCAATCCACCAAGGGAGAGATCCGAGGATAACACTACGTAATTTAGAACCACGGCCAGATGACGAGGTCAACACCTGAGCTGGCACTCCATTTTCCAGACTTCCAACGTAAGGACATTTGAGGTCTCGACAAGTTTAATATGTACCAACCTCCGTGTGCACGACAATCTTTGGTTGGACCTATTTTCCAACTCGCAACACTCCGGTTGCTAATCTGCTACTCTTTCAAATGGGCTGCCACGGCCCAAATACTCCTGGTTGTTGTCTCGACGAGGGCATTGGCCAAATATGGCCCTTGGACCATAAACAATCCAACTAACTCAGGGATGTCCAGATACATCAATCATCAATTAAATAGAATTGAAGAAATGAGCATTAAACATCAGCGAATCTCGGGCAGTACATTAAGTACTGAAAAGAATAGGATTTACAATTTATATTAACCCTCCAAGTGGTATTGACGAGATATCTCGTCCATTAAGATCTGATCAATTTTGTTGTTGACAAGATATCTCGTCATCAAGATATTGTCGATTTTTTATGATGACGTGATTAAGATCTGGCCAGTTTCCTTCTTATGACGAGATATCTCGTCCATCATGATCTGATAACTTTTGATAATTACGAGATACCTCGTCGAAAAAACCACTAGGAGGGTTAAACACAGTATAAGAAATTGCATCAAATACTGTACCCTTCAAATTAAGCAAAAATTAATATTGTAAAAAACTTCACATGGATAAAAAATCGCTTCCTTCATATTAACATTTATTTATTTTGTATAGTTTCAATTCACTCAATCGAGAATAAACCGAATGTCTAATACCCAATCACTTAGAGTAAAATAAGGCATGCTTCTCTGTGCTATGAGAATCGTTTGTGAATTGCTAAGTGTACATTTGCGGTAATGGTGTTGATTCTGTGCAAATGATTGGCTGGGTTTAATTTAAATAAACTGTGGATCATGATTGTGTTTGCAGCCATTCGAGGGACATCAGACGTGTTTCCTTTGACGTGTCGGATCGGCCTTCCAATTTGGGAAATCAATTGCTTATTATGCTGAGCGCAAGTGCGAATATTTCCAGAGAATTTTGTTGCATTTGACACGTAATTGTGAGATGTTTGTCTGGAAATAAATTAAGTTACTCTTATATTTGATGGCTGGTTGAATTTTATGTAACACATTTCCTCTATTCGATTTATTACAGCTCTTAGAATAAATCTTTTATCTGTTTAAAATGTATATGTATAATACATGATTTGCTATTAACTGTTACAACAGTACTATATAAATGCATTGTCACTACAATTACAACAGTACTGTGTACAAAATACATTATAGCTACAGTTATACAAACAGTGGCGGATCTTTCCCTCCGGTTTGATTTCGGACCTTCGCCACTATCCCGTTGTGTTGCTCTAGTGCGACATTAATTAAAATACCTATATACATACCTATACAAACAATGCTATATACAGAATTCATTGTTACTAATGTTAAAAAGTTCATTGCTACAACTGTAACAACACCGGTACCATCCATGCGCAGAATACATAGTTATTACATTTACAATAAGAAAACTATGTACAGAACAAATTGTACTACAGTTACGAATACATTTTTACTACAGTTACAACAGTACTATGTACAGAAAACGATGTTATTAGTTACAACAATAATGCTAGATATTAAATACATACAGATGTTACATTTTTGCATCTTTAAAATATACATTCTCTGTGTTCTTTTTAGAAATAAAAATAATTAAACTTTTATAGATGTGATTACTAGTCTCAAAACCAAGTATGTAAGGGTAAATTACATCACTTCAAATGCTTCTACAAAAATACACCCTTAAATTTTCTGTACGTAACAGATTGTATTTAACTGCTTTGTGAAAGGCATCAGAAGTATCAGCTGGAGAATGCTTGGCATGGTTTGCCATAGGATAGCATAAGACACCATTCGATTCCATGCCAAATCGTATATTGGTTTGTATCGCCACTAGAGAGGGATTTAAAACTTACTAATGTAAAACATTTCTGATATAATTATAGAATCGTCTAGATTTGATATTGCGATAATTTCTATCTCTTAGCGTACATCTCATATGTTAAGTTTCATTCCAATCGTACACTGGCTTCGGGGTGTAGCGATTTTTTTAGCACCGAATGTATTTCAGAAAAATTACTACTCGTAATTGGAAACAAGTTCCAAAAGATTTATGTATATTATATCCTGATCTCTTTTTATTTTCCTAAAATGCTTGCTTTTTCCAACTTTACTTCATAAAGATATTTTCTAGATCCACCTTTTAAAATTAATTCCTAAAAAAACTTTATCTTTCAGCAAATTAATCAGTGGTTTATAGGAAATTGTGTGCATTTTTCTTGCAGGATAAGCAATAAATTAGCATAATTATAGCACTTACCAAAGTAAACTGAACTAATAACATGAATTATGTTTCTTTATTTTATACATCGTTACAAAAAAGTGTTTCACTAAAAGTTGATGAAGCCAATATAAAGCTCTATCAAAATTGAAAAATACGAAATCTCCAAATTAAGTATGTAATTTTCTATACTTGGCAACTCCAGTAATATGTTTGAGATTTTTTGAGATTATTTCTGACACTGACGTGTATTTTTGATCTGTGAGATTCATTAATTATTGACTTACTGTTTTAAGTATTTTGAGTTGTACATATTCGTGAACAATGAAGCATATCAAGTTTATATCAACCCGCACTCATTATTTATGTTACTCCACAAAACATAATAAGCACTTAAACAGCAAATATTGATTTCTAGGGCCTGTTGTAATCTGATTTCAATAGCTAGTTTTAGTAGTAGACGTATATAAGTATAAAAATAAACAACATCTAACAAGAGGCAAGAATTTAATTAAACGTCGCACTGTAGCAACACAATGGGCTATTGGTGACGGTCCGGGATCAAACCCTAGGGGAAAGATCCAGGGACAACACCACGTAATTTTGAACCACGGTTAGATGACGAGATAACACCTGAGCTGGAACCCCACTCTCCAAACTTCCCCTTTCTCAAAACTTCTATATCAAAGAATTTATTACTGAACTTTTTTTACGTTGGAAGCAAAGCACACGTTGCACGTATTTTGACAGGCCTGTTTCTTCAGGGAACGTACAAGTGAACAACCAGTATACCACTCAGCGACGCTCTGCATCATTTGACAGCATTTTTGCTGATTCGACAGCAATTTTGTTAAATTTAACGTATTTTTTTAGCGATATGAGTTGGTAAACGTAAAAGAAATTTAGTAATTGCACATTTAGGAATTCACGATGCACTTACCTTTAGGTTTATGGTAGATGATCGGAACACATATATCAGAAACCTATTTTGGAAGAATCCTTTGGAGGCAAAAGTGACTACAACTTTATATTCCTTGATATGTCCCTTGTAATTTTCAAATTTTTCCAACATCTAATTCAAATTTATTAAAATATTTAAGACAATTCATCTGTTTCGGAAGTATTTTTCCATTACAATAGCACTTTTTTGCAGTTTTTGAAAAATTCATTTAAATCCAGCATGAAGATTGGAAAAGTTCACACAGATCGTGTTTCGATATTAGCATCACTGGCGCAAGAGTTTTGATGCACAAATATTTTCGATTCGAAATTAACTTCTTTCTGTTCACTCTTGTCACCTTTTATATTTCCTGAATATATATATATATATATAATTGGGATATATTGGGCGTTATCAATTGGGATATATATATATATATATACAATATATATATATATCCCAATTGATAACGCCTTTATTAGTAATAAATGTAGTACTTGATAAAAAAAACATAAGCTAAATCCATTTTGAAATATGAATATCAACTCATTAGTCGCATTTACTTTGCTTTTAAATCCAATGAATAAATTTTTTCACCGTCTGCAAATCTACGAGGGAAATAACGTGATGATTGATCTAGTCGTTGCCAAACAACAAATTCAAATAAGGTCTTTGAGTCACGTCAGAGAAGATAGAATACATTAAACTTTTTCGGCGTTATAATAAATATTCCCGGGCCATGGTAACCCGGTTGGAATGTATGTATGTATGTATTCTAATTAACGTCACACTGGAGCAACACAACCGGCTATTGGTGACGGTCCGGGATCAATCCCAAAGGGCAAGATCCGATACGCCACATGGAATCATTATTTCAGAGCCACTGACTCTGTTAATCCTCCAAGTGGTTTCGACGAGATATCTCGTCAATCACGATCTGAGAAATGTTTACTAATGATGAGATATCTTGTCATCAAGACAAAGCCAAGTTTTTGAAGTTGACGAGATCAAGATATGGTCAGTCTTCGAATGACGAGATACCTCGTTGGGACAACCACCACGTTGATTTGCTGTTTGGGGGGGGGTTATGGCGCAGCAGTCATATTTGGCCATGCTGCGCCAGACACAAGACATCCAGTATCCAGTCATGGACATACACACACAATGAAAGATTTCCTAACACACAAGACAGAAAATACACTCACGGAGGAATCGAACCTACCTGCACCACCTACAACTCGCAGGTTTCTATCGCAGTGGGCTTAACCACTGAGCCACTACGGCTTTGCAGAACCACCAGGAGGGTTAAAATTCTGTTAATAAAAGAATTTGTAAATAAATGAGTTCTAACTATACAATCCACTTATTTGAACCTACTGCATTGCACAGGATAGTTTCCATACACTTTACCATCCCGAACCATTCTCAAAGCAACACCCCTGTCTCCATTGTATAAATACATAATTTTTATACAGAAAACGCCGCCATTTTTTTTACAGACGCCGTGATTTATCTCCGGAGCTTAGCAACCGAAATCAACGGACTGTGAGGGTCAAGCCTCTCCGCGGAACGAGACAGATGACCAATTTAAAGAAGTTTGGATTCAGCCCATTTATTCTGTCATCGCACACGATATGCCGTCCATTTATATCGCCTCTACTTCCCGGTTTACTTCCGCGTCCGTCGGCAGTAATCCTTCGTCCTTCTTTCCCTCCGATGCACCATTTACGGCCCGATTCAGTTCTGATCCGTTATTGGCTCTCGTAGGGTTTCTTCCCTTTTTTCTTCCTCCGCCAGAAAGTAGAAATAAAAGAGTGGAAGCGGGTGAAAGTCAGGGTCCTGACGGCGCATATGGTCCTCCTTGAAAAGCTATGTGGATGGGTGCGTTAAATGTTCCAGAGTTGGTTGTCGGTTTATGGCTAAGCTATGGCCAAACACAAGATGGCCGTGATAGCCCTGTTGGATGTTGAATTAACGTCGCACTGGAGAAACACAACTGGATATTGGCGATTGTCCGGGATCCGCCTTGTAGGGAAAGACCCGAGGACAATACCTCGTGATTTGAACCATGGTCGGATGACGAGGTCAATCTGGTGCCTGATCTGGTGCCCCACTCTAAAAGCTTCCAAAACACGTCAACGTGAGGACTTTTGAGACTACCGATTTAACGTGCACTAGCTCACATTACAAGACGGTCTTATCTTGTCTTGTTGCTATCCCGATTGGAAGAGTTGGAGTTCAAAACTTGATCAAACCAGACCGTCGTGAACGTGGAAACTGGTGTACCAAATCTGTCGTGGCCTCAGATGTCCTCATGTTGGCGTGGTGTGGAAATTTGGAGAGTGGGATGCCAGCTGAGGTGTTGACCTCCTTATCTGACTGCAGTTCAAAATTATGAGGTGTTGTCCTCTGATATTTTTCTTTAGGATTGATTCCGGAATATTTGAGAGAGTGGCGGCTGCTTTGATCTAAAGAAAAACCTGTCGTACTGCCCAAACAGGGCATTTATGTAGACTTTCTAGTACAAATTTCATTGTATTGCGTATACATTGGAAATTTGCCTAAAAGCTCCATAATAGATTATTCCTTATCTTATAGAAAACTAGGGTACTAGACCCCTTGCTCTTAGCTCGCTAATCGGAAAAAGGTTGGCCCTGACTTCAACAGGCTGTGAGTTCGAATACCAGTCTGGACATGGATGTTCGTAGTGGTATGGAGTCCACTTTAAGCTGTCTAGCGCTTTAAATAACCATAGAGACAAACCACAAAGTGCACCTTTGTAATTAATCACTTACTTATTTCCCTACTATTTGCTTCTGTCTCCGAGTCTTAGCCATAGAAAAGCGATGACCTCCAAGGTGTTTGAATGGATTTTATTGCATTACAAGAGCTTCTGATTGCTTTTTTTTCAACTTTCATATTCTTATCAATAAAATACACTTCTGTTAACCATCCTGGTCTCGACGAGATTTTTCGTCATTAGCTAAACTGACCAGATCTTGATGTACGGAATACATTAAAAAATTCATCATACGATATATCTCGTCATTAGAAAAATTAATCGAATCTTGATAAACGAGATATCTCGTCGAAACCATTTGGAGAGTTAAGGCACGGCTATTGAGCCATTTTCTTGTGTACTACATAATATAAATTTTCTTAACCCTCCCAGTGGTTTCGACGTGATATCTCGTCTAAGATCCGGCCGATTTTGCCATTTCATCGACAACTTGTCAGTTTTGCTAATAACAATGTACCTAGTCATCAAGATATTGGCAATATTTTGATAATGAAGAGGTTAAGATCTGGCCAGTTTTCTTCTTATGACGAGGTATCTCGTCCATCAAGATCTGGTCAATTTTGCTAATGACGAGATACAAACACCAGAGTGGTTTTAAGTAGAATATTTTATTGACAAGGATTTGTAAAAATGGTCAAATCTTGATGGACGAGATATCTCGTCGAAACCACTAGGAGGGTTAATGGTCAGATACTTTTCTTATGATGGACACATTACCTGATTCCAGTCGTTTAGATTTTATTAGTCTCATTTGTATGCGTTTTCAAGCAATTACAAGTATGCTTGTTTATCTATCAAAGTCAATGTTGTTTCAATGTCAATTTGCTTTGATCTTGATAATTTAATTCCTTATTCACTTGCAGCTTTCATCGAAAGTTAATCATGAGTTGAATGGATCAATGGATTGGGGAAATGAGAAAACTCACTGAGGTGAATCTAACATAAAACGGGGAAGATTTATAGACATTCGAAGTATTAATCAACTAGTGAATGGAAATGAACTGCATAAAAGTAAAGTTGATAAGTGGGGGTAAAAATAACATGAAATATAAGAATGAATGGAGAGAAAGGATCCTGGTATTTTTATTCCTTATTCACTTGCATCTTGCGTAGACGGTAAGTCATGAATTGAATGGATCAGGTGAATGGAGAAATAGAAGACATACTGGTGAGAAGCTAATGTAAAACAGTGATGATTGATAGATATTAGAAGGGTTAACCAGTCAGTGAAGGTGAAAAGACTAAAAAATAAGTTGAAAAGTGAAGGAAGACTATAACAATGAATGGAGGGAAAGGATCTTGGCATTATTCCTTATTCGCTTGATTATTTCATTGAAAGTTAATCATCAGTTAAAAGGAAGAGTGGATTGGAGAAATAAGAAGACACGCTGAGGTAAAGTTAACTGAAAACAGAGGTGGTTGATGGATATTAACCCTCCTGGTGGTTGTCTCGACGAGGTATATAGTCATCAGCAAAACCATTGTCATATCTCGATAGACGAGATACCTCGTAATTAGAAAAACCTGACCAGATCTTGATCTCTTAATCATCAAAAAATCGGCAAAATCTTGATGATGTATCTCATCATTATCAAAATTGGTCCGATCTTAATGGATGAGAAACCTCGTAGAAACAGCTTGGAGGGTTGAAAGTGTTAATTAACTAGGCAAAGACGAACGCACTGAAAAAGATAAAGTTGATGAGTGGAAGTAAGAATATAGGGAATATAAGAATGAATGGGAAGAAAGCATAGACAATGCCATCAAATTTCCTAACCCACACTCCATACAAACCAAGGAAAGCAAAAACGAAATCCCATATCGCTTCAAAATCCGACCTAGACTACCAATATTCCACAAGGCCCAGTTCTTCATTCCCCCATCTTCCCCTCCAGAGAAATCTAGTCATTTTGTAGACGAAAAAAAAATCGAGTTTCCGTCATTACAGAACTCCTCGATCGCTCCCTCTACCTGTACTCAAGAGTGAAAAGCTCGGAAAACAATTTGGTCCAAGGAGTCTGCCCTTCCATAGCTCTTATTGCTACTTCGGAAGAGATCAAACAGTAAACTACATGGATCACCACTTTGGAAGAAATCTTCCCTCCGGTACCATTCCATCGCTAATTTAATCCCTCAGAAGCAAAATCTCTGGGTACTTTTGCTACCTTAAACCTCTTTCCCCCTTTATCCTTAAACGTTCGTATTACTTTAACGAAAAGAGTTTTCAAAGTCCAGGGAATCGCCCGTTTTATGCTCCAGCGTGTTTTGTCCCGAAAGTGAAAGGGGAATGGGTACCAGAGAAAAAAAAGTTTATTTTATCACTGGAGGGTGTTGCAGCGGAAATATTGTTACTCGTTACAGCAGATCCTTCCTTTCTACTCAGGATGTAATAGGTGGGCATCGGGTTGTGTTCCAGGCAGCGTTCCTGAAGAATTGTTCGAGCTGTTAATGGCCTGAGACGAATGATTGCGAGGATACCCACTGGTCGCACGTACAGTGCTAATAAAGAAGGATCTGTGCTGTTGGGGAAAGCTTTTAAGTGTTGATTTAGAAGGTAGCGGATAATGATTTCTCACAGGAGATAGCATCGTCGGTACTTTAGGTCCTCAAGTTTGTATCATGCCATGATATCGTATTAGTTGAATTAATTTAATTCTACAAATTAGAAATCATGGGACACTCATAGATGTCTAGAAAAAAATGTTAGGGGACCACAATGTATCGACCACAAAAACCATAGTTTTGACGTTAATACTCAGACTTGATGGTGGATTGTGGAATGAATAAAGCAGACATAGAACGATAGACATAGACATTTGAACGATTGTTCATTGTGAATATTCAACAACTAATTTACAGTTTGAACAATTAAAGTGAAATTTGATATTTATATTGTAGAATTATTTTCTTAATTAAGGGCTTTGATTGTGGCGTATTGCGGTAGCTTTCGAATGACACCACTTGCGCAGTCCTCACACCGCGCAATTCAAAATTACACTGGCTTGAACTCGATCAGCACCATAGAATTTTTGACATATTGCGTACCCTCTCCCCAGGTTTAGTGTTCCTGGGCACTCGGTGATGTCAGGTACGGACATCCTTTGCCTACACGACGTTACATTTATATTCTGGATGTTTCTTCTAGTTCTGAAATCATACGATAAAACATTGTAACGCATTTTTGTAACATTCGACTTTTCATGCATGCTTCCAGTGCTGTTCTGATTTTAAAGACGTATTCATGTCAAAACACCCACTTAATCCGCTACTCTTCCAACTGGGATACCACGCCCCTAAAATAACAATGAATGAAATAGCTCTAAAATTGGTAGATGGGCTTTATTATGGAAGCTACGAGTATCCCACAAAAGGATGTAAACATGTACATACCGTTCAATAAATCATTAACTAAACATACCAAAGAATTGTTAATTTACTCCCTTTGAAACTTATGTTTCCGTGAATTGAAACTCAATTGCAAAGGAACTTATTCTTTAATTTAACATATAAGACATGCAGATCACACACGAGCATTCTTGATGAAGGCAAGTGCAAACTGAATTTATAAGACGTCGACCGTTGAACACTGTTCTGATTGGACAATGATTCTTATCGTTCCAAAACTCCAGTTGAAGAATCACGTCGATTAAATAACGATCAGTCCCGGAATCGAACTTTACAACAGAATCATAAATCGAATTTCCAAATCCGAGGGCTCATTGATGAAGAAAAGCGAAACAACTTTTCAGACTCAAGGGAAAATCTTTTAAAAGATGCGGAAAAGCAAATTATGAAAACACAAAAAAGCTATACGGAAACAAACAATTAACCAAGAAAAGACACTAAAATACAAAAATGATGTAACCATTAAGGCAACTCAACATTGGCTCTGAACTAAAGAAACTTTAATGCTAAATTTCTTGGACCAGATGGAATTAAAATCATAAAGGCTAGCGACACGTAAAGATTAGGTTTTTAGAAAGACTGCTGTTTACGAGTGCATGTGCTGAATATATGAAGCTGAACAACAAGCAACCATGAAAAATAGGCCGCCGTGTATTTTTATGCCACTTTTTTTAGAGAATTATTTTTCAATGACTTGCCTTTTCTGTGACATGTCTATGATTTGATCCATTGCTATGTGTTCTATTACAATGTACTTCCGCCTTGCTGAAGACGGAAAACCTGAAGTAGATTGGAGTTCAGAACTTCGAAAAGACAAATCCAAGAGATAATTTTATCAAAGCATGCTATTTGTCTACCTTTTTTGAAAGATTGATGATAGCCCTGAGTGTAGAATCAGGTCACAATGCAGGATCTACGGAATTATAGTAGCATAGTTCGAGCGGAGCATGCGCATGACTTCGGCCTTGGGAAACATGAGACAGACTCCATCGACCGTCTAATGAGGCATACAGAGCATGCGGTGGAGTTATATCGAAAGATATCAGGTTACGTGGGCTCTGTCGCCTTGGGCCGATTGGCTATCGGAAGAACAAGCAGACTAGTGTTTTTAATCTCGCTGGATAATCACTTTAACCAATCCAGGATTTGTCATTCACTTGGTTGGTTAGTTATTTTGGGTCTTATGGGTCAAAATCCAGAAAAGGATATGTTGCGCCAAACACAGGACAGAATACAACCCCATGAGAGAGTTCAGATATTTAAAGTAGTAGTCAGGCCAACAATAAAAGTTAGATTTGAAATGATGTAGAAAGCACTACATAAAAGAAAACTAAGATTAAAACATCAATTTAAAAAGACGAAAATAGTAATCTTTATGGTAACGGTAATATTTGCAACAGGTTGAAAGTGGTGTGGTTTAACCCTCCTGGTGGTTATCATGACTAGGTATATCGTCTTTAGCAAAAACAGATCTGGATGAACGATATAGCTATACAATTAGAAGAAAACTGACCCGGTCTTTATCTGGTCAGTTTTCTTCATCCAAAATAGCAGCAATATCTTGATGACTAGATATATCGTCATTAGCAAAATTGGTTAGATCTTGAAGAA
Organism: Meta bourneti; assembly: GCA_933210815.1. Lineage (NCBI taxonomy): Eukaryota > Metazoa > Arthropoda > Arachnida > Araneae > Tetragnathidae > Meta > Meta bourneti. The sequence continues at coordinate 72,338,661 of OW119927.1, read as the reverse complement.
CGAGTTCGTGTCGAAATCACTTGGAGGATAAAAAGGTATAAAACATTTATACGAAGTTTAAAAATCCATTGTAGTATAAAAATTTAAATAGATTTGGATGGGGATTTTCACCCATCAAATCTTACAGGTTTAAATTTCGATTGCAAAATAAATTTCGAAGATGGTGATTAAAAACTAAGTGGCCCCATGCTAGGATCCATGCTTTTCCCCACAACCATATGACAGAGCTTCAAACCGAGCGATAGGAAGAAATAGCGTGAAGCTGCACACACGCAACCCGTCTGTTTCATTAGGTCGATGATAGACCTCAACCATTTTCCATCGTCATACGCGCAGAGAAGGCATGACATGTGCTAAGAGCTCAGACGAGATATGACAACTACTCAACCGTTTTTCATTGAATATACCAGTGTTCGTTTTTTCCTGGTATATGTCAGTATCCTCCTTTCTCCCAAAATCAAAGGACAGCAGTAGCCCTTGAGGAAGAGTAGTGGATTAGCAACCGGAGGGTTGCGTGTTCTTAACTCAATACAACCAAATACAGTCGTGTAAGCCGGATCAGATTCACGTCAAATCTGTCGAGGCATCAAATTTCCTCAAGTTGGCGTGGTGCGAAAATTTGGAGATTCGGATGCCAGCTCCGGTGTTGACCTCATCATCTGACCGTGGTTCAAAATTACGAGGTGTTGTCCTCGGATCGTTTCCTTCGGGATATCCCGGACAGTCTCCAATAGCCCGTTGTGTTTCTCCAGTGTGACGTTAATTAAGTTCCTACCTCCTAAAATAAAAATTACACCAGTTACGCTTAGTACATTGTCTGATAGTTTAGGCAGAATGAAAACATTTGATCTCATACTCATAATATGAATAGACTGTATACCATCCCCAAAATACTTGATTAAAACAAAAACAAATATATATTAAAATGAAACAATACTTCATGCATTTATTTCCGCAAAACAAATGTTTATTACTAACATGTATATGCATTACTAACATTTAAATTAATAATCTAAAACTAAGATTTAATTTAAAATAAGCAATTACTTCTAAAAAAATGCGCATAAAACAAACATTTCTCTCAATAAACCTCATCTACTTACATTTACATTTCTAAGTATCTAATCGCCTCAGCAAATGGCACTCAAATTGATTTATTGAACCGGCAACATCTCCAGAAACAGTAAAACCAAGCAGAATATATGAACTGGGATTCGCCTATTGTGCTATTTTGTTTTTTAACGCCAACTCGAGATTAATGGTAAGTTGGACGGTCATCAGTTTCTGCCTGCCCCTTGCAACCAGAAACTAACAGATATATACAGAGAAGAAAACACGCATCTCTTACGAAAGATGTCTGATGGAGATGTATTATTTATAAAGCACTTTTATCCCTTCCCTAAACAGCATGCTACCTATTTAATTATTAAGATAATATGTATTCCAGCGTATATAAATCAATTGAAAGTTCAGTGGAATGACAGTACCAAAAGAAAATTAGATTTATATCCCGCTGTTAAAATGCATGCGATGCGGAAGCCAACTTTTATGAGTAATGGAACTTGTACGTAATTAAAAAACAAGGATATATTTGTGTTTCGCATGATGAAGTTTTTAAACTGGGAATTAGATTTGCTTAAACCAGAATAATGACTGGTTACGGTATTTTAAAGAATACTGAGATCTTGATTGTAATTAATAATATGAAATGGGAGTTGGTTCTTAGTGAATCGTATTCATTCTCTAAATCTATCGGCGATTAATTTTGAGAAGATAAAAATAGCTTTACATTTTGCAACATTCAGTAAAGTACCATAATTAACTTTAATAGAACGTCTGTCTGCTTGTCCAAAATTGCGTATCAAAAGTTCCCAAAAAAAGGAAGGAGCATTAAGCAGAACAGACATGGCACATTGTCAATTTATCATTTGAAGTCGTATAAGCCACAATGAGTTTGTTTTGGCAGTGAACCTGTGAAACAACTCTAATATTTCTTAATTTTAAATAATCTATACGTCAATTAAAGTATGTAGTGGTATCAAAAAAATAAACTAGTAATTGGGCTCAATATGTCAAATAATTTTCACTTAAATGCAAGAAATATTTTCATACTTATTTAAATTCATATGCATATTTGCGTTTCAAAATTCTCAGATGCCAAAACACACTTCATTTCTTTCTAAATCTGCAAATGACTTTTCAATACAATTCCATCACTGATGTAACTGACCACTATCGTATTTTATGAGAAATTAATTGTTAGACTTACATCATGATACATATCATATGTTTAAAATAATTTAGGTGCCAAAATGCACTTCAGCACTTCATTTCTAAAACTACAGATGAATTTGGAATACAATTTTCATAACTGATATAAGTCTGGACAGTATCGTATTTTATTAAAAATGAATGTTAGAACTACATTATGATGGATATCGTGTTTCAAATATTTTAGATGCCAAATACACTTCAGTCTTTCTAAAACTTCTAAATGACTTTGGAATAGAATTTCATAATTGACGTAAGTCTGACCACTCTTGTATTTTATGAGACGCTAATTGTTAGAATTACATTATGATATACTATATCATATATGTTTCAAAACTATTAGATTCCAAAATAGACTTTAGCACTTCCTTTCTAAAACTCCAGATGACTTCGGAAAACAATTTCGTAAGAGGTACAACTTTGACCACTCTTGTACTTAATGAGAAATTAATTGGAAAATTTACATTACGATGGGAAGAGGAATTATATATTCTATTAATTATTTATTTGCAAACAACTATCATTAAAAATGAGTTCAAGCTAAGATTCTACGTGAATACAAAAGTGTTTTTGCAAAAGTTAAAACACAAAACTTTAAGAAATCGAGCAACCATTTGAAATTATTTCCTGGAAACTAGTTTTTGTTTTAGACATTTCTCATGCTTTAAACTTGTGAAGTTTAACGTTATGATCTAATTTCCTGTCTTATAATTCGTTATGATCTAATTTCATGCCTAAAAAGTATTGAATATATGATAAAGATATTCTAAGATGCATTATAGGGACTTTCTGTCGTCACGTCGAAATTTTTAATCCAATTCCAAGTGGTTTCTAACCGAACACAACAATGAAAAGAGAACTTCATTGTTTTGGGGTTACTAGAAATGTCTCCAAATCGCTCGAAGAATTGAACTTTTCCTAGCATGTATTGAATCTTTCTCTTCCGGATTTATCCCGAACCGTCGCCAATAGTCCGTTGCGTTGCTCTCATGCGACGTTAATTCAACTATCCCTCCCCTAGAATGCATCTTTACCGAATTTATATTGATTAAATGAACAAAGCCCACAACGAAGAATTAGAATAAATCGAATTCACGATTTCGTCTTTTTGCTAAATTTTACTGTTTGGTATAATAATGATATCCATAGCTATATACTTTTTTATAAAATTATAATCGGTCGTATAAGCTCTTCGTGAAGTAAAAAATAGAATGTACATATTAAAACGATTTTCAGCTTAAGCAAACAAACCAGACAGACAGCGAATATTTTACTTCCCCTACCAAAATACTATCGCATGATGCATATCGAGATTACCTTTGAACGTAGTTTGTCACCATTTGGCGTTAATCTAATTGGCGTTGAAACACCAACTATCATATAGCTATTAGGGGATTCATTCATTGAAATTTTTGTTGGCGAAGTGCTGAAATTGTATTCGAAAAACAAGCGAAGTGACTTCACATTTGGAAGGCGTACAGGAAACACATTCCACCACAGAAACACTACCGCAACCTACATTTACCTTGACACAAAAGTATCATTAATATTTTAAATTTTGGATAATCATTCTCATTATCTAAAATTAAATCCCCCAGGTCGATAAAATTGCATTTCAGCGACCTATTGTGTTTATTTCATACCCAAAGTACTCAAAAGCTAGACATCCTGGAAAACAGACTATCAGGCACAAAATAGTGTTGTTGCTAATATTTTTTCTATGAGAAAGCTTTTAGTTTGTTGTTGAGTGCTACTGTCCTTCAGCCATTCTGATGTGATGGAGAAGTAATTTCATTGACGTATTGGCGCCGTCTGGTTTCGGTTTGGGGTAAATGACATTTTAGTTGTTGATTGTTTTTGCTAATGCTCTTAGTCTGGTAAATACTAAACCAAGTCCAGTAGAATTTGTCTCTGAAGTGTAAGATACAATGTATCCTTTTGATTCCCAATTAATACTTCCAGAGAGACACCGATGCATTCTCGCTACTTCCATGGTAGCACCTATGCAGGTATAGCTGAACCATGTTAACCCTCCAATGAATTTTTCAGCAAGAAAACTTTGTTTTCCGCTCTTATGGAAAAATATATATTCCGGATTTTTCCGGAATATATATTTTGAAAGAAAATATATATTCCGGCAGAAAATTTTCAAGTGTCGCCAATTTCAAAGTCTTGGCGCCAAGCCTTGGCAACCATGAAAGAAAAACATCAGTCAGCGGTTGCTAAATTGTCCTAAAGATCTTCTTTGGCACTAACGTTCAAGGTAGGTATGTAAGTATTTAATTAACGTCGCACTGGAGTAACACAAAGGGCCATTAGCGACGGTCCGGGTTCAAACACAAAGGGAAAGATTAGTGGACAACGTCACGTAATTTCGAATCACGGTCAGATGACGAGGTCACACCTAAGCTGGTACCACACTCTCCAAATTGCACCACAACGTGAGGACATTTGAGGCCACGACAGATTTAACGTGCCCCAGCCCCCTTTGTACAGGACGCTCTTTGGTTGGATTCGAATTCGCAACCCTCCGTTTGCTAATCCGTTACTCTTCCAACTGGGCTACCACGGCTGTGCACTAACGTTGAAGAAAAAGCTACACATATACATTAAGACAACCAAGAAAAAATTACATTGATCATTATAGCTTTTATTTGAATTTGTTGAAAATATCGTCAAATCGATTACGCCGAGTTCGAATTGCCTTGAAGCATATAACATTAGTAGAGATCAGGGCTGCTTGATCTGTTTTGAATTGCTTTTATGAAGCCCATTTTAGTGCAATTCTCGCTAATTTGGCTCTTTTATTTTATTTGTATTTTTAAGTATGATTTTTTGGCAGGTTTTATTTCCGACACTATTTTGTACATTGAGCCCAGATGGACTCCCTCATGCACAAACAAGTTTCAAAGTTATTTTGAACAAAGATATGTCAACTGATTAATAATGTTTTTTAACTCTCCAATTGTTTCGATGACATATCTCGTTCAAGGTATGGTCGAGTATGCTAAGAACGAGAAATCTCGTAGAGACAAAATTGCTCTATTACTCCAAGGGGAATGAAAATCCAAATACAAAAAAATTGTCTCTTGTCCAGAACTGACGAGAGTTTAGAACTCGTTTTTGCATCAAAGGCTGATCACTACAAGGCGGTTTTCAAGAGGGTTAAAAATCAGGTGTTTAGTAGATAGTTTGGTCTGAATCTAATCATAGATCAAGTCATTTTGAGTCTCTAACTTAATCCAGGCCCCTTGTCAAAGATTCTGGTATTTGCTGCCCTCAAAATACTCAAAGCTAGTTTCATTACAAACGTATTAGTTGAAATGTGTAATTAATTAGACAATAAATTGCAAATTACAATAATTACGAACTTTACAATAAATGTGACTACTAAGAAAATTCAATATGCATTAGCAATCGTTTAAGAACATTTTGTTAGTTTTCTAAATCTTAAAATACCAGTATATATTTGTATCTAACATGCAATTGTCTTAATTTTGAAGAGGGGTTTATCCCTCCACACTTGTGGCTTATCGTACTCACAACTGATTAACGCAACTTGCTGGAGATCAAAGGGTTACGATTAAATACTGGAACAAATCTCGACACCTTGCCTTGTTGTTTTCCCATAAAACCAGACGCCTTGCTCATCTGGTGTCTGGTTTTGCGTGAGCGAGATTGCGAGGACGTGCTATGAACGAACGTAAAATGAAACCAAGCGTAAATTTTCACTATAAATCGATGGAAATTTAAATTCAAAGAAGGAAGTGTGGTGAAAGCCAACTCTGCAAAAGGTAGGGCAGTAAACAGAAGTTAGTCAACAGAGAAATAAAATGAGAAGAACGAGTTATCTCTTACGGCAAGAGCGCGAAGATTAGACCCTACACTGCCAAACAGGAATTTGACTACATGGTCGAACAAGGGATACACATGCATTCCATAAGCAATTTAACGAGCCCCTTGCATACGGTCTCCAAGGACTCTTCAGATTGGAAGGGCAGTAAACAGAAGTTAGTCAACAGAGAAATAAAATGAGAAGAACGAGTTATCTCTTACGGCAAGAGCGCGAAGATTAGATCCTACACTGCCAAACAGGAATTTGACTACATGGTTGAACAAGGGATACACATGCATTCCATAAGCAATTTAACGAGTCCCTTGCATACGGTCTCCATGGATTCTTCAGATTGGAAGCCTACGGGTGATTAGAGCTCTCAATAGGGGGATAACTAAACAAGATAAATATCTCGTTACATATATGTAAGGATGATATTTTGGAAATTTAAGACAGTCATCGCATTGCTGATCTACAACTACTTAACCCTCATGGTGATACTGTAAATTCTTATGACAAAAACTGCTTTGAAGTGACCATCCACTGATGCAAAATCTTTTTCTATTTGGATCTTCATTCTCTTTGGAGTGATAGGGCAGTTTTTTCTCGATGATATGTCTCGTCATTAACAAAACTGACCAGATCTTGATGGGTGAGTTATCTCGTCGAAACCACTTGGAGGGTTAACTCAACTTTAATACATAATCTGATCGCCCGAAAAGGATTCTTCATCTCCAGGTGGAATAGGAGCTTACTCGCCGACCACCCTCTACCCACAGAGATACCGAATGAGGATAAATTATTCAAATAAATAATTAAAAATTGCAGTCGAAAAATCTGAGTCTGATAAGCAAAGCAGATGAAAGACGTTAACATTGCATTTCTCTTGAAGTACAAAATCCTTCTCTTAAGAAATCCTCCAGGACAACTCCATCTACTCTCCATTCGTTCATCTTTTACTTTGCAATGCTAAAATTGGAGCATGTTTGATAGTGGTCAAATGCTACATAAGTGTAATGCATATATCAAGCCACAGATATTAAAATGGAGCCTATTTTGGATATTCCTTCGCGTGGCGAGGAAACAATCCTGTTCCATATATTTCAACGAGATTTCGTACCAAAACAATAATAGCCTTGATATCGTTACATCTTATAAGGCTCACATTCCCTGCCTGCGGGGATCGAACCTTCTTGAGGATTCGAATATATGAAAAGTCAACAGAGATGGTTTCTGCATTTGGGGGTTATTCTATAAAATTTTTTGAAATTGGGGAAAACAGTTTCCAAAATATTGCGATCTTTTGCATACATAAATAGTCTAGATACGAAGACAGATTCGAGAAATTTTACTCCAAAAATGGATTTTTGCTTTGCGAAATCTTTTCTTTTTTAAAATTTAGAAATAAGTTTGATGTTCTGAGTCCTGGCCCTGTAGCAAGCATTATTTATTTTCAAACCTTTTAAATTTTGAAATTGATTGATGATATGATGAAACGCTAGTTCTCTTATTTCAAAAGTGACATTTATAGTAATTCAAGATGCATGTTATGACATGCTTTGTTTCTGCAGAAGAAAATAAAATATATCTTCAGTTGGTACATGTATTCTTTGTTTGTACCAGGGATTACCATACAGTGGGTCACAAAAGTATTTGTCCACTTCACCTTTCTTACTATTTCCATCAATTTTAGAAGGACGTAGTTAAAAATACAAATTAAAATTTCACCTCATGAAAGCTTTGTCATTTTAGTTTAGCTTATAATCGAAAACGGAACACGAAATCAGGTACACAAAAGTATTCGACCACCTTCCGCTAAAAGTACTATACATTTGCATTTGCAAACCACATTCGCATTTTTAATTTTGCCATTTTCTAATTAATCGAATTTGAATACAAAGGAGAATATTGAATGTCGAAAGTTCGTATCTGTAACACAAAGAGCTTGGAAAAATCATAAAATAGCAAAGTTGATGTAAAATGACGAACATTCTTTTTTGTTAAGCGACAATAACAGTGATAAATCACAATAACAGTCAACAAGAATCCAAAAAAATATACAGACATTGACATTTTTTGGATCTTTACACTGATTTTCGGTTCACTCGATGATGTTTCTCGCCATAAGCGAAACTAAACAAATTTTAATGGACGAAATATCTTGTTATAAGAAAAAAACTGGCCACATCGTGATCTCATCATAAAAAATTCAGCAATATCTACATGTCGAGATGTCTCGTCATTAGAAATTTGTTCAGATCTTGATGGACGATATATCTCATCCGGTGTAGTTCATGCTCCACCTTGTATGCCACAAGAAAGTCTTCACGCGCGAATTTGAAAATTTCAAATATTCCCTTTCGTTTCGTGAATGTCAAGAATGAGTTCGATCCATAGCTTGGCCATTTTGAACTTCCTAGAAAAATACACCGATTCTAATAACCCTGTAAGGGGCTGGAGTAACCCAATTGGTTGAGTCACGGAACAACAACCGGAGGGTTGCGAATTCAAAACGATCCTAAGACCGTAGTGTACGTGCGGCTGGTCCAAATTAAATGCGTCGTGGCCTCAAATATCATCACGTAGGCGTGGAAATTTGGAGAATAGGGTGTCAGACCAGGTGTTGACCTCGTCATCTGAACGTGGTTCAAAATTACGAGGTGTTGACCTCGTGTCTTGCCCTTCAGGACTGATACAGAAAGGACAGATCTCTCCACTGGCCTACCGCAGCCCAGCTGCGGTAGGCCAGTGGAGAGAGTAACGATTTAGCAACCGGAGGGTTGAGGGATTGAAACTCGGTCCACCAAACACAGTCGTGTATGCGTGGGCTGTTACACGTTTCAATCTGTCCTGGCAGTTGAGAGTACTGGTGCTGACCTCGTCATCTGACCGGGGCTCAAAGATACGAGGTGTTGCCTTCAGGATTGATCTCAAATCGACCCCGAAATACTGTTGTGTTGCTCCAGTGCATTCAACAACCTACCTATCTAATAACCCTTTTTAACCAATTCCAACTTTTCACAACCGAAGGATTGTGAGTTCGAAAGACTCGTATACGTTTGACTTTGTTTACGTTTGGGGTGTCAGCTCAGGTGGTGATCTTGTCATCTGACCGTGGCTCAAAATTATGAGATGTTGTTCGGATCTATCCCTTCGGGATTGATCCCGGACCGTCGCCAATAGCCTGTTGTGTTGCTCTAGGTTGACGTTAATTAAACACCTACCTACCGCGGATCTTTCTCTTCGGGATTGATCCTGGACCCTCGCTAATAATACGATGTGTTACTCCAGTGCATCGTTAATTCAACACCTGCCCACTTAATAATCCTGTATAACCAATTCCAACCTATTAGCACCGAAGGATTGTGAGCTCGAAAGTCTTTCGTGTACGTGTGGCTTATATAGGTTAAATCTATAGGAGCAACAAATTCCTCACGTTTGGGTGGACGTTTAAAAAGTGGGGTGTCAGCTCAGGTGGTGACCTCGTCATCTGACCGTGGTCCAAAATTACGATTCGCCGCTCTCGGTTCTTTCCCTTCAGGATTGATCCCGGACATCGCCAATAACCCGTTGCTTTGCTCCAATGCATCGTAAATTCAACAACCTACCAACCTGTATAACCGCTGCCAACTATTAGGGAATTTATATCCAGCCCCTATCTAAAACGGATTCCATAACAAATATTACTACACTCAAGTTTACGATGATTTTAACTACGCAAACGCAACAACCCCATTAACACTCGCAAAGAAGAAAACGCGAAACCCCGTCTTTACCGGGCGGGCGCCAGACTTCGAAACGCAATTACCGATTCTCTTAGTCCATATCCCGACAGCACTTACTCACAAATCCCGAAACTAAAACCCGTGGGTAAATCAGCCCCTAAAATGCATTTCCATCCTAAAAAAAGGCTAAAGAAATTGACGTAAGACGCTAAACGGTGTCCGGATGTTAAACGTCCGGCACCGTAAGCACTCACGTAATAAACACCCCATCCACGATCACACCTTTTTGATGGATGCCCATTACGGCCCGCTCAGGGAAGCACTGCTCGGAATTCATGCGATGGGCCCTAAATAAATCCCAATCATAAACACCTCCAGCACTTCTAATGGCCGCTGCTCTTGATCTACCTTGGAGCCCTCGCTAAGTAATTGAGCTTAGAACTGTCATTCCTTACCAAATCGATCTTTTATAGCGTCGGATGGAAAATTAATGCTATGCGAGAGAGGGGAGGGATGCCATTGATTTTTACTTAACAGGGTCATAAAAAATTCTTGTAGCGTCCTCAGTTAATGGTTTTTTTTACCTCTTCCCGATCTTCTGGTGATGGAAGCGGCTCCTTGTATTTATTTTTAGATGGCGTGTCATCCTGGGTATTAACGACGCGTATTTTATTTGCTTATACGGAACTTGGCAGTTGATAAGCTCTTTGGAGTGTGTTGCAGCTGTAACTCATTTGCCCGTTATGTGTTTTCGAGTAAACGCTTTCGAGTGGGACGGAGACAATTTTTCTCAATAAAAACTACTTAAGGGGGCTTGCGTGTGGAGGCATGTTTTTCCTTCTGTGATATCCATCGTAATGATCGGGAAGAGCTCATTGGGTAAAATATGGAATTGTAATTCGTGTTTGTCTGAGTGGTAAATATTTAGCTCGTAAAAATGTCTGCGATACGGATATATGTGAAGATTGACAGTAGGTAGATAATAGTTGAATTCTCATCGCGCTGGAACAACACAACGTGCTATTGACGATGGTCCGGGATTGATCCGAGGAAAGCACCTCGCAATTTTCAACCACGGTCAGATGACGAGGTCAACACCTGAGCCGATACTCCACTCTCCAAACTTCTACAACACGCCAACGTGAGGATATTTGATGCCACGACAGATTTGCCCCCTGTTCCCGATGATTTTTGGTTGGATTGAGTAACCCTTCAGTTGCTAATCCATGACTTACCAACTGTACTACCACGGCCCCTGTAAAATATGGATTTGTAATTTGAGTTTGTGTGTGTAGCAAATATTTAACCTGCTAAAATAGTGTATGCGAAAGATATTTGTGAAGATTTACAACAGGATAAATGGCCGTGCACAGTATTTCTCCATTTTCAAGCGTCAGTTCCCTTTCATACCAACAGAAACAGAGGCAATCCGAATATAGTAGGAACTGACTAATGAAGATTCGAGAGATCTGTTTTCATACAAAATAGCTTGTTTGTCGAAAAACCTGTCACATTGCTTGAATCCAGAGCGTATGCGAATCATTGATTAGGCAAGACATAATTTTCATCAATCAGAGCAACGCTTCCGATGTTGAAATTTTTAATTTGCTTCTCTGTGCATAAGTTTTTGAAATTTCCACCAGAATAGCAATTCAAATTTTGTTACATCTATTCCTCAGAAAGAAAGAATAATATATTTTTATATTTAAATTTGTTTTAGATGGAATTTCGATGAAATATTCCATTAAGAATCTATTCAGTCATTCAGTCTCTTCGAGTCGTGTTTGGTACCTTGATAAAATATAGACTTTCCGCCATAAAGCCCAACCAAGCAATCTAATTAATTTCATGAGTGTATATGTTACCGTGAAAGACCGAAATTGGAGAATGTCGACTTTCACCGGTGAATGTCGACACATACCAAATACGTCGGTGAAAGATCGAATATTTCATTACATTCTTGTACATTCGGACCCTCACCGGTGTATGTCGACAATCACAGATATGCTCTGGTGGAGGTCGAAAAGAGAGGAGCCGAGGTTTTTTTCCGATACCCTAATTTATACTGAATGGATACTGTAGTGAATCGTGATCTTTTTCTTGAAAAGTTAAATGCATTAATTGCGGGTAAACGAGAAGACAATTGTTTTTATTTTTCTCAAGAAAAGTACTCTAAAATACTTTCTGAAATGTTACGAACCTCACAAAAACAATTTCCTCCTGCTCAAATTGGTGATACTGTACGAATACAAGTCCCTGATGTCGACCGTGGTCGTACAGATAGCCGAAATGTGTTAGCGGTTGTTGTTGGAATAGAAGACTCCGACTTCTATAAACTGGCAAATAAAAATGGTACCCTCAAGCAGCTTTACACACGTAATCAGTTCGTAATTTGTAAAGAAAAGTTACTTTCCATAGATGAGATTTCTTTTCAAGAAATGTCGCTGAGAGAAGCAGCTGCAGCTAATTCGAGAAGCGGGAAGCAAGGCTATACACGCTGTCATTGCAAAAGGAAGTGTTCCACAAATAAATGCAGTTGTAAAAGCAAGGGATTCTTGTGCAATTCAAAGTGTCATAATAGTTTAAGTTGTTGCAATAAATAAGATTTGAATCACATAATTAAGTAAGTTTTTTATTACTATTATTTTCTTTTCTCATTTAGAATGTACTGTTTGTTTTAAGTTCTTGGTCACTCCTCTCAGAAAGAGAGGCGAAAAAGTTACGTCACCCTTGTGACGTTTTATCGCGACTGAAATACGGAGAAGAAAATATAAATCTCCGACATGTTCGACATTCACCATTAGTGCATGGTGAATGTCGACATTTGCCGGTGTAAGTCAGAAATAAGGGTATTTAGCAAATATTTCGGACATCACCAAGCGACTATGTGAATGTTGACATTCACCGGTGAAAGTCGACATTCTCCAGATTTCGGTCTTTCACTGTAACATATACACTATAGTTGCGTTTTCGTGTTCGCGTTTTTGAGAAATAATAATGTACTAATTACTTCTATTGCTTCCAGATAACGAGCAAAAGAAGAAAGAAAAAAGTGTATTGATTCGGATTGCCTCGGATTCTATTAGTGTGAAGAGATCCTTGGGAGACATCAGACACTTTCAAACACAGCATTTCAACAATCTCAACCCTCCAGGCGTTTTCGACAAGATATTTCCTAAATCAAAATCAGACCAATTTTGCTAATGACGAGTTACCTCGTCTTCAAGAATACCGATGGAATTTTGAATGTGGAAGATATTGCCGTTTATTTATGATGAAGAAATCAAGATCAGATCAGTTTTCTTCTTATGACGAGATATCTCGTCTATCAGGATCGGTCAGTTTTGCTAATGACAAGATACCTCGTCGATACCATCGACTTAAAATGAAATAGACGGAGCATGTGCCCGCAGCTTCATTTTATTTCTTCCAGTTGCTCGGTTTGAAGATCTGTCACGTGGTAAAGCATGAATCCTAAATTATTGATTACCGTGTTTAAAAACACTGGTCTGCGATTCCATAGCCAATCGGCTAAGTCTATTTGTGATTTATCCTTCAGAGATCTTACGACATCCGACTCCGCCCACATGATCCGTCTATTTCATTAGAAGGTCGATGGTCGAGACATCCTGACGCAGCTTGGCCAAATATGGCCCTTGCGCCATAAAACTTAAAACCAACCAACCTCATCGAGACAACAACCAAGAGGACTAAACCTACAAACAAAGATTGAAGATACTTCATTCTTGACTAGCAGGTGGTATACTACACCCGTCAAACTATAATGGGCTGACCTAGTTAGATTATTTGTTCTGTCATTTTGAGCTGGGTTTTTGTTTAAAAAAATTGGTCAGATTGATCCATTGATTTTCTTTCTTTACGCTAAATTTGATGTCTTATAAGCAACAAAAACCTGGATTAATCAGATAATGTGGTGTTCTTCCTTTCAGTGACAATATGGGATCAACATTCTTCAGCAAAATGCAGTTTCACTCGAGGACTGCTTACCGTTGAGTAGATTACAGTTTTATTAAGAGTATCATCTTTAGAAGTTTCAGTAGACAAAAGACTTTCTTTATTAATATAAGGTACTCTAAGCAAGTTCTCTTTAACTAATGAGATTTTAGTGCGTCTTGGGGACTTCTAATTAGTTATTAAATGCTACAACCAAGAAAATCGTTATATTCGGAGTTAAGTAAATTAAATAAATCTGGCCTGAGAGGAATAAATCCCCTACTAAAGTGGGGAACGCAGACACAACTTCAAAAGTTAACTTACAACGTAGAAGTATAGACAGCAGTGTAACCAATCTCAAGCATTAACCCTCCTGGTGGTTGTCACGACGAGGTATCTAGTCATTAGAAAAACTGACCAGACTTGATGGATGAAATATCTCGTCATTAGAAGAAAACTGACCAGATCTGGATTTCGTCCTCATCGATAATATCTTGATGACGGGATATCTCGTCATTAGCAAAATTGGTCATATCTTGATTGGAGAGATCTTGTCGTTAGAAAAACTAACTAGACCTTGATGGACGAAATATCTTTACTCCTATCATAATTACATTCTTCTTTTCCACTCAGCCTTTTCTTCACACGGCGCTTCACACTTACTTTGTTGTTAAAGGCAACACCAGACAGTCACAATCCACCATTGCACGACCACGCAGAGAAGTACTTCCACGATATTAACCCTCCGAGTGGTTTCGATTGGATACCTCATCCATAAAGATCTGACCAATTTTGATAATGGCGAGACATCTCGTCAAGATCTGGTCAAGTCTTTTTTCGTCAGATCTTGCCGATACTTTTTTTATGACGAGATCAAGATCTGGTAAGGCGAGGCATCTCGTCCATCAAGATCTGATTAGTTTTTCTGATGATGAGATGCCACGTTGAGACGACCACCAGAAGGTTAATACAGCTCTCTCTACTTCACGCTGTTGGCAATCAGTGAACTGGTGGTAGCATTTATCGAAGGAAACCACTGTTAAATTCTAGACAGAGAATACTATGGGGAACTTTGGCATCTTTATGAAAATTAACATAATACAGTGATATGTATAGCTGTACAACCAATCTCAATCATTAAGTACTTTATGAAAGACTGAAGTTGTACTATCTTTCTCAAGCTGGGATACCCTAATAAAGACTATATATCATCTTCCCTGCCACGAACAATCAGAGATTAAAAATAGATGCAATCAACGATCTACACAAAGAACTGTGAATGAAACCATTTACTCTCAAACCTTGTTCCTCAAAATTGATCACCTTTTATCTTCGCAATTAATTTAAGTCTTGTATTAGAATGTGCTTAAGACATAATAAGATGTCACTTACCCAAAATTAGCGTAGTCTCTTTTCCTTTCTGCCATCATTATCATTCTGGGAATTTATATGGATGGGTGTCATCTTAACTCCTAAACTCGTTCAAATTTTAGTCACTTTTTGATCAAGTTTTACTCAGTTTGATTGGTTTCTTGTGACTTATAATTCAAAAACTACTCACTTAAATGTGCCAAAACCGTTATTAAAATGCTTAAAATAAGCTAACTTCTCATGAGTTTTCCCCAGACGTAGAATAGAAACAATACTATAGGATATATGAAACTTCAGCAAATAAATAAAATCATGGAACCTCCACTGATCTTGTTATTCAGCTTTTGTATCCGGAATATTGTTTTCCTTTTTTTCTTCATTTAAACCTCCTTGTGGTTGTCTCGACGAGGTATCTTGTCATTAGAAAACTGATCAGATTTTCATAAACGAGATATCTCGTCATCAGAAGAAACTCAACAGATTTTGATCTCGTCATCATAAAAAAATTGTCAGTATCTTGATGACGAGAAATCTGGCCATTAGCAAAATTGATCAAATCTTAATGGACGAGATATCTCGTTGAAACCACTTGGAGAGTTAACCATTCCCAAAGTATCCTGCATTTAACTAGTCACAAAAAGGAGCAATCGGTGTCCCATTCATAGCCACTGTGGAGTTTATTCATGGTATCAAGGTTGCCGATTGCCTGACCAAGAGGGCACATTTATTCTACAAACTTCTATTTGTTGTGCCTTTTAACCATCCAAGTGGTTTTGACGAGATTTCTCGTCCATCAAGATCTGACCAATTTCACTACTGACGAGGTATCTCGTCACCTGGATATTGCCGACTTTTTTCTAGGACAAGATCAAGATCTGGTCCGTTTTCTTCTAATGAATAGAGACGACATGATATTTATGGACGATATACCTCGTCCATAAAGTTCTGGTCAGTTTTACAAATGACGGGATACCTCGTCGAGTCAACCACCAGGAGGGTTAATAAAAGCTAACTGTTAATCAAAAAACCCATTAAAGATGACGTTTCAATGCATATCAATGCAAGCGTTTCAATGCAAGCATATCAATGTTTCAAAAATCTTGGAGAGATACATTTGTTGACATTCCTAAGTGTAGACGTAGGGCTGTTGTTGAATTCCAGCTTGCCACTTAGTCCGGACTGCCTATAGAAACATTTACATTATAGTAATAACGCTTCTGATCCTTTCTGCAGGCTCTGCAATCTTCCGGAGGAAATGGACTGCAATTACCTATTTCGTTGTCTTGAGCTCATTAAGAACTCTTTTCGATCTCTACTGGGAAGTCATTTGGGATTATAGACCGTTTCTTTAGCTGCCCTTGTACTTTTCTTTGTATTATTATACTTCATTTTTATTATGTTTCTGGCTCCATTACTTTTTGTAATCCTGCCATTGGAAATTTAAAAAAGGTCCCACCATCAGATAACCACTGAATTGCTGCATTGAGATATTTTCTCCACTTATCACCCATATCCATTACATTCTTATTTGTGTGCATAAATTCAATTTCGCAAGCAAATAAAGATTAAAATAAGTAAAGAGCCTTCATTCTCGTAAACAAAACAGTTTTACTGCTGAATTTAGTGTATACCTGTTTATGTACTTGAAAGCAATAATCCTTGGATTGAAAACTAAAACGAAACTACTCGCTTTTTCACAAAGATGAAATACACGCACTTTATCGCGTCTAAGAAGAAATAAATACATCAGTGACTTTTGTAAATACTTTGAAAGTTTATTCAATTTATTCTAAAGCTGCAATAATATTTTGATTTATTTGCTAGCCCGGATGAGCATAAACCATGAGAATAATCTAAAAGCATAAAAGATTACATAAATATTCGCAAGATTATTTCTGATACATTATTGTTAAGGTAACAGTTTTGCTTGGGGCAAAAATCTTAGCATTATATTTGATGCTTTTTAGAGAAAAGCAAAAAAGGCTGTAGATGCTAAAAATATGGCTCCCTTTTATGCTTCGTAAATTGAAAGTAAACAAACGTTTTATGCTGTTTAAGCTGGTTTAGGATGTTTTAATAGTCTGTCTCTCTTATCTATTGATGTTTCAAGATTGAAATATTGGTTAGGAATATAAGAATTAACTTCGTAAAAAACCGTTTATAATACAGCTACGGTGTTTTACTTCTATGTACTAGATTTATATTGCCAAAGGTACAATTCTTTAGAAGTAATTTTTTTAACATGTACTTTCTCAACATCTTTCGATAGTTTTTCAATTCAAATAGAAACTATGAAGGAAGAAAAATTCTTCCCATTCAAGAAATATTACCTGAAAAGTTGATTCCTAGCCGTTTTGGTGATTGATGTTTGGCGTCAATTCCATCCCATACGTAATAATTCGTGGGGACTAGTTAGTGATAGACTTCAAGAAACAGTCATTTGCAGCACATTTATTGATCATATTTTCAGCTAAATGAAAAAGGAAATATACTTTTCAAGAAAATATTATAATTAAGCAGTCATTAAATTTTTGATTAAATCCATCAGGAACATACTGAAATATCTTTCAAGTATAATTTCAAATTTGCATCACTTCTGGAGAAAAAAAGGGAAGTACGTACTTCTATACTTACATCTACAGCCTTTTTATTTCACTTCAAGAAAAGCACCCATTAATATTTATATCGTCTTAACCCACCAAGTGGTTTCGACAAGAAATCTCGTTCATCAAATCTGACCAATTTTTTAATGACGATAGATTTCGTCATCAAGATATTGTCATTTTTTATAATGATGACACCAATCTTCTAATAATCAGTTTTCTTCTAATGATATCTCATCTAACATTATCTGGTCAGTTTTGCTAGTAACGAAGCACGTCTTCGAGAAAACTACCAAGAGAGTTCAAATGTAGTTTATGGCCTTTTTATTGACAACGTCTGGCGTTTAATCTAATGGGCGTTAACCGATCAACTATCATCTATTTCAATTCTGAGTTCTGTTGGCGACGTGCTGAAATCGTATACGAAAAACAAGTCAAGTGACTTCACTTCCAGAATATACCTACAGGAAGCACGTTTCACCACAAAAACACTACAGACAGCTACATCCAGCTGACACAGAAGTCTCTTATACTTACATTGAATGATTCTATAAAGAGCGTCAGACATTAATCTTTATTTTGGAACTAAACCTTCTTTTTCTAATCGTGTCTTTCTATTGAATTCTTCTCACAACATAACCCCGATAAATCAATTTTGTCTCTGCCTTGAATCCTTGGGACAGACGTGAGTCTCGCAGCTGTTTACAGCTCTATTTAAGCATGCTGAGCATGCAAAATAAAAATTAGCAATCACTCATGAACGAAAGATTGAGTTCTCTCAGTAAAAAGATATAAATATTTATCTCTCACAGAAACGACTGACGAACTCTGAATTCAAATCAACTACGAACCGCATCCGTTACAACATTCACATTCAAACACCCGACTGATTTTGCAAGTCTGGTCATGTTTCTCAATCATGTGAGTACAGGCTCAGACACTGCACAAAATCCGATTTCAGTAGTATTTCGCAACTACAACACATAATTAAAGTCGCATATTTGTTTCATTCACAGAAATATCGACAGACGAAAGCTATTAATTCACTTCAACCGCAATTTCAACTCATACAGCGTTTATATTCAAATTCCTGGCAGGTTTTGCAAGTCTGGTCATGTTCTTCCTATCATCAAAGCTAAGATTAAAGCCACATCATGGCAAAAAAAAAACGGACAGATTGTTTACTGCCTTAGTTTTTCCTCTTGCATCGGGATTAATTATGCGAAACCCTCTGTCATATGCGTCCAGTCCCAGGCACCGCACAAAATCTGATTTCAATAATGTCTCGGCGACAAGAACGCATAATTAAGGTTGCATTTTTATCTCATTCACAGAAACACCGACATACGAGCGCTACTGACTTCAACCACACGACGTCAACACTAATGCAAAGTTCATATACAAATTCCTCTGGCCGGTATTGCAAATTTGGTCATTATACTTAAGTCACAATTACAGCCACGTCATGGAGAAGTGGTACACAAAATTGCTTTCAAAACTCTCGAATTCTTTTGTTAGTTTTCCCTTTGCGATTAATTGGGCAAATCTTTGCCATGCAGTCCTAGGTACTGGACAAAATTCTATTTCCGTAACGTTTCGTGAAAGTGAAAAGTCTGTAACGTTTGCCTTTTTACAAGTTAGCAACAACACATAAGAGAAATGCTGACACGCCGTCTTTCATTCAATAAAAGGATATGCATATTTATCTCACAGAAACAACGACAGACGAACGCCATGAATTCAAATCAGCCTCACCTCATATTCAAATTCCCCGCAGATTTTGCAAGTCTGGTCATGTTCTTCTTATCATCAGTCACACGATTAAAGCCACGTCATTGCGAAGTGGCGAAACAAATGTTTCGCAAAAAAACTGACAGATTGTTTTCTGCCTTACTTTTTCCCCTTGCGTCGGGATTAATTATGCGAAACCCTCAGTCATGTGCGCCCAGTCCCAGGCACTACACAAAATCCGATTTCGGTAACGTCTCGGCGACCAGAACGTATAATTAAGGCCGCATAAAAACCACTAATTGCGTGGTTGCACTGCCGGTGCAGTTTCTTCCCCGATTTCTTTCACGCAATTAAGACTCCCTTCATTTATACCCAGACGATGTAAAGTGTGTTCTCTGAATACTTTATCTTGGTAGTCCGTCATCGACCAGGCTAGGGCACACGCGACAGTTATTCCAAATGACTTTCCAGGGTAAACTTTGAAAAAGCGACTTCGCGATTTCTCTATCTCAGTCTCCTCTTCTATCTCTTCCGGGAGCACCTATCTTTTTTTCACTTACCGTTCGATTTTCTCTCATCTTTGAGGGATGAGGGGGAGTTTCTTTTCTTATTTCATTCTAATTAAAAGAGCGGTGTTCGATTCTTTGTAATTTAAACTAACTTGACTTTCAAAGACGTCTCTTGTGTGAGGGACATTTTTCAGTCTCATTCATGGTTGCAGTTCTGGTTTAAAAGATCGATTACTTTCACTTCTATTACATCGTATGTTTGCGACCAATATTTGCACTTCTAATAAATTTTTATGTGTGACTTCCCGATTGAATTTTAAGTTGGCAGGGAATATATGACAAAATGACTTTGCCCAACTACTAAGTGATATTTCATATACATTTCGTCTATCTTTTTGCACTAATTTGTAGTCTTAGCCACTGACTGGTAAAAAATTAAAGCGAGTCCTTAACTAATTACAATGAAACACACTAAACCATTTACAATTATAGGTACTTTAAAAATTAAAGTAATGTTTATTCATAATGATGCAGTTTCATTTTAAATGTATACTCTTTATCATGTTTTCCCAGAATTTAATAACAATTTATATCCTAAAATATCCCCTAATTCATTAAAATATTAATTTTTCATAATTATAAGTAAATATTTTGTAAAAATTTGGAGAAACATGTATAATGAATTGAAAGAAAACATTTTAGTGCTATTTATATCAGAATAAAAATATTTATGTTTGATTTCTTATCATATTTAAGTTACATTTCTTAAAAACTAAAGCTTTTTATTTTGTGAATAGTATTTATTTTACTTATATTTGATTTCTCATCATATTTAAGTTGCATTTCTTAGAAACTAAAGTTTTTTTATTTCTGTGAATAATCAAATATCCCTGAAAAGTTCTGTAATATAAAGAGTTATTAAAAATTTTCTCTCGGTAAAAGCAAAACCGCTATAGCGATACTTGTAGGTAGGTAGTTAATTAACATTAATATGGAGCAACAAAACAGGCTATCGGTGACGGTCCGGGATCGATCCCGAGGAAAAGATCCGAAGACAAGACGTCGTTATTTTGAATCACGGTCGGAAGACGAGGTCAACACCTGAGCTGGTACCCCACTCTCCATACTTCAACACCACACCAAAGTTAGGACATTTGAGTCCCATGCCTTCAAGGGGCACATCTCCTTTAGGTGTGTATGGCTTCCCGGACCCGAGGTACTGAAGTGATCTTTTCTTTTCTGTGGGGCTTACTGTTTTTATTAAGCAAGGGAATCGCGCTCCTGGGGTACCCAAACGATGTTTTTCTACTTTCATCCCACTACTCTATTCGCCAAATCCCTCTTTTTGTTCCCTTATACGACATTTTTTACTTGACATTGTCTCGTGTTTGGCGCAGCTTAGCGAAATACGCCCTTACGTCATAAAACCTTAGCACAACCAACCAATCCGTATACACAACGGTCTTTGGTTTTACCCAATTTGGAACCCGCAATCCTCCGATTGCTAATACGTTGTTCCTCCAACTAGACCACCGCGGCCCAACTATACTTAACTAACTTATAACAAAAATACAACATAGATGCTGTAAAGTGAAAACTGCAGTTCAACATTTCGAAACAAAATGCAAATTAGTTCTCTCATTTATAAAGCGCTTGGTGGAAACAGTCCCCAAGAAAAAAAAAGAAAAAGCGAAGATAGAAAAACAAATTCCACGCTCTCCGCAAAACCAACCAGCAAGCACAAGCGAGAAAAAACACAAACAACGAATCAGTTTTAAAAAAACGTGATACTAAACACACTCGTTCTAATTGCTCTTAATCATATTTTCGACCCAAGCGAGAGTACAAAACTCGTGGAAACAAATGGTTAAAGTTTTGTTAACCAGTTCACAGGCAATTCATCACGTAGATAATTAAAGGCCCTAATTAGGTATAAAAATGTCTCGTGATAAATTTAAGATACATGAAATAAAAGGTACGTCTTGCACAAGGGAGTCTGTTTTTTCCCGGGTCCAGTGTACCGAAATCAACGAGAAGGCGAGATATCCGAAATGTATGGCCTACTCGTCACGACTTAAGTGGATGAAAGTTCTTCGGTAATCTGCATCGAGACGTGTGATTTATCTTCTTCTGGCTCAAAATAACAAACGGGCGTAGCAGGAAGATGAATGGTATGCTCTGATGAAGGAGATGGTGTCTATTCGGGGATTTTTAATGCTTTGAATTCAGATTCGAATTTTTTAATTTAGGTAAATCCATTCATGTTTAACCTTGGGCCGCGGTAGCCCAGTTAGAAGAGTAACGGCACGATCGCGAGTTCGAAACTCGATCTAACCAAAGACTGTCATGTACGTGGGTAGTACAAGCTCGATCTGTCATTGTCTCGAATTTTCTTGCGTTGACGTGATGTGGAAGAACGTACTAAAGCTGTAAAATGTTGAAAAAAGAGGGTAAAGAACACGGTACTGTCCCTTCGCCAAATGGCAACTAAAATTTTCGTCACCGGATATTTAGATATGAATACGACGGGTTACCATATTCCAAGATTACGCCAATTGGCGGTGGTATCTTGTTCTTGGAACTAATCAAAAATAACAGAGAAAATTAAGTTAAAAATTACCTCAAAAATAACTTATTTGTTCCGATGTTTTAATAAATAACATTTATTAAACAGAAAATTTAAGCGGTAACTCTGTTGGTACAGCAGAGGATTAGCAACCGGAGGGTCTCAAATTCAAAACTTGATCTAACCAAAGACCTTCCTATACGTGGGGACTGGTAGAAGCTAAGTCTGTCGTGGCTTTTAATGTCCTCATGTTGGTTTGGTGTGGAAGTTTGGTAAAAGTACGGAAGATGTAAAAAGCACAAAAACATGGTAAAACTCAAGAACAGGGTACCGTCCCATCGCCAAACTGTTATTTAGGTAGGAATACGACAAGTTACCATATTCCAAAATTACGCCAATTGGTGATGGTACCTTGTTCTTGAATCTAATCAAAAGAACAGAGAAAATTAAGTTTGAAATTACCTCAAAAATAACTTATTTGTTCTGATGTTTTAATGAATGACATTTAGATGATCGGAAAATTTGATGGGGCGACGGTAACCCTGCTTGTAGAGCAACGGATTAGCAACCGGAAGTTCGAAACTCGGTCCAGCCAAAGACCGTCGTGTACACGGGGGCTCGTGCACGTTAAATCTGTCGTGGTCTCAAATGTCCCCACGTTTGCGTGGTGTGAAAACTATTACTATCGAACTAAACTAATATGAAATCTCGCGACGTTGAGAGGGTGGGTAGTTAATTAACGTCGCACTGGAGCAACACAACGGGATTTTGGTGAAGGGTCGGGATTAATCCCTAATGGAAAGATCCAAGGACAACGCCTCGTAATTTTGAGCCACGGTCGGATGACGAGATGATGAACACCTGAGCTGGCACCCCTCTCTCCAAACTTCGAGGGGTGCCAGCTCAGGTGTTGATCTCGTCATCTGACCGTGGTTCAAAGTTACGACCGATTCCATTCCGATGTAGATTTTCTGAAATATTCACATAAACAGCAATTATGTTTAACTTTTGGACTTGAGTGTATATACTTATATTTATATGTCCAAGGTTGACCTTTCTGTCAGCATATATTCCAAAGGTGTTAACTCATGTTAACCTGGAGGTATTTCATAATAAAAACAAACAATGGACAACGTAGGATGAATACTTACAACTAACCGAACATGTGAACTTTCATCTGCAGTTACGATTTACCACGACCACATGTCATTCTAAATATGTGTTGTAGCATAACCCTATAAGTTTTTAGTAAATATAATAATTTATTATGTTGAATGTGGATATGTTTAACCTTCCAAGTGGTTACGACGTGATATCTCGTCGATCAAGATCTGACCAATTTTGCTGATGGTGAGATATCTCAAGATATTCCCGACTTTTTGTTGATGACGAGATCAAGATCTGGTCAGTTTTCTTCTAATATACCTTGTCGAGACAACCACCAGAAGGGTGTAAAGGTCTATTCCAAATTTAAGTTAAAAATAATTCGCAAGTTTTCATGGTTTGTAATTTTCATGTTAACTTATTTTTCTGCGTTAGTTACTTGCGAAGACTTGTTTTGTTTCGAAAACCACTTGAAAGAAGATCTGTAAAAGTATCTCCACTGCGAACAGAGTTTTCGAGCAGAGAAGAAAGCATTCGCACAAAATTAGTTTTCCCTCAAGAAAACTTCAATCACGGAAAGAAAGGATGCAACGTTGGGTTTATTTATTGCTGGGGCAAACTTGGTAAAAGGTGTAGATGCTTATCTTCGCATTGTTGAGGAAAACATCCTTTCATTCTTGTTACAGTAGCATTTTCTTATTACTGAGAGTTAGAAGTTTTATTCTTCATAAACATTTTACATCCAAAAATCTGGAGTTTAGTAATACTTATATGTTATAAAATGTGTGCTGGATCTTAAGAATGTGTTTTATATACATTACCTTTAAAAATGTAAGCAGAAAAGGAAATTGTGTTATTTTTCAGAAAATAGGACACACGGAATAATTTACAGAAACCATATATGCAATGTTCTGTGTTTAACGTGTTTAATGTAATAAAATTTGTAAGGTTTCACTGCTATTTTTGGGCACAGATCCAATACAATCGGTACTGACATATGGGCAACCTTGTTATTTCTCACGCCACCACAATTTAAGAGTGTAAAGCTGAATTTGTAAATTAACAAATTCTCAACAAAGAAATTTTTCCAACGGTTGGGTTGACTGAGATAAATATTAATCGCACTGTATTTTTACCAAGTATAATTAATTTATTAAGATGAATTGTATTTTTAGGACTTATGTTTAAAAGTTTCTATTGATTACTCTCTATTATCTAATTGATCACTCTATTGATTATTCATATTTTTGTTTTTTATGTAGAAGCATCGATTTTCTTAAAAGTATCAATAATGCTCAAGATTTTAGTATATTGCCTGTTTGTATTTATATCTGTAAAGAGGTGGCCGCTTATCCTTTTTTGTCATTTTTAGACCCGTTTCAAAATCTGACTGCCTCTTTATAAAATTTTTGTTTATTGAAGAAAATTCTTTGTTAAAAAATATTTTTAGAGATAAAATTGCAAATTAATAAGACTTATTGATTTAGGTAGTGTTTGTGTTCACTTCTATTAACCAGTTTTACCTGAAACAGTCTCAAACCATTCATTTACAGCAGCATGTAACTTTACATTCAATACAACCATTAGCAGGCTTTTTTGTAGAACCAAGGTAGCCTAACCTGGCTTCACTCCAAAATACAGACGTGATAGGGATATGGCGTCTCCTTTTATTTTCCTTACTCCATTTGCCGAGGGAGAAAAACTTTTTTTATCGGATTTAAATCGAAACAAACGCAACGAGTGGTTTAAAATTCATATTTTAAAATGAAATTAACTAATTGCACTCGTGTTATCAAGTATTACATAAAAAGATGTAAATGCAAAATCAATTAGCAAATGGATTCTTAGAGGAAAGCTGTAGAAAGCAAAGAAAAAGCAAAAAAGCACGAAAATGGTTTCGGCCCATCGCCTAATTTACGACTAAAATTTTCGTGATCAAACAGTTATTTAGTTAGGAATACAATGAGTTACCGTATTCCAAAATTACGCCAATTGGCGATGGTACCGTGTTCTTGAGTTCAATCAAAAAGTGTGAGAAATTTAAATCAGAATTCTAATTCATAACCTCCGAAATAGCAAATTTGTTCTGATATTTTAATAAATAAGATTTAGATCATCAGAAATTTGATGGGGTGTAGTAGCAGAGTTGGAAAAGTAGTGGATTTGCAAACCGGAGGGCTGCGAATTCGAAACGCGATCTAACCACAGACTGTCATGTACGTGGGGCTGGTGCGTGTTAAAACTGTCGGTACCTCGAATGTCCTCACGTTGGCCTGGTGTGGAAGTTTGGAGAGTGGGGTGTCAGCTCAGATATTGACCTCGTCATCCGAACGTTGTTCAAAGTGTCGAGGTGTTGTGATCGGATCTTTCCCATCAGGGTTGATCCCAGACTGTCACCAACATCCCATTGTGTTGACCCAATTCACCTACCCCCTCCAAGCGAAGAGAAACTAAATTTTGTGAGAAGTGAAATGAACTCTTAGAAAAAACTAAAATTCGTGTAGGTATTCATTTAAGACGCGTAAAGGTACTATACATAACACATAAGTTAAATGTAACATCATATACAGGGTGTGTAGTGTCGTGGCAGGTGGTGTAATTTTCCAATTATCGAGGAATTCTAGAGGAAGAGTCAAAACACCTTTTGTTTGGGACTCCACATAACTCAACATATACAGATCATAAGTTATGATTGAGACGCGGTAGCCCGGTCTGAAGAGTAACGGATTAGTAAGGGTTGCGAGTTCGAATCCAACCTAAGACCGTCGTGTACAAGGGGGGCTGGTGCGCGTTGAATCTGTCGTGGTCTCAAACATCCCCATGGTGGCGTGATGCAGAAGTTTGTAGAGTGGGTGCCAGCTCAGGTGTGAATTCATCATCTGACCATGGTTCAAAATTACCTCGTATCTTTCCCTTCGGATTTGATCTCGGACAGTCGGCAATAGCCCGCTGTGTTGATCCAGTGAGACGTCAATCAAAAAATACCTACATACCATAAGTTATTATTTACGAAATAGAAAACCAGTTTTAATGATACGTCTTCACGAGACCTCCCAGGCATCCAGATTCCACACTACCAGAGTACGCTTTACCCTTTCGCTCGCTGACGTCACCCCGAAGCGTTCTCTACCGCCAAACCAGGTGGCGCTTGACACTACAGGGTGTTTCAAAACTTCTTGCCCAAACTTGAAGGGGAGTCGTTAAACACAGAATTAAACTGTATTCACATGGGGAAGTATGTCCGTCTACCGGATGTGAGAGAGATTACACTAAGGTGCAGATATGAAAGCTGCTTTCATTCTGTACCCAAGTGTAGTTTTGAAAAATAAAACAAAATGAAAAGGTTTTATCACTCCCACCATTATTTATCAGTCTAATACTAAATAGACTATTCTAGTCGAATGGAATAATGGTCTATTTAGCATTGGACATCCAATCCTTCAATGAGTTCCCAAGGAAATCACTAGATGATGCTATTTGTCGGGATGCATACTGAAATTTCGCACTCAGGTGTGGAACAAATCCGGTCCAAACTTCCACACCACGCAAACTTGAGGACGTTTGAGACCACGACAAATTTAACGTACATTAGCCTCTAAGTACAGGACTTTGGTTCGATCAAATTTCGAACTCGCAACCCTCTTGTTGCTAATCTGCTGCTCTTCCAACCGGGCTACCGTGGCCCTTTCTGACATAAAGAAGAGAGAAATACACCCATGGAGGAATCAAACCTGACAGGAATCTAACCTTCGCCAACAACAACTCGCAGGTGAGCGCATTAAGCAAATCCATTATCAATTTAATGGAGCAAATTGTTTGTAAAATGCTTTAGTGCATTATGAAAGAGCCAGTTGAGCATGATTCGAGGTCCCTTTGTAATCTTTGGGATGGACCAGTTGTAATCCTACAAAACCATACATAAAGTTACCCAATGAGCAGAAGTCATCGTGGCTCAGTGGGTATGTCCACTACGATAGCAACCTGAGAGTTGTAGGCTGCAAAGGTTCGTTTCCTCCCTATGTGTATTTTCCTCCTCTGTGTCCATCAAACTTTCCTTGTGTGTGTATGTCTACTACTTGATATTGTCTGTCTTGTGTCTGGTGGTGCAGCATGACCAAATATGTCCCTTGCGCCATAAAACCCAACCCAATGAGCACTTTAGATTTTATAAGCCGTAGCGAAACTTTCTTTTCTTAAAAACATGTTCCAGGAAAAAAAGATTATTTTCACTTTCGCTCAAACGGATGTCCGAAATCAAAAGTTTTTTTGAAATCTTCATCAAAGATTAAACGCTTCGAGACTCCAGTGAATGAGATCGCGACGGCTGAGGCGGAAAACCAGTTCCTCCAGGAGGGAAAGCACTCAACTCACTTCAGTTCCCGATTCCCTTTTCGGCGCATCAAAGGGTGGCAAACCTAACAGCGGGACTCCATATCCGCATTAGCGTATCGTCAGAAGTCCGCTCCCATTATACAATGGAATCAATACAGCGGATATTGGAAAGTGTCACTCGTATAATAACTTAAGTCAGGAGCCATTTCTGTTGCTCAGGTCAATGTCCAATTCGAAAACTCGATAATTTACTGCCAACTTCATCAGAAACCAATGGGTATTTGAAATAGATGGGGCGCAATATGCCTTTAATGATATTTCTTCACCTCCACAGCAAATGTCAACGCCAATATGCAGACGGAAGGCCATCTCAGAATGCATTTTAAAATTAATAATGCCGTTTTTGTAGCGGTTTATTCATGAGTTAAGAATCTTTTAGCCAATCGTGTTGAGCTGCTCATAGTTAAAGATGGGATATTCAAGCTTGCAGGGAATATTGTTTCCAATGCAATTGTTTTCCTGACTTGATATGCGTGTTAACCTTCCTGGTGATTATATCGACGAGATATCTCGTCATTAGCAAAACTGACCAGATCTTGATGGGCCAGATATCTCGTTAATAGATGAAAACTGACCAGATCTTGATCTCAAAAAATCATTAAAAACATCTGTAGGTAGGTGTCTTAATCGTCACACTGAAGCAACACAACGGGCTATACGGGTCCGGGATCAATCCCCGAAGTAAAAACATCGGCAATATCTTGATGACGAGATATCTCGTTATTAACAAAATTGGACAGATCTTTATGGACGAGATAACTCGTCGTAATCACTTGGAGGGTTTATCAAATGAAAACGTATATCACCGAGAAGAGAGATACAAACAACTTTCCTAATTTATCTCTGTTTCCCATGTGTAAGAATCAACACCAAATCTATGCTTTTTAGCAAGTTAACTATTTAAACTTAGAAGGGAGTTTAGTGTGTAAATGTATTCTCCAAAAAATATCTTTTACGAAAGTTCAAAATGCTGAGAAAACATCATTATACACTGCTGGCCACCGTAAATGCAACACCCTGAAGGAAGCATGCAAATAATATGAAATTTACAACATGCATTAGCGGAGGTGAGATATGCAAATGATTAGAATTTCAGCGCAGACGCACATCACGCGCGCCTGTGGCGCCACTTCAAAGCGCTATTTAAGGCTTGGAGATTTCGACGATTTCAAGTACGGCAATTATGTTTTTCTTGTGGTTTTTTCAAAAAAACGATCAATTATGCCTCGTAGAAAACAGCGATCATCTTTTGATCAAGTATCCGAGTTCGACAGAGGAAGGATAGTGGCCTACCGAGATTGTGGATTATCTTTCAGGGAAATCGGTAGTCGTGTTGGACGAAACCAAACAACTGTAATGCGAATATGTGATCGTTGGATGCAGGAGGCTACGACGGACCGACGTGTTCGATCGCATCCACCTCAGTGCACCACTTCACGTGATGACAGGCATATTGTGCGTATGGCAGTGACGGATCGCTCAGCCACATCACGAACCATAGCACAGCACATTCAGTCTGTACCGCATCATCCAGTGTCTGCGCGTACCATTCGACGCCGTTTACAGCAGAGTGGTCTGTCCGCAAGACGTCCATTGCTTCGTCTACCCTTGACGCAGAACCACAGACGTTTCCGCCGCCAATGGTGCGATGAAAGAAGGATGTGGACGGCAGAATGGAATGAAATTGTCTTTACTGACGAGTCACGCTTCTGTCTACAACACCACGATGGTCGGATTCGAGTCTGGAGACACCGTGGAGAGAGGATGCTGAACAGCTGCGTTATGCACCGCCACACTGGTCCTGCACCGGGTATTATGGTATGGGGCGGTATTGGATATCACTCTCGCACTCCTCTAGTACGCATTGCCGGTACTTTAAACAGCCAGCGCTACATCTCCGAGGTGTTGGAGCCAGTTGTCCTTCCTTACCTTCAGGGCTTGCCCACAGCCATATTTCAACAGGATAATGCGCGACCACACGTGGCACGCATTGTCCAAGGGTTCTTCGTCAATCGCCAGATTGAATTGCTTCCCTGGCCAGCTCGCTCTCCGGATCTTTCGCCGATAGAAAACATGTGGTCCATGGTTGCTCAACGATTGACCCAGAATACATCCCCAGCTGCCACACCAGATCAACTTTGGCAACGTGTGGAAGCTGCTTGGTCTGCTGTACCCCAAGAACACATCCAAAGTCTCTTTGAATCAATGCCGAGGCGTGTGGCAGCGGTGATCTCCAACAATGGCGGCTACTCTGGCTACTGATTTTGGCAGGAACCACACTTCACAGAAGTCTATAAATTTAATCATTTGATACTTGGTCAACATGTTATCTATAAAATAAATTTTGTTGTGATATCTCTTGTCTTTCTTGGTGTTGCAATTTGGGTGGCCAGCAGTGTACATAATTCAAAAACATTTTATTTCCTTAAATTACTTAGACTAATATTTGCTAATTAGCAATAACTGACAGTTACTATGATAAATATTTTCAAACTTCGAGAAATCTAATTAATCATTACTTAACAGAGCTAGGTATAGCAAAGTAATCGTAAGCTCTTTTCGAACATACTACTTATAATCAGGTCTAATATTTATACGCCAAAACCTCCAATTTCAACACACAGATATTAAATGGTCTTCTGACAGATCCAGACAAAATGTTTTCGGCGAAAAGTGCTGTAAAACTTCTCCCGTGTCACGGATTTCCTTCGAATATCCTAATAATAAGACAGGCTGTCATTCTGTTCCTTGCTGCGCTGTCCCGTGTTACATTGTGATGACAAGGGTAAAAACAGACGTCATTGTTTCTGAAATAGAAACAGTGCGTTCTTTCTGAACGTCAACTTCGAAAGAAACTTTACATGCAGTTTGACAGAGGGTTTGTGAGTTTTGTGAACCAAGTAAATAAAAATCACACACGCACACATCCTTAAAACAATAACTAGATACATAGATGTTATTTTAATGGGCTGCAACTTCTTTATGAATGTAGTTTTCGAATCAAATTAGAAGAAAATTCTTACATATTATAATGTTTTTTACAATTCACTTTCAACCACGAGTATAATCGTATTTTGTGGGGTGTTTAGGTTTGTCATTATGAGTACACTCATTTTTGGTAGTATATTCGGATTTGCTGTCACGAGTATACGCGTGGTTGGTAGGGTGTTAAGGTTTCTCACCACGCGTGTACTCGTGGTTGATAGGGAGTTCAGTTTGCCACTATGAGTATACTCGTGTTTCGTAGTATGTTCGGATTTGCTGCCACGAGTATGCATGGGGTTGGCAGAGTGTTCAGATTTGTTGCCTCGAATGTACTCGTGATAGATAGGGTATTAAGATTAGATTTACCGCTATGAGTATACTCGTGTTAGGTAGTATGTTTGGATTTGCTATCACGAGTATACTCGTGGTTTGGAAGGGTGTTCAGGTTTG
Source organism: Meta bourneti (assembly GCA_933210815.1). Classification (NCBI taxonomy): domain Eukaryota; kingdom Metazoa; phylum Arthropoda; class Arachnida; order Araneae; family Tetragnathidae; genus Meta; species Meta bourneti. Next base: position 72,307,165 of record OW119927.1, on the reverse strand, counting down.
CCACCACGAGTAAACTCATGTTTGGTAATATGTTCGGATTTGCCACCCAGAATATATTCGTGTTTTAAAGTATACTCGGATTTGCTACCACCAGTATATTCTTGGTTGGCAGGGTGTTCAGACTTGCCACCACGAGTATACTCGTGGTTTGTAGGGTGTTCAGATTCACCACTATGAGTATATTCGTTTTTCGTAGCATGTTCGAATTTCCTACCACGAGTATACTCGCGACTAATAAGGCGTTCGGGTTTGCTACCATGAGTATACTTGTGGTTGGTAGGGAAATTGTAATGTAATTTAAGGAAAAGCTTTTGACAATGGCAAGCGTGTTTTAGAAACAGACATAAATAAGACTTCGTGGAAAGCATGAAAATAATACACAGGCAGAATTCGTTAGGAAAGTTCAACTTCTATAAAGAGCTTTATTCTTACAAGAAATCCAACTTCGATGAAAAAATATATTATTAAAATTCAAAATTAAACAATCTGTAACGAAAATTCTGAATATTGTTCCTCTAAATCCAAACCACTGTCCATTGAAATATCGTTATCCATTATTTACACTAAATATGTGATCATCAGTGACCACAATTTTGATTTCGAAGTTATTCCTCTTGCTAACCACGTGTATACTTTTTATCTATTTTATACATGCAAGCAAATCTGTATGACAAAATATATATCCTCACAAAAATTAATGGCACTACTAGATAAAGAAACACACTCAAAATAGAAAGATCAATAAGGACGAAATGAAATAATTTAATCTGGCAGTGACTGGGTTAAAAATAGATCTTAGTTCACAGATATCAATATTTTGTCTTTCCTTGGGGCTCATGAAAATGAGTTGTGATCTTTTAAATGTAGTAAACAGCAATTTTACAAAAAGCGTATTTATTAAAATTATTGACTATTAGCAACCATTATTTATGTAACACCTTTTTAAATGAACAATGTTTGATTCAAAAGACTGATAAATAACATACTATTTACTGTAGAAATAATAACAGCTAAAAATTGAGCAATCAAGACATTTTCTTTTTAATTTCCTCATGACATCAATTTAATCTTAAAAATTAAAAAACAATGTACTGTTTGGTAAAAAGTGATGAAAATTAAAGCCTTGTTCAAAGCTCTCCAAATTTCACACTGTTATTACTGTTACATAAATCAACTGTTTAGACTTAATTGCCTTTATTGTATTTGAAATTTTTTAAAAGAAACATTTTGAATTATTTTCCATTTTTTAATTGTTCTCAAGTGGTCCCTTAAGTCCATTTAGATAGAAACCAATTTTAAATTCATTGAAAAAAACACACTTCACAATGCATAAAACTGAGCTTCAATAATGACAAAATAAAAGAATGCTTTAATTCCAAAAAGTGATTACATTTCGAAATAAAGCATTTACACTAAGATTCAAGAATAATTGAAAATGCCTAATTAATATATTTATGTTCTCATGGAAAATTTCGTAAAACTAGTTGTCTTTGTTTTGTTTTAAGTATTTTTGAAACTAAGAATAAAGTTAATTGTATCAGCTCGCTTCTAAAATATAAAGGTTTCATTACAGTTTTCTCTCCTGATAAGAATCAGATGTTAATTTTAATTTTTCACGTAACAATATTCAGTAAAACAACTTTTATCAATCCAGAAACTTCCAAGACTACGTTTTTAGTGAAATCTGCATTGCGTCGAAAGGTTTTAATTTTACTTACTCTACTTACCGCTATGCATATTTAAATATCTTCTTTTATTTCAAGTTAACTCGGTTTAAATTCTTTTCTGCTGTTGAAAATGTTTACAGTCAAAATATATTTAATCTTCTCTTTCAGTAGTCCTAATGTTTACTGATGCAAATGCGTTCATTACGTTTTCGTACATATGAGTATACACAATGGGACAGCATTTTGTTTCTTGTTTCCGAAAAATAAGACTTAATAATGTCGTACGTATTATAACATTTTCAAGCTTTTAAGTAAAATGTAAATTAGGCGGAAGTGATGTCATGTTTACCATACCATCACTGTGAAGCATGTGTGTGTAAATAATGTGGAATCTAATATTAAAGTATTAACAAACTAGGAATGTGTGTACTGCACAATACTACATATCATACTTCACTTAATTATGCTTTATGTATTACTGAGGAATACATCACCTACTTGATCCTGTTAGCCAACGTTTAAGATTCACTTATTTGATTCAAAACTCGTTTCCTAACTATGTGAAATTAGTATGATGCTTTTGGCAACCGTTCGGTTGATCCTTCGAATGATAGAGAAGAATGCATGGTTAGTTCTGAGTGGAACGTCACGAATTGTCCCTCCATGTGTTAGGGATTAAGTAGAAGTTCCAGAGGCGGACCCTTTTCTTACTTGAAAGCGTGTTTTGAAATCTGAGCCTAAAAAACAGATTACGATTATAGATCGTTGTCTAAGCTCATAGATCATCGTCTCCAAGCTCTACTCGATTGCGTGCAGGAATTTGTGTCGGTCTTTTTGAACTTTACTCTCGAGATATCAAGATGCATCAGATAAAAATAACATAATTGATTGAATGAATTTGGATAATATAAAATCACGCTATGAACAATTTTATATACAAGGCTTAGATGCATAACGACTGTTCAGCTTTCATTTGTCTAAGTTCATAGACTCGCCTCTAAGCTCTACTGGAGTGCGCGCTAGAATTTGCGTCACTCTGGTAGAGCTTTGCTCAAGATATCTTATACTCAAGATTTACTTTGTCATGGTTGCAGAACAACTGACAATAATATTATGGTGACGAGGAGGACGTAGACAGACACATCAGAGAAAAACAACATAATAGAATTAATTTGGATTACATTAAAGTACACATTGATCAATTCTATATACAAGGTTTAGATGCAAAAACTGTTCAGCTTTCGTAACCTCTTTGAGCATTGTCTTCAAGCTCTACTCGTATGCGTGATAGAGTTTGCGTCAATACCTAAGCTTCATGACCTTAGCTCAATGTCGCGCATATTCAAGATTGAACAAGTTTTTCTCTGTTTCGTTAGTTGCAGTCTATCTGTTGTTGTCACAGTTGCAGAGTACAATTTAGTTGGAAGCTCAAACTTGGCTGGTCATTCATATACTAGAGCAGTGGTTCTCAACATATGCCCTGCGGAGCCCTATAAAATAAATAAAAATTTACTCAAGTAAAGAATAAAAAGCAAAATCAAAGTAAGAAAACTAGAAATTACATTCTGAACAGAAATTTGCCAAGTTGAATTTCGTGCCTCCTGCAACAGACGAAGATTGACCATTCTTCTGCCACTAGCTGTAATATTATTGTAGAGCGAGACGAACAGACGAGAGTGTGTATTTGACCTCTTTGTGAGTGTCTAGTTGTGTACTTAGTAAATGTTTCTTTTTAAAGTGTTGTTTTGTTCTACTCGTACGTTCGAACCCCAAACTACTGCGATACATTTTTGATAGAAAAACGTTATACGTATTATTGATTGATTCGCGTGATTTTATTGGATTTCAAGTATTTGACTTTTGTTACAAAAATTTATTTGCTTTATTTTGTATTCTGGGTTTTAAAAAATGCAAACTGAAGTATTTGGCCGACATTTTTAGCAAAATGAACGAAGGAATCTATCATTGCAGGGGAAAACTGCCACTGTTTTTGATGCAAACGTCAGTCTCTTCTTTTAAGAGGAAACGCATCTATTGGTTGGAGTGAAAAAAAAAGATATCGATTGCTTCCCCCTACACAACGCTTCTGGAATGAAAATAACTTCTAGATTATAGAAAAACTTTGAAAAACACGTTTGAACTAGTTTTCGACAGCTCAAGATGCTTGATGACTTTAAATGGGTACTGAATGTGTTCAAGCGCGAACATAAACCACCCAGCTTAAAATCAGAAGAATAAGAGGTGTTGTCCTCAGAGCTTTCCCTTCGCGATTGATCAAGGACAGCTGCCGATAGTTCGTTGTGTTGCTCCAGTGTGACGTCAATTAACTACCTACCCGTGGTCCCAAGAGGAAACATCGCTTCATTGCTCATATTCTCGCATCTGGCAAAACATTCGCGTGCCCCTCAACTTGATACGAAACACTTACTCCTTTTCGAGAACCGAAAAAAAATCCCACCGAGGGTTCGGTTCGTATTTTGAGTACCCGAACATCCGCAAGATTTATTGCGCGGACCATTCGTCTTTTGCGAGGGGACCCATTTTTCGCGAATTCCCTTTTATGTTTTTTTACATTTCCACTCCCACCCTCCCTTATTTCGCCCTATTTTTATTTTGTCTGTTGGCATTCAGCAGGGCACAAAGCCACTAATGTAGTAATCGATATAAACTATCGGCAAAATGAAGGCCTAATGAGCACGTGAGCTGAAGGTCGGGGGGACGAGAAGTGGCGACCCCGGAAACGAGGGAGGTTGTGAAAAACCGCATATCAGGAGTGAGATAAAATGTGTAGGGGGAAATAAAATAAAAGTGCCCTCTTTTTGTTCCTTAACCTCCTTCCCTTTCCGCCTTTTGTTCAAAAATTGGGCCTGAACGATTGTGTGCCAAGAAAATGAGAGAAAATGCATGCGCCTCCAAGCTTTTTCTAGTTCGTATGGGTGGGAAAGAATGGGGTTTCTGGGACTAGATGAGATGCTTGTAATAAAGATTTTTTGTATTACATTTTTCCTCCTAGTTCCTGTCTCCGTAATTTGAGGTTAAGAAAGGCTAAAAGATCGCACTAGATATCCGAGAATTGGAAACGATTTTTGGAAACTTGGATCTTGTTTTTTCGCGTTATAGTTGATTTATGAGGAATTTTCCTCGTTTTACAAAAGGCAGAGCCGATAATGTAGTCTGGGCGGTAGGAGAGAGGGTGAAGGGGATATTATTCGGTCTTTTTCATGGAAACTCTCTAAGTGTGGTATAAGAACTGCGTAGGAGTTCTGATGTATTCTAAGACGCGAACAAAAAACGCATTTTTGCAATTAAGCTTAAAAAATAGGGGTTAAATTTTTAACTAGTACGAAATTGTGTCATTTGTGCTCCTCTCCAAACTCTTAAAAATGAATCTATATTCTGTGGAATGACTTTTTAACGTGTCATTTGTTATTTTCCATAAAAAATGTCTGTCAAAACCAGCAGTCAAAGATTTTTATATTTAGCTTCAAAAAATTATTAATATGAAAGTCTTCGTTAATAACTAGTAATGCATCAAAGCTATTTGTTATTTTCTTAAATATTATGTTTATTATATTTTTAAAATGGAATATTTTGTTGCATGTTGTAATTTTTTTTCAAACGCATCCCAATATTTATAAATAATTTCTCTTCAACCTTTTTATGCTATATAATGAAACCTTTTTCTAATAAAAGTATACAATTTATTAATAAAAAGGAATCTCTAGTGAGTAAGTATAAGATTTTTTAGAAGACAACGTACCTTATGAAAGAAAGCATAATATACTCATCCAGATTAATTTCTTAACCAGCTATTACATTAAACTATAACAACACCTACACTTTCTCTTTAAAAGTACTATTTTTTTAAAAAACTGTTATTTATTGAAAAGTCAAGTCTTGTAAAAGTGAAGCGTTCACCACATTTACATAAAGACCATTACAACCGGAGGGCTGAGAGTTCGAAACTCGATACAACAAAAGAGTATCGTGTACGTGGGGGCTGGAAAACACATAAATATTTATTCTGATTAAATGTTTATGACATTCAAAATGTAACAACGAACTTGCGTTCAAACATAATAATTATGGTTAGCATTTATTGATAACACCGGCCAACAATATTAAGCTTTTTTCATAACATGGGTGAAATAAGGCAGGTTTTAAACTAATTTAAGGGGTGCTGAATTCAAATATGACAGTAAAAAAATCTCTATCGCGTAGTTTTTCTCTTTATCGACACTTACTATGTTTCAAAAGATGTATATACAATGGATAATATTTACATGTCTTAGAAGTGAAAGTGTCATATTTTGTTAAATCTGAGCTTAGAATTATTTATTACAGTATTTTCTACTCTTGTTAGCCATAAAATGACAGTGCTAAAAATTATAAATACATTTTCACATATCACTGCATGAGACAACAAAAAAAGATTTAACATGTAAAAATGCAAAATAAAATTTATACACTCATACCCGTATACCCATACCGGTTGTTTTTCTCTCTATGTGCCATGTTGTTCTGTAAAAAAACAGCAATCATTCATTACTGAGGGATAACACCCGCCTTGGTACCTCTTCTCCATAATTTCCATATTTTGGTGGAATCTTTCTCCTAGTTCATCGCTGACTGACCATAATTTGCCAGGACAGAAATCTAGATTTAATTTAAGAAATGTATTTTTAAGGACATTCGACTCCAAATTGTTCAATAGCTCCACAGAAAGTCTTGAATAAGCTTGTGGAAATCTCCATCGTCAGACAAATTGCTAATCAAAACCTCTTTCATCAGGAAAAGTGCGAACTGTAACCGTTCAAACTGTAAATTAACTGTTGAATATTCACACATAATAAACAATCGTTCAAACTTCCTTTGTCTGCTTTATTCATTCTGCTATTCAACATTAGGCGTCGCAGTCTCCAATATGTCGAAATTCTACGATGCTGGACGAGCTTTGGGCTGGTGTAACTGAGTATTGCGTGCAGTGAAGACTTCTAAGTGGTGTCATACGAAAGCGTCCGAACAACGCTACAATTAATATTGGACAACATTAAGCTTGTACAAGGAGAACTTGGTGATAATTGACTAGAATTAAAAAAATATATAAATAATAATAAAATTTCACATGCTTTCAGAACTAGAAGAAACATCCAGAAGATAAATAGAGTCGTGTAGACAAAGGATGTCCGTACCTGACATGACAAAATATAAATATAGCTCCATTCATTTCACAATCCAACATCAGGCCTGAGTATTCACGTCAGAACTATGGTTTGTCTCCTCGACACAACTTACCAATATTTTAAAGATAAGATCTGAAATATACATCCAAACATTAGTTAAAAACAGTTAAAATTGTTCATTTTATTTGTTCACCTTGTCGACTCGTGTAATTTACTGTTTTCTATTATGCAACACAACCAATCTACAATACACACTTAAAAAAGCAAACTTTAACAATCAAGTATTACATTCATCATATCTCGCGAAAAAGAAAACTTCTATTATATAAATTCAAGTGCTCGATCGTACAAAACTAGACAGGGAATATTTACAAAATGCATATCCTATTTGCTTTTGTCAATAACAATCTGTACGGACTCTTGAAACAAATTTTTGAAAAGAAAAAAGTATTGAATAGACTTATCTCCACTCGAGTGTTAGAAATCTAACGAAAACGAAAAGAAAATCGATATCTTTTGTCATTAGAAAAAACGTAACCTGAAAAGGTATTCTCAAAATAGTACAGGACTCGGGTAATTGAATACCTTGCTTTGCTGCAGATTGTGTCACACATACACCTCCGCGTTTTTATTATGTGAAGCGGTGAAGGTGTAATGAGCTGCACACTGCTACGAAGTAAACTCTGCACAAAAGCGCTGAAATAGTTCAAGCAAAGTTTCACCTGAATTGATGCTGAAATTCGACTGGATTTGAAAATGGTGTACTGAATAATACTGCTGTCTGGTAGTAGGAAAAAGTTGTCGGATCTCTCTGCGGAGTGAAATATGTGCATGAAAATTAATTAAAACGTTTCATTTTTTAGAAAATAAACAGTTTAATGACAAAGACCATATGTTAAAACTTAAAATTGTCATAAGTAATATGTTTATGTGTTCTAGTACATATAACATGCAGTAAACAAGACGTAGAAAACAGAAGAGGCGACCAACAATTCGATCAAACTAATACCCTTACATCAATAAAAGAAAATGTCTTTCCAAAATCAAATAAATTTTAGCATATTTGACATGAAAAAAGTGGTTATAATAACACAATAATAATATACCAAATTATGTTAAAGTATTCTAAAATCTATATATAAAGGGTGTCCCAAAATTCACGCAAGATATAAATTTTGCGCCATTTGTGGGGTAAAGTGTTGCCAACGAAAAAAAAGACAGCTGACAGTTCAGGGTTATTAAAAATGGAACAGTTATTAAAAATGGACAGTTCAGGGTTATTATAATGCGGCCGGTCAGGCAATAACAGTTAATGATGCTCGCTATCGCGACATGATTATCCAGATTTTTGTGCCTAAATTGCAAGATATGGATGTGGACGACATGTGATTTCAACAAGACGGTGCCACATGCCATACAGCCCGAGAAACAATTCAATTACTGCATAAGTTATTTCCTGGTCGTGTAATTTCACGTTTTGGTGATCCCGTTTGGACGCCCAGATCATGCGATTTAACACCGTTGGATTTTTTCTTTGGAGTTTTTTTGAAGTCTAAGGTTTATGCCAACAAGTCCACGACCACCCACGCCTTGAAGAAGTAAATTGAGCGCTGTATCAACGAAATTCAGCCACATTTATGAAAACGGTCATCGAAAATTTCAACAAAAGAGTGCGTATGTACCAGCAAAGCCGTGGAGGCCATTTACCCGATATGCTATTCCATACATAACCCTATACTGTATACTTTATGAATCAATAAAAAATTTACAATTTTTAATTATAAACCTGTGTTTTCTATCAAAATTACTTCTTGCGTGAATTTTGGGACACCCTTTATAAAGCAGAGTTGACGTTTGTCTGTCTTTCTGTCTGAAAGAATCAACACCGTTTGATCAGTTCACATCAAATTTGGCACACTTAATTCTTTAGAACTCTGCGAGTAACATAGACTACATATTAATTCCCGTTCTATTTGTCCTAGGTTTGCAGGGGGAGATAAAAATATCGAAATCCTAATAGGAGTAACATTGAGATTATTATTGCGATATGCAACTCAGATTGTTTTTCAATACTTCTGGAAAAATATTTTTTTGCAAAAATTATAATTAAAGGATTTAAAATCTAATACTTGTATTTGAACTTATATTTTATTTCTTACCAAAATATCACTAATTTATAAATATTTGACTAATGGTTGACATGATTAAAAACATTTAATTTTGCTTTACTCACATTTTGTAAAGAAACGAGTCCATTTAATGCGAAAAGCGTAAGCGAAAAACAACTGAAAAGATTATTTTGCTACTTGGTATCTGACAAGTTAATGAGCAGCACAAAAATTAATCTTCAAAAATATATTTCTCTTAAGACTTCTAAAACTTCTATTATACTGTCTTCTTAAAGTACCTATTCAGTATCGTTAATTATCGAATTATATCCATGATATACCCACTAAAACGACACAATAATTAGCATGTCATTTAATGCGCAACTTTACAAAGAGAGAGATTTTATGAAATCTACATAGATTCTGTTAAGGGCTTGAATCTTTACGGCTCGCTTTTTTGGCGTATAATTAAGATATGCACTCCTTAATCACAAAAGGGATATGAATAGAAAACAACATAATGAATTTCCGATCTTTAAAACCGAAATCAATTTTTTCCACACATTTATTTCAATTAAAAGAGTTCCGCTGAAGAATTTCAAAACAGTTTTTAAATCCAAAGAATTATCGAACACGTATTCATTAAAGAACACATTCTAAACCAGTCTCTCTAAGTACCATCGCTTTTATTAAAAAAAGAGTTGTATTTAGTAAGTTAAAAAATAGATTTAATTCTCAACACCTTAAAATTTAGCTTTAATATAAATTACTAGCAGAATTACCCGGCGTTGCTCTGGTTGAATTGGTTAAAGTTGATTGGAAGTAATTCGAAAAATCACTTTTCTCTTTCATAGAAAAATGGAAACGGAAAAAATGAGTGAGAGGAAAATAATTTTTTAACTCCATTTTGATATTTTCATAGCTTCTACAATTTACATTGGACGAAATGCGTATACTTTCTTAATCTATATATACATATATACAGTGGGTAAAAAAGTGTGTAATATACGGTGAATAAATTGTTATAATTTCTAAAAAAACTCACCAAAGATTCAGAAACTGCGCAAAAAACTTATTTCATACTAGAGAATGTGTTCGCAACAAATGTTCCTTAATTTTCGCAAATAAAAAGTAATTAATTAAAACTTTGAGATAAACATATAAAATGAAAGGCAAAAAAAGTTTCCGTACGTACAATGAAAATTGATTAGAACGTACTGTCTAGCTTTCCCGCATTCAACTATTATAACTATCGGATGAAAAAGAATTCCAATATTGTGTAAGTAATTATTTGAAACGATTTTTATACAAGTAGATCACCTAAAATGATAATTCTGAAAGGAAAGCTATTCGCGGGTTGGTGATGAAGTTGAGAAATGACTGTTTATCAATGAGGAAAATATTGGTGAAATCAAAAACAAATCTGCAAAAAGTTCTCCATAATACGCGAATTAGGTACCACAATTAGCATTCTTGTAGAAACTGATTACAATCTTGAAATATAACCTCAAACTGTAAGAAAAGTAATAAAAAAGATGGCTACAATGGGCATGTTGCACATAAGAAGCCACTCATTTGCAAACTTGACAGAGGAAAGTGTCTCGAATTTGCAAAAAAGCATGTAAGTAAGCCCTTAACTTTTTGGGATTCTGTACTTTTCAGGGATGAATCAAAATTGTGTCTATGGTTCAGATGGACGAGTTATGGCATGAAGAAAATCAAAACATCAAATGCAAATAAAAAAACATGTAGAACTGTAAAATACGGTGTGGAGGAAAAGTAAAGTATGGGGTTGCATGAGTTCTTTTGGTGTGTATAATTTATGTTCGGTTGAAGGTAGCATGAACAGCTATGTGTAACTAGACATTTTGAAATAAAATGTCCTTGCTATATCTACGTAACTGTCTCTTGGAAGACCATGTATTATCCAACAGAACAACGATTCAAAACACACTGCAACGTTCTGTAAAGAATGATGCCTTTACCATATGTCGCAGCAATTTCGCACACCACCAGTCTCCTGATTTAAACTCAATGGAACACTTATGGGAATAAATCGGTCGTGAACTGAAAAATTAGGATACCAGCAGCAAAGATAACCTGAAAAACGCCATTCTGGACGTCTGAAACAAAATTACTCCAGAAACAACAAAAACCTTGTGGGAGTCATGCCTAATCTTCTGAGAGAGATCATTAAAGCAAAAGCAGGTTCAACTTAGCATTAAATGATGGAACATGGGGAAATAACATTTAATGAAATATTTTTCGCTGTATGGAGACCTTTTTGCTTTATGTTTGTAACATTTTTGTGTTGTGAATTATGCGTTAAATTATATAAATATTTTTTGTTTAAATGCAATATAATAAGTTTAAATTTTTAAGTTTAAATGCAATAGAATAAATGAAAATAGAAACTTTCTATGCAATTATGCTTATCCGTTTTCCATTTCTATTTCTTCAATATTTATATTCTGCAAATAATAAAGCAATTTATTTCAAATAGTAAGTGCGTACGGAAAGTTTTTGACTCACTATATGTAATCCATTTCATATATATCGCACTTCAGTGTAAGACAATTACAAAACGTGATAGTAAGAATTACTATTACTATTACATTGCTATTTTTAATTGCTATTACAGAGAATTACTTTTACAGAAGTCGATTTTTGAACTTTGGAGTGATTGGGAATGTCCCTTAAGTTCATTTCCTGTAAAAATGGAAAACTTACAGGGTATTATTGTAGCAAGTTTCCTATCAATATTTGTTTTACCTATAGCAACACTGCAACAGAAATGCGATATTTCCAAATTCCACCATTAGAAAGGATGACAAATCATTGATACTATGTTTATGATAAATTTATTTTCAAGTAAATGCATTATTTTTTCGTGAAAATCTATTTTGTTAGTGATATAACAGTTGCTTTTAAAATTAAACATCTTCAGAGCGGACGCTACAAAGGTAATGGGTTGCAATTTTTCAAAATACGGAGTCAACTTTACAGCGCTTTTAAAAAGAAAACAAATTTTTTCCACGAAAGACAGCAAAGTTGCATAAGAATAGTTCCAAGTCTTAAAGCAAATTCGATCTTCTATCATTTAAGACAGAAACTTTCAACTTTTCAAATGTCCTAGTTAGAATAATTTATAACCATGATATTATTCCAAGATCAGCAAAGTATTATTTAAAATTCTCTTTACTCCAAATGGCATGCAGTTTTAAATCGATTTTTCGTGGTATTTTCTTTTGTCAATTCAGAGATCCGGTATCGAAATCAGAACTACGAGCCTATTTAGAATGTTAGATGTTAGTTTTGACAATAGTAAAGCTTTCAATACAATCCAATAATATAATTTGAAACTTGAAAACAAATGTGTTTCCCTGATTTTTATTGCCTTATAATGGATACCTAAGTGAAAATTAAAAAAATCTTTGAATTGCAACGAATGCTTACGCGTCTTATTTTAAAGTTGATTCTTGTTATTAAAAAACTTTATTTTGGCTTTACCTTCTTTTTAAAGTAAGACATTACCTTCTTATTTTAAAAGTTTTGTTTTGTACGTTTGATTTATTTATGAAGCGGGAACTCTACAGATCATTATGTATTGAATTAATGACTTTTATTTAAATTTGGTCGAATATACACATATACCGCCGAGAAATGAACACATATCATTAGTTATATTTTTCAGAAAATAAATATTTCGTTACAAAATTAGAAAAAAATATTAATTTTGGCGGTGTTAGATACCAAGTAGCAAGAAAACGTGTTTATTATCAGTGGGTTTTTCGCTTGTCCTTTTCGCATTAGACCGTTACCACCGAGATAACAAGGCCAGACCGCTCTGACGTTTCAATCACGTGACTCGCTAATTAGTAGTCATAACAAACATCGCCGCATGGCCGGCTACTAATGAATTGCTTTTAATGTAGCGTTAGAAATTAGGTTTTTTTATACTATTTTACCGGAAAGTAAGTGCAGTTGCAGTTAAATATTGTTATATAACATTTGTGGAACATTACAGTGTTAAGATGATAAAGGCTTTCGTCAAACAACAGGTTTAACGTGTGTCCAGACGGATTTCTTTAGGCTTGTTTGACGACAGCCTTTAACACCTTGACACTGTAATGTTCCACAAATGTTATATAACAATATTTAACTGCAACTGCACTTACTTTCCGGTAAAATAGTATAAAAAAACCTAATTTCTAACGCTACATTAAAAGCAATTCATTAGTAGCCGGCCATGCGGCGATGTTTGTTATGACTACTAATTAGCGAGTCACGTGATTGAAACGTCAGAGCGGTCTGGCCTTGTTATCTCGGTGGTAACGATTAGACTCGTTTCCATACAAAATATAAGCTATGCGAAATTAATTGTTTTTAATCATTTCATGTCATTAGTCAAATATTTACAAATAACTAATATTTTGAAAAGAAATACAAAAATAAATTCAAATATAAGTATTTATATTTAAATTCTTTAAATAGAATTTTTGGGAAAATATTGTTTTTCTAGCAATACTGGTAAAACAATCGTAACAATACTCAGTGTTATTCCTATGGGGATTTCGAATTGTTTTTAGTCTCCCCTGCACACTCAGGACAAATGGAGCGGGGGTTGATATGTAACTTACGTTACCCGCAGGGCTCTAGAGAATAAGTGTACCAAGTTTGATGTAGATTGGTCAAACGATGTAGATTTGTATAGAGAACAGACAGGCGCCAACTCTGCTTTATATAGATTATTTGAAACCTTTCATTCAAAAGGAATTGGAATTAATAAAACATACGAGCACGACTCTTATCTAACAAAGCAAGTTCCGATCTCTCTTTCAAAATGCTCGATACATTAATTGGCTTAACTTTATGAAGCATTCAGTGCTTGCAACCTTTCGTTTCCACTTTCGGGATAAGCTTCTTTATTTCAACAAAAGATACAATTCATCCCCATCTCAGTAATCCTATTCGAAAGCATGTTGGCACTCAAGAATCTTAAAAGGAGTTGACTTTTTATCTAGTAAAAGGCATTTAGTTTTCCATTTAGAAGTTGTTTTTCAATTTGCTTCCAAATTCTCAAGTTAAGCCTAATTGCATTAAGAATTCCAATTCAACGCTCTCCAACAAATTCCGGGCCGCGGAATCCCAATTGGAAGAGCAACGGATTATCAATCGGAGGGTTGCATATTTGAAACTCGGTCCAGCCAAACACCGTCATGTACACCGGAGCTGGTGCACGTTAAATCCGTCGTGACTTCAAATGTCCTCACGTTGGCGTGGTGTGGAAGTTTGGAGAGTGGGGTGACAGCTCAGGTGTTGTTCTCGTAATCTAACCCTAGTTCAAAATGACGAGGCGTTGTCCTTAGATCTTTCCTCTCGGGAGTGATCCCGGAAGTCACCAATAGCCCGTCGAGTTGCTCTAGTGTGAAGTTAATTAACTACCTACCTACCAACAATTTCAGTAGATATAATGAATTATAGTTTATGAAAGCACAGACGCCTAGATTTCTTTATAATGCGCATGCTTAGAACTATTGATACATTAATATGTAAAGGCAAAAATCATAGGGGATATTTACTTATTCTGACTACTATTTCCTTTTTTGCCATTCAAAGGTTGATGCAGTGAAGACGTTAACAACGAGTGATAACCTTTGCCAAGAGCTGACTGACGAAAAAACAACAGATTATTCATTTGATTGTTGTTTCTCTTCAGAAAAGATTCAATTATAGAGAACCAAAAAAAATGGTTGGTTGTGTTGATGATGCAAACCGTAGTTTTGTCATGAATACTCTGGCCTGATATTCGATTGTGAAAGGAATGCAGATATAGGAAGTTTGAACGATTGCTTACAGTAAATATTCAACAATTATGTTAGATGCTGCACGACTAAAGTGCAACTTCTTGATATTAATATTGAAAGATAATTCTATTGACTAAAGTCCTATGATTGAAGCGTAGTTTAGTATCTTTCGAATGATACCACATGCAGTCCTCACTTCAGGCAATCCAAAGTTACACTGGCCCAAAGTTCTCCCAACACCGTAGAATTTTGACATATTGCGAACCCCCTCCCCGTGCGGAGTGCGCCTGCGCACTCGGTTCTAAGGTCATGTCAGGTGCGGACATCCTTTTTCTACACGACGCTATATTTATATTCTGGATGCTTCTTCTAGTTCTGATATCATAAGACAAAAAGTTGTAATCCTTTTTTGTATCTCGACTTTTCAATACTGTCTCGATATTAAAGACGTATTCACGTCAAGAATATATGATACAAAAAACGCAGGAAAAAGAAATACACAAATTCAGTTAGTTAGATAAGAGATAAAACAAAACACTTCGTTGAAGCAGATTACTTACTGAATTGAAATCATTAAAATATATATCTCAATACCCGAAAATGAATTATACATTTAAAAAAAATCTGTAGCAAAATTGTTACACGCATTCTTTTTTAACCTTCTGAGGGTACACAAGGTAATTCCACCTTGCAACCTCTAGTTTTCCCTGCATTACTTCTACACAATTTCGATCCTTTTAATACCTCTTCCAGACAATGACCAGTGTGGTGAACTCGTATATCAGGTCATGAAAACAATTTTATAGCAAACCATCTGAACAGGCACCCCTCTTCCCTGTATACTTGAATATCTCATCTGTAACTATGAGCAGCTCAACATATACGTGGATGATTGGTTAAAATATTCTTAACACCTAAATAAACCGCTACAAAAACGGCAATATTAATTTTAAAATACATTCTTAGAGTCTGAGATGGAATTCCCTCTGAACATTGGTGTTGACTTTGCTGTAGAGCAAAGAAATGTCATTAACCCTCTAAATGGTTTCGACGAGATATATCATCTATCAAGATATGATCAATTTTGCTAATGACGAGATATCTCGTCATCAAGATGTTTCCGATTTTCCTATGATGACGAAATCAAGATCGGGTCAGTTTTCTTCTAATGAGACGGGAGACGACGAGATATATCGTCCTTCAAGATCTTGTCAGTTTTGCTAATGACGTGATACTACGTCAAGACAACCACCAGGAGGGTTAAAGGTATATAGCCCCATCTATTTCAAATACCCTTTCTGATGAAGCTGGCAGTAAATTCTCGAGGGATTATCCAGGTGGGTTAAACGAATCAAACAAGTCCTCCTTCCTTCACATTTCATTTCGTGTTCCATAAAAAATAAAGGCATGTTCAGGTATTAAGATTCAGCACAGATCACAAACCCAATGCACATCAAGAGCAAAAGCAGCGACAGCCATTACATTTTTAAAGTCCTCGACATAAACAGAAAATACATGTTTTTCGATAAGGCTTACTCCTCTTTTTGATCCCGGTGTTCTTATTTTCGTCATGGAGTCAGTTCCTATAACCCCGTCCAGTGCCTATTTTAGAAATCTCAGACATCTTTATTCCATATTTTTGTTTCACAGATCCCAGAGCACCGCGAAAGAGCCGGGTAATACACGTCAAAGAAGACGACAAAAACTAACACACGTCGAAACGCATTTCGGACGCATGTAAAGCTTTTTTTAGTATCCTGTTTTGTTTGTCGATCGGACGGCACGGCCCATATAGATGAGGCCGATCGTTGACTTATTCCGAAGTGGAATAGAATAGGGATGGAATTCTGAGTTCACTGGCCAAACGCATCAGGAATAAATTCGTTTGCGTATCATAACAAATACGTCGTGTTCGGAATGGAAAAATAGTATTTGGTTTTAGTGACCTTAAGGCTACTTTGCTGTGGAAGTATGTGAAGCTCTCTTTAAGGAAACAAAGGCGTTTTTACGATGTGTGTTGCTTGGAGCAGTTAAGTCCTCTAAGTACACTTTCCTAGTCTCGACACACTGAGAAAAGTTTCGATTCTGTAATGAATTCACATGCTATAATTCTTCCCTGTGTATAGAATCTATATAAATAAGAATAGGGTATTTGTACATTGAATATTTTTGCCCCATTTCAAGCTATTTATACGTTTTGGGTTATTTTAATGCAAAATCAATATTATCTGTCGGTTTGAATGTATGTATATGTGTGTGTTCGTACTACATTCAAACGGCTGAGCATATTTTCCTGAAAATTTGCATACTGTGAGTACTTACATTCATTTAGCGACTGAATTTCATTGCGTCAGTCTGTCCATCTTCTAGTTTTATGTCTGCTTTTGTGTTTCTTTGATTGTGCATATATCATAAATGTTATTCTATATATTTTAATAAAATATTACATACTATAAAAGGCATATTTTAGTGTAGTAAATATCATATTTGAATTTTCCTTGCATACACCTTGATTCCGGACCGTCGCCAATATCCCGTTGTGTTGCTCCAGTGCGACGTTAATTTATTACCTACCTACCCTTGCTTACAGATTCAAGCAATTTATAGGCAAAACATTGAGTAATTATACTTAAATCCATCTACTTTATAATTAAATAGACGGATCATCTGCCAGCAGCATCATGCTATTTCTTCCAGTTGCTCGGTTTGAAGAACTGTCACGTGGTTGTGGGTAAAACCATTAATCCTAAATTACTGATTGGTTAAAGTTATTATCCACCGTGATCAAAAACATTAGTCTGTGATTCGACAGCCAATCGGTTAAGTCGATTCTTATGTCCACGCGATTTACGACTACGCCCACATGTTCTATTTATTTCATTAGAAGGTCGATGCTTAAATCAACCATAATTTGGTAGTTTTGGAGAAGCTGGGATGTATATTGAGCATTGCGATTAATTGGATCGTTTTACCATACTGCTGAGAAAGCAATTGTTTTTCTATAAATTATTTTTACCGAATTTAATTTTTCTTAATTCTGATACTTCACTTTTTTCTTTTCAAAGTATAAACAATTTCTGAATATTTGGGACAGATTATATAGAGAGAATAAAACATTTAATTTTGCACACTAGAGCAGGGTAGAAATTAATTATTTCGTGTCTAATATTGCTAAAGTGTTCGTTTTCCGGAGGGCATGTGTACATTTCAATTAACTTTCCTCGAATTTCCTTGATTTAACACGCATGATGGTATAATTTTTTTTGTAAAAGAAGTAAAACATACAGCACAAAAAGTTTTGAACCAAGACTGGTAGCTAATCGAATTTATTCAAAGTATTTTTTAATTTTGACATAGGTTTCCAAGCCGCGGTAGCCGTTCAGAAGAGTTGCGGATTAGCAACCTGAGAGCTACCACTTTAAAACTCGAAACACCATCCCCACATGGTTTAAATCTGTCGTGTCCTCAAATATTCTCAAGTTTGCGTGGTGTGGACGTTTGGAGAGTGGGGTGCCAGGTCAGGTATTGTCCTCGTCATCTGACCTTGGTTCAAAATTATGAGGAGTTGTACTCGGATCTTTCCCTTCGTACCAGTCCTGACCGCCGCCAATCGCCTGTTGTGTTGCTCCAGTGCAATGTTTATTCACTTGCATTTAATTTTGATTTTTAAATTTTCTTCTATTTTTAGTTGTAAGTTGTTACTATACTTGCTAGATTACTATATAGAAGACAGCCATTAATCAATATCTTTAGAACAACTTTATTTTTAGACCGACTTTACTTAAGTTTTATTATTTATGAATTCTGTGGCTTAAATTTAAAAAATATTTACTTTTTTAATAAATTGTAATTTGTGTTAATCACACGCAACAAGTAGGTAGACTAATTATCGTCGCTCTAGAGCAACACAACGGGTTATTGGTGACGGTCCGGTATCTATCCCCAAGGGAAAGATCCGTCACACGAAACAATAACCACACAAATTATATTTGAAACTGCATGCAAGTTAGAATATAAACAAATCTTTACCGATATTGAAAGAATATTAATATTAGAAAAAATCTTAACTAGAACTTGAAATATTAAAAATTAGTTATTGTAATGACAGAAGGTCAATGTTGTCTACTGTACGAGTTACTTATATTTAAGCAACTTATCTGTTAAAAGTATATTTAAGCAATTTATCTGTTAAAAGTATATTTAAACCGCTTATCTGTTAAAAGTTTGTTGTAAACAGTCATTTTCTTTTTTTTAAATACTGTCAAATCTACCTACCTTTTTTTGAAAAATGGCAGTCGATTACCTTTTCTACATACAAATTTCAAAAATATCAAAATGGTGTTTAAAAATTATTTTCCGGGCACTTAAATGATGTTGGTATGTTTCTATGAAAGAAAAATTATTCTGGTCACTTTTTCAATCTACAGTTAACAAATTCAACCCGAGTTATGTCGGGTAATCCTACTAATTCCTGTATATTGACTAAAACCTATCTAGTACTATTAATCGAAAAGACACTTATTTAAATCGTACAGAAAAAATTGGGTCATGGAATACAAAGAATGAGTATTTGTATTCTTAGACTTTATATCTAATAAATCTGTTGACTTTTTGTTTGACAACTGTCTAGTACCATGTCTACCTTCCAATTCATAAGATTCAAACAATTTTCTCTCGTATTTATTGTGCGATGCCAAAAGTTAAAATTAATTATTAATTTTAACTCTTTTATTTTAAGGCCATTCGGCACCAATGGTTTAAGAGCTCTTTTGAGAAGGTCTTGAATGAGCTGTAGGTAGTTTTAATCTTTGTGGTTTCCCAGAAATTCCTTGACCATAGATGTGAACAGTTGCCATAGTGTCTTGATGTTTAGCTTTTCTGTAAAAACAGAATCACTCGAAGTTTCCTTACCTCAGGGCTAACACAGATTCCTTTAAGAGTTAAAAATCTAATTTATTCATAGCCTTCACAAAGTTTTTCATCATAGTTTAACCAGTTAATAGCAAGTCAGGTAACATTGCTTTAGGGATGAAGTAAACGACTTTTGAAACTCATTAGTGGATCATCAAATATTTCCAGTATTCTCAATTATTTTGTTTTGAATTTGGTTTTTGAGTATTCTTTCAAACCAAGCATAAAATAAAATTTTGATATTAAATTATTTATAAAGCATTTAATTTAAAATTATTATAAAGCATTTAATGTAATATATTTTATATGAAATCAGGTAACAAGGTATTAGGAATGGGTTAAACATCGATTTGAACATTGGAACTCATCGGTGGGCCAACAAATATTTCCAATAGGATCACTTATTTATTTAGGTTTTTGAGAATTCTTCCAAAACAAGCATCTAATATCAAGTCATAAAACACTGCATTTGGGAAGGAGTAATTTTTTTTAATTTACATATTAGACTTAAAAAGTAATTTAATTGAACATTTCATTGAACTATTATTAGATTATATTCCGATTTTCGTATGTACATACATCTTGGGAAAATATATTCTATATAGAGCACATTTTATATGATTTTAATGCTTTATCTGATTAAAGATGAATATTTTACAATAAGCGTTAGAGACACAGCCCACATACTGCACCAATGTGATCTGCATTTGGCAATGTTCTGAACATATCCTTTATTATGACTAATGAAACCAATGACTTACCAAATTAATATGATTGATACAATAATTGTCTACAATCAAATCACGTGATCTTTTTCTCCTGTAAAGTTTCCTTTCGCTAACAAGATATTTTAATGCTTCTGTCTCTTTATAAATGTTATAGTTAACAATGAGCGGTTTGGAAACAGAATTTCAGTGTATGTGAAATAGCTGTTTTGTAAAGGAATTGGGGCTAAAAAGTTAATACTTGACTGAGCAAGCAGAACTTCCATTCGTCTGAGATGGAAGTTTTCCTTTCAAAGACTATTGGCACTGTTGAAATACTTGGATTCAACTGCCGCTAGCTGTTTTATTTCAAACACAGACCTAATGTTAAGCCCAAGAGTTTCTGTTAACAATTCAGAGCCTAATTATTCAGAATGTTTCAAAACTTTTGGCGCAAGCGTTAAGGGGATGTAAGAAACAAAAAACGAAACCGTATTCACATAGATGGAAAATCGTGGTTTTAGGCGCTGACTTTGCACGGGTAACATACATCCTTTTACGAATGCTGAGGGGGCTTACTTTCACAGCATATGGGGCAACTTATGGAAACGGACGAACCGCTGTGAGATTGTATAGTGAACGGTAACCCAACAGATCTCTGTCGAATCACCAAACTTTTGCACCAGACTTTGTGTAAAACCAGAATATTTCACGGAAACAGACAAAACATTTCAACCAACATGCATCGACCTTCTAATTAAATAGACGGAGCATGTGGGCGGAATCCCTGTCGTAACATCTCGGTGGGAGTTAACTTTACTTGGGATGAACTGCCGATTGGTGGGTGATGCACCAATGAAAATGTTTCCTTTTTCAGTGGGTGGAGCTGGATGATTCCGGTGGTGTAAGTTACGTGGGCTTGGGAATCGACTTGAGTGGATCGGCTATCGAAAAACAAACTAGCGCTTTTCATCAAGTTCATCGATTAGCCCTGCAATTCGTGGAAAGGGGAGTATTGTAGAGAACCTCATCCTTTATCTCCTGTGAATCTTGAGTCTTGACTGAACTATTGGTGAATTCTTCAGTCTTTTATAAGTTTCACTTGGTGTTGAGCTGGCGATCAACGGGCGAGGCCCCAATGCTTCCCTTTTCAGTGGGTGGAGTTAGATGAGATTCCAGGCACTTCAGTGAGAATCTAATTTACTGAGAGATCAGGACATAGAGTATTTTTAGGGAGATAAATTTGACTTTAAGGGGGAACTACTATAATTCCAAAATGTTACTAGTTATTCAAAATTACTCTAAGTCTTTTACTGTTGGTGGATGACGAAAGTCATACCTGGGTATATGTATTATCGATTCATTATCAATGTTTTCAAACTGACTGAAGAATTTAAAAACCAGAATTACTTCAGCCTAATTGGTACAGGGGTCATAGTGTTCGTAAGTCACCCAGTAGATCCCGAGCTCGAATACCAGTTCGTAAGAGCAAGGATAATGCTGATTGTTGGTGGTAACTGGGTCGTATCAACTTGGTGCTCCCTAACAAATAGCTACCAATTCATCCCTCGTAATGCCAAAGGCCGAAGAAGCCGGTGGTCGGGCGCACTAGAAATGAAAAGAAAAATAAAATAAAACTTATCAAAATTAATTGCAACCTAGAGTTAACACAAATATTAAATCATAAAAATTATGCAGTGTATATTATACCCTAAATGTGTGGAAGAAGCTTCATCTGTGAAGAGAAAACAAGCTGAAAATTCCAGCTCTACGGTAGTTTTCTGCATAAATCAATTCCACACGCCGAGGGTAATCTCCAGTCTACTATGACTGACCCGTTTCAGATGAATTGGATGTCAACTTTCCTTGTTCAGTACTCTCTACGACGGTATAGATGTAACAATGTACGCATGTAATAATGTATAGGTGTAACATTCTGGATAGACATGCCACCTTGGTGGTAAGTTCTACTCATCCCAACCACACTTATTTAAAGTGGTACAATGTCTCACGACACTAGGTACGGGATTGTGTGATGGTGTTACTTCAGAGCTCTCTTATATGTGGGGTGGGGTACACCCCGCGTCTTGAGAGTTTAATCTGTTTGAAGGACCGGCCTGTTCAATCTGTTCGTAGGACCGGCGTGTCAAACTTGTCGTAGGACCTGTTTTTCCATGGAAGGAGTGCGCGTCGATCGCCTCTGTCCAATATCTACCGACCTAATGCTATAGACGGAGCATGTGTAGGCAGCTTCATGTTATTTTCTCAATCACTCGGTTGGGAGATTTGGGGATGAAGGCCACTGATTCAAGAAAGCACGAATCTTAATGCACGATTAATTGATTTTATAGGACCTTTAAAATTCGGGAAGACCTGAATGCGTTAGAACTTATGAAAGTTTTCAATTGATTTCCTCTTCATTTCAAATTACCATTAGTTCTCTTTGAGCAATCGAGTTATAGGTGGAAGCAGATATATCAACAGGAGTTCAACTAGTTTGTGGACAGTTTTTCTAATAACGAGACACATCCTCCATACAAATCTGCCCTATTACTCCGAGGGAATGAAGATCCAAGAAGAAAGACAAATTGTCCCTTGCCCAGAACTGGTGACAATTTTGAACAAGTTTCTGTATCACCTGCTGACCACTGCAGAACAGTTTTCGATACAAAGATAAACCACCACGGGGGTTAATGAAAAGTAAAAGTATAAGAGATACAGTGTCCAAATGTGTCAAATATGCGATACATTTATGGTATATGAGGAGGTAAAGCACATTGGAGACAGTCCTTTTGGTAGATCGTTGAACTAATTCCGCACCGGGGCAACATATTGGGCTATTGATGAAGGGGAGGGATTCATTCCAAAGGGAAAGATCCGACGACAACACTTCGTAATTTTGAGCCACGGTCAGATGACGAATGGCTCCCCACTCTCCAAACTTCTAAACCACGCCAAGGTGAGGACATTTGACGTCACGACAGATTTAATGGGCACCAGCCCCTATGTAATCTATGGTCTTTGGTTGGGTCGAATTTCGTACTCTCAACCCTCCGATTGCTTATCAGCTACATTACCAACAGGGCTACCACATCCCACAGTCCTTTTGGAGCGTATTGCCACTCCAATTCATTTCAAATCACTGAAATGTCCTGATCGAAACGATATAAAAGAGCTACGTCATTGGCTTTACGAAAATGGTTTTAACTGTCTTGGAGGCTGTCTCCGAAGTAATATCTCGTCATTAGCAAAACTGGCCAGATCTTGATGTAAAAGATAGCTCATCAGAAGAAAACTGACCAGATCTTGATCTCATCATTAGCAAAATTGACCAGATCTTGATGGATGAGATATATTGTCAGAAGAAGACTGACTAGATCTTGATCTCGTCATTAGCAAAACTGACCAGATCTTGATGTACGAGATATCTCATCAGAAGAAAATTGACCAGATCTTGATCTCGTCATTATAAAAAATCGGCGATAAATACCATGATGACGATATATTTCGTCATCATGGAATAATTGGTCACATCGCGATGGACGAGATATCTCGTTGAAACCACTTGAAGGTTAAGGGGCTTTAGATTTACATAACCACCGATTCAAACAAGGACCAAACACACATACCTCCATTCTAGCGATATCCTTTATGCACTTTCAGCAGAGGTTTCAAAGCTCAAGGATTATAAAGTAATCCCGAAAATAGCAGTCCTTTGGGGACTTGAATAAAATACTCAATATGTCAACTCGAATGCCATGGATCCAGGATTTTCCCGACGGCATTTCTACCTTCCGATTCGAGAGTAGTGCTTAGGACCGTAAAAGCAAAATCAATGATAGTTTTCTTTCTGTTTGGTGGAATGTACTTAAATCTCGCGCTAACCCCACTGGCAGTAGTATAGAAAAAGAGTTCGAGTTTTCTATTCCATAAAACAGAGCTTAACGTTACGTTTATTTCGCTTGTACGTTTAAGTCATTTTTTAATATTCTACGAAATTTTATCTTTTTTTGCAATATGTACTCACAAACGACGGAAAACCCTTTTCTTCGAAATATAATTTCGTAAATAAAGAGACCTTTCCATGAATAATGCGTGCTGAGTTGAAACGCGATTTTCGTTTTTAATTTCGGGAACGTTTTATATCAATGCATACGTGGGGGAATATGTTTGCCGTTTCCATAAGTAAAAAGCAAAGGAGTTGAACGGAAGGAGTTTTTAAATTTTTTCAACCCACCTAAAGTATTTAAATCGCTCCAGGAAAAGGAATGCATTTTTTTTCTTGGGTTCCAGATTATACTCAGGAAGCGGAACCAAACTTACACATATACTACCCAGAGTTTATAAACGTATCAGTTTCTTAGCAAAAATAGGAATTCTACACTTCTATTTCAGTAGTAGTTGCTAGAAAAGGATTGGAGAAAATTTTGAATGCAGTCCAACGATTTTATTTTGTATTTGCTGAGTCTGTTCCTTTGATATCAGAGTGAGTTCAATTAATTTATATTATGGCAGACTCTAAATAATACGCAGAGACTCTTAAATCCCGTCCATTTTTGTAGCGTTAAAGCGAAGTAGTTATGGTACTAATGGTTGACTTAGAAAGGCGATTTATTTAGATATTACTACATTATGGACTTGAATTTCAAATAGCGGACAGCAGACCAATAGGTGAGTTTAAAGTCAGAAGAGAGGGAAAAGTATGTGCGAAATAACAAGCAGAGTGCGTGAAAGATGCACAATCAGCAAACTTGTCTCCCAAGGCTTCGGAGAAGTGAATACAATAGCATTGAACTAATAACGAGTCTGTGTCTAGGGACTTGATGGAGGAAGGAATAGATAATATAAATAAAATCTTTAATCCTCCAAGTGTTTCGATGAGATACCTCGTTCAAGATCTGGTCAATTTTGCTAAGGACGAGTTCTGTTCTAGAGGCTGGACATTATAAGGCAGTTTTCGATGGAAGATAAACCACCAAAATGGTTAAATAAAAGTGTCTCGGTATTTCACCCACATGCATATACTACCTAGAGAATATATGTTATCGATTTCTTAGAAAAAGGAATTTTAAACTTATATTGTAGTAGTAGTTGCAAGAAAAGAAGTGGAGAAAATTTTGAATATATCTCAACAACTCTTAGCTGATTCTGTTACTTAGGTTAGATTAGTTAGTACGATTCATATTATGCCAAGCAATGATGCCTGAACGCTTTCAAGGAAGAAATATTTAAATTAGTGTCTGAAAATTACCAACATTCTTAGTACCGTTAACTTACCAACATTCTTAGCAACGTTAAATTACCAACATTCTTGGTACGGTTAAATTTCCAAGATTCTTAGTACAGTTAAATTTCCAAGATTCCTAGTACCGTTAAACTATCTACATTTTAGTACCGTTAAACTACCAACATTCTTAGTACCGTTAGATTACCAACATTCTTAGTACCGATGAATTGCCAATATTCTTAATACCTCTAAATTACCAACGCTCTTAGTAGTGCTAAATTTCCAATATTCTTAGTGCTGTCAGATTAACAACATTCTTAGCACCATTAAATTAACAAAATTACTAAATTGGGACTTAAATCGGGCACTAGTTCAGTACCTACAACATTCAATGAAAAGCTTCAAACCTTTGGGAACGAATCAAACATAGATTTTCGTATCAATTTGTCATTTTATGAAATCGCGTTACTTAATAGATATTGAGTATTTCAGGAATTGCAATGTACTTATTAAATAAAAAGAAATATTAAACAACTTAAAATAGGCATACAATTTTTTTTTAATTTCTATTAAAGAAGAAAGCAAACTCAAGAGAGCTATTTGCGATAGCTTTTGTTTTCTTTAATCAATAATTAATCCTTAAAAATGTTTTAAATTTTAAAGGTAAGTATTCTAATAAGAACCTTCTAAAAATCACGCGAATCTGAAAATGTGGATTGAAAATTCTTCAAGTACTGTACAATTTATAAGACAAATATTCGTGGGAAAGCGTAAAAGATTGATTAGTTTTACTTTAAAAGAAAAACATAAAAATTGTCCCTAATCCATTTTATATAAAAGTAACAGAATTACCCAGCGATGAACCGGTTGAATTGGTTAAATGTTGATTCTATTTCATAGAAAAATGCAAACATCATTTAAGTGTGCAGAAAATATTTTTTAACATCGTTTTAACTTTTTCATAGCTTCTACAATTTACTTAGGACTCAAATATGCATACATAATACACTGCTGGCCACCGTAAATGCAACACCCTGAAGGAAGCATGCAAATAATATGAAATTTACAACATGCATTAGCGGAGGTGAGATATGCAAATGATTAGAATTTCAGCGCAGACGCACATCACGCGCGCCTGTGGCGCCACTTCAAAGCGCTATTTAAGGCTTGGAGATTTCGACGATTTCAAGTAAGGCAATTGTGTTTTTCTTGTGGTTTTTTCAAAAAAAACGATCAATTATGCCTCGTAGAAAACAGCGATCATCTTTTGATCAAGTATCCGAGTTCGACAGAGGAAGGATAGTGGCCTACCGAGATTGTGGATTATCTTTCAGGGAAATCGGTAGTCGTGTTGGACGAAACCAAAAAACTGTAATGCGGATATGTGATCGTTGGATGCAGGAGGGTACGACGGACCGACGTGTTCGATCGCATCCACCTCAGTGCACCACTTCACGTGATGACAGGCATATTGTGCGTATGGCATTGACGGATCGCTCAGCCACATCACGAACCATAGCACGGCACATTCAGTCTGTACCGCATCATCCAGTGTCTGCGCGTACCATTCGACGCCGTTTACAGCAGAGTGGTCTGTCCGTAAGATGTCCATTGCTTCGTCTACCCTTGACGCAGAACCACAGACGTTTCCGCCGCCAATGGTGCGATGAAAGAAGGATGTGGACGGCAGAATGGAATGAAATTGTCTTTACTGACGAGTCACGCTTCTGTCTGCAACACCACGATGGTCGGATTCGAGTCTGGAGACACCGTGGAGAGAGGATGCTGAACAGCTGCGTTATGCACCGCCACACTGGTCCTGCATCGGGTATTATGGTATGGGGCGGTATTGGATATCACTCTCGCACTCCTCTAGTACGCATTGCCGGTACCTTAAACAGCCAGCGCTACATCTCCGAGGTGTTGGAGCCAGTTGTCCTTCCTTACCTTCAGGGCTTGCCCACAGCCATATTTCAACAGGATAATGCGCGACCACACGTGGCACGCATTGTCCAAGGGTTCTTCGTCAATCGCCAGATTGAATTGCTTCCCTGGCCAGCTCGCTCTCCGGATCTTTCGCCGATAGAAAACATGTGGTCCATGGTTGCTCAACGATTGACCCAGAATACATCCCCAGCTGCCACACCAGATCAACTTTGGCAACGTGTGGAAGCTGCTTGGTCTGCTGTACCCCAAGAACACATCCAAAGTCTCTCTGAATCAATGCCGAGGCGTGTGGCAGCGGTGATCTCCAACAATGGCGGCTACTCTGGCTACTGATTTTGGCAGGAACCACACTTCACAGAAGTCTATAAATTTAATCATTTGATACTTGGTCAACATGTTATCTACAAAATAAATTTTGTTGTGATATCCCTTGTCTTTCTTGGTGTTGCAATTTGAGTGGCCAGCAGTGTATATCCATCCATAAAATCCATTTCATATTTATCACAAAATGAGGAACTTTCAGAGTAGAGTCTTGCACTGTTTTCTAATTAATATTTATTATTTGTGCTACCCTTGCACCATCGATTCGATGTTTTCGAATTACATTATCATTGTGAAGGGATGGCAAATTAAACTCTTACGGCACTCGTGGTTAATTTATTTTGACGCACACATTTTTTTCTTGAAAATTATATTCAGCCGCACGTGGAATAATGGAGCTTGTTTTTAAAACAAATGTCATCAGTGTAGACAATCGATTACACTTTTTAAAAAATCACAGCTTTCAATGAATGTTTCACAGGTGTCTAAGTTGTATACGAATAGTTTCAACTTCGAGTAAGCAACCTCGATCACTTAAGACAAAGCATTTCTATTTTTCAACAGTCCTAGTTAATATACTTCTTACTATGATTTTATTCCAATATCAGCGAAGTCTTATTTAACATTTTCGCTTTCCTCCAACAGAAAAATTTAGTTTTAAATCAAATCCTTAAGGTACTTTTTTCAAATGAGACTCAATTTCTATATGGAAACCATGTACTTATTTATAATGATAGACGTAGTTACTTGACTATGGAATACAGCTTTCAATAATACCCATGAAACATGAAAAACAAATGTAAATTACACTGATTTTAATCGTCTTGTCATGAAAATATGTCAAAATTTAGAAATATTTATGAACTGCAACGTATAGCTACCCGTTTTGATTTAACGTAACATCTTATTTTAGAATAATTTTATTTTGACTTTACCAGTCATTTTAAAATAAGAAGTTATACACCTTACTTCAAAAGGTTTCCCTTTATTTTTATAAAACAGAACGTATACAAACTATAACGTATTTAAATAAAGACTAGGAGAGTTCGTAGAAATATATATACGTATATCACCAAGAAATTACACATGTCTAGTGGTATTTGGCAGAAAATAAAAAAAAAATTCATTATAATTTAACTTAAATAATATATCTGTATTATGGAAAATAATGGAACACATAAATGCAAACAGAAACGAAATTCTGATCATTGAAAATGTCGAATTCTGAAAAACGAAAGGTCTGAGCAAGCGTGTCGAATTTCGACGTCATGAGAATATTCTGAAATAGAGAAATTCGAAAGACTCTTGAAAAATATTGATAGACAATAATTAATTATTTACAAAAAAACTCAAAATTTACAAAACTTACAAATGCTCAAATATGACCGCAACATTTCTGTCTTAACTCCAATACACAAACACGGAATTCTAAATCTAATTTATAAAATAGAACATTAATTTCTGTCGTTGCCAGATACTGAATTGCAAAATTAACTATTATGATCAATGAGTTTTTTAGTTTTGGCTTTTCGTGTTTCATTACAAAATGCAAGTTGTGTAAAATTAAGTATTTTAACTATCCATTTTTCATCATCCAAATATTCTTAAATTATTAATATTGTGGAAAGAAATAAAAAACAGTTCAAGCATAATTAGAATTTTAAAATCTTTAAATATCACGTTTTCGAAAAAAATGTTTTTCGAGCAATACTGGTAAAACAATTTTATTAAAAAATTTGATTTTCGATCAATACTGGTAAAACAAACTGAGTTGCGTACCGCGATCATTTTATGCCTCAATGTTTTTCCTTTGGCAATTTCGAATTGATTTAGCTCCCTCTGCACACCTAGGTTAAAGAGAACGGGGGTTAATATGTAGCTTGCGTTATTCGCAGGGTTCCAAAGTATAAGTATACCAAATTAGGTGTGGATTGGTCAAACAGTGTAGATTTGTATAGAGAACATACACGCACACATCTATTTTTATAAATAGACCTATTAGCTAATTATCAGCTCAATTCATCTGTTTTTCGAGGTTGGTGACCAGGTTATTTTTTGCTTTGGATGTCTTTCTCCTTAGAGATCTCAAAGTACCACACTGACAGCTTTTATCATCTTATATATTGATCCCTTGAGTTCATCTTTAAAAATATAAAGCTAAAATAATAATATAATATAATTAAGAATATTGGTAATGGTAACTCTCGCCAATCTCCAAAACAGGTAAAGATCGGTTATTCCTGTCCAGTTCCTTAACTCAAATCTAAATCCACCTCAATGCAATACTTAGAGTAAAATAAGTCGAAATACAACCGACCACAATTAGCTAGTCACAAAACAACTTCGTTGGATTTGTAATTAACTCAACTGCCATTTATAATAATAGCTAAAGGAGAAATTAAGACCTATAATTGCAAAAGTAACTATCCGATTCCGATCGGAACAGCCATCCTGAATTGTCTCAAAGTCCTTTATTTTGATTCAAAGAACGTCTATCGTAATTTTAATTTCCAAATAAATATCTATTGAATTTTAACTAGCCGTAATTACCACTAATGTGGATTAAACACGTATAACAGAACGTCTAATCCCTGTACCTTATATTGAATTAATAGACTAAATAAACGGAATTTAAAACTTTATTTCATACAAAAAATTTTAGGGAATGAAAAATGTAGCTATCACAAACTAATATAATATTTTATAACCTACTAATAGAATTACACGGTGATGCTTGGGTTGAATTCGTTAAATGTTGATTCTATGTCATAGAAAAATGCAAGCATCATTTAAGTGTACAGAAAATACTTTTAACATCGTTTTAACTTTTTATAACTTCTACAATTTACTTCGGACGCAAATATGTATCCATCCATATGATTCATTTCATAATCATCACACTCTTGCTGTAAGACAAACTACAAAAGCTTTTTCTGAGATAACTTCAGAAGTCGATTTTGAGTTTTGGAGTGATTACGAATGCCAATTAAGTTCATTTTCAGGATAAATGAGGAACTTTCGGCGTATTGTCTTGTACTCAGTTTTCTAATCAATATTTATTATTTGTGGTACCCTTGCACCATCGATTCGATGTTTTCGAATTACATTATCATTGTGAGAGGATGGCAAATTAAACTCTCACGGCATTCGTGGTTAATTTATTTTGAAGCACACATTTTTTTCTTGAAAATTCTATTCAGCCGCACGTGGAATAAAGGAACTTCTTTAAAACAAATGTCATCAGTGTAGACAAAGCAAACTCAAAATCGATTACACTTTTTACAAAATCACTGCTTTCAATGAATTTTTCACAGGTACTTAAATTGTATACGAACAGTTTCAACTTCAAGTAAGTAAGCAACCTCGACCTTCTGCCACTTAAGACTAAAAATTTCTACTTTTCAACAGTCCTAATTTACATACTTCCTTACTATGATATTATTCCAAGATCAGCAAAGTCTTATTTAACATTTTCGCTTTCCTCCAACAGAAAAATTTAGTATAAATCGAATCCTTAAAGTACTTTTTTCAATTGAGCTATTCAGTTTCTATATGGAAACCATGTACCTATTTGGAATGATAGATGTAGTTACTTGACTATGGAGTATAGCTTGGATATGGAACTTTAGCAGTTATTTTAAAATAAGAAGTTATACACCTTACTTAAAAAGGTTTCCATTTATTTTTATGAAACAGAATTCTACAAACTATAACCTATTTAACCATAGACTTAAGGAAAGTTCGTCGAAATATACATATAAACCAAGAAATTACTCATGTCTAGTATTATTTGGCAGAAAATAAAAATAATTCATTACAATTTAACTTCTAAATAATATATCTGTAATATGGAAAGTAATGGAACACATAAATAAAACAAACGAAATTCTGGGTCATTGAAAAATGTAGAATTCTGAAAAACGAAAAATCTGACCAAGCGTGTCGAATTTCTACGTCATGAAAATATTCTGAAATAGAGAAATTCGAAAAAGACGCTTAAAAATTATTGATAGAATAATGAATCATTTACAAAAAGAACACAAATTTACAAAACTTAGAAATGCTCAAATATGACAGCAACATTTGAATTGATTTAGCCCTGTTTGCACACCTAGGTTATAGAGAACGGGGTTAATATGTAACTTGCGTTACTCGCAGCGTTCCAAAGTATAAATATACCAAATTTGGTGTGGATTGGTCAAACGGTGTAGATTTGTATAGAGAACATACAGACAGACAGATAGACAAACGTCAACTCTGCTCTTTATGTATAGATATAATACAACGTCTAATCAATGCCTTGTTTTCTATAAAGACCAGAGGCAACGAAAACAGCATTTTGAATATTTATTAACGAACAATAATTATTCCTAACTAATGAAAAATTATTGGTTTTAACATGGTAACATTTCTTATCAGCTTGTTTCCTATAATGACCAAATAGGCAACGATAAAAGTGTTTTGGACTGCAAGACTGTATAACACCTATTAACGAACAGTTGCTATCCCGAACTAATGAAACATTGTTTAACACATGTAATGATCACTTTGTATCCTGTAATAACCACATAGGCAGCGAAAACAGGATTTTGAACTGTACTTCATAAGCGAAATTATGAAGCTCTTTAGGGTATTTATATTTACGAACCAAAAAAATGGATGAAGTGATAAGGATCCTTCTGATTTAGAATGTATTAGACAGTCTGATAACTTTGTGTCCTGTTATAGCCAACTATTCTACAGAAACAATATTTAGAACTGAATTTATATTAATAGGTCATAAAGAACGTTTACTATGCTTATAACCAAACTGTACTTATCCTTAACCAATGAAAAAATATCATTTTTAACAAGAGTAATACGTCTGATCGCTTTATCCCTGTAATGGCCAAATAGACTACAGAAACAGGATCTATTTTTTATGAAAAAGTAGGAAGGTCATTTAGATACTTGCTAACAAACATAAATTATCACTAATACTAAAAATAAATATCAGATTTAACATATAAATACAACGTCTGTTAAGTGTGTGCCCTTTACCTACTAATTATACCACAGAAACAAGATTTAGAACTACTTTTTTATTTCGGGAAGCGTATAACTATAAAGTTCTTTACTAATAAATGCGTATCAAATTTAATGTACTCTCACAACGCATGGTAACAGTGTGCCCTTTACCAACCAATCGGACCACACCCCCAAACGAAATTTAAAACTATGTTTTTATTTAGTGAGGCTTATAGCTATAAAGTTGTTGACTCTAAATCAATATCAGATTTAACATATTAGCACAACGTCTCATGTGCCCTTTACCTATCTATTAGACCACAGAAACAAGATGTAGAACTATGTTTTTATTTGGTGAGGCGAATAGCTATAAAGCTCTTTACTATAAATGAGTATCAGATTTAACATATTAACACACAACGTCTGATAACTGTGGGCCCAATTAAACCATGGAAACAAAATTTAAACTATATTTATTTGGTGAGGCGTATAGCTATAAAGTTCTTTGGGATAACTTTTCATATAAGCGATCATTTACTATCACAGGTTGATGAAATAGTATGATTTTAGACGAACAAAGGGGAGAAAAAAATTAGACTAATACCTTCTACAAAGATGTTTTTCAATATTAAATAAACTTTACTTGAAAGTAAACTGAAGTTTATGATGTGTCATTTGCCGAAAAATATTTTTTGCAAAAACGTGGCTTCATCTTGATCCTTCCTACCCTTGAAAATTAGGTTTCACTTTCATAGTTGTAAAATTTGTGACATATTTTTCATGCACACGACAAGTTGAAATCGCTAATTAATGAGAAAGCGTTAATTTAGGTTGGGAAAGCCTAATAAGCAAGAAAAAGGATTGTGAAAGCACCACATCTAAATCTGAGGGAAAGGGAATAAATTTTCCACAAAGGTATTTTCTCGATTTGAAACAGACTTCACTTAACCCTACTGGTGGTTGTCTCAACCAGGTATCTCGTCATTAGAAAAACTGACCAGATCTTGATCTCATCATCACCGAAAAATCGTCAATATTTTGATGGCTAGATATCTCATAGTTAGCCAAATTGGTCAATTTGATGGGCGAGATATCTTGTCGAAACCACTTAGAAGGGTAAAAGTAAACTGAAGTTTGTGATGTTCCTATTTGCTGAAAAATATATTTTGTAAATAAATGTGGTTTTCATCTTTACCATTTATACCTTAGCAAGAATAGAGGTCACCTTCATAGTTATAAAGTTTGTGACACTTTTTTAATGTACACGACGAGTTGAAATCACCAATTGATGGAAAAGTATGAATTTAGATTAGGCAAGCCTTAATAGGAGAGAAAGTATTGCGAAAGCGCCACATCTCAATCTTTGAGGAAGGGAATAAACCATCCACAAAGATATTTTCTCGATCTGAAACAGACTTCACTTAAAAGTAAACTGAAGTTTGTGATGTGCTCATTTGCCGAAAAATATACTTTACAAAAAAATGGTTCCACCTTTACCGCGCTGAAAAGCAATAAAACTCGCAGCACCTTGAGAGAAACAAAAAAGTTAGAAGAGAAGTAAAAGACACAATGAAATATATGTAGAAAGAACGCTTCTCTTAGAAAAAACAAAAGAAATATATAATTTCTTTTACGACAGAAATCGTTCCTATTGGTCGGAGAAGCGTTAGTGCTCGCATTTCCGTGCTTATAACGACGTGATTTCTTCAGACGAAGGAGAACTTTCCGAATTTCGGGAAACTGCAGAAGCAAAACCACGTTAACGTACGTAAAGAGCAGTGGGGAGTATGCTACAGATTTTAAATTAGTTTTCACAAATGACGTTTAAGAAGGTCTCAATTTAGATCTGCGTACATTAGCATTGTTTCACAGAAGTTCCGTCGATTCTTTTAAATGGAATTCGCCTTCCGTCTTCACTTCATTTCGAAAAAAGCAATTCTATACGTTATTTTCTTTTATTCCTAATTTCTCTTTATCTCTCTCTCTTTTGCCTTTCTTTTTTTTTCATTCCATCTTTTATTATAAGTAAAAGCGCGGGCTTTAGTTTGTAAATTATCCAAACGGTCTTTTTTCGAACTCTGTTTTCCTGTCGAACCATTCTTACGTCAGATTTCCGAACGGTTTCTCTTTAATAGGGATTAAATGAGTTCTGGAAATTGCAATAAATTGCGAGAATAAATTGTTGGGGATTCAATAGGGCATCATGATTTCGAGGCATGCGTTTTGAATTGTTTGTTTGTCTTCGCATTTAGGAAATTATGAAATTGGTTTTGAATTTGTTGTTCAAGTTTTTCACTTCGTTTGTTTTTTATTTCATTAATGTTTCGATGTTAATTTAATCGCTCTTCTAAGAAAACAAAAATATTTAATTTAAGAACTTTAAACGTGTTTTTTTCGTATTTATTTTAAATCTGTTTCATTTGAATTATAATAACAATATTCATTAAACTTAACGGATAACAAAATATTTTTGTAGATTTAGAATAATTGGGTATTATCGTTTCTAAATTAAAATTATAATCTAATCTTATTGGATAGAGTTCACTCAATGTTCAACTAATTTATTCTGTTTTAATAGTTATATTATAAACATTATTTTATTTCTACATCTTTGCAACCTTTTTATACTCAACAAATAGAATTTGATGAAAACCATACAAGTTTTGTATGTCGAATTTTAACTACTTTCATTTTTAAGCCATAATTTTTTACACATTACAAGTTATTTACGTGATCAGCAAATTCCGCATACAATTTACTTATTTTCGTGATGTTATTGATGTCAGTAAATTTTAATTATTTTCTAGTCTCTCCTGTTAAAATATTGTTTTAAAAACGTTTCAAATAATGCGTCTCCTAATTTTTGCTCCTTTTAGATTAAATATTCAAATAATATTTTAGATATGTTGAATTGTTTTTTAAATACTCATAAAAGTATGCGAGATGAAAATTCCGAAATGCATTAAGCTGTACTTATACACTAGAAGATTTTTTTTACTTTAAAAATCCAGTTTTTTGCAATGGATCATTGGTCTTTACTTAAAATCATTTCAGTGTGAAAAAAATCAGATTTAGTTAATCATTAATTATCTAATTTAGATATAATTAGGTAATTCGCATGTTTTTCGAACAGTGATATCTCAAAATACTAATTTGTTCAGAAAGACAATTAATTACACTGTTGGAAATTTTTTCTAACATTATTATTCATGTTTTGACCCTAAATCAAGTTGCTAGATGGAATAGGTTTCTTTGACAATTCTTTTACCAAGGAAGCAGAAAAAATGCATAAAAAATTCAGGAATTTTACCATTCAAAATCAACTAAAAATTCATTTCTTAATTAATATAACTCTGATTAAAGGTCCAAACATCAACTATATTATATAGACTATAATGATACAAAAATGTTTGTAAAAGATCGATTTATTGCTGAATTATCACCGATTGAACAAAGCATCACATTTCAGAAACAGTTCTTCAGAAATTGAGTCAAAAGTTTTGGAAACATGTTTGTACATGGTGATAGTACCTAATGAAAAACCCTATTAACTAGAAACATATTATGAATATTTACAAAGTCTTGGTATCGTTTTAAAGCAAAGGAGCTGGAAAATATTTTGAAGCAATACAAAAATTGATATTCTGGTAGATTTTCGTGATTTCTAGTGTATATATACACCTGTATTATATTTAATTTCTCTATTCATTTCTCTATCGAGTCCCCAGGAAGACTCATTAATTCAACGCCATTTCTATCCAATACCTCTAACCTATCTTCTAAATTTGCTGAGTGTGCTCCTCTCCCACACTCTACCTATCGTTTCTCGTATACTTTCTCGCTCTTCTGTCTTTTGCTTCCATGCACAGCATCCCATCTGGTCCGTGATACTTAAACCATTTTCATGTAACGTTGTTACATTCAGCTTTAATAAATCAACTTTTCATATATCCTTACCACGAATTCCATGATTGCTCGTTCAAATATGGTATACATTTAAACGTCATAACAATTGTGGTGATGGCTTATAAACCAAATTCAATTTAACAACGTTTATTTTATCTAAGCACTTCAGATAGGCTCGAAATAAATTTCCCATTAACTTATAAACCATTTAGTGGGAGATTTATGACTATTCAATTTATGAAATGGAAATTTTTTATTTACATGGGTAAACATTTTATAAAAAAGGAAGAAATATTTAATTCTCTGTACCTCCTAGAGTTAAGTATATTTACTAAATTGTTTGCTTACGACGATATAATATTTTTCAGTTCATATTTTTAAAAAATGCATCCTATATCGCAGATGAAGTTTGGTATCTTTCAAGGTAAAACTGAGTAAATATTGTTTTAACTTGCAACCAAGCAATTCAATTTTCATGTTGCATTTTGTAACAGAAATTCCATCGCATAAAAGATATTCGTCTTTGGTTTTCACAAACCCTTTTTGGAATAATTGCTTCATGACTTTAAGAGTATATAGATAATGCTTTTTATTGAAAAGTTTTCATAACAGTAGGTATCCCACTAAATAAATATGATTTAATGTATCAAATAACGCTTCTATAATAGAGGAATGTTGTGAGATCCATTTGCTGAAATGAAAAAGTACTTGGCTACTACCAGAAAACATTTGAAATATATACTTTATTTAATATAAATTTTCAAAACTCAACATTTAATAAACGTTTAAAAGGCATTTTAGCCCCAATCTTTTAGATCGATTAATTATTACAATTAAAGAATATGCATACCATATTAATGCGCTTTCAAATAATTTGTAAACAAATTTCATTTGATTAAGAGGTGTTTTGAAATATCTGGCCAAATAATAAATACCACCATTTACAATTCGGCCAGATATTTTCTCTTAATCAAACGAAATTTGTTTACAAATTATTTGAAAGCGCATTAATATGGTATGTATATTCTTTAATTGTAATAGAAGTGGTAGAGGGGGTCAAAATAAAGATTTTTGGCAAAGAATGTGTGCCCGAAAATACTGCATTTTGGTGGTAAAGGGCTCTGTTCAGGTCAGTCATAATTTCTGTGGCGTGATGCATCATTCCCCGCTCAGATTTTCAACCCCAAGCTCCGAACTCGTGTAGCGATGCATGCGGGTGAAAATCCAAGCCGGGAATGACGCCTTACGCTACAGAAACGTAATTATCGGTTGATATAAATAGTGACCTCTAACACCTGAACGCAACATTCCTTTCTTCACACATTCTTGACGAAAAATATTAATTTTGGGTCCTCTCCGCCCTTTACAGTTTGGTCAGATATTTTCAAATCATCCGGTATATAAAGGGTGCAATTCATCATTCCTTCGAATTTTAATTTTGTAATTAATATTGCAAACGAAAATTTTGAATTTAAAAAAGCGAAATGGAGATATTTCTTGGGTTCCTCCCCTTTAATAGTTACATAATAAAACAAATTTCAGCGGGTTAGGAAGCTACTTCAGAAGATATGAATAAAAGTCTGTGAAGCGAATTTTTCATTAGCTGCTCCAAATCTTTCATGCTTATAATCCAGAAGCACGAAGACCAAATGGCCTGAAACTTTCATATTTTGAGAATTCAAGGTTAAATTTTGATAATCGAAATTCAGCGTCATAATTGGGTGTTCTCGTTGGAAATAAGAAAGTTCATGTGTAATTTAATATGAAGACAATCCCCAAATTTGATGCATACGAATTAAAGACGTTATATCCTATTGAATGGTAACTTTGGATGTTCTCTTCTATGGACGATGCAAAAATAAAGAGTTATTCCCGAAAATATTCCATGTTTCTAAGAGCTACATATAGTTACAAAACTTTTAAACGTTTCTGCATGTGACGTATTTTATTTTTTTATAAAAATTGAATTCTTGAAATTGTAAATAACTACTAGGGGAGGAAGAAATTTATTGCTTCCTATAAGGAAACTTTCTCGCTCGAAGGAGATACAAAAGTTTTCGTAAAGTCAATCCATCTCTCAGAAACTACTTTTCTGTAATGATAAAGTAGTTCCTTGGAACTTTTTGAAAGGTACCGGACGAAAACGAATTCGTTTTCTTAACTGTTGCTTTAAAGCAAGATATTGCAATTCATTTTCTTCAAGTATTTGGGGTTTTGAATTAGTTTGTAGCGAAAACAAATTTAGAGTTGTACGTTATAAATTGTTTGTTCCGTCTATGGTTTTCAAGGTGGTAGGTTACTTACCTTTTGATCCTTGGCAAGTAAATAAGTTTTCTGTCTGATTACCATTTAATCGACGCTTAAGTAAGCAAAAGACGTTACAGTAAGAGAAATGTAAGCTGTACAAGTTTTACACACTTACTTCATGAAGGTTGTTGTCCAAATTAACATCGTCTCTAAATTTGCAAAAAGCTACATTAAAAATCTGAATTTGTAAGGGGAAAGTTGCTTTCCTGTACTCAAAGCACAGCTCTATGATAAGATGCGAATAAAAAACAAGAATTATCAAAAAACATCAATTCATACTTGTAAAACTATTTGTAGCAACTTACAAAACTTGTGTGAATTTTCGTCAACTTGGTTTAACAAAATTACTTATTGAACTTTGTTTTCAAGGATGAACGAAAATTCGGCTTGGTAGGTACATGATCAGTTACTAAAACTTTTACCAGATATTTGGAAGAAACTGATGTGTTTGATTGGCTGGTGCTTATTCCATGGTGTTAGATAGGTTGTTGATATGTAGGTTGTGCAAAATTAATTTTTCAGCTATCGTAGAGGGGGTTGGAGAAGATTTCTTGACTATTGACACTGGTACAATGCGGAATGTGATGTTGAGAGACTGGCTCTTATCTACATTTGGTGCACTGTGGGAAAGACTAGGTATCATCGACGAAAGTCATATGCTCTAGATGTCCAATGGGCAGTTTTGTCAACATGGGAAAAACCCTTCTTGGCATGTTGAGATCTAAAAGCTTTGCCCATGTACCAATGACGGGGAGGTACAATTTTTCTATAAAGATTGGATTTTAAGCTGGACAGATGGTCTTCCTCTGAGATGGCAATGGCACTTTTTCTAGTTCCAGAATAAACTAAATTGCGATTAATGTACAACAGTTTGGAACAAAATAGGATAAATTGTGTTACTGAATCATTAGAAATTCATTCTATACAATCTATACTTTATGAATCTATGCCTTACGAAACCAATGAATGGATCAATTACAATTTAAATAAATTAAACTATCAATAAATTAAACTATCAATCATAATTTATGAATAGTTATAATTTTTCCTTCAAATGCCAGTTTATGGATTGTATGATTCTTCAAGCGTTAATTCGCGAGAACGTGGCAGTCTCAGCGTTACCCCGGGATATCATGGGAGGTGCTGTAACATTGCACCCATCGTGAACCATAGAGCAGACATAGATAGAGAAGGGGTCCCCATTCAAATGGGCGTTCCCGATTTACCTCTTGCTTTGCCAGTCAACAACACTAGATTTTGCTTCGTGTTCCCGTGTAATATGAATAATCTTAGCGATAATTTCGTTATGTTTACATATCTGGATGTAACCTCTTTAAACGTAATAAACAATAGACACACGAGAATAAACGAAATGTGCTTACTTTTTGGAACTTTGGTATTCATGATTCAAGCTAATTTTGATATTATGTGTATGGATAACTATATTATGAGCTTTGAATTACTTTTTTACAAAACTAGTTTCTGAACGCACCAATTTTTTGCTACTTTGCTTACTTTAAACTAAAATATTTTCAAAGCTTCCAAGGTTAATCTAAAACAGTAAGGATCCCATATGCTCAGTAAGAAATCCAGTTTTGTAGCTGAATCACTTTAGCTCTTTTGTATTGTGAATATTGTTAAATTGAAAGTTTTGTATCTAAAATTTGTAATTCTTATTATGTATAGGAAAACTGTTAGCTGCCTGATTCCAGAAACAAAAGAATGGATGTTCATAAGGTTCATGTTCTTTGAGTCCTGACTGCAGAGGAGAATCGTCCAATTCCATCACATTATATTAACTTAAACGTAACTAAAACTAATAAATTTAATCGGTATAAAATCGCCATATTAACTTAACCCTCCGAATGTGCCTCCAAAATGATTTGAGAAGATTGGGTTAACCATGGCCAGTGAGACTCAATGTTTTTGTTAAATCTAATCTCTGCTTTTCTACTCATTTGTTAAGTTCATCAAATCTTGTAATTTTAGTTCATTTTTTCCACTGTTTCTCTGTTTAATCAACTTACTTCTGTAAGCCCCGTGTTGTACTTCTGTGGTGCACTTCTGTGGTGCACGGGGAATTTGCTTTTGTTCAATTAAAAAACTTAACCCTCCTGCTGGTTGTCTCCTGGATGTATCTCGTCATCATCAAAACTGACAGTACCTTGATGACGAGGTATCTCGTCATTAGTAAAATTGGTCAGATCTTGATGGACGAGATATCTCATCGAAACCACTTGATGGGTTCATCATCATCACAATTGGCACGACAGCCCTTTGTGAGCCTTGGCCTTCTTCAGAAGTTTTCCCCAGACTACCCTCTCTCAGTCATGGATCTCCAGTTCTTGAATTTCATGCCACTAAAGTCCGAATCCAGACAGTCCTTCCATCTCTTTTTTGGCCTACCCCTTTGTTTTTCACAAAAAGGGACTTTCTCTAAGGGATTAAAAACTTTCAATGGCGTTCTCTCTTGATGCATTCTCAAAAGATGACCTGCCCATCTCATTCTGTTCAATTTTACAAATTTTACTACGTCTTCATTTTCAAAAAGTTTGTATAATTCAAAATTGTTTCTCCTTCGCCAAATACCATTATCAAGGACAACACCGAAGATGGCCCTCAAAACTCTCCTTTCAAAAATTGCCAAAGCTCTCTCTTCCCGTGCTGTCAATGACCATGTTTCAGAGCCATAGGTTAACACTGGTCTTATGAGAGTTTTGTACAGCGGGATTTTTGTTTTTCTTTTGATGAGGTGAGATTTCAACTGGCTTCTTAGCCCACAGAAACAGTGATTAGCCGTAATAATTATTTTCCTGATTTCAGGGTCAATCTCATTCTAACGCTCAATTTCAGATCCCAAGTAATTAATTTTTTTTACAGATTCAAATTTGTTTCTCAATTTCAAATATATTAACAGGGTTTCCATTTTCTCAACAACACATAACTTAATGGGGTATTTGGTATAAAAAATAATATAATTAAAGGAGCTTGGGGTCTAGTAGGCGGTGTCCTTGGTTACTTTTATCTCTGTTTGATTCCAAAAACAAAATAATGTTCCCCAATTCGTCCACAATATGCGAACGGCCCATGCTCTTTAAGTCCTGACCGCAGAGGCATCGACCAGAGCGACCATTCGATCGCATGATATTAACTTAATCACGTGGTTTCGAACGGCAGAAAACCATTAGTTATTAAAAGGCACATTCATCACTGCAAATGGCCTGCTAATGACTCGGACTTGGGTCGGGATAAGCCCCGCAAAGTACCGATTGTCAGATACCCGGGCAGTTTCCGCAGACAGAAACTGTACCCCATCGGCGGATGCCCTGCATGGCATTGCTTCTTCCACCATTCGTTTTTTAAACCTACCGAGCATAATTAATTTAGTCTGACTGAGTACAAAATAAAAGTCCATTGTTGAAACTGGTTGAATTCTTGGTGTTTGTTTTGATTTCGGATAATCGATATTGGGCGTGAAAAATGATGCGTTTAAATATGAAACCGTTTCATGCGGCTCTGTTTCGTTCACTTTGCGTTTGAGTTAACTCTAAAATATTAATTTTGTATAACGAATATTAGCTGTTACTGGTTTCCTTAAATTAACGAACGAATGTAAAAATCGGTATAACTCAAGAACTATTCAACGGATTTCAATGAAATTTGGTGAAAATCTTTATCATATCCTTTAGTGTAGTACAAACAAACGCATTTGTTTGTACTACACTAAAGGATATGATAAAGATTTTCACCAAATTTCATTGAAATCCGTTGAATAGTTCTTGAGTTATACCGATTTTTACATTCGTTCCGTAATTAAGGAACGCATTTGTTTGTACTTCATAAAAGTAACAACACAATACAAAGTGCAAAAGTTATAAATATGCATACAAATTTCTTACAACAAATATAAAGAACATGTAATATAAAAATTAACTTAATAAATGGTGTGGTTCCCCCTAATTGTTCCACGAAAGCATTTCAAAGCCTTGCAGGGCCTCGCTC
The DNA here is from genome assembly GCA_933210815.1 of Meta bourneti. Lineage (NCBI taxonomy): Eukaryota > Metazoa > Arthropoda > Arachnida > Araneae > Tetragnathidae > Meta > Meta bourneti. Next base: position 72,264,068 of record OW119927.1, on the reverse strand, counting down.
TCAAAATCGAGAGGGTTGAGATCAATATATCTCCCAAGGGCGTTCCATACATGTTCAATAGAATTCAAGATCGGAAGAATGTGCTGGCCACTCCTTATTAAAGAAAGTCTTATTTTCAAGGTACTGTCCCGAAAAGCGTCTGTGTGGACAGGCATTATTAGCTTGGAAAATAAATGAAGAGGTGATTTCACCCACATATGGATGAACAAAGAGGTTCAGTCCTCATCTCTATAGAGGTGAGCATTCATGGCTCCCCCTAGAGCACATAGAAGTCACCTCGTCCATCTAAACCGATGCCTCTTCCAAAGCGTACACTGCCGATACCATACCCTTAAATAAACTAAAAATTCGTTGTTAGAACTATTTGAATTGTGTTTGCTTTGATTTCAGGGCATTTGCATCGAAAGGCATGAAAAATGATGCTTTTAAATATGAAACAGTTTAATGCTACTCTCTTTCGTTCGCTTTGCATTTGGGCCTAGGTAGCCCGGTTGGAAGAGTAACTGATTAGCAACTGGAGAGTTGCGAGTTCGAATCCAACCAAAGACCGTCGTTTACAAAGTGGGCTGGTGCACGTGATATCCGTCGTGACCTCAAATGTCCTCACGTTGGCGTGGTGTGGAAGTTTGGAGAGTGGGCTGCCAGATCAGGTGTTGATCTCGTCATCTGACCGTGGTTCAAAAAAACGTGATGTTGTCCTCGGTTCTTTCCCTTCGGGTTTGATCCCGGACAGTCGCCAATAGCCCGTTGTGTTGCTCAAGTGCGACGTTAATTAAAATACCTACCTACTCTTTGCATTTGAGTTATTTCTAAAATATTAGTCATATAATAAATATTAGTTATGCATTGAATTTTTTTAATCTATCGAAATAGGTGGAAAATAAAATTTATTGTTGAATTTTTGTATTTGTTATGTTTTCAGGGAATCGATATCAAGCATTAAAAATGATGCGATTCAGTATGAAACCGTTTTAATGTGGCTCTGTTTCGTTCGCTTTGCATTTAACATACGGAATCCGATATTAACTATTAGTTATTAGTAACAGCTAGAATTAAATACAAACATTCAGAACCAGTCCTTCAGAAAGTCATTAAATAATACTAACAATTTTCCAACGTTTAATACAACTGGTAAATGAAATGATAAAACAAAATTTTAAAAGAATTTTATCCTTCCATCTTTACATTTTTGTACCAAATCATCAAGTTATAATTTAAAAATATAAGGATTTGATTAGATTTTTTTATATAACATAAACATAAATAAACAGCATAACAGAAATAACGTAAACAAGAACATAAATACTCCAACATTGTTTTTATAATCCCAAAATAATTGCTTTGTTCTTTGTATTCAAAAAAATTGATTCAATAATATAATTTATGAATTAAGGAATTTTCCATATTTCTATGGATAAAAACATTTTTTCACTAATTGCATCACTTTATGACTCGCGATGCGTAAAATTAATATGCAAATACAAATGACACTTCATGTGGTTAAAAAAATTGGTAGGTCGTATCGAAGACACAAACCGTAGTTTCGAGTGGAAACTCGTACCTAATGATGAATTGTGGAATGCATGAAACAGACATAACAAGTTTGAACGATTGTTTATTGTGACTATTCAACAATTAATTTACAGTTTGGTCGATTGAAGTGCAGTTTGATATTAATTGTTGTTGTCCAATATTAATTGTAGCGTAGTTCGGTAGCTTTCGAACGACATCACTTACGCAGTCCTTACTCCGCGTAATCGAAAGAGTTACACTAGCCCAGAGCTTGCCCAGCACCGCAGAATTTCGACATATTGCGGAATCGTCATCATCATAGAACGACAATATTTCCAATCGGCATTCTTGATGACGAGATGTAGCGTCATTATAAATTGGTAAGATCCTGATGGACGTGATATCTCGTCAAAACCACTTGGAGTGATTGATTAGCAACCAAACCTACTTAGTTTTTGGTACCTAGAAAATTAAACACATGTTTCACACTTAAATCATTTCCCATGAGGTAGGTAGATATTTTAATTAAAGTCGCACTGGAGCAACACAACGGGCTATTGGCGACCTTCAAGGTTCAAACCCAAAGGGAAATATTCGAGGACAACACCACGTAATTTTGAACCACGGTCAGATGACGAGGTCACACCTGAGCTGGCACCCAACACTCCAAACTTCCACACCACTCCAACGTGAGGACATGACAGATTTAAAGTACACCAGCCCCCTTTGTACAAGACGGTACAAAGGGGGCCGGATTCGAACTTGCAACCTTCCGGTCGATAATCCGTTACTCTTCCAACCGGGCCACCGAGGACCCATTTTCCATGAGCAAAATAGATTTCTTGACATCAACTTCAAGCAATTTCACCTTAACTAAGAAAAGACAACGAATTTTAAGACACCCAAATCTTTATTACAATCGGAACACAGACAGTTCCGCTTTTCGCGATTTCTTCGACCATTGAATCAAGCGCGATGCAGTAAACGATATAGCGAAGACGCAAACTAGCTGCAAGATTCGAAAATCCGTTTAAAAAATCTCGGAAGTGAGAAAACTTATTTCGATCCATTGGGCGTGTTACGGAGGCTTGCCATTCATTTGCTTTAAGTTATCGGAAAACGCGATGGAAATAATGATAAGATATTGCACGTGATGTTTATCGAGTATTATCATTTATCTCTGCAACTGATTATTCCAACCCTTCCCACTCCAATTTATTTCACGCCTTTTTGTTTTATTTTGTTTATTCACACCGGTTATTATTGGGTAGGGTCCCTGCGTTTATACGGAGATGGGAATTTTCACATTTCTGTTTGTGTGGATCTGATTATTTAACAGCGCGAGGTGTTAGCATAAATGGTTATGTTCGCTTCTTTTCCCGAGCGTAATCATTTATCATTGTTCTGGTGTTTGGAAAGTTCTTACCAACTTTCGCAGGTTGATATTGCTGGTGTGTGCGCTGCGTGCAAAAATCCGAAATTTTTCTTCCGTTGGAATTGAGAGAAATGGCGCGGTTTGAAAAATTTAAATATTTTGGTTTGAATTCGTGCAGTCGGTTTCGTATATTCGTGTGTTCTTTCATCTTGGGTTTCTTAAATTTCGAGTGCATAATATTTTTATAGACTTCGTTACTAACGAAAAAGTTTAGTTGATTGACTATACTTTTAAACTCTTCTGAACACTTTCACAAGAGCTTTCGTTGACGTGGTGTGAAAGTTTGTGGAGTGTGGTCATAAACGTGAAATATAAGTCTACTGACCATTGTTATTGAAGGAGCTTCAAAAAGTGTGACCAACATGTCGACTAGTAGTCACGTGACTGCTATGTGAAAAATTAGCTTGGTTGGCCGATTTGGCATCTTATTGCCTCGTCTGGTGACATAGCATCTCATGACTGGGAAGGTGTGTTCATCCGCATTTCTATAGATTGACGAGAAAAAGGATGAAATCGCCAAAGTCTACTATATCAGGTTATCCATCAGTGGACCAATCAAATGATGAAACAATGAACAGGCGTCTTCTATTCAGTGGACCAATCAGATGATGAATGTTCGGTCCCACTCAGCAGACGAAAGCAGTCTGAGGGTCACGTTACTACTAGCTTTGGTCACATGATCCTAGGCACATAAAAAGGTTACCACTGCTCACTTTACTTTTATATTTCCTCTATGAGCGGGATGCCATCTGAAGTGTTGATCTTGTCATCTGACAGTAGTTCAAAATTACGAGGTGTCCTTGTATCTTTCCCTTTCGGATTCCGCACCGTCACCAACAGCACGTTAACTACGTATCTACTTGCCTTCCCCTACAACCCTAAGATACAAAAATTATCTTTTTTTTATAAGAGAATTTTTAAAATCGAAAATCATTTTACGAGAACTCGCAAGAGATTGACTGAATTTAGTTATTTTTGTACAGAATCAGTAAAAATATATATTATCATTATACCTATCATGGCTCTGATTTACCTTTTATAACACTAAAATTTCAATATATCTAAGTTTTTCTTCCTGAAAGTCTCAAAACTCTTATTCCCATATTAAGTATTAAGTTTTGTAAAGTAAAATGACCATTATTTAATGCCTATAATATCCTCAAAAGTCTATTTTTTCGGGTGCAAAGATGTTTCTGGAAAATACTACTATGGAATATGTACTTGAAGTGAGAAAGACCAGTTTGCGAAACAGGCATGGTTTGTATCTAGCTATACTATCCAGAAGGTAAAACTGAGTACATTCTGCTCCAAATATTTTATTTTTGCAGAAATAATACTTCACTAATAAGACTTTCTTGAAAAAAATACCGACCAGCTGCTACATCATCCATCTTTGAGCACAAAAGATTTCGAAACTCGAAATCATCGACAAAGCAGTCCACTTTCTCGGTGTCGCCACTTCCAGCTGCACAATGTCTTCCCTTCACCAAGTGATCCGTCTCCGCGATTGCCAACTACATCAAACAAAACGTCTCACTCATCCTCTAAAACGAGACATTCCGAAACTTCTGGAAAAACTCTCCGCCCTGGAATGACCAACAGTTTCCATAAAAAAGAAACGTGTGTCACACAGAGACCGGCACTTAGTTTTTATTCGCTTTCCCTTAATCAGAAAAAATAAATAAGGAATGGAAGCTTTGGACTTCAGTCCACCTCGACTATAGGTCATTTAGGGAAGTAATATAGCTATAGTGTATAGTGCACATAGCTATAGATGTTGACAGTATGTCCAATGTCACCTTGTAACGCATCATAAGCAGTAGAATCTACAGTGATCAATGCTACCGGTCATTTAGAGACATTTGGAAGCTCTGTAAGTATACTGAAAACTGAATACCCACTAGCAAACTGTAAAATGAATAGCTTTATATTTTGACGGTATGTTCAATGCTACCCCGTAATGTGTCATAAGCAGTAGAATTTACAGTGATCACTGCAGACTTTTATTAGATTTCATTTCAGGTCATTTAGACTTTGATGCTCTGCAAGCACGGAAATCCAAGTACCCACTAGCGAACTGTTAGGTGAAGTGTAAATGGGTTTAGATGTTGAGACAGTATGTCCCAATGTGACCTTGTAACATATAATAAGCAGTCGAATCATCAGTGATCAGTGCTACTGGTCATTTAGAGACTTTAAGGCTTTGTAAGTGCGGAAATCCAAGCACCCACTGGCGAACTATAAGTGGAGTGCAAATGGCTTTACATGTTGAGAAGGTATGTCCAATGTCACCCTGTAACACGTCATAAGCAGTAGAATCTACAGTGATCAATGCTACCGTACATTTAGACTTTGAGATCCTTTAAGAAAAGAAATCCGAGTAACTGTAACATGGAATGAAACCAGCTTTGGATGCAGAGATACTGCGTCCAAATTCATTTTATAACGCATCACAAGTAGTCGAATGCAGTCATCAGTGCTACTGGTCATTTCTAGACGTGGAAGCAATGTAAGTATTGAAATACGCGTACTCAATTGCGAAATCTAACATGTAATGTCAATAGCTTCATACATAAAATGTTCTAATTCGACTTAAACTCGTCAAGAGTAGTCGTCCTCAGTGATCAATGCTACTGGTCATTTAGGGATGTAGAGGCTTTGTAACTAAATCCGTGTACTCAATAGCAAATTATAACATAAATTGTAATCAGTTTTACATATATGGACGGTACGTCCCAGATCTCACTGTAACACCTCGCAAGTAGTCGAAACTCCAAGGATAAGTGCTATTGGTCGTTTAGGGAGGTATAGTCTCTGTAAGTACTGAAATCCGCGTGCTCAATAGCGAACTGCAACATGATGTATAATCAGCTTTAGATGTGAACGTACGTCCAAAGTCGCCTTGTAGCACGTCACAAGCCTACTAATCCCCTGTGATAAGCCATTTAGGAACGTGGAGGCTCTATAAGTACTGAAATCCGCGTACTCAATAGCGAACTCTAACATGTAATGTAAGCAGCTTAAGATCTTGACGATATGCGTTCAACGTCATCTTGTGACCTGTCATAAGCAGTCGAATTCCCTGTGATCAGTGCTACTGGTCATTTTGGAAGATCGAGGCTCTGTAAGTACTGAAATCCGCGTACTCAATAGCGAACTGCAACATGAAATGAAATCCGCTTTACACGTGGAAGGTACGTCCAAAGTCGCCTTGTAGCACATCCCAAGCAATATTATCCACAATGATTAGATCCGGATCGCGAGTATACGAATCCACATTACTGTAATGTGTGGAAAGAAATGATGCTCGTTTAGAGGCAAAGTACGCTATAGCAAACAGCTCCTATCAGCCTCCACGATCTTACTGCGTTCCTCTTTCAGTTTGTCTTAAAAATTGCCAGCCGGTCGGATGGCGCTGAGCATTACAAGATGTCTGCGGGCCTTGTTCGTTAGGCCTCCACGCGAGCGAATCGTTATGTCATAGTTTGTTAATGAGAACGTGGCTGAATGACATGACATGAACTGATATTTTCCGAAATTTCTGGGGAAACTCCTCACCCCACAGAATGACCAACAGTAGCATAGGCGTGCACCCAGAGATTCCAATCTGCCTCTAAATACACACACACAGTCAGAAATCGAAAATCGCACACAAATATCAACTTCGAAAACAAAATCAAATTAAAAAAGCTACAATGGAATTTTTTTCTGTTTTACATTTCTTGCTAACAGAGTTACGTATGTGATGTTCCTCTTTGTGATATTTCAAAGGGTGCCCTTTTATAAAGGTTTTTATGAATTAGTTCGTATGATTTAAAAATGTAGATGCAAATGATTAAGGGAATGTAGTCAAAATGATTTTACGAAAATGTATTCACTGTTTTTTGACAGAAATGTATCTAATTGCCCTCCCCCCCCCTTTTAGAACCTTATAATACAAAATAAACTAATGCATTTTATTCTTATGAATATACTTATGATATTTTGCCCGATGTCGTATGCCGTCATTAAATTTTGCATATTTCTGTTTATTGCTTCAAATTCATAAAACCATACACGAAATTTTGAATCAATATAGAGGTATACCCAATTCCTAGAACCACTGTAAATAAATACTGACACACATTTCTATCATCTACCTCACACGAAGTGTCACTGGCCGGTTTTTATTCCCTTTCCTTAACCAAAAAGAATAAATAAGGAATGTTATTTTTAACATGAGATCATTCATTTCCTTATGTTTCGCTGCATATGAGGGTATATGATGTCATACTAGTGTACACAAATTTCTGAAGTATACACCTATGAAATGCTCTGCGCACGTCTATGAATCCATCAAAATGAAACGTCTGTCACACAGAGACCGGCACTTAGTTTTTATTCCCTTTCCCTTAATCAGAAAGATTAAATAAGGAATGATCGTTTCTAACATGAGGTCATACATTTTGTCCTTCGCTACATATGAGTGTACATAAATTTTTGAAGGTGACACTCATGAAATATACTCTGTGCACTGCTATGAACTCTATCCATCAAAGTGAAACGGGCATCGCCACAGATAGTATTTAGTTTTTATTCCTTTAATCAAAAAGAATAAATAAGGAATGGTCGTTTTTAATATGAGGCCAAAAAAATATCTCCTGGTTCCCTACATATGATGCCATATGAGTGTTCCCAAATTTCTGAAGTATACTCTTATAAAATGTTCTGTGCACACCTATAAACAGCATCCATCAAAATAAAACCCGTGTCACACAGGGACCTGAACTTAGTTTTTATTCCCTTCCCTTAATCAGAAAGAATAAATAAGGAATGATCGTTTTTAACTGGCGACCCTGCATTTTCTCCTGCTGCGCTACCGGTCATTTAGGAGCGTGGAGGCTCGCTAAGTACTTAACGGATTATTTGAGGAGTTGTTTTACGATCCTAACACGGAAAGCTTACTTAACATTCATAAATCATAGTCCTATCAGGTTATTGCTGCCTTAACAGGAACGGATAGACGTGGATACAGCTGTTTACAGGGAGGAAAAAGTTTTCCGTCGTTAGCGCTCGATAATCCATGACGGAGCAAAGAGTTTTGGTAATTTCTTTTCTGTCAAAAACGCGGTATTTTAAAGTTTTTAAAGGCCGGTAAGGAAATGTGTTAGTGCAGTTTGCCAGCGATGTGTAAATTTATATATATATATGGGTAGATTTCAAAAAATGTAAGGAATCCTGAATCATGCTATAAATATTTTTGCATAACGCTAATTTAAAGATTTTTCTAGATATTTTTTAATCATTATTTTTCTTTAGGTATCTAATAAAGGTGTCTAGAATGAAACGAAATCCCATATCAAGAGTTTTTGGAGTCATTTAAATTTACCCTTTGTACTGTTTCCGTATGAGGTATTTAATAGGGTTTTTGTTTAGTCTCATAAGAAATATGCTATTAACCAAGAATAACTACCTTAAAAAATTAGAATGAATATGAATTTGGGCAGTTTGTTCGTGATGTAAATTTTTATTGGTAATTTTTAAACTTTTATGGAATATCTCGTGAAACAGGAGGTATAGATTTTTTAATGAATGTTGATTTTAACGAGTAATACGTTTTTCATTTAGGGGTTTAGATATTCTTTTTTTCATTATTATCTCTAAGCATGAGAATGATAACTATCTTCATATCGAGAATGTATTAAACATACTGTAATGTAATTTTAAATTTCCATTTGTAGTGTTTCATAAGAGTTGTTTAATCGAGTTTTTTGTAACGTGTCATATGAAATATGCTATTCACCGAGAGAAATCCGTTAGAATACTAGAAAAATTAGTTTTTACATTTGCTTGCAATGTGTATAAATTTCCTAATAGATTTTAAACATTTATAGAATGTCTCGAATCTCATTACGTATCTCGTAGATTTTATTAAGTAATTCTTTTCAGTACCTTTCAGATTTGGGGGTTAGGTATCTATGTATAAATTATTCTAAATTGCGTATAAAATTGTTTGAAGCATGTAAAGTTTGGAATATAATGTTGAACTGTTTGTGTGAAGAGCGCTGTAATTTAGCGTTTCTTTGCATTTACCATTTGCCCTATTTTCATGTGAAATATTCAATGGATATCTACCTACCAACAGATAACATTCTTGAATTAATCGCAAACGTTCTTTGTACTGTGTGGTACTGTTAATTAACTATCTACCTACTGTGGCAGGTAGATAGTTAATTGACGTCACACTTTAGCAACACAACGGTATATTGGTGACTGTCCGTGATCAATCCCGAGCTAAAAGATCCAAGGACAACACCCCGTAATTTTGAACCACGCTCATATGGCGATCTTTGTACTGTGGATAGGTACACACGGGACTAATGACTGAACAAGCAGAACATGCGCAAGGGCATTCAAGACTTTGTGCCGGAGTTACACCTAGCACACGCAGAGACGATGATGTTCCACGGAGATAAGTGAGAGCTCGGAAGAACCAGATATATCCAGATATCAGAGATATGCCGAAGACGATTAATTCCATCAACTCGTTTGAAAAAAAAATTCACATTTTATTGTCCTCCTGTGTAAATTCCTTAACCCTGCAAGTGGTTTCGACGAGATATCTCGTCCATCAAGATCTGGTGAGTTTTGCTTATGACGGGATACCTCGTAGAGACAGCCACCAGAGTAGTTAAATATGGTAAACTTTCTCTGAAATGTACTCTATCACTCTAAGTGCTCCTCATCTCTCGTATGGTACAGTTATAGGTAGGTAGTTGAATTTACGTCTCACTAGAGCAACACATCGGTCTATTGGCGACGATCCGGGATGAATCCCGAAGAGAAAGATCCAGTAAAGTTAAAGATTTTCCTTATATTTGCACGGAGATGACGAAAACATAATTAAATTTGACAAATACGCCTAAAAAATTCAATTTTAGAAGAATATTATAGAACTTTCCTTTAAAATAAATCATCAGTTCCGTTCAATTAAATTTTAACAATAAGGCAACCTTATATTTTGGCTGTAGAAAAAGAAAGTACAGAAATTATTCTAGTAATCCGTTTTGTGCTTTTCCTAATTTATTAGAAACGCAACCAAACAATTTTTTAGGAATCCATATATCGCCATTCTATTTTCAAGGATTTAATTGCCTCTATTATAATTAAATTATCCATTGTAATAGTATGGAATAATTTATATCGAACGCTTTCAAGAAAATTGGAAGACTATGAACATATTGGCTCTGAAACCTTCAGATATCCGTTTCAGACATAATTTAATTACCTCTTATCTTTGTGAAGTTTTTAGAAATTAACTAATGCAACTTCATTTCATTAACTCTTTCAACGTAAATGTTAGGAAAACAATGTATAACTTGAAACGTAATTATGTCTAACGATAATTAATAAAGATTGAAACTAAACTATTAGCTGAATCTTTGTAAAGGAGGTAAGAAGTTTCCTGGAAGACTTTTTGTGTAGTATCAATTCTCTATAGTCATAGGTTGCTTAGAGCTATGTGTGTTTTGGATTTAATTACACTCAAATAGATCTCCCTGATAAATACGGGCTGCTAATTCATTTTGAATGAGGAATGGTATTCGTATTGAATTTAAGCGGAAATAGACACTTTTTAATGCATGCAGAATGAATATTTTTTAATGTATTTGTAACTTTAGGAAAAGGATGATAATTAATTATCTATGTGTCAATTGGTGATCTATGTGTCGACGGTCCGGGATCAAACCTGACGGGAAAAGTCCGAGGACAAACACCGCATAATTTTGAACCACGGTCAGATGACGAGGTCACACCTGAGCTGGCACCCCACTCTTCAAACTTCCACACCACGCCAGCGTGAGGACATTTGAAGCCACGAGAGATTTAACGTGCACCAGCCTCTTTGTACACGACGGTCTTTAGTTGGATTCGAATTCGCAACCCTCCACTTGCTAATCCGTTACTCTTCCAACTGGGCTACCGCTGCCCACGTTTGAAGGAAATAGATAAAATGATTCGTTCGACAATGTTCATATTAAAACAGTTAACTCTGTGAATATTTGTTGCATTATTTGATTTCATTTGCAGAGTAAGTGGACAGTTTAGTTTAAGCTAGAAAAATAAACAGTGGGACCGAAGAATTTGGGAGGATTTCTTGACCAGACTCAAAATGCAAACCAAATTCTAAGGCATCAAAGTATGGATCGCTCCAAGTACTTATCTTCGTAAACTACAACCCTACTCAGTTGTCCATAGGCAAATCGGAATTCAAATAGCCGCTACTAAAAGTTTCTCCTAATACAGTTAGCTTAACTAATCATTATTTTATATCATCCATAACTCTTTCTACAGTAGGACGGAGTTTTCTACCTGCCATCCGTTACATTTACAGCCACATTTAACCAAGCAAAAGACCTGTTACAATAGTTTAACCCTCCTCGTGGTTTATCATCGAGATACACTGACGAGCCAAAACATTATGACCATCCCCACATTTTTCAATGAACTCGTCTGGATGACGTGGAGGGCACGTGATTAAGTGAGAATGGTATTTAACTGCTGCTGGAGAAGGTAAGTAATCATTCTTGCACTTACTTTTACGAGTGATGGGAAAAGGCTGCTGATCTAAGAGAATTTGATAGAGGGCAGATCGTAATGGCCCGAAGACTCGGAACGAGTATCACCGAAACTGCACGACTGGTAGGGTGTTCACGATCTTCCGTTGTTAGTATTCATGCAAAGTGGATAAATGACGGTGACACCAGCAGTAGACGCCAAGGTGTTGGTCGTCCACGCGTCATCAAAGAAAAAGGACATCGGAGACTGTCCCGCTTGGTAAAGCAAAATCGGCGCGAGACAGTGGCTCAGCTGACAGCCCAATACAATGCAGGTCCAAGCGCAAGTGTTTCGGAACACACGGTTCAGCGGACACTGTTGAATATGGGACTGTGCAGCAGACGTCCCACTCGTGTGCCTCTGTTGACCAAGCGCCATCGTCAACTACGCCTACAGTGGGCCTGGGAACATCGAGACTCGAGACCCACCTCCTCCCTACTCACGGGAACATCGAGACTAGACCATGGATGAGTGGAAGAGAGTTGCCTGGTCAGATGAATCCCGTTTTCTCATTCATCACGTCGATGGTCGTGTCAGGGTACGCCGTCTACCAGGCGAACAGTTGCTCCCCTCTTGTACAGCAGGTCATATACAGGCTGGTGGTGGCGGTATTATGCTTTGGGAGACGTTCTCATGGGCGACTCTGGGACCCGTAGTTGTGGTAGAACAGACCATGAACGATCCGAACTATCTGAACATCATTGCGGATCAGTTGCACCCTTACATGGCGTCTGTCTTCCCAACTGGAAATGGAATCTTCCAGCAGGACAACGCCCCATGTCACAAGGCTCGGATTGTGTTGGAGTGGTTCGAGGAGCATACTGATGAATTCCACTTAATGTCCTGGCCACCTAACTCGCCGGATATTAATCCGATAGAGCACATTTGGGATATCATGGAGCGGCAGCTCAGAGCTCAAACACCACCATGTCCGAATATCTCGACTTTGCGTGACCGCTGCGTAGACATTTGGTACAACCTGTCTCCAGTCATGTACCAAGAACTTGTGGCATCTATGCCCAGGCGAGTTGCAGCTGTTTTGCAGGCCAAAGGAGGCGCAACGCGTTATTGAGTAGGTTGTCATAATGTTTTGGCTCTTCAGTGTAGAAACTGTCCTTTAGTGGTTGGTTAGTTTTCTGGCGCAAAGGACATATTTGGCCATGCTGCACCGGACATTCGATGTCAAGTAACGGACATACACACAAGGAAAGTTTTAACTGACACAAGATAAAAATATACCTAGGGAGGAATCGAACCTGAGCCACCTACAACTCGCAGATTGCTAGCGCAGCGGGCATATCCACTGAGCCCGTCCAGTAGTGGCTAGCCTTTGATGCAAAAACTTGCTTCAAACTGTCATCTTTTCTGGGAGAGACAATTTGTTTTCCTACTTGGATTCTCATTCCCTTGGAGTAATGGGGCTGTTTTTTCTAGACGAGATATCTCGTCATTTGCAAAATTGATCAGATCTTGATGGACGAGATGTCTCGTCGAGACCACTTGGGGGTTAAATGGAAATTTTTCAATAGAAGAGCGACGTTACCTTTTTCATTGTACGAAACTTTTCATGAATAATAATATGCGAAGAGATTGAGGAAGGAAACCATATGGGGGGAAATACCTTCCTGTGTGAAAGTGTCAGCAAATGAATCACAGTATTCACTTCCTGTCCTGTGTGAAAAGGTCAGCAAATGGATCACAGTAAGAGGGAAGGGAAAACTCTTTCAAGTTACCTCACTTTCATGCGAAACACTTCCTAATGGTTGGCCTTCAGATAGAAACAAGAGATTTATTTGTTGATTTATTATATCTTTTTCGAGTTTTGTGACGAAGCGAGGCTTTTGCAACATGTCGCAAAAGATGTGATAAATACACAACATTTAGGTACGTAAGTAGGGAGTCGAATTAAAGTCACACTGGAGCAACACAACGGATTATTGGGTACAACACACAGTAATTTTGAACCACGGTCAGATGACGAGGTCAACACCTGAGCTGTCACACACTACCCAAACTTCCACACCAAACCAAAGTGGGAATATTTGAGGCCACGACAGATTTAACAGCCCCCGCGTACACGATGATCTTTGGCTGTACCGAGTTACGAACTCGCAACCCTCCGATTGCTAATCCGCTACTTTTCCAGTACAGCATTTAGGAGGCTTCTGAGACGAGGATGGAACAGCTTTCCGAAAAGAGAAAAAATTACCCCTGTGGTAGTTGGACAGGTGTTAAGCACGTTCCCACATGTGAATGGGTGAGTAATATGAAAATGAAGTCAACCCTTTGTGGTATGCTGTGTTGTTTAGTTATCCCCGAAACATGACAAAGTTTTAGTGCTTGAAAATACACGATAGTGTCCTGAAAAAGGGTTTGCCAACCTGTGTGTTCTTCCACACTCCAATGTTTTATTATATGACCCAATTCCTATGTAGCATCATATGTCTATGTATATCTATTATATGTCTATACTACAGCGGCTGAAAAGGTATCACTTTCAACTCTTGTTTGAAACTAGAAATATCCTGTGTAAAAATATTTAAGTATTTTATGAAGAAGAGTGATTTTTTTAATATACAAACAAGATATAACTTTGAATAAAATACTTCTACATGTATACTTACTTCAAATCACTACAGATGTCGCCACAAAACAATAACATTAAACTTAATTTCATTTTTCTAGAGCCTATTCGCTCTTTAGAAAATTTTTATAACACACACAAAATTAGAATTCAAAACAGCTTTCATGAAATTTTATTAATCTCTTTTTAACATTACTAAATCTTGAATTACAAATCTTGTGCTAAAAGAACTGAGAATTTGAAAACATTTGTTTCCATACTTCTGAAAGCCAATATTTTTAGAGGAACTTTACTCATCCAGTGAAATTCAGAATTTTGTTAAAATTGTTCAAAACTAATCACTGAATTTATATAGATTTTTTTCTATAAACATAAAATATGCATTTTAGTTTCAATTTTAATGTGAAAATGTATACATTTATTTGTGCTGTCAATAAAACTTCATAGATGACGCCACGATGCAAAAATCATTTCGTCTAATTTGTATACTTTTGGTTGTGTTCGTGTTTTTTCATCTATCGCTCTGTAGTTATTTTTTTGCTACATGGACTAATTAGACCAACTGAGATATAACTTTGAAACTCTCCTTTCCACAATTGAATTTCCACAAACTAAATGTCGTCTGATTCATCATTTAATATTTATATTAAAGCTTTGTAGTTCAATATGTTAATACTGATTAAATTTGCTATGAACGCAAATCTAAATTAAATGTTCTACAAATAAAATTATACACATACAGTCTTTTGATTGAAAATAATGAATATTTCTTTTGTTTTTCTTCATATCGCACATGAGTCCAACATATTGAAAGAATATAACAAATAATATCTGATATTGCATCCAGGATGGATTTACTTTAAAATGCTAACACTTCTTGAAACTTTGAATTTTCAAAAACTACACTTCCGAAACTGCACAAATATTTCAGAGATATTCTATTGCTAGGGAAAAAATGAAGACATCTTTCGGAGTACCAGTCTCGTAGCAATTTTGTGTAGCTGCATTTAGCTTGAAGTCTTGTCCTTTCAAGTAATTTTTTTTATTTTTAGAGATTGAGAGAAAAGTTGCATGAAACAAAGCGAATAGAGTCCACAAAATAAGCTCCACTGAAATGGAAGAGTTTTGTTTTTTAATCTATATTTTTATCCAACACCCAACCAAAGGATCATAAAAAGACGGGTTAAATTGTGCAGAACTGAATTTAGAAAACACATTTGTTTTCAAACATTTTGATAAAGTACCATATTTTGCTTGCAATATTCCTTATGAAATGTGTTTGACGCTGGTGTTTAAAGTTATATGTTATGATTTATATTTTATTTGTTTATTTGTGTATTCCATCTAGAACTTTCCACATCTGGAATATTCCATCTGGAATATTCCATATACACTGCTGGCCACCCAAATTGCAACACCAAGAAAGACAAGAGATATCACAACAAAATTTATTTTGTAGATAACATGTTGACCAAGTATCAAATGATTAAATTTATAGACTTTCTGTGAAGTGTGGTTCCTGCCAAAATCAGTAGCCAGAGTAGCCGCCATTGTTGGAGATCACCGCTGCCACACGCCTCGGCATTGATTCAAAGAGACTTTGGATGTGTTCTTGGGGTACAGCAGACCAAGCAGCTTCCACACGTTGCCAAAGTTGATCTGGTGTGGCAGCTGGGGATGTATTCTGGGTCAATCGTTGAGCAACCATGGACCCCATGTTTTCTATCGGCGAAAGATCCGGAGAGGGAGCTGGCCAGGGAAGCAATTCAATCTGGCGATTGACGAAGAACCCTTGGACAATGCGTGCCACGTGTGGTCGCGCATTATCCTGTTGAAATATGGCTGTGGGCAAGCCCTGAAGGTAAGGAAGGACAACTGGCTCCAACACCTCGGAGATGTAGCGCTGGTTGTTTAAAGTACCGGCAATGCGTACTAGAGGAGTGCGAGAGTGATATCCAATACCGCCCCATACCATAATACCCGGTGCAGGACCAGTGTGGCGGTGCATAACGCAGCTGTTCAGCATCCTCTCTCCACGGTGTCTCCAGACTCGAATCCGACCATCGTGGTATTGCAGACAGAAGCGTGACTCGTCAGTAAAGACAATTTCATTCCATTCTGCCGTCCACATCCTTCTTTCATCGCACCATTGGCGGCGGAAACGTCTGTGGTTCTGCGTCAAGGGTAGACGAAGCAATGGACGTCTTGCGGACAGACCACTCTGCTGTAAACGGCGTCGAATGGTACGCGCAGACACTGGATGATGCGGTACAGACTGAATGTGCTGTGCTATGGTTCGTGATGTGGCTGAGCGATCCGTCACTGCCATACGCACAATATGCCTGTCATCACGTGAAGTGGTGCACTGAGGTGGATGCGATCGAACACGTCGGTCCGTCGTACCCTCCTGCATCCAACGATCACATATCCGCATTACAGTTGTTTGGTTTCGTCCAACACGACTACCGATTTCCCTGAAAGATAATCCACAATCTCGGTAGGCCACTATCCTTCCTCTGTCGAACTCGGATACTTGATCAAAAGATGATCGCTGTTTTCTACGAGGCATAATTGATCGTTTTTTGAAAAAACCACAAGAAAAACACAATTGCCGTACTTGAAATCGTCGAAATCTCCAAGCCTTAAATAGCGCTTTGAAGTGGCGCCACAGGCGCGCATGATGTGCGTCTGCGCTGAAATTCTAATCATTTGCATATCTCACCTCCGCTAATGCATGTTGTAAATTTCATATTATTTGCATGCTTCCTTCAGGGTGTTGCATTTACGGTGGCCAGCAGTGTATATTCCATCTAGAACACCCCATGTATAATGAAAATGTGATGGTTAATAGAGCTCGACTATGTCTATATTTTTTGTATGAAGTAGATCATAATCTTCTGCATTTTGCAAATAAGAAACGTTTTCTAAAAATTAAATTCAAAACGATTTATTACGAAGATAAAGTTGCTACTGAATGAATATAAATGTTTATTGGTGAAATCAAAATTAAATATACAATCAATGATCAGTTTTGTGAATAATTAATTAATAAAGCACTAATTAATACAAATTTAACCTTATAGTTCTGATAAATAATTTTAAATATTTCAATCAATCCCCTAAAAGAAAGAGCTTACAATATTTGACTAGCCCCAGAATAAAATTCTGAGTACGCCCCAGATCGAGTTACCTAGAATATTTAGCTACCCATATTATCCATTTCAAAACATAAAATTTATTCCTTGTTTTGGGGATACCCCAGTCAAAAATATTAGTAGGTAGGTAGTTAATTGACGTCGTACTGGAGCAACATAACGGGCTCTTGGCGAAGGTCCAGGACCAATCCCAAAGGGAAAGATCCAAAGATAACGCCTCATATTTTTGAATCACGGTCAGATGACAATAACAATACCTGAGCTGGCACCCCACTCTCCATTCTTCACACCACGCCAACAAGAGGACATTTGAGGCCACGACACATTTAATGCGCACCAACCCCAGTGTACACGACCCCAAAAAATATTGGAGGGGATGGCAAGAGGTTCCAACCCCTGACAGACTTTTCCCCAGATCCAAGGCCTTTTTCGTTGCAGCGTTAAAACACCGATGTTTCCAATGGCCTCCGTAATGTTCGACTCCAAATGCTTTAAATTCTTCGACGGAGACAAGACAATGGATATGAATGAGTGATTGCTACAGCTTTCTGCGCACTATCGTGAGAAAATCCGTCCTGTGAATGGAAAGCTTCCGCAAGCATTTTTGGGGAAAGCATCGTTTTTGTTTTTGCCAGCGCATCTTCCATTTTGTCGTCGCTCGAGAAACAGACGGCAGCGCATTCCGGTTTCTGCTGAAGACACTTCCTGTTTCCCGAAAACTCTTCGCGAGAAGGCCGCTTGTGTTCTTATCGGGTGATGAAATATCGGATATTGCTCACCGAAAGGCTTCCGGATGTGATCGACGCGTAAAATATTGCTCAATTACATGAACGGCTTGACGTGGGGAAAAGGAGAAGTAAATTTGGCAGATCCGGCATCTACAGCTGGCAACACAGACGTGTATACACGCCGCGCATGCGCACTGCATAGCCATCGCTAATTAACTAGCTTTACTTGCGCAACACAACTCCATCTGGCGAGTGGCTCGTATGCAGAGACCAACCACAGAGCGACGAAACCAAACAGGCAAGCACGTTTGGTTCGTCGAGAACCTTCCCGTTATCCTTTTTCCATGCTTTCCAACAAAAATGTGTTGATATAAATTCAGTTTCATTTGTTTACATGTAATTCATTTTAACCATTACTTTATATATAGTCTGCACATGTTACTGGGGCGCGGTAGACCGTTTGGAAGAGTAACGGATTAACAACCTGAGGGTTGACAGTTTGAAACTCGGTTCAACCAAAGAGAGTTGTGTACATGGGGGCTGGTGCACGTTTTCTATCGTGACCTCAAATGTCCTCACGTTAGCATGGTGTGGAAGTTTGGAGAGAGGTGTGCCAGGTTAGGCGTTGACCTGGTCATTTGAAGGTGGTGCAAAATTACGTGGTGTTGTCCTCGGAGCCTTTCTTTGGGGATTAATTCAGAGCAGTCGCCAATAGCAAGTTGAGTTGCTCCAGGGCGACGTTAATTAAACTTCCCCTCCCCACGACAGTTCGCGTTTTCTGTAAGCTACCCTTGAAACAACATGTGAATCCATGCTTTTTTCCTGTATAGTTTGTGGGCCGCGGTAGGTAGGTTGGAAGAGTAACGGATTAGCAACTGGAGGTGTTACTGCCAATGAGAATTTAAGCTAAAGAGGGCGCTGTTCGCGCCTCTGAAGAAGTTAAATTGTGTAGTGATTTTCCGGCTATGTTCTGAAAGAGAACAGAGGATGATGAAATAAGTTAACTGTAAATATGTCTCAATGTCTGTTTTTGTTCTTATCCTTGTTTTGTGAAAATAAATGTTGTGGCTGTAAAATTCGAATGCTGATCTTTCCAAATGAATCCACATCAAATAATAATTTGAGACGACGTTAATTTTGGAGCGTCACAGGAGGGTTGCTAGTTCGAATCCAACCAAAGACCATCGTGTACAAAGGGGGGCTGGTGCACATTAGATCTGTCGTGGCTTCAGATGTCCTCGCGTTGGCGTGGCTAGAAGTTTGGAGAGTGGGGCCAGCTCAGGTATTGTCCTCGTCATCTGACCGAGGTTCAAAATTATGGGGTGTTCTCCTCGGATCTCTCCCTTTGGGGTTGATCCAATAGCCCGTTGTATTGAGCTTCAGTGCGACGCTAGTAAAAATACCTACCTATCAGTATAGTTTGTTGTCAAGTTACCGACCATATTATTGTATTGGTGTTCTAGTTTTATAATGATTGGAAAATTTAATATTGGGTGAAAATTTATTAGTTATATGACAATTTTTGAACGCCTAGTACCCAGAGAAGAATTACGTTTGTTTAAAACATAAAGGATTCCCTTTACAATTCCTTTTAAGTTGCGGGCGGAAACCGCATTGTATCATCAGAGTCGTAGCTAAGAAGGGGCAATTTGATGGTTGCCCCAAGCGCCAATATCGAAAGCAACGGCATTTCTGAAACATTTAAAAAAAGTTGTGATTTTCCACGGATAAAATGTTTGATAATTTTAAACATAATTTTATCTTTGTCCCAGAAGCATTTTCCAGAGCGATGTATACGATACTTTCATGTTCATCTGAGGGATACAACCTTAAAAGAGTCGATCCTTCCTGTCATTTAGCCCCCTAATTTATTATTACTCTTCAGAAAATAGAAAAAGCTACGAAACTCGTTTCTCACAAACGCCTGGAGAGCACATAGAAAGACGGTGGCGCCTTTTCTTACTTCTGCCCTTAGTTAATCCTCCTTGTGGTTGTCTCGACGGTGGTGTATCTCGTCATTAGCAAAACTGACCAGATCTTGATGGACGAGATATGTCGTTCTTAGAAAGAAACCGACCAGATCCTGATATCGTTACAATATAAAAAATAGGCAATATCTTGATATCTCGTCATCAGCAAAATTGGCAATCATTAGTAGAATTGAGATCTCGTCAAAACCACTTGGAGGGTTAATTGCAATCAAAATCAATATTTTCAACAATAATTTAGTAACTAAAGTTAAATATAATAGCAATTATTTTATCATCATTATTTTAATTATCAAGGTGATTACCTTGATTACCAGTATTTTTAGGTATCTTCAATTAACATCGCAATGGAGCAACACAACGGGAATATTGGCGACGGTCCTTAAAGGAAAGAATCGAGGAAACATTTGAACCACGGTCAGATGACGTGGTCACACCTGAGCTGGCACCCCACTCCCCAAACTTCCATAGCACGCCACCGATGAGGATATTTGAGGACACGACAGATTTAACATGCACCAGCCCCATGTACACGACGGTCTTTGGTTGGATTCGGACTCGCAGCCCTCCGGTTGCTAATCCGTTACTCATCCAACCGGGCTACCGCTGCCCTTTTGGATTATCAAATCTTGATTTTTAAGTTTCGTAAACTTTGTTTTGGAAAGAGGGCGGCATCAGCAAATTTGCCCCAGGTCCCGAAAAGTCTGGTTTCGCCCTCTGTACCTATATAAAATTAGGCTAAAAACAAGTTCATTCACACTTTTGTACCCGTTTTAGTTATCACTGTTCTTGTTATCAATGTTGTCATCCTTGTTATCAATGATACTGATAGGTAATCTTCCCCTATTCAGTAAGCATTGAGTTATGAGTAATGCGTATAGTGAAAACGCTTTTCGTCATCAATCAAAATACGGATTCTAAATTGCAGATCCATATAGATTACAGTAAACCTATTTTTAACAAATGGAGAAGTTCCAATTAAATAATCTCATTTCACTTTCGCATTGGGTCATTCCACGCAAAATGAGCAAATCGGCTGTGGCTGACACATCATCGATTTTAATGAAAATCAGTTTTTAAATAGGTCACATATAGTAATGACCAACTGCGAAATATTAGGTATCGGAAATCTATATTTTGTTAATTATTGACATTTAAAATTTAAGGTCACACAAATTTAGATTTTCTGGCACTAAAAGTGGCTTGTTTGCAATCCTATATTTCAATAAGTTATTGACACAAATTTAAATTTTTTATATCGTTTCATTCTTCAGAAAAGGGTCTCTTAGGAAACATCAGAATATAATTTAATGGCCGTCATTGCTGAATCTGAGGGATCGACGAAAATAGAAATTATGCCAATTTGTTACAAATTTCAAATTGCTCTGGTATCTAGAAATTGAAAGATAATATTAAAAATTATACTTAATGAAGAGCCTTTTCTAACAAATAGCGTGGCGTAATTTGGTGATTGTATTTCTACTCCTTTATAAAGAAAAAATATTTAAAAGCAAAAATTATGGAAAAATACGATTTTTCAATTTTTTTAAATGCATATTTCACTGTGAGGGAAAGCTCCAAGAACATCAAAACTTTTCAACATAAACGAGCACTGGTCTATTATATGTCCTGAAATTTTCAGAATTCTAATTTGATTATTTTTGTCTCAGGAAAAATTTTAATTAGACGTAAATTTTACTTTTTTATCGCCAGCTGATAATGAGTTATAACCTCCGATAATATTAAAAAATGCAATATAAGAATGAAATATAACTATTATTATGGTGCTCGTGCAAAATTTTACATGAATCGTTGTTTCCATTTGAAACTAGTAATATGCATAGAATGGGAAGGAAATGCTACAATTGTGCATAATGAACATCGCCAGAGCCCATAGAAACTTTTTAAATTCTATCAAAATCGACTATTTTCCATTTTTCGCTATTATTTTTTATCTTAAATATTATGTTTAAAATTGTTGTTTCCAAATAGATAAAGAGAGAATTCTTCATAGATTACAAAAATATGAAATATTGTTGTCCACGTTAAGTAGTTTTTGAGAAAGAATCTTCAAACATGCAACATCAAGCGATTTCACAACTGCTCTTCAAGTTGCAAGTCCTTAAAATGCCTGAAACTTCCAAAATATTTCATTTTGAGCCAAAATATTTTGGACATCGTTATTTATGCATAAACTTAACCCTTGTAGCAAATTTCATGAGAATCCGTCACCCTACGGCCACAGATTTTTCTGATTTTTGCTCATTTCACATAATGGCGTAAACGAGAGGCTTTTTCTGTGAAGCTAAATAACGTGGCGGAACGCGTTTCCTGTACGTATTCCGAACGTGACGTCACTTGGTTTGTTTTCGGTCACTATTTCAGCACTTCGCCAATAAAAATTCCAAAGAATGAATTCCAAACTTCAGTTTTGAATATGATAGATAATCGGTTAATGTCAATTAGATTAAATGCCAAGCGTCGCCAAAACGGCAATAAACTATACTTAAAGGAAACCTAATACGAGAGCATTTGGTAAATGGAAGTACAATCTTCACTTTTCGTCTGGTTTGTTTTTTGCACTGAAAATCCCTCTCATACAGATGGTGTGTACCAAATAGCAAAAAATTTAATTGGAGACCACTTTAATCAAGAAGGATTGGTGAAAGCTCTTCATTTGCTTGTACTGAATAAATTTAATTTGAGACCTTTTGTGTTTTTTATCAAAGAATTGTTTTTCTGTTGATGTCTTAAACATTAACTTTTTTCAAACAATCCATTATGTTGATAAACCTAATCAGTCAATGTACAAAAGTTTTTAGAATGAATTTTAATATCGTACCTTCTATAAAAAACCCATTTTTCCATGGTAATTAAGTGAACAAAAAAATATAAAACTTTTTTTGGGAATAGGCTTCATAGTTAGAAATTAATCTCAGTTTTCTGTTAAACAGTGAACGAAGAACGAATACAAAATTTTTTAATAAACTTTTTCCTTCTTGTATGCAAGAATAAACAAGATTCGGTTAAAAAATGCAACAAAACAGGTAGTTTTTAATGAATTAACATAAAAACATTTAATCTTATTCTAATCTCACTAAACTCGAAATATGTCTTACTAATCTAACCAAAACGTAAACAGGATTTACAAATCTTACAAAGTGTGACTGAAGTTACTTGAGTTCTTTTATATCATGATGATGTTGGAATATATATATGGGGTAGGGACTAACAAAATGCTTTTTAAATTATCAGTATTATTTAGTAGCTTGTTTTAATTTCTATACTTGAAAACCTTTTATGCGACTAAAGCCGATTATTTTGGTTCATTCAAAATCTATGGTTCATAAATTATTTATCACTACCAAAGTAAGCAAACATTTTTCTCGAAATTTTGAGAAAAATTAATCTACGTAATTTGCATGGGAAATCAGAAATTAACATGATATAAAATTATAAAATTTATTCAGTATCAAACTATTTTACATAAAAATATAGTTAAAAATTAACTAAATTAAATACAAATTACACCTAGTGAAAAATCTGTTTTCACATATTAATATAAACTAAATGGTTATTACTAATTAAATGGTTAATTAAGCACACAAAACACAAATTTTTAAAGTAGTGAGAAAATTTTTCATCTTCAAGCCCATGATTGTAATATTTATATTTTTAAACTTTCTGAAAGAGAAACTCATGACAACATGTATGCATTATTCATTCAATAGTTTAGTCACATTCATAAATGGTCCAACAATCAATATATATATATATATCATACTTTCTTTTTCATCAAAGCAATACTACAATTTCTTAAATAAGCATTCATATACTCTTTTCGGAAACGCAAAACGCATTAAAAAATACTATAACTTTTTATACATTGGTAAACAAAAGATGTGTGTTAAATTTGGCAATTCTAAGGAAAGGTTTACAGAAGAAGTATAATTTCAGACTTACCCTCCTGGTGGTTGTCTCGACGAGGTATCTCGTCATTATCCAAACTGACCAGATCTTCATAGACGAGATATCTCGTCATTAAAAGAAAACACTGACCAGATCTTGATCTCGTCATCATCAAAAAGTCGGCAATATCGTGATGAGACGAGGTATTTCATCATAGTAAAATTGGTCAAATCTTGATGGACAAGATACCTCGTCGAAACCACTTGGAGGGTTAAAAGTAAACAATTTCAGTAGTGAGTCAAGTATCAGTTTTTGTCAAAAACATACCAATCGCTTTGTTTGGAATTCCGTAGCTAATTTCGCACTTTGTCTTCCTCCCTTTGGACTTTTTTTCTTTTCGAAACTCGACTTCCTTGTCAATATTAAACCCAATAATATATTCGTAAGCACAGATCAGGAAGCGAATGGAATATCCTGAATCGTTTCAAGTTCTCGATATCTTCCATTCCCCACTTTTCAACAGATTCACCCTTTTTGAATACTTTATTTGAGTTATAAACCTTCACCACCATAATATCGTGACAAAGATGGAATTGCAGTTTTATCGGCATCTCTTCTCCTGAATTGCTCCTGGTTTCTACGAATATCGGCCTTTCATGCAGAGAGTCCTCAGTACTTGCGGGATAGAATCTTATTACCATAGTGCAGGTATCCGTTATAGCAAACGGAGGACTCAGCACGCATTCTCCTCTCCTCCACTCACTCTTAGCTGCAAGGTCCTTGCCTATATCCCAGAAAAACGAACCTTCGCGCGGCATGTTCAATCTGGAATCCAATATCAGAGTCAAATATTAAGTGCTACAGCAGTGGTCACGTTGAAATGAGAAATGAGATCGTGTTCGGATGTGTTCCTGTTTTGAGTAGAGGTACTCTTATCAGAGTGAATTGCCAATTGAGTGGCCTTTGCTATCAGTCAACTGTAGATTATATTATTTGAATATATCGATGAGACGGATTTAAAATGCAGTTGACTTCTGGGAGGGCCTTTGACACCTCAACGAGATTACAAATATCAGTTCTAGTTCTTTCGGTTCGGAAATTGATTGGATTAGATTTTTTGGGACGCAATTTGCAAACTGTGTGAAACACAAAACAACATTTAAAACAAACTCGGAAAACCAAATCTGTCTTCCCTCTTCTGACTTCAGAGTCTTTTTATCAGTGTTAGTTACTTGTCGGGATCCTTAGACCGTTTTCATTATATAGCTGTAGATTTATGTAGTATGATAAATATTATGCACAATTGAGCCAAAGAGGACCATGTCTATTTAAATAAGAGATCGAATAGAGAGAGAAAGTTTTTAAGAGGAAATGTTCACAGGGACAACCCTTTCATTATATTTCGCTTACCTAATTTGCCAGAGGCTCCTTTCCAGGGCCAAGTGGGGATCGGAATAGACGTGCTAGTACAAGAATATCTTAATTACTTCAATCTGAGATGGAAGCTATAGTCATTGTGTTAATCATCCAAAGATTCCTACTATTGTTATTGGTAGATAGTTAATTAACGTCACACTGGAGCAACACTACGGGCTATTGGCGTCGATCTGGGATCAATCCCGAAGGGAAAGATCCAAGGACAACGCCTCATAATTTTGAACCACGGTCAGATGACGAGAACAACACCTGAGCTGGCATCCCACTCTCCAAACTTCCACACCACGCCAACGTGAGGATATTTGAGGCTACTACAGATTTAAAGTGCACCACCCCTATGCACAAGTTCTTTGGCTGGACCGAGTTTCAAACTCAGAACCCTACGGTTGCTAATCCGTTGCTCTTCCGAAAGGTCTACCGCAGCCCCTGTTGTTAGTGGGTGCAGTTATTTAAACCCACAGGTGCAAGGATGTGACTTACTGGTAAAAAATACATTTAAAGGAGAATTCTATCTAAAAGGTATAGTAATGCTTATTGCATTTGAAATTAAATTTAAACCACTGTAACAATTTAATAGATTAATTAATTGTGCTTTATCAGCACAGAAAAACACATAAGAAACCTCATTGCTTCGCACGAAAAGGGGATTATCCTGCAGATTATCCGAACTTAATCTCCCATTAGTACAATATTGGGAGTTTTCTAATCGAGTTCAGTTTCAGTGACAGTAGTTTCCTTCAGTTGAATACTTATTTTTTAAGAGTACAACTTTTTTCTTTCTCGCTAGTTTCTCAGGCAAAAGCGTGAGCTTTACTTTTGTAATAAGTTTCATTTCTCATGAGATTCATTTTTCTTTAAAAGTTTATTTTGTAGATACTTTTACCTATGTCATTGACTGTTAAATATGATGTTCGCCCCTTTTTGTGAAATCTGGACACATAATTGGACATGTTACTTTTTCTATCTGATTAAAGGAATATTTCGATACTTCTAGGAGTAATAATATTTACCGACAATTCCGTTTCTGTTTAACCTTGTTCTGTGGCAAAACGCTTAAACTCTCTGTACGTAAGAAATGCATTGATATTTTTGAAAGCAATTTTTTCGAACGAGGGGAATTTTAAAAAGGAAATGCTATAAATTACTTAAAAAGTCGAAAACAAATTGTGTTTTAATAAATTAAATTTTGAATGTAACTGTGGAGTCATAAATTTGCTATAAATTACTTAAAAAGTCGAAAATAAATTGTTTCAGTTAAATTAAATTTTGAATTTAACTTTGGAATATAAATTTTGTTAGGTATAAACTATGATAGTAGTTCTTTTGAAGGAACTTATGATGCTATATATATATATATATATATATATTTGAAATAACTCGAACTTAAATATAATTCAAATAATCGAAATAATTCTTTTTGCAATGAATTATGAGATTGGTATAATATTATTTGTACACAAGTTTTTCCACTAAGACATTCTATCATAAAATTGGAATTATATTATGCAAATCATTCTACTGTGAGTTACAAAAAGTACAATATTAGCAAAAATGCTATTTACTGTTATTCGTACTTGTCCTTTTCCAAAAGAACGTTCTGCCATAATCAGGGTTTGATCATCCAATTTTTTCTTAGTTATTGAGAGAGAAAACCATATTATACCATTCTTACATTAACGATACAAAGGTTCATAGATCTGGAGTTTAAAAAAATATAATTTTTTTTGCTGTAGGCAATGCGGTAAAATTCATATTTTCACTTTTTGTTAGTGATGTGTTGCATACTTCAACATCTGGTAAATTGTATCATTGCAGCAATGCTAACTAAATAATTGCACTAAACTTTTCCTATTAAGACTGGAACTACACAAATCGAATGTTTTGGTATAAGAAAAATTCCTTTACAATTTTTTACATTATGCTCTGCTTTAAATTATTCGATTTAAAAGAATGAGTACTCGAGTACAATTGATCTGTTAGCAAATTCGCAGTTGAACTCATTGATAAATTCTGTATAATTCTTATAGCTCTCTATCGAACGCAAGTGTAAATTATTTAGTTTTTTAGGCGCTCAGATTTTAACTGAGCGCCTAAAACCAGTTTCCACCATTGAAATATTGAAAAATTCTTGCAGAAGTTCACTTAAACATTTTGATTTAGAAATGAGCTTCGTTTGCAAATGACTTTTCAACAGAATAAATAAGATCTGTCGATTGCACGTCAAATACTACTTACTACGATGAATTTTCCTTTTTTAAAATTAAGAATAAAGGTAAGAATTTTAACACACTAGTATAAATTGCTTAGTGTTCAGCTGTTTTAAAGCTATGCGAATGTAAATTCGTTTCAGCAAACGTAATTTACCAGTAAATAAAAATTATATTAAAAGTAACTAAAATACAAACTTGTAATTCAATAATTAATAATGCATGGCCAAATATATCCCTTGCGCCATAAAAACCCAATCAACAACAACAAAAAAAACAATAATTAATAACGCGAATAACGATTAGTTAACGAACATTAACAAGTACTAATTGGAATAATTTATCTGTAGTATTTAATATAGTACTTTTTATATTTTCAATACATAAATTTTGTTTCGGACGAAGGGCGGCATCAGCATCATTCGCCCCCGTAAAAAAGACAAGTTACGCTACATGATACAAGAGGTTTCCTTGGCTGTTCAGATGCCTAGCTGCGGGGAAAAATCAATCCCCTCCCCCTTTTTATTTGCTCATAGTTCATAGCAGAGCAAATTCGATTTCGATATCCCAGTTAATTAGCACGCTACTCAAGTGATTTCAACCATAAAATTCATAATTAATGCCTTCATTCCTGATTCAAAATGACAGTTAGCATAAAAATGTAATATTTTCATACAGTGGAACACTCTTTGATTGTTCCATTTCCAAACATACCCTGCTTGAGCAGCATCAGATGTTATCTTTCTATAAATGTTTTCATACGCAGTGAACTCCAAAGATGTTTATCTTTAGAATATTACCTCTAGATGGCAGCACTGTTTTGTGTAATTGAAATATTGAAGTAACTAAAAAAAATTTCGTTAAAAATATAAGTTTATAAAATTGGTTTCCGTAACATAAAAAAAGGGAAATTTTACTTGATAAATATGATTCATATTTAGATCCCAAATTAATGTCGCAGTTATACGCACATCAAAGGAAAGTCAAATTACAATATACCGTGAGTAAAAAAAGTTGCCGTAAGCACTTACTATTTGAAATACATTGCTTTATTCTTTGCAAAATATAAATATTGAAGAAATAAAAATGAAAAAACAGATGAGCATAATTGCATAGAAAATTTCTATTGCATTTAAACAAAAAATATTAATATAATTTAACGTATAATTCACAATAACACAAAAATGTTGCAAACATAAAGCAAAAAGTCTCCATATGGTGAAAAATATTTCATTAAATGTTATTTCCCCATGTTTCATCATTTAATGTTAAGTTGAACCTGCTTTTACTTTAATGATCTCAGAAGATTAGGCATGACTCCTACAAGGTTTTGTTGTTTCTGAAGTAATTTTGTTTCAGACGTCCAGAATGACGCTTTTCAGGTTATCTTTGCTGCTGGTATACTAATTTTTCAGTTCACGACCGATTTATTCCCATAAGTGTTCCATGGAGTTTAAATCAGGAGACTGGTGGTGTGCGAAATTGCCGCGACATATGGTAAATGCATCATTATTCTTTACAGAACGTTGCAGTGTGTTTCGAATCGCTGTCCTGTTGGATAATACATGGTCTTCCAAGAGACAGTTTCGTAGATATAGCAAGGACACTTTGTTTCAAAATGTTTAGGTACACATAGCTATCCATGTTACCTTCAACAAAGCATAAATTATACACATCAGAACTCATGCAACCCCATACCTTGACATTTCCTCCTGTATTTTACAGTTCTACACAGCTTTTTTGTTTGCATTTGATGTTTTGGTTTCTCCATACCATAACTTGTCCATCTGAATCAGACAAATTTTTTATTCATCCCTGAAAAGTACAGAATCCCAAAAAGTTAAGGGCTTACTTACATGCATTTTTGTAAATTCAAGACGCTTTCTTCTGTTAAGTTTGCTAATGAGTAGCTTCTTACGTGCAACATGCCCATTGTAGCCATCTTTTTCGATTACTTTTCTTACAGTCTGAGGTTATATTTCAAAATTGTAATCAGTTGTGGTCCCTGATTCGTGTATTAGCGCGAACTTTTCGCAGAATATTCCTGGTGTATATGGTTCAATTTCTGAAATCTTCCGGTTCGGTTCCTATTTCCCAGTTTCTACTTAATTATATCTTTCAGTGATTTTTACCATAGATTTAGATATGTTTGCGATTTCGCCAATATTTTCCTCGTTGATAAAAAGTTATTTCTCAACTTTATCACTAACACGCAAATAGCTTCCGGAATTCTCTTTTTAGGCAATCCACTGGAATAAAAAACGTTTGAAATAATTATTTACACTAAGTTCTTTTTCATTCGATAGTTATAATTGAATGCTGGACAGCTGGACTGCATGTTCTAATGAATTTTCATAGTGCGTACGGAAACTTTTTTGCCTTTCATTTTGTGTTTTTTCAAAGTTTTGATTAATTACTTTTTATTTGTGACAATTAAGGAACTTTTGTTGCGAACGCATTCTCTAGTATGAGATAAGTTTCTTGTGTAGTCTCTGAATCTTTGGTGAGATTTCTTTAGAAATTATAATAATTTATACGTCGTTTTTGTTTCTGTACGGAAACTTTTTTTTATCTACTGTAGCTCCAAAATACGAATTTAAAGCAATTCGTGATTCCGAAAACTACTGCATTTTATAAAATTCTTACTAAATTATTGTAGTTTTAATTTTCGCGAATATAAAGAAAATAAAAAAGAACCTCTTTTTTCCTGTTTAGTGTATTTGTGAACTCAATTGCAGGAATACAATAAAACTTTAGAATTCCTTGATACATTTGTCATTAGTTTTATTTTAAAGCATTTTTGATGTTTAAAAAAAGCGAAAATATGGACAAACGCATGCAAGCTATTCACGAAAAAGAACTACTCTAAAGCATAACATGCACTTTTGAAATGAGTTTTACGAATTTCGATAAATCTCGTTTTTAGTGTACTTACAACGCGAAGGCGTAGAATGAGATATGCCATACGTTCTGTAAACATATCAATCAAAAAGTAAAATTAAGAATGAAAACTTCCATAGCCTAAAGAACAAATTCAAATTTAAAAAATATGCAAACTAAATATTAATCAAAAGTTATAGATATAAAACTATTCTCATGGTCACAAAACTAAATACGTTTTGAAAATCTAGCATCATTTGCATCTGAATTAAAGATTTGTAGAATTCATTGATTATTTTCCAGATAATTACTTAAATTTTTTAACATGTTTTCTTTTTACAGATAATTATATCCATTTTTATAACAGATAATTATCTGTAATAAAAGTGTGTAGCATATTTCCTAATTTGATTTCCATGTTTTATACGAGTTTAATAGAATCCCCTTTTGTTAATTGAAAAAATATAAATGTTTATTTCGAATTGTCACTTTTTTCAAGAACTTTGAATCAATTATAAGTTCTTTAATAAAAAGTCGTTTGCAAAATCGCTCGTGAAGTTTTTTCTTTGAAAATAATTAATTCTGCATTTGATTTATTCGTTTATAATTCGTTATCAACAGACTTTATTTTAATTCTGTGTGTTCGTGTAGTCATACATAAACCAATAATGAGTTTTTAACAAGTTCCTCGCCCACCATTATTAGTTTTAAAAATCATTCTTAGACCGCTCAAGGTTGGTGGTCACGGGTCAGTTTCCGAACATGACGTTCGACAGAAATTGGGTCAAGTACTTTATGTCGAAAATCACAAACGACGGTATATTAGTAATGTTATTAAAAGGCCTAAAACAAACAGTTAAAACGTATTTTATCAGTTTATACTATCAGATTGAACGCTGAAAATTCCATTAACGAAATTCCAAATGCTTCAAATGTACTAAACTAAAATGCAAAAATAAAGTATCAGTATGGAACTCGGATCAAGAATGAATAGAATTTCAGACCCACTTAGTAAAGATTTTCCGGATACTTTGATCTCGAAATTTATTCTAGCCAAACCCATTGGAGGGTGTGGCACTAAAAGGTTACTTCGATGTGTGAAGGCATGTCGCGAACTTAAGCAATGCCGTGGTCACACTTCGTGGTAACGTGAATAAATACATGTTTAAGGACATTTGTGCTAGAAAATTTTTCAAGATTCCATACTAAAAAAGGAATGCATGAAATTGAATATCCTAGTACGTTACCCGATTTTTGTTTTAATATTAAATAACAGGCACTCCTACAAAAAGTTGCAAATAGAGGAAACTTATAGGAGGATTTTTCAAAATTTAGATTTCATAAGTTTTCCTATACCCTCCTGGAGGTTGTCTCGACGGTATCTCGTCATTAGAAGAAAACTGGCCATATCTTGATCTCGTCAAAAAATTGGCAATCTCTTGATGACGAGATATCTCGTCATTAGCAAACTTGGTCAGATCTTGATGGACGAGATATCTCGTCGAAACCACTTGGAGAGTTAAAAGCGAGCAATGGAAAATGGTACGAGATTTATTCACTTCAAGCTTTCATTGTTTTTTAATACCATTTAATCATGATCATAATGTTTTCCTGTCAGGTTCAGTCCCTCTCTAGCACTTCCTGGTAGGAATCGAACTCTCTTATGTGTCAGTAAAATTTTCCTTGTGTGTGTGTATGTCTTAATTGAAGTTGTAGATTGATCCCGGACCGTCGCCAATACCGCGTTGTGTTGCTCCAGTGCGACGTCAATTAACTACCTACCTTAATTAAAGTTGTCTGTCTTGTGTTCGGCGCAACATGGCCAAATATGAGCCTTGGCCATAAAACCCAACCAACCTAGAAAATTCGTATCCAAAATTGTGCGTAAACTGATTTGAGGATTTAATTTATCCGATTTGTTAATCTGGGTGTATCTTTCTCTATTGTGTCGTGATTCAAAATTACGAGGTGTTGTCCTCGGATCTTTCTCCTCGGGATTAATCCCGGAATGTCACCAAAAGCCCGTTGTCTTACTTCGGTGTGACGTTAATTAACTACCTACCTGCCTCTCTTCGGTATCAGTAAAGCTTTCCTTGTGTATGTCTATGTCCATTTACTTAACGTTTGGCCAAATATGGCCTTGCTCCATAAAATTCAACCAATCAACATGTTTTCATTCGTTCTAACTGCAACTTTTGACGAATTAGTGTTTAGGACAACAGTGATAAGCCACAGAATGAAAGTTCCGCAATAAAAAAAATATAAACAAAATATTCAAGAGGATTTGGAATTTTAACTGTTTGAATGAGTGCATAATTATCGACAGCTTAAGAGTGCACCTCTTGAATAGTGGATGGAACATTTTAATTTTGCAATTTTTGAAAATTGCTGTCCTGAAAAGTTTGAAAAATGGCTTATCACAATTTTGCCTGGAACACTTCCATTCAATTTTACTTTTTCCAGATAAAAATACGGTAATGAAGAGTTGAGAATTTCAGTGGTCGAACCGTTTAAAGATTTTGAGACTTCAGTTCCTGTCAATTCTAAAACCATCGTCTTCCATTTTTCGCGCTGCTTTGCAAAATTAAAAATTTAACGTAAGAAAATGTATCTGTTGAACCGCGAAAAACGAATCTGCAACTCTGGATATTTTCGCCAAAATAATTTTCGACTCTATACTCTTATTCGATGTTTCATATTATCATGAAGGCCGAATTCGAAGTCAAAACAACCAAAATTGTTGGAAAGTGTTTCCTATACGTATTCCGAATATGACGTCACTTAGGCTTGTTTTTCGAATACGATTTCAGCACTTCGCCAAGAAACATTCCAAAGAATGAATACCGAATTAATATATTTTAGTTAATTGATCAACACAGTTTAGATTAAACGACAAATGTTGGTAAAATAGCAACAAACTGTATTTTAAGAAAACTCGGCCAGAGCATTTCGGTTGCGGAAGTAATCCAAACGAAAAATTTTTAGTTTTATAGAACTCAAGATTTCTATAGCGAAACGAAATTTCGTTTCTCTAGGAAAAAATTAGTTTTCTACAGAGAAAAGGAGCTGATTATATAGAAATGTATTTCTATCCTCTATAGAAGTTTCTACATATATTTTCGATAGATTCCTATAGAGGTTACTTTATAGAGCTTTTATAGAAAAACGAGATATAATTCTTTAGGATTCTGTAGAAATTTTTATGGAATTCTATACAAATTTTTATAGAATTCTATACAAATGTTTTAAGAAATGTTTCGTAAAGAAAATCATTTTTGTCTGGTTTGTTTATTTACACGGAAATACCTCTCATAGCGTCGAGCCTGTTTGTTTCGAAATAATTACTTTCGTGTTTCGTAGTTGTGGCGTGGCGCCAAAGATATATTGTTTTCCACATTTTAAGGCACCATAAAAAACCTTTTTATCCGAAGGCCTTTCGAAACTAAAAATACCCGCTATTCACAATACTAAGCGAATGACAAAATGCCGATTAATTTTTTTCAATTTCGATATTGCAGACGATTACGAAATTTTACACAATGCGTGTGAAAAATGGGAAAAACCGCAAGCGACAAATTAAAAAATTTAGGCTCGAAGGTTTAATTTTTGAGGTTGACAGGTAAATTATTTTGACCATCCAACTATTCGAATAATGCCACAACTAAATTAAGGTCTGCTCTTACATCCGGAAAGTGAAATCTCGCATTTCTCAGCTTTCCGAAATACTGGTTCCACTTCAGTTCGAAGTTGAAACAAGGTGCAAGTTTCGTCAGCAGAAAACTATTTTATCAGGAAGGTTCATTTTTCTCTTCCGTGATCTTAATTACCGTCTCCGAAAAACCTCAAAGTAGTTCTCTGGGTCCGGGTCTTCGGGTCCCTGCCTCGCTCAGGTGATTCTTTCTTTTTTCGAAAAAAGAGGAAGGATGTTCCATTTGCGGGGAGAAAGACAAAAGTTCAAATCTACTGGAGCAAGAGAAAGTAATTCCTCTTCTTTCTGTTTTTACGCCTGAGCTTGCAGCAGGAGCAAGAACAAATATTCTTTGATGGAGAAATAACCTATATTTTAGGCTAGATTAAGTTTTCCGATAAAATAGGTTGTGGCAAACTCCTTTTTTGTTGCACTTTAAAAGCTAAGGGAATTACTGTGATCATTAGAATATGATCATAGAAATTCATTGAAACTAGGAATACATTGGCCTCATTTGCCATTAACCCTTGATGTACTATAATCGATGCTGCTTTCATAACGATAGAATAAATCATGTTAATGCATTCCACACTTTTATCTAAAATTTTTATTTCGCTTACTTCAATTCCTGATGTAATTTTCGAAATGTGTCGAATGCGAGAGATAGGCAGTTCAATTTTTTTCGCATTGGAGCAACATAACTGGCTATTGGCAATGGTCCAGGATCAATCCCGAAGGGAAAGATCCAAGGACAACCCGTTGTAAATTTGAACCACGGTCAAATCAAATAGAAAAAATGTCTTCATTGTGTTGAAATAAAATTGATTGAACTGATCTATGAAATTGAAATTACTTTGGCTACATACTTATAAACTACAATTTCGTTAAAGTACATTCAAGAACCATAAGGCAAAATATATTTCCATTCTGAAAAGTTTTCAATAGAAAAAATACGCATGAAAATATTGCATTTTGACTGGTCTACATATCAGCAGAGTTTAGTACTTTTAAATAATAAAATGATCTTTCCAAAATTAAATTTTCTAAACACTTTTTCCTTTGAATAATTAAAAGTAGGTCTTTGTAAGAGAACAATATATATAAACATTGTTCTTAAATTTTAAACATCAACTTTCATATTTGTTTACCCTTGCATCGAGATGACGTTTTGCACAAGTACAGAAACATAACTTGAGCGAAGTACATCACAAAAAGAAATTGTGAATTCCTACCTGTTCAAATAAGTTATCCGTCTGATAAATTTTATTACCTTGTTTCTTCCAACTCTGGTGTTTAGTATGACGCTCATTTTATGCTCCTCATTAAAATCCTTTACGGCACAGAGCTAGTTGAGCAACTTCAAAACAAAAATCGTGTTCTCTGTCAAATTGCGTTTGAATTTCGTACTGTTATGCCGTTAGATTTGTCGTTCTTTGGTCATTTTTGCTACACGAGAATAATTAAACCCAAATTTAAAAGAATAATTGCCCAATTGAAGTTTTCTCTAAAGAAAGATGGAAGAGTCTCTCTGAGTCGCCATGTTGGGAAACCCAAAATATTCGCCGTCTACAAATTAAAAAGTCGCCGAGTTACAATAAAATATAACGAATACATTATTTTGGCATTTGCGAATAATACATGCAAGTAAAATTTAAACTAGCGTCAAGTAGCGACAATCAATATTTGGGGTGAATAAATGTGGCTGGAGAAACTTTTTCAAATTCATTACGATGTAGTCTCTACTTTAAATTTATTTGACGTTGTTTGGCGCAGCTTGGTCAAATATGGCCCTTCACCATAAAACCCCAACCACTTTATTAAACCTCTGAATGACACGAGGTTTCCGAGTAGTGCTTTTTCCAACAACTAAACTTATGACTAAATAACCACATCTTTTGGTTGGGAAAATCCTAGGAAAGATTCCATTAGTCAGGTCAAAACTGGCTAGAAATCATACAGGAAGACTGCAAGTTTCATAACGGATATATGCGTGTAAACCCCTCAGAGGGTTAAACCTCTTTGTATTTTAGACAACAAAGAACATGCCCAAACAAGGATTCGAACCCAGAGCGCCCGTTGTCTTACAAGAGCGCTACCGACTCCGGCCACCAGACTACTCGCCGATGTTAACTCTTTTTAAAGTTAATTTATAAATATAATTTTTTAAAATTGTTTGGTTGGGATTTTCGCAATCTCTGAAGTCTAGTCCTCATTTAGGGGCATCTTTAAATCAATCTGCCTCTTTTACAGTTTTGATTCTGATCCCGACACGTAAAAGTTTGAAAATATTTCGATGTAATAAAGTTTCGTGAAATCCCTAATAAATTGATAGCCAATTTTTATTTATTAAAATAAATAAGATGTAAAAGTTGCCAAAGTATATTACTTTAGTGTCTCCGACTTGTTGAATTGAAGAGCTCCGGGCAACAGCGATAAGTCAAAAATATACATATATATATATATATATATATATATATATATATATATATATATATATATATATATGTACTGTAATGAAAAAAAAAAAATAAAAAGAACAAAATATCCGAGAACAAAAAGAATTTGAATACTTTAAACTAAAAAAGTTCAAGACAATATGACCTCATGAATAGTGGACAAACCATTATAATCCTGGAATTTTTAAGACTTGAAAGTTGTCACCTGAAAAAAAATTTGAAAACTGGTTTATCATTATGTTACCCGAAGGCCCTTCAATTATTTGAATTCACGCCCCCCCCCCCCCGTTTCCCTTACGAAAAATTTTAGTATTCCATAGAATTCTAGAGAAACGAGATTTCGTTTCTAAAGAAAAAAATTGCACAGAATAAACGAGCTGATTCTATAAAAATGTATTTTTGTAGAATTCTACTGAAATACATTCTATAGGAAAGTAAAGTGAAACAAAATAAATGAGCTTCTATAGAATTCTACGGACATTCTGGGGCTGTCGTGGCTCAGTACGTATGCCCACTGCGCTAGTAACCTGCCAGTTGTAGGCGGTGCAAGTTCGATTCCTCTCTGGATGCATTTCTCTTTTCAGTGTCAGTAAAACTTTCATTGTGTACGTCTATTATTTGATATTGCATGGCCAAATATGGCCCTTGCGCCTTAAAAATTCAACCAACCACCTACAGACATTCTAGAGGTTACTGCACAGAGCTTATAGAAAATCGGCCATAATTATGATTCCATAGATCACATTCTATAGAAATGTTTTGTAAGGGTTCGCACGGAAAATTCAAACAAAAAAGTTTGGATTTTTGACAATGTTTTCTATCTCTTACACGGAATCGGTATGAAAAGATAAAAGCTAACACGCGAAAAGATTAAAACAACAATCTTCGTGTTCGGTCGGTTGCAAAGTCCCACCTCAAAATCAAAATTACGCCAACGCACAGCACGTTTCGGAATAAAAATCAAAAGTTAAGATTCAAGTGCTAATTTCCGAGATAAACAGAGTGTGGATAAAGGAAATGAGTTACAGACGTTGACTAACGCATCGGAATTGATAAATACCCAAAAGAAGCTACGCGTAATGCAGGACGGACTTTCGTCAGATTGGAATTGTGGTCACGAATCCACAATGGGCAGAGGTACCTGACTTCCAAGAGTATTCTTTTTGTTCGTTGTGCATCGCTGATGTTCCTTCAATCGGTGATGTCAGTGCTCTACGTGCCTGGATGATGAGATAAAACCGCTGACAAGAAATTTGATAAATGCCCCGTGATTAGGGTTCAGAAATCCGGTTGAGAATGTCAGAAAATGGTCGCTTATTTGTACGAAAAAGCGATAGTGGTGGAAAGTATGGGGGTAAAGCAGTAGGGAAGTAATACAAGTGGGTGAATCAGTGGAAGGACTGGTTAGAGCGGTGGGAAGGTTCACTGAGTTTATTAAGGGCAATGTCAATTATTGTCCGGTTGTTCCTTGCGAGTTGTAGCAATTACTTGGACGATTAGTTACGCACTTTCAGGGTCCGGTAGTTCGGAATTCGATTGTGCGGTTACCAAGAACGACTTATATGAACTGCTCTACCACTTCGAAACTAGCCAGCGGAAGGGTAGAAAACGGCGAATAAGCGGTCGCCAGAAACATTGGTTTAGAAAGGAATCGCCTTGTTATAAATAAGAATTGTCACGACTTTGTGTTCCTACTTAACTTATAAACATAACATTTAAACTTTAAAAGGCTTATATAAGCTGCTCTATTATTTCGAAACTAACCAGCGAAAAAGTACAAAACAGCGAATAAGCGGTTGTCAAAAACGTCGGTTAGAGTACTCTACAAAATAAGAATTGTTTCTTGACTTTTCATTCCTCTTAACTTATTAACATAACATTTAAACTTTAATGCTTTTAAACTGCTCTACCACTTTGAAACTGGGCTACCGTGGACCGGGGTCTTGACAAAAATAAGAATTGTTACTTGACTTTCCGTTCCTAACAAACGCTTAACAAATACGCTTTAAGGCTTATAAACTGTGCTCTACCACTTCGAAATTAGCCAGCGAAAAGTGCTGGAGGTATAACGCTGGAGGTTACAGTAATCAGTAAGCTAAGTGGAACTTTTTATAATGAAAGTAGACCCCTCCTTATATTGTTCTTTTTTACTTGTCCATCAATCTGGACCATTCCTGATATATTAGTCGCCCAAATGCAACCCCCCTCAAACCTTCCCAAAAATGTTTAATCCACAAATCGTCTTTTAGTGCCTTTTTTGCATATTTAGTCAATTAAGTATAAAATCGCAAAAAGAACCTAAAAATATTGAACGAAGTATGAAAACGAAAAATCGTCAAAAAAGGTATAACTGGACACTTTTATTAAAAATTGGAGGCATACTGGTGTTTATTTTGGCCACCCCTATTTTTCTGATGATGTGCAAGTGAACGCAAAGCATTCCACTAAGGAACGGTCCTGCCTCGATGGATTTTTTGGTTTACGAACTACGCGCAAGATTTCAACCTGTTTCTTTTTTGAAAAGGGTGAAATCAAAGCTCACGTTTTCTAAGCTAAACTAACTGACTTGGTAAAAAAAAGATTAGGCAAATCTCCAAAGCGTGAATGAGAAGGAATTTTATTTAATCTATTCGAAGTTTTGGCATCGATTTTGTTCCGACTTGTTTTACTATTTTAAATTTAAAAAATAAGCAACTGAATTACAATTTGACTTTTTATTTTCTAGTAAACAAGTTTTCTCGAACCTCGCTTATTTCATGTTCCTCAGGATACTTTGAGGATTATGTTTCGCAAAAGGTGTCCCGATTTTCATTATGGAAGTAGTTCAGATTTCACATCAGAGCAAACAATGTAAAAGAAAATGTTTCTTCATTTAAAGTAAATAGTTGAATTGTCGTCGCAAAGGAGCAACCCAACGATATTCATTCAAGAAATGTGATGCTTGGATTTAGGTTTCTAATTTTTGGAACTACTTTATAACCAAAGAACACATGATATAAAATATATATTCCTTGGGGATATTTTTCTCTTAAAAGGTCTGAAGTAACCTATTGTCCTAAGAAATGTCTTAGTAGTCCCGCAGCTATGCGTAGAACAATAGTGTACGTGCATACTAAACCTGCACGTTCAAAGGTTAGGATGCCGAGATGTAAAGGAGGGTTGTGAAACCTTATGCTCAAGTGTAATCTTAATGGGAAGAGAATAACACTTGCTTCAAAAGTGGATTATTGCAGGATTGTAAAACGCACTAAAAACTCCAAACAAAATAGGGGCCGCGGTAGCCCAGTTGAAAGAGTAGCGGACTAGCAACCGGAGGGTTAAGTTCGAAACTTGATTCAACTAGACCGTCGTGTATATGGGGGTGGTGCAAGTTAAATCTGTTGTGGTCTCAAATGTCCGTTGACGTGGAAGTTTGGAGTGCCAACTCAGATGTGAACTCGTCATCTGACCGTAGTTCAAAATTAAGTGTCGTCCTCGGATCTTTCCCTTCGGGTTTGATTCCGGACCGTTGCCAATAGCCCACTGTGTTGCTCCAGTGCGACGTTAATTAAATACCTACCTACATATTTAATTTGGGAAATTTACCACATAAGAATTACTTAGATTCAATATGAAAATATTGAATTTACCTACATATTTTTTTCGGAAATTTACCGCATAAGAATTACTTAAATAGATTCAATATGAAAATAATGGTTGAGAAAAGAACTTTTTAGTTAGCCTCTAATATTTGATTGTTTTAAAAAAATAAAATTCCTTATTTCCAACCTAGCTCTTTGATTACTAAACTTCAATATTATAGCAAATTACATACCTTGATTGTTCGAAATTGAAAGAATTGTGGCAATACTTTACAATTACGGTAGACAATCCAAAATTATACCAACTTTAATTGCGAAACAATAGGTAAAATTGCAGGAGATTGCAGGAGATACACACTGATACAGGAGAAATTCCAATAAATTCTGAGTTCAAGTTCAGCATAAGCTGGAAAACTTAGCAAATGGGATACTGTTTAAACTTTAAGATCAGTAGCTCCCTTCTTCTGTATCAATAAAATATTCAGATTCACCATTTTATTTTTCCGTAAGCATCAAAAAATCTCAAGAGTAAAAACTGGTCATTAACTACCATTCAAATCTATACTTTTTCTGGGTTTGACAATGCATATTAGTGAAAGAAACTATTTAAGATTATATCGTCATGGTTACATAGGAATTACATTTTAAAAACGAATTCAGATGAGTAAAACCAGGAAAAAATATTATCTCATTAACCCTGAGTACCCCAAAATACACTGAATGACTAAATAACCACATCCTATTGGTTGAAAGAAACCAGATTCTTTCAACCTTTAGAAAGGTTCTATTGGTCCTTCCTTGGAATGGAATCCTTTGGATCGATTTTACTGGTCCTTTCCGAAAAAAATAATTTGGAAAGAGATTCTATTGTTCCTTCCCTTGGAATATAATCATTTAGAAAGATTCTATTGTACCATTCCTTGGAATATAATTCTTTGGAAGATTATATCGCTCAAGGTCAGAAGTCATGCAACAAAGACTGCAGGTTGCAAGGTGGAATTATGCTTCTGTACCCCTCTGAGGATTGATAATTAAGATACTTGAAATATTCTTAAAAATTTATTTATTTCAACTGTACAATTACAAAAAGTAGTTACACTGTGACTGAAGATATTCATATAAGTTAGAATTAAGAGATAAAAGACTTTTTAGTACATCATGTTGACTAAATACTCTCAATTGTCATATATAAAGAGCTAAAATATACAACATACAAAAATTACTCTACACATCTGAGTATAATATACAAAAAACATAGCATAAGTTAAAAACTAAATTATAGTCAGTAAAGCTAAAATATATTGCTGTCATAATTTCATGATATATGTGCAATCCTTTGATTTCTTTGATAGTTGGTACTAATCACATGATTTTTTTACAAAATGTTATTGGAACAAACAGACCTGAAATAATTGCACATTCATAACAAAAGAAAAACAAACCAAAGGATTACGTTAAGTAATGCTTGGATGCAGATAAAAAAATTACATATCTTCGGTTTTCTCAATCACAGAATGGAGGCAGTTTCTTTAAAAAGGTAAGTAGTTCACACTGCTCAGGAGGTCTCCTATTCAATATATAAAGTTGCATGTTCTCCTAGCTGTATCTCCATTCCTGTCGATACAAGGCATTATGGTAACTTTTCATATATTGCACGAGAACATCTTCATTTGTATGATGTGAGCAGTAATACAGTCAATAAGGCAGCCTTCCATACTTCTTTCAAGCAATAGCATCAGGCCATTGGTCCACATTAAGAAATAAAGCAGTTGCCAGATTTTTAATGACCTGCAACAGAAAAATTATAAAAATTAATTACTAACCATGTTTCAATTTAAATCACAGGTACTATATTTTTGGTTGATTGATTTTGGATTTAATGGCAGAAGTGTCATATTTTTGGCTAAGCTGCACCAACACAAGACAACGGGGACTGAAAAAAAAGCAAAAAACAGAAGGATAGGTGAGAGTAAACCAGGAGAGGACAGATCACATGGATAGCTCAGGGTTGTGATGTCCGTAAACACCTAAAGATGTGGCCCTGAGGGTGAAGCATGATGAAAACACTTGTTTGCACTTTGATAGCCATAATGAATAAATTCATTTCAAGTAAATAAATACTGGAATATAATTCATTTGATTAATGTAATTATATCAGCTTGTTTTTCATTTAAATATATAATTGCTTATTAGACACGTGATACTAGGTCTTATATCACAAAACATTAAAGGCCCTTTTGCATCAAGTAAACATTTATTCATTTACCTTTCTTTTCTAATAAATATAGCAACACAGGATATGCTTTTTTTAGTAAACTGCAAATAATTTATTAAATTTGGAATTGTTCTTTAATATTTCAAATATAACTAACACCTTTCTCATGATTGAAAACTGATACATACAGTATAAATCCGACTAAATCAGAAGATTAAAAATATTTATGGATGAAATACGACTTGTAAAATAATTTCTTAACAATTGAATAAAAACATTTTAAATCAGCAGTGCTGATAGAAACAATTGTTTTTAGTGAGTGCAAAGCTAAAATTAAAAAAAAAAATAAGGATACAACTGAAGACAAATTAATATACTCCTCTATTACACGATTGAAAAAGCTAAAAATATACCCTTAAGAGTCAATAAACTTTATTCTGAGACAAATATACAGATTTAACTTCCCAATTTTACTGTACTAATACATAGAAATGTTTGACTCCAGGGCTTGGTTAATATACCAAAAACTACATTTCTACTTGAAATATATATATAGAATTGCACACAAAACTAAAACTAATTGCTGCAAAAAAGACCGAATACAATATTCCAATACATGAAACTATAACCTTTAAGAAACATTTATATTTTTATAAAAAATACAGAAGTATTACATTAAATTTTCAATGTTTCATAATCAGATTTTTAAGTCAGACTTCAAGAATTTATTTACAAATTTAGAAAATTCCAGGATTGTGCTCATAAAAAATTGACTAGGGCAAAGGTTAGCAAAATGTGACCAGCGGACCCCCAGGGGTCTGCAAAAAAGTTTCAAGGGGTCTGAAAAACATGAAATATTTAATTCGGCAAAATAGAGAACTTTCCAGAAAAAATATTACATTAGTTTCTCCAATTATTTTCTGTTCATTTCTTAAATTAGGAGGTGCAATATGTGTATAATGTATCTGTTGATGGGTTATCAGAGTTAATCCTTCTCTTATACAAGATTCTTTGGCAGATCTTTCAGGTGATCAAGATGAAAAACAATGATCATGGTCTTATGTGGTCTTCATTTAAAATTTTTTTTTTAATCTCAAGGGGGTCCATGAAAATTTTTAATTTTCAAGGGGGTTCCTTGGATTAAAAAGTTCGAACCACTGGACTACGGCATTGAGATTGTATCAGGACCCATAGGAATAGCAGCAACAGGTGAGGCAGCATTGTAGTTTGAACATGATGGATGATGGCAGGTGCTGTTTTGTGGTGCAAAGGCTGTATTTGGTCATTTGCCAAACACAAGTCATGTCACTAATGGAAATGCACACAAGAAAATTCCTTCAAGAAGGAATCAAACCCGTGCCACCTACAACTCGCACTGACTATTTATCAATAGTGGATCAACAGTTCAAATGTGGCAGAATTCAAGACTTAATTATAAATGTAAAAACAGTTTGTGTGTGGCAGTTGTCATTTTATATTTATAAGATGAAAGGCAGTTCTCTTTAGACAAAGAAGTGACCTACTTACTAGGCCAATTAAACTTTAAAAACTCATGAATGGTTAAATATACAAAGGGGGAAATGACCAACCATTAGAACAT
Source organism: Meta bourneti (assembly GCA_933210815.1). Taxonomy (NCBI): domain Eukaryota; kingdom Metazoa; phylum Arthropoda; class Arachnida; order Araneae; family Tetragnathidae; genus Meta; species Meta bourneti. The sequence continues at coordinate 72,220,095 of OW119927.1, read as the reverse complement.
GTGCCTGATGTTTTCTAAGAGTAAAGTTAGGAGGCTTTTTATAAACTTAGCACCATATTTGGCAACTCAGTTGAATTGTAAATTGCAACCAAGACTTCAACTAATGCCTTTTAAGCTGATTGTGTAGTTCAGGAGAAAAGAATGACAAATTTTATGATATTTTAGAAGAAATAAAATTTTTTGTTAATTTCTGCACATAAATATAATTTTGATCAAGCACAGAAATATATGCAGTGGGTCATGATTGAACAAAATTAGTTGAGGTCATCATATTTAACATGCTTGGAGTAAAAGCAATAGGTTTAAGCCTCATATACAATTTATCTCATACCTTGTGTACCATTTAATTAAAATCATGCCGTTAATATATAGAAATTCAAAATTTCTAAACATTTATCTGCCTTATTAACATAATATATGAAACTACATTTATCATTCAATATACCATTTTCTTTCAGCCTTAAATGCATAATAAAAGTAATTTTCTTTAGTGATCTAGAAATAGTTATGTAAATAAAAGTACATTTTCATTGTAAAATAATTTGAGTACTGATCATTACAGTATAAAATGTTTAAAAATATTTTTAATGTTCTTGTGACAAGAAAATTTAAGTTTTGTAATTAAGTTATTCAATAGCTGAATGGACCAAACATGGAAACTGAATATCTTCACAAATATTTAAAGGCATGTAGTTGTTTTCCAGGGAAAGACTCATGCAATGACTAGCAATCTGATAGACAAATTTCTTCATTCTCCATTAAAAGTGCTTATGAATCATAAAAAGCAAAACACACAATACCAAAAAAGCATTGTCAGTTAAGTTGATTATGAATCGAATTCACTTCATTACTGAAGAAATAAGGAGACATTGTCACTCCTTATGAAAGAGGGAGACATTTGCCAAGTCATTTTCACTAGAGATGTAAATAAGCCATTGATTGAAGACATTGACTCCAAAGATCAACAGCAAACACACACACAATAGAAAGTCATTACTCTCAGAAGGGCATTTGGTTTTAAGTCTGTCACAAATATGTGCGACTTAAATCATTTACCAGGACAACTACCAATGACTATTTCAAGCTAACATAGACAAATTGATTGTACCAGAATTTTCAGTTTATAGAAAACTATTTTTAACCATGCAGCCATAATTTTAGATTAGTTTGAAAATAGGTCTCCTATAAAAGAACCTAATGAAATAACTTTGTAGGAACAGTACACTTTCAGTGTACTGTTCCTATCTATCCTACTGAAATCTTTTAGTTTATTCTTTATGTATGTCATCCAATCATACAGCCTGCATTAATTAACATAATGAGGAATCATATTTTGAACTGAATAATTTTGAAAGTAAAGTTTTTAGCTATAAGCAATACATCCCAAGGCAGTATTCAGGCATTATACATCTGGAACATTTGCCAAGGACTCATTGGCCTTTTTAAAAATACAAATGAACACTCATGACTTAAGAGAATACTTCCATTTTAAATATATTTAGTTCAATAGCACCTGCTTAGATATGTCCTTTTGTTTTGATAGGCGAGGCACTTAATTTTGGAAAGATTGTTTTGTTTTTTAGTTCAATTGCTGAAAATTAAAAAAATCATCTTTGGAGACTGCTAGACAGAATTCATATTGCTAAATTACAGAAGAATACATTATAGCTCAATTGAAATATTTGCCAATTAATTTATTTAACATGTGCATATTTCCAAAACATGGACTAAGCATACTTATTTTCTACTTATACTAATTCAGAATATTAAAAATTAATGGATGTAATTCAAGTATTCTAGGTGGAAGGCAAAGTAAACAATACTGGACCAATTTAGAATGTTACCATTTGTGCATAAATCATGCAGATAAATTTATTCAACATTTTTTTTACAAAGAAATCTTTAAATATCGATAATATTAAAAAAATAATGGATATTATTCAAGTATTTTATTGGAAGGCATAGTAAACAATAATGTCGACCAGTTTACAATGTTACATCTATGCACAAATCATGCAAATAAATTTTATTTTTACAAATAAATAATTAAATATAAGTAAGCAAAGCTTCAGGTCAATATTAGCAAACATGCAAGCTTCAGAATTTCAAATCATCTGAGTTTTCATAAGAAAAAAATAAGGGGTCCATTTTTTGTATATTAATTTGACATAAATTAATAAGCATAATACACATGAACTGTTATATTACAAAGTTCAAAGCACAAGTTTCTTGGGGAAGGGGAACCTATTTTAAGTGTTTGTAAATCAAAAACAAAAACTATGCAACATTTACCTGATTACATATACATACAATATGGTACTTTTAGTATCTTATCATCTGAGCTTCTCATTAAAATCTCTTATCGCTGCAGGCTAGCAAATATTGATACATTTTCAGAGCACTGATAAGACATGGGAAATTCTTGATAAGATGAAAAAGCTACAGAAATCATGTGTTCACTGTCATTATTGCAACTGCCATGCCAATTGTTTGATTTCAAGTTAGAAACAATTGGTCTTTGTAGATCAATGATTAACACCATTTTAAATAAAAATTACCACTTTTAAACAGTGAATCCTTAGTACTATACTTTTATTGAAGGAATTTCAATTCTGCTTGCTTGACTGACTTACTCCAGTCAACAAAATTTGACAGTTCAAAAACCAGATGATCGATGTCTTGCATACAATTATTTTTAAAAGGAGCTTGACTCAGCAATACCAAACTTTTTCAAAACACTAGTACAAACATGCATGGTTGGTTGGATTTTATGACACAAGGGTCATTTTTTACCAAGCTGTGCTGAATACAAGATAGACATCAAGCAAACAAGATGATAGTTCATAAAAGTTTGCTTTAGTAATATTGCAACTCACATTTTCCTAACCACAGTGAAATTGCTTTGATAAGGTATTAGACGAATAAGACTTATTTTACTCCTCAGCAGTAGATGCATGCAACTTATTGAACAATGAAAATGCATTTTACAAAAATTAAACAATGCAATCAGTGTATTACAGCGGTCAAGAATTAATTTTCACTTTTAAAGGTTGATAAAACCTGAAATTACTGATTATTGCACTTATCATTGGATGATTATTTTGAAACATTACATGTTTTTAAAAATTAACCTAGGGTCAACTTTTAGCAAGGTTGAATAAGACAAATCAGTGGTAGGATTAATTAATATATTAAGACAGACCTTCCATTGTTTTAATAGTTAAAAATCGCTTTTTAATTATTAAACATGGTAATATTTATGAAATTTTTAAAGAGAAAGTTGGGACGAGCGTGTAACAAATACATGCTTTTCTATGTATAGGATTTTTGCCAACATTTTAAATTTCTACCTAATTCTGAATACATAAAATTCAAAAATAGTGCAATACATATTACAATTGATCTAGCACCATTTTTAAATATTCATTTAAAATTCTTACAGTACTTTCACTTTAAACCTTTGCACTCTTGTTGCCGTGTTGGTGGCATAATAATCGTTAATTTTAATATTCAGAGTATAAAGGGTCAAATCAGGGTTCATTGGCAATTTTGTCATATTTTGCACCATTCAATTTTGCTGACTACTGTCCAGTCACCATTTTTGAAGATTAAGTGTTAGATGACTACCTTCGCTTGTATGACAAATTCCAATCAACAGTTTATTTTTCCCCTAACAATTGTACCCCAAACTATCTTTAATTGCATTGACTCCAAATAAAAGTCCATAAAGAGAAAAAGATCCCGAATGCAAACAGACATCAAGCCAGGGCAGTCCTTAATTGCACTGCTTGTTGCACTTAAGGACTGCACTCTTTGTTTATATACATTAACAAAATAGGTTTTGAAATTACATCCAAGTACAGTATTTTAGCAACTAAGGGAAAATGTTTAGGTGCCATTGATGCTAGAATATTTGAATCTTATTTCTAATCTGACATGACAAATTAGCTCACAATTTTAAAACTATTTAATACAATTAATTTTTCTGTTGCTCCTATAATTTGAGTAACTTTTCCTATTGAAGAATGAAACTTGCCAAAAAATAATAGTTTATTTTATTTTTAATATTTTTATATATAATTTTATTTTTTATTTAAATAGCAATAAGCAGATACAATACACAAATGAATATAAAAATTAATCTAAACATAGTTATGGACAACACATGCAATCATTTCCAAGTCAGCTAATAAGAAATTTATCAATACGAAATATAGAAATAGTCTTGGTAGAATAAAGATAATCTGAACTATTAAAAATGCTTTCAGTTTGATTTGAATCAAGATTAGATTTCAGTGTGAATCCTGACACTTTTAATGATGGTTTGGAAATCTGAAGTACTTAAATTCAGTTGATATGAAATAAATAGGATAAGGGGCACAAATTCTTTAGAGGCTTGAACCCCTCCAACTTTTAAAGCTGGGGTCCAGCTTCCAGACACGAAGGATAAATATTACAAATTTGGGCAGCAAAACGTGTATAAACAATTGAAAAACATTTATATTTCAAAGCAAAGTAACTAGAGTTCAATTGCTCCTTCCCCAATGCATTCTCTACTAATACCAATGAATAAAATACATCAAAACCATGTTTTATGATCAGAATTTTCCTGTATATAAAAAAATGCAGTAAATCAAAACTTTTGCTTGACATGAAGGGTTGGTTGTTTTGGGGTTTTATGGTGCAAGGGCTATATTTGGCTAAGCTGCACCAGACACAAAACAATGGTCAAGTAATTATTAAAATATATCTTGGGAATCCTGGGGTCGTGATCCCCCATGTTTACCAGAGAAACACCATGAGAAAAGAATAGATCACTAGGGTACCTCAGATTCATGAAGCCTGTACACACCTAAAGATGTCCCCTGAGGGATTGACATAAAGGGAAACAAAAACAAGGTTTGAAACAAGTGTCCATTAGTTGTGTTTTGGACCTACAAATTTTGCTTTGAAGTTTTTATACCTAGAAATAATTTAGGTTTCTGAATATTTTTGATGGTATGACCCATTTCTGACCAATCACCCATTCATTCTTCCTTCCAACAATCTACTCGAATCTATCTGCAAATACAACAATCTACTGAAAATTTAAGTCAGAAAACAATAAAGTTGAAAAAATAGCCCCAAATGCATAGTCTAGGCTCTAGTCACTGCTCATTTATACTGCCTGTTTATATACATCCATATGAACAAAATGTTTTGGGGTTTTATAGCACAAGGGCCATATTTTGCCAAGTTACACCAAACACAAAACAATGTCAAGTAAAAATATTGTGAAAGGGGAAAAAGGGATTGGGGAACAGGTAGGTAGGTATTTTAATTAATGTCACACTGGAGCAACACAAAGGACTATTAGATTGGAAACAGAGTACTGGAATGAAAGCAGAAAAAGATTGCTTGGATATACCAGGACAGTGTATCTTGTTTACCCAAGATAATAAACCCATAGGAAAAGAAAACTTGAATACCTTGGGTCCATGCAACCTGTACACACCAAAGGAGATGTGCCTCTGAAGACCACAAAATATTTTGAAATCACACCTAAGTAGAGTATTTTGACAAATGAGGGGAAAATGTGCAAGTGCCATAATATCCGATTTCCTGCTCCAAATTTCTAACTATGGATAAAACCTGAAATTATCATTTCAAACACTCAGCTGCAAAAAAGCACTGGCAAAACAAAACCTTTAATTCAAGTATATACTGTTTCAATAAGTCAAAAGAAAAATAAATGTAAAAACTTATATCCTAAATACATAAAATAAGAAATTAATTCATGTACTCACCATCAAAGAATTACACAACAGCAATAATTTTGCTTTTCTCTAACTGTAGAATAATTCATTTCCCTAACTATTTCAGCAAAGACTTCATTCACATTACATTTATTCCGAGCAGAAGCTTCCATAAACGGACAGCCCCAAAGTTGAGCAAGTCCCATGCCTTCCAGGGTAGTTACTTCTCGTTGGTTTTCCAGATCAACCTTATTCCCAACTAGGAGTATTGGCACACGTTCTGTATTTTTGACACGCATAATTTGTTCTTTCATGTTCTTGATATCTTGAAAAGTCTGATGGCTAGTAATACTATAGACTACTACGAAACCCTGGCCATTTTTGATGTACAGGTCTCGCATCGAGGCGAACTGCTCAGTCCCAGCTGTATCCAAGATTTCCAGTACACAGGGAGCAGAGTCGACTTCGATCTCTTTACGGTAGAAATCTTCAATCGTCGGATCGTATTTCTCCATGAACGTCCCTGACACAAATTGAACTGTCAGGGCACTTTTACCGACACCACCACTTCCTAAAACAACTACCTTGAATTCACGCATGGTCTTGTTACCTGCAATGAAAGAGGACTGTTTACTATTTGTAAATAAATATCAAATAGCAGTCAACAAATGTAATCAATCTAAGAAATTATGAGGCCTTTAATACATATTTTCAATAGAAAATTTAGTTTAATTTTAAAACCATCATCAGGGTTCAAAATTAGAGGTTATTAGTCGTATTTCGAAACAAAATTTTAATTTGATGACTTAGTTTTCAGACCAAGATGTCATTTTGATGTCTAGTTTCCTGTATACTTTCACTTATAGGATGCAAATTCCAACCAATCACAACTGTTTATTCTTACTTACAATGACCCAAAACAAAAAAAGGTTACTTGTGAGAAAGACCCATAAATGCAAACAGTAGAAATTTAGGCCCTAGTCCTTAATTATTTTAGTCTTAGTATTTATTTATTTTTCATACTTTTTGCTGGTTAGTTTATTGAATTTTAATAGCACAAGGGAAATATATTAGCTAAGCTGCACAAAACACATATCAAAGAAACAAATGTTATAGTTTAATAGTACATTGAAGGTGGAAAAACCTAAAATAGAAGGGCATATCAAGGGTAAAACTGGAAGACAGATCACTAAGGTACCTCAGGATTCTGATGCCCTTGTTTACTTCACAAAAGTAATGATCTCAGTGGATTTTGTTGTAGGTTCTTAATCTTAATAGACTAATGATCCCAAGAGGCCCACATGGTTTTAGTTTAAGGGGGTCAAGGGAGCCTAATTAGGATACAAAACAAATGTTGTATTTACCAAATGTTTAACACTGAAAAATCAAAATGGCTGGTTAATAGATAGAATAATTTAGTTCACCCACTTACTACAAATCCATGTCATTTAATAGAAATAAACAATATCAATTCTGACATTAAAAGGCAGAATAGTTATGAAACTCATAAAAATATCTCAATATTACTCTCAATTAATTTAGGTGGGAAATGGATAGTGGATTAATAATCTTTTATACACACATCAACACTTTTTAGTTTTAAATGCTTAATCAGTAAACTAGAATTTAAACCTGTTAACAGATCTGCCTAATCAGTCAAGTTTCATATTCATTTGAGTTGTAAATTTAAAAATTGACTTATTTTAGAAAAAAACAACCAATTATGTTGTATTAGTGCAATACTAATCCATTTTAAAATCTATGCTCAACTCTAGCCTTAATTTGACAAGTTCAAACATGAGATTAATTGCAATGCAGAACATATTAATCAGAGTCATACTACCAGCAAGTGTTATTGAATAAATGATTAAATTTCTTAAGTTTCCAAGATATAAGAGTTAATGGTTAGAAGTTGAGACCCAGATCCTTTTAACTAACATTGCTAAACAAATCCTACACTTGTATAGGAAACTTACAAAACTATCAAATTAATTTATTCCTGTTATATATAATAGTTGTCAGTTTTTCGGTTTTATTGCACTTTTTATTAAATTAAAAGAGCATAGAAATAAGATTTCTACAGAAATGCAAAACATTCAAGTAAGTTTAATTTTTTAAACAATTTAATTATTAATGTTAGAACAACTTAATATCAGAGTGTTACTACATCATATTGTTTCTCTAACCAAGCTATATTTTCAAAGTTACATCTTGTTCCATTGGGACACTAACATTTTACAAGATTTTGTTACTTTGATACACCCAAATGAAATCATAAACATTAAATTTTTCATTTAATAAAATGAAGGTTATTACAAAATAAAATATTTCAAACTCAAGTATTTGAAAAGTTAGATCACAATCTCAAAAAAGTACATTCTAAAATTTAAAAAAAAGTTAAAGAATGGGATTACATTTTCTACCAGTGGGCATATGACTAAGCAGACAATAGATATTTATAAATCTTTGACTAATCTAAAGGGTAGAACAGTAAATTTTAATTTAAAGCTCACATAATTTTTAAATGAGATCAATTTTATACAAATTAATTGTAGCAAGAATGATAATTAAAGATCTTCTTGAAATTTCTTAATTCTCTTGGGAACAAATATCAATTATCATATACGACGAATGCTATTTACCTACGATAAAATTAAACAGTTGGATCAACGACAGTAAAATCGCCCTCTATATATGCTTCTTTTATCCTGAAACTAATAACCAAGTAAAATATATATTCTACTTTATGCTCAGAACACAAAAGATCAGTGTAATATCAAGCATGGTTACAACAATGAGCTTCATTGATGCCACTCCCACTTTGTAGTAGAGTCGCATAAAAAACAGGGCTCAGTTAGTACAGAAATAAGACGTCGAAAATAAAGATAGCTGCAACAAATACCTCAATGAGTAATTTTCTCAGTTAATAAACGGAGGGCAGATAATGAGCTTCCTGCACACACGCACGTCCTGTGTTTTTCAACTCAACATTTTTAGCAGTGGATACATAGCCTTAGGAAACTTCAAATTACATCCAAACATTTAGACGGCACAAACATACGATACTAAAATTTGAAATAATAAAAAACTGATTGAGCAAATCATAAATTAACATTTGCAGACGACAGTCACACAAAGCTCGAAAGCTGACCTCATATCAATAATTTCAATAACTTCAGGCTTTAGGGCTGCTTTGTTGCCAGACCAACTTATAAGATAAGGAGATGAAAACAGACGGGATTCTGAAAGCAGATAACAGAAGCAAAACACAATAAAAGAGTCTTTTAAGAGATCGGTTACCGTTGAGAGTCATTAAAAAATAATGAAAAACATAACCAATTTATAAGGATTTCAGATTTCAAAGATTAACAAGCTCAGAAAGCAAAAATTTAAATTTTAAACATCTGTCAAATCTGATTTTGAAACCCATGAGTCATGATATAAACATTCTTATAAATAAATATTAAAATTATAAGAAACATATAAAAGAAATATCCCCTAAATTAAAGCAATGAATTTTTCCGCAAATCATAATAGTTGGAAAACTTTGATCTCCATTTTAATTGTGTGATTGAGGCAAAAAAAGTACTACAACTAAGAGTTTTTAGAATGTTATTTTTTTCGAGACTTGGCTGCTCGTGTTGTTGGCGGTGTATTTCTAATTTCAAATTTATCTTTTTGAGAATGAAGTAGAGAAATTTCATACATTCACAACTTGTTGGTAATTATGAGTTCTCTCACATTTGTGCATTTCATTATACCGTTTTTTATATATTTGTCATGTTTCTTTGTGTTCGTATTTTCAAATGCAGTTTTTATATACGTAAACATTCACGAATCATTCATGGATGTCCTTTCATATCCGGTCGAAGCTTTGAATTTTACTATTTAAAATTTTCATGAAATTCCTCCCCAGAACTGATTATGAACTATTTTTCTAACCTGGGGCAAAATGTTTCGATATCCAACGAGTTAAAGTGTGCATAAAGTAACGAACTCCCACATTCCAACTCGCATATCAGAGCTAATATTTTGGGATCCTCCTGACTGCCGTTTTGACCTTCTATTTCCCTCGTATATTTCATTAACAAACAAAACCGCGAAATTCCGCCGAACACATTGCGGTGTCAATTGTCATGGTAATCGAACATGACCCTCTTTTAGACTTAGAGGTAGGCACTCATTGATAAATATGGAAAAATTAGGGAACTGGAGAGGTTTGATACTTAGTGTTTAAAATAGAACCACAGATATACTATTAAACTTTTGAATGCTGTTAAAGGTTCTTCTGACGTGTTCATGAATCAGGTTTCCTTATTGGCTAGCAAAAGTATTACAAAAATAAAATACCAAAATTTTTGATTTTTTTAAAAAACTAAATTGTATCAAACTTCCCATACTATGGGAGGTTAGATACAGCATAGGAAAGCTCTGATATGAGCAACAATTAATGTAATAACAGTGGACATATTTATTAACATTTGTAGTAGTACAACTTTTATTTAGGAGAAATTAGTAACATTTTCATCTGTCAAAATTAAGCATAAACGACAATTTCCGGGTAGCTTTCAGTTCCACCAAAACTGGGCTGGGGCAATTTAATGACATCCCTGGGAACTGAGGATCAGGAATGTCAGGGTAAACAAAATGATAACTAGGTTTCTGGCATCTTATAAAATTCACAAAATATTTATCTTACCAGCAGGTTCAATCACTTGTCCAACGTAATGCCATACCGTCCATGACAATTATGCACATTTACTGTGTCCCTGATAAAGCTTTCCACTTGAAATTCTTTTTCTATCTGCTCTTCGAGTAATTTCATCAGAAGATGATGAAGGATAAGAAAGTAGTCTTAATCCGATTCATATTCCTGCTTTGATTTTTTTACGTAGTTTTTTACCAGTGTTGGCGGCTTTGCTTAGTTTGCTGAATTCTATATATGTGAGTTTTTGTTTAGTAAAATTCTTTTTGGGTTTCTTTTTTCTTCCCTTTTGGCTTGTTCTTTTATTTCCTCCATATTGGTGTGTCCGTGACAATTTTTGATTTAACAGATCATCTTCCCGAATTTCCTTTTTTCTAGGGGAGCTTGTGGTAGAGTTCTTATTTCTTCAGGTGTCTTACAAACTTTTGAAGGTTCAACAGTAGGTTCTGATGTACAGACTTGAGTTGTCTTACTTGTACCCACACTATTTTCAATAAGTTCTGGTGTGAGTTCTCGTGTTGAGGGACAAGGTCGATCAGTAACTCTTTAAGTGAGAAAATCATCTTCTGAAAACAAATGTGCGTTAAATGGATAAATCCCAGTTTTCAAAAATCCTTTAGTAATGTTTAATGGGGTAAATGCTCACTGATAAACACTGTTGATTAATTTCATAATATCCTTTAAACTAGGTCTGCTCAGGGTTCTGAACCATAAAGTCGTCAGGCCTGATTAAAATAAGTTTTGAAAGGTCCATATACTGCCACATCTAATGGCTGAAGGCGATGACTGGTGTGCGGAGGTGTGTGGCTAATATGGTTACCTAATATTAAGAGAGCTTTGCTTTCTTTAATACAATTAGAGAATTTAATAAAGTGGAAAAGATACTATTCAAAATTATCCAATGTCATCCAACCACTGGGTGAGTGACAGCTTTTGAGCCAGGCGGAGTTCCAGTTGTCATGTAGTCTTCACAAACTCATGAAAACACAAAAAATGGTGGTATTGCATTAATGGTACATAGTACTGTGACTGTTTGTCCACGTTCACCCAAAGTGGCTTTAGAAACTTGCTTCTGTCCTTTTTGAGATATTATTTTACCCTGCTTGTGAATTGTCTGAACTTCTGTTTCATCACAATTATAAATTGATTGAGATTCAAAGTGATGTTTATTTAATGTTTCTTGAAGTAATTGGTAAAATTCTCCAACAGAGTATACTCATTGAAAGCAGTCTCATGAGAAAGGCTTGTAGGTTCTGGTGTCCTTAAAGATAAATTTTTATTTCTGTCCCTAAATCCCGAAGCAACTCATGATGCAACTTTATTTTTGTCCAGGTTTCTGCATTTTTTTCTTGTTTTATAAAGCATATAAGTAGGCAAATTTTCTCATGTCTGGAAGTAAACCCATAGTTCATTTTGGCAGCAGTTAAATACTTCATTAAGCTTGTTTCCTCTTCATTAAATATTTGCAAAGCTGAAAAGTTTGAAACAAATTTTGTCTGATTTCCATGTTTCTGAAACTTGACTACATATCTGCGTAATGTTATTTTATCTAGATGATATTTTGTAGCTGTAGCTATTTCCGAATTGTAGACAGGAAATATAGAACACAAAGCTTGTTCAATATTTTCAGTGATTTAAGAAACAAATTGATGTGCTCAACCTTAAGATCTTTGGCTTTGTTCTAAGCATCCCTGGCTCAAATGCCAATACTGCAATACAGAAAGAATTTTTACAGTGATGAGCACTAAATAAACTGATTAGACAAAGCAGCTTAGAACTAATTGTCAGAGTTGCTGGTAGTAAATAATTGTAGAGTTTTTGAAATTGGCACAAGATAAATTCATGATTATTTTTTATCTCTTGATCTCATGTTACTTGATATTGTATGTCTTGTGTCAATTACTTGATATTGTATTGTGTCTGGCGCAGCATGGCCAAATATGGCTCTTACACCCTAAAACCCCCAAACCAACCAACTCTTGATCTAACACAGTTGCCACAATTTACAACTAAAAATTAGATAGAATTTAAATATACAAAATTAATTTTGAGCGAAAAAAATACCACTGCGTGTGGCAAACGAGCATGAGTTTCCATTTTGTTGCAAAATATCGTCTGTCCCAAATGTTAGGAAATAGTTTATATTTTGCAAAGAAAATAAATAAGGCTCAAAATAAAAAGGTATTTGAATTTAAATTCTGTAAAAATAGTTTTAAAAAATAATTGATTTTTCAGCATTACTGGTAAAACAATTTAAGTAATTGCAATGCTCAATATGCATTCCAGCTTCTTTAAAGCTACAAAATTATGGTTGATTTAAGTAGAGTTACTCAGTTTTAACATGAAACTTGCTTAAATACATAAGCAAAGGAATTTAAAATATAATGTATTCACTACACTAAAATATAGTTTATCAAATTTAGGACAGCATTAAAATGTTTTGAATGAATCTTATGTGATACTCACAGTATGCAAAGTTTCATGAAAATATATTCAACCGTTTGGACGTAGCATGGGCACACACATACAGAAGGACAGACACCAAACCCGTAAGAAACGGTTTTTGCATCAGAAGGGTCCAAAACTGATAGAAAACTTGAAATGGGTCAAAAATATTCAATGTACAAATACTCCATTCTTATTTACATAGATTATGACCAGTATATTATATACAATGTAAAGTTAATTCTTTTACTTAATATTATCTATTGCATGAATATTTGTTTGAAGTGATCACATATTAAAAGTGCACACAATTTGTTGTGACTAAATCTCCTTTAAATTTGCCAAAATTTCACCTTCAGTGTCCCCAATGTTTGAAATTGTTAAATATTCAGTCAACTTTAAATGAAGTAACTTTAAAATTATTTCTCATAAGTACAATGTATTTGTCTCAGAAAACATGAAAGTTCCTGGGAAACATTGCGTTTAATGAAAAATCATAATGGTACTTTTTTATGTTATGGGGTTTTAAATTTCTGATTTTTAAATGCATTTCCACATGAGAACCATGTTTTTAAAATTTGGCGACTTTCTGGTTTTAATCTTCTGTTTTGTGCTTGGCAAAAGCTTGTTTAAATATGACCCTTGCATCATAGAAAATCCAGGGGCCATCGTGGGTTTGTCCACTGCGCTAGCAACCTTCGAGTTGTAGGCAGCACAGGTTCGATTCCTTACAGGTGCATTCCTCCCTTCTCTATCAGTAAAAACTTTCATTATGTGTGTCTATTTCTTAATATCTTGACTGGTACAGCATGGCTAAATATGCACCATAAAACCTCCAAACCATCCAACCATAGAATATCCAACCAACTATCCTGTTTTAGTCTTTTATTAACGATAGATTATGTAAGGTGTCGTAATCTTTTGTGTAATGAAACGAACAAAGGAATATGATGAGTTAATATAAATTTTCTACTAGAAACAAATTTTCTATGCACAGAATTTGTATATCAGTAGGAAAAATCTCACTGAAAATTCTTTTTACATTTTGGTATAAATAATTTGAATAATCTATATTGATGTGTTTATTAAGATGTTGATATTCAACTAATTTAATTCAAAACCCAATTTAAAGTATGTTTTGTAAAATACATTTCCACATTTAATTTGTAAAATACAACCTGAAATTTCCCATGGTGAGTGTTGCTTGTAGCATCTATTTCTCCAATTTAAAAGTTTCCTTTAAAATCTACTTGTATCTAAAGGCTGCAGCATTGAAAAATATTGTTGTGTACCTGATGTGGAGTTCATCCATTTTAAAAAATGAACTCTGGTATTGTATGCTGTTAAAAATTATATCTAAAAGACAACACATTTGTCCTTTTAGGGATTTGTTAATCTTGCATCATTGAAAAACTGAAAAGCATATCCAGTTTGTAAGGGAGTAAGTTATTACCAAACAGTGAAAAAAATCATGTTTTTCAAAATCAAACAAATAAGAATGATTTAATTTAAATCATATTTTTAAATATTTAAACCATATTTTTATAATTTAAATTAATTTGTTGCCTATATAAGTTATTAGACATGAGATGTAAGGTACAGTGTGCACTTTATAGATAGAATTGATTTAATCTTTAATATATTAGAGAATAGGAAATATAACAGTAAGTTTTTGAAAAATCAAAACAATAAATTTTAATAATGGATGTTGTTGCTGTTTTTCATTTGAATTCTATTTTCTTTTACAAATAACAAAACTTGAAATTCCAGTTAAATATACACATTTAAATTTGGGGAAAATTAATTTAAATTTTATTAGTTTTTATAACTTGTACAAATTAAAAAAATTGACTGCATTTTGTTACCCAGTTCAATTAAAAGTTTCAAGTGCAAAGACTTGGTTGAAATTATTCTTTCTGTATAAAAGAATAATTTCAACCAACCTTAAATTCTCAGTCTGCAAATACAGAAGTAACACCAGTTACTTCTGTATTTGCAGACTGAGAATTTAAGAATTTCAGTTCCCTTTCAGTAATTGCATGTTTTTGAAAATATCTTAATAACTTTTCATGCGACAACTACACCTGAAGTATGTTTTCATTGTTGATAAAAAGGTTATTTTTCTTAAATGATTTGTTGTCATGTTTTGCCAATATTTAAAGTAGTAACATTATTTTTCTGTGTAATTGTTTTGTATTCGTTTTAAATTAGATAATTGTGGTTGCAATAATTTTTTCTTTTGTAGGTGTGAATGATCATTACACCAAGAATATTTCAAATTAGGTTAATCTCCAAAAATTTACAAAACTACTTTACTCTTTCTTGTGTGGAAAATAAATACAAGCCTTCTAACTCTACTAGTTATACTTATTTGTTAAGATTAGTAATGGCCAATAACAGATATTGCATTGATCTTGCAAAGCGAGGAACAGCTGGATGTAAGAATTGCAATGCTAAAATTGATAAGGGACTTGTGCGAATTGGGAAAATAATTCCTAATCCTTTTACTGATGCCGGTGGTGAAATGAAGCAGTGGTTTCATGTGAAATGCATATTTGACAAGCTGTCAAGAGCAAGAGCAACAACCAAGAAAATTGAGAGCACTGATGATCTTGAAGGTTGGGACGAGCTGGAAGATGAACATCGTTCAGAAGTTCTATCATGTTTATCAGGTATTTAAATCATTTATATCATTGTCAGAAAGTTTTCTAGCTTTAATGAATTATGTTTACAATAATTAACAGAATCTCCAAAATTTCCTTACAGTATTAACTTGAGACAACACAGTTGAATTATAGTGTTTTGTACAATAGCCAAGGTCACAAGCTTGGATATTTAAAATTTCTGCTTGCAATATTAGATATGAGATACATCTATAAAAGAGCATTGTGATGTTGGATTGCCTGTCTTTGGGGTCTTTAACCCATGATCCACTGATAGCATTTCTATGACCACCTGTCGAGTTTTGAATGCAATGGATCCTGCTGTAATGTACTTTATTACCAATAATTTTCCTTTTGATGTCCAGGCCATCATGACTGGGCATACCACTGTGCAGCAACCTGCGAGTTGTAGATGGTGCAGGTTCAATTCCTCATTGGGTGTATTTCTCTTATGTGTCCATTACTTGACGTTATGTCTTGTATTTGGTGCAGCATGCCCAAATGTGGCCCTTGCTCTATGAATCCCAACTAACCTTTTGATGTAGCTATATAACAGAAGTGCTCAACATGTAGCCTTTGGAGATCTTACATCTATTGACTAAATCAGACTGTAGAAAGTTATTAAAGAAAACTTTTTGGGTATAAAAACATTAGTAGGCTAAATATTATAAAACTCAAATATAAGAATGTTGGTGAAATAAGAAAAAAAAGGTGTAAGTTGAGTTCAAAGACAGACTAGGCACTGCATTATATGTCTGCGAAAGCCAAGTTTCTTTTCCTAGAAGCACTAGGAACCAGTTTTGGACTATGTATGCACCGACCTCTAACTGCAGGTAAAAACAAGAATTTGGGGGATATCTTGAGGATTTCTGCAACAGGAAACAACTGATTCTTTGTGATGAAAAGAAAATGTAACATCTCAAATAATAACTACTAAAATGGATTATTGTTAGCTTCTGCCTCACTCAACTCCTTCCCCCTTCAAACTAATAGATGTAACCCAATTCACAATCTGGCCTGCAGTACTCGTGAAGCTATGCACCCCTGTTATATATTGGCATGTTAAAGACCCTTAGTTTATATATATTGTTGGTGACTGCCATGTCTTAATGGGTTTGTCCACTGCACTAACAAACTGAGTTGTAGTGGGCACAGGTTCAATTCCTGTGAGTTACCCTGGGTGCATTTCCCTCTTGTATTAGTAAAACCTCCCTATGTGTGTATGTAAATTACCTGGTGTCCTGTATTCGATGCAGTTTGGCAGAATATGACCCTTGTGCTATAAAAACAACCGAACTAGTTATACTATCAGCTGCATAAGGAGTTGGCCTATATTCTCCACACAGTGAACATGTTTTAACTTCTATAGGAAGCAAGGTTTAAAACTTGCCATAATTTTCAATATATATACAGGTAAATTACCAAAATAGTTTCTCAATACTAGTTTTTACTGGTGCAAGGAGATAATATAAAATGTTGTCAAAGGTAATAGTTACTTTTGTTTGTAGAAAAAATACATGGCATTATATATATTTCCAATACAGCAGGCATTAGAATTATGAGAAACATCCTTAAGCTTCAATACACAAATAGAAGGCACAACTGAAAATACATAACAGTGGAAAATAAAATTAAAGCATCAAAATAAAATTGTACAGATAAAAGCAATTAAAAAATACTATTGGACAGTGGACACTATTGGACAAACACTATTAAATGCTTTTGGCAATCAAAGCAACAAAAGGCTTTATCTATATAAGGATTTTTCTGTCTTGTATTTGGCACAGCTTAGCCAAATATGGCCCTAGTATATAAAAGCTAACCAACCATATATGGGCAATTCTGCAAGAATGTGTAACTTAGGATTTATTCTGAACTCCCCCTGTTGGTGCACGCTAGTTCGAGCCGCGATTTATGTTCACATTTTTTAATCCTGCCTTCTGTACTGAATGGTTAAAAACCCCTAGTTTATACTTTTGGAGCTACTATTTGGACATGTCTATATCACTCACTGTTTGGACCAAATGTCTCTAGCCTCCCAATAATGAGAGTAAATAGTTCCTAGTCAACAGGTGAGGTGGTCAGCACTCATTTCACAGCTGGTGCAAAGGGGACATGCAGGACTGTTCAAAATTCCAATTCCAATTCTATTTGGATGGATGATAGGCAATCGTGTCTCATTTCTAGTCTAAAAGCAGCCACAGCCTTTTCTCCTGAGTGATCAGGCAGTTGGAGAATGCTCTTTCCATGATTTATTCTGAACTCCCCTTGTTGGTACGCGCAAGTTCGAAGTATCCTTCTTAGTGTTCTCAGAATTCATGAAATGCTCATTTTTGTCATCTACTTCTTGGTTGATTAAAAATTGTTTAATTTTAGCCTCCATTATTTTCCTTTGTGCGCCGCAAAAAAAAGATTTTGCCAGTTTACCTGAATAAATTTGCCCCCCTGGATGACGCTCATGCACCCCTTGGGATCAAATTGTGGGTGCGCCCCACAGTTTGAGAACCACTGGTCTAGAGTGTACATATGGCCTTGCTATAAGTAGTTATATGCCGAATGTATATGTGTGAGGCGTAATGTGAACCCTCGTCCTGTGGTGCACCAGGGTAGACCCAAGTGGTTCGCAATTCCTCCCTTGTAATTTTTTCAGAATAGTTTCCCAGGGTATTTCCTTGATTTCAACATTAAATTCTTTTATGGTTTATCAGTGAGAGCCAAATGTAATGAGATCAAGCAATATTGTAATTATCTAGTATATTTTACCCAAACTTGAAGTACTTTTTGATTTTAAAATGTATTTAGGTTTGTAATGTGAAAATAAAACATTCAAAATATTTTCAGGGTAAAAAATTAATCCTGTAGTTGGGTTTCTGATTGTTTTGCAAGGTACGAAAAGCCATAATATTTGCCAATGTAAATATATTTAATATATTTATATTAGAAATACTATTTTTACTTTACTATTATATTAACCATAATATTTGTTAATATAATAGTAAATGTAAATATTAAAATGACATGAATGCCAAGCATAAATTTATGGAACATCTACATGTTTTAATCCTTTGTTAGAATTTTCATCAAATTTGCCAAGTAAGAAAACACCTCAAAAGAAAGCAGCTAAGAAGAATTCTGCAGAAAAAGAAGAGGAAGATTCTGATAATCCAGGTATAAATATTATGTCAATGCTATCTTTATTTTCTTAGCTTTGATAATTACACCAAAAGATATTGTTTCATGTTATCTATTTATCTTACTATGTCCAGTGATCAATTTATTCATATTGATTGGTTGATGAATGGCTTTATTATGTGGACGCATCTGTCAACCAATCAGCACTGTACCTTTGTTCTGTTTTCAATTAAGAAAAATTGATTTACTTTTAGCTCCAAAGTTTAGAATTCTGGTTATGCGTCAAAAGATATATTTATTTTCAAAAGATAGTGTTGTAAAGTAAGGAGTTCAAATAGCTATTTTGATATTTTGCAGCTGATGAAGAGAAACTATTCCGCTTTGAGTTATAAAATGTTAAAATTCTGAATAGCATGAAATGGTAACTTGCTTTTTTCCAAAACATATTATATTGTAAAGTAATAATGTAACACAATTTCAGTTTTTCTCTAAGTGGAGTTTATAGGGCATACATATATAACTTCATGCTGATGCACCTGTACATTGTACTTAAAACAGTGGAGTTCACATTACAATAATTAACTTTAGAACTAAATCTGATCAGCATTTCTACTTACCTAATGGCCATCAACTTTTGATGACATCTTAACTGTAGTCTTAAATAGTTTTCCAGCTGGTGTCAAAGAGTACATCACTAAATTAATTAGTGATTGATACTCTTATGAATTATCTAAAACTGTACAATTACTTGTGCTATCCTTATAGTTTAAACTTCTATTTTAAAACTGTAAACAATTTTCATGCCAATTTTTTTCAGGTACAATGTTATGTTGAAAAGACCTTTGATATAAGATGATAATTTTAATTAAAAAGATACGAGACTGGTATAATGAAAGCAAAAAGATGCATTTTTTAATCAGCAACTACTCCTTGAAAATTGTGAGTCTCATAATTGATTTTCTTCATTAGAGGATAAGAAATTAATCATTTTGATGTTGAGCAGTAAATTTACAAACAATCTGCATGTTTATACAAATTAATAGTTATGTAGAATTGATTTTACCCTATTAGGGCCAAAACTATTCAATTTATACACGAACAACATTCCTTCAGATGACTCCTCAATGCTCTGCATGTTTGCAGATCATATGACAATACTAGCAAGAAAGCATGATTTTGAAAATGTTAGCTCACTCTTACAAATTACCTCTATGCACTTGAGTCTTGGTCAATTGATTGGAAAATTTAGATTAATATGTACAAAAGCCAAGGTGTACTCTACTAGGAAGAGGAATCTTCCTCCTCTGAACTCTTTGGAAATATCCCTTGGTAATTGTACTTATCTAGGTGTCATGAAGACTCTAGATTAACTTGGAAAATGCATGTTAATTCCCTGAGGAATAAATTCCTAGCTGCTAGAAACATTATAAATCCCCTAATTGCTAGGAACTACAAACTTTCTATTAAAAACAAGATGCTCATCTATAAAAACCATGACCAGTAGTTAGCTATGTCAATTATGTCTAGAGGTATGCAGCAAAGACCAATATTAAAAAACTTGAAACTCTTCAAAATTCCCATTCCTGATAATTTGTATTAGCCTGTTTCTATCAGAACCTTAAAATTCATGAAGACCTCGTGGGTGTGCTGGAACTCAGAAAGTGCTACACTATATTAGCCCTTAAACTCTTTCAAATATTGGAACAAATTGATTATATGATACCGCAAATTCCCAGAAACGACTTTCATCAAACAATAAATGGTAAAAAGCTAAGAGCCATTCTTAATATGTAACTTACATAATTAAATTAACTTTAGCTATTCATTATCTTTTCCTTTTATCATTAATTAAGCCCCATTATCCCAGACTCTCCTTTGGCAAGTTAGATCGTCATACAACGAATGAAAAGCCAATACCAGATGACCAACCATACTGCAAGATGAAAATATCTGAGCTCTCATTGGTTCCCAACTTCTAAGCCTCAGTCGACAATAATGATTATGAAAACTCAATGCTGTTCAGTTTCCTAAAGTTCACTGGAGATGGAGGGGCTTTGGCCCAAGTTCTCCCACCAAAACATCTACTCTTGCTTGCTTTTACCCTACATTACATTTAACAATTAAATAGCCACATCTGCAAGTAGAAAGAGTCCTATGAAGCATATCAGTCAAAAGTCAACCAAGGAATAGTGGAGGTTGGAGAATGTATCTCTCTATATATGTAACCCCTCAGGGGGTTAAAAGTAAATTTGTTTACTCATTTGTTTCTGAAATTTTAATACTCTTTTAAGTTTGTTTAATTGAGTTTGTGTTTCGTTTGAATGTTTTAAATTTATAAGCAATATGTTTGTTGAAACTAATTGTAATTTTTAAATTTTAGATGAGAAAGCAACACCAGGGCCTGATGATACATTTAGACAGTTTCGAAAAATTTGTACTGAAATTACTAATAATCCCAAATACACTGATAAAACAGCTATTGTCACCAATTTCTTTACAAAAGGACATGATGGCGGTTTGTATATTTCTGTGTAGAGTAGTATTTTTTCTCTGAATATGTAGTACTTTCTTTCTAGTAGTCTGGATATAGTAGTATTTTCTTGCTCTGAATAAAATTTAGTATTAAACATTAGCTATCTGCATTAAATTTTAACGCATTAAAAAATAAAAATTGATAAGTTACTCAGTTAACTTAATATTTCCTCTTTTTAGTTTTCTTAAATAATATGTTTTACTAAATATCATTTTAATATTGAAGTAGTAATATTCTATAGCTAGTGTAATATTGTATTATAGTAAAAGTAGAATTGGTTCTTTTTTTTGTATTGAAAGTCTTAAATAATTTTGTTGATTCCTAAAATTACTCTTACCCACCACATTTTAGTATTGAAATAATTGCATTAAATCAGGATATCTTGTTAAGATATTTCTATTTTAGAACTTAATCTATTTATGCATTGATGTAATATTTTTGTTATTTTAGAAAGTTTTAAGGGGAATTTATACTTATGGGTAAAGATGCTCCTTCCAGCAGTTGAAAAGCGAATTTATAATCTGCAAACCACCCAACTCATCAAGATATTTAGTAAAGTGAGCTTTTTCAATTGTTTTATATCTTATAAATGAAAATTTCTGGTTTCATAATATTTTACACCCTTTTCATAGTATATATTTTTATGTGACCAAAAATAAATGTATGAAAATTCTATTGTATTTACACTGCTGGCCACCCAAATTGCAACACCAAGAAAGACAAGAGATATCACAACAAAATTTATTTTGTAGATAACATGTTGACCAAGTATCAAATGATTAAATTTATAGACTTCTGTGAAGTGTGGTTCCTGCCAAAATCAGTAGCCAGAGTAGCCGCCATTGTTGGAGATCACCGCTGCCACACGCCTCGGCATTGATTCAAAGAGACTTTGGATGTGTTCTTGGGGTACAGCAGACCAAGCAGCTTCCACACGTTGCCAAAGTTGATCTGGTGTGGCAGCTGGGGATGTATTCTGGGTCAATCGTTGAGCAACCATGGACCACATGTT
Organism: Meta bourneti; assembly: GCA_933210815.1. Taxonomy (NCBI): domain Eukaryota; kingdom Metazoa; phylum Arthropoda; class Arachnida; order Araneae; family Tetragnathidae; genus Meta; species Meta bourneti. Next base: position 72,197,870 of record OW119927.1, on the reverse strand, counting down.
TTCTATCGGCGAAAGATCCGGAGAGCGAGCTGGCCAGGGAAGCAATTCAATCTGGCGATTGACGAAGAACCCTTGGACAATGCGTGCCACATGTGGTCGCGCATTATCCTGTTGAAATATGGCTGTGGGCAAGCCCTGAAGGTAAGGAAGGACAACTGGCTCCAACACCTCGGAGATGTAGCGCTGGCTGTTTAAAGTACCGGCAATGCGTACTAGAGGAGTGCGAGAGTGATATCCAATACTGCCCCATACCATAATACCCGGTGCAGGACCAGTGTGGCGGTGCATAATGCAGCTGTTCAGCATCCTCTCTCCACGGTATCTCCAGACTCGAATCCGACCATCGTGGTATTGCAGACAGAAGCGTGACTCGTCAGTAAAGACAATTTCATTCCATTCTGCCGTCCACATCCTTCTTTCATCGCACCATTGGCGGCGGAAACGTATGTGGTTCTGCGTCAAGGGTAGACGAAGCAATGGACGTCTTGCGGACAGACCACTCTGCTGTAAACGGCGTCGAATGGTACGCGCAGACACTGGATGATGCGGTACAGACTGAATGTGCTGTGCTATGGTTCGTGATGTGGCTGAGCGATCCGTCACTGTCATACGCACAATATGCCTGTCATCACGTGAAGTGGTGCACTGAGGTGGATGCGATCGAACACGTCGGTCCGTCGTACCCTCCTGCATCCAACGATCACATATCCGCATTACAGTTGTTTGGTTTCGTCCAACACGACTACCGATTTCCCTGAAAGATAATCCACAATCTCGGTAGGCCACTATCCTTCCTCTGTCGAACTCGGATACTTGATCAAAAGATGATCGCTGTTTTCTACGAGGCATAATTGATCTCGTTTTTTTGAAAAAACCACAAGAAAAACACAATTGCCGTACTTGAAATCGTCGAAATCTCCAAGCCTTAAATAGCGCTTTGAAGTGGTGCCACAGGCGCGCGTGATGTGCGTCTGCGCTGAAATTCTAATCATTTGCATATATCACCTCCGCTATTACATGTTGTAAATTTCATATTATTTGCATGCTTCCTTCAGGGTGTTGCATTTACGGTGGCCAGCAGTGTATTAACTCAAAATTATCTTTTACATATTTGTGCTTTAAAAGCTTAAAGTTAGTTAAATTCATTAATACTAGAGTACTTAAATATGTTTGGTTATTATATATCATGTTACTCATTCAATGATACAAGTAATATTTGAATTATATTCAAACTATTTGTGTGTATACACATAAATTTTATGCTTACCTACATAAAGGTGGGCATAAAATTTATATTTTGAACTCATAGGATTTATTGCTGGATTACATGCTTTCCTGTAATTCTAATGTTCTCACCATATGTTCCCAATAGTTTTGGCCAACAATGGGGTGGGAGTGGTTTTGTATCCAAGATGAGATGACCCATCACACAGTTTGAAATCGATTATTTCATTCATTTGACCTGTAGTTTATCGATTCTTTTGTATGTGATAGAACTGATGAGGACAATGGACAAAACAGATAAGTTGAACTGCATGGACTGTGTACTGTTCTCTTCAATAAGTGCAAATTGGATAACACCTTTATTTACACTGTTTACATTTTTCATAGCAGCAATAACCTTTTCTTGTCCTCATGCTGTGAAGATAGTCTTAAGAGTTGCCTTGTATAGAATTAGTAATGGTTTTAAATCCTTCCTCTCAGGATATGACAGAAAACCTTAACCCCTCTAATTTGATTACTTTCTTGGTCACCTGGGCTCAGTGGGTTTGTCCACTGCTCTAGAAACCCGTGAGTTGTAGGTTCAATTCCTTCCAGGTTCTATTTGTCCCTGGGTGTATTTATTTCTTCTGTGTCAGTAAAACTTGATTGTTTGTGTTTGTCCATTACTTGGCATTGTCCTGTGTTTGGTGCAGCTTGGCCAAATATGGCCCTTATGCCATAAAACTCAATGCAACCAAGAAATTTAATTGTTTCCATTAATGCCAATATGAAACAAATCCTACTGTGAGAACTGAGCCCACAGTAATAGGTTAAGATGAGAACTTGAAACAAGTAACTTTGAACTCAGTTCTAAAGTGTTGTCACAGTGGCTCAATGTGTTTACCCCACTGCAAGCTGTAGGCAGTGCAGGTTGATTCATCCCATGGTGTATTTATCTTCTGTGTAAGTAAAATTTTCCACCTGGGTGTATGTCTATTACTTGACATTGTTTGTCCTGTGTCTTGCACAGCTTGGCCAAATATGACCCTTGTGCCACAAAACCCAACTAATCCTAAAGAAATCGATTGTTAGCGAATTTAAAATTCATTGTGATTAATTTAAGAGTACATGATATAACAAGGTGTTACTGTACTTAGCAAGTTAATTATCCAATTAAATACCACCTTTTATATATATATATATAAATTTTCCATCCTATCTTATAATTGAATTAAATCATGCACATAAATGTAATTTTTAATGTTCTATTTTAACAATTTTGTTATAATTTTTCTTAATTTCGAGTTTAAAATTGTTTTTATGTAGCTATCATTAAAATTACCAAATACTTGATTTGTGTGTTGCTTTAATAAATTCTTTTACATTAGATTTTCAAGGTCCCACATGAACTAATGCTTGAAGATTATGAGAAGGTATTTTGCTTTATTTCATTCTCATGTATGCTTTATTTTATATGCATTTGATAAAGTAATGAAGACCCATGATGTGAAGAAAATCTGAGTAGTTTTCTTACAACTTTAATGATTGTTTTCTTTATGAAATGAATAGTTGACTTGAAAGCAAATATTACTAGATGATTTCTGACAATAAACGCATAAAACGAAGGATAATGTGTGTTATACCATGTTTTAAGTGTATTTATTATCTACATGGTTAATAATTTTTTATCATTTTGTGTATTATTTTAGGGAGAAATTGCTGGTGATGTATCTGAAACAGTGAGAGTATTTTTTGAGCAATCAAAATCCTGTTCACCAATAAAAAAGAGTACTTTATACTTGCAGCAGGTTTGTTAACATTGCTATATCTTGATTTTTATAAAGTATTAGCGTCATAAATTAAAATAAGTGATGTATTTTATACCCAGAATTTTGTAATACATAATATATATCGCTGCAAAACTAATTAACCCTCTAAGTTTTAAGAGCTTGGTAATATTGTTTTACTGTACACCACATGCTTGAGCAGCTATTGATTCAACAAGTTTCATTATAAAATTGGATTCTATTGAAATCTACTCAATAGTCAAAAAACTAAATGTATCATTCTAAAAAGGTACAGTTAATTTCCAAATATCTGAATTGACAAAAGCAATGGCACAAAATATTGATTAAAAACTGCATGCCAGTCGGAGGAAAGCGAATTTTAAGTAAATCTTTGCTGATTTTGGAATAATATCATGGTTATAAAATATTCTAACTATGACATTTGAAAGTTGGAAATTTTTGTCTGAAGTGTTCGAGATTGTTTACTTTACGAGTTGAAACTATGCTAATTTGCTATCTCGAACATTCAATTTCTTTTTTAAAAAAGCTGTAAACTGACCTTCCCTTGTTTGAAAAATTATAATAGAATAACTTCGTTTCATCTGTACTGCAGACATTTAATTTTAAAACAAGTTGTTATATCACATGTGGAATGAAATTTTCTAGAAAAATATATTTGCTTGAAGAGAAATTGATCATGTATATCTTGTCGGTGTGATTTGTCTGCCTTTCATGGTGGAATTCAGAAGTATCACATTCCTGGTGCAAGAATTCTAGAAGTAAAAAAATATTGATAAAAAAGCTGCAACAATATGTCATTTTTAAAGGAAATGAACTTAAAGGGATTCAAAACTCAAAAATAGACTTCTGTAATAGTCATCTGACTCACCTTTTGTAGTTTTGTCTTACACTATAATGTGATGTATGTGGAATATGGATTATATGGATGGATAAAGCAGGCATACATATTTTGTCCAAAGTAAATTGTAGAAGCTATAAAAGTGTCTAAATGAAGTTTAAAAAAAAAATTTCTGCTGACTTATATTTTTTCTATATTTGCATTTTCTATGCTATTTGTATTTTCTGTGATAGAGGAAAGTGATTTTTCGGATCACATTCAATCAATTTTATATTATTTCAACCCGAGCAATGCCAGTAAGTCTGCTAGTGAAGAGATCAAATTCGCTTCTGATAATTTACATAGAGGTTTCAAAAGCTCATTAATCATTTAGTAAAGTTAATTTAGTAAATTAATTATACTTTAATTGATAATATAAGAATGAATGCATTTTTATATCATACATTAATATTAATTTGGCTTTGATACTTAGAGCTCTATCTTACTGAATCTAAGTTCAACATGTTTAATCATTAGTTTATCATTAATCATTAGAAACAAATTTATAAATGTTTAAAATATTTATGTATTTTTATTTAGACCATTAAGATTGCATTGATTTGAATGCAATTGATAGAAATTTTGTTTAGCTTAAAAAGCACTGTCAAATAGTTTATATATGTCAAAAAGTACCTATTTGATTGGATTTCCTTTTACACTTGAAAGGTGGATGACTTTTTAGCCGAGCTATCTAAAACTGGACAAGAAGTTGAACAGACACATATTCTTACCAAGGTTGCTAAAAAGTATGTTTTTGAGTTTAAAGTAATTTAGTGGACTCTATAAAATTGTTAGAATTTCTTCTTTTTACTTCACTATTTATAATATTTGCTTATAATGTCAGATATAACTAGTATAAATTAATCATACATCAGGTAAAAACATGTGTTTATATAATGTTATTTTAATTATGTTTTTATTTAGTTACCTTATTTTTTCGATTTCACCCAATATTTCATTATAATGATGAATAGATAAAATAAATTCGAATTTATGAAGTCCAAATCATGAAATATGTTTTATTGATATTTGTTGCTGTGAAGTATTTATACAAGGGAAATTTTTTTTTCCTAAATGGAAAATGGTACACACCCAAATACCTTTTTATTAGAAACTTGTTAGCATGTATGTGTATAAGTAGTTTTGTTATCTACATGCATTATATAAATTTAGAAAACATTCCTAAACATAATTAGAATTACTTCACTTATTTTAGAAAAAAAATATATGTATTTTACATATCTTTTTATTTTTAGGTGTACAGGAAATGATTTGAAATATTTTGTGCGCTTCATCAAACATGATCTTCGCATCAATGCGGGACCTAAACACATGTTAGTATTTTGCCATTTTAAAACTTTTTGTGTTATTTTAATTGTTTTAGTATATAGATGAATTTCCAAATGGTGGATATTTGTGAGACCTATAATTCTGTCCACTGGCTCTGCTACATATTACGGTGTATTTCACATGAGAAATGTAGGTGTCTTTGTGCATGTTAACTCTTCAGTCATTACTTATATTTGCTATTCATCTTGATTGAGTTCCCAGGAACAGATGCATTATTCATTGGAAGCCATTGCATTCCTCTCAGATGCTTGTGAACTGATCCTCTGAATTTGCTGATTGAACACCTTACCCATGCTCTGCTTGTACATTCCACACATGCTTTTCTTTCCTGATTTCCTTCAGAATTATCTCCTTGGCACATCTTAAGGTATATACAGGCTTCATGAACCTGAATTACTATAGTGATCTTTTTCATGGGGTTGACTGCTTCTGGTAAACACAGGGGTCGCAACTCCAGGATGCACAAGCGAACTTTCTCTACTTCTCTCCATCCTTTTCATAATTACTTGACATTGTCTGTCTTGTGTTTGGTGCAGCTTTGCCAAATATGACCCTTACTCCATGAAACTCAAAACCAACCTTCAGGACGGATTGTAGACTGGCGCCAACAGTTGTGTAGCTTCAGTGTATCATTAATTCAACTACCTACCTCTCCTGACCTCAACCTCCACGCAGCTTGGATGTCTCCTCCCTGGTGTCCACTGTCTGCAATTCATGTTCATGTATTATATCTTTATAAATCCTTTTAAAGTCTTAACCACAAGGCCCTTGCCTACTTTGTTACGTTATACATTAATTGTTAGTGTAAATATTGTTTGTTTTCTACCTAGTATTCCATAGATTATTTGCTCAATTTTTGGCAAAGAAGTGTAGTATAATTTAAGTATTTGCTGCATTCATGATTGTATAAAATTTTTTTTACAGACTTGGAGCTCTTAATCCAACTGCTTATGAAGCTTTTCAGGCTTCTCGAGATCTTAAAGCGATTGTGAAGCGTTCTATAAAATCAAATAAATCGGGAAAGGATGACCAGTTAGATATAAAAGTATCTCTGATGACACCTGTTCTTCCAATGTTGGTAAATATGAAAATTTGATGTTTGAAAGTTTCTACATTTACTTTTCCATTAAATAATATGCAGCCAATTGATCTGTAATTGGGGTTTAACACAGTACAATAATTATCAGACAGGTGACTGCATCCTCAATTGCAGTTCTATTCAGGTAAAAAACAAAACTTACTTTATAAGGAAGGGCATGTCATTTCAAAATTCCTTAAGTTTTAATTTTGTAGCAACTCTGGACTTTTCTGGATATATTTTTATACAGAACATAAGTGCAGAATTATAATAATTTGCTTTCTAGTTATGTTATCCAATTGATGTTTAAAACCAAATTGGCAGAGATAATTTAACCTGATTTTAAAGGTCACAGAATTGGTGTTGCGTTTTTATTTTCGATGATGCAAGATTTAAATTATTCGTTTTCTAAAAAACACTTAAAATGTCAGATTATTTGTAATTGTATTTTATTAATTATAATTTTAGAAATGTGTACTTGTACTTTACTTGTCTAGATTTGATTTCTTTTCTCTCAGTTCAAACAAACATTCATTTTTTACATTGTACTAACCTGCAATCTTTCTTTTGATCAATGATGTATAAAATACATGCACATAAAATGAAAGTTCTTGCATGCAAAATCTACTATGCAATGAAAGTGAATGTTCAACATCGTACTATACCAGAGACCCACAGAAAACTGATCTGTTAGTTATTGTAAGTTTTTATTTTTTGGACATTTTTGTAACTTCATTCTTTTGTTACTTTTCTCACTTCAAGGTTTGTCCAAACCTGGTTTGTTTAACAAATATAAAGCTTAAATGGTCTCAAGTTTTTAAACATTCGTAGCTTATTGTCATTTTATAAAATTTATTTAACTTTCTACTTTTTAATGGCTTTATTTATAATTATATTTGTAGGCAATGGCTTGTAAAGATATCGAAACCCCTTTCAAAAAATATCCTGAAGGATTTTACGTTGAACTAAAGTATGATGGTGAAAGAGTTCAACTTCACAAAAGAGGAACTGAGTTCAGTTATTTCAGTCGTAGCTTAAAACCAGTGATGCCTCACAAGGTATATCCTAGAAATCTATGAAATTCTGAAACATATATAATAAAATTATTTAAAGAAATTGGTTATAAAATCTAATGTCTTGTAACATCCTGTATTATAATTACTTCCAGAACAATGTTTTTTGTAATTTATAAAAAGTTAGTATAATTGACAAATATGTAAAATCTGTTTAGAATGTTTACCTTACAATACTTTTTTGTCTGCTAATAAATATGTTCAAATGAATTACCAGTTTCAAGTTGTAGCTTTGAATATTGAATTTTATCTTGATAATATGTTGAAAGTACAAAAACCACCTTGGCCCCAATATGTTAAATGGAGAAAATAAAATCTTCAAAAAAATTCTTTGAAGTAACATTAAACATTTAAGCCTCATTCATGTATATATTGATTTCTTATTCGTGAATAAACTAAAAAATATGTTGAGTTACCTTCTAGAGATATTTTTAAAATTATAATTAAATTCATTAATTATATCCTGCAATATGTATCATATTTTTAAACATTATTTAATTGATTATTACACTTGTAAATCTATAATTAGTACATTTTTATCATTCAATATATTTTTTCAAAGGAGCGGTTTTTAAATGTCTTGCAGAAAAGGAACCTTCTTTTCAAAAATCTCTTCTTAGATGTAATGTATAACCTGTTTAACTTATCATTTAACGAAGTACTCCAAATTAGAACCAAAGAAATATTAATTATTAATCATGACTGATAATTTTAAGTAGATTGATTATTAATTAATATATTGTACACTAATTAAGGATTTTTATGGCATTTGTTGTATTAAAGTAATAATTTATTAATAGTAAATTATATTTTTTATATAGGTTGCTCATCTTAAAGATTACATTCCAAAAGCCTTTCCTTATGGAAATGACCTCATGCTGGATTGTGAAATTCTTTTAGTCGATAATGTGGGTAATCCCTTGCCATTTGGAACATTAGGTGCCCATAGAGTAAGCATATTGGTTTTCCAAGTTTTAAAATAAAAGTTTTTAATTTGTAAGAAATTTGTTTCATTTTATATTACTAGTATTTTAAAATTTTTGTTAATCCATATCAGTGTGAGAAACTGGTCGCTGACACTGGCAAATACAGCCAGTGTTGAACTCAATAAATCAGCTTCTCGGGGGCACATTTTCTTTAGGTGTGTACAGGCTTCATGACCCAAGGTACTGCAGTGATCTATTCTTTACCCATGGGGTTAACTGCCTCTGGTAAACATGGGGTTCGCGACCCTAGAATACCCAAGTGATCTTTGCTTTCCTCTCTTTTCACAATTCATTGTCTTGTGTTTGGTTCAGCTTGGCCAAATATGGCCCTTGTGCGATGAAACCCAATTCAACAAGTCAGATTGCAGAATTCATTCTGTTATTACATGTTCTGTTTGTTGCTACTCTGCACTGTCATTTCCTGATATGATTACTCAGTGGCACCAAGTAGGACACTAAATGGCCCTTAAAATAAACTAGCTAACACCTTCAATGTAGGTGTGCATGAAAATCTTTTATTCAGAAGAAAAAATGATTAGCTTAGTATGATGTTAGATTAGTTTAGAAATGATTCGTTTAGTAAGGAGTGCCTGTGACTGTTTTGCAGAAAACAATCTAATATAAATAAACACCTATTGTATATGAGCAGTTGCAATCCCTTGTCCTTATCAAGGACATTGCACATTTGAAAAATCACATGTACATCCAATGTAAAAATTGATACAGAGGAAATGAAAGTAGGCTACTCCTGAAATAAAGAGTAAGCAATACTTTTGCCGGACAAATTAGTTCTGTACAAAATTTATTTTTTAATGAATCTAATTTAAAAAAATTTTGATTTAGTTTTTCAATGAATTGATTTAATACTTGCTACTATGCTTTCTTCTGTTATAAATCGTATTATTTTATTTTTACTTTGTAGAAAACAGCATTTAAAGATGCGACTGTGTGTCTATTTGTGTTTGACTGCCTTCAATTCAATGATGAAAATATGATGCACAAGTAAGTTTAAAACATTTGAAGCACGCACTATGATATGCACTGTCCACTTTTCAAAATGTTTTTTTTTGTGATACTGCAATGCTGGTTTTGATATTTCTTTTAAGATCTCTAGTTCAGAGAAGAAAAATTTTGGAAGAAAATATGAAACCTGTTGAGAAACGTGTGCTGTTTTCTGAATTAAAAGAAATAAATGTAAGTTTTCAAGCATTGTTTTTATTCTGTTTAATGCTGTGTTTATTTAGATTTTTCTTTTGAAAATTGCAAAAAATTAATAAATAGAAATATAACAAAGCTTTATTTTCCTGATAATTTTTCTACAGTGTTAATAAAATAAATATTTTTAATGGCATAAATATAAAATGCTTACTTTACAAATTACTTTGGATATCTCTTCACATGAGAATGAAGGTAAATTGGTATGGTTAAATTGACAAGTGTATTGTAATATTGTATGCATTTAAAATAAGTAAAGATGGTAATCTGACTGATTAGACTGTTGGAAGCTTCTGCGACAGGCAATGCTGAAACTGGATTTCTTGAGGGGTATGGTGACTGATTACTACAGCATTTCTTTTTTATTTTTGATAATGTCAATGCTCTGCTAATGCTTCCAATTTAATGCTCTGCTACTAGCAAAGTACCAGACATGCAAGGTTAACTACCAGAGACTCATGTTTATATCAGAACAAAGCCCTGAAAAAGAAGTAGAATCAAATGATCACATGAGTTTTCCTAGTGATTGTTGTATGGTGACCAAATACTAGATTCTATGTTATTTCTTGTATTGTAGGTTCCCAAACTCAAGGGAGCCACAGTAGCCCAGTTGGAAGAGTAGTAGATTAGCAACCAGAGGGTTGCGAGTTTTAAACTCGATCTAACCAATGACCATCATATATGTGGGGGCTGGTGCATGTTAAATCTTTCATTGCCTCAAAAGGCCTCATGTTGGTGTGGAAGTTTGGAGTGTGGGGCGCTAGCTCAGATGTTGACCTCGTCATCTGACTGGCTCAAAATTACTAGGTTTTGTTTTTGTATCTTTCCCTTCGAGATTGACCCTTTCCCTTGGACCATCGCCAATAGCCCATTGTGAAGCTTCAGTGTAATACAACTACCTACCTACTACATACCCAAAATCAAGGGCACGCAAAGTTAATGAATCAGACTTGGGTTTCTTCAGAACAAAACACTGCCGCTGAAGATTAATTGAATAAAACGATCACAGTAAGTTTCTCAGTGATAAATCTTAAGACAAGTCTTCCAAGCTTCTGAAACATTAGTAACTGCACAATCCATGAGTTACAGTCCGTGGTATTTCAGCATCACATCACCCCCACTTCATGTCAGAATGTCATGCATGTTACTCCATTAGTTGCCAAGGAATAACTAAATTTGCCGATGCTCATATGGTGTGACAAATCATGCTTATGAATCTATCAAACCAAAGAATATTTAAGAGGCCTTTGGTAGTTTTAGGAGATTTTTGCAAAGGACTGGATATTTTAGAGTGCCCTTAAAAATGAATTTGGAGTCTTACACTTTGTATAATACTGTATCTAATAGAACAATACAATTTTTCAGCAAAAATTAACACCATATTACTTCAACTTCTGTCCAGACCTGGTTTGATATAAAAGTTAAATTGGAATAAGTGGGAATGCTGAATTAATCTACAAGTGAAAAAGCTCCTTTATCCCTTCTGAAAGCAGTTCTACCCTCAGGGGCACACCTCTTTCAAGTGTGTATAGGCTTCATGGACCCTATCTTTTTGATAGTGTCTCCTAGTGATATTTTTTCTCAAGGGATGTATTGTCTGTAGTAAACGCGAGGGTCGAGGTCCTGGCAAAAGTAATCGTTTTTTGCTTTCATCCCACTACTCTTGATATCCAATTCCTCTTTCCCTTTCTCAACAGGGCCACAGTAGCCAGGTTGGAAGAGTAAAGGATTAGCAACCGGAGGGTTGCGAGTTCGAATCTAACCAAAAGGCTGTCGTATACAAAGGGGCTGGTGCATGTTAAATCTGTTGTGGCCTCAAATGTCCTCGCGTTCCCCTGGTGTGGAAGTTTGGAGAGTGGGGTGCCAGCTCAGGTGTGACCTTGTCATCTGGACCTGTTTCAAAATTATATGGTGTCCTTGGATTTTTCCCTTCGGGTTTGATCCCGGACTGTCGACAATAGCCCATTGTGTTGCTACGGTGCGACGTCAAATACCTACCTACCCTTTCTCAACATTTTTACTTGGCCTTGTCTTGCATTTGACACAATATTTTTCTTGTATACCTATGCTGCTGCAAATGAGTAGAAACATTACCTAGAACAGTTAAAATAGTCATTGAAATTACTTGTGATCTAGGAATGGTTGGTTTGTCGCTCTTCTTTCAGTTTTGTTGCTCAGGATTAATTAGTCTAGTAGACATGCAGCTTTTATCTAATAAGATATTGATTTTGGTAAGCATGTATTCACTTTTCAGCCTATCTGTTAAATTACTTTTGCAATAATGTATAGTTTGGCTCCTGGGAGTTGGCAGAGTTTTGAACGAACCTATTAGTTAAGTTAAGGGGCTGGTTGTAAAGTTAACAAATCACTTCTACAATTGTCATCTTTAATGCAGATTCTGGTTCCAAATCTATAGTTTGGCACCAAAAAAGTCACAGTAGTAATAAGGTGTTGAAAGTAAAACCATTTACTGTGATCATGCATTTATGTATGGCAGCTTTCTAATAAAATTTCACACCTTTACAAAAATCGACTGACCCAAGGTTGACTGCCTCCTTGTCAGAGACATACTTATATCTGGCTCAAAGTATTGGATATTTTATAATTTGACATTTTTTCATAGAGGTAAGCAACTTTTTTCCATCAAATTCGTTACTTTTGCTATGAATATAAATAAATTTTGAATTTATTTTTCACAAATTTTGACAGAAAATAAATAAATCATAATTTGGTTTACAGAACAGAAGGGATCTTCAAGTTATTGTTGACTCTGTAATTGATCAAGGTTTGGAAGGCATTGTTATCAAGGCTAAAGATGTAAGTATAAACAATGAAACTCTTGTAAATTTGTTACTCTAGATCAGGGGTGTCAAACTGGCGACCCTCAGGCTGCATGTGGCCCCAGAGGTAATTTTTTGTGGCCCATGATGCTCTGAAATAAAATGAAAACAGGAAAATATGTTATAAAGAAAATAGCACTTAGGGGAGATCGAGGCAATACCTTACACACAATTTCGTCATGTTAAAAATGTGAGCAACTATTTTCGTCCATGAAATTAAATAAACGGTCTACAAATCAGGATTAACTGATAAACATCTACCTGCCATAATGAAGATTGTCTGTTCTCAGTCTTTGAATCCAGATATTGGAAAACTAGTAGGAGCGCTGGCAAGTTTCCGGTAAAAAAAAATTAATTTTAGTTTTATAAATACATTAAATTAAATAAACGTTTAAATAAAAGCAATTATATAGCAATATTATAAATTATTACCCTAAATTCACTTAATTACATAATGTGTTTTAATTATCCTATCCATATTTCAGAATCCTCACTTCAAAATATAATTTTAAGAAAATTTGTAAATGTGATGTGGCCCGCGTGAATCTTACCAGTTGCATTAAATGGCCCATGTTTTAATTGAGTTTGACACCCCTGCTCTAGATCAATATGTTTGAGATTCTTTAGAATGAAAGGTAAATTGCCTTGACATATGGTCTAACCAAATTAATATGGTCTCTTTTAGAGGGTAATATTGTTTAAATTCACCCTTTAAATTTGGAACTTGAATTTTAAGTTTTATACTTGTAGGGTGTTTATGAACCCGGTAAAAGGCATTGGCTAAAACTCAAGAAAGATTACTTGAAAGACAAACATGGCGAAGGGATGGCTGATTCTGCTGATCTGGTTGTTCTGGGTGGTTACTATGGCACTGGGAGAAAAGGTATTTCTTCAAATCTTGCATTTATTATTGGACATGTTTCTTTTAATATATGTGAATATTAAAAAAAGTGTTTTTGCTTCTGTTTTCTATGAATATCAGATATGAGGGATTTTTAGTGTAAACAAACCAGATGGAACAATATTTCACTTCCACTACCCAAATGCTCTTACGTGATACATATCAGTTACCTTAAATTGTACTATTTTGTCATTTTGATGTTTAATCTAATATGTTGACCAATTAACTATCATATAATTCGGAATTCATTTCTTGGAACTTTTATTGGCAAAATGCTGAAACCATATTTTAAAACCTATGCAACATTTCTTGTTCGTATTCCCAAGTGAAAACTCCTAATATGTTTCTTCTGTTTAAAAATATATTTTTCATTCTGAATAAAAAGCAAACTTATATGGAGCTTATAATAATTTTTTTAATGATAATGTTGATTTAAAGTTGATAGTATAGCAGCTTATCAGGCCAGCTATATAAAAATCAAATCTCAGGACGAGACACAACATTTATTTACAGACAAGAAATGAAACTGTACACATCTCTAAATGGACAACAGAATGATTTCCCTCTTGCTTATCAGAACAGAAAAAAGTCGGTAGCACTTTCAAATGGGGCACATGTGAAGAGAGCATGATCATTCGTCCTAGGAAACAGCTGATAAACAGTTCCTCGTTCCATTCGGGGAGAAGAGAAAAACACTGGTGTGTTCTGCTAGAATAGCATTTATTTAAAACATGGTTAAAAAATGTTTGGGTGCTTTGTTATAAAAAATACACATTTCAATTCTGAATCCTCTTTTCTGCAGTAAATAATAACACAAACTGTCTTATTCTACACAAAAACTTTATTTAAATTGAATGTTTTGTAGGCTGCTGGCCTTTTTTGTTATGCTATGAACAGTATATGTTGTGATGAGGGGAGAAGTTTGAACCTTTCATTCCAGCATCATTTGTAGTAAACTCGAAGCTACCATTAAATAAGGAATAATATAATCTATTAAGTTACATATGCATATTTTTTAAGAGATCACCTTATCAAATTTGCTCAGAAACTTCATAATTTCCAATTTTGATGATTCCAAATTTCAAATGCTTAGCAAAATTTAATCTCTAGAGTCTTATTCATGTATTGAAATAATCTTGCATTGAAATTTTTTATTACCTACTATTAAAGAACCCAAACAATGTACTTGTTTCTTTTGGTATGCAATATTAATTATGAAATTCATATTTGAAAAAATTATGAATCCTAACCTAAATATAATTTGATGGAAATTGATTCTGGCAATTGAATATCTCCCTGGTGTTTTCCACAAATGAATTTAGTATTTGGTGTTTTTAGCCATTTTTTACACAAAGATTTCCAACTTCCAAAAGGAAACAGTTGAAATGTATTAATTTTTGTTATTCTTTCCGGCTGTCTGTGTGCTTTTATGTTTCTATACATCCAAGAGTTGCATTCTAAAACTTATACATTTTTAAATAAAGGTGGAATAATGTCAGTATTTTTGATGGGGTGCTACAATGAGAAAACAGGGAAATGGTGCACCGTAACTAAAGTTCCAGGTGGTGATGATGAAACATTAAATGAATTGCAGGAAAGCCTTAAAATGAAGAAGATCAATAAGGTAGTTTGTTTTTACCAATACTTCAGTGAGTGTTTTTATAGTAATAATTAGTGAATTGATTGGTCTTTATTTTGTAATAAATTTATTGCAGGATCTAAGTGAAGTTCCTTCATGGCTGAATATTAACAAAGGTGTAGTTCCAGATTTTATAACTGCTGATCCAAAGGTATGCAGAAATAATAATAAGATTTTTTTAAAATATCTGAAGAGTTTTTACATTATTTAACCTGAGAGCGTCACAAGATTTCTGAGTAGTGTAGTATTTGTTTTCACCAACACACATAATGACAAAATAACCATGTATCTATTTGTTTAAAGAATAGTAGTACAGGTAACCCCCGTGTAACACGGGAGTTATGTTTAAAAAAATTGCTGTGTTATGCAAATCTGTGTTATACGAAACAAAGAACTAGTACGAAAAGGGGGGGTTAAGTTCCAAAAATTAAAAAACATGCTATTATATTTTCATAATTAAGATAAATATCTTTATTAAAATTTTCTTAAGAAGTAATACATATTAATAAGAATTAAACAATGTTTTCTTCGTCATCACTAAGCACTATTAACCGAGGGCGTTTTCTTTTTGGCAAGATATCCTCATCCTCTGAGCATTTTTCTGCATTATCTTCAGATCCATGCTCTACCTTTTGCAAAATATCTGTTATTTTAGATTGCTTGCTTTTAGTTAAAAGATCTTTATAAATTTCCTTATATGGTGCTAAGCACTTATGAAGTTCTCTTTTAAACTTTGTGCTCCTTTCATTTGAAGGATCTTCATTTCAGAAATATGAGTCTTACTGTTCGGCTAAGACTAGGCCTTTCTTTATGCTTTGTAGAGTAAACTTTTTAATTTCTTTGTCTTCACTTATGCTATCATCGATTCCAGATATCATTTCTACCAAACCTGCTTCCTCAATTTCTTCCACCAGTAATTCTTGGATATCTTGTGCAGTCATATCGTCAAAACCTTCCTCTCCTAGAGACTTAGCAATTTCTACTACCGCATTCATTCTGTTTTCTGCTGTCTCGATCAAATTTTCACTTTCAATTGACTCCGGCCATATTTTTTTCCAACAACTATTTAATGTCATCGGTTTTATTTCTCTGGATGGGTTTATTAGATTAATGCAGTCCAAAATTGTGAAGAGTTGCCACGCCTCCTTGATATCCATAGATTCATCATCGATTTTGTTCAAAACCCATCGTAATGATCTCCTTATGTAATTGGTTTTAAATGCAGCTATAGTTCCCTGATCTAACGGTTGAAGTAAAGCAGTTGTAGTTGGAGGTAACAAAATTATTTTGATATTTGGGTTATTTAAATCTTGCGGATGGCTGGGTGCATTATCCAATATAAGTAGAACTTTAAAATCTAAATTTTTCTCTTTTAAGTAGTTTTCCCACACTTGGTACAAAACAGTTTAAAAACCATTTCTTAAATAATTCAGCAGTCAAGCTTTTTTATTTGCTGCCCAGTATACCAGTAAATTACTCTTATTTAGGTTTTTCATTGCACGAGGATTGAGAGATTTATAAACCAGCATAGGTTTTACCATGTGATCGCCTGATACATTACTGCACATAAGTAGTGTTACACAGTCTTTTGATACCTTGAAACCTAGCACAACTTTTTTGTCTTTAGAAATATATGACCTCTTGGGTAATTTTTTCCACCAATGAGCAGTCTCGTTGGCATTAAAAACCTGGTGTTTTGAATATCCATCCTCTTCAATTATTTTCAATTCCATTGGATAAATTTTGGCGGATTCTTTATCGGTTGATGCACTTTCACCTTCTATTTTTAGGTTTTGTAGTGATAAGCATTTTCTCATACAATCAAACCACCCTTTGATGGCTACAAAATCTGGATTAGTAGCAGTTTCTCCATTTTCCTTTAAGTAATCATAAATTTTCAAGGTTTATGACTACTTAAAGGTTTTGTGTTTAATAGTATTGGTGCTCAGTGGCATCCGTTTTTTGAACTGTCTTCAATCCAGATGCTAAGGGCTTTTTCCATCTGCTCAATTATTGCTGCCCTAGGACGAGATGTCATGTTTGAGGAGATAGAACAGCCTGGCAGCAACGGAATCTCTAATTTTCTGTTCATTTTTCTTTATAGTCCGTATTGTCGCTTCATTTAAATCCAACGATTTGGCGACATATGATATCTTTTCGCCCTTTTTGAGCCAATCTAAAATTTGTAATTTTGTTTCCATGGAGATGAAATGTCTTTTAAGAAACATTTTTTTATTTTCGCCAGACATAGCTTAGGGCTACAGAATAATTCATAAAAATAAAAACATAATTATTATTTCTTTAAAAAAGGTTGAGTACTACTTACTGTTGTGTGTTGGTTCATGAACACACCACTTCAATCTAATCGAATCAAATTCAGAGTGACAGCCACGAAATCAGTGATGCCATTTATTTTTTAAGTCCTTTATTTCTCAATTCCGTTTTCTCCCTCGCTCCAGTGATTCTCATTAACTATGCTAAGAATCTTCCAGAAAGTTACGTCATGTGTGTCCGTCTAACAAATTACAGATGAGCTAGTTTAAAAACGGAATCAGGAAGTCCAGCTCCCTTGATTGACAAGACCATCTCCCTTGATTTGTGACCCTCTGAAAAACTGATAAAAAGCGTGGAGAAGAACATGCTCTCTTTTTTTTGCCTTAGTCCAACGACCTTGCAGTTTTGTGAGAAAGAAACGTGTTAAGCGTTCTTGCCATTTTTTCTTTTTGATGACGAGCAGGGATCCCCGAGAGACGCCATGTCTCTTCTAAGCTAAGTTACTTTTTATTTAATTTATCTCGAGATAATATCCATGCGTGTAGTTCTTAGGATATTCCCATGCTACACCGTTTAAATTTAACTTTCTTAATGGCCGTTCTTTTCGCATCGTTGTTCCAATTATTCCATAAAAGCACAGTGTTATACAGGGATGATCCCAATTTTCGAACAGTGTTAGAATGAATCCGTGCTATAGAAGTGCCGTGTTATACGGGGGTTACCTGTATACTCTAATATAGCATCTGCTCAAGTTTCTTGCTATTCTACTAATGTTTCTCAATCTACTGATGTCTGTTTACCGCTTTTCACGCCTTATTTAAATCCATTTATGATCAACATATGCATGGATATAAACATTCCATGTGTCCAAATTTTCTTTCCTGTGCTAATTTCTATTGGTGTGCATGCTTCTCCTGACTTCCTCTTTTGTTCGACGGAGAGCTTTATAGATTTAGTTATCTTAGACTATCTATAGTTTAGACGATCACATCTTGGTTGATGACCTTTTTGCTGAGCTAATTTGTACTGGGCTGCCCGTAGGAAATTATGGTCCCTGGACTTTTCCTGACATAGGAAAAAAAATCTTCCAAATTTTTTTGCCTTCTTTAATCAGACTTTCTGAAGAATTTCATTAAAGCATCACCGACCAACTGTAAAGCAGATATCATTTTGCAAATTTCATGAAAACTTTAGATCCATTTATATATTATCTTATATATACATGTTTATGTTTTATACAGAAATCTCCTGTTTGGGAAATAAGTGGAGCTGAATTTTCTAAAGCAGAAATCCATACAGCCAATGGGATTTCAATTAGATTTCCTCGTATTAAGAGAGTTAGAAAAGACAAAACATGGGAAACAGCCACTACACTAAATGAATTAAAGGTATGTAATTAAGTGTTTATGAATTGTTTATTTTCAAATGTGCTGTACTACATAGGAACTTCTTTCCATTCTTATGTTTATATTTACTGTTGGACAATTAATTGTTAGGTTTGTATTGAGTACATTAAAGTTTCATTGGGGTCAAAAAATATAAGAAACATTAAATGAAATCAATGAGCTGTAATATAAATTATGAGTCATGGCTTAGTGGGCATGCCCCTGCATTTGCAACCTTAGAGTTGTAGGTGGTGCAGGCTCTATTCCTGTCAGGTGTATTCCTCCCTGGGTGTATTTCACTCTTCTGTGTCAGTAAAACTTTCATTGTGTGTGTCTATTACTTGGTATTGTATGTCTTGTGTAGCATGGCCAAATGTGGACCTTGTGCCATAAAACCCCCAAAACAACCAACCTAAAACTTGGAAATCATGCTCAGTTGGTCATGTAGGCATTTCTTGAAGTGAGAGGGAAGACTTGGCAGCTTTGTTTAACTGTCCGTATTGAAGACATTGAATTCATATTAAAACAGGTAAATATCAGAGTGGCAGGATTCCTGGAACTAAGAAGTTCAAAATAAGCTTCATGATATCAAGCCATAGATCGCAAGGTTCCACAATGCAAACTTGAGTAGAAAAAATGAGGTACCATTGTAGATCTTCATAGGTACTTTGTAGATCATACATATATTTCACATAGACACTTGTTGCTCAGAGATTCTGCCTCATTGTGCTCAACTTGTCATTAATTTTACTATTATACTGGTTTTGACTGAATGTCAAGTTTAACGATGGGCAAATCCAATTTGGAGTTTCTAATCCAACCCTGAAAGATTTTTTTTGGTCATATGGAAACATATTTTTATTTATTGCTGACATCCATTTTATAAATTTTATTTAGATTTGTAAAATTATATTTATACTTCAATTTGAAAGTACAGGTAACCCCCGTATAACACGGGAGTTATGTTCCAAAAAATTGCCATGTTATACGAAACAAAGAACTAGTACGAAAAGGGGGGTTAGGTTCCAAAAATTAAAAAACATGCTATATATTTTCATAATTAAGTTAAATATCTTAATTAAAATTTTCTTAAGAAGTAATGCATATTAATATGAATTAAACAATGTTTTCTTCTCATCACTAAGCACTATTAACCAAGGGTGTTTTCTTTTTGGTAAGATATCCTCATCCTCTGAGTGACAGCCATGAAATCAGTGATGCCATTTATTTTTTAAGTCCTTTATTTCTCAATTCCGTTTTCTCCCTCACTCCAGTGACGCTCATTAACTATGCTAAGAATCTTCCAGAAAGTTACGTCATGCCATGTCATGAGTGTCCGTCTAACAAATTACAGATGAGCTAGTTTAAAAACTGCGAATCAGAAAGTCCAGCTCCCTTGATTGACAAGACCATCTCCCCTGATTTGCTGAAAAACTGATTAAAAGCGTAGAGAGGAAGAATACGCTCTCTTTTTTTTCGCCTCAGTCCAATGACCTTGCAGTTTTGTGAGAAATATACGCGTTAAGCGTTCTTGTCATTTTTCTTTTTGATGATGACCGGGGATCCCCGAGAGACGCCATGTCTCTTCTAAGCTAAGTTACTTTTTATTTAATTTATCTCCAATAAAAGCACCGTGTTCCAATAAAAGCACCATGTTATACGGGGATGTTCCCAATTCTCGAACCGTGTTAGAGTGAATCCGTGCTATAGAAGTGCCATCTTATACGGGGGTTACCTGTAGTCAATTACTGAATTTGATATTTCTTCATTTTCTTACTTTCTGTTAATTATTCTTTATGTTTGGTTCAGCTTGACCAAATGTGGTCTTTGCAATAAAAACTAACCTAATCGACCAATCTAAAGTTCTTCATTTTTCTGCATGTAAAACTGTAGTTAGATTTGTCTTATGTCGAATGCAAGTGTGAATGAAAGCCTACAACTGGCAATAATAAAAATTTATTATAAAACAAGAATTATAATAATAGTAAACATTACATGATCAAACATGATTTCTAATTTCATGTCAAACCTGTTAAAAATCTAATATTAAATGCTTTTCTCCCTTATGACATTAATACCTTATGAGCAAAACATGTCCTGCTACAAAACATGTAATTTTATACCTAAAAGTTTTTGAGATTTCAGAGACCTTAGAAATGTCCTAAAAGTTGCTGTTTTAAGTTTTCAAATTTTGTAAAAACTAAAATAAGCTTATTTTTTAAATTAGAATTATTTGTTTTAATCTTAACTATTCGGATGAATATTTAGCACTTCATTACTTTAATATTGCAGGATTTATTTAAAGTTTCCAAGACTAAATCTGATATTATTGGATTAAAAGCTGTGGACAGAGAAAATGATGATGATGAAGATGAGGAGGATGATGGTATGAATGATTCTGGGAATAGCAGTGCATCACCTGCTACAGTAAGCAAACTTTGCTTTAAGAATTAAATCTGTTTCTGAAAATCCTTATGGCAGTGTTTGTACATTTCTTAAAAGTACTTCTAAATGTTTAACTTTTTTATGAGTTTCAAAATAAGGCTTGAAAAGTGCTGTTTTAAAATTTGATGATGAAAGGTGCTTAATTTTTATCAAAATTCGGCTCGTGCTTTTCTCAGAGAATCAGTGGTATGCCAACTTATCCAGATTTTCTATCCAGAGAATATATCTTGTGCACTTTTTAGGGGTAAAAATCACAAAATTTGGAAGTGATTTGATGTGAATGTTTTGCCAAGAAAGAATTTAAGAAATGAAAATTATAGCCATTTTTTTCTTACGTTCTATTTTAGTTAGGTTATAAATGCATTTTTGCTGAGCATTATTGGACCCCTTCAAGGGATTTTTATTTTGTTATGGGAAGCCAGATGAGGGTTAAAGATTTCTTAGTTTTCGTTTTTGTTATGTATCTGGCAACAGCCAGATTAGAGAACCTTCCAAGCTGTGTGACGCGCGCATGCTTTTTTTACCTTTTTGGGTTCCGTAGTTTCGTATTGTACATGTTCGGTGTAGTTGTTGTTATGCTCGTTAATGCCTGTGTATCTTAATGCTAATAAATGTTCTTTGCGTGTATGTAAAACGAATCGTATCGTCTCTCGGTCTACCTGGCATACATGACAAAAGAGTTGGCGACGAGGATGGGATCTTCGAACATTAATTTTGAATCTTATGATGCGTCTGTGGAAGACTGGTCCAGTTATGTGGAACGTTTAGAATCTTACTTCGTTGTTAATGGGATCGAGAATAAAATGAAAGTCCCTGCTATTTTAAGCCTTATGGGAGCAACAACGTATAAATTGTTAAAGAATCTGGCCACTCCGAACATTCCTTCTGAATTGACTTATCAAGATATCGTAAAATTACTTTCGGAACATTTGAATCCTAAACCACTAGAGATGACAGAACGGTTCCGTTTCTACAAGAGGAAGCAATTTGAAGGTGAGTCCATTGCAAATTATTGTGCCGAATTACAAAAACTGTCGATACACTGTAACTTTGGGAACAATTTAAGTACGATGCTTCGTGATAAATTGGTGATGGGTCTCAACAACGAAAATATACAGAAAAAGCTGTTAGCAGAGGATAAGTTAACATACGAAAAAGCTAAGAGCATTGCATTCGCAATGGAATCTGCTCAGAGAGATGTGTGTGAAATTCAGAATCAAATGGTATCGATAAAAAAATTACATAGTTCGCAAGATAAAACTATCAAAAAAGATTTTTCTAAATTTAAGAAATCTGAACCTACAAAGAAGTTTGATAAATCTCGGAAATGTTACAGATGTGATAGTACTCAACATTTAGCTCACGAATGTAAGCACAAGAACACTCAGTGTAGGAATTGGTTAAAGAACGGGCATTTGGCAAAAGTCTGCCGCTCAAAACGTAACGAAACAGTTAAACAAATAGAATCTTGTTCTGAAACTGTACCAGTTAATAGCGTTAAATCACCACGACATGCAAGGGATAAGATTTTATTAGAAATTTTTGTTGAAGGGAAAAAATGTTTATTTGAATTAGATACTGGAGCTGCTATTAGTTGTATGAATGTGAATGAATTTAAGAAACTTTGTCCGGATGTAGCCATTAAGCCTACCAAATTATTGCTTAGGAATTTCGATAATTCTATGATAACATCAGCTGGCCAAGCAGTGGTGCAAATTCAATACAAAGATCAAATTAATACAGAAACTATTTATTTGGTACATGCAAAAGTAAACGCAGTTTTTGGTCGTGAATGGTTGAGAAATTTCCAATTAGACTGGAGCTCAATTAAAGCAGTTCGGGTTGAAAATTGTAATTCTCGAACCAATAAATTAAATATCTTGCTTCAAAAGTATGAGAAAATTTTTTCTCCGGGTATCGGGAAACTGGAAAAGTTTTGTTGCCGTCTTCAAATGAAACCTAATTACAAACCGGTATTTTTTAAACCTCGACCAGTACCATTTGCTTTAAAAGAAAGAATAGAAACTGAACTTAATAGGTTAGTTGCAGAAGACATCATTGAGCCGGTGACATATAGTGATTGGGCTACACCAATTGTTCCTGTTATCAAACAGAATGGGAACCTACGAATCTGTGGTGATTATAAGGTGACTATCAACCCGGGACTAAAAATTGAGCAGTATCCTTTACCCCGTATCGAGGACATTTTTGCTGAACTGTCAGGAGGGAAGTTCTTTACTAAAATCGACTTATCTGAGGCATACCTTCAAATGTTAGTTGATGAGCAGGACCGACATCTATTGACGATCAATACTCATAAGGGTTTGTTCCGTTACAAGAGAATGAATTATGGTATAGCCTTAGCTCCGGCAGTGTGGCAGAGAGCCATTGAACAAGTTTTATCAGGCATCGCGGGGGTACACGTATTTTTAGACGATATTACCGTAACGGGGAGAAATGATCAAGAGCATTTTGAAAGGTTAGAATTAGTACTACAGAGACTAGAAGAATATGGTCTCAGAGTAAATAAGCGGAAAAGTGAATTTTTTAAGAAATCTGTGAATTGATAAATTCGGTTGTCATACAATTGATAAATTCGGCCTCCACAAAACACAAGAAAAAATCGATGCAATTACGAAGGTACCAGTTCCAAAAACTGTATCTGATTTGAAGAGTTTTTTGGGTTTAGTCAATTACTACGGAAAATTTATTCCCAACTTATCTACTCGTGTCGCTCCTATCAATAATTTACTGCAGAAAGGTACTAAATTTTTGTGGACTGCAGAATGTGAAAAAGCTTTCAAGGCATTGAAACAAGAAATTGCTTCAGACCGAATTTTATGCCATTATGATCCTAAGTTACCTCTTGTATTACAAACTGATGCATCACCAGTTGGAATAGGAACAGTTTTAAGTCACATTATGCCAGATGGTTCAGAAAAACCAGCAATGTTTGCATCAAGGTCATTGACTAAAACGGAACGTAATTATTCGCAGATAGACAAGGAAGCATTGAGTATCGTATGGGGAGTAAAGAGATTTTATCAATATTTATTTGGTCGACATTTTGATCTCGTAACCGATCATAAACCCCTAGTATCAATTTTCGCACCTAATCGTAGTTTACCATGTCTATCAGCAACACGAATGGTTCATTATGCACTTTTTCTCCAAGCATTCAGTTAT
Source organism: Meta bourneti (assembly GCA_933210815.1). NCBI lineage: Eukaryota > Metazoa > Arthropoda > Arachnida > Araneae > Tetragnathidae > Meta > Meta bourneti. Next base: position 72,173,610 of record OW119927.1, on the reverse strand, counting down.
ACAATCAAGTATCGAAACACTAAGAATCATGGCAATGCCGATGCACTTTCACAGTTACCACTAGCAGTTGACAAGGACTGTGAGTACTTGACTGAAGCAGACGTGACAAATATTTCGCAAGTTGAATTAATGCCTGTTACAGCAACTGACATAGCTAGAGCTACTAAAACTGATAGGAAATTGTTCGAACTGTATGAAAGTTTAAAATCTGGAACTGAATTACCTGTGCCTTGGAAAGGTAGAGAATCTGAATTTTCATTGCAAAATGGTTGCATAATGTATGGTCATAGAGTATGCATTCCTGAAAAGTACCAGAATCAAGTTTTGGAAGAACTTCATGTTGGACATCCTGGAATTGTCAAAATGAAGGCCATAGCTAGAAGCTACTGCTATTGGCAAGGTATTGATGCCAGTATAGCCAATTTTGTTCAGAACTGTTCAGCTTGTATCGCAACGAGGAACGAACCAGCAAGGATAAATCGACATCCGTGGGAATGGCCAAATGGACCTTAGCTGAGGATACACGTTGACTACACTGGTCCTTTTATGGGGAAAATGTTTTTTGTAGTCTCTGATGCATATTCGAAGTGGATAGAAGTCATTCCGATGAAAAATATTACAGCTAGTTTTACAATTCATCATCTTCGTATTCTTTTTGCTCATTATGGAATTCCCTTAACTTAGGTTAGTGATAACGGCGTAAGTTTTACTAGTTACGAATTTCGACATTTTTTGAAACTGAATAATATTAAACATATAACTTCAGCACCGTACCATCCTGCTACGAACGGACAGGCAGAAAGAATAGTGCAGTTATTCAAAGCTTCGTTGAAATCGAGTAGAGGTGATTCTGGAGATCTAAATGTGAAATTACAAAGATTTTTATTACAGTATAGAATAACTCCACATTCTCTCACGGGAGAAACTCCGAGTGCCTTGTTTTTGAAGAGATGTATTCGCACTAGGCTTGATCTTTTTAAACCAAATTTGAGAGACAAAGTTGTTCAGAAACAGAGTTCGAGACTTGACACAGAATCTATCTTGCGTGAGTTTCAGGAAGGGGAGAAAGTAGCCGTAAGAAATTATTCCGGACCTAACAAATGGAAAATTGGAACAATTATAAACCGAGATGGAACTTTGAGTTATAGCATACAAGTTGGAAATGAAATTTGGAAGAGACACGTAGATCAAATAAGGAAATGTGGGAAGTCGATTGAATTATTCCAAGCTGCTACTGAAATTCCAATTTACGATAAAGAATTGAATTTTCCAGATGAGCCAGTATCCGATGATGTTGCTGAATCGGAACCGCCTGCACCTGTACCTGAAGTTGTCCCTGAACCTAAAGATGTACCTGTACCTGCCACTCCAAGTGATGATATACCACCTAAGCCTGTACCAGACGCTTCCGGAAAGCCGAAAACTGATGTGCCACTCCGACGCTCAAACCGAATCAGTAGACCTCCAAAGAGACTCGACCTGTGACTCTATATTTTGTTGGGAAGGAACTGTTATGTATCTGGCAACAGCCAGATTAGAGAACCTTCCAAGCTGTGTGACGCGCGCATGCTTTTTTTACCTTTTTGGGTTCCGTAGTTTCGTATTGTACATGTTCGGTGTAGTTGTTGTTATGCTCGTTAATGCCTGTGTATCTTAATGCTAATAAATGTTCTTTGCGTGTATGTAAAACGAATCGTATCGTCTCTCGGTCTACCTGGCATACATGACAGTTTTTAAAACTTTGACTAATAAAAACTGTCAATAAGAACTCAAATATTACGTTTTTTTTTGTGGTGATGATTGGCAAAATTTTCTGGTTACCTCTGTTATGTCTTGAAAAACTTGCTTTTGTTTTATTGCAAACACTGACTTCCCATTAAAATTATGAACAAGGGATGTTAAAAATATGCTGAAAATTTTAGTACTGTTCCATATGTGGGGTTTTTCCTTTTAGTGTTAGATTTAGAACTGAGTGTTTTTTTGAGTCACAAGTGTTAGAAACAAAACAAAGTTCTACTTGAAGGATTTACATTCCTGCCCGAGTATCAATGTTCATAGTTGTTTCAAATTCTCTTAAGCAGTAACTTTGAGTCTAAAAATAAATGTTCAAAGTCTAGCAAAAGATTTTGATTAAGAAAACGAAACTCATCTGACCTAAATGGTTATAATTTATTAACTAATATTTTGTATATTGAATTCTTGTTAAAGTGACTCATTATCCACATTATAATTTAAAAATAGCTATACATTATCTTCACATTAAACTTTTGAGTTAATAGTTTGGTAGTTTTGGTTTGATATTACAAGTAATATCTAGTTTTTTTTAGTAATTTCTAATTTTCAATATAACAATTTCCTATTTATTACTTGACTATATTGGTTATAGTTTGAGGGAAGTATGACAGTATGTAAATAATACTAGTATAAAGTACAAGATCAGTATACTGTTTGTTTTGTACAAAAATAGTTTTGATTAGAACATGATTGTTTCTGAGCTTGCGTTTATTCCTATTAAATTTGTTCGTCTCTAAAATTACTCTTATGGCTGTCTTAATTTATTGTCTTATAAGTGTGCCCTTTCTTTGAGTAACCCTTTAAACAATTACTATACCACTCAATAATTTTTAACCAGTATACTGAAACTAAATCAAAAGCAGCTCAAGTTTAAAGAAAAACTTATATTTAGTCAACTGTTCCACCAACCTTCATTTCATAATTATAATAGGATAAATAGCATTTCTCAAAAGTAATTACAAAAATTGTTTTTGCCACACTTTATAACAAAACTGTCATATATTACAAAACCTATCTAATGGAACATACTGATAAATGATATTAACTACTAAATAGAGGACTCGTATATAATATTTAATATATGTGAATGCATGTATCATTTGTAAATTTTCCTTGTATTACTTCATTGCATGTAATCAATATTTGATTAATGCTCTACCATTTTTACTCTTTGTTCTCCACAAAAAAAGAATTTCATTCAAATTAACTTGTTAATAACTAATTCATAATTTGGGATGTAATCTACTTCATGATCTTGTATAACACAAAGACATACTTTTGTTCTGCATTAAAAATTCAATGTATATACTAAATATTCATACTAAAATATGAATGATATTGAAGTTGTTTATCACTAGATTTTTTAATGAAGTGTAAAGAAACCAAATTTTTAGAGATTTCTTCCTAATTTCTAAACCTTTGTTCGTATTATGTTTCTAATTGTCTGAAAATATTTTATTTTCAGTCTCCTAAAAAGAGATCACCTGACTCTAATCAAAATAATTCAAAGAAAGCAAGAAAGGAGTCTAGAGTGCAGGTATTTTTTTACAAATTTATTTAATATGTTTTAATATATCTGCCTTAATTCAGTAGTATTCTGGATAACTTTGTAACATTTACGAAAAGTCAGTTTATATATTGATCAGCTTATAATTACTTAAATTCAATCTCTTAAGTATGTAGATTGATTTATACACATGTAAGCACATTTAATGTAAGTAAGCTCAAAAGAATTTCTTTAATAAAATAATTTTTTGCATTCCTTTTTCTATTCTGGCACACCATAATATAAAATTTAAAACTATTATTATGATAGAAATTTTGTAAACACTTGAATTACAGTTTCATAGCTTTGGATGCCTTCAGAGTATTCACATTATGCTTATTCAGTTTTTCAAAGTATTGTTTCTGAAAACCTAAGGTGCTTCAGGTGACAATGTTAGCCATTTTGGGGAGATGGATAATTTCTATCATTGAAACATTTCATGTCTTAGTTGTGAATTCTTGATGCAACATCGGTGCTGTGGTAGCCCAGTTGGAAGAGTGATGGATTGGCAACTGGAGGGTAATTGGCAACCTGAGTATTCTGATTTGTTGGCAATATCTTCATTTTGGTTATTCACTTCGTTGAATTTCTTTGTCCTTTAAAATGAAATGACTCAACATTTTTGAAATCTTCCAAGTCTACTTGTTCAGGGACAACTGTCAATGCTTCATTTTATTTGAGGTGCTTTATTTTTTTATGTAATCAAAAACAAATTCAATCTTGAAGAAAATTTTCATCATAACCCATATTATAGCATGACATTTACAACTGGGAATGCTGAAATTTAGTTTCTTACTAAAAACTTGATATGCTTTCATAGTGCTACTGAACATATTAATGCACATTTTGCAAGCCAAACATACTTTTTATGCCGCATTAACAAAAATGTGCATGAATTTCGTCTTTAATTTTGATGAATAGTTTTTAAATGCGTTTTTTTTATTTTTAGCAAACACAATTGCTCATTGGATAACTTAAAACTATTGTTAAAAAGTCAAATTTTCTTCTGATTCCAAATTATAAATATAATCATAATCTTGACAAACCAATCAAGCCCTCAGAGGCACATCTCATACAGGTGTGTATGAGCTTTATGGGCCTGAAGTACTCTAGTGATCTTTTCTTTCCCATGGGCTTTACTGTCTTAAGTAAAAAAGGGGGGTGTCTCCTGGGATACCCAAGCTATCTTTTTCTGCTTTCATCCCACTACTCTGTTCCCAGTCCATCTTTTTGCACAACATTTTTTCACTTGACATTGTCTCATGTTTGGCTCAGCTTGGCTAAATATGGCCCTTGTGCCATAAAACCCCAAATCAACAAACAAATAAATCAAAATAGAATGCGAAGAATTAAACTATCTGCAATGTTACAGTAATACATTTAGCAAACGGGGACAGATTATTTTATGTTGTAAACCCAAATACTGTCTTAAAACTTAAATCAAGAAATAGTTTTTTTGCTGAGGCATGAAGAAAGAACAAATTGATTTTATCGTGTGCAAGGACCTACAGCGCATAAGCTGGACCATATGCTGGCATATATGTGAGGGAATGCAGATTTGGTGCTCGTTACTTATTGCGAATGATAAATAGCATTAGCTAATAAGAGGAATCACTGAAAACCAGGAGAATGAAGTATTGCATGGTTTTACCATGAGTGCTGGTGAAACAACACATTCACAAGTCAAAACTGATGTCTCACTAAGATTCGCATTTTAAATGAGCTTAATTCCTAATGTCAGGTTTTCTTGGACTGATGCCTGTACCCCGCTTTTAGAATCCACAGCATTGTGCATTTACTTTATGCCATTTGTAAAGAAATTTGGTTTTAATTTCATGATAACTGAATTTCTATTGTATCAGTATTCATTGTAACAAATATTTTCTGTGGTTTTTTTCTTTATCCTGTAGTATCAGATATGTGAAACAGTGCATCATGTTCACTTTTCTTGTTTACCATTCTGCTATGCCCAATATAAAGCAGAACATTTCTTTTGTTTTTTAATTACTAGTACTTTTAGCTAATGATATTTTTTCACTTTTATCAATCTTAATCATTATGTACTAATGATTGACTAATATTAAATCTCTTTCAAAGTAATGCATTCAAAAACTAATATTTGTGTTTTTCGTGATGAAACTATTAAAGAGTTTTTCAGTAGTAAATACTTACGTTTTTCTATGCTTTATAATGTAGAAATTTTGTATCATATTTTAGGTACAATTACTTAATTTGTTTTTTCTTGGTTTTTATTTCAGTCTCCTGAAATTAAAGCAAAGGAGGTTAAAAGCAGTGACTTCAAAAAAGCAAAACGAAAATCTGTTGATGACTCAACTCCTGTTAAAAAGGTAATTGAATTTTTACCCCAATAAAATAATTTTAAAAATAGTGCATTGAAAGTAAACATAAGATGCTGAAAGTATGATATTGTATGCACATTTTTTATCTTTTATCCAATGATATTTTTACTATATAGGTTAATTAATTTTTTTTCAGCAAAAATCTGATTCTTCTCACACTAAAACTTCTGAGAATAAGTCTTCTCTGTCCCAGCCATCTAAGGTGAGAAATCTTCAAGTTTTTAATTTTTATTATTTCAATTTGTATATAGTTCATTCTCATTTGTTATACTCATAATTTAATAATTTATTGCAAATTCAAAGTTATGCTTTGATCCTCGGAAGTTCTTGTTGAAGTTAGTTTTATGTGTTAAAGATACATATTTATGACTAACCGAACACTTTTATTCATTGCGAGATTCTTGAACATATTCTACAATTTGCTAGGAAATACTGCAAATATCAGGCCAGTTGTATAGGGAATAAATGCTCAAGATTGCAGTTCTAAGAACATCAGGGAAATTTCACTTAAATTATATTGGCAGGACTGTCACAGCGACTTTTTGCTACTATTTTTGTCATTAGTGACTAGGGGTATCTTTTTAAGCAACATTGTCTCAAAAGCTCCCAATTCAAACATTGTTTCGACTTTTCGAAAATTTTGGGGACTTTTTTGAAATTTCACCGAAGGTTAACGAAAATGTAGTCTTTTTAACTAATAGGCAAATTTTTTCTCAAGGGAGAAAATTCTCCAAGGGACACCAATTTTTAAGTTTTGACGCAAAACTATGGCAATCATGAAAGAAAGACATCGGTGGTCGCTACATTGCCATGGAAACCTTATTAAGAAAATATATAATTTTTAAATTTAAATTTCTTGGAGAGATCTTCAATGTTTGTTGCATACTTAATTAGCACGTTTTGTGTTTTAGCTCATTCATTTCGTATCTGAGCTAAGTTTCGTATGCTACTAAAATGGGAGAATTTTTTACTAGTATTTTATGCTATTTCACAAGTGCTTTTTGGTTATGGCAGCCCTACATTGGTCATTCAAATAATTACCGCATCTGTTTCTCCCTGAATTTATCCACTATAATTTCGAATGCATGTTATCTAGTTCTTACTCAAATTATGTTATGTATCTCAATATTGATTATAAAAGTTGAGAATAAAAAGTGTTCTTTTTCTGCAACCTCTTCAACAAAATTCACATTTGTACTTCAAATGAGAATATTATGAGGCAGATCAAAGACAAAATAAAATAGATTGAGTCTCTAAAACTCAGTGATCTGTAAGAAATATTTGTTTTTGCAGTTTGTTATAAAAGAAAAAAATATGCTTTAATAGAGGTAGGTCATTCACTATATTAGAGATGTAGATAGCACAACTAGTTTAACTTTCTAAGTTCCAAATTTACAAATTAAGCAGCAAGCTGTATGTCAAGTAACCATTAACAATTAGTTAATGAAAGGACAAATGGCAAAAGTTGCAACCATGAAAAATAAAGAAACTTTAAGTAAAAAATTTATGCATAAAATGCACTCTGAAGACGATATTCTGTTTGGATGGTCAATCAGAACAATGATTTATCATTTGGCAGAATCCATGTTATATCCCAATATTTTCATTCCCATCTTTTTTGTTACAAATCTATTTTTAATTCAGCCATGGAGTCTAGATTTACGCATTGTCCAAACAGCATTTGTTGATGAGAGGAGCTAAACTCCTGACATCATTGGTGCTTCATTTTATGCAAAATGACTCATTGCTTCCAATCAAAGCATTTCTAATAGAAAATTAGTCTGGAGCAGAATCAGATTTGCAGTTTCCATTCTGAGCCATGTATAAACCAAAGTTATACTGATCCCTGCAACATTACCTGAGAAACTTCAGATTCATTTTCATGTAAACAATTTCCATTAGTCTAAATCAGAACATGGGGATTCGCCATCTTCAGGTTCATTTTCAAACAGTGTCGCAAACAAACAACACTATTTATTCAAGATTTTGCCACATTGTGCAAGAATACTTATTTTAGTCTGATAGTCAAAACGTACTGCAAATGGCTCTGCCTCTAGAAAAATAAGTACTAAGATGGTCATCTATTGCCAGTTCTGTTAGGTGTGCAGGTGGCTAAATCTCAAGGATGGCATGTAATGCATTAAAAAATTAAATTAAAATATAATTTAATATTATTTTAATATGTGGTAAGGGATGAAATAGCGAATTTGGCATTCTACTAATGTTCAAAGTTTTTTAATAACTCTCAGAAGTGAAAATTGCATTTCTTGTTTTATGGGGCATACTTTTGCTGACAAAATAAAGACCTTCAGTTTTCATAGAAATTGAAAAAAGTTGAATTGCGTGTTTTAAAGTTTTTTCTAGCAGGACCTGTTTTTGGAAACTAATGTTCACACACATTTTTTTAGTTTCTGTGACCAACTTAGTTTGACTTGTTTATTCTGCTTAGTTTCATAGGTCTTATATTAAATGCTATTAAAAAATCTCTTTTCAAACAAGTCAACAGATCAAATTATGATATTAAAATTCTTTTAGCTTTGTTTCATGCAATTCTTGAAATTAATTTTACAAGGGAAAATTGACACTTTTGTGTTATAAGGCATTTTCTCTAATGAGTGAAAATATAAAGATGAATTTTGACCAGAATGTAAATAAAATCAAGCATTTGGTAATTTTTGTTTCAAAATGAACAATTACGAATTTAAAGAAGATCCAAACACAGTTAAACCTCTTTAAGACGAATAAATTCCATAAAAAAAATTTGCATCAACTGTAGTTTGTGTTACCGAATTCAGAAAAAAGTATGATTTCAACAGCATAGCCATTACTTGCTGTACAATTCTTGGTTCACAGATTAAAGGTATTCTTCATCACAAAGATTATACAGAGGATTCTTGATTACACAGATATTTCCTGATTATGCAATTTCCGTCTAGAAATAGTTCTGTTGTCGATTTTTGTGTTGTTTTTTCGAGACATTCTTAAAGAAAATATTTGATGCAACACTGTTTAATGAGGAGACGAATTTTCACGGTCTCACAAAAAGCTTCTTTTAAGAAGACATACTTATTTCTTCGTCTTCGGAATCTTCATTTATTTCTTTATACTCTTTCACAAAAAAGATCTACAATTTCGGAGACAATGTTTCTGATAATACAATTGGAAAGAATCCGTTTGCCCTCTAGTTTCGAAAATTTGTGGTCTCAACCGGTGATTAATGTAACCCGAATTTGTCTTAACTGAATGTGTTCACATTATTTGAATATACATTTTTGATGGGGATTGGAATTTAGTTCACATATTCGATTTTTTTGAAGAGTTCATTTTAATGAGGTTTGGCTGTGCAATATTTAGTCGATTAGGTCACTCAAAATCATGAATGGCGATCACTAAATACTGGTCTGTTTCGCCTACTCATAATCACTCCTATCACTTCCGGTATCAAATGAAGAGATCAAAACCAAAATCCGTCTAGTTGGAGAGTAATGGATTAGCAACCAGAAGGGTTGCGAGTTCGAAACTATCCAACCAATGACCGTCCTGTATGTGGGGGCTGGTGCACATTAAATCTGCAGTGGCCTCCGATTTCTTTACTTTGGCGTGGTGTGGAAGTTTGGAGAGCGTGGTGCCAGCTCAGGTGTTCTCGTCATCTGACCGCGATTAAAAATTACGAGGTTTTGTTCTTGGATCTTTCCCTTTAGAATGGATCCCGGACCTAGTTGCGCCAGCCAGTTGTGTTGCTCCAGTGCGATGTTAATTAATTACCATATAACACCTGTTCCCTATTTTAACTGCATCCCTATTTAAAACTTCGGCTCTAATTTTTGAAGCTTTGCAATTCGTGAGACCCTGACTTTAGAGTAAACAATTTTTTGAAGATAATGTTTTGTTCCTACTGCATCTCCTTTTCTTCACTCCAAGGCTTTTGATCGTATCTGTCACGAAGGCCTCATTCATTAACATATCCTCCTTAAGGTCCCCTTTCAACTGATTGAAATTATACGAAACAGTCTGACCCGAAAAAGAGGTGAAAAAACAAGTTCTGGTGGAAATAATTATGAGGTTTAGATAGGGTAGGGGTAGATGGGATTTCTATCATCTCATAATTCACATCCCTTAATTATTTCCACAACTTGCTTTTTTCCACCCCCTTTACGGACAAGATTGTCTATCTCTTGTGCTCCTTTGGAATATGATTAGAACTCCTAATTCTGTCACATTAAACTCAGTCCGTTATCTTAAAATTATTCAAGTGCTTGATGTCACTTTCTTTAACTTCTCTTATAGCAATGCTCAATTAATTATAAAATTTGATATTAATTATGATGTGGAGGTATGCTGATTTCAGTTAGATACTCCGGAATTCATACGACTGTTCCGAATACTCATAAGTTTCCTGTTCACATCGAATTTTACTTCTAAATTAATCTTATGTTTTCTTTATTATCTAGAATGACAAAAAAAACTCCAATTTGGGTTATGAATTGGAAAATTAACACACAGAAAAAAGATATGCAAATTAACGGAAAGCAAACTTATACATTTTTTAATTTACGAAAATTGGTACATGTAGGTGGTAAATTAACGTCGCACTGGAGCACGATAATGGGGTATTGCCGACGGTTTGGGATCAATCTTAAAGGGAAAGGTCCAAGGACTACGCTTCGTAATTTTGAACTATGGTCAGATAACGAGACCACCTGAGCTAGCTCTCCAAATTTCCACACCACGCCAACATGAAGACATTTGAGTTCACGACAGATTTAACGTGCACCCCCTTGTACAGATGGTTTTTATGTGGACCGAGTTCCAAACTCACAACCCTCCACTTGCTAATCCATTGCTCTTCCAACTTTGCTACTGCGGCCCAAAAATTGGTACATAGTCTACATGTAATAGAAATTACTTTTTAACATAAATGGATCTAAGTACTATATACATATGAAACGATACTAGAATTAACCTAAAATACCCTTGTTTCGCCAGTTAGCAATCACTGCTATGGCTTCTGACATCGAACGATATATTCGGAGGCAAAAGCCACGCTGAAGATGCCAATTCTGGGAACGCATTGTTTACATTTTCGGATAGACTCGTCCAAAACCACTTGACTTCGAGTTCTAACTCGCCGAAGCCTGTGTATGCCATGCCTTTGCTTTATCGAATTTTTTATGAATTAGACGAAGCAAGTATGTGTGGCGGAGTCGCTGTCGTAAGATCTCAAAAGTGTCGGTCACAGGGCTTGAGAATCGTCTGTCGAAGCAAACTAGTGCTTTTTATCACGCTTGTCAATCAATCCTCGTTAGGATTCGTGCTTTTTCTCAATACCAGGTGACCCTGAAACGGAAATCTCCGAGCGATCGGGAGAAATAACATCAAACTGCGTGCACATGCTCATTTTATTTCATTAGAAGGTCGACACTCTGACTACGCCACTGCGAGCATTGTTCGGAAGCATGTATCTAGTTGAAGAGTAACGGATTGGCAACCAGAATGTTGCGAGTTCGAAACTCGGTCCAACCAAAGACCGTCCTGTACGCGGGGGCTTGTGCCCGTTAAGCCTGTCATGGCCTCAAATGTCCTCACGTTTGCGTGGTGTGGAAGTTTGGAGAGTGGAGTGCCAGCTCAGGTGTTCTCGTCATCTGACCGTGGTTCAAAATTATCAGGCGTTGTCCTTGGATCCTTCCCTTCGGGATTGATCCCGGACCGTCGCCAATAGCCCCTTGTGTTGCTCCAGTGCGACGTCAATTAGCCACCTACCTACATTCAGAAACTAAATTATTTTCTGTAAAATCTTAAAAACGAACGTAAAATTTTGCGTATTGATTTTTTAAACTGCACAATTCTTTCTCGGAGGTTGATATATTTTTGTATGGTTTCCAATTCAATAAGGAGGCCTCGGTAGTTCAGTTGGAAGAGTGACGGATTAACAAACGGAGGGGTGCGAGTTCGAAACTAGGTCCAGCCAAAAACCGTCGTGTACACGGGGGCTGGTGCATGTTAAATCTATCGTGACCTCAAATATTCTCACGATGGCGTCGCGTGGAAGTTTGGAAAGTGGGGTGCTAGCTCAGGCGTAATCTCATCTGACCGTGGTTCAAAATTACGAGGTGTTGTCCTCGGGTCTTTTGCTCCGGGATTGATCCCGGACCGTCGTGTTGCTCCAGTGCGATGTTAATTCAATTACCTACCTTCTTATATTTTTAGGATAATATATCTTTTGTTCTCTTTGTATTGAATATTTATCTGTAGAGAAAAAAATTAATGTCGCGGATTTGCGATTTAGTTAGAAACTGCAAAACCGAAGGAAAGTAAATCAATGAATTTTTAAATTAACAAAGTTAATGGACAGTTTTGGTATCCATTACTGTATAGAATAAATTGTTGTTTTTTATTTGTATCTAACCGTTTTAAAATACATTTTAAGCGTATAGAATTTGACCTCAAAACTGATGCTATCGCGTTTTATTTACAAACTTTTCTGCACGTTTCCTTTTTGGCTTAAGACTTAGCCTCTTTCGTATTTGTTCAAGCAGAGCTTTTCCCAGCTCACTTTCAACTTTTAAGGCGATTACATTCCGACTGCGTGAAGGTATCCTACTTTTATTAGCCTCGTTCTGCTATTGCGATAATGCCCTTTGCTTGGAATTTCGAAATAAAACAGTTTAGAGAACCAAACTATTATGAATGTGCTACCCTGAAACTTCCGAAGCCTGTCGTGCTATTATGCATCGCCATAAAATAATTTAGGTAAATTTATTCAACTTAGTGTTGTACCTCTTTCGTAAACCCTTGTTTCGAATTTTTTTTTTTTTTGTAAAATTGGCGTTTGCCGCACACAAAAGGCTTATATATAGAAGCGATACTTATATAGAAGCACGATATATAGAAGCGAGTAATAGAGTAGGGGCCAATAGAAACTTAGAAATAAAAAGGCATAAATTACGTTGAATGAAATAAAAACGCGTCAAAAACCCAACTACGCACCCTAGTAAATGGTTAGTTTGCCAATCCATTTACTCGTAGGTTCTTGCGTGCCCTCTGGCCAAATATGGCCCTTGTGCCAAAAAACCAACCATCTAGCATGCCCTATTCTTCTTGGCGGTAGAAAAACAGGAAAATAGTGATACAAGTTAGTATTTCTTATTTAAACATAAGAATATCCCATTAACGAATCTCAATATCTTTTCGTCTTGATCTATATTGTGTAGAGCATCTATTCATTGTTTTAATTTCCTTCCTATTGGCGGGTCTGCAGTAATCCAGTTAGAGCAACGGATTAGTTCGAATCAATTCAAAACTAGGTCCACCCGAAGATCGTTGTGTACACGGGGCCGGTGCACGTTAAGTCTCGTGGCCTCAAATGTCCTCACGTTGGCCTGGTGTGGAAGTTTGTAGAGTGGGGTCCCTGCTCAGGTGTTCTAGTCATCTGACCTTGGTTCAAAATTAAGAGGCGTTAACCTTGGATCTTTTGGATCTTTCTCAATAGCCCGTTGTGTTGCTCTAGTGCGACGTTAATTAACTACCTACCTTTCTATCGTCAAGGATATCAATAAAGGTAAATACATAAATTAAAACACGTTCGCAAAACAATAAATTTGTTATTTTTAATTTGTAATTATAGTCTGAAAAATATTTTTATCAGAATTTTTCTTTTTGAGTAAATATCGTTTGGTAAAATATGATTCTGTATTTTACTCACAACAAATCCAATAATTTGTTCATTAATTTAATATCACCAAAGAAACTTTTATGACTTTAAAAAGATACGAAATGAAAGACAGGGGTCAGGGCTTCCCTCTAGCTACTGTTGCCGGCTAACGTATCCGTTTAAGGTTTCCTAGAAACCCTTATTCGTAACTTTTGAATCTCCTACATGTACATCTTTGAACTAAATATTTCAAGAAGGATCAAAGTGTTCGTTTCATCCTTTTTAAAAGATTACTCTGCAGTAAAGTTTTGTTTGGTATATTTAAGCGCCTTAGAAATAAACCAAGAGTAACTCGTTAAAGGCACTGAGTCGGTCGTCAGCTGCGACTTATTTCTGTTAAATACCACCTACGTGTATCCAAAACTTATTTTTGTGTACTAGAATTGCGTCTTATATATCTCTTGCTTTTTAGGAATTACCTGAAAAAGGACGATCTGGCGAACAGATTACTGCTTCTGAATCCGAACTGGGTACAAAAAATTAAACCGAAACGTTTGTAAAAAATAAAAATATTTACAAAGCAATAAAACTATCTCTTTAATTCGCAATGACTTTCACCTGGGCTTTAAAATTTGCATTTTTTAGCACTAAAGGTATCAAATGAAAAGGGTTACGCTGTAAAGTTTTTATAACAGATTTTTGTTACTTAAGTCAGAATTATTTGCACATGAATGTAGTAAGAAAGTCAGATTTCCGTAAGAAGACAGTCGAGTCATGTGGTTTTGAACGAGTCTATTTCAATTAGGTTGAAGCGTAAACAAAGCGCTTCCACAATTGACAACTTCGGGTTTGATCCCGGACCGTCGTCAATAGCCGGTTGTGTTGCTTCAGTACGACGTTAATTAAAATACTTACCAATTCCATATCTTTACTGCGGAATCTGATTCTAAGTTTATTGCGCTGTATCGAAAACATTGGTTACGAGTTGGCAGAGAGAAACATCCACTGCGATGGTTAATCAAGCCTTTGGTACGGCAGACCTTCTAACGAACCTTTCACACCTATTCAGAAATCGACCGATTCCAAGGTCGACTGCCTTCTCGCCGGAGCCGCTCTATAGCCGGATATAACCAGAGGGGCTGGGGCACCCTCCGAAATGATGTTACAAAAATAAATGGGGCTGGCTGTAACCCGGTTGGTAGAGTTGCGGATAAACAACCGGAGGGTTGCGAGTTAAAACTGCCGTGCCCGCAGATGTCCTCAAGTTGGCGTAGTGTGGTAGTTAGGAGAGTGAGGTGCCAGCTCAAATGCTAGCCGTGGTTCAAAATGACGAAGTGTTGCTCTCGGATTTTTCCCCTCGGGATGGATCCCGGACCGTCGGCAATAGTCCGTTGTAATGCTCCAGTGCGACGTTGATTCAACTTTCTGCGGAAATAAACTTACGTTAAAATTAACTTAGGTGTATCGAAGCTTGTAAGGAGGAAATTCGTGGACATGTCCGTGTTCGACAATACAGTGTCTCCTCGACTTACGACCGAATTCGGTTCCGACTGACAGGTCGTAAGTCGGATTTATATTTCTCAACACTATTTTCATTTAAACGGGTTATAAAAATTGTACATAAAACACAAAAATTCAATCTATGTACGTATAATATTGTACATAATGTCTTTTTGACCCTACCAATGTAATTATCTTTACTATTTTTATTTGTTTTTTTTTGTGGTCGTAAGTGCGGATGGTCGTAAGGCCGAGGAGGTGTGCTCAAATATATTGAAAACGAAATGTACATTTAATAACCGGTTTCTAAAACTAGCGAAGAATCCGTTTATGTGCTGGTGACTGAACAGTGAACAAGACCAGAAAATCTCTTGCCCATTCACCTGACCATGATTGATCACTCAGAGGAAGGCCCACGTAGAAATATTTTAAATGGAAAAACCACTATACATCTTGAAGGTAATTTAATCAGCGTTAAATTTCGATTATATAGGTGAAACTTGCATAGATATTTCTGAAAACATTGAAAAAAATGATTAATCGTAATGTTCATTTGGTTTTACGGCCTTTTAATTGGAATAGAAAACCGTTAGAGAGAGAAGATGGTCCCATCCACAGCATTTTTACACTACAACTCCGAATTCGTGTAGCGATGCATGCCTTTGCATATCCGAGCGGGGAGTGACGCCTTACGCCACCGAAACGATATTATCGGCTTATCTAAACAGCGCCCCCTTCCGCTTAAACGCGGCATTTTGGGACACGTCCTTTGGCAAAATGTTTATTTTGGGCGCCTCTACCGCCCTTTACAATCTGGCCAATATTTTCGAAACACCCTGTATGTCTACGGGACTGAGGGTGCAATCGGAGACAGCCTGGGAAAGTATATAGTGGATTCGACATCGCAACCGGGCCTTATTTGGCAATGGAGAAGTTAAAATTATCGCTGAGATAGTAACATTGAAATGAGAGGGTTGAGACAGCTGGAAAAGGAAGGTGAAAATAATATATTAAATGATTTAATATATATAAAACAGATTTTAGCCATGGCATTTTATTTTACTTTGCTAAAATACCTTTTATAAAAGTTTAAAAATACGCCTGTAGGAATTCTAATGTTTTTAATTTGCGTTATCTATAGGCAAAATAGACACGCTAAAACTTAATTCGTTTCCTTGCAAAATTCACACGCGAAAAGTGATCGTAAAAATACAAAGCATTGAATGTTTTGGGGGACAGTGAAGAGCTAGGCTTTGAAATAAAATAACCGGGAAAATGTCACTGCTATTTTACAACTGATTTTTTTTAATTAGGAAAGTAGTCGCACTCGAGCCACACAACGGACTATTGGCAACAATCCGGTATGGTATGGTATGGTATTTTTAATTAACGTCACATTGGAGCAACACAACGGGCTATTGGTGACGGTTCGGGATCAATTCCGAAAGGAAAGATCCGGAAACATCACGTAATTTTGAACCACGGTCAGATGACATGGGGCAACAGTGCGGAATCAATACCGAAGGGAAATATCAGATGACAACACTTCGTAATTTTAAGCCACGGTCAGATGGTGAGGTCAACAAATGAGCTGGCACCCCGTTCTCCAAACTTCCACACCAAGCCAACGCGAGGACATTTGAGGCAACGGCAGATTTAACGTGCACCACCCCCTCCTACATGACGGTCTTTGGTTGGATCTAGTTTCGAAGTCTCAACCCTCCGGTTGCTAATCAGTTACTCCTCCAAGTGGGTTACTACGGCCCCTCTTAAAATTAGGAAACTGAACCAAAGAAAAGACAGTAACCAATAAAACTTAGAAATCAATGTGTCGGTAACTTAACACGTCGAGAAATTAAGGATAGTTCTATCCGAGATTAATCCTGTGCGACAAATTTATATCCCACAAGCTATATGGAATAAAATAACTCACGTACCTGTTAAAAGCAACCTAATGCAGGCCTTACAACTGCAGACATGCTTTTTCCATAAGGCTGTTGTCTCTGGCAAACAATTCCATTCGCACACTAGAACGTCATTGCTCTTTTGCTGTCTTCCACGGTGTGTAGAGTGCAATGCGACGTCCAAGATCATCCCAAGCATTCTCTTTTGGATTGAGATCAGGTGATTGTGTTCGATACGAATGCGATAATATCCCAAATGTTTGGACATGTGTGTATTTGCTAATCCTCTAAACCGTTAATAAATTACCGGTTTTGGAGATTGGTGAGAAGTATAGATAAACATAATTACTGGTTTTCTTAACTATATTTTATTATTTTATTTAAAATCTACTTAAGGGATCAATTGACAAAATGGCAGTAGTTGCAAATGCCTTCGTATACCAGAAGTAGTATGCTTTTTCTAAATCCAAATGTGGCTCTCCGTTCAACAAGTTTAGGAACCCGTGCTAATATTCTACAGGGACTTCCGCAGGCAATTTTTTGCCTCTATTTTTCAACCTTGCCGACTAGGATTATTTTTAAGTAAAAATTTTGGTGACTTTTCTTGAAAATTCACTAAAGGTCAACAAAAATTTAGTCCCCTCTTTTAATTAAAAGCGGACGGAAAAAGTATTTTTCGGATTGTTTAAGAGAAAATTTTCCAAGGGTCTCAAATTTTGAGGTTTTGACTCCAAGCAGTGGCAACCATAAAAGAAAAACATCAGAATTTGTTTTTCCATGAAACCTTTTTTTAGAAAACAATTAGTTTTTTTTTTAATTTAAATTTCTTGGCGAGGTTTTAACGTGTTTCATACTTAATTACCACATTTTGTGTTTTAGCCGATTCATTGCGTACCTGAACAACTAAAATTTGTACTAATATAGGGCTTAAGAGACCTGCTACTATTTAAAAAAATTATGCTACTTTTTACAAGTGTTTTGGCTGTGGCAGCCCTGTATTCATTTTTTGGGAGCCACGGTAGCCCGGTTGGAAGAGTAGCGTATTAGCAACCGGAGGGTTGCGAGTTCGAAACTCGATCCAGCCCAAAATCGTCGTGTATGTGGGAGCTGGAGCACGTTGATGTAGGTTTTGCAGGTTCGTTCTCCCCTGTGTCCATCATGCTTACCTTGTATATATATGCCTAGTTTTATTGACGCTCTTGTATTTGGCACAATATAGTCAAATATGGCCCTTTCGCCTTAAAACCCAACCAACCCATCTGCTTGCCCAAAGACGGTTTGGTATTTTTGTCGCTTTTACTCATCGCGTTCGCGCAGAATTTTCTATCTGGCGAGCTTACCACCTTTATGGAAATGGACTTCCCTAAGGCGATCTGCTACCTCACCGAAGCCGCGCTATCCCTCAAAAGCGTAACCAAATCAAGAGAGATAACCTCCGATATATTTTTTCTCCGATAATTTCTTTACATTTACAGAGAAAAATCATGGTAATATTTTACCTTATAATCAAGCCTTATTGAATGGAGTCTTAATATTTCTAAAGACGAACTCATGTTTGCTAGCTTTGTATCCGAACCGTCGACTCAACTTTCCTAACGCTAGCATTATTCAAATTTCTTTACATAGGGGATTCATTCAAAATTAGAAGCCATTTATTTATACGCACAATTCTCAAGTGTTCTTGCATTGTTACCGATTGACTTAAAAAAGTTTCTTTTGAAACGCTGGAAAAAATTCAATTAAGATGCAAGATTAGCTGCCTTTCATTGTGCAATCCTCGCAAATGGCTGACTTTTTTTGTCGTAAGAGAAGTAAACGTTTTTTTTCTCGATTCCATGTTCGTTATTCATTCACAAAAAATAGCGAGTATTTTTGAAAGCTCTGGTCTAATAAAGTAATCAATTTCGACAGTTTTATTAGTTTTCGTTTCAAAAACACGAATTCGTTATCAATTCCACTAGTCAGTTCGTTTAGTCAGTGTCTAACCCCGATTGCCCAATACTAATAGGATTTTCACGGGTCTCAAGAAGACCTGATTTTTTTATTTCATTTCTAAAGACCCTTAAAAGTCCTAAGATTTGCTGAAAATCCTTAATTTTTTCAAGCCTTAACCTTTACAAGAACACCGTATATTTCATTTCACCTACATTCAAAAACAATTTTTATCATCCATGGTCAGATGTCACCAAAAATTTATGGCATAGTATGTACAGCTTTTCTAAAGAATTGTTTTTAAAATTGGGTCGAGACCCAAATCTAGCATTCGTGCGAGTTTCTTTGCACGTGCAGTACTGCCATGAGCAACTAAAAGGCGACTTAAGTAACTATTTTTTCAACTCTGGCGACTAGGGTTATCTTTTTAAACGAAATCGTTTCAAAAGCTCCTATTTTCAAAATTTTACCTACGGTCAACGAAATTTTAGTCCATTTTTTAAAACAAGCGGACGGAATATATATATTTCGGATTTCTCTTGTGGGAGAAAATTTTCTTAGGGACGCCAGTTTCATAAGTCTTGCAGCCAAGCCGTTGCAACCATGAAAATGATCGGAATCTGGTTGCTGGATTGTCATGATAACCTTGGTAAGAAAATACTGTTTTAAAATTTAAATATTTAGACGAGATATTTCAAACATCTCTTTCATACTTAATCAGCTTCGATAAATTTTGTCCTTGCGCCCGTGAAACCTAAAAACAAGTAACTCAACAACTATTTGTTTTTCGTGATTTCATAAAATATTTTTTTTTTAAATTTGATGAGACAAATGTGTGTTATGCAGTCGATGAATTTAACTCATAACAAGGAAACATTAAAACATTATCTTGAATGCTCTTCAAATGAGTTATACTTTAATGGGTTTCTCTCAATTACTTTAGTTTATTTCTTTTAGAGAGTATTCTCATAAATGTTTACATTTGGTCAAATTGAATCCATACTTTAATTGAATGAGTAATACTATTGAAATTTCAATTAGCGATCTCCATTGTTTCTCAAATATCTTTAAATTTAGTGTCTTGAAATGTATAAAAATATTAATTTCGAACTGCTACTTAAATTTGCTTTTCCTCAACTGTGAGGTTCAAGTGGAACAAACATTATTGAACATTATGTATTGAATAAAACTGGTTAATTAGTTTTGATGAAATCTTCATTTTCAAAAATAAAAATTGATCAGGCGAGAAACTTGTCACGTATTTTTAATGAATACTTTTTGAATTATTGGTTGTTATTTAAGGTAATTTTCAGTGACTTTTTTCTTCGACGTCATTTTTACGTGTTTTCATAAATTTCGTAATTTAATTTTTTCTACGTGAATAACGTTTTAGGATTACCCTGTAAAATCGGAGTTACTATAAATATTTAAACCTTTTGAACTCTAGAGTTCAAAAGGTTTAAATATTACCTACCCTAACCAAACATGAAAAACGTTTTTCTTGTTTGTTTGAAATGTGATACCATTTATGTTCATAAAAAATCGGTAATTTAATATTTAGAGGTAATATTTTTGAAAAATTGAAAAGGTTTTGTTTCAGCCAGGTTTTACTACGCTGTTCTTTCATTGAAATATCTGCTCAACTATCAAAGAGCAAAATAAGATGCATACAAAGACAGCAAAAGTGTGTTAAGTAGAATATATAATTTCTAGATCAATAATTTGTTTTATAGCATAACCCTTACATGTTTTTCCAGCAATCATCGTTTGAAATCAAACGACGATTAATTTAATTGTTTTATCTTGTATTCCGAAAAAAAAATTTTTTTCGCAGCACAAGATAAAAGAAAGATAAAAACATTTCTGTTTTTAAAATTTGCAATATGGGGAATTCTTAATTTTTGAAATATAGTAGTTTCAATGCAAAGACCTGAGTCTCGAGGTATCAAGCTGAAGTAATGCAAAGCAACGAGTGGATTGGATTTGATGTTAGGGTTTTATGGCGCAAGGTCCAATAGCGGACAAGCTGCGCCGGCAACTCAACAAAAAAAAAAGCAATTATAGTATGCATCGATATTTAATTATCCCAGATATCAGATCCATATTTTTTCCGGCCGCGGTAGCCCGGTTGGAAAACTAACGGATTAGCAACCGGATGGTTATGAGTTCGAAACTTGGTCATACCAAAGATCGTGTACGCGGAGCTCTGCATGTGAAAACTCATGGCCTCAATTGTTTTCGCGTTGGCCTGGTGTGGAAGTATGGAGAGTGGTACCAGCTCAGGTGTGACCTCTTCATCTGACCGTGGTTCAAAATTAAGAGGTGGCTTAAGATTTTCGCCTTCAGGAATGATCCCGGACCGTCGCCAATAACCCGTCGATTTGCTCCAGTGCGACGTTAATTAACTCTTGTCGCCATTGTATAGAAATGCGCAATCACACACCTACCCTGCCGTAAGATGTTATAACGCCAAACGAGATGAGATGCCAAATCGGCCAACCAAGCGGAATTTTTCATAGAGCAATCACGTGATTACTAGTCGATAGGTTGTCGCGCGTGAAACATGTTGGTCACACATTCTGAATCTCCTCTCATCAGCAATGATCATACTACAGTGGACTCCCTCTTAACCGGCCGCCACTGACCAATTATGTACTGTAAATACAGTAGCCTACAGTAACATTTGTTTAGTTTTTCCAACAAAGGAAGTTCTTCCAGGTTAAGTTTTCTTAATTATACATATCATAATTCAATAAAATAGGCTATATACTTAGTTTTATTCTAATAAAAACGATTTCGGGAGTGTATTTTAATGCTATTAAGGGAACGAACGGTTGAACCGGCCAAATCGTTATCCGGTCTGGGTCCGGTCCCGAAGTGGCCGGTAAAGAGGGAGTCCACTAATTAAATTTCACATTTTCACGTCTATGTTCCATACGGGACCGTCGTGGCTCAGTGGGTATGCCCACTGCGCTAGCAGCCTTCGAGTTGTAGGCGGCGCAGGTTCGATTCTTGTCAGATGCATTCCTCCCTGGGTGTATTTCTCTTCTGTGTCAGTAAAACTTGAATTGTGTGTTTCTATTACTCGATATTGTATGTCTTGCGTCTGGCGCAGCTTGGCCAAATATGGCCCTTGCGCCATAAAACCCCAATACCAACCAATCATGTTCTATACGGCGGTATAAGAGCCTATTGGATCCCGTACCGTCGCCACTAGCCCATTTTGTTTCTCCAGTAAGACTTTAATTCAGCTACCTACCTACCTTAGACTGAAATGTTCTGTTGGAGATGCAGCAGATGAAGTTGGGAACAAAAATCTTACTGAATTTCGTTTTAGTTTTATTTTACAGGACTTTCTCGTAAATTCCCTTCGTCTTAATCGGTCAGGAGCGCCATTCCCGACTTTTCCTGCACTTTTCACCGAGTTTATTTTTGAGTTACGAATAAATGCTTCTGTTTTTTTTTATTTTGAATTCCGTTTTCCGTGTGGTGGGATAAATATCTGAAATTGATGGACTCTATAAATCTTTTAGTAACTGAAGAATGAATGGAGGGGGACCAGAGGAAAAAAATGTAGAAGAAAAATATCAGATTCCATCTGGTGCGGTAACGAAACACCTTAAAGCTTTGGAGTGCTTGATTGGTTCGCGGAAACCGAGCCCATCTTACTTAATGCCCGGAGTCTTCGATTTCAATAGAGGATTTGGTACCGACGCCAATATTCTAGCTGTGTTTATTTTCAATTCCAATCACAACAAACGCTTAAGGGTTTTAGTTTCTGTTTCGTATTTCGCGACGGTTATTTTATTCCTGTGTGGAAATTTACTCATTTCCCCCATATTTTTCTGGTTTTCTTTGTTTATTCAAAAATTGATCTTGTGGATATGTATTTAGTTGTTCAAAACTTATTTGACAACAGCAGCTGTATTTGTATTTTCGTCTTAAATTCAAATGCGTGTTTCTTTAAAGGTAAATTTAAAGTTGGCGCTAGTGTTACGGTAGCGTAACTTGACGGTACATGGCATGATTCTCGAATGCAACTTCATGTCGTTTATATATAGATGAATAAATACTTGTAAATACGTAACTCAAAAATTCAAATGCATATGCGAAGGTGTTTTTGTAAAGGTAAATACAGAGGGCGCTAGTGTTATGGTAACGTCTTTCTTAACTTGTCAAATGGGTATAGTAAAAGGTGTTTCTGTAAAGGTAAATACAGAGGGCGCTAGTGTTATAGTGACGTCATTTGTAACTTGTGATGAATATAGCATGTTACCCGAATGCAACTTCAGCATGTCGCTTATATAAAAATGAATAAATACTTGTAATTACTTAAACTTTTACGTGGCTGGTACAACCCTTGGAAGTGAAGAGAAAAATAATTTATAAGCCCTACAAAACTTAAAAAAAAATGGGAAAATCGTTATTTCTGTTCTGATTTCCTAGAAAATAATTTTGCTTTGAATTTTCTAAATTTAAGTTTTAAAGATTTCTAAGAAATATGGATTAGCAGAATTAAGAATTAGTTGAAAATATAAATATTAAATGACGCCACTGAGAAAAATTTTGTTTATAAATTATAGGTAAGGACTCAAAATGAAACTTTCACAAACTTCTTTTATGTTATTTCGGTTTAATCATCGCAACACATGGAATTTAATTTAGTCGTGTAACCGCCTGGAAAAACAAAAAACGCATGCTTTTCCAAAAAGTATGATCCTGCTTTCGATGTGGTTGTGAAAAGTACTTTATTTAAATGCCCATGCAGGTAAAAGGGAATAATCTCATCTAAACTATTGACTTTAGTCTTAACCAAATCTCTTCTGTGTAGCTAACTATCAGATTTTACTTACGTGATAACCCATATTTAAAACCCCTTATATTAACACTTCTCATTAAAACAGCATGTGTCGATTTGTACTGAAGCACTTTTGACAGCATATCGGCGTTTAAGGAATTCGAGACTCTGGAAGGGGCTTTGGGGCTTAAGCCCCTCCCTGACCCTATAAAAATCACAGAAGAAAAATCCTTACTTAATTCATTGATTGCTTCCTCAAAAATTACGTATAAAAGTGTTTTAATATTTTCTCCTTACAGCCAACTTATATTTATCATTCCTTTCAGAGCCCATTATCTAAAGTGTTCCTTTTCTTGTTTACTGGGGTTGGATAAACTAATTAAAAATTTTAATATTGTTCATTAAAACGTTTGCACCTTTTCTCTTCGATGCAACTTCTATTCATCTTAGAGTAGTCACTAGGGAACTAGTCTCTAGATTACACACTCTAGGGAACTAGTCTCTAAGTAACACACTCGAAGACTAACAACCTCTAAAACTAGTCTCTAGGTGACACACTCCAAAACTTGACTCTAGGTAACATACTCTAAAACTAATCGTCAGGTAACATATTCTAAAACAAGTCTTCAGGTAACACACTAAAACTAGTCTCTGGGTAACACTCTAAAACTTGTCTAAGTAACACACTCGAAGACTAACAACCTCTAAAACTAGTCTCTAGGTGACACACTCCAAAACTTGACTCTAGGTAACATACTCTAAAACTAATCGTCAGGTAACATATTCTAAAACTAGTCTTCAGGTAACACTCTAAAACTTGTCTAAGTAACACACTCGAAGACTAACAACCTCTAAAACTAGTCTCTAGGTGACACACTCCAAAACTTGACTCTAGGTAACATACTCTAAAACTAATCGTCAGGTAACATATTCTAAAACTAGTCTTCAGGTAACACACTAAAACTAGTCTCTGGGTAACACTCTAAAACTTGTCTAAGTAACACACTCGAAGACTAACAACCTCTAAAACTAGTCTCTAGGTGACACACTCCAAAACTTGACTCTAGGTAACATACTCTAAAACTAATCGTCAGGTAACATATTCTAAAACTAGTCTTCAGGTAACACACTAAAACTAGTCTCTGGGTAAGACTCTAAAACTTGTCTAAGTAACACACTCGAAGACTAACAACCTCTAAAACTAGTCTCTAGGTGACACACTCCAAAACTTGACTCTAGGTAACATACTCTAAAACTAATCGTCAGGTAACATATTCTAAAACTAGTCTTCAGGTAACACACTAAAACTAGTCTCTGGGTAACACTCTAAAACTTGTCTAAGTAACACACTCGAAGACTAACAACCTCTAAAACTAGTCTCTAGGTGACACACTCCAAAACTTGACTCTAGGTAACATACTCTAAAACTAATCGTCAGGTAACATATTCTAAAACTAGTCTTCAGGTAACACACTAAAACTAGTCTCTGGGTAACACTCTAAAACTTGTCTAAGTAACACACTCGAAGACTAACAACCTCTAAAACTAGTCTCTAGGTGACACACTCCAAAACTTGACTCTAGGTAACATACTCTAAAACTAATCGTCAGGTAACATATTCTAAAACTAGTCTTCAGGTAACACACTAAAACTAGTCTCTGGGTAACACTCTAAAACTTGTCTAAGTAACACACTCGAAGACTAACAACCTCTAAAACTAGTCTCTAGGTGACACACTCCAAAACTTGACTCTAGGTAACATACTCTAAAACTAATCGTCAGGTAACATATTCTAAAACTAGTCTTCAGGTAACACACTAAAACTAGTCTCTGGGTAACACTCTAAAACTTGTCTAAGTAACACACTCGAAGACTAACAACCTCTAAAACTAGTCTCTAGGTGACACACTCCAAAACTTGACTCTAGGTAACATACTCTAAAACTAATCGTCAGGTAACATATTCTAAAACTAGTCTTCAGGTAACACACTAAAACTAGTCTCTGGGTAACACTCTAAAACTTGTCTAAGTAACACACTCGAAGACTAACAACCTCTAAAACTAGTCTCTAGGTGACACACTCCAAAACTTGACTCTAGGTAACATACTCTAAAACTAATCGTCAGGTAACATATTCTAAAACTAGTCTTCAGGTAACACACTAAAACTAGTCTCTGGGTAACACTCTAAAACTTGTCTAAGTAACACACTCGAAGACTAACAACCTCTAAAACTAGTCTCTAGGTGACACACTCCAAAACTTGACTCTAGGTAACATACTCTAAAACTAATCGTCAGGTAACATATTCTAAAACTAGTCTTCAGGTAACACACTAAAACTAGTCTCTGAGTAACACTCTAAAACTTGTCTAAGTAACACACTCGAAGACTAACAACCTCTAAAACTAGTCTCTAGGTGACACACTCCAAAACTTGACTCTAGGTAACATACTCTAAAACTAATCGTCAGGTAACATATTCTAAAACTAGTCTTCAGGTAACACACTAAAACTAGTCTCTGGGTAACACTCTAAAACTTGTCTCTAAGTAACACATTCCAAAGCTATTCTCTAAGTAACACATTCCAAAACTAGACTCTAGGTAACATACTCTAAAGCTAATCGTCAGGTAACATATTCTAAAACTAGTCTTCAGGTAACACACTAAAACTAGTCTCTGAGTAACACTCTAAAACTTGTCTAAGTAACACACTCGAAGACTAACAACCTCTAAAACTAGTCTCTAGGTGACACACTCCAAAACTTGACTCTAGGTAACATACTCTAAAACTAATCGTCAGGTAACATATTCTAAAACTAGTCTTCAGGTAACACACTAAAACTAGTCTCTGGGTAACACTCTAAAACTTGTCTAAGTAACACACTCGAAGACTAACAACCTCTAAAACTAGTCTCTAGGTGACACACTCCAAAACTTGACTCTAGGTAACATACTCTAAAACTAATCGTCAGGTAACATATTCTAAAACTAGTCTTCAGGTAACACACTAAAACTAGTCTCTGAGTAACACTCTAAAACTTGTCTAAGTAACACACTCGAAGACTAACAACCTCTAAAACTAGTCTCTAGGTGACACACTCCAAAACTTGACTCTAGGTAACATACTCTAAAACTAATCGTCAGGTAACATATTCTAAAACTAGTCTTCAGGTAACACACTAAAACTAGTCTCTGGGTAACACTCTAAAACTTGTCTCTAAGTAACACATTCCAAAGCTATTCTCTAAGTAACACATTCCAAAACTAGACTCTAGGTAACATACTCTAAAGCTAATCGTCAGGTAACATATTCTAAAACTAGTCTTCAGGTAACACACTAAAACTAGTCTCTGAGTAACACTCTAAAACTTGTCTAAGTAACACACTCGAAGACTAACAACCTCTAAAACTAGTCTCTAGGTGACACACTCCAAAACTTGACTCTAGGTAACATACTCTAAAACTAATCGTCAGGTAACATATTCTAAAACTAGTCTTCAGGTAACACACTAAAACTAGTCTCTGGGTAACACTCTAAAACTTGTCTAAGTAACACACTCGAAGACTAACAACCTCTAAAACTAGTCTCTAGGTGACACACTCCAAAACTTGACTCTAGGTAACATACTCTAAAACTAATCGTCAGGTAACATATTCTAAAACTAGTCTTCAGGTAACACACTAAAACTAGTCTCTGAGTAACACTCTAAAACTTGTCTAAGTAACACACTCGAAGACTAACAACCTCTAAAACTAGTCTCTAGGTGACACACTCCAAAACTTGACTCTAGGTAACATACTCTAAAACTAATCGTCAGGTAACATATTCTAAAACTAGTCTTCAGGTAACACACTAAAACTAGTCTCTGGGTAACACTCTAAAACTTGTCTCTAAGTAACACATTCCAAAGCTATTCTCTAAGTAACACATTCCAAAACTAGACTCTAGGTAACATACTCTAAAGCTAATCGTCAGGTAACATATTCTAAAACTAGTCTTCAGGTAACACACTAAAACTAGTCTCTGAGTAACACTCTAAAACTTGTCTAAGTAACACACTCGAAGACTAACAACCTCTAAAACTAGTCTCTAGGTGACACACTCCAAAACTTGACTCTAGGTAACATACTCTAAAACTAATCGTCAGGTAACATATTCTAAAACTAGTCTTCAGGTAACACACTAAAACTAGTCTCTGGGTAACACTCTAAAACTTGTCTAAGTAACACACTCGAAGACTAACAACCTCTAAAACTAGTCTCTAGGTGACACACTCCAAAACTTGACTCTAGGTAACATACTCTAAAACTAATCGTCAGGTAACATATTCTAAAACTAGTCTTCAGGTAACACACTAAAACTAGTCTCTGAGTAACACTCTAAAACTTGTCTAAGTAACACACTCGAAGACTAACAACCTCTAAAACTAGTCTCTAGGTGACACACTCCAAAACTTGACTCTAGGTAACATACTCTAAAACTAATCGTCAGGTAACATATTCTAAAACTAGTCTTCAGGTAACACACTAAAACTAGTCTCTGGGTAACACTCTAAAACTTGTCTCTAAGTAACACATTCCAAAGCTATTCTCTAAGTAACACATTCCAAAACTAGACTCTAGGTAACATACTCTAAAGCTAATCTTCAGGTAACATACACTAAAACTAGTCTCTATGTAATACTGCAAAACTAGTCTGATTAACAACTACCCTATACATCATATAAATTTTAAAAACCCTCTAAATAAAGCTTCCGATAAAAATATAGTCCCAGTCTGATTTCCTGGGTGGTCCCCTGCTGTATCCATGTACTCACATTGAGCATTGATGCTTTGTCGAAGCACCGTCTCTAATTTTGCTATCGATGTTCTAAAAGCACCGTTTCGTTTTCATTATCACTCCCTTTGTTGAGGAAACCTTTTTAAAGGGACAGTTGCAATTGTATTACATCAGCTTTTCTTTATATGCAAGTTGCCAATACGGAAATATGGAGCACTTACTAGTATGTAAAAGTAATGAGTGTTTTGAGTTAGTTGATAAGAAATTGGATTTGGTGTTATACTAAGTGTTTTTAGTCATTAATACAACTTATATGAGCCATTCAGAACCTGCATTGGCTGCTTAGAAATTCATTGCACTACGAAACTGGGTTAATGTTGCAATTAAGCTTATTGCACTGCATTTCTGATAGTGAGACCGGTTCTCGAAGATTTGCAGACGAATATATTTAATCATTTTAGTTTAAACTTTTGTCGAAATGCTCCAAATTGTTTCAAACGATCGCAAGTTTTTAATTATGTGGATTTTATGGACGTTAGATGTGTAGTTCTGTTTTAAAAGGCTTATTTGTTTTTTCGGAATACTATTTCCTATGAAGTTTTCGTTGGTTAACATTGTTTACAATGACGCATTAACACATAGATGACATTGTTAGTAAATTTGACTTGCAGTGGAATTGTTTTTTCAGGGCTACCGCAGGTGAATAAAAGGCGACTTTATGCTACTATTTTTCAACCTTGGCGACTAGTCGTATCTTTTTAATCAAAAGCTCAATTTTCGATGTTTTGGCGACTTTTTTTGAAAATTCATCGATTGTCAACGAAAATTAAGTCCCTCTCTTCGCCAAGGATTTAGCTGTTGGGAGCAACTAATATTGCTACTGAAATAAACTAAGCAAATGATTTTATTTTCCTACTATTTTAAAGAATTTATCCTACTGAAGCTACAATTTCACAAGTGCTTTGTCTCTGATAGTCCAGTGTTTTTTTAAATACACACTTGATGTACACGTAAAAATAATTTCAGTTTCTATTTTTTCTTTCGCTTGGGAATTGATCCCGGACGTCGCCAATTGCCCGTTGTATTGCTCCAGTGCGACGTTAATTAACTACCCACCTACCTATATTTTACTTCAAAGTACGAATATTCAAATTTTAATATAAAATCTAGTCAGAAATCACGAGAAAGTAGCATACATATATTTTATATAGAAGCGGTATTTTATCCATTGGACAGTCGCTGTCAAAGTTTCAAACATACTCTTTTCTAGGTTTTGTCGTAAACAATTAAAGAAAATTCTTTGAATTCTGCATATGTCGTGGAACATCGAAAATCAAAGATCAATTTATCTCCAATACGGAGGCGTTAAACACTACCTCTAGTTCTAGTAAAAGAAGCTTGAATTTCTCAGACGTGATGTAATTACCTGTCTGCCTTTTCTTCGAACTGAACGTACAGATTTTTCTTATTTCTCCAACATTCTTTTGCCAGCCTTTTCAAATTTTTTAACTCATTTTTTAACTTTTAAACTTTTTACAACTAATTTTTTAAAAACCGATTAAAATAAAAAAATTTCTCTTGTCTAGTCTGTTAGTAAATGTAAAATCACGGAGATCCCGGTTGTAGGAGTAACGGATTAGCAACCGGAGTGTTGCGCGTTCGATGCTCGATATAACCAAAACCGTCGTGGTCGTGGGGGGTGGTGCACGTTAGATCTGTCATGGCCTCAGTTATCCTGACTTGGGCATGGTTCAATTATCGTGACAGTTCTACAAACCTAGCGATCGGAACAAATAACATGAAGTTGCATGTATGTAAGTAGTATATATCAAATCGATGACTGAACATAAATCATTTATGCTTGTATGTATCTGAAGTTCTCTTTTTAAAAATGCATTTCTTTACAGGAACTTCCAGATGTGTTTCGCGGTGTTAAGCTCCTGATTCCTTCGTCGCTAGAAAAGGCAGAAACATTACGTCGGTATTTCGTTGCGTATCCTTTTTTTTATCTCTGTTAAGTATGTAAGACTACCGTGGTTGATCATGTTATTCGAGCCACCTAAACAATTTTAAATTTAAACCTGTTATTAAAAAGAAAACCTGGTTGCATTGAATTGCTTTTTTTTGACATAATTATGTTGTGGGAACATTTAAAAAGATCTCTAGAATTTGTGTTTTTATCGCTATAACTGTTCACGTTAAGAATTCTTCCACTAGTGGTATGCCGCGCAAAATTTTCTCCGCACGAATATCAAACCATTTAATTTTTATTCATTTATCAGTATTCTTACGTTTGAATAAATTATGTTTTCTTGTTCCTGAGATGCTTATTGCACAGTTGATAACACGCTGAAATAACATCGAATAACTAACTGATTGCTGCTAGCCAGCATTTTGAATTGGGGTTCTTCCGGAATCCAGAACCTGAACCATCAAAGGTGGTGATCCGGACTTGATTTGAACACATCGATCGTGATACGAACACATGATAAAATGTGTTAGCAAATTTCAAGTAAATAGTTGGAAACATTGCTGATTTCAAAACATCATACCCATATATAGCTGTCTCATCCATTTTTATCGAACTCAGAAAATACCTTTTTTTTTGCACCGTGGCTCTAATAATTGGATCACCGACTGTGGTCAAATAACTTCCAGGTTTTTATGCATCGGATCTTGTTTATTAGCTATATGCGTTACATGTTTGTTTATTAGCTATATGGCGTTATATAAGTTTGTTTATTAGCTATATGCGAAAAAGCTGCTGTCTTGGTTAGGGTCAGGTGTGGCTTCCTCAAAAACCCATATGTTCATGGAAGATGAAATTATTGTGTTATAGCGAATACAGACTGCCACAGGCGTCTAAAAGGCGACTTTTTGCTACTTTCTAACATTGGCGAGAGAGAGATTAGGGGTATCATTTTAAGCAAAATCTCAAAAGCTCCTATTTTCAGTTTTGGCGACTGTTTTTGAAAATTTACCTAAGGTCAACGAAACTTTAGTCAATTTTTTTAACTAATACGGACGGAAAGATTTTTTTAGGAAGAAATTTTCCAAAGGACGCCAGTTTCGAAGTTTTAGCGCCAAGCCTTGGCAACCATGAAAACAACCCACCGAATCTTCGGTTGCTAGATTGTGATGAAAACCTTATTAAGAGAAATTATTTTGCTTTTCATTTTACACTTTCAATTTCTTGCGAGATCTTCAGTCTGTTACATACTAAAATAGCACATTTTGTGTTTTAGCCGATTCATTTTGTACGATTCATTCATCTAACCGCAGTTCAAAATTGTGAAGCCTTGTCCTTGGATCTCGCTTCGGGATTGATCCCGGACCACCGCCAATAGCCACTGTGTTGTGCTCCAGTGCGACATTAATTAATTACCTACCTAACCACCCGAGGGTAAGAATAGTGAAAATATTTCTGGAATTTCATCTCTGAAACCGGAACTATTCGATTTCTTTACAATTTCCTTCAAGCTTTTAAACTTCGCATTGGCCTCAAAAATCACTCTATTTAAACTGTTAACTCAATCCGATAAAAGGATAGCGTCACTTGCAACAGTCAGGTTTCAGCGATCCAATACCCTCTCAAATTTTCAAAACTTGCTCTTTTAAATGCACTTCCGAGAAATGACTTATGTCTACCCACATGCCTAAAGACATTATTTGACTGCGTTGTTTACCATTTACTTATTTCCAAAGTTATTCCGATGACATCTCCTGTGCTGACGTTATCTCTTAGCATCTTTTCTGTATCGATCACAAGAGTAATCCCCGAAGGGATGGAAGCATTTCATCCTCCAATCGCATTGGACGTCTGTAAAACATCTAAAGAGTCTTGATGGAGAAAAATTGACATCTTGGTTGGAATGGAGATTAGTGCTTTCTCCTACGGGCCAAATGTCGCCATCTTTTGCTTTTCTCCCATCGGAAGTGCCGTTATGGTAGACAGGTTTCAACTTTTGTTGTACGTTGAAAGCTTGGTGAGTTCTCAATAGTTAGTGTGATTTTTCCGAGTTGGTGCTTTTTGCCGCGTTCGTGTGTCAAACTATATTTCTATTTATGACTTCAGATCCTTAGTTATTCAAGTTCCGCTAGATAAACAATTTTTGTTGCTTCTTTTACCTATGGTAGAAGGTAGTTGAATTAACATCGCACTGGAACAACACAATGGGATATTTCTTTAACCATTATGGGGCCGCCGTATCCCAGTTGGAAGAGTAACGGATTAGCAACCAGCGGGTTTCTAGTTCGAAACTCGATCCAACCAAAGACCGTCGTGTACGCGGAGTCTGGTGCGCGTTAAATCTTTCGTGACTTCAAATGTCATCAGGTTGGCGTGATGTTGAAGTTTGGAGAGTGGGGTGCCTGCTCAGGTGTTGACCTCGTCATCTGACATTGGTTCAAAATTATGAGGCTGTCGGCAATATCCAGTTGTAATGCTCCCCAGTGCTATGTTAATTCAATTACCTACCTCATCCAAGTACCGTTATGATAGACAGGTTTTAAATTTTGTACGTTGAAATCTTGACGAGTACTCAATAGTTTGTGAGATTTTCTCAAGTTGGGCTCTGGTGCATTTTAATCTTTGTTCGTGTGTCTGAGATTTTATATTTCTATTTAAAACTTCAGATTATTAACGTTCGCTAGAAAGCAATATGTATTGCTTCTATTACCAATGTCTCGGTAGCCAAGTTGGAAAAGTAACGGATAGCAATTGGAGGGCTGAAAACCTGGTCCGACCAAAGACCGCCGTGTACTCGGGGATTGGTACACGTAGAATCTGATGTGGCTTCAAATGTCCTCACTTGGGCGTGGTGTGGAAGTTTGGAGAGTGGGATGCCAGCTCAGATGTTGACCTTGTCATCTGACCACGATACGAGGCCATCACCCAATAGCCCGTTGTGTTGCTCCAAATTAAAATACCTACCTACCGTATGCATGCGTATTTCATCCAATTTAGTTTAACGTGACTGATGTTGGACCAATGTGTGGATTGCCTTACTTAACTCCGAAAAAAACCCCACTGCACTTATTTGAATTTGTAGTTAGGCAATGAATAGATCAGCATCAAATACTTAAGTTTGTTACGATCTGAGTGAATTTAATTGTGCACAAATTGAGATCAATATCAGTCATTTTGTTATCAGTTTGTTTTCCTCGGAACCGTTGAGCTAGCTGTTTAAAACCAGCCTAAATATCTTAGAAGTTGACTTTTAATTTTCTTTCTATTACTATCGCATGACTGATGTTGGACCAATGTGTGTCGATGCCTTACTCGAAACTCGGAAAAAAGCACTTTACTTATTTGTATTTGTTGTTAGGCAATGAATAGATCAGCATCAAATACTTAAGTTTGTTACGATCTGAGTGAATTTAATTGTACACAAATTGAGATCAATATCAGTCATTTTGTTATCAGTTTGTTTTCCTCGGAACCGTTGAGCTAGCTGTTTAAAACCAGCCTAAATATCTTAGAAGTTGACTTTTAATTTTCTTTCTATTACTATCGCATGACTGATGTTGGACCAATGTGTGTCGATGCCTTACTCGAAACTAGGAAAAAGGCACTTTACTTATTTGTATTTGTTAGGCAATGCATAGATCAGCATCAAATATTTAGTAAGTTATTCATTACGACTTGGGGTCTGTCGTGGTCCACTGCGCTAGCACCCTCCGAGTTGTAGGCGGCGCAGGTTCAATTCCTTCCTTGGTGTATTTCTCTTCTGTGTTACTAAAACTTCTCTTGAGTGGATATGTCCATTACTTGACGTTGTCTTCATTGTGTTTGGCGCAGCATGGCCAAATATGGCCCTTACGCCATAAAATCCAACCAACCATCATTACGACCTGAGTGAATTTAATTGTGCACCATGATTGTGTGTGTGTGTGTGTGTGGTGATTATCGGTCATTTCGTTTTCAATTTGGTTCTCTTAACAGCATAGCTAGTTGTTTAAAATCGGGCTAAATATAACTTAGAGTTGACTTTTCGTTTTCTTTCTATCGCTGCAAAAAATCTAAATTTATTGGCCGTTGTGACACTTTTCAGCTTATCAGCTTCTTCCCAGACTAAACTTTTATCGCATTGTTTGAGAGATGAAATCGCAGTGAGCGAAAGCATCAAAATATTTCATTGGATTTTATGGTCGTGCTGGCGGATATACAGTTGGCCTGTTGATTTGTTTCACGATTGTGTTTTGAAAGTTGAAATTTAAGATACTGGAAATTTATAGGATGCTTTTTTATTTCCTCCTATCCTCTTAGTCTTCGTAAACCTTTCTTTTTCCTATAGTTTTATGAGGAATTCCCAATTTCGACTTGCAACACTTGATAGCCCTTTGTCATTCTTTAAAATATTTTGTACGTTTGGAATGCTATTTGTAAACTTTGTCTACACTCATATATTCACAATAAGAAGTATTTAATAGCAAAATTCTATGTTATCCCTCTCGAAACTTGTACAGTGTTTTTATGTAAGGGCTGTTTTGATTTCGAATCTATATATAAAGCAGACCTATTTTTGACTTTATTAAGCTGACTATTTTTTATTTTTTATTGTAAAAACTTTTTCGTGTTCGACGAATAGAAACGAGATTTAAACCGAGACTTACATATTAGTATTGTGGAAAAGAACAATATACTATACTTGAGGTCAATTAGATTATGGTGTTTACGTTACAAAGTGTGTCCTTCCGCCACAAAAATAGTTTTTGAAACAACGAATTTATCTCATAATAAATTAATACTTTTAAAAGTTTTCATGCAATTTTAAACTAGAGTACTTATTTTAAACTAAAATGCTTTGCTGTTTTACTTCCCTTTTTCTGCGTACCACGTCATGATTTGCTTAACGAATAAAATAACCGCAGGAGCTTATTTACTTTTCTTTCATAACTCCAAAAGCGCAACCGAAAGAAAGTATCGCTGTATAGCCAAATTTTCCCGATATTTCCCGTCGCCTCTTAGGGGGCATCGTGGCTTAGTGTATTGTAGCGTCTTCACGCTATGTGGTGGGAAATCGTATAAATGAGTACTAATGGTTGTACTGCTTTCTGGATTATTTAATAACAAAGAAATATCTCCAGTTACATGAAATATGTACAGTACAGAAAAACAAATTTGCCCGCAACGGGACTTAAAGGCGGTACCCTTTCTGGGACCTCTGAGAGACACTCACAACACCGTTGAAGTTCTAGCGTCGTCTGCCTTCATCCTCCCCGGACTCGGGTCGGCACAAGGCGGTGGGGGACGTCCTCTCGTCCCCCATTGGTCAAAGTTCTCCTGGTGGATTTTTCTTTTTTTTTCTCATGAGTTCCAGAATGTTCGGGCGCCGCCGAGACGAACTGTCCCCGAATTCCTTCAAAACCCTGGGAGCGTCGGCAGAGATGAAGGGGCTTCGGTTCCCATTCACCTTTTGTGCCCCGGCACCGAACCATGGCTGCTGGGCTGATCGGCGCCTCCATAGTCTGAAAAGGGAGAGGAACACCTCCGGGAAAAGGAGTGTAAGATGCTTCGTCACAGTATAAGACCACTCTGCGCTAGCAACCTGCGAGCTTTATTCGGCGCAGGTTCCATTCCTGTCGGATTCCATTCGTCTTATGGTGTATTTCTCTCGTGTTCGTAAAACTTTCCTTAAGTATGTACCTTCATAATGTGAAATTGTCTGTCTTGTGTTTGGGCACAGCATGGCCAAATTAGGCCCTTGCACCATACGAAACCCAATCCAACCATCCTGTCGCCTTTTATTTCAGCCGGCCGAATGGTTTCGAGTGCAGCTCATTCATGACTTATAGACCGGAGCTCACTTGCACCTTTCGCCATGATATGTTGGTTGGTTTCCTTGAGACTTTAAGCTGCAGAATCAGGCCTTTGTCCCCAATCTTCCTAAATGATCTAGATTCGCCATGATATAAAAACTAGATCACATGCGGTATAAATATTTAAAATAAACGGAATTTTGCATTTAAGAGATACTTACGCCAAATAAGGCAACCCCTATAACTTAGCACTCACTTTTGTTGTACTCCTGCGAGTGACGTAGGTTGTGGGTGAATCCAAATTAGCAAATCAGAGAAGCCCATTCGAGTGAGACTTTTCATCTATCTGTAGGGTATTCTGTATAATTAAGTTAAGCTGATATTTGAAATATAAATGGTAATAAAGCAAACCCACTGCATCTCCTTTTGTCGCTTATACTATAATCTATTTCAGTACGTAGGTGTGATTCCATTTTTTAGAGTTCCAAAAAAAACACGCTTGCGCTTCTCACCACATCATTTGCAATACACAATTTCAAGGAAAAATGAAACGTATGTATTTTAAAAATTATCACACTTCCTTAAGCATAACAGGCGTATTGATTGAAAGTAGAAACTGCTTCAATTATGCTTATTAGCATAAAGGTGCTTCCTTTCAATCAGTAGCCAGAGAATATGATTTGAAATTAGAAAATTGATTTTTTTCAATCCAAACATAAAGCAGAGTTCGTATTACTTTTGGGACTAATGAAATATGCAGGTTTAATTCTTTTTTAGATGAATTCTATTAAGTCCTATCGTTACGCAAATTGAAATTAAGCTTATAAAACCCATTTTAAATCTGTCTATAATTCATCTCTTCTCAATACATTTAGTTATGTTTCATCCAGATAGTTTCTTCGAAAACATTTTTTAGATATCTTTATCTTTTAAAATCTCAGATTTTCCCTTACGAAACCAATTCAAAGATAATGATCGTTGCTTATCG
This sequence comes from Meta bourneti, assembly GCA_933210815.1. Lineage (NCBI taxonomy): Eukaryota > Metazoa > Arthropoda > Arachnida > Araneae > Tetragnathidae > Meta > Meta bourneti. Next base: position 72,136,596 of record OW119927.1, on the reverse strand, counting down.
ATCAAAATTTACTTATATATAGTATATATAGCCTCAATTCTTTCCGGGGCCGCGGTGGCCCGGTTGGAAGAGTAACGGACTTGCAACCGAAGGGTTGCGAGTTCGAATCCAGCCAAACACCGTCGTGTACAAAGGGGGCTGGTGCACGTTAAATCTGTCGTGGCCTCAAATGTCCTCACGTTGGCGTGGTGTGGAAGTTTGGAGAGTGGGGTGCCAGCTCAGGCGTTGCCTCGTCATCTGACCGTGGTTCAAAATTACGTGGTGTTGTCCTCGGATCTTTCCCTTTGGGATTGATCCCGGACCGTCACCAATAGCCCGTTGTGTTGCTCCAGTGTGACGTTAATTGAAATACCCCCCCACCAATTCTTTCCGAGAATTTAAATTTCAAATCGAATTCCCTGCTCCTTAATTGACAGGCGAGGCATCAAATGAAAACATATATTTTATTATCCTTGAGTTCGTACTAGGCCTTTAAATAAGCGTGAGTTATAGGAAAAATGATTACTCCCGTATCTGGTTCGTCATCTGACCGTGGTTCAAAATTACGATGTGCTGTCCTCGGATCTTTCCCTTGGAGATTGATCCCAGACCGTCGTCAATAGCCCGTTGTGTTGCTCCAGTGTGACTTGAATTAAAATACCTACCTACCTGCATCACAATATACAAATAATGCCCTTTTCACTAGGAATATTAAATTAGTTATAAAGTGTAACAAGGGTACACTTTATAATTAATTGTAATTTCTTACAAATGTGTTAAATAGAAGCAAATTAAGGATTCCAATGTCTTGTGTTTCAATGTGTTGACCTAATTAAAAAATGCATATACATTTATTGTGTGTGGATAGTGCTATTAATGTCGCACTGGAGCAACACAGCAGGCGACGGTCCGGGATCAATCCCGAAGATCCGAGGACAACACCTCATAATTTTGAATCACGGTCAGATAACGAGGTCAACATCTGAGCCGGCACCTCACTCTCCAAACTTCCACATCACTTCAACTTAAGGAGGCCACGACAGATTTAACATGCACCAGCCCCATGTACACGACTGTCTTTCGTTGGACCTAGTTTCGAATGCGCAAACCTCCTGTTGCTAATTCGTTACTCTTCCAATCGGCCCTCATCAATTTATTGTGATCAGCTCTTAATGTTAAGAGGGCCGCGGTGGCCCGGTTGGAAGAGTAACGGACTTGCAACTGAAGGGTTGCGAGTTCGAATCCAGCCAAACACCGTCGTGTACAAAGGGGGCTGGTGCACGTTAAATCTGTCGTGGCCTCAAATGTCCTCACGTTGGCGTGGTGTGGAAGTTTGGAGAGTGGGGTGCCAGCTCAGGTGTTGCCTCGTCATCTGACCGTGGTTCAAAATTACGTGGTGTTGTCCTCGGATCTTTCCCTTTGGGATTGATCCCGGACCGTCACCAATAGCCCGTTGTGTTGCTCCAGTGTGACGTTAATTGAAATTCCCCCCCCCCTTAATGTTAAGATACTGACTTTTAACACTTATTCGAAAATCGATTTTCTCAGTTTTAATTTGAATTGTTTTGTTTTGATAATGAATCGAATCAGAAAAAACTCAGATGATGGTACTCCTACGTAACTGGCCTTTATGCGCGCCTAATTGTTGATACATCACTGATTCTGTGCTAACATTATTAACAAGCAGTTCGTCTGGTATGCGGATCGCGTGGCAGCAACGCATCTGCAGTCGAATTCCCAGGATACGATAATTTCGATCCAGCGAAATATCCCACGCCCAATTCGAATGGGATTGATTTCAATTAAAACTCGTCACTCTATCCACCACTTTCAGAGGTGTTGCAGGTTTAATTCGATACGTACTCAAGCAACTGCACAATGCTCTTCGTTACGCGATCCGTACAGTGGTAGATCTTAGCAACCGGGCATCCGAAAGCTCTGAATGTTTCCTGTGTAAACTCGACGAAATATTGCGGGTCCTTTTCTATATTCAAATCCCTGAAATGATTCTCGGTGCTGATTGAACGTGTACTACAGTTAATTCTGGCTCTGGTACTTTAATCCACGTGATTGGGTTGTGTAGAAAACATTGCATATATATATAAAGGGTGTTTCGAAAATATCTGGCCAATTTGTAGAGGGGCCCAAAATAAACCTTTTCGTCAAAGAATGTGTCCGGAAATGCCGCGCTTAGGTGGTAGAGGGTGCTGTTTAGGTCAGTCGATAACATCGTTTCTGTATGTGGGGGGGGGGCGTCCTGGGTTAGGGGTATGCTCACTGCGCTAGCAACTTTCGAGCTGTAGGCGGCGGAGGTTCGATTTCTGCCAGGCGCATTCCTTCCTGGGTGTATTTCTCTTCTGTGTCAGTAAAGTTTTCACTCTGTGTATGTCAATAACTTGATATTGTATTGTGCCTGGCTCAGCATGGCCAAATATGCGCCATAAATCCTCCCAAACCCACCAACCATCTTTTCTGTGGCGTAGGGCGTCATTCCCCAATCGGATTTTGGGGAGCTCCGAATTCGTGTAGCGATGTATCTCTTTTTATCACATGGTCGCTTTCTGTTTTGAATGATTCTCAGTGCTGATTGAACGCGTACTACATTAAGGCGCTGTTTAGGTCAGCCGATAACATCGTTTTTGTGGGTAAGGTGTCATTCCCCAATCGGATTTTGATCGGCAAGCTTCGAATTCGTGTAGCGATACATCACTTTTTATCACATGGTCACTTTCTGAGTTGAATTTTTTCTGTTTTGAATGATTTCCAGTGCTGATTGAACGTGCACTGCATTTAATTCTGGCGACGAATTCGTGTAGCGATGCAGCACTTTTTATCACAGGATCACTTTTTCTGTGTTGAATTTCTTTCATAAAGCCCGATTTGGCGCAATTGTCGCTAATTTGGTGCGTTTAATAATTTTTAAGAATTATTTTAGGCCTTTTTTGTTTCTGACAGTTTCGCATTGGTTTGTATGTTGTACAAATCCTTGTGTCTATTTGTCTTTTTTCTTGGAGGTTGACAGCTATAACAGACAGGTCCGTGCTGCCGGAATGAAAAATTTGAAAGTTTAGTTAGAAACTAGGAAAGAAACAGGAATGAAATAAATTTAAAAGTTGTAATGAATTAGTAACCGTGTAATAAAATTGTGTGTGATTTATAAAAACAGAAAATGAATTGATACTACTGTTTCTTGAAATGTTAAAACTTACAGAAGTTGAAATTTAAGAAAAATATTTAAATACGGTTCTTTATTTTGGAACAATAAAAGTTTAGGAAAAGGAGAATATCAACCAAGGATAAAATGAATTGTCACATAGAAATAATTAAAAATTCGAAGGTAGAAAATTTATAGGTTTATTTGCAAAAGGGAAATAGCTAATAATAATAGCATAAGATACGAGAAAGTAGAATAGAATAAATAAATTATAATCAACGTTATGTAGAATAATAAACATCGTTTGAAGTGTAATTATTCATCATAAATGATACTTTAAAGTTCTACGATACCGTTACCAAAAATACAAAATAAAATGTATAAATTTCAATGAAAAAATGGTTACAGAAAAATATTGTCTGCCATAAAAGTCTAGTTTTTTCACCTGTAACTGGAACTCTGTTTTCTTTCAATTTATAGTCAACATTTTCGCACGTTTCAATGCAATATAAAAATTCTGGAGCAATAGGAAAAAAGCTTGCCCTACTGCTGTAGCATAAACTTCAAATGTACATACGAAATAAATAAAATGAAAAATAAATAAAATCCAATTAAAAGATTTGAGAGGCATTTTCTATCAAGCTAAATATAGGTCTTAGTGTTCCTGGAGCTATATGTGTTTCTGGTACGTATTTTGAACGTGACGTCAGAACTAGTTTTTCTAATACGATTTCAGTACTTCGCAAATCAAAAAAGTCCAAAGAATAAATTCTGAATTGATAAATGATAGTCGATTGGTCAACGTTGTCAAAACGACGATAAATTACATTTTAAGGTAACCCCTATAAGGATCATGCGATAGCATTTGAACAGTCGAAGTAAAATCTTCGAAGACCGTCTGGTTTGTTTATTTACACTGAAAATCCCTCTCATCACGAATATGCATGATTTCTCTGTATGACTTAATATTACTTGTAAATTTTCCTGCTATCAGTTATAAATATTAATTTTAATGCACATATAGAAAACATTGAGCATATCTGAAAACTCACTACAATTCTCCTTTGTTTATAGTAAATACCAAATTGTTAGCTACTGTTTTCCTTATTACCATTGTTCCTGTTTTCAAACAAACAGTTCATAAGTACATTTTTCTCTCACTGATGCCTTAGTGTTCGAATAAAAGTAATGTATTTCGATAAATCGTTTTCCAATGTCATAGAATCATTGATTTCACTTCCCGCTTTTCTTAAGAACGTACATAAAGGAATTCTTTTTCGTTTTTTATCTTTCTTATTTCATTTTATAGCGATTCTTCAATTTTTAAAAACGAATGGATTTTATTTTCATTTCTTTTTCGATTTCAGAAGTAGGTCAATTTTTTTAAACCTAGTTCTATTTGATTTATTTTCATCTTAACGTTTAATTTCACACATTACGAGAATGAAGTATGCTAAAATCTGCATTCTTATCAAAAACTGGAAACAATATAATTGTCGACTTACAAATGAAACAACAGTTCTGAGAAAACGAAGGGGGTCCTAATTTCCAAGTAATACGAAAATTGTAATTTCATCATTTTAACAATTATTTATTACAAATAATTCACACATAATTATCAATTGAATTTTACAAATTCAATTATCAATTATTCAGAGAATAATTTCGTTATAATTATGATATACCACGCATTAATGAATTAATTATAAATAATGTAATTTAATCATTTGTTTATCTATTTCTCACAAGAAATCTAATCTCCATACAAAGAAAAAAAATGAATTAATTTCATCAGTTTAAAGATCACATTCTGTTCTAGAAAAACTAAACAATTCATATTTGAAAATTGAATAGCCTGCAATGTTGCTCCCAGTTCGACTTAAATTCAACTACTTACCTTGAAAATTTTGACTTAATGTGTTTCACTTGTAAGCTGACGATATATTACAGTAAATAGTTTTCAACGATAAATATATACATAAATGAGGTGTCGAGAATCATTTATAGATCATATTGAGATAATGGAATTGGCTGTATGCTCAATGTGCAAGCTTAAAATAAATTACGTCGAAACTTATTTAATTATACTTTGAAATATACCAACTGGATTAACATCGGTAAGGTAAAGTAAAACGTCGAAGGAAAGTTAGTTTTAAATTACTATTTATATCTGAACTTCCGGCTTATAACCCATGGAACCCAGTATAAAAATGCTTTTGTGTAACAAAAATGACATTTATCAACGAAGCAGTTGGAGTACTTTGCAGCCCTACTGTAATTAACCGCTTTGGGATTACTTTGCAGCCTAGCTGTCATTAACCGTTTCTGAAATGTATTTGAAGTATGCTTTCAATTACTTTTTATTTGATTTTAATTTATTTGTATTTATTTTAGAATGAATTAACTTTGATCTTTTGCAAATCAAACAACTCAACTTTCTATATTACTTTTAATCTAGGTATGAAATGATAAATTATATCTTTTAAAAATAAATTTTAAAAGTCTGTTTACATATTATCAACTTACACGAGGGAAGCACACAAAATCATAATTTGCAAATATGAGTTTTAGTTTTTCTACGCTTGAATGTGATCATCAGACTGAAGTCCACCAAGTCATCTATATGTCGAATGGCAACAACGTCTATGTAAACAATATAAATCGACCGTTACGGGATTCATTCGCCAATTTTGTCGCTTAGTTTAAATATGTTTCATTTCAGCTATGCAAGCTGCATAATATTGCTAAAAGTACACGGGTAGAGCTCGCCACTCTATGAAATTCTGGTGTAGCTGTATCTAGCGCCTCGTCTGATGGCAACGCTCTTGGCGCGTTTCTAGTAGCGAGTTATGGCAGGTGTAGCTAACCCATCTTTATTAGGGTTATTCCCGTTTTTATGGCAAGCGGAAAGATTTATAAAGATGTTATATTTGTAAAAATAACAAAAGATTTTTTTCTAAGATTTTTTTCCTTGGCGACATGAAAAAGTGCGCCAAGAGCGTTACACCAAACGAGGTGCTAGATACAGCTGTACAGAAATCCTTCAGCAGTCTGATGACAGAAAGCAATGAGAAATGAGCAAGAAAAGGAAAAGAAAATATGAGCGAAAATAGGTTTAGCGTCAAAAAATGCCGAATCGCCTTTGAACTCGGGAATGAGATGAAATTTAATTAAACTTTCAGAATTTTACTGTGGTAACATGAGCTGTGCGTTTTGCCATGCATTGTATTGCAAGAATTAACACCAGTAAAAGTATACGAAATTCTGTTACATATTTTAGATGATTTTATTTCAATTAGAAGCGTAAAATCCATTTATGTGATTATGGATGTTGTATGCATTATATTGAAATAGGGTATGAGATGTGAGTACCGATACTTTTCATATAAGTATTAACTCTCCTGGTGGTTTATTTTCGAGTCTAAACCTGCTATGAGGGGGCCAGCTACTCACACAAAAACCTGTACCAAATTGTCACCAGTTCTAGGCAAGGGGCAATTTGTTTTTCCTACTTGAATCTTCATTTCCCTTCGAGTTTTGTCTCAGCGATGTATCGCGTCAATAGGAAAATTGACCGGATCTTGAACGAGATATTTCGTCGTTAGCAAACTTGGTGGGCGATATATCTCGTCGAAACCACTTCGAGGGTTAAGGAAGCTTAGCGCATGTGGAGGATCTATGAGAGGATCTGCTAGTTTATTATAATTTTGGTAAATGAGTTGATATAGCAATGCATATCCATGACGAAAGTACCCTACTCTGAATAATTGAAAATTTGGAGAGTGGAGTGCCAGCTCTGGTGTTGTTTCTCGTCATCTGACAGTGGTTCAAAATTACGAGGCGTTATTCTAGGATCTTTCTGGCCGCGATAGCCCAGTTGGAAGAGCAACAGATTAGCAACCGGAGGGTTGCGAGATCGAAAGTCGGTCCAGCCAAATACCATCGTGTACACAGGGCTGGTGCACTTTAAATCTGTCGTGGTCTCAAATGTCCTCACATTGACGTGGTGTGGAAGTTTGGAGAGGGGTGCCAGCTTAGGTCACCACATCATCTGTCCGTGGTTCAAAATTTCGTGGTTTGTCCTGGGATCTGTCCCTTCTGGATTGTAATTTTCTATCCATAATTCCCTCGTATATGTTCAAATGGATTGATATCTGAAAACTCCAGAGAAAAGTTTTAGAAATATACTTATATAGTTACATACTATAGTTTTACATTTTAGTGTTATATACTTTTTAGAGCCATGTATTCAAGTACGATCCATTACGGTGCATAAAAAATAATCGTCATTGGACTCCAATTTCGTCACCCTGGAAAATAAAATTTCTTTCAAAATGTCTATATAGACCTTAGTATTCATATTGCTATTAATTATGACTAATCAGTCCATCCTAAAGGTATCCATGCAAACCCATGGTGTGGAAGTTTGGAGAGTAGGGTGCCAGCTCAGGTGTGACCTCGTCGTATGACCGTGGTTCAAAATTACGAAATGTCCTCGAATCTTTCCCTTCGGGATTGATCCCGGACCGTCGCCATTAGCCCATTATGTTGCTCCAGTGCGACTTAACTACCTACCAACCTGAATAATTGATAAATTGAGTCAACACAAAGTGTAATAAATCTATACATATTAAGCAGAGTTGACATCTGTCTGTTCTCCATACATATCTATACCGTTTGACCAATCCACACTAAATTTGGTATCCTTATTCTTTGGAACCCTGCAGGTAACGTAGGCTATATATTAACCCCTGTTCTATTTGTCTTGTGCAGAGAGGTGTAACGTCCCATCATCCTGGGCAGAACACTTATAAGGGGGCGCTCCCTCCCGGTCTGGTTGTGCAGTTGTCGTCAGAATTAATATCTACAGGTGTCGCCTCTCAAGATGACAGGGCATTCACAATCACTCCAAAACTCAAAATCGACTTTTGTATGTAGTCATCTCAGTGTTTGTAGGCTTGTCTTACCTTTAGATGAAATGGATTTAAAGTAAATTGTAGAAGCTATAAAAATCTGTTTTAAAAATTATTTTGCGCTCGTTTATTTTTTGTCTATATTTGCATTTTCTGACGGAATTTTTTTTGGTCACTTTCAATCGACGTTTAACCAATTAAACCCGAGCCCGTAAATTCAGCTAGTAATTGATAAAATTAGAATTTTTGCATTGATTGAAAATCAGAAACCCATCCATTTTCTCAGAAATATATTTTCGACTTGATGTATTTCACTTGTAAGCCAACTACGTATATCTAAAGCCGTATTAAACGATTTAATAATCTGGGGCGTTTTTATTTCATAAAATCGCAACATGAATACCATTTACCCAAACAGCCATCGTCTTACCTTATTTCCATAGAAACCGTGTTTATGGCGATACATGCTCATTCTACTGCTTATAAAACAGCACTTTGCTACAGCTATCGGAATTCAATTTATATGTAGACGCCCGCTCGAGATATATAATCCCAGTCCAAACAGAAATGTCGATTCTCACCTATTTCGAAAATCTACTCTATTCTTTTGTTCGATTTTGCGCTCGAGCGGGTAGTTGTGGTCAGTTTTTCCCCTGATCGGCCGGCCGAGTGCGACATCAATATAGAACTGACGTTCCTTCTATTTATGAACCCGAGTTTTCCATTTCTTTTTCATCCGAAAATCAATATAATTTCTTTGTGTCGAAATTTTTTCTCCCGTTGACAAGGCAGAAGCTGGGTGCTTTCTGTATCCCTGTCTCACTACTTTTTTTCCTCGAATAAAGTGAAATTTGTCTTGTTGGATCCATAGAGGAAAAATAGAGTAAGCAATGGTTTTTATGTGTCCAGAATCATGTGACCAAAACTAGTAGTAACATGACCCTTAGACTTGTTTCATCTACTGGGTGAACCTAACATTCATCATCTGATTGGTCCATTAATTGATCACAGATTGTACTAGACTTTGGCGGATTTCACCGCTTTTGTCGTCACTCTATAGAAATGCGGATTCACATACCAACTTGTAACTAGTAGTAACGTGACCCTTAGACTGCTTTCGTCTATTGCGTAGAACCTAATATTCATCACCTGATTGGTCCACGTGACGGGAGAAGACTCCCATCCAATGATTTATCTGATTGGTCCATTGATTGATCACAGATTGTAGTTAAACTTGCCGATTTCACATCTTTTGTCGCCACTCTATGGAAATGCGGATTCACATTCCTACTCTGCCATTATATGTTACATCGCCAAACGAGGCGATAAAATGCCAAATTGGCCAATCCATTTTTCAGAGGTCACATGACTACTAGTCGACATGTTGGTCATTTTTTGAAGCTCTTCTCAATATCAATGCTCAGTTTACTTATATTTCACATCTGTCGTTGGATCAGTGCTAAGTTATTTGATCAGACAACTTAACACGTATCCTACACTACTTACTGTGCAATCAATATTGATTGTACTGTAAGTAGTGTTGTGGCTACTTTAGTGTAATAATCGGAGTTTGGTGACCAGTGTGACCAGATATCCATGTGTACTTGCGTACTTTTAACGTACTTACGTACTTACGCCTTTTAAAGGTAGGTAGGTAGTAAATTAACGTCGCACTGGAGCAGCACAACGGACTCTTGGCGGCAATCCGGGATCAATCCCAAAGGGAAGATTCAAGGACAACACATCGTCATTTTGAACCACGGTCAGGTGATGAGGTAGGTAGGTATTTTAATTAACGTTACATTGGAGCAACGCAACGGGTTATTGGTGACGGTCCGGGAACAATCCCAAAGGGAAAGATCCGTGTCAGATGACGAAGTGATTTCAGAATGTTAGATTATAAGTGCTCCTTGCTTATCGAAATTGAAGTTATAAAAACACGTTTTTTCTGTTTAAGGCTACTGATCGTTAGTGCATGAAATGTTTAAGGCCGTCATGCCCATTGTTCTAGAAAGCTGCGAGTTGCAGGCGGCGCATAATCGATTCCTCCTGAATGTATGTCTATCTTCTGTGTCTGCAAAGCTTTCCTTGTGTGTGTATGTCTATTACTTGGTATTATGTCTTGTGTTTGGCGCAGCATGACCAAATCTGGCCCTTGCGCCAAAAAAAACCCCAACCAATCACGAAATGTTTCTGGTACAAGCGTTCGTTTTCTCTAAGTGTCACTCACTACAACACAATAAAATGAATAAAAGTTATGTACAAATTAAGCAGTTATTAAATCTATTTAAGAAGCTTTTTCCGAAATATAAGCCACACAATAAACAGCCCAACCACAAATTGGAGTCATTTTCACAATTCGCAAATCAAAATTAAAAGCGAAAGCAGCTTCCGATCGTCTCCGTGTAATTATCATACCAAAACACAATAAAAACCCTCCACCGAACTTTTCGCATTACTCGGGAAATGCCTATAAACCGATAGTTCAGGGAGCTGCAAAAAGTTCAATTACGCAAAGTACCAGAACTGGGCGTTGAGGGAACTCAAATCTCCTCGAGTTATACAGCGGCCACTCATTTCGATAATTCCAGAAAAGTTTTTGCACTCTCGTCTCATTTCCTCAAACTTCTCAACTCGAACCCCGAAAGTTCTCGATTGCACTCCATCTGCGAGTTAATTCGAAAAGATGCCGTCATCTTTCTCGCAGGTGGTCTAGGGGAGTGATTGGGCGAAGTGGGGATTTGACACATCGATTTGTGTACCGGAAATTAGGAATGCGTCCGGGTTTTTTTTTATTTGTCTCGGTTTCTTTTTTCTGGTTCGGAAGTCGATTAGTGACAATCACATGATTCTATTTCGCCGTGAGATAATTGTGTTAGCTTTTCCAATAATGAACGGTAGCACGGTTGGAGGAGTGCCGGATTATCAACCGGGGGTGTTCGGAACTCGATTCAACCTAAGACAGTATTCTTCGTGGGGGCTGGCGTACGTTAAATATATCTCGTGGCCTCGTATGTCTTCTTTTTGGCGTGGTGTAAAAGATTGGAGAGTGAGATGCCTCTCTTCAAACTTTCCTCGTCATCTGACCGTGGCTCAAAATTACGAGGTGTTGTCCTCGGATCTTTACTTCCGGGATTGATCCCGGACCGGCTCCAATAACCGTTGGGTTGCTCCAATGCGACGTTAATTGAACTACCTAATAACGAGTGTTAATTGTCTGAAAAATAAGTGTGTTAGCTGTTTGATAATGAATGGGCCGCGGCAGCTCGATTGGAAGAGTAGCGGATTAGCAACCGGAGGGTTGCGAGTTCGAAACTAGATCCAACCACAGACTCGTGTACGTGGGGGCTGGTACACTTTAAATCTGTCGTGGTATCGAATGTTTTCACTTCCGGGTTGGGTCGAAGTTTGGAGAGATGCCAGATCAGGTCTTGACTTTGTCATCTGACCGTGGTTCAAAATTACGAGGTGTTGTCCTCGGATCTTTACTTCCAGGACTCATCCCGGACCGGCTCCAATAGCCCGTTGTGTTGTTCCAGTGCGACGTTAATTACCAATTATAGACTCGTAATTTTTTATGTTGTATAAGGACTTCCAGATTTTCAGTTGAAGTACTTTTAAAATGTGTTGAGATATATGTAAATGAATAGATTGATCCATTGTTATTGATAGAAGTTGTTTTTTAAAGTGCTTGGTCTGCTTTTAAGTCAATGGAAAGTGCCGTAAGGTATATCGAACCCCTTAATGATTATTTATGACAAATATCTAAGAATTTTTGGTACTTACACCGTGTAATAAAAACTCGAAATTCATCTAATTGTCATTTGTTGCACAAAAATTAGTTTCTGCCTTTTACTCTAAAACGAGAGACTGATCATATTCAAAATTAAATTCAGACTGTATTTAATATGAATTAGATTTCAAAGCAACTTACGAGTTCTTTCCATCAACAAGACCATTCCGTCTTCAAGAAAAGGTCTCCGTTTTCCGTAAGAAAATTACTCCCTTTTGCGTTTTGAAGTAATCAATTCTCCGTTACTTGGGTTGGGAAGACAGAGACATAGTATCCAACTTTCCCTGTGACAAGCCAAGACAATCCGTGGGTGCCGGAACTGCACAGATCAGTCACGGTTCCAGCGTAATGTGGATATGAAAACAGAGACTGATGCTTCTAGTAATTGAAAAAATCGCTCCAGAAATATGTTGGCGAAGATTGATTTAATGGAAGTTGTTCCTCCCTTGGAAGAGTAGTTGGTTTTGAAGGTTTCTCGCCTTTTGGAACTAAACGCACATTTTTCTATTTATGTTTTAAAAATACTGTTCGGCGACGTTTTCAACTTAGTCCTCTGAGCGTCGTGAGATTTCCGAGTAGTATTCTGTTGGTTTTTTTACTCCACTATAGTTGGTTGGGAGAATCCATGGAACCCAATCCATCAACCATTAGACGTGGTTGTTTATCACATCAAAATAAATTCCGCATCTATTAGTCCTGTCCTAAAATAGATTCCTTTGGAAAGATTATATTGGTTCTTTCCTTAAAATAGAGACCGTCGTGTACAAAAAGGGCTGGTTCTTTTTAAATCTGTCGTTGGCTACAAATGTCCTCACGTTGGAGTGGTGTGGAAGTTTAGAGAGTGGTGTCAGCTCAGGTATGACCTCGTCACCTGACCGTGGTTAAAAATTACGTGGTGTTGTCCTCGATCTTTCCCTTGGGGGATTGATACCGGACCGTCGCTAATAGTCCTTTGTGTTGCTCGAGTGCGACGTTAATTAAAACACCTACCTTAAAATAGAGAGCTGCGGTATCCCAGTTGGAAGAGTAGCGTATCAGCAACAAAAGACCGTCATGGCGGCTGGTGCACGTTAGATTTGACGTGGCCTGAAGTGTCGTCACGTTGGAGTGGCGAGGGAGATTGGAGTGCCACCTCAGATGTTCACCTCGACCGTGGTTCCAAATTACGTGTGTTCCTCCACTCTTTCCTTTGCGGATTGATCCCGGACCGTCGCCAATTGCCCGTTGTGTTGCTCCGGTACGAGGTTAATTGAACTACCCCCACCTAAGAATATATTCCTTCGGAACGATTCTTTTACTCTTTCCTTGAAATAGAATCCTTTAGGAAAATTCTATTGATCATTTTCCTTAAAATATAATCCTTTGGAAAGATTCTATTGGCCAAGAAGGTTGAAATTTGCTTAGAGTCAAGCTGGGAAGACTGCAATTATGTGTGTGAACCCTCAAATGATTAAGCTATTGTCAGAAAAGCAGTATCTCAAATATTTCGTCCCTGCGATCAGTGTTTAATTGTTTCCGTGCATTTCTGTTGTTATTTCTTAGTCGGGTACGTATTTAGAAATATCGAGCATGGCCCAGTCTTCTGTATTCTGGAGTCCCTATTCCAATCTAGTGCCGTGATGTTGAATTCGCAATGCGTTTGATGATTTTTTAACAGTTTTAGACGTGTTTACGCATCCTTTATCCGTGATTCTCGCGGAGTTTCGATGCTGATTAAACTAGATTCAAAATGTAGTATTGTTTATTAAAATCAAAGACATTTTGTAGAGTTCCGAGTCCTTTGGGCCTATCTATGTATGTATTTATCTTATATCCTAGAGATGCTGTTTAGGTTCATAGTTCTAAATGTAACTGGCTCTAATGCAAGCGAGGAATAACAGCACCTCCTCTAATATAAGCGAAGACACAACAGTAGCTCACATTCGCAGGACAGCCACATACGACTAAAAGGTGACTTTTTGCTAGTATTTTATAACCTTGGCGACTAGGGGTATCTCTAAGCAAAATCGTCTCAAAAGCTCCTGTTTTCAACATTTTGGCGACTTTTCTTTGAAAATGTATTATAAGTTATAAAATTTATCATAGGACGAAAATTTCGTCCCTTTTTTAACTAATTAGTGAACGAAAAAAATATATTTTGAACTTTCTTTGCGGGAGAAATTTTCGAAAGGACGCCAATTTTTGGCACCAAGCTGTGGCAACCATGAAAGAAAAACATCGGAATCTAGTTACCAGATTGTTATGAAAACTTCGTTAAAAGAATATTTAGTTTTTAATTTAAAAATTTTAATTTTGTGGCTAGATCTTCACCATCTGTTTCGTACTTAATTAGTATATTTTGTATTTCAGTCGATTGATTTTGTGTCTAAAATTGCTACTAAAATAGGGTTTAAGATGAGACTTTCTTTGCTTCTATTTTCAAAAATTTGTGCTACTAATGTTACTATTTCACAAGTGCTTTGACTAGCAGCGCTGCATGACGTTTAAAAGTATGTTAGTAGTGTTCTGAAATCGATGAATGAACAGTGGCTTGAAGTAAGATACGTCAACGAATGACCACATGAAGAAACATTGAAGCAGACTGGACAGAAATTTTCTGACAGTATCTTTAGTAGATCTGATTGAGAGGAATTCGATCTCTTCTATTTGCCGCGTAATTGTCAAAATAATGGAGGTCACGAAGCAATCATTACCGTTGAAATGGAAGACAAAAGTAGACGAAGGCTTCCCTCCTTTTGTTGTCCTAAATCCCAATTAAAGTAGTTTCTTTCGTAGGCAATTATGTGTAGGAAGCAGTGAAATGCAATACGTATTTTTATCAAACATTGTGCAACATTATTTATTTGTGGATGGTGGATGTGATTTAAATACACAGCGTTTGTAGTCTTGGTATGTAGACTTCTAGCAGTTAGTAGTCTGATAGAAAATGTTCTCTGGGGCCTTGTCTTTGAAAGGAAGAGCTAAACAATTTGAAGTATAAGTCCTGAAGTTTGTTATTGTAATTGAAAGGACAATTGGGGGATTGTTGGACTTTCGTTCTGATGAATAAGTATTCAGCTGATATACTTAGCTAGACAAGAAAGCAGTATCTCTGTTTGGTCGAGTGTGATCTGTTTTTAAGCGTCAAATATTTTTACATTTAGCATTTAAGCAACTTTTAAACTCGAAAGATAGTGCCTTTGCTAGCAAGGCAGTATTCAAGTGTAGTGTAGTCTATTTCAAGTGGGCCGTCCACTGGTTCTCTCAATCTACGGTTTGCAACACCAAGTAGTATTCCAATGTGTTGCCTATCATTGTCGCTTTTAGGGTTTTTTAAAAGATTGCGAACTAACCTCAATCCACCTGGTGGTGTATCTTCTACCTGTGGCGGCCTCTGGTGCAAAAACCTGTTCCAAACTCATCAGTTCTGGACAAGGGTCGATTTCTTTTTACTACTTGGATCTTCAATCCTCTTGGAGTAATAGGACAGTTTTGTCTCTATGAGATACCTCGTCCTTAGCAAAAATAACCTAATCTCGGACGAAATATCTCGTCGAAACACTTGGAGGGTTAAATTCCAACGAAAGGTATTGCAAAACCAATTGAAATAATTTTATTTTTTATAATATTATATAATTAAAAATTCTGGATGAGAGGGGTTTTCAGGACGCGACGCCACTTGGCTTGTTTTTCGAATACGGATTAAGCCCGTCGCCAACAGAAATTCCAAAAAATGAATTTCAAATTGATGTACGACAATTGATTGTTCAACGCCAATTAGATTAAACGCCAAAACGGCGATCAACGACATTTTAACCCTACTGGTGGTTGTCTCGTCGGGATATCGTCATTCGAAAAATATGGACCTAAACTTGATGAACGAGATATCTTCCATCAATAGAAGAAAACTGACCCGAACTGGATCTTGTCATCATCAAAAATTCAATACGATCTTGACGTGATTATCTCGTCTCTAGCCCAATTGGTCAGATCGTGATGAACGGGATATCTCCTCGAAACCACTTTGGTAGGTAGGTAGTAAATTAACGTCTCACTGGAGCAACACGATGGGCTATTGGCGACGGTCCGGGATCGATCCCGAAGGAAAAGAACCGAGGACAATTCCACGTAATTTCGAACCACGGACAGATGACGAGGTCAACACCTGAGTTGGCACTCCTCACTCTCCAAGCTTCCACACCGCGCCAGTGTGAGGACATTTGAGACCACGACAGGTTTAACGTACACCAGCCCCCTTTAGAAACCACTTGGGTATATAGGTAACTAGTTAACGTTGCATTGGAGCAACACAACTGACTATTGGCGACGGTCAGGAATCCATCCCAAAAGGAAAGGTTCAAGGACAACGCTTCGTAATTTTGGACCACGGTACCTAAACCAACTTAGGTGTAGGTACTTAGGTGTTGGAAAACACCTAAGCTGGCACCCCATTCTCCAAACTTCCACATGAGGACATTTGATGCCACGATACAGTTAACGTGCACCAGCCCCCGCGTACACGACGATCTTTGGCTGGACCTAGTTTCGAACTCGGAATCCTCCGGTTGCTAATCCGTTACTCTTCCTACCGGTCTATCGCGTCCCCTCGAAACCTTTTGGAGGGTTAAAGTAACCCCGATTTGCGTCATACGAAATTCTATTTTGAGGGATGGATTAAATTTCAAATCCCATCTCGTCCCGATCAGCATCTTTTCAATATTTATGTCCCCATTCCGATAAGCCAACCACGAAAAGTTCAAACCCTGCACCGAAACTGCCTCGTTTATCGACATCTGACAAAAACGGGAGGGAAACGCCACCAACAAAATCAATCTGCCAATATACCCCATACATCCCCTACCTAATCCTCTCGAGTATATCATGCATTAAACGATAATGTTCGGGGTTCTTCCAACACGGAAGAACCTCGAACAATCGCCTCGCTCCCTCGTGGATTGACACAGGGCTCAGCCTCGTAAGCTCACGGTCAGTTGGTCAGTCAAGTAGCCGCTCGTTCGATTGTGACTTAAGTCCCGGTCGCCATGGTGACGGTCCTCTAAGAAGCGAGGTGGAGTCCACAAACTTTATTTCAGGGAAATCGGGGCATTTTTGTCGTATTTCACCCATAATTTTTATCTTTCGGCCCACTTTCGATCGTAAAGCATCGTAACTGGTGAGTTGAAAGTTCTGCTCTGCCATATATTTCCTTTTTCGTCGGTTCAGAGATGTCTGGCTTATAGGAAAATGAGGTTCTTGAGAGTGAAGAATCCCTTTTCTCTTTGTGCTCTGACTGTTGATCTTACGGCAATTATGTTGGAGATTGTTGCGTTCGCAGATGAAGAGTTCGCTATTTTCGACTTTGATTGGCGACTTTTAGTAATTAACGGGCTTCCCCCCCCCCAAAGTTTAACATCAATATCGTTTTGAGTACTTCTATCCTATAGTGCGGTTCCGACGAGAAGGCGGTCGACCTTGACTCAGTCAATTTTTGAAAAGATGTGAGAGCTTGTTAGGTAGGTATTTTAATTAACGTCACATTGGAGCAACACAATTGGTGACGGTCCTCGAATCTTTCCCTTTGGGATCAATCCCAAAGGGAAAGATTCGAGGACAACACCACGTAATTTTGAACCGTGGTCAGATGACGAGGCAACACCTGAGCCGGCACCCCACTTTCCAAGCTTCCACACCACGCCAACAGAGAGCTTGTTAGGAAAAACTGCCGTATACAAAAGCATGGATATTGTTCGCCGTGGATAATTCCCTCTGGAGCACATCTTTAGGTGTGTACTGGCTTCACGAATCCGAGGTACCCTAGTGATCTATTCTTTTCCCATGGGGTTTGCTGCCTCTGGTAAACATAGGGTCCGCGACCCCTGGATTTCCAAGCTATCTTTCTCTACTTTCTTCTCCCCATCCTTTCTTTTCACAATTGCTAGACATTGTCTGTGTTGAGTTTGGCGCAGCTTGGCCAAATATGGCCCTTGCGCCATGAAATTCCAAAACAACCAACCCCGTCACAAAACTAACCACCACCCTAACACTTGTTATAATATGTATCACTTATCCCTGCTCATTTTATATCACCGCTATCGCTTTCGACACCGAACGATCAACTTAGAACTAGAACCCAATTTAACTCTCCTAGTGGTTTCGAGGAGCTATCTCACCCGTCTCGATATGATCGATTTTTCTCGTGACAATATATCTCGTCATCAAGGTATTGCCGATTTTTTTTTATGACGAGATCAAGATCAGGTCAGTTTTTTTTTCTAATGACGATGTATCAAGATCTGGTCAGTTTTGTTTTATGACGAGATATCTCGTCGAGACAACCACCAGGAGGGTTAAAGATGCCAATTGGAGAAGCGCTTTGTTTGCTTTCCAACCTATCACCTAATTTACAGAATAGATTCATTGAAAACCACGCGATGCAATTGACAATTCGCCGGTGTCAGACTACAGTAACCTTTCATCCACGATTACTTAACCCTCCAAGGTTTCGATGAGATATCTCGTCCATCAAGATCTGACCAATTTTCATAATGATGAGATATCTCGTCCATCAAGATCTGACCAATTTTGATAATGGTGAGGTATCTCGTCCATCAAGATCTGACCAATTTTGATAATGATGACATATCTCTTCCTAAATGTCATCAAAGATGTCGTTAGTTTTGTTGAGGAGATACCTCGTCGAGACACCGACTAGGAGTTTTAATTTTTGGACCTGCGAATTCTTTTCTATGTAATCAATGAGTTAAAGAATCATGAAAATAGGGGAAATAAATGAAAGATATTTCGATAAAAGCATTTAATACTTTTATTTCCTTTCATGAAATTAAATTCATATAGAAAAGTTTATTTATCTCAGTATTATTGTTTTCAATTGTTTTACACAATTAATCCAGTGTTCATGGATTAGAGTATTCCATAGAGTATTGTTTTGTTATCTTTATTTTATCAACATCTGTAATCAAAAGTCCTATAATCATATTTTCTTGCAAGGCTTAAAAGTATTTTTAAATCTTACACCCGTTTAAAACTGCTGTAAGAAACATGTTTCCCCCCTCTGTCGACATTTATTTCAAACGAAGGTTGTCTTAAAGTTTGTTTTGTCTCAAAAACAACACAGTAAGTGATGATTTTCGAAAGACGTAAAATAAAATTAACACGATTTTTACATTTTGTTTTATTTATTTATGTCTTGCTTCAAATATTTTAACCCTCCAAGTGGTTTCGACAAGATATCTCGTTTATCAAGATCTGACCACGTTTGCTAATGACAAGTTATCTCGTTCTCAATGTATTGCCAATGATGATAATATCAAGATCTGGACAGTTTTTTCTAATGACGAGATATCTCGTCCATCGAGATCTGGTCAGTTTTGATAATGACGAGATACCTCACCGTAGAGATGAAAATTCTTGGTAATAATCTTTAGGAGAATATTCTAAGAATTTTCACCAGCGGGAGAACAATCGAGAATTTTCTTTTCTAAATGGATAAAAAATAAAAATGTGGCACATATTTTTTAATCTAGGAATGAATACATGAGATGAAAAAAAATCATAATTTAAAAATGTAGTATTTCGTTGTCTAACATTAAAAATAGAGAAAGAGATATAAACACTTCACTTATTTCTATACTTTTATTTTCAACAGTACTGTCATGTAATAATCACTTTCTGAATCTAAAGTTAACATTTTATCATCTGCAGCTCCTGTAAAATTCTGAATAGGTTTCTCGTTTCCTTTCTTTCAATAGTTTCATATTATGTGCAGCATAAGTCAATTTGCCACTTCTGTCAACAGATAACCTATTCCGTTTAGCAGAATGGATTAGCCCGTAAGTGGTAAAACTTCGTTCAGTAGCTGCGGTAGTTACTGGCATTGTTATGATCTTGAGAGCTACCTTAGATAGAGTGGATCCAAAGGAAGTACCTTTCCACCATGTAACAGCATTAATCTTTTCTGAGGATTTCAGGACACATGATTTACCAAAGAAACCTCTTGCTCGGTATTCTGCCAGTTCTGACAAAACTTCCACTGATATTTCCTGGAGAAAAAAAGCTCATGTAAATAAATTCTGATCCTGCCACTTGCTCATCCTTATCAAGACTTGTTCCATTGAGCTTAGGGTCTAAGATATTTGCAGCGTAGTGGATTGGTTTTGAGGTTGAATCTTTTCTTTTTTTACCATATCAAAAATAGCCTTTTCTTCATTTTTTAGAAGTGGACCAGATGGTAAATGTTCTCAGCTTTTCTTCAATTTCCCTAAATGCTTCAACAATCATGCTGATTGCGGGATTGTCTGATTCAAAAATTGTAATCCATTTTACAATAGGGGCCAACAAGTTATGGACTTAAATAACGCGGACCCAGAAAACATATTTGTCTAAAATACAGAAACTACTACGTTTACTCAAAATTTTGTCCAATCCTTCTGGCACATCTAATGATTTTAATGCATACTTAACATCAAGTAAACTATTAAACGCTCTAATGTTGATCCCCATCTGGTTTTTTAAAGAAACACTCCTTATATTCGTTTCTTTTTTAATGCTTTCCAATTTGCTCGAAGTAAGTGTGAATTATTTACTTCTTTGACAATATGTGTACAATTATTTTCAAGCTCGCTCAAAGAGCTAGTTTTTAATATATCCCCAACCAATAAGTTTAATGTGTGCGCTGCACAACTGTATGTGGAAATGTGGGGGTATTTGTTGCTTATATATCTCTGGATTTCACCATGGCAGCAGTATTATCAGTAAAGGCTGCACTGAATTTTTCAGGGCTTACTTCTGTTTTATTACTTCATCCATAATCTGAAACATATAATCTGCTGTTTGCCGTCTTTCTTTAGTTGCTATGATTTTGAAAAAAGAGTTTGGTGTTAGAATGAAATTGACAATTTACTCATTTCTACGATTATTCCAAGCATCACATTGTGATCCCAATGATGTAGCATCATCAATTTTTTATTTGACATCTGCTTCTACACGACAGAACTCGGCATCCAAGAATTTATTAGACAGTGTATCTTGATGGCAACAGAAAAGATGATCTAAATTCCTGGAAGAAAATATTCCACTCTTCGTTCTCTGTGATTGACATTGGAGTACCAGAAGGAAACACTGCTCTTGCAAACAATTCTTCAAGTTGGTCATTTTCAGTTTTTGCAATTGTATCAAGGTATTTATTTATGTTACTTTGACAGTTTGTAGATGAGCCTGATGAAATGGAGGTAGCATCAGTCATATTAGCAAGACTTGCATTTTCATCACCTGTAGTCATAAAAAGGGTAATCATTAGAGACGTTAAAAAACATAATTCTGGTGTCCTTAGTAATCATTTAACAACAGTATTTGACTTATTGCCAAGAATTGTCAATTTTATCCAATTGCTTACTAAGATGATTATCATGTGGTTTCTTTTTATCACATGGGTTTGTTTATCTCCCCTATCATTCTGATGTGAATGGACTATAGGCTTAAACAGTAAACCATGTGATGAAAAGAAACCACATGATGATCATCTTAGGCTTAAACAGTAAATATACTGTTTAATGTAGTTTATGTAATATTAGTAACTTAGTTCATAAAGAAGAATTATTATATATAATAGGTGAAATAACATAAAAAATTATGTTTGGCATGATAAATTAGTGTTATAATGTTGCATAGCATATTAACTTTTCCTTTATTTCCATGCGATATAAATTGCAGATTTTCATTTTATGATGATAAAAATAGAAAAATCTTGCATGTTTTTCGATAAAAATAACAGTTGTAACTAATTTCTATCACACAGTGCTTATATGCCTATATATATTCTGAATGATACTTAAAATAAATTTCATGTTCATTTCTGCAATCAATAAAATGAAACAGATTACAATTTTCTGAAAAATTAGGTTTTAAATAGAAAATTCTCGAATATTCTCCAAATTTCAATTTTTGGAGAATATTCTCGTTTTCAGAGAATATTCTTTTGAGAATATTCTCTGCTCACATCTCTACCTCATAGAGACAACCACCATGAGGGGTAAATGCGCTTAAAATATTAAGTTTTCTATTAACGCTACAATCATTTTAGAAATTGTGATCTGAATTTTAAATGCATATTTGTCTGTAACAAGAAATTTATGTTAGTATAATTATTCAGTATTTTGAATTTTTTATTATATTTCTTGTGATTTTTCTTAACTTCAAAAGTTATGGCGGAGTTCTGTTGAAGGATTACAATAGTGTTGAAGCTAGTCATGTGATTTGTACAGAAAATCCAGTAAGTACCAACTTTATTTCAAATTCATATCTTATCTATAGATCACTTTGCAATTTTTGTATGATAGTTGATGTGCATATCTGCTAAGAAGGTGATGTCTTCAAACACTTAAGCTGAATTCAAACCGGACACGCAAGGCACAAAGATGAGACTCGCAAAATGTTTTTCCCACTTTATTTCTCGATACGAATTTCACACACAGCTGTTTACCCATAGGGGCCACGGTAGCCCGGTTGGAAGAGTAACGGACTAGCAACCGGAGGGTTGCGAGTTCAAATCCAACCAGACCGTCGTGTACAAAGGGGGATGGTGCACGTTAAATCTGTCGTGGCCTCAAATGTCCTCGCATTGGCTTTGTGTGGAGGTTTGGAGAGTGGGTTGCCAGCTCAGGTGTGACCTCGTTATCTGACCGTGGTTCAAAATTACGAGGTATTGTCCTAGGTTCTTTCCCTTTGAGATTGATTCCGGACCGTCGCCAATAGCCCGTTGTGTTGCTCCAGTGCGACTTTAATTAAAATACCCAACTACCTGTTTACTCAGGAAGCTCGTCTCTGATTGGCCAAGAGCAGGCGCAAAGCGGCAGAAGTCGAACTGATTTCAAGTTGAGGTAGGTAGTTGGAATTACGTCCCGTTGCAGCAACACAACGGGCTATTGGCGACAGTCCGGTATGAATCTCGAAGGGAAAGAACCGAGGACAAAACCGCGTAATTTTGGACTATAGCCAAATGACGAGTTCAACACCTGAGCTGGCGCTTCAAACTTGCACACCACGGCAACATGATGCCACTTCAGATTTGACGTGCACCTGTCTCCACGCACGCGACAATCTTTGGTTGGATCCGGTTTCGAAATCGCAAGCCTCCGGTTGCTAATCCGCGACTAAACCAACTGGGCTACCGCGGTCTTGATTTCAAGTTAAACTTGCGTGAACGTTTTCACCGGGCGCCCCGACACCTCTGATTGGGCTTGTCGCCTTGCGCTTCCTATTTGAATTCATCTTTAGCTTGTGCTCGCGTAGCAAACTTTATATTACGTATTTTTATATTGTAGAGAATAAATGAGACAGATCATATCACTAAGTGTTTAATTTTATGTTAACGTGTATAGTTTTATTATATCCAGTTATGTGTTGTAATAACTTTTGTCTGCTGCTCTGTATTTTTCAGTCCAGTCAAAGTAATAGTGCGGTGAGTATCACAGTCGATTGGCTATGGGACAGTATAAAACTGCAAAAGCGATTACCCACCGAAGCTTACAGTCCTGAATCATAACATGTACTAAGATACATAATGTAAAAATTTAAAAAGTACATAATGTAAAAATAACGTAATATTTCTGTATTGGAGCAGTTTTTGTTCTCTTGTATAAAATAAATGCATGGTTAATTTTGCCCTCTTAGCTGTGTCTGTTTTAAATCGTTACGCCCAAATACAGGGTGTCCATAAAATAACTTTTACTCTATGGAGGCATCTGTAGCCAAATCGAATAAACGGAATTGGAACCACATTGGATATTGAGATTTAAAGACATGGGGAGGTGTATTCATCGAAAAAACACTACCCTAAGGGGCCGATAGGGAGAAATTCGGCGCTGTTGGAGTCGAACATATGCATATAAAATGGATTATGCAAAGTTTCGACTGTTTAAGCAACAACTAGGTCACTCATTCCAGCTGGGTATGTGGCGCATTGCATTTAAAAAACTGGCAATAAACACAAATTAATGTAGAGATTCAACTCACAGGAAACAATCTAATTCTCCAGAATCAGGTTCCCCTTGACCAATTTCAATATGCTGACCGACTGTACTCTCATTCGGATCTTTCCCTTTGGGATTGATCCCGGATCGTCACCAATAGCCCGTTGTTGCTCCAGTGTGACATTAATTAAAATACCTACCTATCATTACGCTCAACTATAGAGCATGCCGCACACCGGATGCAATTTGTGCACAAGAAAGTTAAAAGTTATTTTATGGCCAACTGTTGTATTACAGGTTTTGAAGTTGTAATTGACGGATGAGAAAAAGTTTTCCATAACTTACAATTTCTTTTCCAACAAAAGCACATTTTTCTGATGTTTCTCAAGCCTTCAATGAAAAGATACTAAAACTAACCCCCTTAAAATAATTTTCACCACACATATATAACTTAACGTTCCTCAGTGTAACCGCTTTTTTCTCCTCTTTCCACCCGCTAGTTCGTTGTTATAGCCATCTGGAACACCATGGGACCTCTACCTCAGGCCACTACTCTAACCTTTCGAACTTTCCCACTTCGCCGATAGATTCCATCACAGCACTTGAGATGCACGTGTTACTTAATAGAAACTCCGCCTTCTCTGCCAATAAATTTTCTCAGTAGGTCTCCTAATCCAATATTATTCCTCTAAATCTCTACCGGACTAAATTTTATTTATTCCTTCACGAGCCCATTAGAATGAGCAGCTCAGAGCCTTTCCAAACAGAACCTCCAAGTACTCTCATGTATCCCATTATGCTCACTCTTGAATTTAATAAACTACTTTCCTGGAATTTTCTGCCTCTAGTGAAGTTTCAAGACTACTCGCACGCCAATTGACATCTCGAACGACTTCCCACACTATTCCTGTGAGTCTGATTTCTGTTATAACGCATACTTTCACTTGTTAATTAAAACTGTCAATAGGATATAATGGGAAGAAAATATTAAACGCCGTGAATGTAACTTAAACGCCATGATTTTGCTAATTTTACTCAATCGTTGATAAATCTCCGCAGAGCTACTGAATTCCATGACATCCACTTAGGAAAATACTCCGATATGCTAATTAATATTTAACGGACCTCCATTTTGAGCTGCATATAGCTGGAAAGGTAGGTAGTTAATTAACATCGTA
The DNA here is from genome assembly GCA_933210815.1 of Meta bourneti. Classification (NCBI taxonomy): domain Eukaryota; kingdom Metazoa; phylum Arthropoda; class Arachnida; order Araneae; family Tetragnathidae; genus Meta; species Meta bourneti. Next base: position 72,111,613 of record OW119927.1, on the reverse strand, counting down.
CATGAGCAACACAACGGGCTATTGGCAACCGACCGGAAGCAATCCCGAAGGAAAAGATCCAAGGACAACGCCTCGTAATTTTGAGCCACTGATGGCGATGCCGCCTGAGCTGGCACGCCAACGTGAAGACATTTGAGGCCACGATAGATTTAACGTGTACCAGCCACTATGTACACGACGGTCTTTGGCTGGACTGAATTTCGAACTCGCAACCCTCCGATTGCTAATCCGTTACTCTTCCAACTGGGCTACCGCAGCTCCTAGTTGGAAAGGAGCAGTGATTTCTTAAAAGATTACACATGACTCGTGTTACTTTCTATTAGCTGTTTCACACCCCTTACTTTAACGGCAGCATACCGCCAATCAGCCACCTTTATCCTACTCTGTTTTGGTGTTAAATTACAGAAAAGGGTGGAATGTTAGCCACCAGAACTGGGGTGATTTCCTAACTCGCGATAAGATTTGTTTCCTTTTCCTTCGGTTAAGTCACATCCAAAGAAAGCGAAAAGACGCTGGAACTAATGTAGTTGAACCCATGAGTTGTGTGACCCGTGAATTGAACTTTTCACTTGTACAATGTTTTAGTAAATTGATCAAACTTCAATTGATGACATTATCGGGTGGATAAACAAAAATTTCAGCAGTGTCTCCCCGGGAATTGATCTCATTCATTGCATGAAATTCAAAGGGAAATTTGGTTCCAACTATTTAAATTTCGTAGGCAGTTGCGGATTTCCGCCTGATAACCTGGCTTTACCACTCATTTGCATCGCTTAGGGAGCATTGTTCATTCTGTAATTCTGGAAAAGTAATGGACAGAAACCATCCTACTGTGATGTAGATCAATCCACGGGCTTTCTGAGGATTCTAGGTAAGAGCACCTTTAACGCAATGAATTAGATCTTTTTCGTTGTTTCTATGTGTGTTGAGGTCACGGTTGCCGAGTACAGAGTAACGGATTCGTAATCGGAGGGTTGCGAGTTCGAAACTAGGTCCAACCAAAGACCGTCGTGTACGAGGAAGCTGGTGCACATTAAGTCTGTCGTGGCCTCAAAGGTCCTCACTTTGGCGTGGTGTGGAAGTTTGGAGAGTGGGGGCCAGCTATGGTGTACCGTGGTGTTATCCTCGGATCTTTTCCTTGGGGATTGATCCCGGACCGTCGCCAGTACCCTTTGTGTTGCTCTAGTGGGGGCGACGTTAGTTAATTATCATTACCACTCTATGTGTATTGTATTAATTTTGTTTATCTTTTTACTTGCATTGTTCGTTGTTTGTCTTTGTGTTACATTTAATCTTTGTCTTGTATTATGATTGTGCCCCAGTCATTGGAAATTTTAAAATTTTTTGACTTCTTAACCCTGGAAGCATCGTTGCTCACATCAATGTTAAATCGCCTACTTTTTCTATAAACATACTGTATTGCATAAGCATTTGATGATAGTAAAAGCTATTAATAGGAAGTTATATTTCCTTGTGTAAAGCGATATCAGAAGCATGTTATACTAAATCGTTCTAATCTGATTTATGAACTTTTTATTTCAATTTGATAACGTATGCTACGATGTTTTTAAAAAAACTTGAATACATAATTTTAGTATTTTTTTTTAATTAAATGAATGGGACTAGCCCTTGGCTTTTGGAAGGTCTTAAATAGTCGGTCCTTGCACCATCAGTAATTTGAATTTCTTCAACACCTCTGTGTAATGTTTCTTTTAGAAATATCAAGTCATCTTATTTGCCAACCAAAACTAACATATATCTGTCACCAGTTTTTATCAGCATAATTCAATTGAAAAGGCTCACTAAAATTATATATTTTTTCAATATTTTATTACAGTAATTAAAAGTTAATGCATTATCACCAGGTTTATAAAAACAAATTAAAATTTAGTTGATTAGCTGTTTATGGAATATCCTGTGATATCTTCATTCGCTTCATACAATGAAATTTAATACTCCTTATTAATATTATTTTTACACTAATAAAATCTTACTTTAATGTGCAAAGCAATGGTATCAGCACACATTTTGAATGCATGAACATAAACGCTAATGGAAACAGAACATATAAACATTATAACAATTGTCTGAGTGTTGAACTCATACCTAATCATTTTCACTTGCCCTGCAATAGTAGTTGCTCTTCAAATCATCGATTACCATCCTGAACAGCTTTACAGGGAGAAAATAATCGACATCGCCAAAGCTGTACAAAATGCACACAATGACACCTGACTCAGAAATGGACACAACAATAGTATCAAGAGTCTGGACTTCAAACCTCAGATACGGAGCACCACCACACATATCTACGATTTTTACTGAAAATAAGTTTAACAAAAACACATGTTGGACAGGTTTCGTTGGAATTGTATTCGTAGTTTCTTCAAGCTATTTCGGATTGCTATTGGCAGATTCAATTTAATCTATCATTCTGCCAGGTTTTATGGACAGCTGCAATTCATTCACCCTTCATAAATTCGAGAATCGATCTTCAATATATATTTTCTTTGAACATAAACATCCTACATATTACTTTTCGTCCCAAGATTTCTGTCACTTAGTTGGTTACACACTTCAAAGCTAAAATTTTTTATTACGTTGAATTGGGAAGTAGCTATTTTAATGTAAACAAATTCACAACCAAAGACCGTCGTGTACAAAGGGGGCTAGTGCACGTTAAATCCACCGTGGCCTCAAATATCCTCACGTTGGCGTGGTGTGGAAGTTTGGAGCGTGGGGTGCCAGCTCAGGTTTTGCCTCGTCATCTGACCGTGGTTCAAAATGACGTGGTGTTGTCCTCGGTCTTTCCTTTGGGATTGATCCCGGACCGTCACCAATAGCCCATTGTGTTGCTCCAGTGTGACGTTAATTGAAATACCCAACCCAACCTATCACCTGATTTCAAAAATAGATTTGCCCAAAACCTCGTGACTCGACTGCCTTTTCGCGGAAGTCGGACAATAATGTGATTAATCACAACTTTGAATTTGCTTGGAATTAATTTTTAGTATAAGCGGCATAGTTGAAATCGCATTCTAGTGATATGCCAAGGTTATCTAAACGCTAGCGCCCTCCTTTATTTATTTTATAGAAAAACCTTCTCATACGATAGACTTGTATGAGAGGAAATATAGAAGTAGAGAGCAGTGGTAACCTTTTTATGTGCCCAGGATCATGTGATCATAACTCATAATAACGTGATCTTCCGATTACTTTCCTCTGCTATATGGAACCGAACATTCAACATCTAATTGGTTCACTGGACGGTAGAAGACGCCCATCTATTGATTCATCATCTGATTGGTCCGCCTGACATTGTAGTAATTTTTGTGATTTCATCACTTTTTTCGCCACTCTTTAGAAATACGCATTCACACACCTACTCCGTCGTAATATGTTCTATCCACCCGAACACCGTCTTGTAAGTGGGGCTGGTACTCGTTAAATCTGTCGTCGCCTCAAATGCTCTCACGTTGGGAAGTTTGGAGAGTGGGGTGACAGCTCAGGTGCTGACCTCGTCATCTGACCGTGGTTCAAAATTACGAGGTATTTCCTTCGAATCTTTCTCTTGGGGACTGATCCCGGACCGTCGCCAATAGCCCGCTGTGTTGCTGCAGTGTGACGTTACTTCAACTACCCCCTAAATCTTTTTGAATAAGATCCAATTTCACGTAATCACTTGCTTTGCTAATGGAATGGAAGTGCCAATCTTAGTCAACCTAGATTAATCGGATCGTGCTTAAGTCCAAAGGAATGGGATTCGCTCTGAGAAAGGATCGGGAAAACACGTTAAACTTTAAGCTAGTTTAAATATTTAATATCTCATAGTCCAATTACATTTCGAATAAAGTTCTTGAGTTTATGGTTTTTGTCTGCTTTGACAGCATTTTTAAGCATTATTTGTACACTCTTTCAGCATGAGTAGACATTCTTGTCGAAAAGTTAAATTTTAATGACTGGTCTCGCTCTGTCTTTGTAATTACCATTAGGTTTATTACTTTTGTTTCTGTAATGTCTTTGGTAATGAAGTGCTGTACTTGTGATCCCCCCCAACTTAATTCGATCATACTAGTTTGTAGTACCAAATACACTACCTGACATTGAAAATGCAACACCAAGAAGGAGTTGGCAGAAAGTGATGAAATTTGGCAAACAGAGAGAGACAGCAACGAGCCATAAGTGATCTTTATTGCAACATTATAGACCTTGCCATTGAGCAGCAAGAACGTCTGATCAGTAGGTTGTAGGACCACCGCGAGCGGCGATACAGGCAGCAACACGTCTAGGTACAGACGCAATGAGCGTGCGGATGGTGTCCTGAGGGATGGCTGCCCATTCCCTGTCAACCATTTGCCAGAGTTCGTCTTCTGAACGTGCCGGTGGCAACGCATGCAAACGACGTCCAATGACTTCCCATAAATGTTCGATAGGTGAGAGATCAGGGGAGACAGCTGGCCAGGGAAGCACCTGGGTACCTTGCAGGGCATGTTGGCTGATGCGTGCCGTATGCATCCGGGCGTTATCCTGCTGGAAAATGGCATTGGGCAGCCCCTGAAGGAAAGGTAGTGTCACCGGCTGCAGCACGTCATCCGCGTCTCGTTGGGCCGTCATAGTGCCCTGAATACGGACCAGAGGTGACCTGCTATCGTAGGCGATGGCGCCCCAAATCATTATACCGCGTTGTCTCGCGGTATGGCGTTCCACAGATGCGGCCGGATTGGCCCTGTCACCACGTCGGCGCCAGACTCGTACACGGCGACTGTCATTGCTAAAACAGAAGCGTGACTCGTCTGAGAACACCACCCTGTGCCATTCCGTCGTCCACGTGGCTCTATCCTGACACCATTGCAAACGGAGACGTCTGTGGTAGTCGTCTCAACGGGGCGCCATGAGTGCAGGCCGCCAGCAATCAATCGATGGCTAATGGTCCTGGACGATATGGGAGCATCAAGGGTGTCCTGCACATGCTGCAAAAGGGCGACAGACGTGGCTTGCGGGGCCGCCGATTCTTGCCGGCAGATGCGTCGGTCCGCGCGTTCTCACGTCACTCTGGCTGCACCGGAACCCCTCAAACGTGCCACATTCCTTTGGTCCAACCATCTGTGCCACATCCGGTGCACCGTGGACGCGTGTAGGTGGGTATCTGCTGAGATTTGACGTATGGACCAACCTGCCCTTCTGAGGCCAATCACCATACCCCTCGTGAAATCGTCTGTTTGCTGGAACTGTCTTGATTGCCGGCGTCCTGGCATTCTCCGCTACTAGACGTTTCCTCTGAGACACAAAAACAAATTGCAACTTGATTTACCTGGCAAACAGATCGGCGCGAAACTGACCACTTTTGCAGGTTTCTTCCTTGGTTTTTCACTCGCCGTGCGCGGGACAGCTGCGCAGTTTGCATCATTTACATATCTCGGTGAGCAGCGTCTACCCTGTAAATTTCATCCAGTTCTGCGCTCTCCTTCTGGGTGTTGCATTTTCAATGTCAGGTAGTGTATTATCCTTCCGCTACAAAAATAAGCAACAAATTTACATCAGAATAAATGATACTGATTAAAATTTATAATACAATTTGAAACTATAGAATATTTATTTTAAAATAGAATGCTTAAATGTTACTGAGTATCATGTCCTAATTTCTTTAACGCATAAAATGTCTGAATGTCATGAAAATTGGAGAAGAGTGAGTGAGAATTTTTTTATGTTGAAAAAGTGGCCGTAAGGAGAGTGCATAAAGTTTAAAAACACTATTCTAAAAACTAAAATATATCAAGAAAATTAATGTAACTGAGAAGTAACGTCTATTATTAATGTTGTGACTCGCACAAAAACACAAACTTTGGACCGTCGGGGTCAATCCCGAAGCGAAAGACGCTAGGACAACTCTTCGTCATTTTGAACCGCAGTCAGATGACGAGGTCAACACCTGAGCTGGTACACCACACTCTCCAAACTTCCACATCACGCCAACTTGAGGACATTTAAGGCCATGACTGATTTAACGTGCACCAGGCCCCCACATACACGATGATCTTTGGTTGGTTCCAGTTTCGCACTCGCAACCCTCCGGTTGTTAATCTGTACACTTCTAACCAGGCTATCACGCAAGTTTCATTAACCCTGGCTACCTAACCTGTATTCTACTAACCAGGTTATCACGCAAGTTTCATTAACCTTGGCTACCTAACCTATACTCTTCTAACCAGGCTATCACGCAAGTTTCATTAACCTTGGCTACCTAACCTATACTCTTCTAACCAGGTTATCACGCAAGTTTCATTAACCTTGGCTATCTAACCTATACTCTTCTAACCAGGCTATCACGCAAGTTTCATTAACCCTGGCTACCTAACCTGTATTCTACTAACCAGGTTATCACGCAAGTTTCATTAACCTTGGCTACCGCGGACCTATCGTGTCAAGAGATCAGACACTGATAAGTTGGCAACCTTCTTGGCGCTCGCCAAGTAGATGCAAAGTTACGCCAATTCAAGAGTGGCTCCCACAACTATCATGCAGATATGCAGGGCGCGAACCATTACACTAATGATGTCTTGTTCTTATGGCGTTTCTTTTCTTCTCAATTACCTACCACTATAACATCTGCCAGGAATGCGGGCATTTCCAGTGCATCTTCAATCTAAGACGCGCATCATTCTTTTCGATTTGCTAGTTGAATCGCAGAATTCATCTTTCCCGTTTTGAACCAGATTATTCAGACATTAATAATGGCATTCGTTTTCGCTTTAAAGTACATTTTCTCGAGTTACCATGATAAGGAATACACCGAATGCAGCTTTTTCGGAAATCAGCAAATGGATACACATTTTTTACATCCATATATCTTTTTCGTATTTCTGAACTAGAGTGATGTAGTCAGTAATTGCATTATGTAAGATGCCAGCTCAACGATGAGAGTAACAATTAATCTATTCCTGATAATATATCCATTGTTTTTAAGGTTTTTTCTATGACAGGTGGGGTTAATGTTAAGTACAATGGTCTATACACCGTATCACTTGAAAGTATTAGAAGAATGAGGCAAAAAGTACTATAAATAACTATACTGACAAATCAGAAATTATGTTGTCCCAAATATATCGTAGTTATGTATTTAATTAACGTCGCTCTGGAGCAACACAACGGGTTATTGGCGACGGTGCGGGATTCACCCCAAGGGAAAGATCACCACGTAATTTTGAATCACGGTCAGATGACGTGGTCACACCTGAGCTGGCACCCCACTCTCCATACTTCAATACCACGCCCACGTGAGGACATCAGAGGCCACGACATATTTAACTTGCACCAGCCCCTTTATACACGATGGTCTTTGGTTGGATTCGAACTCGCAACCCTCCGGTTGCTAGTCCGATACTCTTCCAAACGGGCTACCGTGGCCCCCAAATATACGGATGATGCCAGATGTCGGAAGGCCCTTTCTCGATTTGCGAACGGGTACAGTCGATCTCTGTCCTTCGTTCAGGGCACTGAGAAAGCAATGAGAAGTCTGGAAGATTGAAATCAGGACGGAAAAGAAAAATATGAACAAAATAGATTTAGCGTACAAAAAATCCGAGTCATCTTGGAACTACGAAATGGGTTGAAATTGAAGTCGCGTTCAGATCTTTATTGTGGTAATATGATTGAGGTGTGCTGTTTGAGATGCCCCATTTTATTGGAAATAAGAATTAATACCAGTTAATATAAACGAAACGCTATTATATATTTTTGGATAATTTTATAAGAGGTAGGAAATTCATTTATGTGAATACTATATTCATTAGAAATAGAGGATTTGAAATGGATTAATGACAATGAATATAATCAATTAAGAAAGTTCAGCGCAGATGTTATGCTCGGGTCTGTTATTATGGAACACAATATTTTACTTTCGAAATGCAAATAAAGTTTTCAGCTGTTACACTCTTGCACTTACCAGAGATGGAACATTGTTATGTTTAGTGTAAGTAAAGTTGGTAATTAGTTCTGGGTAAACTAAATTACATCCATTTTTGAGATTGTCCCCAACCACATTTTAGCGCGATTGCTTCTTTTGTCTTATTCTCTTTTATGTACTTTTCTCCCAGGAGCATATTTTAAATTACCGTGCAATAATGGAATTTAACGTATGCCATTAGTTTTGCCTGCTAAGACGTCTTAATGGTTCCAGTTAATCAAAAATAGCACTCGAGTTAAGCTGAGTTGTAGGGGGATGGTCTCTAAAATGTACTGTCGTCGCATCTGTTCTTTTGCTGTATTATGCAAATGCCGACTCGTACCTGTCAATCGAACAAGTGCAAATTTTGTTCAGGGTTGCGTAAAATGAGCGACTGTCTACGTTCACTCTCTTTAAGACAGCCATTGTCTGTTCCTGCTTGCTGCGTTTGTTTCTGGCATAATAATGCCGAATGTTATTGTGATTAAATAATTTGAATTTATTTGCTTTGGAATCTGTTGATGTTATTTCCCTCTTCAATTGATGCGTGCCTGTCTAGGAGGATTTCTTGGTACACTTTCACAGTACGAGGTATCTTGGTATTCTTATCATGTAGTCTCGGCAGTGCAATATATTGGTGCTGTTATCTACATCACGATGAATTAAAATCCGGAGACCTGAGGCATCATCTTTCCTCCTCTAAAACAAACTGAAATCTAGTTCGGTGCTTTATGTGCTTCCTGGCATTCCCTGATTTGCTACTATAATAGTCACACGGTTGACTGTCGTGAAAAAAATGAAATAAGTATAACAATATTACATTGAAAATATAAAAATGAACAGAAAATGAAATACGACATGTTAGGTAGGTATTTTAATTAACGTCGCACTGAAGCTGTCCATGATCAAACTCGAAGGGAAAGTCTGAGGACAGCACTCGTAATTTTGAACCACGGTCAGATGTGACGAGATCAATACCAGAGCTGGAACCCCACTCTCAAACTTACACACCAAGCCAAAACTTACACACGAGGACAATTGAGATCACGGCAGAATTAATGTGCATCAGCCCCCTTTGCACACGACGGTCTTTGGTTGGATTCGAACTCGCAACTCTCCAGTTGCTAATCCGTTACTCTTCCAACCTGGCTACCGCGGCCCGAAACAACTTTAAACAATAAAAATATTACTTCGGGACGCAAAATTCGTTTTATGAGAGGGATTTTCAGTGTGAGCAAACAAATTAGACGGAATGAGATTTTACTTCCGCTACCTAGATGCTCTCCCCTGATACATATTGGGGTTACCTAAAAATGTAGCTCATCTCCCTTTCGGCGATGTCTGGCGTTTAATCGAATTGGCGTTGACTCATCAGCTATCATATATAAATTCAGAATTCGTTGTCTTGAGCTGTTTTTGGTGAAGGGTTGAATTCATATTCGAAAAACAAACCAAGGGACATCACGTTTGGATTACCTACAGGAAACACATCCGCGGTAGAAACACTACCGCCATCTGCATTTTGCTCGACAGAAAATACCTCTCATATAGGTATATTTTCTCGCCAAATCAGAACAGAAGTGTCGCATGTAGTTCGTTTTGAGCACATTTAGTATTGAAGGTATAATTTAAATCGATCCCAGTATCCTAACCTTTAGTGATACAAAATCCCTTCTTTTGAAAACTGACTCCGTTTCCTACCAAATCTAGCCCTCAGGGGCATATCTCTTTTAGGTATGTACGTGCTTCATGGACTTGAGGTACTCTAGTAACCTTTTCTATGGCCATGGGGTTTACTATCTTTAGTAAACACGGGGTCACGCTGCCGGAATATCCACGCGATCTTCATCTGCTTTCATCCTACTACTTTGTTTCCCGATCCATCTTCTTTTCCCTTTCACATTTTATGCTTGACGTTGTGTTTGGCTCAGCTTGTCCAAATATGGTCCTTGCTCCAGAAAACCCCAACCAACCCAATCAACCTACCAAATCTAAAAGATGGTTGTTTTTCAGGATCTGAATAAAGCTTATTCTTTCATCTCTGTTTGATATTTAAGAACCAAATATGCTGCATCCTGTACAAATTGCATTAAAAAAGTGTTTTAACTTATATATTATTTACTTAGATTGTGACAATTTATTTTTCTAATACACCCACACAACTTTCAGGCTAAGTCTCTTACTAACTCTATTGTCTTGAATAAGGCCTTATATGAACTATGGTAATATTTAGGAATTTGAAATTAAGTTGTAAATAAAACGAATTCAATCGAAGCACAAACACTTTGTTTATCACAAAAAATTGCTAATAAATTCCGCTTTTTAATAAAGATGTTTTTAAAAAGCATTTCCTTGTAAGGTTAGGAGAGTCAACGTGTCACCAGCGTAGCGACATTTGAGTCGTAAAAGTTAATAACGATAAAAATTAATTTAACTATGCGAAATTAAATACGGTATGATAAAGAAGCTATTTAAGAATGCAGTGTTTTAGGCTAGTGAATTAATTTTACTGTTTTTATAACCAGTAGCGTAGCCGGAATTGTATTTCGGAGGGGCGTAAATTTAAGTATGAAATTTGTTATGCAAATTTAAGATATTTAAAAAAGCTTTCTCATGTTATTTTGAGTTGCCAGATTATAAACTTTAAAAACTCGAATGTTTTGCCCGTACACCAAACGTGCGCTGTTTTCAGTACTCTTGATTTACCTCAGTGCTCTGCATGTGCAGTTTCTTTTCTCTGTTCCTTTATCTGCTTTTCCAGTATTTTTTCTACTTGTAGCTCAGACTTTTTTGAACAGATGAGTGTTAAACGCAAATAAGAAATTTACAAGCATAATAATGTAAGCAATGTTTTGTCGTTTGTACCAGAATTGTAAAGTATGCTTCCCTGCACAGCGTTATTGTTTGAAAAAAGCCAACTTTCAGGGAATTGTTCCCTACTGTGATTGAAACAAAACAATGGTTCTAACGACTTAAATTTCATTGCGACATCAATTTTACTTATAAATACTCTTTTATAAAGGTAGGTAGTTGAATTTACGTCGCACTGGTGCAACACAATATTGACGACGGTCCGGGATAAACCACGAAGGGTAAGACACGAGAAAAACACCTAGTAATTTTGAATCACGGTCAGACGACGAGGTCACACCTGAGCTGGCCAACGTGAGGACATTTGAGGTAGCGACAGATTTAACATTCACCAATCCCCCGCATACGGTTGTCTTTGGCTTGATCAAGTTTCGAACTCAACCCTCCGGTTGCTAATCCTCTACTCTTCTAACTGTGGGTTATCATCTCTTTTATAAAGATAAAATAAATAATAAATTGAAATAAAAGTGACAATTTTTTTAACAAATTTGAAAAGAGAAAAGAAAGTATTAAATGGTTAAAAAAATCGTATAAAAAGTTACACATCGGTCGATGAAAATACAAGAGCGGGTGTACTCTATCACGAGATCTACTCCCGCCACAAAATCTGCGCCTCTCTGTTGCCTTAGAAACGGACCTTTTCCCATTCCACACAGGGGATGTTCCAAGCAACGAATTCTTTTTACACATTCGACCACTTAATTACAAATTGGAAATATATTCGCTTTGAATTTCTTTTCTTGTTGCCCAGATGATCTACACTAGTAAACTAACTCTTTCCACAGCCAACGTTTGTCATTAGCAAGGCAAAATTAAGACATCTCCCACAGTCTGCCATACTCAAAAGGAACGAGCCCTGTTGCTATAGCGACCGTCACCACCCAGACTTGTTGGCAGGGGCAGTTCTCGGGGCAGAATGGTTGTTCCTCAAATGTTTTCAAAATAAATTGCATATTGAATAGCATGAAGTAAATATTGCTTCTTGAAATTCCCTTTCATTTTTATATCACTGTTGGAAGGGAGATTGGAACGATACATAGATATTTGAATATATGAGAAAATGTTGAGTTAATCTTCCAGATTGTGGTTGTATTGACGAGGTACCTCTACGTATTAACAAAGCTGACCAGATCTTGATGGACGAGATATCTCGTCATTAGAAGAAAACTGACCAGATCTTGATCTCGTTATCAAAAAAAGGTAATGTGGTGATGACGAGATATCTCGTCATTAGAAAGAAACTGACCAGATCCTGATCTCGTCATAAAAAATAGGTAGATATCTCGTCAGACCAGATATCTCGTCATTAGAAAAACTGGTCAGATTTCTCGTCGAAACCACTTGTAGGATTAACGCAGAAAAAACGACGGGGTTTAAGTGATTTTGTCCGCTGTGTTGAATATAGAAGTACGCATTCACAGTCTTGTATCTAGGATAAGACCATTAATAAAATACATAGTGGTGTTAGTAATGTTTTTTATTGTAATTCTTTCAAACCCCATGTCTAATCCACTATGCTAACATTAATTATGTACCAAAATCATTGTTCAATCGCAACTTAAGTACAGAAACATTGAAAATGCAAACAAACACGCTCACAAAAACGACCACATATTTCCACACGCTGTCACGAACTGACATTGATCCGTCGGCCCCACCACTTCCAATTGTCACTAAATGTCATCCACGCTATTAAAAGATACCAGCACCGTTCTCACCACCCAGATAACCCTCGAGATTTTGCGAGTCGAAATCGGTTACACAATTATACCGAGTCCACCTACTCTGCATCACACCATAAGACCCAGTTTTATTTTAAAAACGAAGTTCATAATTCGGTATCTTGATAGAGAAAGGGTATTGGTATTAGTATTTTCAATTAACGTCACACTGGAGCAACACAACGGGCTATTGGTGACGATGGAGAAAGGGAAAATGTCCAAATTCAATTATTTTGAGTCACGTCCGGCCGAGGTAGCCAGGTCGGAAGAGTAACGGATTAACAACCGGAGAGTTGCGAGTTCGGATCCAACCAAAGACCGTCGTGTACAAAGGGGGCTGGTGCAGGTTAAATCTGCCTTGGCCTCAAATTTACTCAAGTTGGCGTGGTGTGGAAGTTTGGAGAGTGGGGTGCCAGCTCAGGTGTGACCTTGTCATGTGACCGTGGTTCAAAATTACGTGGTGTTGTCCTAGAATCTTACCCTTCGTGGTTTGATCCCGGACGTCGTCAATAGCCCATTACTCAGGTGACGTTAATTAAAATACCTACCTACCTCGAGTTACGTAAACAAATCATTTCAAGGTAATGAACGTTACAATATGAAAAAAATGCCAATGTCCTCCTGTCAAAGCATTACGAAGCATACATTGGTATATTTTGTATGCTGTATTAAAAACGAAAAATTAATAATTACTAATTCAGGTAACATGCAAAATGGATATTGGCCCTTTTTCTATACACCAAGGTACCGAATTATACCTTCCTTTCTTTTCAATAAATGAATGCGTTCCTAAATATGAAAAATATAATAAAAATATATTTATTTTAAGAATAAACTTATTATTTTAATAGAATATGATAGGTTGGTAGTTGAATTAACATCACACTGGTAAAACACAACGGTCCAGGATCAATCCCAAAGGGAAATATCCTAGGACCAAATTTCAAATTTTGAATCGCGGTCAGACGAGAACAACTCTTGAGCTGACACCCCACTCTCCAAAGTTCCACATCACGCCAACGTTAGGACATTTGAGGTATCGACTGATTTAATGTGCATCAGCCCCATCTACACGGCGGTCTTAGGACGGATTGAGTTTCGAACTCGAAACCCTCCGGTTGCTAATCCGCTACTCTTCCAATCGGAGTCCCGGGGATTGTAGACCTAGAAGATTATAGAAATATATTTCATGCATTTATGACGTCCTCGGCTTAGAGCAAAACCTCATTAACAGACAAAAATAATTTTCTATTATGCAGCTGTTTAAACTAAGTTTTTAAGTCACAAAATGAAAATTATAAACCTTTTGATAGTGTTATATATCTTTTTCACAGATTTCAATATGAGTATGTGTCTCCCATCATTATGAAAACAAGCATTTAGTGTCTCCGAAAAAATATCAGATGTTGAGTTTCCGCTCTAAGTCTCTGCTTACGCCACTGTTTGTAACAATTCGAAAACAAACATCATGCAGTTTTAATATCCAAGATAGCGTAACCAAACAATACCCTACTCTTAAATTAAGCGTATGATGATACTAAAGTCGGAGTAATGCAACTAAAGATTAATCAACAGCCATTATCTATTGGGTCCTCGTAGGATTTCAAACTTCCCAAATGACTTCCAGGAATGATCTTAAAAGGTTACATCTTATTCCTTACTGTGACAAAAGCCTCACATTCGAAGTCGGGACATTCATCGACATGATGAATGTGCTCTAACTATGAGAGACTGACCAGTTGATATTTAAGGTTCAATCCGGTGATAAACTATAGTTATTTATTCGGAATTCCTATTATTTAAGATGAGGCTACGGTAGCCCGGTCGGTCGGGAAGGTAGTTAATTAGCATCGTACTGGAACAACATAAGCTATTGACGACGGTCCAGGATAAATCCCCAAGCGAAAGATCCGAGGACAACACCACGTAATTTTGAATAAAGGTCATATAACGAGCAACACCTGAGCTGGCATCCCACTATCCAAACTTCCACATCACGCCAACGTGAGGATATTTCAGGCCCCGACAGATTTAACGTGTACCCCCCCCCCATGTACACGACTGTCTTTGGTTGGACCGAGTTTCGAACGCGCAAACCTCCGATTGCTAATCCAATGCTCTTTCATTGCGGCCTGGTAGCCCGGTCGGCAGAGTAGTGGATTAGCAACCGGAGGGCTGAGAGTTCGAAACTCTCTCCAGATAAAGACAGTCGTGTAAGGGGGCTAAAATGTTAAATCTGTCGTGACCTCAAATGTCCTCATATTGATGTGGTGTGGAAGTTTGGAGAGTGGTGTGACGTTGTCATCTAATCATGGTTCAAAATTACGTGTTGTCTTCGAACTTTCCCTCGTGGATTGATCCCCCACTGTGGGCTATAACCTATTGTGTTGCTCCAGTGCGACGTTAATTAACTACCTAACCTAACCAAAGTATGAGAAGCAGACCAATTGATATTTGATATATAATCCAGTGATAAACTCTTGTTATTTATTCGGGATTCCTATTGTGTATATAGGACCACGGTAGAAGCTTTGGAAGAGTAGACCATTAGCAATAGGATGGTTGCGAGTTCGAAATTCGATGGGGGGTGTATTGCACGTTAAATACGTTTTGGCCTCAAATGTCCTAACGTCGGCATGGTGTGGAAAATTGGAGAGTGAGGTGCCAGCTCAGGTGTGACCTCATCATCTGATCGTGGTTCAAAATGACGAGATGTGGTTCTTAAATCTTTCCCTTTGGAATTGATCCCGGATCGTCGCCCATTGCCCGTCGTTTTGCTCCAGTACGACGCTAATTAATTACCTACCAACCGTATTGTTTTTTCTGCACGATAAGATATGATATATTTTGTCACTAAACTTCATTGAAATAGGCTGAATAGGTTTCGAATTTTACCAATTTGTTTGTTTATTCCTTGATTTATTTAGACGTGCAAATAGCCTAATTATCTCAAGAATTTCTGTTCCATGAGGAAATTACTCCATCTTAATTATAATTTTTCTAGAAGCGAATGGAACTTCGATGTACTGAGAAATAGGAATCTAATTTTCTTTTATAAACATTTTATGAAATCCTATATCATTATTTTGCTATTGCGATAGATAAAATACGCATAGTTGAGAATTCAGAGATTTAATTCAAAATTTATTCTTTTTACGATTATAATTGAGATGTATGTTTTTTTATAATAATGTGGATGGTGTATGGTATATTATAATGATCGAGATGTATGGGGTATAGTATTTTGTTTTCTTTCATGTCAGAACTTCTTCGAGTTTGGGATGGCTGTTCTAGTTCAGACAGGATAATCTCCTTCTCGGAGATAGAGTATTTTCCAATATTAAAACTGTCAGCTCAGAAAAATGACACCCAAATGCAGCAAAGGGCAAAAACTGCCACAAGTTTCTACAATGCAATACATCAGATTACTTGCACTGTCTGCAATTAAGATAAGGTTATCATTAAGTAATAATAATATTATATCTACTTTCAATCATACGTAAAACTTATTTATTGGTTAATAAATACGATTCAGCATTTGTTATGGAGCCAATCAAGACGAACTATAATTACTGCCTTCAGTTTTTGTGTCGTTTGTTGAAGTATTTTGTCTAAGGATTAGGATGTGAACTTGGGATAACCGAATTAGAAAAAATTCTTTTATGTAAGGTAGTATACTCCATTCAAAGTACAGGGTCTCCTCGACACACGACCATGACCACAAAAAATAAATAAATAAAAATAGTAAATAAAGAAAGATAACTACATTGCTAGGGTCAAAAAGATACAATAGAGTACATATTATGTATTTTTCAGATTATGTACAATAATTATACGTACATAGATTGAATTTTTCTGTTTTATGTTCAATTTTTATAACCCGTTTGAATGAAAATAGTGTTGAAAAGCATAAATCAGACTTACGACCAGTTCGACTTACATGTCAGTCGGAAAAGAACTCGGTCGTATGTCAAGGAGACCCTATATATAAGTGCGAAGAAACAGAATCCTACGCTTAGCCATTTTCGTGAAATATCGATTTTAAAAATTCACGATTACTCCTATGCTGGCTATGTAACTCTATTTAAATTTTATAGAATACACTTTATTCCATTATTGCTCATATACTGACGTCGATATATCTCACTGAGGTCGATATATCTTAAAGGATATAAAAACATATTTTTTAATGAAATGTTTTGTATTTAAATTCATTTCTGCTTCTAACATCATGATTCCTTTCATAAGTCTTCAATCAACAAAGATAGTATACAACTATACAGTATTGTTGAGAATTGTTACATTTATCAGAAAGAACTAAGAAAAGAATTCAAATTATTTTTCGATTGCAACAAATTGTCTAAAAACGTAATCTATTAATTACTATTATCTACTCATACCCTCTCGTGCACCATTATCTACTCATAGATACACACTTATGCATCATTATCTACTCATAAACACACTAGTGCACCATCATTATCTACTCATAAACTCACTCATGAATCATTATCTACTCAAAAACACACTCGTGCACCATAAATCTACTCATACATTTTCATGAACCATTATCTATTCATAAATACACTCATGAACCATTATCTACTCATAAACACTCTCGGGCACCATTATCTACTCATAAACGCACTCATGAATCATTATCTACTCATAAACACACTCGTGGACCATAAATCTACAAAAACACTCTCGTGCATCATTATCTACTCATAAAAACTCTCATACATACACCATTATCTACTTATAAACACGCTCGTGCACCACACTAAACACATGCGTGCATGTGCACAAACAAAAAACGTGTAGACACACAGAAACACAACCATATTCATTCGTATTTTTACTGGCATCAGAAGAATAAAAAACTCCAATAAATTAAAGTTTGGATCAGATTTTCTCTTCTTTATCTCTCTTAACTCTCAACTTCAAATCATACTTTTTCTTCTCTAACTTTTCACAACTGTGGCCCGACTTCCGCAAAATTCCACCGACAAGAAATCGAATTAGGCAGCAACAAATGTTTTAGTTATGTATGATTCTTAACTATAATTTTAGTCATCTTTGTTGTCAAAGTCAACTCGGACAACCTATTATTTTCAGAACTTTCTCCCTCCGATTGCTTTGAAACGGAAAAGAAGCGAAAGTTAGATCTCACGAAGACCACGGACATCTGCACACATAATAAAAGGACTGAAATGTTTGGAGATGGTCAGTTGGTTCTGCTTTGCCCTTTCTAATAAACCGGAACATAAGATTCTTCCACAGCCAAGTCTCATGTTTACTTAAATAGATGCTTCAAAACAACACTGAACTTGGACTATTGAAGCGCAAA
Source organism: Meta bourneti (assembly GCA_933210815.1). NCBI lineage: Eukaryota > Metazoa > Arthropoda > Arachnida > Araneae > Tetragnathidae > Meta > Meta bourneti. The sequence continues at coordinate 72,093,729 of OW119927.1, read as the reverse complement.
TACAAAGTAACTGCCCTCAAGGAAAGTGTATGTGATTCTATTGGAGCGGGATGAAGACAGTATGTTGCACTGCTATGCCAACTGGATTGTTTGATAGAAATAACCGACTTGGTGTTCCGCATTCTTGAAATCTACATGGTTAGAAACAAGTTGAATGGCAATGAAACCAACAATTTCTTTCGATAAAAAGTTCCCGTTCGTGTTTTGGTAGTTTGACTTACAAATTGCAGAGAAACAACCATTTTCAACGCAATACTTTCCTAAAACAGTTTTTATCGCTCAAAATAGTTTGGACTTGAAACCAATGCTTGAATATTTATTTAGCTGTTGTGTATTTATTCATTTTATTTGTTATCCCTCCAAGTTATTTTGATAAGATATCTTGTCCATCAAGATTTGACCAATTTTGTTCATGACGATTTTTGCGAGTCCTTTTGATAAATTTCAAAAAGTATTTAAAAAAAGTCATTTAGTGAAGATCGTTTTTACGATTTATTAGAGGTTGAAATGTCAGTTTTTATCTGTCCAAATTTGTTTTTTGGACACAAGGATGTTCAAGATCAAGACGAGATCACAAATAAAGTCTTCGATGAAGATGAAAAAAATCGCAAATGTCCGTTTTAAAAAAATTCTGTATTTTTGATATCGTTTGTTTGAAAAATGTAAGTCAGAAAAAAATGAAATCGCCATAAAAAGTCACAAGAATAGTTTTTGATGTTGAACGAAGATTACTTTCGATTCGACTCCGTGCATGATTCATTTCCCAAAAAATTATTTCCCTTTTATGGGAAGATACAAAATACTTCACTTTTGCTGTCTGAAATAACAGTACGTTATTTTTCAACACCCGATTCAATCCTTTATTAGAGGTATAATTAATATCGCACTGAAGCAACACAACAGTTTTTAGAAGTAAAAGATGTGTTAGTGCAAAGTAAAAAGATATAGCAAATGGAAGTAAGACAAATAATTGAGAGTTCAAAACAATAATGAATTTAGATGAAGAATATAACATCTTTTAAGATGAGAGTACGAGAAGAATTTTCTTCGTAAATTCTGATTTACCAGCATGTGTTGGATTTGTTAACGGTATTCATATTCCTTACTAACAAAATCTCAAAATATGAAAAAAGATTAGCATAGTAGCTTTCAGTGTAATGTGGCGAGGATGCCATCAGACAGTATTTTCTGATGACATCAATCCAAAATTAACAGAAATTGAAATAAAGTGATCATAATATGCAACTACAATATAATATGGTCAAATATTATTCGGTACGTACTAATTAACGTCGCACTGGTGCAAAACAACGGCTATTGGCAACGCTCCGGGATCAATCGCGAAGGGACACCTCGTAATTTTTAAGCACGGTAAGATGACGAGGTCAGCTCCTCAACTGGCACCCCACTCTCCAAACTTCCACACCACGCTAACGTGAGGACATTTGAGGCCACGACATATTTAACGTGCACCAGCCCTCGTGTACACGACTGTCTTTGGTTGGACCAAACTCCGGTTGCTAATCCGTAATAAATATAATTAACGCTCAACATAGCGTATGCTTTGATAAAAAAGTAACGCAGGGTAAATGAAAACCATGCAGATACGTAAATAAAACAAATTATTTACGACAAATGGGGTAACTTTTTAATTCCAGGTGACCGTAAGTAGGTCGGTAGGTATTTTAATTAACGTCGCACTGGAGAAACACAACGGGTTATTGCCTACGGCCCGGGATCAAACCCAAAGTGAAAGACCCGAGGACAACACCTCGTAATTTTGAACCACCCCATGTGACTAATAATTTGGTTTAACCCACTTACTCTAAAAATTGTCTGTTTCGACGTTAATGCGCATTTATTACAGTTGCTATTTAAATGCTCTAGCCTTCTAAATGGTATAATGGTCATTGAGTTTGTCTGCCATCCAGTAGGTCCCGGGTCCAAATCGCGGTTTCTAAGCGCATGTATGTTGGTAATTGTCTCTGTAAGGAGTAACGGTGGCTTACCCATTGGGTGTTTAATTAAAAATATCCCCTTGTAGTACCGAAGGATAAAGGTATCAGTAGTCGGGCATAAAGGAAAATTTAAATGCACCAAAATTGGATAAATACTACTTTTGTTTAGTTTTCGTCGTATTATGTTATGCATTGTTTTGATATCTAGTTACAGTAAAAATTACTTGATGCATGTCAGATTTTAATGTTTGCCTTATAACTCTTGACACATTAATAACTTTTCTCGGTATTGCAGTTGCTAGAGGCCACGCAACCTAGTAACACTTTAATGAACGTTTGGATTTTGGAATTCAAATTAACTGTATTGTAATTAAACAACGGTTACGAAGCCACGAATTTCAAATAAGCCAAATTAAACATTTTTGTCAAAGAATGTGTCCGAAAATATCAAGTTTGGGGAATAGAGAATGATGTTTAGGTCAGTCAATAACTTCATTCTATGGCCTTCCTCTCTCGGATTTTCAACGGCAAGCTCCGAATTCGCGTAGTGATGCATGGCGTGTTCCCACGAATTGTATGTGGCACAAGTTCGATTCCTTCTTGAGTATATTTCTCTTTTATGTGTCAGTAAATCTTTCCTTATACGTGTGTGTCCATTACAGAGGCTGTTTGGACATTCTTTGAACGATTTCGATGAGCTGTAAAAAAATTGTATGCCTACGAAAGAATTTTATTTTCGCAGCAGTTAAAGTATAACTTATCGTCTGCTAACTCAGAGTTTTGTTTACTTTCAAAATGGTGCTTTTAAAAAAGCAATAGATGGAAGGCTGTTTCCTCTCTTTCCGAAGAAAATTATGCTTATTCAATTATTCAAAAACGCTGTAAAAGTCATGGTTTTTCGATATCTAGAGGTACGATAAATAATATTATTAATGAGAAAGGAAAAAAAACGTAAAAGTGGAAAAATACTTTCAAAAAAGTATCCAAAAAAAATATCTGAGAATATTTGTAAGGTAAGATCTTTAATTTTAAAAGAATCCGCCAAGTCAAAGGACTACAGCAAAGTGAACGTGAGAACTTTCTCTAAGAGATTTATGATTGTTGCCAGTTTTGCATATAATGAAAAATTAAAAGTAAAAAGCGGGGAAAAAATGTAGAAATCAACTCCCACATATTATCAAGACCCTATTTTATCCCATTATTAAAAAAAGAAATGCCATATCTTTACACCACAGTGCCAACAATCAATAGAACTGCATCAGGGTAAAGCAAGCAGCCACACATCTAAATCGACTATTAAATTCTTGGAAAAAATGGAACAAGAAACCGCTATCAAGTTAATACCCTTTACTGATATTCCTGCTAAATCTCCAGATGTTTCACCCATGGACTTTTGCGCTTTTGGACTTTTAAAAAGAGCATTGTCGAAACGTCGACCGAAAACCATTCAAGGACCGGAAAACTGTGGAACAAGAATGGGACAAAATACCACTGTCGATACTACAAAAGTCATTATTGTCATGGAAATTAAGGTGTAGAAATATAGTTAACAATAAGGGCTATCAAATGGGACATCTTAAACACAAAAATTTCATGTAAAAAATTGAGCTTCAATCCATTAAAATCGTTCACAAAATGTCCGAACAGCCTCTGTACTTTGCTGTGTCTGTCTTTTATTTAGCATATATATGGCTTTTGCGCTATAAAAACCAACCCCAACCAGAGAAACAGTATCCAAACTAAGTTATTGCATCGAAAAGATTATTCTACCCTTGGGATCATTTATATATTATATTAACGCACAATGGGGCAGTTATAACCCGTATAAAATGTGGTTACTCCCAAGCTCCTACATGCGGGTAGACAAGTATCTTCTATTACATGCTCAAGGTATGCTTAATTGTTTTAGTGAACCTGAACTTCTATTAACACGTAGTTTTTGCCCAAGCGGGAAGATATATACAATCATAATTTTACGATGTGTATTTTTTATACCGGAGAAAACAGAGTATTGATATAGTGTTTGAAATTTGTTTCGGTTTAGTTTATATTTGTTCTTTAAATTGAAAGTTAAATAAGTGTATAACTGAGTCAAATGCTCGCATGATTCGGAAAATATACAGTGAAACATGGCACGTTATATATGTCGATTTAACTCTGTTCACATTTTCAAGTTTAAAACCGATAAACTGGGTATATATATATATATATATATATATATATATATATAATTCATCTTAAAATGTTTCACATCAAAATCAATAGCCCGTTGTGTTGCTCCAGTGTGTAGTTATTATATCACCATTAAAATTACCATTCACATCGAAAACAGTTTTAAAAACCTTTTTCAAAGGTGTAATTTAAGCCTGCCACATTACATATTATTTTTCAAACTTACTAATAAGTTTAAAATTATATTTGTTTTTCGTGTATGAAAATAAACATAATTAATACCATATTATCTTTGGTAGGTAGGTAGTTAAATTAACGTCGTCCTTAAGCAACGCAACGGGCTTTTGGTGACAGTCCGGGATCAATCCGGAAGGTAAGGATCCGATGACACCTTGTAATTTTGAACCACGGTCAGATGACGAAATATTATTCTTTGGATAAAGGTTTTAACTATTGTGGGATCTGATAGCATTCAGTTGCTCATTTATAATACAAAAAATACATAAATTAAAAAGATGTTGCATATATTTGCTTCATTTAAACTGAATAGGAAGTTACAATCTTTTATCTCAAGAGTGGAATACAATTGAATTATTTGGGAATATTTGATACTTAAGACTGTTCATATACGATTTATTTATTTTATGGAAATTATTTGTATTCAATAAACTTTCATTATCTCATTGTTTTGAAACTTAAATTTCAATCGGTTATACTTTTTAGTATTATTCGAGTGTTTTCTTTTCATAAAACAACCAATAACTTCAGTATTTCTATATTCTTTTTCAATCAAATGACTGAAATATTTCTGATTTTTTTAAGTCTTATGAATCAAATACTAATAATTCTTTTTTATCATTCTACATCTTACAATTGCTCATTTATAATGAGGTCAAACTAATTGCACATTTAAATAAGAAGCTTAACAAGAAAATGTCTAATCCTTTTAGCTTAGATGCGTGCATAAAAACATTCTAACTAACCATCTAACTCATGATATAATAAATATGTCTCATAATTCGTAGTACAAAAAAGACAGACATGTGGAGATAGGTATTTTAATTAACGTCGGACTGGAGCAACACGACGGGCTATAGGCGATTGTCGGGATCAAACCCAAAGAAGAGAAAGATCCGAGAACACCACCACGTGCTTTTGAACTGAGGATGATTTGAAATGATGAGGTCACAGCTGAGCTGGCACCCCACTCTGCAAACTCCCCCACCACGCCAACGCGGGGACATTTGAGGCCACGACAGATTTAACGTGAGCCAGCTCCCACGAACACGACTGTCTTCGGATCGAGTTTCGAACTCGCAACTCTCCGGTTGCTAATCCGTTACTCTTCCAACCAGGCTGCCGAGGCCCGACAGACATGTGGAATCGGTCTCAACCTGTGTGTTAAGTGGGGTATGATACATCTCAAACATAACTATGCAAAATAATGAATAGCTAAACTTGATATATCTTGCATTGAAGAGAAAAGTGTGAAACCTGATACTAGATATCTTGAACTACAGCATCGTCATCACATCCACTACATATGTAATTCCTTTATGTTAATATGAGAAGGGATCCATCGAAAGTGTAGATCACATGATTAGTACGACTAGATGAAATTAAAGGGTTCCCTTTTTAGAAACTGTTCCCATTTGTTAACAAGTTATTGGAGGGTCGGTAACCTTCATTCCTAACCTTCGACAGATGGTTGTGTTGACTTGTCTTCTCCGATGGAACAGCGGGACTAAAACAATTTCGCCTTAGTTTTCATTTAGCTTCGAAATCTTTTTATCCTCATAGTTCTTTTTTAATTGCTTTTATTTGTACTGTTGGTTCAATGTTCTTTCGTACTGTGCTGTGTATTTTCTGTTGTACCTTCTATTTTGAATAGGTTAAGGATATTTGGCTATAGTGCCAGCTGTATTGGAAATAAAAGCTTAGAAAGGAAATTTGCACACATTGAGTTATTTATGTATTCCCTTATATTTTTCCTATTAAACCCAAACTAAGCGTTGCTTTGTTGCCGTCATTCCTTACTAGTAAATCACAGTGCATCACGAATGATGCTTAAATTAAACCCATCACTAAGTTTTGCTTCTATTGAAAAGCACTACCACAGACCAAGACTGAAACACATTCAACTTATTCATAGGAATATTATACAAGAGACTAGCTTTCACCCGTCTGCAGTCAATTTACGCACGGTTAAACAAGACTGTTCCCCAGTCAATGCTTTTAAAGGGGACGAATTGCATAAAATGTTTGCTCAAGAAGAGCGAATTCTCTTTATACCACGCTGTTAACTCCTTTCTCTTAAAAGATTTTCCGCTTCCTACTTCTATTCAGAAACAAAAGTGAGGAACCCCGGTGGAACAAATGGTTTTATCGATACGATTTTTGCTCCTTGGAACCAGATTCTGTTTCTTTTTATAAGCCTGTATCGTTATCACCTGCTTTAGGATTTTATCTGAGCCCGATCCACTTTAAAAACTTGCTGTTGGATCCATTGACGTGGATAACGTCCTTTTTGAGTTGTTTCGCCACGGAGTTTTACATGTTTACGGTGCAGGAGATAAATCATGGCCATTATTCTGTAAGGGGATCTTGCTTCTATTTTAACCTTCTAAGTGGTTTCAATCTCGTCCATCAAAAAATTTTGAAAACGACGAGTTATTTTGTCATAATGTTACCGATCTTTTTATGATGACGAGATCAAGATCTGGTCAGTTTTCTTCTAATGACGAGATATTTCGCCATCAAGATGTTGCCGATTTTTTTCCGATGACGAGTTTAAGATCTGGTCAGTTTTCTTCTAATGGCGAGATATCTTGTCCATCAAGATCTGAGTAATTTTGACTTAATCTAATGAATAACGAGATGCTAATGACAAGATACCTCGTCTAGACAACCACCAGGAAGGTTAAACACCAATCAACTATGGCTGTTAAAAGGTTCAGAGAGATTTCAGCCATGTACTCTTCTGAAAGGAGCTGAGAGAACTTCTGTCGATTTTTTTATGATATGACGAGATTTTCAGTCATCAAGATATTACCGATTTTTTATGATCTGGTCAGTTTACTTCTAATGACGAGATATCTCGTCCATCAAGATCTGGTCAGTTTTGCTAATGAGAAATTTCGTCGAGACAACCACCAGGAGGGTTAACAAGACGTGTGAAAGACAGCGTAATTTGTCTTCCAGAAAGCACTTCTTGGTGGTCCTGTTATACTACTGTATATACTCGTTATATTGCATTCTTCTAAATTTGCAGTGGTGGCTAAGTTCAACACAATACTCCCCTTCCAAAATTCAGCAGTGACTGAATTCGATTCTACTAGTTGACAGATTGTCAACCTCATGAGATTGTGAGAGCTATATTAAGATCATGGGTGCACTAACATATGAGTGGTCAAGCAATGAATAAGTGAATGTGTTGTCTGTCTTTGGCAACTGAGTGTGATGCGCCGTGTGAAGAAAAGACTGAGTAGCAACGAAAAGTGAAATCGTTATAGCAAAAGCAGTGTCTGTTATCACAGGATTTCATACAGATGATGGAAAGGATTGTCATAGCAACGGCAATTCGACTTTACATCGTGGACATCCATCGAAGTGCGTACCGATTGTGCATTCGACTCGTTTCTCAGAAAGTGAGCGTTTTCACATCACGTCTAATCATCAATTTAAGGATACGCGTGAAAAGCAGTTCGTCGCATTCGTCCAGACGATAGGACTGAAAGCAGTTGGTGTTTGTTACACGACAATGCACCCAGTCACACCTCCCTTATTGTTCGTCGATTTTTGGCAAAAAATAATGTCTGTGTGTTGAACCATCCACCGTATTCACCTGATTTAGCACCCTGTGACTACTCCTTATTCCCAAAACTTAAAATGAAGTTAAAAGGGTGTTATTTTGAGGATATTTCGACCATACAAGAAGCTTCGACGCATGCTTTGCAGGCCATTCCACAAAGTGATTTACAACAGGCGTTCGATTCATTAATAAATCGCTGTAAAAAGTGCATTGAAGCCGGAGGGTTCTATTTTGAATAAAAAACCAAAACAGGTATTAATTTCTTGTTTCCATTTCTTTTTACAGACCCAGTCTTAAAACTTATTTGACGCACTGTGTATGTTAACTTACACCAGATATTGCTCTCTGAAAATGTTTACCCATTACGCCGACCAGATATGACTAATAAGTTTACCCAGTGCGCAGAATAGATACGGATAGCAAATATTCCTAGAGGATACTAATTCACAAATGGCAAATATAAAAAAGTATTACATAATTCAACCAGAGAGTGTTGCGTCAGCCACTACACCGATGACCCTAGCAACAGAGTATCTCCCGACATCAGGTCAGCCATTGGATAACAGCAACCAATCCGGATTCAGCCAGCCCTCGCGGCGAAACACCTACGTAGAAGGAGAGGAGAGCTCAAGGAAGAAAGGCGGCAAATGGAGCTCCGCAGGAACTGGCAAATAGCTCCTTATTTGTATTTATTTTCCATCTGTTAATTGCTCACCATCTTAACAATAATTAAAATTGTTTAAGAAAATGATGAGAGCTCTCGCCTTCAATTCCTTTCAAACCAAAGAACGGGGCAACACGTTTTTAATACATATATGTAGAACTCTCATTTGTTGTAAAAGAGATGAAGAGACATTCCTAATTATTAAAGATGTTTATTTACAATGAATAGGGGAAACTAATTTACAAGGATACGTCATTACGTCACATCGGGCATGACCATATGCCAGCTCTTCTGGAGTCTTCTTCGGTGCAAGATCTCTGAGAACTGCTTTGGTGGCAGGTCGGTCTCGTCATCCTAGCTTGCTTATTACAGATGTTTTTGTCGTTCTTTAAACTCAGATACTCACTCGGGCATCCTGATACAACAAGGGCCTCCTGCTGGAAGCGAAATAGGAAGGGTCATAATCTCAATCTGAAAAATATAAAAGGAAAAAAGAAAGGAAACAATATTCTGAGTTGAGCATGTTTTGGGATGCTCTTGTACATATTTCGTTTTCATCATGCATCAATTTTGTTTCACGTTGAGTTTATTTTGGCGTCTACTAGAAGATTTCAGTTGAAAAGCACTTTTTCGTCGTGTGCAGTGGTAAAAATTATTACTGCATGTTTTCATCGTGTGCAGTGCCAAACTTCTTGACTGCGGGTTTTCATCGTGACTGTGGGTTTTTTCGTCGTGTTGTTGTCTCGAGTAGAAGTTGCATTCGTCGTAGTCTTCAATCGTGTCGTTGTGGAGACCCACATCGTACAAATCAATAACACAAAAATACAATGGTAGGTAGGTAGTTAATTAACGCCACACTGGAGCAACAAGACGGGCTATCCCGAAGGAAACGATCCAAGAACAACGCCTCTTAATTTTGAACCACGATCAGAATGATGAGAGAACAACACCTGAGCTGGCACCCCATTATCCAAACTTCCACACCACTCCAATGTGAGGACATTTGAGGCCACAGCACATTTATCGTGCACCAGCCCTCGTTTACACGACGGTCTTTGACTGGACCGAGTTTCGAACTTGCAACCCTTCGGTTGCTGATCCGTTTCTCTTCCAACCTGGATACCGCGGCCCCAAATATACAATGGAAAAAAATGTTAGAACAAACAGTTGGAAAAGTCTTGGCTATGTTATACGAAGTTTTTATTTGAACAAGGCTTTCATGTGGTCGGCAGCGGTTGAAGTTTGGTTGGAATCAGCTAGTGTGTGTGTTTTCTTAGTAACGAAAATGTTTTGTTGATCGGAGGTGATTATTACAAAAAGTAAACATGTCTTCTATCTCATCCAAAAATAAATTAATAGAATATGTATCTCTTCCGTTAATTACGCAAATAGTATCCGTTAAATACTCAATTTCAATAATATCTTTCAATGAAAAAACACTCCCCTTGAGTATGTATAGGCAAACACTCTTGAAAAGGATTTGATGCAACAGGCAATGGGATACTTTCAGGAAATGGAATACTAATGGAGCATGAAAAATAGTTTCGTTCGAAGAAAAATAATTTTCGTCGTTTCGATTAAGCATGAGATGTGGTAAGCCAGAATCACTTTCTTTTTGACTGACGGGCTGTTGATACGTTATAGTTTCGTATTTCAATGAATGATCGTGAGAAATAATGTCAGTCGTTGTGGCATTTCACTCTGAACATCGTCAGAAATTGATTCCGCATACTGTTGAAGGTCTATAATGTTGGCAATTGAAATGAGATCGGGCAAAGAGAAATTCCTAAAACTGTTTCTTTTTCACCTTTAGATCACTGTCGGATTGCAGGGAAGAAAATTTTCTCAAATCTGATCTGTTAAGTTTTGCATTGCGCGTTTCAAATATCAAAGAATGAAAAAGTTTTATATATTTGGTGGATGCCGATTTTATGCTTTTGGGCATCCTGGGGATATCAACAAGCGTTTTTGCCATGATGGAGGAGAACAAAACAATTTTTCACAGAAATAGGAAGTTTGTACTCACAGTTTAGATGGTATCGCAGCTAAGTAATCCAATCGAGCTTTAGTCACGGTGAACACGATTTCACAGCTTAACAAACCAATCGGATTTTCTTTTGATTTCAAAAACATATCATGAAAGATTCGATGATATCTTCTGCAAGATTGTTCATCACTCAAAGCCCACTTTGTTAACGTCTTAGTTAATCCATTTCTTTCACATCTGTTTTCTCTGCGGCGGGTTTGTGTAGGGAAGGGGAAAGCTTGAAAAAGCACGGACCGATCGCCCATGTAGAACTCTTATTTGTTGTAAAAAGGATGAAAAGATACATTCTTAACAATTAAAGATGTCCATTCACAATGGATAGGGGGAAATTATTTATAAGGGAACATCATTACATCACATCGTTACATCGGGCGTGACTGTATGCTACCTCTTCTGGACTTTATATATATATATACAGGGTGAGTCTAAATTGTTTTTACAAAATAAGAGGGGTGATAATACCCATCCAGACGAGCAATAATTACCATGGAACATAGGGTCGCATTCCACTCTGAGACGCAGAAAAGAGTAAAATTAGAATTTCAACATGAACTTACAACAGTGTTGGGAAAGCGAATGAACGATATCGAAAGTTGCAATAACTTTTTTATTGATCAGAGAAAAACTCACAGTAAGTGCTCAAAGTGGCGGTCACGCGTGTCGTTGCACAGTTCACACCGGCGAAGGAATGACTGGCGCACCCTTTTGAAGATTCCTGATGTTGTGTTAATTTTGTCTGCGGCAACACCGATTCTCGCTACGAGATCTTCAGTCGAGTCCACAGGCGTCTGGTACACTATAGATTTCATGTTCCCCCAGAAGAAAAAGCCTAGTGGGTTGAGGTCCGGTGAGCGAGTAGGCCAAGCCACAGGTCCGCCACGTCCGATCCCGCCAGTGCGCTACCGACCAGGCCATCTTGCTTAGGAGATATGCTACGTAGGCAGGTACAAAACGTCGTCAGAGGCGATGACTTGTTCATGCTCGACGAGCTTCGACTTTACCCTTTTCTGCCTCTCAGAGTGGAATGCGACCCTATGTTCCATGGTAATTATTGCTCGTCTAGATGGGTACTATCACCCCTCTTACTTTGTAAAAACAATTTAGACTCACCCTGTATATATATACGAAACTTTCATTTTATAAACTCTCTTTGAGCATTTAATCAAGAAAAAAGTAAGTGCAAGTTTCTCTTATTTCCTAAATTAAAACTAATAATTTCCACTAAAAATAAAAAGTTTTATCGTCAATTTAAAAATAAATTTCGAATGCTGTTCAAGATTATTTATAAAGACATCAATATATATCGTTTTAACTAATTGCTTAAAAGTAATTTGTTTAAAGTGCATCTGATAATAGCACACGAAAACCAATTAACGACTTCATTATGAATTTACGGTTAGAAATTTACTTTTTTTTGGCTGATACAATGCATCATGCAATTTTTCATGCAATTATTTCTCGATAAGGAAACTTTTATTTAGTCATTTAAATGAGAAAAAACTGTTTGCGAAATCATTATCTTAATTCTTTTCATAGTTAGATTTTCAAAAAACCACAAACTAAAGAAAATAAATGTGCACTTTAATTAATAAAAGATATATAAACGAAACACAAAACTACAAACAACAATACATTCAACATATTAGAATTAAGATAATTTAAAATAAAATCTCTAACACATATGACTGTAACGCAAACACAAAGACACCTGATATATAGTAGACGTGGATATCCTCAATATTCATTATTTGTAGCTAGTCACAATTAATCTCTCTCAAACCACTAGTTTTAAAGAATACAACACTAGTTTCTATTCTTTCCTACGTTAATTGATACGCATGTTTGTCAGACTCGGGTCATCGCGTAGTACAAATTCTTTCTTCTAAGAGATAGGCAACATTTCTTTACTGAACACCAAATACTAACACTTCCTTCCTTCCTGACAGAATAGCAAGGGTGAAGTACTTCTACAAATTGAGCGAAGGGGGCTTTAAATTTATTTCTCAACCCTCCTGGTGATTGTCTCTACGAGGTATCTCGTCATTAGAAAACCTGGCCAGATCTCAATGGACGAGATATCTCGTCATTAGAAAAAAAACACCTGGATCTTGATCTCGTCATTACCAAAATGGCAATAGCTTTATCATTTAGAAATGATAGTTGGCATTCTTGATGACGAGCTATCTCGTAATTAGCAAAATTGGCCAGATCTTGATGGACGAGGTATCTCGTGGAAGCAACTTGAAGGGTTAAATCACATACTTTTAAACTTCACAGGATCGTAGACACTTTATCTCCGCATTAAACTATTAAGAAAAATAGTTACATTTTGGGGGAAGGAATTAAGGGCTCTTAAAATGAAAAAAAAAGGGGTGCTAAAAGGAAAATTTTTAAGTTATGTTTACATGATAGGTTTATTATGTGACATTAAGTAGAATTTAATTGATTTTTTATAACTTATTTAAGTTGTAGGAAATCAAAAAGGAATTTGAATTGAGATCGCTGGAGTTTATTATTAAAACTAAAGTTTTTCCGCAAGTGCAGACTTTTGATTGCGTGTTATGATTTACTCTATCATGAACTCGCACGAAAAGCTCTAAGTGCTTAACTGTGTTTCCCAGAACTTACTTGAATGAAACTGCAATCATTCAGCTCAGATATTTGAAGTCTAAGTTAAGAAATAGACTTCAAGTTTGAGAGAATGGACAACATTGAAATTTTTAGACATTAAATCAAACATTTCCGAGCTAATTGCTAAAAGCAGATTCATTGTTCGCATTAAGATTAAAGTATATACTTTGATTTCATTAATATTATAGTTTTACAAGTTAAGAGCCTTTCCCTCTCTAGGTGTCTGGGTAAGGTCAGGAGAGACGCTCGATCACTCTCGTGTACTTTATGGAGGAACACTGGAATGAAACGTTATTTTTTCAATTCCAGAGTGAGCCCAATGACCTCCATTACTTCAGAAAAATCCCTAAAGCAGTTGCCACTTTTTCTTCCAAATCCAGAATAGGCCTTATTGTAACTCATCCCTACTTGAATCGTTTTCACCTGGCTGACTCTGTAATGTAGTGAGCCGAGTAGTGTGCCAATAAATGCAATGGTACAGCCTTATTTAAAACTTGACTATTTATTTATTTTAAATATATAGTATATACACTATATACAATCAGGGATTCGTATGCCTGATTGTATATAGATTGTATATAACGAGCACACAAAAAACACCTCTGCTCAACACGAGTTCTGCAACAGTTCTCTCTCTTGTCCCGCCAGTTTCACCGGGAGACAGTCCAATCACAGGGGGACGTCTTGCACCCCTAAAGACCATATGGAGTGCAATAAGACCACCATTGTAGACCACCCCGATAGATGTTTCGGGATTTTCGGCCGGAGTTCAGTGGTGTTGACCTCTGATCATCCCGAGCAGTTAGGAAGTTACAGCTCCAAGTGCTTATTTGCCTTGATGAGACGAAGACTTTGGAGCGTATCTTGTTCGACTCACAGGAGAGAACATTTTTATAATTCTCTTAAAGAAAATGTGTGGTTCATCTGCTTTTACAGTCCTACTGCAGTTCTACTACAGTTTTGCAGTCCTACTGCTTTTTCTAATGTTCATTTTATGTATATTGCTTCGCTGGTTTATAGAACACATCGTGAAATCGGATTCAATACGCAGGACTCATGCATCAAGATGTAATGTAGAGTTAAGAATCTTCTGATTTTAGTGCATTTTAATTAATAAATAAATTTTAGTGAATAAAATTAATAAGTAATCGGGGTGGTCTACGATAGTGGTCTTATTGCACTCCATATGGTCTTTAGGGGTGCAGGACAATTTGTGTACAATATTTACTGTTTATTTTATTTTAGAACTTTAAATCGTCAGCACTAATAGTAATGTCACGTTTTACCGTTTTATAATTCATTCAACATAGATTTTAACCCTCCCTTATCTCGTCCATCCAGATCCGACTAACATTACTAATGACGAGATATCTCGTCCATTAAGGTGTGGTCAGTTTTGCCAATGACGAAATACCTCGTCGAGACAACCAACAGAAGGGTTAATGTTTTACTTTCTACATTAAGTTGAAAAATTAAGATCATTTTGGTATACATGGGCCTTGTTTAATTTCATAATCTCAACGTGTCCGCGAAAATTGCTTATTTTCAACGGAATCTTGAACTGAAAAGTTTTGGATCCACTCTATTATCGTACTCTAAATCAATATTGTAGTTGTGGTATCAAAATTAACACAGTAGTGTACCACAGAGCAAATACCTAGTATCTACACAAAAAGAAAACGTATATATTCTCGTATTAGAAAAAAATTGGCGGTTTCTTTTTCGGACACACGCAATTTTGCCGAGGGACTCAATACTCTAACGAAACGGTAGACTTATTCTACGTCAAAAAAAATGTGATTTCAAATATATTGTAAAATGCTTCTGAAATGAGAATGGCTACGACTGTTTCGTAGAATAAATTGATATTCTGAGTGCTTGTTTTGCTGTAGTAGGCAATTTTATCTGTGATGGTCTTCTTTCGTATACCAATAACGCGTTTGGGGAAATTTGAAAAGAGCATTGTAACTCCCCGTTGGTTTCATTCGCGTCAGCTAAAACTACGCCATCGTCTTTTATGCTTATGTTACATTTTCGTTCATCAAATACATCCAAAGCGATTGAAAGAGAAACAATGCATTTTTCTTCGACAAAAGAAACAGATAGGTATGGATACTGAATGATTTATGGAAGGAATGTTATCAATACAGAATACAACAAGTTATCTCTACACAACATAGCAGAGTTACAGTTATTAGAAAAAATGAAAAATCTTGTTTATCACGGACACGAGGTCGGAAAGTATGCAGTCATGTAATTGAACCTAGGACTTTTGGCACCTAGTCTACTTCAAAATAGGCACCTTCGGACCTTGCATACTTCTTCCAGTGTCTCTTCTACTTTTTAACTCTCCAAGTGGTTTAGACGAGATATCTCGTCCACCAGGATCTGACAAATTTTACTAATGACTAGATATCTCGTCATAAAGATGTTGCCAATATTTTGATGACGAAGAGACCAATATCTGGTCGCTTTTTTGTAAGGATGAGATATCTCGTCCATCAAGATCTGGTCAGCTTTCCTAAAGACGAGATACCTCAACAACACTCATATTTACTCTAATCATATCTATTGATTGAAAGAATCATAGGACTCTTGGTTGAGCAGATCAAAACTGATTAAACGTCATAAAGGTAAATTTTATTGTTTACAGAACGGATCTATGTGTTATAACAGTCTCAGAGGGTTAAACGATCAACATAAACGCATTTTACATTAATTCCGATATGTATCAGGCGAGAATATTTGGTAAAGGAGCAAAAGCAGGAAGTAAAATCTCCGTCCATCTTGCGTCTGGTTTTTTTCCACTGAAAGTCCCTCTCATAGACTTGATATTGTATGTCGTGTCTTTCTCAGCATGACCAAATATGGCCCTGCGCCATAAAACCACCAAAAACCACAAATCAAACCCTCTCATAGACATAGTAGGTTCCAGTTCAATGTAGAAAATACCTTTTAATGCCAGGCAGATTTATGTACGACCATCTAAAAGCTTACAATAAAGTCAATATGTTCTTATAAACAATGCGATTTTAGGATTAAAAGTTAGTTGACATTTTTGAGTACTTAAAGCCATAAGATATTTCCAACATTAAACTAGAATCAAAAATTTCTTTCTTAAAACTTTTAAAGAGATCTTCCTTAAATTGAGAGCTGCAAGATTGTCAATCACATTATGTAATATTTTCCCGAGATTATGAAGTCAAGTTGCAGTCGGAATCCGGATTAATTCTCAAAAGTGATTGGAAGTTCTTCCAAATCTTACTAGCATGTGGAAGAACGATGAAGATTAATACTGACATCTTAAAATGTTTTGATTAAAACTTAGGAGTCCATTGAGATTAGTTTCAACGCGAATGCAAATTATTTTCTTCCTCTATTGAAACAGGTAAGACATTTAATATGAGAATGTACCTGTTTTGAAGAAACTCGGCGTAATCATATTAAGTTTTCTTTTGAATTCGAAAACAGTGGCGGGAGATTTTTGTTTGCACTTAAAATACTTTTTGTTCTGTTGCATTCCCGATCATGTAACGAATGTGTTTTATTTACAATAAAGAAATAATATTTAAAAGAAAAAATATTTGGGACCTTTTTCAAATTTTATAATCGAATCAGTGTTTTACTTGGTATTAAGTTGGTATCTAGAAACTTGACATTTTCTTTAAAAATGAAGGGAAAATTACACCCATAAAAGAATTTTTGTCTGTGTAAGACTGCATTTTTTCTAGTATAACTTTCTTTACCTTAGAATGATTTGGAGAGGACCTTTTCCAATTTTATAATTCAATTGATTTTTTTAAGTTGGTACCTAAACACTTGACAATTTCTTTAAAAATGAAGTGGAAACTAAGTCCATAAAGTAATTTTCGTCTGTGTAAGATTGATTATATTTCAGATCATGTCTCTACTGCAGATATAGCGAATGTACAGATAGGTACAGATTTAATGAATTAACCATTACATCTGCACCTTCGTCTGTGTACGATTGCATTGTATTTCAGATCATGTTTGCATTGTACTGAAGATATAGAGAATGTACACATTTAATGGATCAACCAGTAAATCTGCACCTTGGTAGAAAAAGGGCCACTCCCCATTTTGCAAGTCTGATAACACCTGATTTAGTGCTTTTTTTATTTTTAATACAGGGTACAAATAATAGTTTCCAATGTATTGATACTTTGATAATGTGTTGATGGGAGGACATTTACAGTTTTTCTAGTTTAACTTTCTTTACCTTATAATGAATTGGAGATGTAATTCAAAATAAGCGAATTTGGACATTGGACCTTTTTTTCACTAAAGTACAGAAATATAATTACGTTATTTTTGCATTTCTTTGAGATGGATTGAAACAATTTGAAGAGTTTAGAAAATATTTTTATTGCAATCTGTGCTTAAAATTTGATTTTTAGATCAATCGAAATGTGGAAACTTACTGCCATACAGGAAATGTTTGCTTGAAGATGGCGTTACAAAAATGTCATATTCAACATCGAAACGCAGGCCTATATATTTTTAGGGTGACTGGGAACTATGTCATCACCATGGAACTGGTGCACTAACTGGAACTGGTGCACTATGAAACTGGTGCACTATTTTTAAAATTTATTTCCTTTCATGCATCATTATCGATTCCCTGAATTCCCTCCACAAATTTTGGGCAAGAATGGGAGAAGGAAACATTAGAATTATTATTTTTCTCTCCAATTTTTGAAGCGCACATAAGAGTGCATTTCGAAAATTGGGGAGAAAATTAAAGCTTTTGTTTGGATACATGAAACTTTATACCAAAATTTTTCAAAAAGTTAAGTTGATATAAAATTGTAAATAATTTACTATGATCATACCACTAAGCCGAATCCATAAGATGAAGTAAAATCCGTAACATACTTTTGACCTTCCAAATGGTTTTGACGAGATATCTCGTCCATCAAGATCTGGTCAGTTTTGTTAATGGCGAGTTATCTCGTCAGTAAGATATGGCCGATTTCTTTGTGATGACGAGATCCAGATCTGGTCAGACTTTTTTCTAATGACAAGATACATAGTCCATCACGA
Organism: Meta bourneti; assembly: GCA_933210815.1. Classification (NCBI taxonomy): domain Eukaryota; kingdom Metazoa; phylum Arthropoda; class Arachnida; order Araneae; family Tetragnathidae; genus Meta; species Meta bourneti. The sequence continues at coordinate 72,075,382 of OW119927.1, read as the reverse complement.
TCACGATGACAGATACCTGGTCTAGACAACCATCAGGAGGTTTAACCCCGTTTTAGAATTAAATGTGATTAAAAGGTGAAAAAGTCAATAATGCAAAACGTGGAAGATTTTGTTGCATTGGTATACAGGGTGATTCTACGGTCATGGGACAAACTTCAGGGGGTGATAGAACACAACGAAACAAACACTTTTCCCCCATAGACTGTATGGTCGCAAGTGCAGCGATTGGTCGCTAGAGAGCGCAGTCAAACGCTTGTATAAAAACCCATAGAATGTCTATTGGGTGAGTCTAAACTAATACAACAAACTTCAGGGGGTGATAGAACACAACGAAACAAACACTTTTCACCATAGAATGTATGGTCGCTAGAGGGCGCTTTCCATTTCGGCACAGACGGTCCGACGCAAGTTGGAAAGAAGAGGCATGAAATATGGAAACAACGCTTTAATGCCAAATGAACATCAATAACTGCTTGGCAAAACGAAATAATACAATTAGATTTGCATAAATTAAAGATAAGTACAAGGAACAACGGGTAAGAAAGAAATGACATGTGCAAAACATGAGAAATTTTTCAAATGGAAATGAAACGACATATACCAACATCAGTCGGCAAGTACAACGCAAATGCACAATTACAGAAGCTGTTCAAAATGTCGACCACAACACTTGATGGAGGCCTCGCATCGCCGACGTAACGCTTTTATTCAAGCGTTTGACTGCGCTCTCTAGCGGCCAACCCCTGCACTTGCGACCATACGTTCTATGGGGAAAAGTGTTTGTTTCGTTGTATTCTATCACCCCTTGAAGTTTGTCCCATGACCGTAGAATCACCCTGTATATAGAAATTTTTATGAAAATTATCCTGTAATGTTTCTTATTTAACTGACTAAAGATTACGAGGTACTTCATTATTACATTTTCTTCATTCTAGTAGTCATTCCTGAAACAGTAAGAAACACATAATTTAATTTCTTACTGTATTTTTTTTATCAAAAAATGAAGTTAGTTATAAAATTTACCAATTTTCTTCGATTGTTCCTCTAAAACTAATCCATAAGATGAAATACGTATCATGTACTTTCAACCGCGTTCAATTCTAAAACGTGGTAAAATACTTAAAAATTTAATGATGGACTATCTTAAAATCTGGATGATTTTGTTATATGGATATACAAGGTGCTTTGAAAACATCTAGCCAAATTGTGAAGGGTGGTAGAGGGGACCAAAATGAACTTTCTTTGACAAAAATGTTTCTTTTGGGTCCCTCTATCACCCTTTACAATTTGGCCAGATATTTTTGAAGCACCCTGAAAATAAGAATTTGTATGAAAATTTTGTTTGAAAAGATTCCCTGTATAATTTTATTTAATGTATTAAAAGTTGAGAAAAATTTCATTGTTACCCTTCCATCATTCCAGTAATCATTCCTGGAACAATACACATAAAAATTAGATAAACAATAGTTTTTTCCTAATCTTACTTATTCACATTTTTAGATATTAATTTTCAGGAGCTGCTGGAACTGAATTTTCTGCCGAATGAAATACAGCGCGATAGACTAATAAAAATAAATTCACTAATTTAGAAATAATAAATATTTATATAGCAAAAGTTTGCTATGAATAGTGTCATTTTATAGGGGAAGTTCAATTTTTGTAAATTTCTCCAATGAGGGCAATTGAAAATACGTGTTTGGATGACAGACTTTCAAAAATATGCTACAATTTTTCTGATTAGATATTATTTAGATTGATGAATTGCGTTTGATTAAAAAGCACATAAAATAACCTCCGGAAACAAAAGAAAAATTTTAATTGCATTGCATAGAAAGTGAGATTCGACTCCGCAAAACTTAGATGTAGTCCATTCTTGGTGTGATTCAACTCCTCTAAGCTTAGATATTGTCAAATTCTAGGTGTGATTCGACACTTCTAAGCTTTGATCAAATTCATTCTTGGTGTAATTTGACTCATTCAATTATGAATGTAGCCCACTCTTGATGTAATTTGACTCATTCAATTATGAATATAGCCCATTCTTGGTGTGATTAGACTGCTCTAAGCTTAGATCAAATTCATTCTTTGTGTAATTAGAAATCGTATATCGTATCAATTATTTGTCAGCCTTTCATAAAGATGGAATTGTGAAATATCGCATTCTTGGTACAAGATCTACAAGTCAAAAAATATTGATAAGGAAACTGGCCGTAGTAATACGCTTCAGGGAATGAACTTAAAGATAATTCACAAATAATTCCAAAACTTAAAATCGGTTTCTGTAGTAGTAAGCTCACTATCACTTTTTGTAGTTTTATCTTAGACTATAGTGCGATGTAGTATGTGAAACGAGCGCGCATTATATGGATGGATTAATCAAGCATACATATTTCGTCCAAAGTAAATTAAAAAAGCTACAAAAGTGTCAAAATAAACTTTAAAATATTATTTTTCGCTCATTTATTTTTCTATACTTACATTTTCTATGGTATTTACATTTTTCTATGATAAAGAAAAGTAGTTTTTCGGATCACTTTTCGCAACGCCGGGTAATTCTGCTAGTAAATTTATATAGCTTTATTTTATTTTTTTATTCAGATTCTATTGTAGCGTTTTTAGAGAAATGCCTATTCCTTCTTCTATCAGCGCAATATATTAAAATAGCTTTTATGTAATGACTTTCAAAAGGTTTACTTAGCGGCGTCTTACAAAACGATCTATTCTTACTCATCTTTCAACATGTCTAGACATGATATTTATAAATTATCTTTATAAATTATTCTCATAAAAGACATTTTTTGAGGCGGAGAATTATAAGCATAGAATTATGAGTTAAATTGTATGCATTTTCATTGCATAATATTCAATTCATATTCGAAAGACTTTATAATTACTAATACAATGTTACGAACGTGCTCATAATAATCAAGCTAAGCTTAGTCAAATTTGGTTAGAAGCAGTTTCCTTCAAGCTAGAAGAAATTTAAACTAAACCATAACTGTATGTTCATATATAAAAATATGTTTAATACATGTGTAGTTAACTTTTGTTATATCCTTTTGTACTTAAGTGAACTCTTCAAAGCATTGAGATTGATCATTATCAGATGAATAATTCATGATAACAAATAGATATGTTATATTTCCAGTTGACTGTTTGGTAAATTATGTTTGGCGTATTTTAATACATTACTATTATATGTCTAATATATAAACTTAAAAAAAACACAGAATGATGTTATGAATTTGTAAGTCAGAATTTATGTTATTTCGTTCCATAGTTAAATTATCTTGTACAAACAACTTTTGTCAGTGTAATATTCATATTAAAGAAACAAACTTGTTTGTAGGCGATGGAGCACTTGATTTTGATCTTTTAACCTTGAAACTAAATGTAAATCTGATAATTTAAATGAGCTTTAACTGTTTCAATTAAGAAAACATTGTTTTTACTTGATTAAATTCCTTGCTTTGGTTGGATTTGCTCATTTAAATTGAAACGCCTCAAATTGTTGCAATGTTTATGAAACATTGAAGAAGTTGAGTTATCTTGTTTTGATCAAAAATTAGTGCATTATTTTCATATTTGCTTCATGTTTACTCTTTTAACCCTACGTGATCTTTTTGGCTTTCAATGAGCAGTTGGACAAACAGTAGACAGACCAGAGTATCGATCCTTGTAAAATTCTGTCGTAAATACAGAAAATATTTTTTACTCTTTCGGGGTTATTTAGAATATATTTGTTAGATTTCACGTGTTAAGAGATGGCACTGATGCCGTATACATTTTGAGTGACTTATTATGTAATATGTTTTAGCTCACCACCCCTCTTTTTGTCTTTCGAGTAAATGACGCCAATGTAGAATGTCGCTTGTGTTTGTTCCATCCTTGCCCTGTACTTTTGTGTATTCCTGTAATTCTAATAAACGGTTAGTTCTCTAACAGCATCTTGAATTATTTTATGAGAATCCCACTAAACATCTTGTCCTGAAAAGAAAAATGGCACAACAGTACTTGGCGACGATTTAACGATGACGATTGAATGACGACTGTAAAGAAAACAGTACAATCAATACGGTCTAGAGGAGCATTCGGATCACGTAATTAAATCAAGACGTGAAGACGATGAGTTTATCTGACGTAAATTCAATCAAGGCGTGAAGATGAACATATCTATGAATTAACCTATAACGAACTTTCTACTGGCCAGTCTAGAGATGACAATCTCTCACCCACGAATTTGAGGGCACTTAAGTGAAGTTTACTCTGGTACAAGCTATGAGTGGTAGAAATTTTTCAAGAGGTTCATACATCTGTATCGACAAGAACATTGTTCTGAAGTTTCTTTGAGTGTTGTTAAGCATCAGATACCTTCGTACGCAGCATGAAACAACCATCAGTTCACAAGGACCAAACATGGAGATACTGTCTTTTTGACCAGTGTAGCGATAATTTTCAGAGAATCAGGAGATAATTTTACTGATTAATAGAGCGTCGATGAATTTGATTTGTGGCAGTCAACAAGGCGATATATCAAAATTTTGTCTTTAGGTTTAATGATTGTTAAAATGCTGAGTGTAAAAGTATCTGATGCCTCACAACGGGCTTCAAAACAGTTGATTGAGTCATCATACTGTTGTCCAGTATTGTGTTTATCTTTAGGTACTTAACCCTCTAAGGGATCCACACGTATTTATCCGTTCTGTAAATTTCAGTCTTCTCTGCGTGACTGCTAACCAGTTTTGAACTTTTTGACCAATAAAATCTTTCCTGGGATTGTTTCAACCAATCGATGTGGTTGGTTATTTAGTCGTAATATGCATTGTGGAAAAAGCTACACTATTAGGAAACCTCATGATTCCCAGAGAGTTAATATAATCAGCATACAACAACCCTGTGCTTCAAGAAGACCAAACTTGGAGACAATGCCTTTTTGAAAAAACCGTCTTGGTTCAGACTTAACTCTGAGCATCACGAGATTTCCGAGTAATGTAATATTGCTTTTCTCCAATATGTACAAGGTGTTTCGAAATATCTGGTCAAATTGTAAAGAGTGGTAGAGGGGCCCTAAATAAGTATTTTTGTCGATGAATGTGTGTCCGGAAATGCCGCTTTTGGGTGATAGATGGTGCTGTTTAGGTCAGTCGATAACATTGTTCTGTGGCGTAAGGGCGTCATTCGCCTCTCCGATTTTCAACCGAAAGTTCTGAATTCGTGTAGCATGCATGCCATTGAAAATCTGAGCAGTGAATGAGGCCTTGGTTTTTATACGGGGTGTTTCGAAAATATTTGGCTAAAAGAGGGGCCCAAAATAAGAATCTTTTATCAAGGAATGTATGTCCGGAAATGCCACGTTTAGGTGATAGAGAGGGTTGTTTAAGTCAGTAGAAAACATTGTTTCTGTTATCTCGTCATTCCTCGGTGAAATACGCCTTCACCCCAAAAAAATGTTATCGACTGACCTAAACAGATCCCTCTACCATCAAAACATGGCATTTACGGACACACATTCTTAGGCAAAAATTGTTTATTTTGGCCCCTCTACCACCTTTGCAATTTGGCTAGATATTTTCGAAATACTTCTGTGTAATAACTATATAATCAAATGTATTAAATGAAAGAATCCTAGAAAAGATTGTATTGGTCAAATTACTGCATGATGTATGTTTGAGAATACCTCGAAGTGTTAAATGTGTCTTGCATAATGTTGAAGACAACATATTATGAAGAAAGCACAGAAGCCATGGGTTATAGCATTAATCAACAACTTCACTCTAGTGTGATTATAATTTCATAAATGAAAACTCAAATATACCTATTTATTCTGAGGGTGTCATTTTAAACATTTCGAGCATACTAGACTCTTGAAAGCAGTAAGACAATCTACTTGGCTCACGAATAGGAAAGGTTAACATCTCTGTAATAAATGATCTTATAATCAAATTTGGCATACACGAGCCTAACACTGACAGGTCAATCTCACCTCGATGAACACGTGTAATCTCAGATGGTAAATTACTTGGGATTTTCTATCGTCAAGCGATAATCCTCCTCTTTGATCTGGTTCAGAACTAATTTCACATCAAGAGTTACTAGATAGCTATATCGATGACATCCAAATTCACCTAAATATGCAATAACAAGTATTAATTGGATTCATTAACCCTGTATGACTTATCTGACTTGCATGTTTACTGACTAATATCCTGCTTGAGATTGAACCGATTTCGAGAATCAAACTGTCTATATGTTACTAATTTTTTAGTTACTGTAAATAAGTGATGAAGATTTCGTGTGCTTAAGCATGTGCCACATAACTCGGCTTCAAACGACAATACTCATATTTGAATTTAAAATAAAAATTCCTGAAAACTGTTCTTTATTTTCTTTGAAAAATGTCATTACTGAATTTTCACCAATTTTCAGGGGGCTATAGAAGCCCAGTTGATGGAATCACGAATTATCAGCTGGAGTGTTGCAAATTCGAAATATAAAATTATTATAATGAAAATGTTTAATTAGTTGAATAGTCTACATAAAATTAGCTTATACGTTTTCAAGTAGGTATGCATATTTTCTTTACAAAATTAGGAATTTCTGTACAAAACGAAACCGAGTTTAGATTGGCAAGGCAGAATTGTTTAGGTATGAATATAAGTTAAATTTACTACTTGACTTATTAATAAGTCTGATTATTAATTTTTGAATGCATAAAAATTACGTTTTTATTAAAATCTTTTCTAAGATCTTTTTTTCTACTTTAAGCACAGCGGACAAATCCTTCTGTCCCATTGGATTTTTATTGCAGTTGATGTGCACTTTTAAGCACAATAAAAAGGCATATCTTTTGGACTTATGAAACAGACTGCACATTACAAGGAAACAGCTTTTCTAATTTCCCGGATTCCATCTAGTATCATGGTGCTTGCATGCGAGGACGCTTTGGTTTGAACACCCTGGACTTATGGTGCTCAACAATGCAAAAACACATAAGGTGACATAAGGAAAGGTGATTGAAACAACATGGTATATCAATCTTTGCAAGTGGCATGGATGGATGGTATTATTTTATTGCGCAAGGGCCATCTTTGGCCATGCTGCACCAGACACAAGACATGCAATATAAAGTAATAGACACACATACAATGAAAGTTTTACCGACACAGAAGAGAAAAATACACCCAGGGTGGAATGCAGCTGGACGAAATCAAACCTGCGCCTCATACAACTCGAAGGTTGCTAGCGCAGTGGGCATATACCCACTGAGCAACGACTGACCGGCAAGTGGCATGGAAGGACAGAACTTGATAGGACATAGAGTGGTGGCAACATTGTTCAAAGATAACAGATTTTACTTTGAATTCACTGATATTTATCACTTCGGTTCTTCTGATAGTGCACTTATTTTGGTACTGCTGATAGTGGATGTTTTGTGCCAAAGAAATAGCCAGATATCAGTTCATTATATTGTTGGTATCATATTTTTTATTAGTTATCTTTGAAGATTTCCCTATGTTGCTTATTTTTATCCTGATGATGGTGTACTTTTGGTGCCAAAGAAATAGCCATATATCAGTTTTATTATCTTGTTTGTATCATCTTTTTTAAGTCTTTTTGTTAGTATTTTCCTGGTGGTGCTTATTTTTATCCTGATTAAGGTGGATTTTTGTGGCAAAGAAATAGCCAAAAACAGTTTTATTATCTTGTTTTATCATAGTTTTATAGTCATTTTCGAAGAACTTTAATGTTACTTATTTTTGTTCTGATGATGGTGGATATTTTGTTCAAAGAAATAGCCTATATCAGTTTAATCATCTTGTTTTTGTCATCGTTATTAGTAATTTTTGAATGACTATAAAGATTATCATCTTTTAACTTTATAGACTATCAGTTTAGCAAAGGTTTTTTAACTGCAACTCTTTCATAGATATAACTCTCTCCTTTATTTCAAAACCAGAGATCGAGGAAATGTAATTACAAGCCACCCAATCACCTTTCCACGAAAATGGGAATTTCATGTTTAGACTTGACATGAACATCCGCTGATGAATTTGGCAGCTAGAGATCATATAGAAGTACTGTGCATCAATATTGAATCAGTTTACGCACCATAGGTGGAATTAATTCAAGCTGAATTTGATTCGGCATTGATGCGAATCATGTGTGGATGCATGATGCATGTTATTTTATTGTGGAGAATATTTCCATTTTCGATTGAAATAAATATTCCAGAAATCAAAGAATCGCATGTTACTCTATTCTTCCGTGTCAGGGCATAGAGTTAAGTCAAAATGGTTACTTCTCAGAATCTTAATATGAATATTTCTCCTCAAAAATATTCAAGAATAAAAAGAAGCATGCCATAATGCAAATAATTGTAATTTAGATTCGTATATTCTTTGCATGTGGACTGTATTCATCTTTATATGGATACTTTGTTTCATCTGCAAAAAATGACTTCAATTAAGTATCAAGACACATTGAAAAACTTTATAAAACGCTTTTTATTTTTTCGCATCCTATAACACTTGCAGCATGGTTATTAGTAAGATTATTTTATTAAATCATCCATGTTTAATGTCTATACATTAAATGATTTTTATTAAAATATGAAGTTTGAAATAGATCGTTGTATTTTTATATACAAGAATTGTATTTTAGAGATGTTTTGCTACATTCTGAATTAAAGTGTAATTGAAATCTATTGGTGCTTTAATTTTTGTGAAATGAATATTGATTGAATAAAGATTTATTTTTAAAATGAATATTGATTGAATAAAGATTTATGTTTAAAATGAAAAAAAAAATTGAAAAAAAGTAAAATGTTCTAATTCAAATTTCAGTGCGCTCGCATTACATTTTTACCACTTGGAAAAAGTGATAGAAACTATTTTTTAATCAATTTAAACTACTTTTTACTTCTAATTTAAATTCGAAACAACAACACCATAATGATAAAATACAGTTTTCTAAAAATATAAATGACTGATCTAATTTTAACGTCCTTTAAAAAATTTATCAAAAATTCATTCTGCGTGTTAATTTTTATAAATCACAGATTACTAATGAACTACTGTACACTATATTAAAACTTCCAGCGAGATTTTATGTGGGTACACTCACATAACAAAGAGATATGCAGCAAGACTCTTTTCGCAGTAAAACTAAACAGGGATATTTCTTTAAAATTATGTCTTTTTAGAATAGATATTATTTGGTATTCGTTAAGTTGTAAGATTTGAAATCTGCAATTTATTTTTTGAACTGTTTTTATTATTGTAAAAATGCCTGCTTATGATCCGATAAAAATTATTCTTTAAGGGGACTGTTTACAGATGCAAGTATTTTTGTCCATTTACTTTTATTATGATTATTTTTAACCTTTCAGATTAAATATATTTTATACAGCCTTTGGAAATGTTTCAATTTTCTCTGATGTGTTATGGTTTGACGTAAGATTTTAATAGCTTATACTAACCGATGGACAGTATGAAAGAAACCACACTAAAAACATCTTTAAATACAAAAAATTTCAATTTACTAATTGTGTCGTAAAATGAAGACTATATAGTAAAAAACAATTTGTTCCAAGAAGCCATTATCATAATTGAATCATTTAGAGAACATTATTATTTTTGGGCGAAATTTATTAGTCAAAAGAATATTTATCTTTCGGTATCACTGGTATGTACCCAGAAATAACGTTTCAATGCCATAATTATGGTATTTAATATAAAATTTAAATGCATAGGAAATTCCAAAAAAAACCCTATTTTTTTACATTTACTACCAACTGTCATTCCAAACGACTCGCATATGTAGATCTTTTGTCATGAAAAAATATTTATTGCGGCCATAATGGTTATTTTCTTAGAAATTTTTGTGAGCTTTCACCACTACGTTCGTGAATTGCTCTACATGTTTAGTTTTAGATTTTTTCCATGTCCCAAGTTACTTTACTTCAAAAATAATTTCTTTTATTTAAATGAAAATTTTCAGTAGTCAATGCATCTTTCTACGCCTACAAAGCATGCTTTAGATGTATTCTTCTCAAATCTGTTGCCAGACTATTCAGAGGCCAGACTATTCTGGTGGTTGTCAGGAGGAAGTATCTTGTCACTGGCAAAACTGATCAGATCTTGATAGACGAGATATCTCGTCGAAACCACACGGAGAGTTAAACGCATAATAACCAACATTATGTGAAGTCCTCAGAGACTGACCTGAGTATTGATTGAGTATCAACAGACTGTACTCATCATTCCAAAGTGCGGCTCATAATTCTAAAACTAATTTCTTTAACCCTATATGTGATTTTCCATCAATATATGACCAACTGTGGTAATCACGAGATAATTCGTCATCAAGATAATGCTGGTTTTCTGATGATGACGAGATCAAGATCTGGTCAATTTCTTCTAATGACGAGATATCTCGTCCATCAAGATCTGATCAGTTTTGCTAATAACGAGATACCTCGTCGAGACAACTTCTAATAGGGTAAAGTAAATGATACATTTAAAACTGTTTAAGGGGACTTTCTAAATAAACTTTTGCAGTTATCTTTGTTATGAAATTTGCAGTTTTCTACTAAGAAGCCTATAATGAAATTTGGTTCATCAATATTAAGTCATTCGTAAGTTATTACATAAAACGTGGTCAAAAATTTTGATAAATTAGCAAAAATGGATAGATTTCATCCTCATTAATTTAGCATGTATCGTCAAAACAATTCACATAATAGTTTGCTTACATATAAATCAAATTAACTCCATTTGGTAAGCGTTTGTTGCGTCAATTGTAAAGTAAAATATTTTGCACTAAAACACCTAAATTAAAAAAAAAACAGGTTAAGCAACATTTTAAACCAAAACTTCAGATTTTGGAATCATGATGAATTCATCATTTGCACTTAGATATATACAACTGATTTCAAAAATTTCATGTGAAGCAATTAGAACCAGATGTGCAGGGAATATTTTGAAATTAGAAGAGTTTCAAAAAATCTCAATGCGTGTTTTTGTAGCCGAGTTACTATACTTGTCTACCATACGTTTTATGTTGTTGCAAATGTAAATCCGTCTAAAATGACCGTAATTGAAAAATTATGTTATCCATAGAATTCGATATCAATTAATTTTTAACTCCAAAATTCAAAAAATCAATTTTTTGATCGATTTTGTTAATTTTGAGTCTACTGTCCTCTTAACCCTCTAGACGGTTTGCTCGACGAGGTATCTCATCATTAGCAAAACTAGCCAGATATTTATGGACGATATGTATCGTCCATCCCAAGATCTCGTCGTCTCTTGTCATTAGAAGAAAACTGACCAGATCTTGATCTTGTCATCATAAAAAAATTGACTGTATCTTGATGAAGAGATATCTCGTCATTAGTAAAATAGATCGAAACGTGTTGGACAGATATCTAATCGAAATCACTTGGAGGGTTAAGAATGATATCCATATTAACGCGCTTTTAAGGAACTGAAGTTAGTACAAGTGAATGGTGGCATTTGAACAAACGTGAACAAAATCATGTATTGCAAACATTGACCACCCCTGTCTTTCATCCTGCAAATATATTGTGACTAGCCCAACGAGTTTTATCCACCCTTTAAGCATATCGTTCAGCCTATATTTATTTGAAAATATTGTCATCAATTCAACTCAGCTGTATCCATTCAATTCTTATTAAATTCATGCTTATAAATTCAAATTAAAAGCTAAAATCGATTTTTGACGTAACTTACAAAAACATTCCGTACTAATTGGACATGTGCGCTACTAACAATGTTCAATGAAATGTTCACTCACATAGAGTACTCCATTTGAAGATACATATTTATACTTAGAATTTGATATACGAGTCGATGCATCTTCAAAAGTACTTGATATGATCACTCGAGCTTTCAAGATACATATCGTTAACGTGTTTCAAAAAATTACAGATATTCGATGCTTGATATATTCCTCCAAAAAATATATTTGTTCCTCCCAGCATAGAATATGTTCCACTCATTTAAATACATTGATGAATAGAAAGACTTTTTACGATACACGTGAATAGCTTCCAATAGATTATCCGAAATAAATATCTGAATGGAAGTTGAAATGCTTCTCGCAGGCAAAATGTTCGAAGCAATGTACCTCAAAAGAATTTTGCCATTCCATGGAAGTTTAAAAATGCTGTTTCAACAAGAAAAAATAAAATTCAAGCCTCCATAAATATTTTTTGGAAACGAAAAAAAGAATTTCCCCGTAAAACGTATTTTAGGAATCCCAACAAAGCTCATTCAAAGTAAATAATTGAGTGTTTTTCTTGTAATTGCAGGAAGGAAATGATTTGTTCGTATGTATTCTCTTTAGATCTCTTCTGTTTGTTAAATTTTGTTTGTTGAGTGTTTGCATTTGAGGTGAAGTAAGACTCGAATATACAGACGGTAAAACTAATTTACATATTCTGAGAAACTATTAGATATTCTAGACTGCTTTAATTGTATGATGATTGTGTATTGAGCTTATCTTGATCTAAATACTTTCTATTCAAACCAAACAGTTTTTAACAGCTGCAATAGAATGATTTGATGCTTTGATCATCCACTGTGCGAGTTACAATTGCTAACGTATTACATATTTGCATTTTGGAAAACTCATTAAGACTTGTGCTTTCCTTTTAAGTAAATTCAAGCGTGGTACAACCAAAATAGTTTTATATGGTAATGCTGCTTACTATTTGATTTTTACGGAAACTATTCGTTCAACCGCAGATATATTACTTTTCCATTCAAGGAAATTTGTCGAACAAATATTATAGTTAGTGTTAGTGAATAGTGTTGTTTGTGGATGGTAGTTAATATCCTCTTCAGTTTGTTGTAGTTTTTTGGGATGAATTCTAATTGTACTAATAAATTCGTACACACGTTACACATGCACACATAATTAATTGGAAAAATAATGTTCGGGAACGTAGGAAATGGTATACATTTTAATGTAGATAATCTCCAGTTGAATGCTAAACTCCTATTTCAGTATCATGATGAATACTTTAAATATGTTTTAAATTAGGAAAACGAAGTCATAATAGGCTCTGAGAAATAATTTACGAAAATATAAAAATAGTGTTTGGAGAAATAAATTTAACTTAAAATCCAGTTTAATTCATATTTATAAACCGTCCTATTTTCAATTTTTATATATTCATATTTCATGTATTCATATTTTAAAAATATAATTTTTTTCGCATAAAAGGTTAAAAACTTACCCTAAAACATAAATACTCAAAACCACAACATAATTATATTTAAACTGTTTCTAAACGTTAAATTTCACATTTCATGTTTTCAAACTATTTTATTCTAAACCAAAGTATTTCATTCAGTCCTTAATTGAGCTGAAAAAGGCATTTTTACTTAAAACTGTGTTATATGTGTGACTATCAAAATTCATTATATTTTACTAAAAAGAATATTGTTGAATGAAATTATTTCAATTGTCGTTAATATCGGGAATTCAATTATAACAGAAAGTGGAAATATGAAACATTATGATTAATACCATTAAATGTTTCTCTTATAAGTGGCATTTTCTTTAATTCATGCTGCTGTCTAAGAAAAAAATTACGTTTTTCATTGTGAATATTGCTTACATATCTTCTGTTTTAAGATGTATTTTGTGTATGCGTTTGCAATGGGCATTTTAATCAATTTTGTATTTAATTGAGCTAACAATTAAAAAATATATAAATGTTTGAATTCATTTATAGCGTAGAACGTTCCAATAAAAAAACAAAGTACAGTAGTCCTACATAAAAGCGCTGGTAGTTTTTATGTAAGCAAATGGATAATTTTTTGTTTACAAATACCATACAATATGTTTGACAGTAAACTACCATAGCAATATTGGTAATAGTTTAATTAACTTTCACTGTAAAAAATGTAAGGGAATATTGTATTTTGTATCCAAGTTTTCATTAAGAAAATAGAGTACTTGCTTTCTAAAAAGTACTTTATTTTTAGATAAATATTTTACTGAGAGAGATAAGAAAAATTTTAAAGGCGTATTTTACATTAAACATACAAAAAATCTGGCTAAGCTTGGACTTTTGATAACTTTTACTGGAACTAAAGACACTAAGGGATTATAGAATGTTGAAGATAAATAATCCTTTGTGTAAACTGTATTTAAAAGTATCTATGACTTACATAAAATGCTGAGTATGTTCAAAACTTTATTATAAAACTGTTTAAGTTTCGACTCATGTAACGTCTTAAGTCGTAACATAGTTAAATATGCTTTGAGGTGCAAAGGAAGATTAATTACTCTATTGTTGAAGCAGTGAAGTAGCGCATATACATCCAAATTTCTCCCCATCCTCCTAAATCTCAATATATATGACAAAAGACGGAGAATTCTTTTTGAGGAAAAAAGAATTATTCTGAGCTTGTCAGTCACTTTTATCACTTTTGTGTGTTATAACTTCTAGGAAACTAATTAAATTGTATGTATATTTTGTTTCTACTATTAACTCTCCAAATGGTTTCGACGAGATATCTCGTCCATCAAGATATTGATATACGAGATATTGATAATATCTGATGAGATGTCATCAAGATATTATCAATTGTTTTATGATGATGAGATAAAGATCTGTCCCATTTCCTTCTAATGACGAGATATCTCGTCCTTCAAGATCTGCTAGTTGTTTCACTAATGACGAGATAACTCGTCAAGTCAACCACCAGGAGGGTTAAGTATATTTTGATTGGTAAACTTTATTAGAATACAATAAACCTTGATTATCCATAATGCGTACCGATGCCACTTGGATAACTAGAAACTCGAATAATACGTACGAAGTAACACAAAACAGCCTATACGAAATACAGAAAAGTTACTGAACTACGCGTTACTACCACTACTGAAAATTTCTTAAAGTAAGGATTAAGAAAAATCTATTTGTGTCATAGTACGTATATTTATTGTTATAACCTTTGTGGCGTATTACAATTAAACTCTTTTGATAAAGTCCTTAACACTCCAAGTGGTTTCAATGAGGTAACACGTCTATTGCGATAATGACGAGATATCTCGTCCATCAAGATCTGGTCAATATTTTTCTACTGACGAGATACCTCGTCGAAACAATCCCCAGTAGGGTAAGCGGTCTTTGAGACCTTTGGGACATGTTACGTATCTATTAAACTCTTGATAAAATCCTAAGCAGTATTCGGTTCGCATCACTTTCACATGCTTTAACTCACTCGTTTAATCTTTTACAACAATGCATTTTTAACTACTTTTTACGTTTTCATGTTGATGAGACGTTTTCAATATATTTAAAACATACTTTTCCACCTGGTTCATTTACTTACACTGAAAATCCCCATCATACGAAGAAATATTGTTTTATATTTTATATAATTGAACAATCGGAAACATTTTATTCAGTTTAGACTTGATTTTTCAGAATGTTGTATGGATATCTGCCATTCAAAGTAACGAACTTACTCTAACTAGTTAGTTTATCATTAGTTCCTTCAAAAAAAGGTTCTACAATCTGTTGAAGTGTGTGATACTGCACATGGAAATCCTTATAATAGATGCGCCATATGTAGTTTTTAATGCAACAACAGAACTGATTTACATTCACATCTGTTTGTCTCTACAACAGGAATGAAATAAATTATTTTTAGACAACTTTTTAATCATAAAATAGATAGGATACATATCAATTCAGGTTTTATACACCAATCTACGAAAGTCTAAACAATAATTAAAGTTAAAAAATGGCAAATCAACACACATGATACTGGAAGAATCGTTTCAGACAACTTAATAAGGGAACAGCGGGTAAAAAGACTTGTAAGTACATAAGAATTACAATAAACAGTCATAAATATAAATTAATCACGAACATTAAAGATGAGGAATACAAATAATGAGAAATAGTAATTTAGAGACATAGAAATGTAAATGTCTATTCTAAATGTAATGTACAAATAAAGGAATCGTGTGGAAAGGGTGTTTGTAATGAAAGTTTTGAAGACATCGTATCCTTTTCGCCATGGATTAAAAGACGGGATATTTTATTTCTTCCCGAAGCAAGAGACGGCATTGAACGCACATTGCTTCCAGTAAGATCGCTTCCTCTGTAGATCAGTCACGTCCATGTTGTTTCTCATTCGGTTGACCATTTGGCGAGCGAACAGATAATTCAGTAGAGCGTTGTCCATTGATCCATCGTCGTCAGCAACCTGAGAAATAAAATCAAACATTTCAAACCTCCAGTTTAAATTTTAAAACTTTTCTCACACCAGTAACTTATTTGGGTGTTTCTTATTTGGTGTGGGGCCTGGTTGTAAGAGTAACGGATTTGCAATCGGAGGGTTGGAGTTCGAGATTTGATCCAACCCAGAACCGTCGTGTATATGGGGGCTGGTTCAATCTGTCGTGGTCTCAAAAATCCTCACTTTGACGTGATGCCGAAGTTTGGAGAGTGGGGTGGCAGCTCGGGTGGTGACCTAGTCATATGACCGTGGTTCAAAATTACGAGGCGTTCTCTGATCTTTTCCTTCGGGATGGATCCCGGACCGTCACCAATAGGTCGTTGTATTGCTCCAGTGCGACGCGAATTCAACTATCTACCTAAATTTTAAAGCTTTTCTCTCCCCAGTATCTTCTTTGGGTGGTTCGTAGTTAGGATGTTTCAGAACTTCCTGTATAAGTTTTAACCCTCCAAGTGGTTTCGACGAGATATTTCGTCCATCAAGATCTGACCAATTTTGATAATGACGATATAACTCGTTTTCGATAGTGCCGATTTTTTTATGACGACGAGATCAAGATTTGGTTAGTTTTCTTCTAATGATGCGATATCTCGTCCATCGGGAACTGGTGAGTTTTGACTAATGACAGATACCTCATTGAGGTAACCACCAGAAGGGTTAAATAGCGCCTTAAATTTTGGCCTTATATTATGGATAAAACTAGTCATTAGGCTACTTTTGTCAGAATTGGTGAATAGGGGCTCTATTTACTTGCTGTGGATATCATCTCATTTTGGTTTCTTTGGTAATGAGATAGTTGATTTGCTGTCTAAGGAGGCTTAAAAGCAGATCTTCCCTGAAAATAGTGATCTCACTGCCACGGAAATGTATACCTCGTACTAATAAAAAATCACAAGACATGGTATGTTCCTCCCCCACAGTCTTGGTATCCCGCAAAGCGTACTGGACTGTCGTTACATTTTAAAGAATCAAGAGTGCACCAGATCGCACTGGCAAGACTTACAAATATACACACGATATATGACTTTTGTTAACGCTCTGGGTGATATCTCCCGACGAGGTATCTGGTCATTAGAAAAACTGACTATATCTTGATGAACGATAGATCTCGTCATTGTAAAAATTCGGCAATATTTGATGGCGAGATATATCGTCAAGTATTAACAAAATTGGCCAGATCTTTATGTACAAAATATCTCGTCGAAACCGCTTGGAGGGTTAAAGGAATTAAGAACTTTTCTATAGTAAATAATTTATTTCATTTTGATAATTTCATGCATAGATAACCTATCCTGACAACTCTATTTTAATAAAATTCTCGCAGCTGGTGAAGGGCATTTGAAGGTCTGGACACATGTCATGTTTCGAAAGTACATGATGCAATATTAGAGACAAGGTCTCATGTATAAACGAAGTTTCAAGCATAAATTAGAGATCAATGTTCAGTTTTTAAAACGTAAAAACTCTTTAAGGCTTACTCATTTTTTTAAAAAATAAGCATGTCAGACTTTTAAAAGATCATAATTACCTTCCTTTCATATAAATTTGATATTGAAAACGATGCCTTTATTTTCTAATTAATTTTGCAGGAATAGGCTATTATTGAGGATTTTCTTAATAAAGAATTATACTTATAATTTACCACGATCTTTTATAGCTAATTATAATGAATTTTTCATTGGCCTATGTTAAAGAACTTTTGCTTCAATTACTCCGCCTTTTGGCTTCAGAATGACATCTTGATGTAGAAAACAACTGATTTCACAGAAACAGTGATTGACACAAAGTTTACTAAGGTCAATTTTTGAGGTCAACTGGCAGTTATTTAAAATACTCAAGCAAAGACAGTCTCCGTGCCCGCCAGTGTGGTTGTGATGTTACTCGTATGGAAACATTGGAACCCTAATTTTAATGAGTGGTTGACAAAGAGCGAAGTTTTAATAAGTTTGAACGAAATTCAGCTTCAACTTTACAAGATTTGGCTTCAACTCACTTTGATTAGGGCATGGACATGTATATTTTAATTAGGAGGAATAATTTTATCGGAACTTTTACTGTACGTGATACGCTTCTCTACTGCGTTGCCCAGATACAATATTTTATAGTGACAGTTGATCTCCTAGATAATACTCGACGGTAGCCATTTTCAACCGGTGTGTCAAGACAAACTGGTGCACAGCAAGAATGCAACTGGTATGCTTTATGGATGGTGAAACGGTTTCAATTGTGCAAAGTTTATTTCATTTCAACGGCTTAGTTTTGAACTTTTGACTAGTGTGTTCAAAATTTATTTCAAGTAATATATGTATAAATAATATTGAGGATTATTTTTTAATACAAAGTATAATAAATAAATTGCTTCGAAAAATTTTTTTAGATGATATCCACTTTGAAACAAAAGGGTAGGAAAATACTATTATTTTGTGAACACACATTTGACAAGTGTGTTCGCAAATAATTTCAAGCAATACATGTATAAATACTTTTGAGAAGCAATTTTGTATTACAAAGTATCATAAATAGATTGTTTCAAAAAAGATTTTTAGGTATCCCCATTGGAGCAAAACGATAGGAAAATACTATTTTTTTTTTAAATCAATCAAAACTACGCCTATTTTTTCAGATCGGTAAAAAATAATCTAAATTTGTGCACTCCAAAATATCGGTAATTAGTTTGAGTTTAAATATGCCATGAGATGTAAAAGGTTGAAAATCTTTGTGCACCTTATTTTGATTGTTCACTGAAATTTTTCAATTTTTACTTTATTTTCATTCTGTTTTGTTCTTTTAGAATCTATAGAAATGCGTCCCATAGCAAAATAGCACATCAAAGTCAAGAAAAATAATTAAACAAAGAAATTAAAAAGTACGAAAATTTATAAAATGATTGAAAATTTATAAATAAAGTAATTAAAAATTTACTTAAATAAGCAAATCAATTAATTAAAGCTTTCATTAATCAAATTGGATACTGATCAATTGAATACGTATTCCGCTAAAACCGTCATTGTAATATTCTTGATTTCTCATTTAACTTTGATCAGGTTTTAATTTTGTTGTTTTTACTTCTAAAGATTTTAATTAACTGTGTGTGTGAATCCGAACATTATATTACATATTCTTACGAAGATTTCCGTTAACCTCAATACAATGCAAATGGATAATTTTTACTTAAAGTGAATAGTATTATCCTTTAAATTATAGCAATATGGGTTATTAATAGTACGTTTTGAATACTATCATTCTTATGTTCGTCTTAATATCGAGTCTAGATGAAGTAATAAATAGCTAAAGTATGTTTACAATCGCATATAATAATTATTTGATTATTATGCATTGTGAGAACGATCTGTGTGTGTATCTTGTTATTCTTTTACACTCAATTAAAAAACAAGTAGGATTAAATAACAAAAGTTGATAAAACCCTTTTTGCACAAACTAAGCATACTTAAATTTACAGTTTCAATAAAGGTGTATATGCCTATACAATGGCGATAAAAATGGTGAAATCGCCAAAGTCTACTACTATCTCCTTTCACACTGTTCTGATGTCGGAACCCGAATTCCCTAGGAAAAAATACTGAAGCACTAAACGGAAAGTTTGACATTGAAATTAAAAGAAGCAAGTGTGATGAATGGCCGATTTGTAAAGTTGGAGCACTAAACAGTAGTTATCGACAATATCGAAAGATTCAATCCATTCTTAGAAAAAGTCTGCATTATGTATAAAAATACGCAACTGTAGCTTTATCACTGTTGTGCTTCAAATATGGGGTTTTCAAGAAATTTTTTTTATTGCCATAAAAGTTGACGTTTTTGTGGATTGAAAAGAGCGATAAAAAGACGCATTACTCCCAACAGACTATATTGAAAACATGAGAAGTATGCAAATGTGTTCGGAACGTATCGATTTTCTCCGCTACAGAATCCTTGAAAAATATATTCCTAAGCAAAATAGGCATTTTCCCGTAAAGTCTCTTCGAAACGCTTTCACGTCTATCCAACGCTCAGAGTATAAATGTTTAATGCTTTCTCCACGTCAAAACTATCAATTCATCACATCTTTCTGAACTAGTAAATCAAGATTTGGATGAAACAATGCATATAAAATCCATGTTTTGATATTTAATGTTATCTTTACATTTACTTCTAAGGATGGATCCGTTTGATAAATGATCCGTATAACATTATCCATTTTACTTTATCAGCCATTTTATAACGCAAACATTTATTCTAATTTTACTTTCGTTTCAGTGAGAAAATCCTTACATTAATATTTTTATTTTCAAGTTTGTAGTTTATCCACCTTTGTCTTAATTTAATTTATATTTCGTGTAGAATTTACACATTGTTTTCATTAAAATACTTATATAACTACTCCAATTTATTTAAACGGTTTAATAATTTTTCAATTTATTATACCGCTTGTATAAGCACCAATACTTTACAACTCATCATGTCAATAACCGTAACTATTATGATAAGAATTACATACTAAGTTATGAATTAAATTATTTACAATAAAGTTATTACAACTATTACGTAGACAGTTAAAGTAACAAGCCGCCGTAGCTGAATGAATTTTCTCTCTGTGCTAGCAACTATAGACGTGAAATATAAGTAGACTGAATATTGTTATTGAGAGGAGCTTCAAAAACGTGTGACCAACATGTCGGCTTGTAGTCACATGACTACTTAGTGAAAAATTGACTTGGTTGGCTGATTTTGCATTTTATCGCTTCGTTTGGCGATATAACAGGTTAGTGGATGCGCATTTCTATACAACGGTGGAAAAAATGGTGAAATCGCCAAAGTCTACTACAATCTCGTGGGGGCCAATCAGATGATGAATCAATGGACATGCGTCTTCTGTCGTCCCGTGGACCAATTAGACTATGATTTCGTTTCCCCGGCAGACGAAAGAAGTCTAAGAATCACGTTACTACTAGTTTCGGTCACATGATCCTGGGCGTATAAAAGGTCACTATTGTTCACTCTAATTTATATTGGGGCAGCGATAACCCGGTTGGAAGAGTAACGGGATAGCAATCGGAGGATTGCGAGTTCGAATCCAACCAAAGACCGTCGTAAGATGCGATAAGATACCAAATCGGTCAACCAAGGCGATTTTTCAGAGCAGTCACGTGACTACTAGTCGACATATTTTTTTTATTGAACCAAAGCAAACTCCCCGTGCACCACAGAAGTACAACACGGGGATTACAGAAGTAATTTGATTTAACAAAGAAACAGTGGAAAACAATTTAACTAAAATTACAAGATTTTATGAACTTGACAAATGAGTAGAAAAGCAGATTAGATTTAACAAAAACATTGAGTTTCACTGGCCATGTTTTACCTAATTTTCTCAAATCATTTTGTAGGCACATTCTTGATTTTTTAGTAGACATGTTGAACACACTTTTTGAAGCCCCTATCAATAGCAATGATCAGCCTACTTATATTTCACGTCTATATATTGGACCTTTTTAGCGTGTTCAGGCTCACAGGCTTGGTTTATCTGTTTAGCTAGACCTTAAGAAGTAATGAACAGAATAATCGTTAGTTATTTAAGACGAATTTAATACTGTAAAAAGATTTCTGAAAGTAAAAAACATTAAGACGATGCTTTAATATTTCTGCAACTTACATCTAATTGAGATGGATATAATTCTTTCTCTCGCTGTCCAACGCTTTTCGCCAGCGCCATCGATAGGGATATGGCCACAAGTATGGCAATCAAAATGTTGCCGAATTTCGAACAGAAGACCATTCTGTGCCGTGGGATTAGTGTGTGCGATGAAATGTCTCAATGCAACAGACTGGACCTGAAAAATAAACAGTAATTGATTGTTAAAAATGCTCAATGAGTGGGTTACTCGTAACCCTCCTGATGGTTGTATCGACGAGATATCTCGTCATTAGAAGTAAACTGACCAGATTAAACACAGCCAATATCAATGACTTGGAGATCTTGTCATTAGCAAAATTGACCAGATTTTGATGACGAGATATCTCGATATGATCGAAATTGCTTAGATCTTAATGACGAGATAACTAGTCATTTGCAAACTTGATCAGATCTTGATGACTAGATACCTCATCATTAGCAAAATTGGTCAGATCTTGATGACTTAATATCTCGTCATTATCAAAACTGGTTAGATCATGAGGACGAGATATCTCGTTATTAGCAAAACTATTACATCTTGATGACGAGATATCTTGCTATAAGCAAAATTGGTCAGATCTTAATGACGATATACCTCGTCATTAGCAAAATTGGACACATTATCAAAATTGGTCAGATCTTAATGGAGGAGATATCTCGTCGAAACCACGTGGAGGGTTAGGAAATAATGTTCATAACGCTGCAAACAATCATGTCAGTGGAATATTTATTTTCTGATCGTCAGGAGATTTCTGAGTAGCGTCGAATTGCTTTTACCCCACAAAAAACTAAATATCCTCATTTATTGGAAGAATCCTAGAAAAGATTCTATTGGTCAAGAAGGTCAAAACTGGTTAGAAGTCATTAAGGGAAGACTGCAGAATGGATATATGTGTGTGAACCCTTTAGATGGTTAATAGATTTTATATTTTATAATTCTTATAGTTAAATTTAAACGTGGATATATATTTGTGTTTAATCTTTTTGGTTTTCACTATATATTTTAACCCTTTCAGGGGTTCAGGCGCATATATTAGTCTTTCGTGTATTGCTTATAACCAGTTTTAACCATCTTGAGCAATAGAATCTTTCCTAGGATCTTCCAATAAATGAGGTTATTTAGTAATATGTGCTCGTTCTGTGGAAAAGCAATATTATTATACTAAGAAGTCTTGTGACGCACAGAGGGTTAAATCGTAAGTCCTGGCAGAATTAACCTTGGTCTAGAAACCTATAATCGTAAAGCTGCAAACTGAACTCTTGCTATTGTGATCGAATCGCTTTCAGACTTCTGTATATTTTCAGAGATATATTGCATTAGAAATACACCTGGAAGGAGCCTGTACCAAATCTTATCTCTTGACAATAATACAATAATAGTATCTACACTGTAAAAAAGTATACACCTCTAACCTAAATAATTCAAGGCTTTATAGAGGCGGATATATTTATTAGAAAATAAACGACTCACTTGAAATTGTTACTTATTAATAGATATACCATAATCACTACAGAAAAATTAAAAAAACTTTTATTAGAAACCAATAAAATGAAGATATTTTGATAAATATTTCTGCTAAATAATAAAGCATTGACTGCGATAAGTATAATTTCTACAGTTTTACCGGTATCGACATCCTATTTTATCCAGCACTATAATTTGATACCTCTAACTTAAATCTATCTTTTCAATCCTCTATCTACAGCTAAAATATTTGTTTAAAAATGAAATTTCGTTACTTATTATCAGGTATACCAGACAAGTTGAAAATTATATCAGAAGCCAAGAAAATATTAAAGATATTTTAATAAATATTTCTGCTTATGCCGAAGTATTGACATAGATAATGAATCTTCGAAGGGAAAATTAAAAAAATTATGAAAATGATCAGCACATATAAACAACATTCAATAACATATAGATTCAGTATTATTCCTTATAATGAAACTTAAATATACCGATCTTTCAATACTCTATATGATAGAGATAACATTTCTTTGGAAAATGG
This sequence comes from Meta bourneti, assembly GCA_933210815.1. Taxonomy (NCBI): domain Eukaryota; kingdom Metazoa; phylum Arthropoda; class Arachnida; order Araneae; family Tetragnathidae; genus Meta; species Meta bourneti. The sequence continues at coordinate 72,051,413 of OW119927.1, read as the reverse complement.
CAGACTCGTTGAAATTAGTCCCTAATTAGCAGGTGTACCATAATCACATCAAGAAAGTTAAATAAAAACTTGTACTATAGACAAAGAGAATCTTAAAGAAGATATTTTAATAAATATATCTGCCGATGGTGAAAATATTGACATAAATATTCCCACAAATCTTTTCAAAGAAAATGCAAAATCTTACGAGCTTGAACATCACACACAATATTCAATAAGGTCCATCTTCCACATTATTACTGATACACGCTTTCTGTTTTCATTCTGTTTTAAGATGAAAAGTAAAAGAAGAGACAGGATCATTAATGTAATGGTTTTAGCTTGTCCTTAAGGCAGAATGGAGCACAAGAGCACAATGTTTTGAAAAGAATCACATTACTTTGACAATTTAATTAGTTTAATCTGCACTTAGATGTCATTTATAATCTTAAAATCAAAATTTAAAAAGATCTAGGGACTCGTTTATTAAGAAACGTTTCAGCGCTGAAAGGTACTTCGGAAGCCTTGCTTTTTGAATGTCTCAATCTTTCTTTACTTTCATATTAATGTGGTTGCCATCAAGTATACTTCATTCATATTTTACCATTTTCATTATTGTGAATTTATTTTGTTTGGATACAGATTATAGATATTATTCAAATGCAAAGAACATCCTATTAAACTTATGTCATAAATTTTATTTCTTTCCCTTTGAATAATCTACTAAAGATAACTTTCATTTTTGAGGTACGTAGTTGAATTAGTGTCCTGGAGTAACATGACAGGTTATTGGCAATGGCGCACCTCATAATTTTGAACCAAGGTCAGATGATCATTTTTAAGAGTTAAGCCATTAAATTTGCAATACTTTCATTGTTGTACCTATAGTAGAATTAAATTATTGATAATTATAGAATTTTTAGTACAATTTTATGTAATTTCATTTCCTAAGGGTATGTAATATAATTTTTTCTGTGAAAAGATTGGAATGCTTTTAACTCCTTTTACTTCTTAAAAATATTTGTAATTCTGTATTTAAAGTACATATTCTACAAAATCTACCTTACATAAACTTTTTTTTATCTGCTTCTCTTATATAAACATATTGGGGATTTGGGTTCCGAAAAGATATGATGGATTTTGTTCATTACTGTGTATTTATTTTGTTCCAATACAGATAATGGATAGTATTCAAAAACGTAACGAACATCTTACACTTATCTCATAACTTTTATCCCTTCTGCTTTGCGTAAGGCTGGTACACACAAAATGTAACACCATGAAGGATAAGAGATATCAAAACCAAATTTATTATACAAATAACATGTCACAAGGGTAAAAGGACTGAAATTGAAGCTTCTCTCGACTTACGGCACGCGACGAAATCAATAATTTGTGTAGCCGCCATGGGTGTTACTAGCTGCTGCTACGCGTCTCGGCATTGAAAGAAAGATGCTTTGGATGCATGGAATGGGGTATGCCACTCCATGCTGCTTCCACAGGTTGCCAAAGTTCAACTGGCATAGCAGTGGATGGCCAGTCGTTGAGTGATCATCGACGTGTTTAATGAGTGACAGATCTAATGAGCGGAAGAAGTGAAATCTGGCGACATTGAAAATTGCTATACGTTGCACGTCATGTGCGCTCGCTCATTGTCCTGTTGAAAACTGACCCAGACAAGCTTTGAATATACACTGCTGGCCACCGTAAATGCAACACCCTGAAGGAAGCATGCAAATAATATGAAATTTACAACATGCATTAGCGGAGGTGAGATATGCAAATGATTAGAATTTCAGCGCAGACGCACATCACGCGCGCCTGTGGCGCCACTTCAAAGCGCTATTTAAGGCTTGGAGATTTCGACGATTTCAAGTACGGCAATTGTGTTTTTCTTGTGGTTTTTTCAAAAAAACGATCAATTATGTCTCGTAGAAAACAGCGATCATCTTTTGATCAAGTATCCGAGTTCGACAGAGGAAGGATAGTGGCCTACCGAGATTGTGGATTATCTTTCAGGGAAATCGGTAGTCGTGTTGGACGAAACCAAACAACTGTAATGCGGATATGTGATCGTTGGATGCAGGAGGGTACGACGGACCGACGTGTTCGATCGCATCCACCTCAGTGCACCACTTCACGTGATGACAGGCATATTGTGCGTATGGAAGTGACGGATCGCTCAGCCACATCACGAACCATAGCACAGCACATTCAGTCTGTACCGCATCATCCAGTGTCTGCGCGTACCATTCGACGCCGTTTACAGCAGAGTGGTCTGTCCGCAAGACGTCCATTGCTTCGTCTACCCTTGACGCAGAACCACAGACGTTTCCGCCGCCAATGGTGCGATGAAAGAAGGATGTGGACGGCAGAATGGAATGAAATTGTCTTTACTGACGAGTCACGCTTCTGTCTGCAACACCACGATGGTCGGATTCGAGTCTGGAGACACCGTGGAGAGAGGATGCTAAACAGCTGCGTTATGCACCGCCACACTGGTCCTGTACCGTGTATTATGGTATGGGGCGGTATTGGATATCACTCTCGCACTCCTCTAGTACGCATTGCCGGTACTTTAAACAGCCAGCGCTACATCTCCGAGGTGTTGGAGCCAGTTGTCCTTCCTTACCTTCAGGGCTTACCCACAGCCATATTTCAACAGGATAATGCGCGACCACACGTGGCACGCATTGTCCAAGGGTTCTTCGTCAATCGCCAGATTGAATTGCTTCCCTGGCCAGCTCGCTCTCCGGATCTTTCGCCGATAGAAAACATGTGGTCCATGGTTGCTCAACGATTGACCCAGAATACATCCCCAGCTGCCACACCAGATCAACTTTGGCAACGTGTGGAAGCTGCTTGGTCTGCTGTACCCCAATAACACATCCAAAGTCTCTTTGAATCAATGCCGAGGCGTGTGGCAGCGGTGATCTCCAACAATGGCGGCTACTCTGGCTACTGATTTTGGCAGGAACCACACTTCACAGAAGTCTATAAATTTAATCATTTGATACTTGGTCAACATGTTATGTACAAAATAAATTTTGTTGTGATATCTCTTGTCTTTCTTGGTGTTGCAATTTGGGTGGCCAGCAGTGTAGAAGAAGACAACAGACTCCAAGACTTCAGAGATATAGCGGTGGGAGTTGATTACAGTGGTGGGGTTTACCGGCAATGTGTACTAAGCGGGTTCTGGAGTACAATCCAATGGTGACATACCATAACGCCAGGTGACGGACCGGTATGGCTATACATAATGCAGGAGTAATGCAGTTTGTCACCGCAGTGCCACCAGACTCAGATGCTATAGACAGAATCGTGGCACCATCTTCGTAGTGCTATAGACAGAATCAAGATTCATCTGAAAAGGCAATTCTATGTCATTCGTTTGTCCATATGCGGCGTTCCACGCATCATTGCAGTCGCAGACGCTTGTGGTGTAGAGTCAAAGGTAGTCGCAGCAATGGACACTTTGAAAAATTCCCCTCTGCAGCCAGGCGACGTCGTATTGTACGTGCTAAGACAAGCTGTTGTGCATCACACCCTAATTCTTGAGCTACAGTTCTTGATGTTGCAGTACGATCCATAATAACCAGGAGCACAAGATGTCCATCCTCTCATTCGGTAGTGCGAGAAGGATGCTGAAATCGTTCACTTTGGCCAGTTCGTCCCTTTTCTAGCCTCCGATTCATATTCACATAACTGGCTTGATTTCATTCACCACGATCAACGATTTCTCGGAAGGATTGAATCTGCAATCTCGATAAGCCACAATCCCACTATTCTCAGAAACCTTCTCGTATGACTGCTGTACATAGGTTATTCGGACATTTTTTGAACGATTTTAATGGACTGAAGCTCAATTTTTAACATGAAATTTTTGTGTTTTAAATGTTCCATTTGATAGCCCTTATTGTTAACTATCTTTCTACACCTTATTTTCCATGATAATAATGACTTTTGTAGTATCGACAGTGGTATTTTGTCCCATTCTTGTTCCACAGTTTTGTAGTCCTTGAATGGTTTTCGGTCGACGTTTCGACAATGCCCTTTTTAAAAGTCCAAAAGCACAAAAGTCAATGAGTGAAACATATGGAGATTTAGCAGGAATATCAGTAAAGGGCTTGATACCAGTTTCTTGTTCCATTTTTCCAATAATTTAATAGTCGATTTAGATGTGTGGCTGCTTGCTTTAATCTGATGCAATTCAGATTGTTAGCACTTTGGGTAAAGATATGGTATTTCTTTTTTGAATATTGGGGATAAAATATGGTCTTGATAATATATGGGAGTTGATTTTTACATTTTCCCCTCTTTTTACTTTCAATTTTCCATTATATGCAAAACCGGCAACAATCATAAATCTCTTAGAGAAAGTTCCCACGTTCACTTTGCTATAGTCCTTTGACTTGGCGAATTCTCTTTTAAATTAAAAATCTTACCTTAGAAATATTCTCAGAAATTTTGTCTTTTTTGGATATATTTTTGGAAGTATTTTTCCACTTTTACTTTTTTCCTTTCTCATTAATAATATTATTTATCGTACCTCTAGATATCGAAAAACCATGACTTTTACAGCGTTTTTGAATAATTGAATAAGCATAATTTTCTTCGGAAAGAGAGGAAACAGCCTTCCATCTATTGCTTTTTTAAAAGCTCCATTTTGAAAGTAAACAAAACTCTTAGTTAGCAGACGATAAGTTATACTTTAACTATTTAACTGCTGTGAAAATAAAATTCTTTCGTAGCATGCAATTTTTTTACAACTCATCAAAATCGTTAAAAAAATGCATTTTTTCCTCTGCATCCTCTGCATTTTTTAACGGGGCTTGATGGAACCCTATCTGTAGGACCAGCTTAAAAACACAATTTCAATTCTTAAAACCAACTCTGTTGTCCCTTTTTATACTGCTTACAGAGGGCGTTACTGGCGCACATGATTTGCATATACTCTGCAGTACTAATCATTTGCATATCCTTGCATGATCTACGCAACGTGCAAATTTCAAGGCTATTGATAAGTAGGTAGATATTTTCATTAAAGTCGCACTGGAGCAACACAACGGGCTATTGGCGACGGTCCAGGCCTGAAGGAAAAGGACAGCAGCACGTAATTTTGAACCAAGGACAGATGAGCTGGCACCCCACTCACCAAACTTCCACAACACGCCAACTTGAGGAGGTTTGAGGCCACGGCAGATTTAACGTGCACCAGCCCCATCTGTACACGACGGTCTTTGGTTCGATTTGAACTCACAACCCTCCGGTTGCTAATAATCCGTTACTCTTCCAACCGAGCTACCCGCGGTCCCAAGGTTATTGGATGCTGCCTTCACGGTGTTGCATTTTCGATCGCCAGCAATGTGTTAGAGATAGATTTTATTTTTAAGTATTAAGTCAGTAAATTTGTAATGCTTTCATTGTGATATATACAATATAATTAAATTGTAGATCATCATAAAATTTTACACTGCAGTGTTTTTTCTAAATTCAGTTCTTAAGGATACAAAATATATTTTTCTATCGAAAAATTAGAATGTATTTAACTCTTTTTATATCTATAAACTACGTGCATTAAATTTATAATTCTTTATTCAAAGTGCATATTCTATAAAAACTATCCTATTTAAACTTACCCTTCTGTCTTATATAAACTTACCTTGGATTCGGGTTTCTGAAATATATGATGGGTTTTATTTTTACCTTTTTCCTGTAAGCCGTGTGATAATTAAAAAAAAACTGAAATTTTGATACGTATCTAATTTCATTTCGATCTCAAGTTTTCAATTCTTTGAGGTTCTCTTATCCTAGACCCAGGTAAAAAACACCGTTAATGTAATTATACTGCGGAATATTTTTCTTCCATTTTAATTAAACGAGAAATATCTGGGGTATTTTAAAGTTCATTGATATTCGGAAAAAAGAACTTGCTCTTTAGAGGTTAGCTCTGTAATTTAAAAGTATTCAGGCTGATTGGACTTTTTGTTAGTACTTCTGTATTATGAAGCACATACATCAGGGGCAAAGATGAAATTCATTTGAATTCTGCAGCAATAAAGGAAATATTAAAACTTATGGCTCAGTAGGAACGCACTAGAAATATGAACAGATAATTTTCGGTGCACAAATAATCCACCAAGAAACTTCACGAGCACAAAAGACTAGAACGATAGTCTTAAGATAGAAAGGTATCGAATTTGTCTGCTGTTTGCGTTTGATAAGAAACATATATGGTAGCTAATAGAATTAACGTAGCACTGCAGCAACACAACGGGCTATTGGCGACGGTCCGGGATCAATCCCGAGATCTGAGGACATCTCGTAATTTTGAACCGCGATCAGATGACTAGGTCACACTTGAGTGGCATCCCACTTTCCAAACTTCCACACCACACCAACATGAGGAAATTTGAGGCAACGACAGATTTAACATGCATCAGCCCCATGTACACAATGATCTTTGGTTGGATCGAGTTTCGAACTCGCAACCCTCCGGTTGCTAATCCGCTACTCTTCCAATCGGCCTACTACGGCCCAGATACATATAAATATTAATAATCATGAATATTTGTAATTATAGGCTTCAGTTTGTGTAGGGTGTTACATTTTGGTATTTGGACAACTGCCGTAGGGTAGATACCGGCTGTCTAGCAATCGCCATTAGCTACATTGTAAATCCCCGGTACTAAAGACAATTACAATAGAATATTATTGATGCAGTTCGACATGATTTCTGAGCATAACTGAGTAATTATAGATGTGGCTAGCTTTAGATCTTAGTCAAGTCACATCTCATATGCTTGTCGTTTATGACTTAAATTGCAAAACGAATCATTTCAGATTATTTTCTACAAAGTTTTTATTTTTTCGTAACATTTTTACTTCATCTTCCATGTTAAAGTTCGTTTTGAATTTGCAGAATCAATTGACAGGGTCATAAAGATATTTTCTCTTAAACTTTAGTCTTTGATAATATCTAAAATTAAATTTTCTACATCTAAGAATTGCACTCAAAACTACATTTAAAATAACAGCAAACGTCTAAGAACACATCTAAAACATCTAGAATTACACCTAAAACTATATCTAAGAATTAAACAAAGCTCCATCTAAGAATTAAACAAAGCTCCATCTAAGATTAACACAAAGCTACATCTAATAGAGATCAAATATATAAGAACTATACCTAAAAGTACACATAAATTACATCTAAACTACTCTAAAAACTACAGTTAAAATCATCTAGTTAAAACATAAAAAAATGCCTTTTTTACATTTAGAATCCTTTAATCATCATAAAAGTTTGATACCTCTTGAATATTTAAGGAGAACGTCTAAGAGCTACATGTAAAAGAGCATCTAAGAACTACAAGTAAAAGAACATCTAAAAAATACATGCAAAAGAACATCTAAGAACGACATCTAAAAGAACATTTAAGAATTACATCTAAAAAGAACATCTAAGAGCTACATCTAAAAGGACATCTAAAACACCTAAGAACTAAAGTTAAAATGATCTATTTCAAAAAAATTAAAAGTTTCTTTTTACATTCGAAATGATTTAAGCATCACAAAAGTCATAAAACCTCCTGAATATTTACCGATATTCTAAAAGAACATCTAAGAACGATGTCTAAAAGAACGCCTAAGTACTACATCTAAAAGAGCATCTAAGAACTACATTTAAAAGGAATCTAAAAGGACATATAAAAGAATATCTAAGAACTACATTTTTTTAAAGGACATCTAAAAGAACATCTAAGAACTAAATTTAAAAGGACATCTAAAAGTCGAAGAACTAAAGCTAAAATACACTAGTTAAAACATCAAAGAATATCTTTTTGCATTCAAAATGATTTAAGCATCATAAAAGGGTGATGCCTCGTTAATATTTGCTGAAAGTATTAATGCTTTAATCTTGAAGTGTTGGCAATAAGTCATTAATACCTAAAGCATCGAAAATATAGCCTAGTTTGGATTATCCCAGGTGCAACACGAAGTTATTAAATTGCACTAGACCATAAAATTATAACCCATTTTGAATCGAAGCCCACAGAGGGTGCATTGCCAGACTTGCGTCTCCCAATTGCCAATTTCACACCAGCCGGGAAGACTTCTGAGTCAACCAAGTCTCTAAGAAGAGTGTGACTCAATGAACAGATGGAGATTTAAACCCAGAACGGGGATGTTACAAGTATATTGACTGCTAAATTTCTATATATTTGCGATTACTTTAGTAATATCTTTAGTAATATATTTTACTATCCAACATTTAAAGCTTGAGTAATAAATAACCTGAAGTAAATATAACGGACTGGTTAAAATGTCCTTCGAGAAAGCTATATCTGTATTTAGGATTTTATGTACGAGAACAAAATTTGGTTTTATACTGAAAAAGGCTTTCTATTTTATTAAATAAATCATGGTCCATAAGAAACGTATTTATGAATTTAGAATGGCATGAAACTTACAAGGATCCGGATGATTGTTTATGCAAAAAAGATGGGGAAGAGTATATGAAATTTAGAAACTACTCAATCAAAGAGTCTTCTAAGGTGCATTATGTATATTAAAATATTTGGGTCGACACCCTACACAATATCTACTTCAGATTGGTAAGTAAAATAACTTATGTAGACACTTATGTAAATTCAGAGTCTAATGTAAAGAAAAGATGTATACTATAGCGATGCCTTTCAGACATAGTAAATGTATTTCAGATTTTTATATTTTCTTTATCTCACTTTTCTTAACCCTCCTGGTGGTTGAGAAAACGTCATTAGTTGCACCAACCAGATTTTGATGGACGAGATATCTTGTCATTGGAAGAAAACTTACCAGGTTTTGATCTCGTCATAAAAAAAATCGGCAATACTTCGATGACGAGATATCTCGTCGAAGCCACATGGAGCGTGTGAATTATTTCTCTTGAGATCAATCATTTAAATTAAATGTTTAATCTATAAAAAGCAGAGTCGGGCATCTGTCTGTCTAGAACTCTGCTGGAAAAATAGGCTTCAGATTAACCCCGTTCGATTTGTCCTGGATATACAGAAGGGTCGAAATAACCATAAGAATAATACTGAGTGCTATTAGAGTAGCTATTGCAAAGTCAGATTGTCTTACCAATATTACGAGAAAAACAATTTTTTCCGAATATTATTTTTATATAGTTTTTATTTTAATACTTTATATTCAACCCATTTCGATCTGATACTTTTTATTTTTTTACAAAATATAAATTATTTCAAAATATGGAGAATTATTTCAGATGATATAAAGGCAGATTAAAAAATTATTTTGCAGTGTTTCACGTCGACTAGAATCTTGGAACTTTCATTTTGTACATCGTTTTTTATGGAAACACGTCTTAATTTAATGCGAAAGTGTAGTTTTGCTACTTGGTTATTTGGTAACGCTAGAATCAATACTTAATTTTTCAAATTTTGAGTTGGAATTTCTGACTTTAACTGAATGCAAGACTATTCACCGTAATTTCATTTTTACGATAACGTTACGATAATTATACTGAAAACGAATAAGAGGCATCCTATTCACTACAAAACCATAATCGACTTCTGTAGTAGCCACTTTTGTATTATCTTTTACAGTTTTGTCTCATATCAGTGGTGAGAGATGTATTCGCAATGGATTAGATAGCATATTTACATATTAGCTTCCAAAGCAAATTGTAGAAATTAAAAAAATGTTGAAACGGTGTTAAAAAATATTTTTAGTTCGCTTTTCACGAAATTTGCATTTTGCTATGACATAGAACAGCAATTATTCGGATTTGGCTACTTCAATCTGCAGTTAACCAAGTTAACCTGAGCCACACCTAGTCTTTCTACTAGTTATATACAACAATACCGTCACTTCACTCAAATAGATATACATCCTATATTTATTTAAAACTAGTATAGATAGATGCATCAAACTGGATATTCTACCAAGTAACATCATGTGGAAGTTTCGACACGAATACGTCTTTAAAATCAGAACAGTATGGATATGCATGAAAGTCGAGCATTTCAAAAAAGAGTTACAACTATTGTGCCTTATGATTTCAGAATTAGAAGAAAGTTCCAGAAGATAAATAGCATCGTGTAGACAAAGGATGTCCGTACATGACATGAACCTTCGGACCGAATATGCAGGTACACTGAGCGCAGGGAGAGGGATTATAATATGTAGAAATTGCACGGTGCTATGAGAGCTTTGGGCCTGTGGAGTGAGAACTGTGTAAGTCGTGTCATTCGAAAGATGTCGAAATAAGCTACACCCAAAATCTTTAATGAATAAAATTATTCTTCAGCTCTTATATCAAACCGCATTGTAATCGTTCAAACTGTAAATTAATTGTTCAAGATTCACACAATAAACAATCGTTCAAACATCCTATGTCTTTTTCATTCATTCCACAATCCAACATCAGTTCCGAGTATTCTCGTCAAAGCTACGGTTTGTGTGCTTGACATAACTTACCAATTTTTTTTACTTTAATGATGGTAAATTAGTTTTTCTTTTATTTCTTAACAAACGCGGAACAAAATTTTGGAATTATCAACATAAAATGTTTCCTGTTTTAATACATTATAGTTATAATCCAAGAAAAGTAGTGGAAGTAAAACTCGATATCTGATAACTTAAGGAGATATGTACGTATTTTATAAATATTTTGTAATTATTTTCTTGAATTGAATTGGGAATTGAATAATATCTTGAATTGACATCTCATCATGAATCATCATCTCACATCTCAACATCTCATCATTAACATATATTCTTGAATTGAATAACATCGTTCATTATCCACATAAAGTTATATATACATATACTCTCATCAGACATATATTTTATTCATCCTCCTAAACTATGCTTCACTGATTTTAAAACATTTTCTATCACATAATTCCCAAACCAAACATGTAAAAGTAATTAATGATGTATTGAATATACTTCAACGTGAATATTCAAGACTTGAACAAAATGCTTCTAGTTTTTTTCTTAATTTTCTCCTTGCTTTGATTTCGTTTTATTTTGTTGTTTTAGAATCGTACAAAACGTATGATAGAATTACAGTAGCATTATCAGACTTGTAGAACATCAGTTCCTGTTTGTCGTTTCAAAAATAGCAACAATTCATAACTTTTTACTACCAAATTGTTCTTTTTTAAAAATCACTCAATTAAATCTTTAGCCAACATAACTATTATCTCCGATATTTATTGAAAGCAGAATGGCAGCAAGTCCCCGCTGGTGAATAATTATTCTGAAACGCGGACTCTCTCAATAACAATGTTCGAAGCAACACATTTTTATCGTTCGATATTTTTAATGAGCGCTCCATTTTGCAAAGTGAGTGGATGCGAAGCTACTGCTTAAATGGGACTTGTTTTCCCCAAACTCTTGTTTTTAGAAGCGATCACATTAATTTCGCGACGAAAATGCATTTAGCAGAGTATTCTTCACGTCTGTTGTTTTATGACGCCCATCAAAGTGACTTCATTTTCAATCTGCCGCACGTTTCCGTAAACTTTGTTAAATGTCGAATTTTCTGTAAATGTTTTTGGGAGTGAATTCATCATGTAAACTGTAGAAATTATATTTTGTCGCAACTAGTTTATAGGTTTTTTAATGTTTGCGGGGGTGTTATTTTTTTTTTCACTTTTGCTACAAAAAGGAGAAATTAAACTCACCAACTTTTAGGGAAATGTTGATGGTAAGTAGGAAGTTGAATTTGCGTCGCACTGAAGCAACACAATGGCAATGGAATCAATCCTGGAAGGAAAGATCCTAGGACAATACATCGTAATTTTTCATAATTTTGTCTGTTGACGTAGCAGATGATATCTCTCTTTATTGGTAACCTAGCGGCCGTATTCACAAGTATCGAGTTAATCCATAAATCAGCAAGTCCGCAGGTCAGAGTTAAACCAAGGATTATCCAAGAACCGTATTCATAAACCACGAATAAAGTCATCTTCTGATTAAAGAGATAAGCTCACTATGATTGGCAACTAGATTCATCTTTCGATCACATGACGTTGTTTACATTTCTTAATACGCCCGAATCTATAACATTCCATACTGGCTAAATATTTCGCCGGAAGAATTGATTCGAAATTTTGATTTTAATAATATGCATACGGGACAGTCTTAGTAACACATTTCAGTTCTCGGGTTCGGAAATAGAAATAGAGTTATGTAAAGGTATTTAATTTCAGATTGGATTTTTAAGGAAATTCAGGAAAGAAGTATACTCGAGCATAATTCTTCCCTGAATGATCATTCCCTTGACAAATCAATGTAATCCAATTACTTTTATACTCGTAAGTGTTGGTTTTAAGTAAAGTAACTTACATTGTCATTTTTCTTTCATACATAATAAGTCAACAAAGGAATTTTTATTCTGCGACGAATTTGCATCAACCATGGTCAACGCAGCTGCATGTTTACGAACCAACTTTATTGCGAACTATTAGCGATTGCGAAAGCTGATATCATCATAAAAGTTTTATCGCACGAATAAACTTTATAAATTTGGTACCAATCTCTGCTACGATACCTGATATTTGAGAATCCTTAGTCAGAATATTGTAGTTTAGCATAGAATGAAGTGTGCCGTCCATTTTGTTTGTTGATGGACGAACTCGCTTCCTTGGCAAAAAGCTAGTACTGAATATGCGTTAACCCTCAACCGAGTGTTGACTGCGAGACGGCAATTTAAATCTCGGATCAGGCATTGTGAATACGGTTTTTTCGATAATCGGGGGATTATCGTTGATCCTTACACGACTTTCTTATTCTTAATACACGAATTATAGTTTTCAACACTCTTTTCTAATATGATGATTAATGCATCGATCGATCAGCAAAATGGATACTTTTACAAAGTAATATCATGTGGAATTGTTTTTACTTTAGTGAAAACAATTTGTGAATAAAACTTCGGATTATGTTTCATGTTTTAATACTTAATAATTGGAATACAAATACAGTATTAGTAGTAAACTCATGATATCTGATCAGTTAAGGAGATATGTATGTATTTATGAATATTTTTGTAATTATTTTCTTTAACGAATAACATAGTTCATTTCATCTCTATCCATTTATTTGTAATACATTGGTTTTCCTTGACTAATTATCTACATAAAGTTATATATGCATATAAACTCTAATAGTTTTTCATCAGAGAAATTTATATATTATTCAGGCTTCCAAAGTATGCTTCATAGACTTTGAAATCTTTTCTATCATATAATGCCCAGCCAAGAATGCAAAAGCAATTAATGGTATAGCAAATATACTTCAAAATGGTTATTCCAGACGAACCAAATTACAAATTTCTAGTTTTTATATCCTTAATTTTCTCCTTGTTTTACGATTTTGTTTGATTTTGTGTTTTGATATCACTTTTTTGGTAAAATTTGCAGTCATGACATATTCAATTGCAAAGTGTAATTTTTCTATATTACACTATTTATAAAATAGTTTGAATGTTTTAATCAAGTGTTAATACATTATATTCAATAAATAAAGTAAAACTAAGAATATATTATAAAAAATGTTGAATATTCACAAAGACGTTAACTTATTAATTTAATATATGGATTATTTTTTTCATTAAATCTCTTTCACTAACTTCTGCCCACTAATAAGTAGAGAAAAAGTAATTAAATATTGTCAGAGAAAAATGTTTTATTTATGAATATACGTTTTTGAAAATGCATGACTCGTTACTACAATGAAAAAATAAATATTTCGGGACGGTGACTTACTTATGAGTTTAAATAAGAAAATTCAATTTAACTCAAATCAAATCAAAACCACCTACATTAATTTTATGTCACTTGGGCATGTTAACGACATTTCATAAGGGAGTGACAGCAAAATTTTTCATTTCAAATTTAACTCGATTTAACAACTACAGCTAATTATGTTTTGCTTACGAACTGTTTATTTTCTCTTTGGAAGACTGGTTCTTTGTTTATTAAATTAAAAGTGAAGACTCGAAAAGTAGATGAATGTATAGTTTGAAATGTGATTTGGTTGAAGAAACGTGTTTATCCCACCGAAAGGAAAGAATTTTGTCCACAATTAATTAATCTGGGACTTTGTTCCGAAGTCGTGATCAGATATTTTTAGGAAACACGATTTGTTCTTAAGGATCTTTCTGAATAGTTCTTTATATTCAACTGTTTCTGATTAAATTATTAATGTTTTATTAAAAATTTTTGCTATTCAAACATTTGTGTGTAATCCTGCAGTGAAGGGGAAGCACTACTCGAAAAATACAAGAATCGATTTAAAATTTATTCGTGGAATCGATTCCTTCTGATCCCCGAATCGATTACAAAAAACAATTTTTGTTTCCGAATTTTTGGAAAAAAATATTTATTGTACACTCATATGTGATAATAATTAAAAATTAGAACGAAAAACCTCACTTTCGCCTTAGAAAAATCGATCTTTTTTAAATGCAAGGTTATGATGTATAAATACTAAAAATACTTCTATTGATGTTGCACTTTAGAGAGTATAACATATACTCTTGATTAAGAGATCCTTAAATACATCACCAGTAAAATCTTTGTTAGATTATTTGAATACTAATTTTAGTATTTTTAATGGAATAAACCATGTACATGATGTTTCGAAAATATTTGGCCGAATAGTAAAGGGTGAGGGGCCCAAAATAAACACTTTAATAAATTCAAAGATATTTTTTTTAATTTTGAAAACACTTTAAAAATAAACAATATAAACAATGGTCCATTTCCCTTCACAGACCTACACATCAAATACATATCTGCGAGCTCCAAATTAATGTAGCAATGCATCCCGTTGAAAATCCGAGTGGGGAATGATGCCTTACGCCACAGAAACGATATTATCAACTGATCTAAACAGCTCCCTCTACCACCTAAACGCGGTATTTCTAAACACACATGCTCATACAAAAATGTTTAATTTGGGCCCCTCTACCACCTTTACAATTTGGCCAGATATTTGCGAAACACTATTATTGGTTTAAATATATGATAAGCGAAGAATGAGAACTCGTACAAAGATAACTAGTGTTCGTATGTAATAGACCAGTGATTTTTAATTTTTTTATTTCATAGCACACAACTAATTACAAAAATTCTGTGGCAAATAAAACAGATATTATTTTTGCCGAGCTCAAATTAAAAGATATAATTTTGATTAATTTACAAAAAATAATAGTACTTATCCGCCTTTTTTGTTTCAAAGTGGAAAATTTTATATAGCCTTATTTTTAGAAAGTACTTTTTAAAAATAATGTTGTAATGCAAATTTGTTTATGATAGTTTGTAGCAGAAACTAATGTACAAAATTTTTATACCGGTATTAAAAAAACGGGTATTACTTGAAATTATTTGCGAATACACTTGTCAAAAGTTCAAAACTAAGCCGTTGAAATGAAATAATCTTAAACAATTTAAATAATTTCACATTTCGTAAAGGTACACCAATACCACACCGGTTGAAAATCGCTATAATAGACACTTTAAATATGATTGTTGGGTTTAAAGAAAGAGCGATTCTCACTAACACGTACTTTTCGTACTAAATATTTATTATTTATGTTTGGGATTGTTCTTTCCTTCAGTAGAACACACTAATTTGAATTCGAACTTTCATTTTCCCCAACTCTGCAAAGGCATATTTCTCCACCATTCACATTAAATTTGCTTTATGTAATGGTACAAAGATGACGGCACATAAATAAGACACTTTTGTTATATTTGTATGAGTACCCATTAATGTTCTGTCATGCATTTAAATTTAAATCCAGATACACGATTTCAATATGACAGACTAAGAATGAGTACTCGTACAAAGTTAAACAAAATTGTGTATCTAAATTTAATACAGTCACAATTTTAATTACATTAAGTTACATTTAAGTTTTTGTTGTTACAATTTTAATTTTATACAATCATAAATTTTCAATTAATCATTATCATTGCACATGACTGAAAGTAGGTAAGAAGGTATCTGAATTTACGCCTCACTAGAGCAATAAAACGGGCTATTGGAAACGGACCGGGATTCATCCCGAAGGGAATGATTGAGGACAACACCTCGTAATTTTCAACCACGGTTAGATGACTTGAACTGGTATCCCACTCTCCAAACTTCCTCACCACGCCAACGTGAGGACATTTTACGACACGACAGATCTGACGTGAACCAGTCTCCATGTACACGTCGGTCTGGTTAGATCGAGCTTTGAACTCGCAACCTTTCTCTTTTTATAATTTATCTCTTATATTTTATACAATTCAACTCAGTGACAGTAAAATGCAATTGCACTTCTCAAAGAAGCATCTCCATACAGTAGGTAAATGATAAGTATATCATTTTCTGAATGATTACGGAGATTATAGATCCAAGAGTTGATCGCGTGATATCTACCAATTTTAATTTCACTGCTAGTTAATAAATACTATAGGAAAATAAATCTGATACAATCTTCTGACTAGACCAATAAACACTAGATAAAATGAACATGTAAAAATAGCCACGTAATGTTCAAGGAATATTGAAATTTCGCCTCCCCCACTAGAGAGTGTGTAAATCCGCTTAAAGCAGTAGGGTCCCGGTCGAAACAGCCCATCGCTCCAAGAAATCATTAAAGAATGATAATTAAACAGATTGACAAATACACTTTGAGAAAAATCTCAAAATTAAGACAAAGTATCATTTTAATTATAAAGAGAGAGTTAAAAGTTTATAAATTATTCGCAGAATTAATCATTGAAATTTCATTTTGTTTAGGAAGTTATTAATTTTATAATTAATTTTATTTAGACTGTTACCTTGACAGGAATGTGATAATAGTTTTCTTAACCCTCCTGGTGGTTGCCCCGACGAGGTACTTGTCATTCGAAAAAAACTTACCCGATCTTGATGGTTGAGATATCCCGTCATCAGAAGAAAACTAACCAGATTTAATCTCGTCATAAAAAAGTAGGCAATATCTTGATGACAAGATACCTTGTCATTAGCAAACTTGGTCAGGTCTCGATGGACGAGATATCTCATCGAAACCATTTGGTGGGTTGATAAATGTTTAATGTCTTTTACAAGCGTTAGCCTCCATGTATGCAACCGAAAAATCTGCGCAACTATTTAGTGCAATCAAACTGATATTCTGAGCATTCAAAAACTTAATAGAGTAAGTTTTCATCTCCAAGATAAATTATGCTCGGATCACCACTATACGGCCTGACATTAACCCTCCACGTGGTTTGGACGAGATATCTCGTCCATCAAGAACTGACCAATTTTGCTTATGACGAGATATGTCGTCATCAAGATTTTGCTGATTTTCGTATGATGACGAGTTCAAGTTTTCGTTTATCGCCCATCGTCTGGTATATATCGTTCATCGTCTGGTCCGTTTTCTTTTATGACATCTCGTCGAAACAGTCCTAGGAGGGATAAATGGTGATAGAGGTGGGATGTCAATTCTCCAATATACTTATTTCAATTTCAACCCCCAACTATTTCTAATGTAATAAACACCTTGATCTTACACATATAAAAGGTATGCAAGAAAGAAACGCATGCAAGAATTCTTGCTGTGAGACATTAATGTAAACCAATCCATTTCCCAAGAAAGGTGAATCTTTATTTACTTCTGATTCATTCAATGAGAAAGCGTAGGAATCGCTCTTATCTCTTTCTAAACACACTGCACCATATTTAGCGCCAGGTGGTAAGAGCTTTTGTTGATGCATCGGACACTGTCTGCTCTTGACATACCAATTTGGGCTATTCTTACTCTCTTATGTTCATAAAAGCCAGCTTACATGTGATTATAGAAAGACATTTCGCCCGGACTGAGTTCGGAAGTTGTTTAGGATTATGTTGCGATGGCTTCGTTACACAATTTTATATGAAAATCGTCAGGAATCATGATTCTGTACATGAAATAAAAAGTTAAAGCCTTAGCCAAGTCAAGCATTAAGCGTTTTAAAAAAATGACTACTAAAGATAAAAAACAAGATGGTTAAAGTGGTCAATTAGTATTCCGTTGAAACAAACGTCCAACATCACCTAAATCTAAGTAAACAATGAAAGGACAAATACTAGTTCAAATGTTATTTTTGAATAGTGCTGTATCTGGCCTGTCAACCTAGTAAATCTATCTGTAGGGTGGTTTCTGGACCTAATAAAAATATTTGGAGGGCGGTATCTTACCGGTGGAGCGGGAAAAGTGTCCGGAGAACCGTATCTGTTCTGAGAGTCGGGTAAACCTATCCGGAGGGTCAAACCTGGTCTACGGGTCTGATGAAAATATTTTGAAAGCTGTATCTGGTCTCCGGGTCTGAGATCAATCTATTCGCTACAATTGATACATCTCACGTGTTTATGTTCACGGGCTGGTTAAACCTAACCCTGACGTGAATAACAGCTTTTTCTCAAACAGCAAATAAGGTATAAAATGTCAGCTTCAATTAAAATGAAATTCATTCGGAGATATGTAAATTTTCGTAATAAAAGATTTGACTAAACCTATATCAATGCTCCATACAAATCTTCTTACTGATCGTTCTTCCATTATGATAGCTGTTAAATTTGGACAGAAACCACTTCGTAGCCACCTTAAAAGAAATCGAATACAAAACGAGACCAATTTTTATTGCAAAAATAACTGTTCCAGGCTCCTTGGAGAGATGAGTTTTCTATTTCCGGCAAACCACAAGAAAAAGCGACAGCAGAAAAAGATACCGATACCCTTAAAAAAGCTTAAAACTATAGGGACTCGGAAATATTGATATTGAAAGTGGAAATGGTGTGTTTTATTCTTATTCTTCCGCGAATTTGAATATCATCCAAGTGGGTAGAAAATTGGAGCTCATGGAATTTTGTATGGGAGGTGCATTGGGGATATGGCATATAGTATCTATTTCGGTTTGAAAGTTCGTGTCTATTTCATTGCGAAGAACAGACAAGCGAATGAAACCAATTTAAGTGGGACTTGTTCTTTGTCGCTAATACCTATTTTCGCTTTAACTAGCTCATCTTCACCCTCCTGGTGGTTGTCTCGACGAAGTATCTCGTCATTAGAAGAAAACTCACCCCATGTTGATGAACGAGATATCTCGTCATTAAAGGAAAACTGGCCAGATCTTGTCTCGTCATCATCCAAACATTGGCAATACTTTGATTACTAGATATTTCGTCATTAGTAAAATTGGTCATATCTTGATGGACGAGGTATCTCGTCCAAAAAACTTGGAGGGTTAATCACTGCAATTCTGCACGAAACTAGATTGCGTTGTTGACATACTCTAAACGCGTTTTGAAAGAGATTTTAGATTTTAACTTGGAAAGTGACGAAGATTCCAAATTGAAAGTAAATCTTTGAACTCATTCTATGAAAGTTTTTTTCGTAAGGATAAATGTAGGTGGCGCTTGGGTAACCAGGAGTAAAATTCTCGTGCTCCGGAGGTTCGTTACACTGAAAATCCCCTCTCTTATAAGAACAATTTTCAAGGTAAACAAGAAAAACACTAAGAAGGAAATTTTTCTTCCTGTTAGCGAAATGCGATCATATCGGGGTTAAATTAGAATGTGGTTTATCACCATTTTGCACAAAAAACACACCGTTTTGGCGTTGACCAATAAACAATTACGTGTCAAGAAGGAATTTACCTTTTGGAATTTCTGTTGGAGACGTGCTGAAATTGTATTCAAAAACAAGCAAAGCGATGTCACATCCCGAATATGTAATGCCTTCAGAGGCACATCTTCACTAGATGTATACGGTCATCACCACCCCAAGGTACCCGAGTGATATTTACTCCCTTTCATTTTGACCCTCGGAAACCTTTTTGTTTCTTCTTCCAACCTCAATGTATCTTGTGTTTGGCGCAACTCGGACAAATATTGCCCTTGAGTCGTAAGACACGAAACCAACCATAATATGTACATGAAACACTTTCCACCACAAAACACTACCGCCACCTACCCATTTAGCTTGGCAATAAAACAGTAAGTTTACAGTAAGTTACAGTAAGTAACTCTCACAGTAAGTTTGGGTACGGATTAGGTTGGTAGTTGAATTAACGTTGCACTGGAACAAAGCAAAGGGCTATTGGTGACCGTCCGGGATCAATCCCAAAGGGAAAGATCTGAGGATAGCACCTCTCATTTTTTGGTCAGATGACGAAGTCACCATCTGAGCTAGCTCCTCCCTCTCCAAACATCCACACCACACCAATGTGAGGACATTTGAGGCCAACTGACTGGATCTTGATCGACTAGATATCTCATCATTAGAAGAAAATTCACCAGATCTTGATCTCGTTATCAAGAAATCTGCAATATCTTGATAACGAGATATCTCATCAATCATTAGCAAAATTGGTCAGATCTTCATGGACGAGAATGCTCGCAAAATCATTTGAAGAGTTAACAAACGAAAGAAAATTAACAACATAACTTAAGCATCGGTGAGTAACAAACAGTAAGCAACATAAACTACTTATATAAACTAAGCATCACATTGCTACACCTATTTCGATTCACCTCTAGAAACATATCTAATTCATTTATCTCACTCATAACAGAGACACGGTATCCCAATTGGAAATATAGCAGATTGGTTGTAGGGAGTTCGAAATTCCATCCAATCAAAGACCGCCGTTGGTGGCTGGTGCACGTTGAATATGTGGTGGCCCCAAATGTCCTCACGTTGGCGTAGAGTGAAAGCTTGGAGAATGGGGTACCATCTCAGGTGTTGACCTCGTCATCTCACCGTGGTTCAAAATAGCGTTGATTTCACCGTGGTTCAAAATCAATGTTTAATCTCCAGTATTTCAAAATGACGAGTTACTGTCCTCGGATATATCCCTTCAGGTTTGATCTCGTACCGTCGCCAATAGTCCGTTGTGTTGCTCCAGTGCGATGTTAATTAAAATACCTACCTTGATGGACGAAATTAGAAAAATAAACCAGATCTAGATCTCGTCATCATAAAAAAAATCGACAGTATCTTGATGACGAGATATCACGTCATTAGCAAAAATGATCAGAGCTTGATGGACGAGATAATTCGTCCAAATCATTCGGAAGGTTAAGAGAGTAAGTCTTTGACTATCCTGTTGCTGATGGGCTTTGCTTTGTGGCCTTTTAACGTTATTTTTATTTTAAAACTATACCCAATTTTCAAATCTACAAAATTTAATTGACCACTTCAGCTGGATTAAAATTTATTTAACTGTTTCAGGAACACAATTTTAAATTTACGAAGTATGATTTTTAATACTCAGCAAGATCGTATTAAAACTGATACATTTACAAGAGTTCGTACTTATAACTGTAAACTTCTGATAGTAATGTTATGTAAAATCGTCGGCTTAGTACAAAATCTCATTAAGTGGCAAAAAAAATTACAGTGAAGCCGATTAAAGGCTAAATATTAGTCTTTAGATCAAAAATAAAAATTATTTGATAGGGCTATATGTTCTTTCAAAGGAATACAATATGACAATTTATTTCTCATCATGTGAAAATAATCATTTATTGTCAAAAAATGCCTATCCTAAAAATGTCAATAATGAGTTTCTACTTTAAGTCTACGAAATATCCGTCTCTGTTTCCTCACCTATTCCACCATCAATCAGTGAACACTTTTACCAGTTTCAATAACTTGAAACATGCTGGAAAAATGCCTTCTTTCTCATAAGCTATTTGTTATCTTTATTCGTTCCACATGTATATGCAAAGGTACTCGTAAATAATAAAGGCTGACATTTCTAAATTGCAATAGCTCCCCATATTACCCCAAAAATGCAGATCCAGCATTTTGGGATATTAACCACCTACGCAGAAGATTGCCCCTTTCTTGTAGAATGCAAGCTGTTTCTTATTTTAGAATCGAAAGAAAATATAAAGAATTTTCTTAAAAAAGACAAGACTCGGAATTTGCGTTTGGGTTTGATTTTGGGTTTTTGCTCCCCTACGCAATGTATTATCTACTGATATTTTTAATTTTCTAGATGCAAGACAAAACCTTTTTCATTTCTGGGTTGACGAGAGGGATACGTTTATTAATGATTCTACGATTTGATTCATAGTAATTGGAATGCAATTATGTTAGATTCCTTATTTGAATTGATTTCTTGTATTTTGTTCGAGATAGGGACACTTTAAATCACGAAAATTGACCAGAATTTCTATTTTCTTTATTGTTTCAAAATATATTCCAGCTCCTTAGCTTTCAAATATATCAAGAATTTGTAAATATTCGGAATAGTTTTCTAGTAACAAGGGTTTTTCGTTAGATACTGTCACCAAGTACAAACATGTTTCCAAAACTTGAAACTCAATTTCTGAAGAACTGTGCTTTTGCAATATGATGCTTTGTTCAAACGGTATAACTCAACAATGAATATTGATTTGCTATAATTATTTTTGTATCATTACAATCTATGTAATATTATAATGGCTGTCTTGACTTTCAGAGTTAAGAAATGAATTTTTAGTTGGTATTTAAATGCTAAAATTCCTGAAAAAATCTTGATTTTTTATTGAAAAAATTTAAAAAATCTATTCCCTCTAGCAACTTGATTGAGGGTCGAAACATAAAGAGTAATATTCGGAATTATTTCTAACAGGAATTGTCTTTCTGAACACATTAGGACCACTGTTCAAAAAACATGCTAATTAGCTAATTATATCTAAAGTAGATAATTAATGATTAGTTCAATCTGATTTTTTTACATTGAAATGATTTTAAATAAACCAAAGTCCTATTGTACAAAAACTGGATTTTTAAAGTCGAAACTTAAAAATATTATTCTAGTGTATAAGTACACCCAGAACGCTTTTCAATGGTGATGTTGCTGTTAATTTCCTTTGATACTAAATTATTTTAGTGGAACAATTATAGCCAGACTGCATGGAGCAAATATATCCGACACATGTATATTGAACATGTTTTCAGTCAGATAAAAGGGATCTGAAATGACTATAATATGAACAATTCTGTGTAAGCAACGTGCTGACTAGTATTCGAAAACAAACCATCATCTTCGTCATGAAATAGTATGTCCCCAAAACACTATGCGTCATCTATGAGAGGGAATTTCAGTAGTATCAAACAAACCTGAAGGAAGACTGGAATTTTACTTCCTGTTTCCCATGTACACTCTCGCATATTGCTCACCAGGGTTACTTTAAATATAGTTTATTATCGTTTTGCGACGTTTGGCATTTAATTTAATTGGCGTTGACCAATTTACTATCATATCGTCGGTTTACAAGAGTCGAAAATTTCAAATTTTGAGTTTTTAAGCTTTTCTAAATTACAAGTGGTGATCTTTAGATTGGTGAATTCTATTTAGTCAGTTTATTGCATAAAGGTTAGATTTCTTCTAAAGAAACACTTAGCGAGTAGAACTTTTCCCCTTCGTTTTCTCAGAACTATGTATCTTGACTTAGTATGTTTCACTTGTAAGCAGGTTTTTCATTTGGATCTCATTCTTTGGAACTTACGTTGACGACGTGCTGAAATCGTATAAGAAAAGCAAGCCAAGGGACGTCACATCCGGAATAGGGACAAATGTACTACAGCCACCTTTTACATTACATCTTGAAACATGTGACAGGCGATGTCTTCCATAAACCAATAAAGAAAAACCAGTACATCAACAGAACATTAGAAAAACAGTAAGAATAAAAGATAAATCATAAATTTTCTTTAAAATATTTCGAAAAATGTTCTCTCCGGTGCAGTCGAACTAGATTTGTTCCAGTCTCCTTGAAAAATTTGAGCTTTGAACACTTTTGACTGTCAGATGGTTGATTATTTTGGGTTTTATGGCGCAAGGTCCAAAGACGGACAGCATTAGTCAAGCACAGGATAATGCAAAACAGTAAAAATAAGTAAGAGAGAGGTTAAAAATAATCTAATCAACAATAAAAAGTATATTTAAAATTGTATATTAACTGTATAGATGATATCATATGGTTTTGGTGATATAAAAAGTGCAGGATAAAAAATGTAATGAGCATTATAAGGATATATTAAAATTAAAATTTTGATGAAAGGAATGGAAACAAAACATATTCAGTAAAAATTAAATAGTAAAAATATATGTAATAAAAATATTATACATAGTTTGAAAATTTAATGGAGTATAGGAATACAAAATGGTTTTGATGGAGATTTTCACCGTTCAAATCCTTTAAGTTCAAAGTAGTGAATTAACTGTCAGATACTAGACTTCGATAAATAATAACTTGAAAGATAAATTAAAAAATTATCAATGCTCAAATTTATTGAAAAATGTCATCAAACAATGTATGAAAAGACGATGACAGTAACAGCACAGCGCATGCGCCTTTTGGCAGTTTACCTGATACTTTTTATAGCCACGTAAGACCCAAATCAACCAAAAAACTTATTTTAGGAATTATGGCTACCAGGTTATGTTTATATCTTCAAGCAAGATGTTGGAAACAAAAAGGACCAAACTATGCAATTTTTATGCACCAACTAAAAAGTAAACACTGCATATTATATCAACAAATATGAACTCTGAATTATTAATGAAAGAAAATCAATATTTAAAAATAATATCCTTTTCATCGTGCTTTCACTGACTTGCAAATTTTTAGATTTTAATGCTCCATGCATAGGGTATCAATTTATCGGTCTGATAAATGTGCTTATACATCTATACTCGCGTTTGATAATTTTTAGCGCTTAGGTAAAAACACGTTTGTGAATTGCTTATTTTAAGCCCCGTCATTTAGGAAAACAAATAAGACTGACCGTCGAAGCGTAGCTAATACAATCCCTTTTAGTCAGAAATTAAATTAACGAAAATCACAGTTAAATCTTGAGAAAGTAATTTTAGGGTTAATAATCTATCACAAACACGTCTTCCATTCCTGCAGTTACAGAATTGTAATTAATGCTCCCCAAATATTGAGCTATCTCCATCAATGCTCTCAAATATTGAAAAATCAGTCTTTTCAGAAATACGTTTACGAAACTGTCTTATTTATTAAGATGTGATTAATCTAGAAATTATACTGTATATAATCGTAAAACGCCTGAACATTTACAATAACTTGTTTAACAGAATTTTAAATTAATTACTTCACATCTTGGTACATAAGCCTGGTATATTGACTCCGCTTTGACGATGTCTTTTATAAACCAGAAAAGCAATATACATAAAATGAACATTAAAAAAGTATTAAGAATAGAAGATGAATCACATTTTCTTTAAGGGTGAGAATTCTAAAAATGTTCTCTCTGGATGCAGTGGAACAAGATATGCTCCAAAGTTCATCCTCATCAAGGCAAATAAGGCATTTTGTGGAGTCATCCATGTGAAAGTGATTCAAGTAGGCCTGTGTTAAAATGTGGCCTATTCTGTCTTTAGCAGAAAAGCTATTTTAAATTAACGAAATTTTTAGTCTATTCACGTTTCATTCTGATAAAGAACAATTTTAGCAATTTGACATACTTCAGAAACATTAAAATTTTCTTCGTATTTGAGCTTCTGAAGTGTTTAACTGTATGAAGAAAGAACTCTTTAACGAACTATTCACATAAGTAATTTGTTCGGAGCTTCATTTTTAAGAAACCTCGCCAATCTTATGTTTGACGAGGAACTGGAAAAAATTAATTTTGAAAATGCTATTAAGGTGAAATACTAGAGCTTAGAAACATTTTCAAAACCTTTCTAAAGGGAAATATGAATCAATTTACATTTTTTTTAATTGTTCGTTGTGTATATATACTGCCTTCCAAAAGTTACTCATTGATTGAGTCAAAATTTCACATGAAACTAGGCAATTTGGTTATAGATTCATGAATAAAAAATAATAGTAAACAATATATATTTAGGTATATTTTAATGATTTATTATATGTACAACACATTTCGTACATTAACAAAATTTTGTAAGCTGTATAAACAAACGAAACGTATCTTAATATGAGATGTGACCACCCCTGACTTTCATACAAGCTCCACATACACATTTCTGACTCTTTGGGAGCAATTGGAAGGGGTACACGGGCAGTGACAGCACGTTCAAGTTCATCCCAAAGATTTTCGATGGAGTTGAGGTCGGATGAATATGGTGGTCACTCCATGCAGGCAATGCTTTCACTCTCAAGGTACTCATCCACCAAGTTTGCCCTATGTGGATGTGCATTATCTTCCATAAGATCAACTGCTGCAGCGTAGTCTCACAATGGAGTCCAGGACTTGATCCCGATACTTTTCAACATTCATAGTACGTCCACGTGCTTCCACATACGTTAGTACTACGTGGCATAGCGGTCGACGTGGATAAAAAACACGACGTTACATAATAAACACGTGGGTAGCTGTTTAGAACTTAATCTAATTGGCACTAAGCAATTAACAATCATAAACGAATTCGGAATCCATTCTGGAATTTATATTGGTGAATCGTTTTCCAAAAACAAGCCAGTTGACGTTACTTTCAGAATACAGTACACGAAGTACGTTCTACCACAAAAACCCTACCGCCACCTACATTTAGCTAAACAGAAAAGTCTCTCATAATTGAACTTAAGTTTAGTTTAATTTTAGAGAAGTGAAAACAGAAAGTTTGTTGAATTATAAAAAATTATCCATTAATCGAAGAATCGCGTAAAATTAAATATGTTCATTCTATTACAATCCTAAAGTGTACAGATGAAAAACGTACCAAAACAAGAAAATAACCATTCTCCGAAAAAGTTAATTAGTATAAATCGATTTTTTCTGAACATTTTCCAACTGGCCCATTTCTCTTAAAACATCACTATTTCCACAAAATTCCTATCTTAATGCATTTTGCATGCCATGATGGTATTTTTCTTCGATTTCATCTAATGTTTTCTTATACTTCAATTTCGTTATTGAAGTCCACCTACAAAGTCACTTCCAATACCCATACCAAAAAATTATTAAAACCCACATAGATAAAAAATATTTCATTTCCAAGAAACATTTTTATTAAGAATATTTCTGCTCCCTAGATTTCAAGAAATAAAAGGACAACTCAATTTAAATACGAAGGGTAGATATTATTTTAGCGAAACAGAAACAGGAGCACGAAATACAAGTCTAATTAAATAACAAAAAGATACATTTCAAGAAAGATAGTATTTGAATGAAAACACGAAGTGCTGCTATTTTGTTTTTAGCAAAAAACGAAACTGTATGTGTGCGGAAAAAACATGTCGAATTCTTTTACCAAAACCATATTTATTTCTAATCAATCCTCTATATTTAAAAAAGTTTAAGAATTAGTTTTTCTTCCTTTTTTGCGATGAAAAAATTTGAATCGTGACTGTATGAATGAAATGTTGGCATGTACGTGTCGTTTCTGAATCATAAGTGAATAAAGTATTCAATACAAAAAAATTCTTTAAAATGTGGGCAGACACAAATACCTTTGAACTCTTATTAATGAAACATCAAGCATTTTTTCATAAAGCATTTTAAAATTATAATTTTAAAACAGGTAGGCAGATTGGTAGTTAATAAACCATCCAAGCGGTTACGACGAGATATCTCGTCCATCAAGATCTGACTAATTTTGCTAATGACTAGATATCTCGTCATCAAGATATTGCTACTTTTTATGATACCAAGATCAAGATCTGGTCCTTTTTCTCTTAATGACAAGATATCTCTATCATAAAGATCTGGTCAGTTCTGTTACTGCGACGAGATACTCCAGGAGGGTTAACTGGAGCAACACAACGGGCCATTGGCGACAGTCCGAGATCAACCTCGAAGAGAAAGATCCGAGGACAACACCTCGTAATTTTGAACCATGGTCAAATGACCAGGTCAACACCTGAGCTGGCACCCCACTCTCCGAAATTCCACACCACACCAACGTGGGAATATTTTGGGCCACGATGGATTTAACGGGCACCAGTCCACACGTACACGATAGTCTAGTTGCGTCGAGTTTCAAACTCGCAACCCTGCGGTTGCTAATCCGTTGCTCTTTCAACTGGGCTACCATGGTCCTGTGATAACATACGCTGCTTCTATTCCTATCATGCCTTCACTCTTCATTTCCACTCGTCCTTCGCTTGACACGAAACCTCAAACAGGGCTGCTAAAGGCATCACAATGCAGTCCATGATCGCAGTCATCCATTGCATGGTCACAGACAGAAATACACTTATGATCTAAATGCAGCTATCACACTGTCTCACGTAATTGGCATTCCATCAACTAGTGGTAGCATCTATCAAATTCAGAAACTACTAAATTCTGGAAGGGGATAATTGTAGAGAGCTTACCCCATCACTACAAAAATTAACTTGCAATATAATCTCTATATATAAAGCAGAGTTGGCGTCTGTCTGTTCCCTAGACAAATCGACACCGTTCAACCAATCAACACCAAATTCGGCATACTTATTCTTTGGAACCCTGTGGGTAATGTAGGCTACATTTTAACCTCCGTTCTATTTGTCTTGGGTGTGTAGAGGGGCTAAAAACATAGGAATAACATTGAGTATTTTTACAATGGATTCACACTAAACTTTGTACACTCATTCTTTAGAATCTTGCGGTAAACATAGGCTTCATACCCCGTTCCTTACCCCGTTCGATTTGTCCTTGATTCCAGAGGGGCTAAAACAATTCGATATCCTCACCGGAATAACATTGAGTATTTTTACGATAGCTGTCAGACCAATTCATTCCACGTTTGGTACATTCATTCTTTAAAATCCTGCGGGAAACATAGGCTGTATAATAACCCGCGTTTTATTTTTCCGGGGTCTGTAGAGGGGGCTAAAAACAATTTGAAATCCCCATAGGAATAACATTGAGTATATTACGATGAATTACAAACAATGCAACCCGAGCAACACCGGGTAATTCAGCTAGTAGCATATATAGTAGTGTAAACTATCTCCATCATGAAGTACTTTTCGGTAGACAAGGTTGCACTCACTATCTTTTACAAGTTTCGCTAAACTGGTCACTAGCAGACGTGATTATGAACACGCGTTCTTTCAGAAACAAGCCTAGAGGTGCTTCTGACAAATACCAGATGGCACTCGCACTACCAGGGCACACGCTTCGGCGGATGGTCCACGATTAACAGCGGGATTACCAGTGCATTGCCGATCACTTCCAACAACTGTATACAGCCCTGTGGTAGCAGGCACTGTTCTTTTCACGTCTTGCTAAATTGATGACTGACGCACACTTTCAAAAACAAGCCTGAAGTTTATGGTCCACGTTATACAGTTGAATTGGTAATGATATGTATGCACTTCCAGCTGCTCTTCCAACAATTGTCTGAAGCCATATGATAACAGACACTTCTATGCCTACCATGGCTTCACTCTTTGTTTCCGATCATCCTTCTCTTTTTTAACACGGAGCCTCACACTGAACTGCTAAAAGTACCACAGTAAAGTCCATGGTAGTAATAATTCGTTTCAGGGTCACCCAGACGGAAGAACACCCAATATCTAAAAACAACTAGTGGTAGCATCTCTCAAATTCATTCACTGATAAATTCTGGAAGGGGAGTATTGTCGAGAGCTTAGCCCACCACTACAAAATTTTCTAAACCCCTTCAGAAAATCGAGTTCGTAACTCGATTCAACCAAAGACCGTCATGTACGTGGAGGCTTGTGCTCGTTAAATCTGTCGTGGCCGAATGTCGTCCCGTTGCCATGGTGAGGAAGTTTGGAGAATGGAGTGCCAGTTCATTTGTTGAGCTCGTCATCTAACTGGCTCAAAATTACGAGGTCCTGTTCTCGGATCTTTCCCCTCGGGATTGATCGAGGACGGTATGCCCCAAAAGCCCGATGTGTTGCTCCAGTGCGACGTAAATTCAACAACCTATCTACCCCCTAGCACATCCGGGTAGCCCCTCAGGACGTACACATCTAAGTGAATATGGTTAAACATGTTTCCTACTTCCCCTTAAAGTTTGTACAGGAAGATTTGAAACATCCTGTATAATTTGTTATGAAGATCGGAATAAAGGCCTAGTTTGTATTTGTCTTTTGGTAGCGATGTTATTACGATTTGTGAGACTCGCTGATTGATAAAATCTGTAGATGGACAGTTAAGAAAATTTTCCATCGGATTTTAACCCTCTAAATGTTTCAACGAGAACACAATTAGATCAATTTTTCTAATGATAGGATACCTCGTCCATAAAAATATTGCCAATTTTTATATGATGACGAAATCAAGATCTGGTCTGCTTTTTCTAATGACGAGATATCTTGTCTATGAACATCTTGTCAGTTTTGCTAATGATATGATACCTTGTTGTGATAACCGCCAAAAGAGTTAAGCAGCCAAAAGCGATGAGTGTTTTCAAATCCCTGAATTTAATTTGGGACGAGACGAGTATCATAAGCATAAAGATGGTACAACTTGGATATAAAATTTTTTGTGGCAACGCCTTTGGCGTGTTTTCTGGCACACTTTTTATGTCGCCAAGGAAGAGTTTCTTAGAAAAAGCACGGTTTATCTTTGCGGAAAATAATTAAGGGAAACAGAAATTTATTGAAAAAATTTACTTTATCTTCTCATGAAATTTTAGACAAATAAACAGCTAAATAAAAATAAAATTCAAATTTCCCGAGGTTGCTATAAAGCAGGCATAATCCAAGCGGCCAAAGCATTACTACAAAAAATATTTATATCGAAGCTGTATCCATAAACAGCGAAGACGTGACGGATTAGAATATTAGTCTTTCGAAGAAAGTTGATAAAAAAGAGCAAGAGCAGTTCTTACAAGGTAGAGCTTGCGGTATCCGCCGCGATTTGTGAAGATGTTGATATCAAAATGTTGATCATCAAGATGTTGACGTTAGTGTAGGGGTCGAACGTACTTCCTGTACGTATTACGTTTAAGGTGATCGGAAATAAAATTCTCGTCTTCCAGAAGTTTGTCTGTTTACACTGAAAATTCCTCATATGCAAGCCATAAACTTCTATTATATAAGAATTTATAAAATATAGAATCAAATTATTTTAAGGGATATTAATTAAATCGTACGCAATTTGAAGGTTTTAAGAATTGTTATAGCTCTTTTGAAATAAATATTGGAAATTTCAAAAATAGCATCTAACTTAAGTGTAAACGAATTTGACTAGATTTATGATATCCAAAAACAATTTTGAAAACTCTATTTTCTCACCATCCTTAGACGATGAATAGCAAACATTCTTCGTAGAAAACAACTTTCAAATAAACAAGACCTTATAATTATTTTAAATATTTCCAAAAATATTTTCTGTTTCGAAGCGTAGCAAATTTCGTACATAAATATTTATTTCATAACTGCCGAGATTTGTCTTATTATCTAAATCTAATTTAAAACATTCCCATGCGCTTGGGAAGCATATAGCAATAGGTAAATATGCTGGTTGTGAACGTGCATTTGTTTTAATAACACATGCATTCAAAAATTGTATGTACTTTGTCAAATTTGTTTTTAATTACTTGAGTGATTCCTGCTTTAGGAGTATTTTAATACATGAACCACGAAGTTCTTGTACCATTTCTTCAACACGCAGATGTCGATTCCCATGCCATTGTGTTTGTCTACAGACGGAATGGAATTAATTTACTTCAGGTTTGAGTTCATCGGATCGTGCATTTAACACAATTGGGTCTTTTTAATTTTCTGGTTTGTTTAAATCTTATAAACAGATATTTTCTTGAAGTATACGTTATTTTTGTACATCAGGAACATTGTTAATTCTTACTTTTTAATGTGGAAACTAAACAAAATGATCCATCTGTAATAAATCTGATTAAATCAAGGAATCATGATTTTAAACGTCATGGGAAATATTTCTATGCATTATCCTGGATATTAAGTACCTATGTTTCTGCTATTTTAGTCAAAATAAAAAGGATATTTGTTATGCAAGTATGATTGTTTTCTCATGTGTAATAATTGAAAGATGTAAACATGGAACATTAAGGTAACATTTTTATGGAAGTTTTAATTTGTAGATGTTAACTGGAGCTTTTACAATAATTCTTACCTTAAAAC
The DNA here is from genome assembly GCA_933210815.1 of Meta bourneti. Classification (NCBI taxonomy): domain Eukaryota; kingdom Metazoa; phylum Arthropoda; class Arachnida; order Araneae; family Tetragnathidae; genus Meta; species Meta bourneti. The sequence goes on along the minus strand of OW119927.1, from coordinate 72,019,343 downwards.
CTTGCTCAGTTTGTAATTAAGTTATGCGCACACTACGACATTCGTAACTTGAAATCGCAATTCGCTCTTTTATAACGTGTAATAGAGAAATTAGTCAAACGCAGACCTGAGGTTATCACTTCACCATTAAAACAGATGTTCATCTGTGATTAATGTAAATTGACTGTATTTTAGTATCTACCTCCAGGTTATCAAAGTTCCATTTTGTTCTCATAATACTTTACATCTATACTACTAGGGAACGTGCATCTTGAGATAATGCTTAGAATTATTTCGCATTTTGTGTAAAATTTAGTTACTTTAGTTGCTTAATTTTTTATAGTTATATTTCACCTTTTAACCCTCAAAGCGGTTTCGAGGAGATATCTCGTCCATCAAGATCTGACCATTTTTGCTAATGACGACTTATCTGGTCATCAAGACGTTGCCAAATTTTTCATTATGACAAGATTAAGACCTGGTCAGTTTTCGTCTTATGACGAGATATCAAGATCTGGTCAGTTTGGCTAAAGACGAATCACTTCGTCGACACAACCAGCAGAAGGGTTAACCATAGACGTGGAATATAAGTAGACTGAGCATTGCTATTGGGAGGAGCTTTAAAAAGTGTGACCAACATGTCGACTAGTAGTCACGTGACGACTCTGTGAAAAATGTGCTTGGTTGGCCGATCTGGTATCTTATAATTTTGTTTGGCGATATAACATCTTATGACAGGGTAGGTGTGTGAATGCGCATTTCCAGTTTGGCGACAAAAGTGGTGAAATAGCCAAATTCTACTATTATCAGATAATTAATCAATGGACCAATCAGATGATGAATCATTGAACGGGCGTCTTCTCACGTTCTTCGGACCAATCACATGAGGAATGTTCGGTTTCACTCAGCAGACGAAAGTAGTCTAAGGATCACGTTACTACTAGTTTTGGTCACATGATCCTAGGCACATAAAAAGGTTACCATTACTCACTCTTATTTTATATTTCCTCTTTGGAATTAACCGCTTTAAAAATCGAGACTCAATTGAATTCTAAATATTCAAATCAGCAACTCAGATGAAATTAACTAAACGTTATGCCTAACATTACTTTTCATTTTGAGTGAAATTTATTTAATTTAGTTGCCCCGCTCTTTCCCTGTATATATTTCACCTTTTAAACACAACGCCAAAAAACCAGGAAAACACCTTTTATACCAACATATTCTCATCTTTCGCTGTCATAAATTATAAAATACTACCACGCATCTCAAATTTTCTTGCTAAACATGTAATATTTAACAAACTCTGCTAAAGTGCTTACATAAAATATTCAATCGCTCCATGCTCAATCACAATAAAAAATACTTAAGAAAATCTTCTGTTCCAGCGAGAAATAATTCAGAACAAATTTTTTACGAGAGATAAATATCTATTTTATTCCTCCATTGTGAAATAAAATCACCCGAACCCATTTGTTTTTATTGGGGAATTATTGATTCCCTCAACTCCGAATCATAACTATCAATGTACTTTATGGTACGTCAAAGAAAGTATCCTCCTCTTCTGCATAGGACGTATAATACGCCTACAACTGTGCAAGAGATCTAGTCACCTGTAATAAAAGTGCCCCAAATTTTTACAGTAATAAAGTTTCATTAACCACATGGCAATATAGAAGATGGCCATTAAGATGTGTGATAACGAACCGCAGGTGGCCAGCGCAGTTGAGATTTTCTAACTGCTTTTAGTTGCTGTTATGATGGTCGTTTATTTTCAGATGGCTTTTGGCTGGAACTTAATATAGACTAGAGCCTTGTGCGGTATAATGGTCAGACTAGTCGACTGGGTACTTTTCATTTAGTTATTTTGTCAACTAGTGCGTTGAACTTTCATAATTTGGAGGCTAGCAAAAAAATTGTTTGTTGAAGCGAATATTATGAGTAAAATACCAGGAATGAAATACTAAACGATAGTTATTCTTAATTAAAAAAAGAACCATCAACTTACACTTCATTTCTGAAATTTGGTTAATATTATCAATTTTGGGATTTTGTGAAGCAAAAATAGCAAAAGTTAATGAAATTTATAAAATTACATCTGGAAACACATTATATAGCTCATAACAACGCATTAATTTAGGAAAAACTAAACAGGATTTAGTGTGAACGTTTAAGTCATGGTGAGAGTACAGTAGATGATGAGATAAAACGTCAAATGGAGATTTCCATAGTAAACAGAAATCATATAATATCAGATGCAAATCATTCTACAGTTGTGCTTCCTTCAAAATAAGTTTTAATCCTGCTGGTAGTATATCTTTGCATCAAAAACTGCCCCATAATGGCCAGCGTCTGGTGCAAAAACCTGTTCCAAATCGTCGCCAGTTCTGGGCAAGGGACAATTTGTTTTTCCTTCTTGAATTTTCATTCTACTTGGAGTAATAAGGCAGTTTTGTCTTGACAAGATATCTCGTCCTTGGCAAAATTGACCAGATCTTGAACAAGATATCTCGTCGAAACACTAAAAATCAATAACTTTAAGTTAACACAAAAAAGAAAATATATCAGAAACAAAATAGCTTTTCTACAATGTAATTCAAAAGTTTAAACACTGCCTAATGCATATTCAGTTCATTATGTAATAGCATTATCCCCATACACTTTTATGCACAGTAAATATTGAGTCAAAGGAAATTGCAAATTTCCATGATTTAACAGGCAAGAAAAAAATCTAAACAAATATTTATCACATGAGAGGTATCTGAAAATACTGTAGGATCATTTCTAAATGTACGCTTTGAGAATGAAAGATCTAAAACAAATCATAATGCAAATTCTGTCAGTTTATAATGATGAATTTCAAATCTCATTGATAGGAAAGTGACAATGACCTGCCGGTTTCATTTTAAGTTCAATGATTCAGCCTGGTTATCAAAACTGGGATTCTGTAAGACTTTGCCTTCCTCCTCAAAGGATAACAGTCAACGATATTTTCCCCAGGACTTGAATTCAGTCACGTAGATTAAATTAAATGCATGTTTTGCTAATCATTTGTGCATAAATACCCTTATTTAAATCATCATGCAGCATTGATATTTTGCTTTATCATTGGTTATAAGGTTTTTAGTTAAAAGTATTTCAGTACAAAATTGAAAATTGTACTCTTGTATCGAGAATGTCCTATTCCTACACATGATATGCCTCTCTTCCTAGAGCACTTATTTGATTTTAATAAAAGCATTTTTCAACTAATGATATTGTATACAGGTAATCCCCGTATAACACGGGAGTTATGTTCCAAAAAATTGCCGTGTTATGCGAATCCGTGTTATACGAAACAAAGAACTAGTACGAAAAGGGGGGTTAGGTTCCAAAAATTAAAAACATGCTATTATATTTTCATAATTAAGATAAATATCTTTATTAAAATTTTCTTAAGAAGTAATACATATTAATATGAATTAAACAATGTTTTCTTCGTCATCACTAAGCACTATTAACCGATGGTGTTTTCTTTTTGGAAAGATATCCTCATCCTCTGAGTGACAGAACACGAGATCAGTGATGCCATTTATTTTTTAAGTCTTTTATTTCTCAATTCTGTTTTCTCCCTCGCTCCTGGACGCTCATTAACTATGCTAAGAATCTTCCAGAAAGTTACGTCATGCCATGTCATGTGTGTCCGTCTAACAAATTACAGATGAGCTAGTTTAAAAACAGCTAATCAGGAAGTCCAGCTCCCTTGATTGACAAGACCATCTCCCCTGATTTGCGACCCCCTGAAAAACTGATAAAAAGCGCGGAGAGGAAGAATACGCTCTCTTTTTTTTCGCCTCAGTCCAACGACTTTTCACTTTTGTGAGAAAGAAACGCGTTAAGCGTTCTTGCCATTTTTTCTTTTTGATGACGAGCGGGGATGCCCGAGAGACGCCATGTCTCTTCTAAGCTAAGTTACTTTTTATTTAATTTATCTCGAGATAATATCCGCTCGAGATAATATTCTTAGGATATTCCCATGCTACACCGTTTAAATTAAACTTTCATAATGCCGTCCTTTTCGCATCGTTGTTCCAATCATTCCATAAAAGCACTGTGTTATACGGGGATGTTCCCAATTCTCAAACCGTGTTAGAGTGAATCCGTGCTATAAAAGCACCGTGTTATACGGGGATGTTCCCAATTCTCAAACCGTGTTAGAGTGAATCCGTGCTATAAAAGCACCGTGTTATACGGGGATGTTCCCAATTCTCGAATCGTGTTAGAGTGAATCCGTGCTATAGAAGTGCCGTGTTATACGGGGGTTACCTGTATGTGGATTTAGTTAGTTAATATAAATTTTTATAAAGAAAACTACTCGTACACATTAATCAGTTGTTGTGAACTTCCAAATTTTATCAAATGAAGAGAGATACGTAAACATCGCCAACGTACATCGTCATCGTTCCATGATACAAAAATAAATGAGTAGTGTACTCTTATATTTTAACTGTTACGAAGTATTGCCTTTCCATTTTTCCATCCCAACGGGCACCAGCCCTCACAGTATTTGGTTGGATCGAGTTTTGAACTCGCAACCCTCCGGTTGATAATTCGCTACTCTTCAAACCAGGTACCGCGCTGATCAGGAAGGGTGCCTACAAGAGTAGGGGAAATAATACAAGCGACCTAAAGTTCGTCTACTGCCCTTTTCGGAGATCCATTGGCACCGTGAGAACATGCCACGTCGCCATATCATATACGATGATATCGAAGTTTAGTTTCCACCTGTAGAAAACGAGTTCCGTTTGCCCTTGCCGGGGTACACTGCGAAAACTCTTTTAGGCCTTTCCCGATATCCGAAGTGACTTTAATTAGTAGGAGCGGAGAGAGTGTGCCTTCAATTAAGACGTAGTCCGGAATCCCCTTTAAATCTTAGGTCATGGTTAAATCATCCCTCGTGTAGCAAAAAATAGCCGATGAATGAGAAACCAAACCACTCGGGGCACCTATAATTTTACTAGCCGTGCTAACCCGATTGGAAGTGTAAAGGATTAGCAACTGGAGGGTCGCGAGTTCGAAACTTGATCCAATCAAAGACTGTTGTGTACGCGGGTGCTGGAGCAGGTTGAATCTGTCGTGGCCTCAAATGTTCTCACGTTGGAGTGGCGTGGAAGTTTGGAGAGTTGGATACCAGTTCAGTTGTGACCTCGTCATCTGACCGTGGTTCAAAATTGCTTGGTGTTGTTCTCCCATCTTTCCGTGAGTTAGCAATATGTAACAAAAATTAAATTAAAAACGTTTTAATTAAAAGTTTTTCCAAAACAAATGGTGCCCTTACTTACAAAAAAAAACCACCCTGTAGAATGGGTTTTGTTTCACCATAAAGGTAGTAATATTTAAAACTACTTTACAAAGAAATCTAAAATATTAATGTACAAAGAAAATTCAAAGTTCTAATTTCGTTTAGTTTGTTGGTCGATTGTCATTATCTGCTACACGAGTGTTAATTATACTCTGAAGCATTCTCATTGTTGTCATTGACAATTTCATTTTCACAATTTTCCCGCTTCACTAACACACTTTTTCATTTATGGTCTTTACAATTTCACAAGTGAATTTAAGATTACATGTAATCAATCTAAAATATTATAGTCAGACCATTAAAACGTTTATCTTAAAGTTTGTACGGGGGATATGTCAACCACATCAATAGTCGAATCTTCATAACAGTTTATAATACTCTTAGCACACAACGAAGTTAATTATGAAGAAGTTATAGTGTAGCGAGTTTTAATTTCTTTTCTCAAAACTCAAGTACCATTTAGAAATATTGAAAACAGTTGGAAATAATTTATTAGAATCCAATATGTTTTACTCGAAGTGAAATTCTGTTTCTCAGAGTAATCCATAATAACAAATAGTCTTGAAGGTATTTGCGGAAGGTATTTGGAAGGCTTAAAACAAATAGTCTTGAAGGTATTTGCATAATTTAAAATCTTAGGTTTCTAGTGCTCTTGTGAAAATACAGATAAATCAATCCAAAAAAAAGCATGAATGTAGTTACAACTTTTTCATTTGCTCACAATTTAAATGTTACATAACTTGTGTTTGAATACGATGTGAACAAAAAAAGTGTTACCAGATTTTTTATCGTTATCATGGGAGAAACAATTCAAAAGAAATTAAACTGCTCTTCTAATCGGTTTTGTGAAGAAATGCGTCCAGAAAAAAATGCATTTTCTTCTAATTTCCGCTAAAAACGACGAAACTAAGTTCTTTTGAAAATGTATTTGATTTGAACATATTTTCATTAATAAATATTTTTTTATCTCTTTTAATAGTAATTTCAAATGAAGAAAAAAATATTAATGTATTCCTATCGAATTTCAAACTTTTTGTCGAGTAACTTGATAATAAAACGTTCTTTCTTAAGATTTATACCAATTGGCTATGGCGGTTTAATCATTCGTATTGAAAAGAGAAGAATAAAAAATTCAAAATTCATAATCTGTATAAAAGGCATTTTAAAAAGAGTAAATTGGTCATAAAACAAATACTCGTTTTTATGAGAACAGTTCTTAAACATGAATAGGCACGTAGAAAACTAATTCAAAAAGAAAGTGGAATATTAATAAGCTGTTCAAATAAGAAGTCCTACTATCAATATTTTTTATCTCATTAAGTGAATAAATTCCTAAAGTATCTAAAAAAATTAACTTTCTGTGTTTATTGTACGTATTATTTTGTGTGTGCGTGAAATGTTCTTTTTGAATCTCTATTATCTTTAAAAACCAAAAGCTTAGTATTTAAACGTCATGCATTTATTCATGGCTTTTTGATTGGACAAAGATGTTACCATATAAGCATGAATTGATAGAGTATGGAAAAAGGAAATTTTAAATTGAATCAAGTTGAAAGGGTTAGACCAAGTAAAATACTTTATTGGAGTTATCTTTAGTATAAGCAGTTTCATGTCACCCTTTGCCCAAGTTTGTATAAAAATTGAACAAAATTGCTAAATCCTATTTAAATTTCAACCTGGAACATTAAAAATAAATCTCAAATTAACCAATTTCATGAATTCTAAAGTGTTTTTATATTTTTCAGACTGCTAAAATATTTGCATATTTTGCAGAACAATAAGAGAGGCAAAATAATAGTTGGCAATTTATTGCAAATAAGACTTGTCCTGTTGGATGTTTTGTAGTTGGCCATATCAACTTATATAAAGATAAATCCTACAAATATCTATAAAAACTAAAGCCAAGAATGTTACTTTTAACCCTTTCAGGCGGGCATTGAATATACACTACCTGACATTGAAAATGCAACATCCAGAAGGAGTGCGCAGAACTGGATGAAATTTTCAGGGTAGACGCAGCTCACCAAGATATGTAAATGATGCAAACTGCGCAGCTGTCCCGCGCACGGCGAGTGAAAAACCAGGGAAGGAACCTGCAAAAGTGGTCAGTTTTGCGCCGCTCTGTTTGCCAGGTAAATCAAGTTGCAATTTGTTTTTGTGTCCCAGAGGAAACGTCTAGTAGCGGAGAATGCCAGGACGCCGCCAATCAAGACAGTTCCAGCAAACAGACGACTTCACGAGGGGTATGGTGATAGGCCTCAGAAGGCAGGTTGGTCCATACGTCAAATCTCAGCAGATACCCACCTACACGCGTCCACGGTGCACCGGTTGTGGCACAGATGGTTGGACCAAGGGAATGTGGCACGTTTGAGGGGTTCCGGTGCAGCCAGAGTGACGTCAGAACGCGTGAACCGACGCATCTGCCGGCAAGCATCGGCGGCCCCGCAAGCCACGTCTGTCGCCCTTTTGCAGCATGTGCAGGACACCCTTGATGCTCCCATATCGTCCAGGACCATTAGCCGCCGATTGATCGCTGGCGGCCTGCACTCATGGCGCCATTGACCCAACAGCACAGACGTCTCCGTTTGAAATGGTGTCGGGATAGAGCCACGTGGACGACGGAATGGCACAGGGTGGTGTTCTCAGACGAGTCACGCTTCTGTTTTAGCAATGACAGTCGCCGTGTACGAGTCTGGCACCGACGTGGTGACAGGGCCAATACGGACGCATCTGTGGAACGCCATACCGCGAGACAACGAGGTATAATGGTTTGGGGCGCCATCGCCTACGATAGGAGGTCACCTCTGGTCCGAATTCAGGGCACTATGACGGCCCAACGATACGTGGATGACGTGCTGCAGCCGGTGACACTACCTTTCCTTCAGGGGGTGCCCAATGCCATTTTCCAGCAGGATAACGCCCGTCCGCACACGGCACGCATCAGCCAACATGCCCTGCAAGGTACCCAGGTACTTCCCTGGTCAGCTGTCTCCCCTGATCTCTCACTTATCGAACATTTATGGGACGTCATTGGACGTCGCTTGCATGCGTTGCCACCGGCACGTTCAGAAGACGAACTCTGGCAAATGGTTGACAGGGAATGGGCAGCCATCCCTCAGGACACCATCCGCACGCTCATTGCGTCTGTACCTAGACGTGTTGCTGCCTGTATCGCCGCTCGCGATGGTCCTACAACCTACTGATCAGACGTTCTTGCTGCTCAGTGGCAAGGTGTATAATGTTGCAATAAAGATCACTTATTGCTCGTTGCTGTCTCTCTCTGTTTGCCAAATTTCATCACTTTCTGCCAACTCCTTCTTGGTGTTGCATTTTCAATGTCAGGTAGTGTATTTGTCAACTAGGTGAAACACCGACTAAAAATTCTATTCGATAAGCCGTTGAATGTAGTTGAACAAATTGGACTTCAGGTGGTGGTACTATAGAGCTCCTGTCTCGCCACTATACTAGGATTTTTAAGGTACTAAACCGCTCCTAGGAATTTTTAGAGACCGTGGTAGCCCAGTAAGAAGAGTAAAGGATTAGCAACTGGAGGGTCGCAAGTTTGAAACTCGGTCCAATCAAAGACTGTTGAGTACACGGGGACTGGTTCATGATAAATCTGTCGTGGCCTTAAATGTCCTCATGTTGGCGTGGTGTGGAAGTTTGGAGAGTGGAGTGTCAGCTCAGGTACTGACCTCGTCATCTGACCGTAGTTCAAATTTGCTTGGTGTTGTCCTCCGATCTTTCCTTTCGGGATTGATCTCGGAGGGTCGCCAATAACCCGTTGTGTTTCTCCATTTCGACGTAAGCTCAACTATCTACCTAGCCTTCAAGTAAGCTTATTCCAAAGGTTTGGATACATCTTTTTTCTATGCATATCAAGCCGCCACGTATTAGTAGTTCAATGTAACGAGAGATATCCATGTGGAAAGAGCTGCTCAAAGATTATATCGATAACACTTCCCCAATAGGCAAGTACCAAATCGTGAAACATTTGAGCATTTGCACCACCAAGGGTGTGGAACAGGACTATTTCATGTTAACATACATGATGCCGTTCGTTGGAATAGAAGTAAAATATAAGTTGGAATGGAAGTAGGATACTTTCTATACGAGGTTATAAGAGCCTATTGGAGAATTTCTGACAGTTAAATTCTTGAGCAGCTCTTCCGTTTCCATAGGCTGTTCCATACGTTAGAAACATGCCTGAATTCATTTAATGATCCATCATGTGCGAAATCTGCGATGCGAATGACGTACGTAGTTAAAATAAAAGAATGATTTACAAACGTGTCAAACAGCAGCCTTTAGCACCAGCGTGATCGCCATCTGGCCGTAATTCAAAATTACAAGGTTGTCCTCTGATCTTTCCTTTCGAGATTGATCCCGGACCGTCGCCAGTTGAACGTTGTGTAGTTTAAGCGCGACGTTAATTCAACTACATACCGACCGACCTAGCACCCATGCGCAACAGTTGCGAATAGACATTATTTTACAAATATATATTTATTTTCATGCTCCCTACCATCCTGTGAAGTTTATCCAGGGAATTTCGAATCACACTGCATTGCAGTTTATGCTGCTATATAATTGTACTCAGTCTATTCCATGATCTGTACTTCTCAATTTTTCTTGATGCCACGTACTTGGATTAATCTGTTTGATAGTCCATATAAAGAAAATAAAGGACTGAATGAAACAAATACCAGACACCTACGTCATTCTCCATCAGGCTTCCAAAAACTTATGTACTCTATCACTAAAATTACTAAGTGCAGTGCGCGTGTCAATCGGCACACCTCTACATTACATCACAGTCTGCCCCCTTACAGCATCATGGCATATGAGGACACCTACCAACCACCCTAAAATCGTATGGCTCAGGAACATTACAAATAACAAGGGATCGAGTGTAAAAATTATTAACATGGTAAGATTCATTGAGAATCATCAGGTATTAATTATCCCAAGAGACTAAAAAACCTACTTTTTTAATTGCTTGTTTTATATATAGTGTAGCCTAGTATGATGATATAGATGTAATTCTGTATTGATGAAATAATGTATAGAAGTAATGTGCTATAACATTCTGGATAGACGTGCCACCGCGGTGGTATGCTCTCTTCATCCCAACCACACTTATTTAAACTGATACAGTGTCTCACGACACTTGCCACGGGGGTGTGTTTGTGTTAGTCGAAGTGTTGCGACTTCATGGATTGTTTACTATTACATAAAATACAGTCAGGAGTGTCAACAATATTACAATAAAAGAAGCATGCATGCAGACAGTTAATGCCGAGTCAGGAACTGAAACCTTCTTTGGAGAGTTCTGGAGTGACGTCATTGGAGGAAAGAAGGCATTCCCGAGATTTATCCTCGGCAGCATTGAAAAGTCTTTTTTAGGCCGTGTTTGAACAACTCATCTGAAGTTTCAAAGGGCCACGGCAGCCTGGTTCGAAGAGTAACGGATTAGAAACCGGAGGATCGAGAGTTCGAAACTCGATCCAACCAAAGACCGTCGTGTTTGTGGAGGCTGGTGCATGTTATGTCTGTCTTTGCCACAACGTTGTTTAATCTGTGGTCATCACGTTGGCGTGGAAGTTTGGAGAGTGTGGCGCCGGCTCACTGAAGTTGCCCTTGCAACCACGCTCTGCTACATCGGTGTCTGGTAGACCTGATTATGAATACGCGTGCTTTCAAACAATCCAGCCGTTGATCTTGACAAATTCCAAATAACGCTCGACGCAATTGATACTCACTTTTATGGGTAGTCCACTATGTACGCTTGAATTGGCAATGCGATGTAAATCTCTTCCTATTGTCTGAAGCCCAATGACAACAGACACATCTACTGCTACTTTTATGCCTTCAATTCTTCGTTATGACCCTTCCTCATTTTACAACAGTCGACCTGTACTCGCAATTGGCTTCTAAAAGCAACCCAAGCTCAGTCATTTCCTCGACCATCCATTTCAATCTAGCAAGTACCTCGTGCTCTTATTACAGCTCTCACAACTGCCGATCAGGGATGCGGTAGCCAGGTCTGAAGAGTAACGGATTAGCAACCTGAGAGTTGCGAGTTCGAAACTAGATCCAGCCGATGACCATCGAGTACGGGGGAACTGGTGAACGGTAAACTTGTCATGGTCTCAAATGTCCTCACGTTGGCATGATGTGTAAGCTCAGAGAGAGGGGTGCCAGCTCAGGCTCGTCATCTGACCGTGGTTCAATATTACGAGGTGTTATTTCCCTTCGCGATATATCCTGACTGTCACCAATAGCCGTTGTGTTGCTCCAGTGCGATGTTAATTCAACTACCTACCAGTTTTCGAAGCGCGAAAAGACGGAGGGTTTAATGGAGAGAGACAGGCAGTTTTTAAATAATAATCAATGAAACAAATCGGTTTAAATATCTAAATAAAATGGATAAAGATGGAAATAAAATAATCAGAGATCCTAAAAACAGAATTATTCTGCAATGGCTCGCTATATATCAACATCAAAATCTAATTCCACTTTTTGTGGAACTTAGTTCTTTCCTGAGTTTAGATTTGCGCACGTCAAGGAGATCGCTATCATTCTTCTTAAAATACCACCTCGTATTTCAAAGACTAAAAGACACGCGTGGCACTACATTCAAGAATTGACAAAATTTACAACCAAGCGTTAGAATATAAACAACCTCATTTCCATATTTATATCCCCTCTCGACGTCCGGAGAAAAAATTTCCCTTCCTATTTTGTGGCATCTGTGGGAAGATACAGGCTTGGTGGATTTACATGACAAAACATCCGTTTAGTTTGCGATGGGGCATTTTACTAACCCATGTTGTCTTATGTAACTTATTACTGCATAGTATCACAAGTTTACTGTTCCTATGTAACTTTAGAGAAGCAATTGTATGAGCCCCACTCCTTTTTTCAGATTCTTCCACATTCATTCATTTTTCGTTTTATTTATATTTGGTGTTTAAAGTACATTATTTTCTTTGCTTAGTAACCTGTGGTGCCGCGGCAAACCGTTGATAGGCATGCGGATTAGCAACCTGAGGGTTGCGAGTTCGAAACTTAATCCAACCAGAGGCAGTCGAGTGTGTGGGGACTGGTGTACATTAAATTTGTTGTGGTCTCAAATGTATATATGGTTTTACGAATGCGTATCCTCAAGGAATACCTGGTCTGCACCACAGATAAAGGCAGTTAGGAGGGCCGTACCAGGTCGACGGGCTGGGAAAACCTTTTCGTAGGGCAATATTTCCTCCGCGGGTCGAGTCAACCTAACAGGAGTGGCGTATAAGGTTGGCCGGTTGATCTATCCAGAGGAAGGTATCTTGTCTGTGCGAGCCGGATAAAAGTATTTGAAGGGCTGTAACTGGCCTGTGGTATTGGGTAAACCTGACCGGAAGGCCTTATTAGAACTACAGGCTAGTTAAACCTTTCCGGAGGGCTGTATCTGATCTTCGATCCAGGTGAAAATGGTTGGGAGGGTCCTCGATCTGCGATCATATGGTTCATATTCCTTGAGGATCCGGATTCATATGGTTGGATCTGCGATCCAGGTAAAAATAGGGCAGTTATGTCTCAACGAGATATCTCGTTGAGACGTAACTGCCCTATTACTCCAAAGGGAATGAATGTCCAAGTAGGAAAAACAAATTGCCTCTTGCCCAAAACTGGTGATAAGTTGTAACAGGTTTTTGCACTACAGAAGCTGAAACACTACTGGGCACTTTTGGACGCGAAGATAAACAATCAGGAGGGTTAAACGTGACGAAAACGACAGCTATTTCTCAAACAGCTAATAATAGAGAAAGTATCAAACCAAGCATATTATACACTAGCAGAATTACCCGACCTAACTCGGGTTGAATTACTTAACTCTTGATTGAAAAAGTGACATGAATAATCAATTTTTTCCTTCGTATAAAATACCAACATCATTGAAGCGTCAGGAAAAGAAATTCTTAAACCTTTTCGATATTTTTATAATTTCTATGAAGAAAAGGTAATCGATTACTATTTTTCAATCAAACGTAAGTCAATTTGACAGCGCTTTTTTCTTAAAGAAAATCAAAGCTATGAACAAACTTTTAACCGATATCATAAATTGTAATTGTTGGATTACGCGTTGAAGCTACTCAACATAGCTCCAACTCGTAAAGTAAGCAGCATTGATCGTCTGTCACAACCACAAAAATTTTTGATGTTTCAAAAGTTCTGTTTCGGATTTTATAACGTTAATATTTTTCAATATGGAAAAAATTTCTTTTAAAATTTGCTTACACGCGCATTTTCAAATCAAATCCTTTGTGTGGTTGTTGCGTGTGATGAATAGGAATTGCAAGTTATTAAAAATTAATATGTATTAAATTTAAACCCCACAGGAATAAGAACGAAACAAAACTAAAGTTGATGGTAAAAACAGCAATTATAAAGATATATATTCATGATTATTTTCTATCTCGTGATCTCGCATAGTTGCTGCAACTTACAATTGTAACAAGTTGGGTGAGTGGGGTTCCGTGGAGTAAGCATCTCGGGGTTAAAATTAACACAATTTATTGACAAATGTACAAATTAAGAGAAAACATTTTGTAAGACAAGGACCACAGCGCAGTTGCGTCCCAGGAGGGAACCGACAGAACTCTTCTTTTTATAAGGAAAAAGAAGATTATCAGTTCGATGCGCAGTTGGCATCGTGCCAAGAAAGGGTTAAGAGTTCGCTTTCAACGCGCTAATAGTTCGATTTGCTGCACAACTAAAAATAGAAAAGAATTTTAAAGTGGAAAATTAAATTCAAGCTGAAAAGATCAGACAATATCACTGCACGGGGTTAACGAATACGAGTTTACATTTCGTTAAATGCTCTATACTTTAAAACACTTTTTTATATTCAGAGATTTAGTTTTGAATGGAAACCACGTACCTGTTCAAAATGTAAATGATGGTGTTACTTCCTATTGAGTGCAGCTTTCAATGAAACCGAGTATTTTAAACAGAAAAGAAATTAATTTAACAAGTTGTAATGAGTTTAATTGTTATATAACGGAAACCTATGCCAAAACTTAAAAATATTTTGAATAAATCCGATAAACTACCAGTCTTGGAGAAAAAGTTTTGTTCTAAGTGTTTTACTTTTATGTAAAGAGAAATTCTACGACCAAGGACTTTTGCGGAAAGTTAATCGAAATGTTCACATGCCGTCCAGAAAATGAATACATGTCTTAAAAAATTGGAAATAAAATAACTAATTTCTACCTTCCTCTAATGCAAAATTGAATGTTTCATTACCTTTATATCATCTGTCCCAATATTCCGAAATTATTTACATTTTGAAAAGGAGAAATAAGTGTAGTATTAGAATTTGGATTCTGTAAAAATAACAATGTTTTGAAAAATAATTGCTTCTTCAACAGTACTGGTAAAATAATCCAAGTAATCGCAATGCAATATACATCCCAGATAGATTCTCCAAAGCCACCGAATTATGGTTGATTTAAGTATAGTTATATATTTTAGCATAAAACTTGCCTAAATATGAAAACAAAGAAAATTTAAATAATGTATAAACTGAAATATGTCACATAAAATATTTAATGAAAATATATTGAATATTTTTGTATGGTTTTGTTTTGGATTTTGTGGTGTAAGGTTCATGTTTGGCCATGAAGCGCCAGACACAAGCCATACAATATCAAGAAATAGACATACACACCCAATGAAAGTTTTACTGACACAGAAGATAGAAATACACCCTGACAGGAATCGAATCTGCGCCGCCTACAACTCACAGGTTGCTAGCAGGTTGCATACCCAGTGATCAACGACTGCCACTTGTTTAATATGGTAATTGCACAATCACACAAACATAAAAATAGACGGACAGACTAATGCAATGAAAAAGTCACTAAATGAATGTGAGTACTCACATATACAAAGTTTCATGAAAATATATCCAGCTCTTTGGACCAGTACGGGCACACACAACACATACAGACAGGATAAACAACTTGAAATGGGTTGAAAATATTCAATGTCATACACTTCATTCTTATTTATATAGATGATCCAATGCAGTATATTTTTGGCAATAGTGAATAGGTTTTTTATTTCCTGTATGTACGTATATTTATTCTATTTGTGATACATTTCAAATTCGATAAAAAAGGAACTGTCTTTTGACGGGACAGAAATTTAAAATTTCTTCGTGTGGGTATGCCAATTTACTAGACGTTGTCTTTTGCTTGGCCATATATGTCCCGTGTGCTATAAAGATTCTTCTTTATTTACTAATTTTCTTTTAAGGAAGTTCCTACCGTTGCTTCAAAAATACTTGAAAACTGGCATTGTTTGCTGGTGATGTTATTTATAATATTTTACTTAATATATCGTCAGCTTAAAAGAAGCCGCCAAATCAAAAAGCAGGCCTGAGAAAACAAAACGGCGGGTATTATACTACGTAAGTATTACTCACTAAGTGTGTTTCTCGAGAAGAAATCAAACTTTCATACAAAGAAAAAATAATGAACTTAGACAGTCTTTTAGAAAAGCAAAACTATCTTGAAAATTTTGACTATGTGTATCACGCGTAAACCGAAGATATAATCTGCATTCTTTATGATTGCTTAATGTAATACAAAATGACTTTTTCGATGTTATAACTTTTTTGCTTTCAAATTTTCATATTAAATAAATTCATATATTTAACTTCCTACGAATTATGAAAAAGAAAACGGATTTCACGTGTAATTAAAATTTTGCACCTTTATTTACTTTTGAACGTTCATGGGCATAAATACCCTTAAACACGTTTTAAAAGTTTATGCATTTAATTTTAACTTAACTGTGAAGGGTTAATAAATTTGTCAACTCTTAGGGTCATTGCAGAATTGAGTCATTATTTTCTTTTGAATAAAAACTTTATCAATAAAGTTTATGGACTTATTATTACTACTTATTACTTATTTTTGAATAAAATTTATACACTTATATTTTTCAATAAAGTTTATGCACATATTTTTCTCAATAAAGTTTATGCATACAAAGTTTAAACAGTATACATTTACTGCATATCCGTTATTAGGAAAAGCAAAACAAATTGAATGGAACAAGAAATGGCAATCTGTTTTTGTTGCATCAGAATTTATATTAATAAGACTTCTCACTTTTTACAAAGAAATTGTAACGTTTACAGTTTAATCTTATAGGCATAAAAAATCCTATATTACATCTTGCTAACTTAAATATTTGATCTGTCCGCATTTGCTGAAATAAAAATTGCAAAGTGGTCCTGTCACTCTTATTTTAAAGAAAATGACGGCAAACTACAGTTTAAGTTTGTCCAAGCTCTGGGTTCTTCTAACTTTACTTAAAACGATGTTTGCCGTCAATACGTCTTTTTTATGGCAGTGAAAATTCAATCAGAAAAGTACGAACAGTAACTTTACAGGCCACTTTTTCAAAATATTTACTAAAATCTCAATTTTTTAAGATTGTTTGCAAGAGAGTGGAAGTTTAAAGGATGAAAATGTGTTTATCTTTGATATATTTGTATGCTATGGTATGTTTTTACTACGTGAATCTTAATCCAATCCGAAAACATTTGTATAAATTTTTATGTATGTTATATATGTCGAAACTAGAAAACTTCAAGTAGCCAAACCGACTTCGGCATATGTGAGATTCGAACTCGTAACCAAGAGCGTCCATTTACTAATTAGAATCGAAGCTTTATGAGTAATAAAGTAATCAATCTTTACCGTCGGGAATATTTTCTAAAAAATGAAATTAATTGAGATCATTGCCGGAATAATTTGCAGCGGAACATATCCAACTGGTAGGTTAGTAATTAATTAACGTCATATTAGAGCAACACAACGGGCTATTGGCGAGGGTCCGGGATCAATCGAAGGGCAGCAAAATATTAGTTTGAATATATGTAGTAAATCAGATAAATATGAGTGTTTCAATAAAGACATGTTTTGCTTTAGGAATTTGGTGATGAAATTTCTAAAAAATGTAATTCTGTCTCCTACAAATCACACCCCACTTGCGAATTTTATTTTTTTAAAGTATTCATTTCGTCACTGCAAAAAAATAAATATCGGATTTCAGAAAACTATTGGTTTTTGAAAAAGTGAAACATAATACATCACATGAGGTAGGTAGTTGAATTTAAACCGCACTGGAGTAACACATCGGGCTATTGGCGACGGTTCGTGATCAATCCCGATGGGAAAGATACGATCACAATATATTGTAATTTTGAACCACGGTCAGATGACGAGGTTAACACCTAAGTAGGCACCCCACTGTCCAAACTTCCACACCACTCAAATGTGAGGACATTTGGGGCCACGACCGATTCATCGTGCACAAGCCCCCATGTATCCCCTGTTCTTACCCACCACGATCACCAGATTTATCGTGTATGGATTTCTTCTTCTGGGGTACAAGATTTTTGGGGGCTCTTATTTTTCCTTAATTTTCCCGAATACAAATATTAACCTTCCAAGTCTTTCGACGAGATATCTCGGCTACGATCTAGTCAATTAAATTGGAGCAATTTAATAGGGACTGCTGTAGTCCGGTTAGAAGAGTAGCGAATTAGAAATTTTGGGTTTCGAATTTGAAACGATCCAGCTAAAAGACCGTCACGTACGTGGGAGCTGGTGCATGTTAATGTCGTGGCCTCAAATGTCCTCACGTTGGCGTGGTGTGGAAGTTTGGAGAGTGGGGTGCCAGTTCAGGTGTTGACCTCGTCATCTGACTGTGGTTGAAAATTATGAGATGTTATCCTCGGATATTTCCCTTCGGGAATGATCCCAAACCGTCTCTGATAGCCATTTTGTTGCTCCAGTGCGATGTAGATTCAACTACCTTCCTACCCAATTTAATTGAACTTTAGAACTTAAAAAGTTAAAATTCAAAATTATAAATTTCAGTGGGATTCTTAGCCACTACTAATCAACTTTCAATATAGTATTATATATCGTCTAGACTGTTACCTGAATGTAAGAACTAGGCAAATCAATTGTTGGATTTTTGAGGTATTGGGGGAAACAGTTTGCCGCCCCATCCCAATTTTACAAACACCTAAATTTTTCATTAGCCGATATATATATCAATCCTTCTTATGAAATAGACAGAGCATGTGGGCAGAGTCGCTGTAGTAAGATCTGTGAAAGGTAAGTCACGTGGGCTTACGAATAGACGGGCTGATTGGCTATCGAATCGCGATTCGAAAATTACTGGGCGTTGTCCTTCGGTTCGGTACGGCGACGGTACGGGATTGATTCCGTAGCTCCAATATGACGTTAATTCAACTAACTACCCACAACTGCTAATAAGTGAACTAGTAGTATCATCTATCAAATTCATCGACTTGTAAATTCTAGAGCGAGGGTAATGGGTGATTGGCATAGTGACATTAAATGACTCTGAATCAAACAATATGGGAGAGGTCAAGAAACCAAAAATGACTGACCTCGAAACGAGGGTTGTCACTGGTATTGGTTAATACGTTAAAAATTACTCGGGGAGCAGTACTCTAGTGGTTCCATTATTTACATTTATGAGAAAAGTTACCATATTTCAATTCATTTATTAAGGAAAATATTTAAAGTCATGTGTTAGTTTAAGGTAAAGTGAAATTGAATTCAGTTGTATCAATTTGTCCAGAAGGTTAAGAATGACATTTAATGATGAGGTACATTATGAGGAAGACAAGTACACCAAGTGCCGACATTAGAATTGCTCAGTGTTTTTAAATGTCATTTGGATGTGAAAGACAGTAATGGATTGTATGTAATGGATTATGGAGCCAATTTTGCAACAAAACAATTAGGATTTGATTTAATGTTAAACCTATTAAAGGTAAGATGGGAAAGGGCCATGGTTTCACACCACTGTAACCCCTAGAGTGATAGTGTGGGAAGTCATCATGACAGACGGTATTCTCTAGTAGTGGTACGACGTCGTTTGACAGCGCAGTGATGCGTCCAACGACCTTGTGTTTTGCCTTTCATGTTTCGTGTCCAAGGAATTGTTAAGCAGAACGATAACATGGCAGATACTGTTTACTTCTCACACGGAGGACCTACGTGGTGTTGAAACATTTTCTTCCAGAAGGATCGACAAATCTTTCTTCGATTGAGAAGATCTGGAATATATCAGGACGTCAATTGTACCAATCCGGAATATAAAGGATCTGGTAGGTAGGTATTTAATTATCGTCGCACTGGAGCAACACAAAGGGGTGTTGGCGATGGTCCGGAATCAAACTCGAAATGAAAGATCCGAAGACAACACCAAGTAATTTTGAACCACGGTCAGAGGACAAGGCCACGCCTGAGCTGGCACCCCTCTCCAAACTTCCACACCACGCCAACGTGAGGACATTCGAGGCCACGACAGATTTAGTGTGCACCACACCCCTTGTACACGACGGTCTTTGGTTGGATTCGAACTTTTAACCCTTAAGGGTCGTTTGATAAGTGGGGTAAAAAAGCAAGTTAAACACCGTTTTAAGAAAAAAATATTTTATTTCTCAACATAATCTCCTTTGAATACTACGCACCTGGTTCAGCGACTTTCCAATGTTTTCATCCCGTCGGGAGAGTAGCTTTTGTCAAAGACTGCAAAATATGCATTGACGACTGCGATATCCTTATTCGAATAGAATTTTTTCTCACAGAATTTTCAAGTTTAGGAACAAGAGGAAGTCGCTCAGGGTCAATTCCGGAGAATAGGGGGGGGGGGATGAGGAATCAGTTCGAAGCCTGATTTGTGCAACTGTGCCATTGTAGCGGGCGATTTGTGGGACGGTACATTGTCTTGGAAAAGAGCACTTTTTTTGTAAGCCAACCTTTGCCAGTTTTGTCCAGTTCTTCTTTCCGTTTAAAAACGTTGCATAATAGGCTCTTATTGTTTTCCCTTTCTTCGAGTACTCGATTAGGATGATTCCTTGGGTATCCCAAAAAACAGTAGCCATGACCTTCCCAGTCGAAGAAACGGTCTTCGGCGCACTTTCACCACTCGCTCAGGTGGTGGACCCATGTTTCGTACGGAATTGCAAATCGACTTATAAATTCCTGTGCATTGCGGTTAAGTATCGTCAAACTCTACGTTGAAATGTCCTTTCATGTGCGTTTCTGGTCGGCATTCAACAATCTCCATAACGCACACAGCTTTTAATATGCAATTTTTATGCAGTATATTGTGCTCTTGTTTAGTTGAGATACTTACAGTCTCAGTAATATTCACTTTCCTTGCCGGTCTTACATAATGATACCCTGGAATTTTTAACGATATCGGTTGTGATGCCCTCAACTGGTTTTCAAAGAGCGCTTTATCTTTAGTGGCAGGTTCGGCCCCCGTGTAAACTAATTTATACAGAAATGAACCATCTTTAATGCTGGTGCAGAGTCCCCATAAGTTTTATGAGACTCCTCTTTGATCTGAGGTTGGCGTGTGTGAAGGTTTGGAGAGTGGGGTGCCAGCTCAAGTGTGACCTCGGTGTGAACTTTCTTATTGTGACAGTTTCTTTATTTCTTCACGTACATCACACATGTTAAGTTTCATTCCGATCAAACACTGGATTCAAGGTGTTTCGATTTTTTTCGACAAAGCGAATTTTAAATGAAATAAAAAAATTAGTCATTTTAATTAGGCTGTACATATATACCAGAAAAGAAATTTTATGTAACAATCTTTTAACGTGTTTTCGCATTTGTGCAATATTCGATTTTTATATTTATACTACATATGTATTATTATGTGAGGTATTTGAATTGGATTTGCTGTTGCTAAATACAAATCCAAAACAAAGGTATACATTTATCTTCCTACCTAAATTACAATTAAAGCTTCACTGAAAACTATCTGAATACGTCCAATGAAATTTTTAGATTTCACCTATACTTACCGATCGAAATGGGGAAATTTATACGAAATTATACTAATTTATCAAATATTTCAAGCAGAATATTGTAATTCTATATGCTATATTTTAAAATTACTTTGCATCGTCAAAATATTAAATTCAAAATTTTCAAGATAAGAGTTTTTTATTTTTTCTTGCTCAGGATGTGGTGATCCTTAAACTGAAGTCCACTAAGACATATTTTCCTTTGCATCGAGATTTAATTTCTTCTTGAGAAACACGCTTAGTGAGTACAATTTTTCCCCTCCGTTTCTTTTTTGAAGTTGTATGTTTCACTTGTAAGCCTCAACGATACTGAATATAAACTCACTTTTATGAAGAGAAAGGCAGAATAACTTTTCTACAAGATGAAAATACCATACAATAATTGATCAAGTTTCCAAATTGCATTAATCAATTTCAAAAACTGGGTTGTAAGGTAGCAGGTCTCCTCGTGGTGCACCATGGATAACTCAGAATCTGCTACAGATTTGCACTATTTAACTCACAGTAAATAATCCAGCTCTTCTGGATTATTTACTGTGATTAAAATAGTGATGCTTTACTCTAATTGTCATCCCGGAAGCCCCTAATCTATGCCTTTGAGCATGACAGTTTTCCAGCCCATCTACATTATTTTAATTTAATTGTTTCTGAATTATGTATTTTATGTGACTCCACACAAGTTTTCAACCCTGATCATTTGGACTGATGCACAGCGGTTAAGGATTGTGTGGACATGTGCAGAAATACTGGAGAACTCGTGAGCTAATGGTGTAATTGCCAAATGCTCGGCATTTGTCAAACACATTTCAAAAATTATTTTTTCAATAAAAAGAACAGCTGATTTTTAAACTAATTGTTCACACTTTGGTATTGTTAGAGCTAAATAAGCTTCTGTATTTTTCAAGTTGTCTGTATTATTCAAAAGTATGAAGTAAAGCTTACGGGTGTAATTGACAAATGCTTGGCATTTGTCAACCACATTTCAAAATCTACTTCAATAAAAGGAACAGTTGATTTTTTAAACTAATTGCTCACAATACCGTAGTATCAGAGCTAAGTAAGCTGCAGTATTTTACAAGTTGTCTCTATTATTGAAAAGTAAGATGTTAAACTTGTGAATTGTTTAGGTTATTGACTTGATAACTTTTGGTAATGAACGTTACACATTCCGGCAGATGATAATAATAAATTCCCTCATTGCCCTCAGGATTTTGCCCCTCAGGACTTACACCAACACATTCCAGAAAGCGAAACCCGATGGAAAATAAACGCCAAATACCGTCCCCATTACGGAAAATAACTTTCTTTCCCATCGTATCAAGCTTTTCCGCCAAATACGATCGGTCCGAAATGGAAACTGGGGCATTGCTCCGACTAATAACTTGAATCAACTTTCCCGAGCCAATGTTCCAGAGTTCGTTCCTCATTTAAACCTCCTGCAGAAGCCATCCATCTCGACTTCCAATTAACAGCTGCGTCTGTAATGAGGTTCCATTGCGCCGAAATCGAAGTCATTCCAAATATCTGAAAAGGTTTAAACAGCATAGCATTCCTTTTGAATCGGATCTGACGACGGGAACCGCCTGCCTTCCACCAGCTCGACAAACATAGCCTCCCGCACAATGGCCTCGAAATTGAGTCAAACTCCAAAGCACTTCGAATATGTTAGATTAAGATGGGAGCGTTTCTTAATTGGCGCTGATTGCATGAGATGCACAATTAATTTTGTATTTAAGATGTACAGTTTGGAAAGATTTGAAGAGTTGAGTTTGAGAAGCACGGATATCGCTGTTATGATAAATGAAGCATGGGCTTCAGGCTGAAGTTGTTAGCTGGTGGATCATAACAATTAAGCTTTGAAGTAATTGCTGAATTCTCTTGTGAATAAATTGACGTTTTTGTTATAGCTATATCCCCATTCCATTTTGAATCGTCGTAAAATTTTATTTAAATGTAAAGTTTTGTGATATTGTCACGCAATGAAGCCAAAAGCCTACCCAATGTTAGTGACTGCTGTAGACGTACAATATGGATTTCCTTGTCAAGATTAGTACCACGGATGATAGCTTCTTTTTAAGTAATAGAAAATCTCTTACTTGGTAGAAATTAAATTTATGTAGCATGAAGATACGTACATTCTTTATGAATAATTTGTATAAATTCCGCATAAATTACAGATGACAACAGATGAGCAATTCCAATACGTAAGAAACAGATTAGCAATTTACACATAAGCAATGCTTTAAGTGCTTATTTGATTAAAACGGAAGCTTCTCTTAATTGGAGCTGATTATATGAGGTATGTAATGAATTTGCATTTAAAATGTACATTTCGGATAAATCTAAAGCAAGTATCGGACGAGATTGAATTACTGTTTCGCTGGATGAAATATAAGCTCCAGTCAGAATATATAGTAATGCTTCAGACTAGATTGCAATTGGTAGCTTTAGTGTAATTGAACGATTCTCTTATGAATTATTTGACGCTTCTGCAATAAGAATTTCTCAGCTACAAGCTCTGTTTCAATCCGTTTTAGTTTTATGAAGTTTTACTTTAAATGGAAGGATTCTTGAAATGTGAACTGCAGTGGGGCAAAAAGACAATTATCATCTTCATATAGCGACTTTTCTACATATATTCATCAATTATGTATGGGCTTTTCGTGTTGAATATGTGTTTTATAATGCTTGGCGAATGATTTTATGTCATAGCAGATCTGTTTCTTACTTCTTAGAAATGCTATTTCTAATGAGGATTTTAGGAATTGTTTGTAAGGCTAAGCCGCGTTTGTTTTAACCCTCTGAGCGTCATGAGATCTCCGAGTAGCAAATTATGACTTTTAACATGCAACACATTCAATGACTAAATAACCGCACCTATACTAGTTGAGAGAATTCTAGAATAGATTCTAATGGTTAAGAAGGTCAAAACTTGACCTTCTTGTACATTGGAACTTGTCTTCAAACCTTCCCTGCATGACTTAGAAGTCATACAGGGAAGACTGCAGAACGGATATATGCGTTTGAATCCCTCAGAGGTAGATGTAAAGATAATTCAGAATTCGCTCTGAGATAAGTTATTTTTACAAATAAGTAATCGTTAATAGAATAAATATTTACCAACATAACAAATGAAAACCGAGACGTTCTAATATTTTAAATATGAAGTAATGTGAACAAGATATAAAAATACTTTTTATGAAAAGCAATGTGTGTAAAATATTTACGCATATTTTCTTTTTGTCTAATCCTTTCAGTATAAAGGTTAACTTTACACGTTCTAGAGCTTTTACTTTAGAATTATTATTAGCATTCATGAGTTGTAAAGCAGTATCTGATTTGTCACTAAAGTTAAATCGCTTAAGTTTTATCCAATCTGAAAAATCAAAAGTAATATAGTCATTTCTATATCAAGTATAAATTATTCATAATTATAAAGTGTATCAAACAGTACATCGTAAAGAATATCAATCACAGTATTTTACTTTAAGCGGCTTATGGTGTTCGACAGCTGATGATCAAATTTGACAGTTACGTTTCTTATATAAAAAGCTTCCTTTACGAAAGTTTATTTTTATTTGAGAACAAAAATTTCTCCCCGTGTAAAACCACAGAATAAAAGACAGTAACATGTATCGCAGGGTCTCTTTATATTTAAGAACAAAAGTTCCTCCCCGTGTACCGCAGAGTAACACACAGGACCCCGTGCACAACAAGGTCTCTTTATTTACGAACGAAAGTTTCTTCTCACAGATTTCCATAGCGCTATAATAGAGTACAACGCAGGATACTGTACCACTTATAGTTAAATGTACCTAGGTAGAATAAAATTCAAAATCAGAATTTCAGTACAACAGAAAAAACATGTATAGTAATTAAATACAAAATTAGAGAACGTGGCATAAGTCTCCTTTGACCAACTAGGGTTCTGGAACCAAAGGATGCAAAACTATTTACAACCCCTTCTAACATTCCAAGTGATTTCGACGAGATATCTCGTCCATCAAGATCTGACCAATTTTCAAGCAGTCAAAACATAGATTGTGCATCCTTTTGCAGCTGCCATATCATCACTTATCATTTGAGGGTAATCCAAATCTGTTAGTGTCCATTAATTTTTCCATAACCAAGAATGAATTACATCTATTAAAAAGTAGAGTAAATTTTATATTGATTTAACATTAAAGTAGTCTGCGTTTCACAAAATAAGAGTAGTTGGAGACATTTTAAGCGAGAATCTTTCTGAAAGTGCGTGAATCTTTTTCAATACATAAATAAGATAAAAAGAGAATTTTAATGATTTTGTCCTAATTCAATAAAACAAAATTAATTACAAAACCTTTTCGACCTTATGTCCAAAACAGAATCCCTCCTTTTTATAAGACCAAATCATGCCTCTTACGAATAAGAATCAACGAAGTGTTACTTAAATTAAATTAAATCAAATCCACAACTTAAATGACTTTCCCTTCGGAAAGAACACAAAGAAAAACAGCACAACTAATTGCTCCGAGAATGTTTCTGTCGTCGAGAACCGACAATACGAAAAGTTTTATCAATATTCGTGGAACCGTTGCCACCCAATCACAAAATCCAGTGTCGAATATTGTTGAATATATTAATCCCTTTTCTCCGGGCGCTCTTCCGCTTCTCATTAAACGTGATTAATAAACGGATATTAATTCCGAACGAACGTGTTACATTGCTCATTAATTCACGAACTTTGTTTCGATCTATGGGCTTCCTCTGCGCTTCGTCTCATTGTTCCCTGTTTGAATAGGGAATGTTTTTCGCCCTGTTTCTTGCAGCTTTCCTGTTTGGACCAATTATGCGAGTTTTTCTTCTTGATTGTGTTATTGTTAAGTATTGATGTAATAGTGAATTTGATTTTAAGGAATTGGTAGTTGAAAATACTCTTTTGATATGATCCTTATTATGGCCCAGATAATTAGCTGAGTTCAATCTCATTATCTTCGTGGGAGAGTCAAACATTATTCGCATAATGCAGCTATAACCTTTTTGATAAAAATTTAAATTTACGTTTTTCATTCTTTATTGGATCTTCAGAGAAGTTTGGATCTTCTTTATTGGATCTTCTAAGTCTTTAACACTTCTGGTGGTTACCTTGACAAAGTGTCTCGTCATTAGCAAGAGGCCGCGGTAGCCTGGTTGAAAGAGTAACGGATTATCAACCGGAGCGTTGCGAGATCGAATCCATCCAAAGACCGTCGTGTACAAGAGCAGGTTAAATCTGTCGAGGCCTCAAATGTCCTCACCTGGGCGTGGTGTAGAAGTTTGTAGAGTGAGGTGTTATCTCGCCATCTGACCGTGGTTCAAAATTATCTTTTCCTTGGGGATTGATCCCGGACCGTCGCCAATAGCCCGCTGTGTCGCTCCAGAGTGACATTAATTGAAATATCTACCTACTTCGTCATTAGCAAAATTGACCAGACCTTGATGGACGAGGTATCTCTTCATTAGGCGAAAACTGACCAGATCCTGAACTCTTCATCGTCATAAAAAATTGGTAGTATCTCAATGACGAGGAATCTCGTCATTAGCAAAATTGGTCGGATCGTGATGGATGAGATATATCGTCATTATAAAAAACTGACCTGATCTTGATCTCTTCATCACTGAAAAATCGGCAAAATCTTGATGACAAGGTATTTCGCCATTAGCAAAATTTGTCAGATATAGATGGACGAGATAAACTACTTGGAGGGTTAAGGTTCTCCATAAAAGGGGGTTTTCGGTAGCCTCGTACGGACCAGAGAATACGAAAAGTGTTTAAAATTTGTGAATCATTTCACTATACAGGATGTTTTAAAAGTACTTATGCAATCTTTTGAAGTCTTTCTGTGGTCCCTTTTCGGGAGATGAGATAATCAGTAAGATTACATTAAATGATTGAAGATTAGCTTTTCGGTTGCACATGAATACTTGTAAGAAAATTTTAGACATTTATTAAAAAAACAAAGGACGATAATAAACCAAAAATTCGTTAGCAACCCTCCGGCTCCGGTTACTAATCCGCTACTCTTCTAAGTGGGCTACTGTGGCCCCGAATTTTAGAATGGAATTTGGACTGAAAATTATGCTGTGAAATTTGAAGAAATATTTTTGTCTTTGGACGTCGATGAGTTGAAAATTTTCTAAATTCCGAATTCGGGGTAAATAATCATAAAACCAAGCCTATTATTTTACTTTTAAACCCCCCCCCCCCAGTGTTATGATACTCACATATCTTAAAGTATACCTTTATATTTACTGTATAATAAATTTATTAC
Source organism: Meta bourneti (assembly GCA_933210815.1). Classification (NCBI taxonomy): domain Eukaryota; kingdom Metazoa; phylum Arthropoda; class Arachnida; order Araneae; family Tetragnathidae; genus Meta; species Meta bourneti. The sequence goes on along the minus strand of OW119927.1, from coordinate 71,991,802 downwards.
ACATCATTAGTGCTAAGAATGTTACATACATACACTTTTTAGAAATAAGACTAATAAATTTTTATTATCGGTCTATGTACAATGTTTTCAAAAAATGAAATTTTAATGGAAGAGTGGTCTATGTAGTGCTAGACATCGATTCCTGCAGCAATTCCTAAGGATATTATTAGATGGTGTTGTGGGTCAGTATCCAATATCAGGAAGTCGTGCGGTGGTGTGCGGAATAACGGTCTATATGGGAACACCCGTCCCCTGTTGCTGTCGAACTCGTACTTGTTTGCGGAAATGTTGCGGAATCTATAAGCCTCACGCTTGTTGGCGTTTCTTTTCTTCAATAAAAGATAATTCTTTTCTTCAGGATCAATCCCGAATTGAAAGATCCGAGGACAACACCTTGTAATTCTTAACCACGGTCAGATGATAAGGTCACACCTGCGGTGGCCTGCTTATGGTGGCGAGGAAACTTATGTCCCCACTCCTATTTCGTTTGTTAAAAAACTATTAAGGGAATACTCGGTCAGAAAATAGCAAAAATATTATGAAGACTCTATAAAGGGCCTTCGCTTTAAACCCTTTATACCGAAGGTGAGTCGGGACATCCTCGTCACCAACAGATACCTTGTTTGGTACCTAACCGGTCATGGCCCCTTTATTGCGTACCTAAAAAGATTCCATATCAAGACAACTGACTTGTGTGATTGTGGAGAAATAGGTGACCCCGATCACTACCTCTTCGACTGTCTGCACACAGAGGGATACCACTTCAGAAGGCCAATAGAGATGCTCAAGCCCCTTTGGCTTAAGGAGTCTCAAATAATATAATCTCTAAATATCTCGTTAGGTATTGTGTGCAGATGGCCGGAGATGTGGTTGATCGGTGTTCCTAAGCACGCCCGATACCTCCTGAACTGCCTTATCTTCCGCCGCTTTTCTTTTAAGTATTTTGATTTTTTTTTAATTTTTAAATATTAAATTGCGATTTCTGTATTTTATGTGACTAATGCAATTTGCATGTATACTTCTTTTATATTTATTGGCTGATTTATTTGGGCACTCTGAAGAGATTGCCCCGCAGTTGTATGTTCTTATTTGATAAAATCTGTTGGTTTGGAATTTTTTAAATGTTTGTGTTGTAGTTTCTATGTTATATTTTTGTATTAATAAATAAAATTTTTATTTTCGGTTCATCTTGATTTTGGAGCCCGGGGCTCCGGGATTGTCCAACTACCTTTCCTGTGGTGCAGCCGATACCGGAGGGGCCGGTGAATGCTGGATAAATCAACTAACGAGGAATTTCACATTAAGTTGAACATTGTCTCTATTTGGAAATGTTGTATCCCATTTTTATATCCTGGCTCACAATAACATATGTAACCGGTCTCGTCTGCATCTATTGTAAATTTATATTTTATGTTTTTGTTACTTATTATTGTGTTTTATTTATTCATTAAGGAGCTGTTCTCTCCTTTCGATGTTCCTGGTTGTTGATCCAGCCTTGTTAAATTCAATGTAATAAATTTTTTGAGATAAATAAAAGCCGTACGTGCCCACTGGGGGTGGAGGTGTGCATTCTCTGCTCGGGGCTGGGCCCGTTGTGCCTCCTAGTGTTGGGGGCGCTTTTCCCCTCCCCCATCTATAAGCTCGAAACCTTTTGGTGAGCAGGGGTGGCGAGGGTCTGGAAGGTCATACCTGAGCTGGCACCCCACTCACCACGCCATTTTGAGGGCATTTGAGGAAGTCTAGACAGATTTAACGTGTTCCAGCTCCAACGTAGACGGAGGTGCTTGGTTGGATCGGAGTTCCGAATTTGCAACCCTCCGGTTGCTAATCTGCTACTCCTCCAACCGGGCTACTGCGGCCCGGTGGGTAGTTGAAATTACGTCGCATTGGAGCAACACAACGGGCTTTTGGCGTCGATCCGGGATCCATCCCGAAGGAAACACGGTGAATAGAATAATAATGCATGTAACTTATCCATGTAACCATTGACACCAGAAACATTGCTGGGCGTTTCTAACTCTTCTTTTAAAATTAGTGATATGTAACATAGACCGTTATGCAACCGAATGCTTCAATTATTCAATGTGAAATGAGCCCTATTCAGTGATTTTCCACAACTTAACGAAAATACCTCGTAAACTAAAAGCTGTTGAATATCCCCGTCCTTATTTTTCTTTATAAAACTTCCACTGCCACTCACCAGAGATCTTAGCGTATGAAGCTCGCATATATTACCCTAACGCTCGGTAATTATGCGTTTCATTACCTGTTCCTCAACAAATGTGTCTAATGAATGCCCTAAATGGGATTTTGTTTTCCAGCTTTTCAGTCCTACGAAATTCTTTCGTTTTCTAGATCAAAACAATCACGAAACTATTTTATCTCTTTGAGGTAAAATTATGCTCCTCTCTTCTATTGAAAAGGTTTTAACTGCGTAATGGAAAAAGTTACGCTGAATGAAATATTCTAGCTTTCAGAAATCAAAATTAGAAAGTACTTTGTTTTGTTTATTTTATTATTTACAACGCAGAAAACTATTGTTTCGATGAAGAAAACATTGAGTTGCATTCGAAAATATTCCAAATCCTTTCTTACAGAATTTTGTCACTGAACACTTGCATATTGAGTCTGATTCTTATATCAGGATTGATCTCAGACCTCTCTAACAGCCCGTTGTGTTTCTTCAGTGCAAGGCATAAAATGTAGCACTTATCAAGGCATAAAAAGTAGTTTCCAACGTTAATGAGCCTTTTAAAGCTTCTTGATCTAATTTTGGCAACAGCAATGACTTACAAAATTGTCATGGCATAGTTATGTTAAAAATTGCGATGTCTATTGTAGGAACAAAATTAATCATTCATGAAACAAATTAAGAATTCGTGTTTCCAATAGAAAAGTTTGTAATGTAATTTTAAAGCAATTTCGTCGTAACACAAAAGGTATTCTCTTACTCGTTAGGTATGCAAAATTAAGATAATTTTTTAGGAAAATGAACAGATTTCAACACAAAAATAACACGTATGCTCTTTCGACGTATTTCTCTACGTTTATAAAAGAAAAGAATACTTTTGTTGACTTTGATCTTGAAGAATTCACTTGTAAAAGTACTGAATGAATAGAAACTGAAGGTAGAGATTAGAAATATCCTATAAATCTTTAGAACAAATTTACAACAAATACGTCATCGTGTGTGTTAGGTAGTTCTTATACATTCAAATAATTAAAGAACTTTGATGCTCTTATAAAAGTTATACAGGGTGTTTCGAAAATACCTGGCCAAATTGTAAAGGGTGGTAGAGAAGAATAAACATTTTTTGTCAAAGAATGTGTGTCGGGAAATACCGCATTAGAGGATGCTGTTTAGGTTAGTCGATAACATTGTTTCTATGGCTTTAGGCGTGATTACCCGTTTGGATTTTCAACGGCATGTATTGCTACACGAATTTGGATATTGCCAGGTATGTATCTTTCTGCAAGAGACCATGCCGAACTTTTCACCGGTGTTCCTTCGTCTGTTCGCAAAAGAATCTTTTTCCAGCATGATGGTGCGCTTGAATACGTTAGCACTGATGTGAGTTTTCCTTGATTAGCTAATTAAGGAAACCACATAATTGGTCGGGGTAGTCCTATTCATTGGGCCCCACGATCATTAGATGTGTAGTGTATGGATTTATTCTTCTGGGGCACAAGAAAAGCATCATGTACGATAACCCCATTGATTCCGTGCAAGTTCTCATCGCCAGATTGTCTTGCTGCTGGAAATGCTCGGGAGATGCCTGGAATCTTTGCAAATGTACGATAATTCATGTGCCAACGATGTGAAGTGTGTAAGTGTTGGTTGTCACTCTTACGCCGCGTTTAGGTGGAAGAGGACGCATGTATTGCTACACGAATTTGGAGCTCGCAGATACATAGCTGATGTATGGGGATGCGAATGGTTAGTTTTGCGTTCTATGACGCACAGGCCATACTTCGCCAAGGTACGCCAAACACAAGACAATATCAAGCAAAAAGTGTAATGAAAGGGGAAAAAAGAGGGATTGAGAAAGAGTAGAGGAATACGTAATAGAGTGAGGAATACGTAATAGAGTAGAGAGATGAGAGCAGAAAAAGATCACGCGATTTCCGAGAGTGCTGAGAACGGAAATGGACGAGCTTCTCAAAGACTGTACAGTGGTCAGAATGTTTCTTCTGGATTCAAAGATTCCTGGTTTAAATACGAGGTAAGACACGAATGTCTGTTCTGAATGAATGTGTTCTCTCTATAGATGTTCATCTTGGGTCCCTCAACTAGCGGTTAGAAGAGTAATGGATTAGCAAGCGGAGGGTAGTGAGCTGAAATCCAAGAAAAAGAAAGATGACCAGGTATTAATCTTGTCATCATCAAAAATTAGGCGACGTCTCGATGACCAGATAACCCGTCAGTAGCAAAATTGGTCAGATCCTGATGGACGAAATACCTCGTCGAAACCACTTAAAAGTTAAAAGGTGAAATATAACTACGGAAATTAAGCAACTAAAGTAATTAAATTTTACACAAAATACAAAATAATGCTAAGCATTATCTGAACATGCACGTTCCGTAGTAGTATGGATGTAAAACATTATTAGAACAGTGGAACTTTTTTTTTTGATAACCTGGTGGTAAATACTAAAATACAGTTAATTTACATAAATCATAGATGAGTTTTAATGGTGAACTAATAAATAACTTCAGATCTTTGTTTTGACTAATTTCTCTATTACACGTTATAAAATAGAGAATTGCCATTTCAAGTAACGAATGTCGTGGCGTGCGAATGTACACAACTTAATTCCAACTGAGCAAGGTTTTTAAGGTTGCAAATTAAAACTTCCATATAAAAATATTACTTTGATGTTTCGCGTATACATCTTTCAATTATTTCCTATGACAAAGCTGGGCCGCGGTAGCCCTGTTGGAAGAGTAACGGACTAGCAGTCGGAGGGTTGCAACCAAAGACCGTAATGTACAAAAGGAGCTGGTAAACGTTAAATCTGTCGTGGCCTCAAATGTCCTCACGCTGGCGTGGTGTGGAAGTTTGGAGAGTGGCTTGCTGAGGTGTGACCTCGTCATCTGATCGTGGTTCAAAACTACGTGGCATTGCCCTCGGATATTTCCCTTTTGGGTTTGATCCCGGGCCGTCATCAATAGCTCGTTGTGTTGCTCCAGTGCGACGCTAATTAAATACTTACCAACCCTCAACCCTTACAATTTGAAATCATTAACAGACTCGTCGGGAAAATTCTACATCATCCCTATATTCCATAGGCTCTCACCCTCGGAAAAGGCAACCTGTTACGAATTAGTGATTCCAAACTCGACAAGATATCGGAAGGTAATTGAAGTAATTTTTTGATACCACACAGAGGAAAACTTTTATAAAAAAGGAATACAAAAATTTTTTAGGTCACGGGAAAGTTAATAGAAGCAGAAGAGGTAAATAGTTTTCTGAATGAAGTATTGTTTGATCTGCTTTATGTATCATTTTATCTATTGGGAAAACGGCACGGAATTTCTTGGTTACCATACATTTAATTGCTTATTAGCATTTATAAACCTACTCATTAATCGTTTGGAATTAACTCTCCTGGTGGTTTAACTTCGCTTCGAAAATTGTCCTGTAGTGACCAGCCTCTCTATCAAAAATATGTTCCAAACTGTTACCAATTCTCAGCAAGGGACAATTTGTTTTTCCTACTTGAATCTTCATTCCCCTTGGAGTAATAGAGAATTTTTTCTCGACGAGATATCTCGTCTTTAGCAAAATTGACCAGATCTTCAACGAGAGATCTCACCGAAACACTTGGAGGGTTAAATTGAATCTTGGAAGTTTAATTTAAGAGGATTTAAGCAAACCACTTATCAATAATGAAGATAAATCTTTTTTTAAATAATTTATTTTTATTACTCAGTCAATAATGTAGTTCATCTTAAGAAGAAATTTCTTTCGTCTGTTTCTCATGCAGATTTATATGAATATATTCAATTCCAAACTTTAAGCCTATAGAAAAATTTCAATTTTCAATTCAAATTTATCGTGAAATGAATATAGTCTCATTAAATGCTGCTGTTTAAGTGCTTCAATGGGATTTACGATTGCAGTTTGACCAATTGCTAAGAATCTGTCCAAAAAAATAAGAAATAAGGCTATTAAAGAAGTTTTACTCAAAAAATGTAAAAGGTGATGAATTTATATTAAATTTGTCTGACACAGACATCTTTCATGAATTTTGCTAAGTTAATTATTTAACCTGTAATTGAAAAATCTTTCAAATTCATAATAAGAAAACTAAACTATTTTTTAAATGTTATGAAGGAGCTGGTAGGAAATTTGAATTGAATGGAAAATATTGAAATTCTGCAATTGCAAAGTTATGAAGATAAATTTTTATGAGAAAGAACAATTATTAATTTGACTGTTGAGTATGAATTTATTGATTAAGATCTAATGGTTATGACTTTTATTTAACTAGCTAATATTTGACTTTATCTTTATATTAAAACGTCCCTTCGTTATTCTTTTGACTAGCTATCAGCGGATTAATAATTTTTCAGAATTTAAGCAATTCTAAAGTTTGAGAATCGGAATTCAAAGTTTGGTAATTGGAAGGTAGTTGAATTTACGTCGGCACTGGAGCAATTGGCAACGGTCTGGGATTTATCCCGAAGGGAAAGATCCGATCATAGAGTAGATATAAAAGTAGAAAGAACAATAGAAACCTTTTTATGTGCCCAGAATCACGTGGCTAAAACTAAAAAAAGTTATCCTTAGCATTTCTTTAATTAGTTTAGAGAGGTAGGTATTTAATTAACGTCGTACTGGAGCAACACAACGGGCTATTGGTGACAATCCTGATTAAAATCCGGAAGCATCCGAGCTTAACTATATATATAAAAACAGATGCAATGGTAACCTTTTTAAGTGCCATGATCACGTGACCAAAACTAGTAGTAACGTGACCCTAACATTTCTTCAATGAATTTAGAAACACGACTCGATTTCTGATTCGAAATCGGGAGGAGTTGAGTTGAATACCGGCTGAAATCTTATTATTTACTGTCAGGATATGCCAAATCAAGATATATGACGTTAAGTTCTAAATAGATTACAGATGTAATTTCGTACTTAATTGAAATTGAGTTTTGTCTGCAAATGATTTAAGTAAGTTGTTGAGTTTCACATCGCACTGGAGCAACAAGCATAATGATTATTGGCGACGGTCTGGGAACAATCCCGAAGGGAAAGATCCGAGGACAACACCTCGTCATTTTGAACCACGGTCAGATGACGAGGTCAACACATGAGCTAGTGACCCATTCTCCAAGCTTCCGCACCACGCCAACGTGGGGGCATTTGAGGTCACTACAGATTAAACATGCACCAGCCCCAGTGTACATGATGTTCTATGGTTGTATCTATTTTCGAACTCACAACCCTCCGGTTGCTAAACCGCAACTGTTCGAAATTTGAAAATTTCGAAGCTCGAATTTGCTTATTTTGTTAAGTATTTTATATTCGTAAGTAATAAGTATTTTATATTCGTAAGTAATAAGTATTTTATATTCGTATAGTAAAAGTATTTTATATTCGTAAAGGTACCCTGATAAGTAATGTTAATTATGCGTAGGTTCGAACTAGCCCTCACGTAACCAAAAGTGATTGGTTGGTTGGTTTCCTTGAGACTTAGCTGCAGAATCAGGCTTACCAAAAGTGAGTGTTGAATTATTTGCTGAACCAAACTTTCCATTCATACAAGTTAATTTAGCTTTTCGGAGTTACAAATAATTTAATAAATAATAATAAAATAATAATAATAATAAATAATAACAATAAATAAATAATAATAACAATAAATAAATAATAATAATAATAATAAATAATAAAACATTTCAAATTTTGGAAACATGATGCATAAATATTTAATCCTCTAAGGGGGGTATTTCAATTAACGTCACACTGGAGCAACACAATGGGTTATTGGTGACGATCCGGGATCAATCCCAAAGGGAAAGATCCGAGGACAACACCACGTAATTTTGAACCACGGTCAGATGACGAGGCAACACCTGAGCTGGCACCCCACTCTCCAAACTTCCACACCACGCCAAAATCCTCTAAGGAATTCACACGCATATATTCGTTCTGTAACTCAGTCTTCCCTAGATGATTTCGAAATTTGCTTCGAGCTTCGTGATCAATAGAATCTTTCCCAGGATTTTCCTTCAACCCGCGGTCGGGTCTTTCCCTTTGGGATTGATCCCGGACCGTAGCCAATAGCCCGTTGTGTTGTTCCAGTGTGACTTTAATTAAAATACCTACCTACCTTCAACCCGCGGCAGCCTGGTTGAGAGAGTAACGGAATAGAAACCGTAGGGTTGCGAGTTCGAATCCAACCAAAGACCGTCGTGCGCGTGGGGGATGATGCACGTTTAACCTGTCGTGGCCACAAATGTCCTCCCGTTGGAGTGGTGTGGAAGTTTGGAGAGTGGGGTGCCAGCTCAGGTGTGACCTCGTTATCTGCTTCAAAATTACATGGTGTTGTCTTCGAATCTTTCCCTTTCGATTTGATTCCGGACCGTCGTTAATAGCTCGTTATGTTGCTCCAGTGCGACGTTAATTAAAACACCTACCTAAACATCATACTTCAAATTATCATTTCTGATTTTCAAAGCAGTAGAGAATGTGCGAAACACAATTTTCAAAGTTCACATTGGACCAAAAACAAATCTCAGTCGTTTTTAAATTTTCATATTTTTATAACAAGCCATTAGACCCTTAGCAATTTGCTTACGCTCCCATTAATTCAGTGGTAATGGTGGTAATAGTAATTAATTAACGCTTCACTGGAGCAGCACAACGGGTTATTGGTGGCGATCGGATCAATCACGAAAAGGAAACATCCGAGAACAACACGTTATTTGGAAGTAAAATATACATTTTGCTTTTAGTAACTAAAGATATATACTCTTTTATTAATTGGGCCGCGGTGGCCCGGTTGGAAGAGTTACGGATTAGCAACTGAGGGGTTGCGTGTTCGAATCCAGCCAAACACCGTCGTGTACAAAGTGGGCTGTCGCATTTTAAAACTATCGTGGCCTCAAAGGTCCTCACGTTGGCGTGGTGTAGAAGTTTGGAGAGTGGGGTGCCAGCTCAGGTGCTGACTCGTCATCTGACCGTGGTTCCAAATTACGTGGTATTGTTATCGGATCTTTCCCTTTGGGATTGATCCGTCACCAGTAGCCCGTTATGTTGCTCCAGTGTGACGTTAATTAAAATATCTACCTCTTTTATTGATTAGCTTAACCCTCGTAGTGGTTGTTTTGACGAGGTATATCCATTAGCCAAATTGACCAGATCTTATTGAACGAGATATCTCGTCATAAAAATCGGCAATATCTTGATGGGCGAAATATTTTGTCCAAACCACATGAATGGTTAATGTGGGAAAACGCAAACACACTGACAGAGGTCATTAAGAACGGATAAATTAAACCAAGAGTACAAATATGCTGTAACAAGAAATACGTGTTTATGATGACTAGTAGAGAAATGATGTTCTACATGAGAAAGAATGTGAGTGATAAATCGCTTGATAACTTGACATGTTCCGCAGACACTAGAAGAAAGAAAAGCTATGATGAATTTGAAGATCACAACATCTATTTCTACTTTGTGGACAAGCTACAGATCGCGAGACAAAAGTGCAGCAAACTTTTCGATGATTGTTACGTTGTTAGAATCTCACAAATAAGAACCATGCTAGTGTTTTCCGCATTGTTTGTAGTGCCCTAGGGTTCATCGTGCCTTAGGGTAGACGGGTTAAAATTGCCTTGAATATTGTGATATCCGTGGATTTATTTTTCATTGCGCGCGTGAGCTAAAAATTAAAATGGTGTACTTGCAATAGTTGTGTCAATCTACCTTCTAATCAAATAGGACCCAGTTGGAAGAACAACGGATTAGCAATCGGAAGATCGCAAGTTCGAAGCTCGGTCCAGCTAGACCGTCGTGTACACGGGGGCTGGTGCACGTTAAACCTGTGATGACCTCAAATGTCCTCACTTGGTATGCAAGCTTGTAGAGTGGGGTTCCAGCTACGGTGTTGACCTCGTCATCTGACCGTGGTTTAAAATTACGAGGCGTTATCCTTGGATCTTTCCATAACTTTTTCATGTTTTTTTTTATCACAACCACGTTTCAGATCCTCAAACCGAGCGACCGAAAGAAATAGCATGAAGCTCCGCGCAAGTGATCCATCGATTTCATTTGAATATCGATGGTTGTGTCGATATTATATTTATAAATCACGCGCAAAGTATGGAATGATTAAATATATCTTTAATTATACACGTGAAAACTGTAACCATGATATGGAATGTGCTGAAAAATTAATTTGGAATAATTGGTGAAAGGAGTGTAAAATGAGTTTATTCGCCTTCCATTGTAAATTTGTATCGCCCTTATATTATTAATAAATTCTACATTTTTCTAACAAGTGTTAATCTCCATGTGTGCAAACGAAAAGCTAATCGGCAACTGTTTACTTTACTTGCGATATATCTCAATAAACTAATATTTACTATATTAATATATCTGACAGTAAATATGTATTTGTTATATTTTATGCACAAGATTGGTATGGTAAATATTTCCAAAATTACTCTGCTTCCTTAAAAATAAATCATTATATGAGAATATTATATTTACAGTTTGATATTTTTATAAATATTCGGGGTAACGTTTTTTATGTAAAAAGAGGAAAGGCGCTAAAGTTTTAAAAACCACTGCAGCATCTCATAAACTAAAATATTGCATCCATCGAAAAAATTCATTATTTTAAAGCAGTAGTCATGGTTTATTATTAATTTTTAAACATGCAATCTGAAATTTTATTTTCAACAGTAAGTATCGAGTAGGTAGGTAGTTAAATTTACGTCGCACTAGAGCAACACAACGGGCTATTGGTGACGGTCCGGGATCAAACTCGAGGGGAGAGATCCGAGGACAACACCTCGTATTTTCCAACCACGGTCAGATGACGAGGCCACACCTGAGCTGGCACCCAAATTTCCACATAACGCCAACGTGAGAACATTTGAGGCTACGACCGATTTAACGCACATCAGATACCACATAAGCGACAATGTTTGGTTAGATGGAGTTTCGAACTCACACCCCTCCGGTTTCTAATCCGCTACTCTTCCAACCGGGCTACTGTGGACAATAAGTAATTGGGAAGTCAAATAAATGAGAAAATATTTTAAACAAACTCTTGATCCTCAAAAGTGATAACTTGCGTTAAGCTACATCAAACGTTTCAATTATATTAAATGTAAGCTCAACTTTTTTGGTAAAAGATTGCAAATTGCATGTTAATCGGTTTATTCTGAAACTATTAATTCAAATCCTTTTTACAAGGAAATAATCTTTACGTGATCTTTGCATAAAAGATTGCAAATTGCATGTTAATCGGTTTATTCTGAAACTATTAATTCAAATCCTTTTTACAAGGAAATAATCTTTACGTGATCTTTCAAATAAGTAAATTAAATTTTTGCCGGAGGGTAAATACTAACTATCAATTTATTTAGAATTTCAGTAAATGTGTGGTTGTTAAAGGCAATTAATTACCGAATAATGTATTCAACGATATAAATGAAGTATTTAGCATTGCTTGGATTTATAAGGAACGACTTAAAACCAAATTGTTCACAAATGTTTGATAAATTCGCCTTAGTTTGTTACACCAACTGTTTTAGTAGTTTTACGCATCATTAACATTCTATTCATCTTGAAACATTGAAATATTTCCGGAAGATATTGAATTACTTTCTCAGATTTCAAACTCTTGCTTCTTGAGTGATGATAAAAGATGTTGGGAGATGTAGACAGTATTTAGACTTTGGCTTGAGGGATATTTGTCGATTTCTCGCCTACTTGTTTTCCATTCAAACACCTGCTAATATTACTATTTTTCTTGTAAGTTTTCAAATTGTTTGTCGTAACTTTCATTTACGGGGTTTGTCTAGACAAAATTTGCAATCGATACCTAAGGATAGTTCAATGCTTTGGGAAAGTTTCAAATTATTGAAAAAGAAAAATATGTTGGTTTAAATGTGCTTTTCATCTACGATACAGACATCTTCAACATTGTGTAACTCTCAATGTTTCGACGAGATATCTTGTCGAGTCGAAATTGCCCTAGGGGAATAAAGATCCAAGTAGGAGAAACAAATTGTCCCTTGCCCAAAACTGATGGCAGTTTGGAACAGATTTTTGCACCACTACAGGGCAATTTTCGACGTGATGATAAACCACCAGGAGGGTTAAAGGTATTAAGATGAACGAAGATAAACCACCAGGGTTAAAAGTATTAAGATGAACAAGTAGAACTTAAAATACATTTGTAATTCAGGATTTCATATTTGCTTGATGAGACGGAGATTAAATTTACATTCGGATTTACTGTGGGAAGTAGTATTTTATTTGCCTTATTTTTTCTTGTAAACTACTTTACACATAACATAATTTCCAGAATTTATTGCAATCAGTTTTATTAAGTTTTTTAGTTTTGTTTTCATTAAAATATGAGGATGCAAAAAAAATTTAATTGTTTCCAAACACAAATAGCATTTGGTGTTAATCTTCAGTTGTTTACATAAAGTAAACGTGTTATTTCAGAAACTCGTGTTTTCCTACCATTAAACTTTGAAAGGAACATACTTTTTAAAGCGATAACGAAATTAACGTCGTACTGGAGTAACACAACGGGTGACGGCCCGGGATCAATGCCCAAAGGAAAGATCAGAGTACACCACGTAATTTTGAACCACGGTCAGATGACGGGGTCAACACCTGAGCTGGCACCCTACTCTCCAAGCTTCCTCACCACACCAACATAACGACATTTGATGCTATGACAGATTTAACGTGCATCAACCCCCATGTAAACGATGGTCTTTGGCTGGACCGAATTTCGAGCTCGCAACCCTCAGGATGGATTAAACAGGAGAACAAGAGTTAAACATAATTGAACACGAAATTGACATATTTGAAAGGCAATAAAGTCAAAGAGATAATTTGTAAATAAAAATAAAAACTAGTTTATTAATGAAATAAAATATTCCCTACATTGTAGAACTTTTGACTTATAACCATCTCAGCAGTTTCTATCATCAAACTAAACATATTGCTACAATAGCGATATTTTCAACATAGCGTGCTCTCTATAGGGTAGAACTTCAATGAACAAGGGGACAATTTAAAAATAAGTAAAGTTTTGATTTAGCTGTTAAAAGGGAACACGTCCTGTTTCTCAAAATTGAGTCATTTGACAATGTCCATTCGTCAACTAATGCAAGTGATTGTTGAGTATGGGATTTCTAGGATACAACAGTTTCAAAACTTCATGTACAAACTCTAAGGGGATGGTGGGAACAGGATTAATACTTTTTGTGGGGTGTATATGTTTATAAGTGGCACCCGGTAATGTCAAAAGGTACGCTAAGTGCAGAAGTGAAACACAGCAGCCAGATTTTTACCATCAATAATTTTACGGGACCGCGGTATCCAGTTTTTGGAAGAGTAGGGGATTAGGAACCGGAGGGATGTGAGTTCGAAACTCTGTTGAACCAAAGACCGTCGTATACGTGATCGTGGCCTCAAATGTCCTCACGTTTTTATGATGTGGAAGTTTCGAAAGTGGGATGCCACACACAGTTCAGGTGTTTACCTCGTCTTCTGACCGTGGTTCAAAATTACGAGGTGTCCTCGGTCTTTCCCTTCGGGATGGATCCCGGACCGTCGCCCGGGATCCATCCCGTTGTGTAGCTCCAGTGCGTTGTGTTTTGGCCGTTGTGTTGCTCCAGTGCGACGTTAATTAACTACTCGCCTACCTTGCAAAAAACTTATTGAAAAAAGAAATTTCCTAAACTGTTTTCAGATATGCCGAAAATGCTGACCAATTATGATAGTCAAGATACAAAAAAGCACGTGCAGTGCTCGTTCACTTCCCGTCATTTTCTTTCACCTCGGAAATAAGAAGCAAGACAAGAACAGATCTGGTAATCTCGAAGTCGTGTGATGTCACTTCATTTTTAATCTGAAAGGAAGCAACCGCTGAAAATACGGAAGTATGTCAATTACGCGTAATTGGGATGGGCGATTCAATAGAATCCGTAGGTATCAGGTGCTGTAAGCACACATCTGTCGATTTGTCCGTATCCGCAGATCTTGGAATCGGGAACTAAATTAAAGAAATTTTACACGCACTATCCATACCACGTTACAAGGATGGTTTTAAATTTACTTCTTTGCAGCCTTGTCCTTGAACTTCGTACAAGCGATTTGATATTTTTAACCCTCTAAGTGGCTTTGACGAGATATCTCCCCCAAGATCTGGTCATTTTTGCTATTGACGAGATGATCTGCTCAATTTTGCTATTGACGAGATATCTCCTCCAAGATCTCGTCAATTTTGCTATTGACGAGATACATCATTGAAACAAAATTGCCCGACTACTCCAAGGTGAATGAAGAACTAATTACGAAAAACAATGTGTTCTTTTCATAAAATTGGTGACAGTTTGGAACTGGTTTGGGCGTCAGACTGGTCACCACAGAATGGTTCTCAACCCGAAAACCACCAGATGGGTTAAGGTGTACATATGTATACATTGGAAATCATGAAAATCGACTTGAATAACGATGCTTTCTTATTCATTTGCATTATTTTCCAACTCCTTAGCTTTCAAACGATCTTGTAAATATTCGCAATAGATTTTAGTTACAAGGATTTTCGTTCGAATCTGCCACCCCTACATGTTTCCAAAACTTTAAACTCAATTTCTGAAGAACTGTGTTTTTGCAATATGAAACTTTGTTCAGTGATAACAACAATGAATTGATCTATATAATAATTATTTTCGCGTTATTATAGTCTATAACACAGTGGATGTTTTTGACCCTCAGTCAAAGTTATTAGTCGAGTTTATAGTTGATTTTTAAATGTTATAATTCCTAAAAAAATATTGATTTTTAGACTTTCTTGGTGAAAAAAGTTGTAAAAAACAACCTATTCCCTCTAGGAATTTGAATGAGGGTCAAAACAGTAGGAATAATGTTAGGAATAATTTGAAATAGGAATTGTTTTTTTAACAAATTAGAATTTGAGATATCGCTTTTCAAAAAACATGTTAATTAGCTAATTATATACATATTAGATAATTAATTATTAGCTTAATCTGAATTTTCCGCACTGAAATGAGTTTAAGCACAAACCAATGACCTATTGTAGAACAATTGGATTTTGTAAAGTCAAAATCAAAAAACAAATCTAGTTTATACGTACACCCTTAATGGTACAAGACATTAACTCTCTGAACATCACGAGATTCCATGTAGTATTGTATGAGAAGGTTGGTAGGAAGTTGAATTTGTTTTACAACAGCAACAATACAACGGGCCATTGACGATGGTCTGGGATCAGAAGGGAAACATCCGAGGACAACACCTCATCATTTTGAACCACGGTCAGATGCCGATGTCACATCTGATCTGGCACCTCACTTTCCAAACTTCCACGTCACACCGACGTGAGGACATGAGGCCTCGACTTGGTTTGTTAATTCGCTTCTCCTCCAACTGGGGTACCGAGGCCCATCACGTGTGCACGGAGGATTGGGATTTCGAATCTCAATCAGACCAAACACCGTAGTGTATGTGGGGTCTGGTGCATATTAAATCTGCGTTGGCCTTCTCACGTTGACGTGGTATGGAAGTTTAGAGAGTGAGGTTCCACCTCAGGTTTTGATCGTGGTTCGAAATTATGAGTTGTTATAGTCGGATCATGAGATTGATCCCGGACCTTCATCAATAGCCTGTTCTGTTGCAACGTTAATTCAACTACCTCCAACCATGTGTGCAACTGAAAATTGGGAAAATAATAATTTTTATTCAGCCAAGGAAGGCTTAAAATTAGAGGCAAATGAGACATCTGTAGTCTGGCTTCCCCACCAGAGGACAGTCGAGTTAAGGAGGTTTTGAACGAGTCCATTCTTTAAATAAGGTGATAGATCGAAACGTAAACAGAGAATTTCCACAATTGGGGCTTTAGTGCTGACTATTATACTGAGTTTTTGCTTGGGTCCGAAAGCGATAGCAGGAAAATGAGTCGACGCGGGAAAAACCAACCACGGAAATCGCCATTCCTGCTTTTGGTATGGCATCCCTTCCCCTAACTAATTTTTACACTTACTCAAAAATCGACTGACCCAAGGTCGATCAAGGTCAACTACCTTCTCGTCGGAGCCATACTATCTAGTCCGAACCAAAAGGCAAAATCCTCGTCTCCTGATAGACGGGATTTTTTGCCGATTAGTGTTGTGAAGCAACACGCATTGCGTCTGAATGAACTCATTTAATGGTAGAAAGAAACCTAGGAGTCAATCTATTGGTCCAAGTCAACACTGGTTAGGGAAGACTGTAGGTATGAGCCTCTCAAAGTGTCAAAAATGAACCATGCAAATCCTACATCACGCAAAATGCGCGTTACACTCTTCCTTTGTCCGAAAGGTATAAGGGGTCATCGTGGGTATGCCCACTGCGTTAGCAACCTTCGAGATGTAGGCGGCGCAGGTTCGATTTCTGCCAGGTGCCTTCCTGGGTGTATTTCTCTTCTGTGTCAGTAAAACTTTCACTGTGTGTCTATCAATTACTTGATATTGTACGTCTTGTGTCAATTACTTGATATTGTATTGTGTCTGGTGCAACATGGCCAGATATGGCCCTTGTGCCATAAAACCCCAAAACCAACCGAAAGATATAAACGGTATTGAAGCCTTCGTGAAATTTTTCTTGGGTTTATATATATTTAGGTTGGTAACTAACATCGCACTGGTAGGTATTTTAATTAACGTCGCACTGGAGCAATTCAAAGGGCTTTTGGTGATGGTAGGGGATCAGTCACGATGGAACAGATCCAATGACACCTAGTCTTAAACCGCGGAAAATGTATCCAAAAGGAATCGTGACTTCTCGTATTTTAAAATACTTACATCGTCATGTTTCGGACTTGCAATTCGTAGTAATATAAATCATCTGACCGTGGTTCAAAATTACGTGGTGTTGTCCTCGGATCTTTCCCTTTGGGATTGAACCCGGACCGTCACCAATAGCCCGTTGTGTTGCTCCAGTGCTACATTAATTAAAATACTTGCATACGTAGCAATATAAGCTAAAAGGGATTTCTAAAGTTCATTAATTAATTCACTCGTGTTTAATGGCATCACAGTGCTGAGCATAATTTTGTAGATTGATAGATAACGAACCAGTTTAGTTTCATGGTTCTATTTAGGCAAATACTGAAATATTTAGAGTATTATTAAGTTATAAAATATTTCTTAAGTATTAAACATACAGATTCTTGGAAGTCCGCTTATCTTACTTTAAAAATATATTTGCGATACCTTTTTGATTTTTAGATTAAAATAACTAAACGCGTTGGGACAAACGAAATTTTGAAAACTACAAATTGTTTCGAGAACTTATTAAAATTTTGGATGGTAAGTAGGTATTTTAATTAACGACACACTGGACCAATGTTTCGGTATCCATTTTAAGCCGTATAACCCATTAACTCTCGTGCAGCAAAAGTAGAGATCGTGTATCGACAAAACAATCTACTGTGTTCCATTTTTTAAAGAATTGATTTCCAAACAAATAATTCGTATTTTAACCAAAAATTAGTTTTGTGAATTCGGTAGGAGAGTTCCTACTTGGCCCAGCCAAAGACCATCGTGTACACGGGGGGTTGGTGCACGTTAAACTGGCGTTTCCTCAAATATTCTCACGTTAGCGTGGTGTGGAAGTTTGGAAAGTGGGGTGCCAACTCAGGTGTTCACCTCGTCCTCTGACAGTGGTTCAAAATTACTTGGGGTTGTCTTCGAACCTTTGCATTCGGGATTGATCCCCAACCATGGCCAAAAGCCCGTTGTATTGCTCCATTTAACGCTAATTAACTACATACCTACCGATAGGAAAGTGCAAATCAGTCAAATTTGACAGTTAGGAAACTGCTAATTTTACATTGAGAGAGACGGATTAATAACTTGCTTTGGCAGTGATTGACGGTTAAGGATGTGCTAACATGTCACTTTGACCACCTACCAAACATAACTGAAGTATTATCCATGTTCAAAATTATATATTGCGTAAGAAGGTACCGGGAAACGATACGTTTTTCAATATTCATGCTTAACTGTGTGCAAATTGTAAATTTTAGAAGTTTACGGATAACAACAATTAGGTTGATATCCCACTTTCATGTCGAACTCATCGAGTTTGCACAAAACTGCTCCATTGCGAAGAAAATATATTAAATTTTATTAGAAAATATTTGAACTGTGTTTTAAGACAAAAAATTCAGTGTAGCATTAATGTTCTATAGGTTGTCAATTTTAATATTTGAAATGGCTTTCGTTCAACTGTTAATTACTAAGTTTCGCACAGTAAATGTTTTTTTTAATTAAAAAAAATCGTTTTTTTAGATTACTGAATTGAAAATTTTCGCGACTTTTTCGATATAATGAGGATGTAAAAGCAAACCCAATCACGTATTTCACGCTGTTTTTTACGGTATTTGTCGCAAGTAATGACAATTTTAATTCAAACTTTTTCTCTTCTAAACTTAGGGCAGCGGTAGCCCGGTTAGAAGAGACATTAAATCTGTCGTGGCCTCAAATGTCCTAATTTGATCGCCTCATTTGTCGCCAATAGCCCGGTGTATTGCAACAGTGCTACGTTAATTAAATACTTACTTATCCTTCCAAACTAGAAGCGATCTAAAATATAACATCATGTAAAAGAAATAATATTTTTAAAGGAATCATCCTTTGCTCGAAGTACACTTTATCATCGATTTCTTTGTGCACAAGTGGTGGTGGAATTTGGAAATACGCGACCAGATTGTATGGTCGTGAAAGAATGAATATGTATGAATATGTGTGCTACGATTTGAGCATCATATCATCCTAGTAGTGTAATACTGATTTTCCCCTACATCACACATATCTGGAAACGATTTCCAAAAAGATAACAAGGAAAATGTGGATATACTGATATTGAAAGAATGTATTCAATCTTGGCCTGATCCAAAAATATATTGTTGGAGACTGCTACTACTTGATGCGTTTGGAGGGAAAAGCTTTACGGATCTAAGAACAGTTGATGGAAATTATATATACATTCCTAGAAGCTGGATTCTGTATACATTGCAGATGGATTCAAATTTTCTGAGCGACATGAGATTTACGAGTTATGTAGTATTGCTTTTGCTCCACAACACGTATAATGACATGTGACACCATTCATTGGCTGAAAAATGCTAGGAAAGATTCTATTGGTCAAATCTGGTGAATCAAGGTGAAATATGGTTGGAAGTAATGTAGAGAAGACTGCAGGTTCAGAACGGACATATGCGTATGAACCTCTCTGAGGGTTAAGATTGAATTGTGAATATAGTTTAGTTGTGTTGAAAAGGAGTAAAAAATATAATTTATACGAATTAAAATTATAGTTAATTTTTTTACCAAAAATGTACCCCTTCCAAATAAATTCGAGATTTTTAATACAAAATAAACGCATTAGGTGATTTCATAATAGGTCTGAGGTGGTCATACAGCGTACAAAGGATCACCTCATCTCTTTTTTTTTGAGTTTTCAAAGTGATCCTTCTGGCTCATGGAAGCCAGTGCAGAGTCAGTTTTCAGTTCAAAATCAGAACTTCAGTTCAAAGACTTAAGTTACTTAATTAAAAACATACATAATATTATATTTTTAAATTATACATAGATCAGAACATAAAAAATATAAATGTTCGCTTCGGTTTTTGTTGTCAATTTGTTTTTACTCGTCGGTTCGATAACTTTTGATGTACCTTTTGTATCGGGGGCGAGGTAGTCTAGTTGATACAATCGCGGATTTGAAATCGGAGGGTTGACAGCTCGAAACACGATCCAACCAAAGAGCGCCATGTACGTCGGGACTGGTGCACGTTAAATCTGCTGCGGTCTCAAATGTCCTCGCTTTGACGTGGTGGGGAAGTTTGGAGATTTTGGTGCTGGATCTTGTGTTGACCTCGCTATCTGACCTGGTTCAAAATGAAGAGGTGTTAACCTCGTCATTTCCGCCTCCCTTCGGGATCTATCCCGGATCGTCACCAATAGCTCGTCTTGTTGAGCCAGTGAAACGTTAATTCAAGTACCTACTTGTATTTTGTATCATTTTCAATATCCAGGTCTTTTCACTGTAAAGTAGTAGCTGAAAACCTTGCAGTTCCTTAAGTTTCGCAAGCCAGTGTATGCAAGCACTGATGCATCAGAAAGAAACTTGATAGAACTTTGTCAAGTTAGCGGATATATAGTTATGAATATTTTTATTTCAATGATTACTTCAAATATTCTCTATCGAAAAGAAATAGAATAATCAATGTAAATATTTGATGATTAAAATAACATTTCAAAATTTGAATTAGGAAAACAGCAACGTTTCGATCACTCTAAATCAACATCGAAGAGATTACACTTATTGTATGAAGAATATCACAGTATGAAAACAATTAAAAAGCTGGTACCATGTTTGAATGAAATAAATACTATTTTTTTTATTGAACAAAAACAAACTCCCCGTGCACCACAGAAGTACAACACGGGGCTTACAGAAATAAATTGATTTAACAAAGAAACAGTGGAAAACAATTTAACTGAAATTACAAGATTTTATGAACTTGACAAATGAGTAGAAAAGCAGATTAGATTTTACAAAAACATTGAGTTTCACTGGCCATGTTTCACCTAATTTTCTCAAATCATTTTTAGGCACATTCTTGAAGTTTTAAATGCAGGACAACTAAAAAGCAAATGCTCTACATCTTGTGGCTGCTTTTTAAAACACTCGCACAAATCATTAGTCCGAAGATGAAACCTATATAGATATTTAGCAAAATTTCCATGGCCAGATAAAAATTGTGTAATTTGGAAGTTTGTAAAGAAAAATAATTCTGAGTTCAATCTATGCTTAATAGATAGTAAAGAATAAATACTATTGGAATTCATTCGAAACACATTAACACGAAAAATTCTTTACCGTAATTTTTGTTTTGAGATACGATTATTTAATAACAACTATAAATTCTCTTGGTGACGGAATTTGTTTTCCTCAATGCAGAATTTTATTTTTATAATTTCACGTACTTTAAAAACGCTTTTATAATTTTTAGCTGTTCCTAGGTTTAGAAAAATTTAAAAAGGGGACCCGAAGGCAAGAAACAATTTCTAGCTGAATTTTTTAAAATCAGTTTTCACAAAGTAGGTAGTTCAATTAACGCCACACTGGTGCAACACAAGGGGCCACTGGCGACCGCCTGGGATTAATCCCTACGGGAAAAATCCGAGGACATATCATCATTTTGAACCATTGTCAGATGACGAGGGCAACATCTGAACTGGCATCCTACTCTCCAAACTTCCACACCACGCCAACGTGAGGACATTTGACGATAGATTTGACGTGCACCAGCCCCCTTTGGACACGACAGTCTCTGGTTGGATTTGAACTCGCAACCCTCCGGTTGATATATTCAAAAGAAAGAGAAGGGAATAAACATAGAAAAACTATATTGATAAATACCCAGGTAGAGATGAATAGGCGAGAAACGAAAGCTAGTAGATATAAGAAAATGAAGGAGAGAGAATGTACTAGTTAATACCTAGAAATGAGATACAGGAAATAAAATCGGCTTTCCTTATTTATCTACATTGACGCCTAAAAATAAGCAATAAACTTTAGTGCATGAGTTGTACAAGGGTTTCTTAATACATTTTACATTAACTTATTATTTGAAAGGTGAACCTCCTAAATAACAATTGAAGCTATAAGTGATAAACCCAACAAATATCGTGTGCTATTTTAGGAGAGAAGAAAATAAAAAACTATCCAAATGTTATTTTTTTACTACTTTAAGATATTCAAGTCGATATTGGAATACATATCGATGCGAATATGCATTACAAATGAATTTAAATAGGGTATGAAATGTGCGGAACGACTTTGTCATCCGTACACATAAACAGCAGACTTCGGTACAGATGTCATGCATAGATTTTCGAATACATCTATATATACTTATTATTTGAAAATAGCTAAAAGTTAAGATATTTTTAGGTTAAGAAAACTGTTATTCACTAAACCTGGATAACAGTGTGTCAAAACTATGAGAATAAGTAACTAACCCAGCAATTGTATTTTGCTATTTTACGAGGGAATAGTTAAATATAAAAATATTAAGTTATTTTTATACTACTTTAAGGTTTTTAAGTTCATATTGGAATGTATATTGATGCTCATGTGTATTATAACTGGATTTAAATAAGGTGTTAAATGCGTGTAACGATAGTCAGACTTTAGGAATGATGTTATACTGGGGTTTTTTAGCGCACATTAAATGCACACTTATATCTCAAAGTTATCACAAAAATGCTAACCTCTAAATAACAGGTGTCGAAACTGATTAACCCAACAATTCTTTCTAAAAAGCAAGATAAAAAAACTGCCAAAATCAGAACGTTCTATTTTTAGTATTTTAGGTTTTAAAGTTCACATCGATGCGAATTGCATTATAAATGGATTATGCCTTACACTGTTTTGGAAATAACATTTAACGTCTCTAAAAAGTTCACGAAATGCTGTTTAACATTCGATCACTTTTTGAAGGAATGTAAATCGATGCCTGTGGATATTTTAAATATATGCGAAATGTGCGTTTTGACGACGCCATCGATACATATAAGTAATAAAGAAATAATAAGTAACATATAATAATTATTGAATTTGAAATGTGCGATAGCGACACTTCCAGTAATTCACATAAGTAATAAAGAAATAATAAGTATCACATAAGTGATAATTAAATTTAAATAAGGTTTGAAATGTGCATAAAGACACCGATTGCAATGCCATAAGTAATAAAAATAAGTTACGCATAAGAAAAATAAGTAACACCTAAAAAATAAGTAACACATGAGTAATATAAAAATAATAAGTAAAACATAAGTGATAAAGAAACACACACTATAGCGCAGATGGGTCAAGCAATAAGCAAAGCATTTAATTTTTCATCAGAAAAATTTACTTTCACACGCACTCGACTCACAGGTATTCAGGCAAAAAAGACCCACCTGTTTTCCAGAGGAGCAAGCGGGAGGTGATAAGTGCCGAAAAAGTGCTGCGAATATGATGAAGGATGAAGTCTCTGCAGCAACGTCACGAGAAAAGGGAAGAGAAGAGAGTTGATCCTGTAACTCTTATCCACATATATAGCTTCTCCTCCGTCACGTGACTCCACAGTCAGAACCACTTGTGGAACGGCACTCACTCGCCATTGGGTGTCCAAGTAAGGATGGGGCGTGACTTGGGCGAGGACGTCACAAAAATTTTAACCTTTCGGGGGGCGATGGGTGTGTTTTTTGTTTTCAATTTGGATATCAGTCCACCCACATCTCTGAGAGTGTTGTGGGATGAGGCTTTCGTGTAAATTACTTTAAATTGTTATGACTGGTTCGGAAGTGTGAATTATTTTTATAGCGTATTAGTCAGATTGAGTTCGGGTTTTAATCGAATGGACAGCAGCGAAATCGAATGCTGTACTACTTTAATTATATTATTGGTCTTTTCGGAATATATATTTCATTAGTATAATTCATTGAGTGGGTGTTTGAATGCTTAAGCCTTTTCTCGACGAGATATTCCGTAATTAGAAAAACTGACCAGATCTTGGTGGATCTTATCTCGTCAGAACCCACTGGTTGGTAAAGCCAACTTTACAGGTACTGAAAAATAAAATTAGCTTCATTTCTCACAGTTTGACGGGGCCGCGGTAGCCCGGTTGGAAGAGTAACGGATTAGCAACCGGAGGGTTGCGAGTTCGAATCCAACCAAAGACCGTGGTGTACAAAGGGGACTGGTGTACATTAAACCTGTCGTGACCTCAAATGTCCTCACGTTGGCATGGCATGGAAGTTTGGAGAGTGGGGTGCAAGCTCAGGTGTGACCTCGTCATCCGACTGTGGTTCAAAATTAAGTGGTGTTGTCCTCAATCTTTCCCTTCGGTGTCATCCCGAACCGGTGCCAATAATCCGTTGTGTTGCTTCAGTGCGACGTTATTTAAATACCTACCTACCTGACAGTGGTGACTTTTTCTCAATCAGATGGTTGAAAATTCGTTATTTTTTTGTGCGATAAGTGTGGCGTGTAAGATAATTGTCCATGTTTATTATTTGAAAAACAGTAATTTACGCTTTCGTTTAGTAAAAATGCTTTGGTGAGAGTGAAATAGACCGAATTTAAGTTCAGTTGGATTGGATTTTGGGTTTTATGACGCTTGGTCCTACAGCGGATAGGTTAATCCTCCTGGTGATTGTCTCTACGAAGTATCTCGTCGTTAGCAAAACTGGCCAGATCTTGATGGACGAGATATCTCGGCATTAGAAGAAACTGACCAAATCTTGATCACGTCATCATCAAAAAATTAACAATAACTTGATGACGAGATATCCGTTATTAGCAAAACTGGTCAGAACTTGATGGACGTGGTATCTCGTCAAAACCATTTGGAGGGTTAGGGTAAACTTTACAGATACTGCACTCAAATAAAATTTGCTTCGTTCCTCAGAATGGTGAGTTTTTCTCCTGTTTTATAACCAGATGGTTGAAAATTCGTTATTCTTTCGTACGCTAAGTGCCGCGTGCAAGATAATTGTCAAGGTTTATTGTTTGAAAAGCAGATACGTAATTTACACGTTCGTTTAAGAAAGATGCTTTGGTTAGAGTGAAATAAACCAGATTTAACCCTCCAAGTGATTTCGACGAGATACCTCGTCGAAAAAGAACAATCTTTGCTAATGACGAGATATTTCGTCATGAAGAATGACGAGGTATCTCGTTCATCAATATCTGGTCAGTTTTGCTAATGACGGGAAACATCGTCGAAACAATCACCACTAGGGTTAAGTTTGATTCGAATTGGATTTTGGGTTTTACGGCGCTTGGTCCTGTAGCGGACAAGCTGAGCCAATTAACCCTCCTGGTGGTTGTCTTGACGTGGTATCTGGTCAATAACCAAACTGACCAGAACTTGATGGTCTAGATACCTCGTCCTTAGAAGAAAACCGACCAGGTCTTGATATCGTCATCATAAAAAAACTAACACTATCTTGATGACGAGATATCTCGTCATTGGCAAAATTGGCCAGATCTAAATCTCATCGTAACCACTTGGAGGGTTATGTTTGATTGACTCTGAGTGGCAGGAGATTACCGAGAAGAGTAGTATTGCTTTCACCCCACAACACATATACAGTGACTAAATAACCACATCAATAGGTTAAAAGAATCTTAGGAGCGATTGTATTGGTCAAGAAGGTCAATACAGGATCGAAGCCATTCAGGGATGATTACAGAACGGGTATATGCGTGTGAACTACGCAGAGGGTAAAAAAGTTTTAATGTAAACACTTTTATTTTAAAGTTTTATAATTGCATTAACCAAAGTACCTTCTTGCGAAATACTCTGAAATTATTTATTTTTTATTTCATGGCGAATCACTCATTGAAATTTATCAGATTTTAATCAAATCAACTGCTGGTATTTTGAGAGCTATATAAATTTAGCGAATCATGTTGATTTTGTCTTTGGGGTGTCTTCTTGCTATAATTCGTTCGTTAAGTGTATAAGTGCTTAAATAAAATTTTACAATCTGCACTGAGTACTCATTTCATCAAATAAACTTCTTTTCATTTCTTCAATAGCAACACGAAACCCTTTTATGATCAGTTGCTTGAAAAACTAATATTTTTCACAAGCTACAACTTTTTGGATTTACGAGTACAGTATGGAAGATACAAATACACATCATTTTAATAAAAAGTTGAATCCGTTCAAATCCAGGAAAGGATATGCACCTCACCATTTCCGAATCGAATAATATTTTGCACACAAGTACG
Organism: Meta bourneti; assembly: GCA_933210815.1. NCBI lineage: Eukaryota > Metazoa > Arthropoda > Arachnida > Araneae > Tetragnathidae > Meta > Meta bourneti. The sequence continues at coordinate 71,965,724 of OW119927.1, read as the reverse complement.
TTTTGGGCCACTTTAAATCAACATATTTCTTAATCTCGAAAAAAAAATTTTTTTTCGAGATACAAGTCTGAAAATGACATCACAAATTAAATTTTATTTTTTTGAGCGTGCATCACCTACTTCAAAATCGCATATCTTCTCAAGTACTTAAAATAATTCAATTTTGTTTTCTTCAAAAGAATTGTAAGAGACTGTAACAAATATTGATGCTAATTTCATTAGTAGGACTTAACTAGTATTGAAATATGAATTTTTCAATTTGATAAATTTTAAAATAACTTTTGCCAAAAAAAAAACGTTTTTAAAAATTCGATGTTCCTAAATAAATATGCTATCGGAGTGTATGAGACTTTTTGCAGTTTTTGAATAGTTAAGCTTAAATAAATTATTTTCCGTAATAATCGCGATCGGGAAACCTAATGAGATCAAAAGGTAATGAAATACCGTCAAAATCCCTTCCGAAGTACAAAAATCCCTAAACGCATGTCAAATTCCTGTAAAAGGACCAAAAGGTTCTCGAAATCTCTAAATTTTTTAGGGATTTTCTTTCAACTTCCAGTGGTAAATATTCTTTCCGTATTTGTTTAAAAATACTTTTTTACTCACCGCTAACCGAATATTATGGTACCAATATTTTCTGAATTTGAATAAATTATCAAGCACAATATTATATATTAACCATGCACACAGAATTTCACACACAAAACTGAATTTTGTTGCTCACCTCGCTCCAAAAGTATTTTAAAAAATGTACTGTTATTGTTTTGATACAAAGGGACAAATAATAAACAACATATTTAAAATACTATACCAATATTAATAAATTCCAATAACTATATTAAAACATATTTGGATGGTATATCTAAAACGTACTAATAGCACAAAATGTATTTATAAATCCTCAAAATATTTCGAGAACTGCATAGGTAAGAAAATGTAGATACTCAGTATTTTTTAGCTTAGCGGATAAAATAATGATATAAATTTCTATTTATTTAAAACTATAAACAAAAGTTGAAAATTTGACTATTAGTTACTCCGATAAAATAAGTTGAGGAATTTATAAAAATTCAGCGAAGTTTAGAGCCTGTCCTCTTTTTCTGCCACATAGAACTCTAAGAAAGTATTCAACAGATATTTCAATAAATGACCATTTCAGGTCGAACTTTATGAATGCAATTCATAAGTAACCTACTTCTATCCTCTTCGATTCTTGAAAAGTTGCACTCTCATGTCATAATATTCGGAGATCGGATTTTGTGTATGATCAGAGGCTGACTTTGTCATATGAAAGCACCATTGTAGAACTTTCAACAGGAGTGAACTTGTTAGTTATTTAAAAATTCTTTTTAAAGTTGCAGCAACATTTTCAAGTGCCTTCCACAATAATAGTACATTTAATTGATTTGTTTCTTCTCTGATTCCCTGAAATTGCGTTGTACACACACACACACACACACACACACATACTACATAGATTTGTTTGAGAGATTAATTTCACAGAATCCCAGAATAAATTACGATTCATGAATTATGCGCTATGAATATACCAAATACAAGAATGAAATAAGAGTAAATGCGTATGAACTAATAAACTTTTCGGACAAGGGTAATGATAGACACATTAAATTTACTCCTTCGCTATATAAATAATCTTCCCCCACACGACCAGCTGGGTAAATATAGCTGTTTGTTTGATAAAAATAAACGTCAGTCGAGCCATTTTGAGTAATATCGCTTGCTATTTTATTTTATAACTCGCAGAATTACCGGCGTTACTCGGATTGAATTGGTTAATTAACTTCAGCTTTCGTTAATAAATTGTAAATCCTATTCACCACATGTAACAACTACCACACTCTAATAAAAGCACAATATTGATAAATACACAATTTCACAAATGTAAATAAATGTCATATTTATCATTTTACATTTTTGTAGAATTTAAATTTTTAGTAGGAAAGAAAGTCTCTATAGTGTGCCAATAATACCCAGAATGCACAGAATAGTTCAGAGCATACATATAAATGCCTTGTATGTCATTTAAAAGCAGATGTTTCCCAAAATTATCATACAATGATTAAAATTTTTTTAAAAACTAATTAAACCATTACTTACCTTGATTACAGTTATTGAACGAAAAACTTCAAATTGGAAATACATCTTAAAACAGATTTTAAAAAAGCTTCGAACAAAAAGTAATGAATGTACCTGTTTTTTCACTACAAAATAGATTCTTGGAATATAACGGACACAAATTTAAAAAAACAAGCGATTAAACAAATACCAAGGTTGCCATATTAGCTACCAGACCTATTTTAAAAGGTCTTGTTCTGTATATTTTATTTATAATGTTTTATTCTTTATCATCTGTCCAAATATTCCGAATTTTTTATATTTCGTATTTTTATAAGGCTCAAAGTAAATAAAGTATTAGAATTTAAATTCCGTAAAAATAGTTTTTGGAAAAATAATTGATTTTTCAGCAGCTCTGGCAAAACAATCCAAGTAATTGCAATGCTCAGTATACCTTCCAACTACTCCAAAACTACCAATTTATGGTTGATTTAAGTATAGTCACTCAGATGTTTAACATGAAACTTGCCTAAATATGTAAGCAAAGGAATTTTAGATAATGTATTTACTGAACTAAAATATGATTTGTAAAATATAAAAACACCAAATGCAAGAGACGGATTTTCCATCACAACAGCCAAAAACGGATAAAAAGCTTGAAATAGGTCGAAAATATACAATGTACAAACACTCCTTACATAGGTTTCATGCCGCAGGTGCTGTATTAAAGACTAAGTGAAAATTGTAATGTAAGGAAAGCCCCAAAGCAATATGCATTCCAAATGTGTTCCCCGGTTAATAATTGGAAATAGATTTTGACTGATCTTTTTTAATAACTATTTACTAAAGAGTTATAAACTATATAAAATATCACACACTACATTGCTATATGTACAGAAATAATGAATCGTGTTAAAATATTGCATCGAAAAAAGTGTTTGAGCTGCGAGCTAGGAATATTCGAAAACGTACTTCAGTGGAGGAATACCTTTGGCCCCGCTTTGAACGCGCTAGAGGTTAAAATTTCGTCGATATTTTACCATTGAAGACTTAAAAATCAACCTTTTAGAAACTGCATTAGCTATATAGAAGACTAAATTAACAACATTCTAATGAACTTATACAAAAATTTTCAGAATTTTTAAGGATTTTTTTTTTAAATCTTATCCAAACTTCTTCAAGTTCCATGATGAATTGTTAAAAACTAATCGATTATTTTAAAATATTTTTGCTTACTATTACGAACAGCACATTTAAGTGTCGCGAACAGAAGACAAAACAAGTTTATCTCTAATAGTTTGAGCGTAGCAAAATTTTAAGCGTTACGCAAAATTTTTGACAAGCAAAATTGAATATTTTTTATCGTCATTCAAAGGGTCTTATTTCCACGAAAAAAAATTATTTTGTAAAAAACAAATGTTGCATAGTTTAACAAACGCCATTGGCCATAATATACCGAATTTTTTAAAAATCTAAGATGTCGAAGTGAGCATTCCATTTCTTATTGCTTGAATTTGAACGGATTCACCCAAGTGTTTTAATTCGATTGAAATAGGTAAAATAATTTTTGGCATTTTGTTTCACAGAAAATATTATTGTTACTTTATACATCAGTGCATGATAATTATTTATATCTCTCTACTATGTTGTATAATTGTTTATATTTATAGTTTGGAAAATAGTCAGGTTATTTTCACATTATTTTAATAAAAGTAATTTAATTCGAGAGTAAAAAGTAAATTAAAGGTACTTTTATTTTGTTTGGGGAAATAAGGAAATATTAATTTGATATTCCTTCATTTACCCACTGGTTAGATTCCTTCCTGGGTGTACTTCTTCAGTGTTGATAAAACTTTCCATGTGTGTATGTCCATTACTTGAAATTGTATGTCTTGAGTCTGACGCAGCATGGCCAAATACCCATGCACTAAAAAATATCCAACAAACCCTTCATATACCAGTGTAGTTGCTACTGGTATTTAAATCTCAGTATTTGAAGAAATTAAATAAAGTTTATACACATATCTACTCTCTTCATATAAAAATTAAAATAATAGTAAATATAATTGTTTTTCACGATAGAGACAATAATTTTTCTTCCTGAACTACGGTCAATTGTTCAAATAGCCTTAACTCCTACTTATAGGCAAAATAACATTTTGATTTGGTAGAAAAACAGGGTGAATTAAATTACTAAGGAATTTTCGTTAAGAATTGATAGACATTCATATTGAACTGCACTGCCTACATCCTTATGTCCTAATGGTTTTCCCAAATGGAAAAATATTTTATTTTCAAAAACCACAACTAATTTCGACTTATCAAAGAAAAAACTTGAAGCTTAAAAATATTTAAGCTTTGAAAGGAATATCATAACATCTTAAAATAAAGGCAATTATGAGTTTAAAATATTTAATTGGGTATCTAAATCACACAAATAATGATAAATAGTAGAAAAATAGAGAATCTGAAAATACATATTTCAATTTTTGCTGCCAGTATGTTTTACATTGATTTCATTAATTATGTGTATGTTTATTTTTATGTATGTGTTTGGCATTAAGAATTGTTGTACACCTGATTGCGTGTTTGTAAATGAGTGGTATTCGTGTCAGTATGTGTTTGTATAGAGTTATTAAGTTCTTTAATTTTAGGATCAGAGACCAGCTCACATTACCTTTTTGGCTGCTTTTAAACCTATTGCAAGTTGTCTTCACGAGGTATCTCATCATTAGCAAAACCATTTGCAGATTTTTGTGGAAGATATATCTCGTCATTAGAGGTAGGTAGGTAGTTAATTAACGACGTAGTGGAACAACATAGCAGTCTATAGATTACGGCCCAGGATCAATGCCGAAGGGAAAGATCAAGGACAACGCCTCGTAATTTTGAACCATGGTCAGACGACGAGAACACCATCCACTCCAAACTTCCATACTACGCCAACTCGTCATTAGGAGAACAATGGTTGGATCTTGACCTCGTCAACATCTAAAAATTCGCAATATCTCGTTGACGATATATCTCGTCATTAGAAAAATTAGTCGGATCGATGGACGAGATATCTCGTCGAAACCACTTGGAGGGGTAATAGAGCAAAAAATCCTTTTTTTCATTGCCTTAAACCTACAATGTCACCTAAGCATCTCCTATTTCTTTTTTACAGTAGCTTCATGAGGCATGTCGGTGTTCGTATTTAATCCACATAGCTTGTGGAATATTCATTTGTTCTTTGAGGAACTTCGATGCAGGTACGTTGCACAGAACTCCTCTCAGATTGCTTATCCTTAATTTTTTGGACTTGTCTGTACTTGACTTTTAAGATTATATCTATGGGTCTTCAATTTAGGAATTTTTTTCCATTAAATCCATCTAATTTGAAACGAATAATCAAATGGAGTGGCCTGTTTTAAAGAGCGATCCGTTTATAAAAAAGGAAATAATCTTATTTAAGTACTTGGAATTTCTCGCAAAACTCACCAAAAGTGCACTTCCGAAAATAAAATTTTGCTCGTCAGAATTTTAAATTACTTGTCAGACCTCCAAAATGTTTACTCGACAAACACAGATTTCAAATTTTTTGTCGTTCAGTATTGGTTTCGATCGTCAGCAGTGGCAAGAATTTTTACAATCAGCAGATAGAAAACCTTTTTTTTCGCATGCTATACGTGCCAATAAAAATAACTTGTGTTATGCAGGAAAACACAATTTACAAGTTACATACAAAAGTATTCTAACTCGGTTAAAATTAGTAATTTTTAAATAAATTTATTTGCTTGAATTAGATGGACGGTTGTTACTCTGGTGCTTTATTTTTTTCCTAAAATATTAATGCAGGAAAAGACAATTCACAAATTGCAAATAAAAGTATTTTAACTCGGTTGAAATTAGTAAGTTTTAAATAAATAAATTTGTTTGAATTATATGGAAAGTTGTTACTCTGGTGCTTTATCTTTTATAAAACATCAATGCAGGAAAAGACAATTTACAAATTTTAAATAAGAGTATTTTAAATCGCTTAAAATTAGTATATTTGAAATAAATTAATTTTCTTGAATTATATGGAAGGTTGCTACTCTGGTGCTTTATTTTTGCGGAAAAAATAATGCAGAGAAAGACAATTTACAAATTAAAGTATTCTAACTCGGTTAAAATTAGTAAGTTTTAAATAAATTTATTTGTTTGAATTAGATGGAAGGATGAAGAGCCTTATGGAAAAAGTTAGTTCATATTTTTTATATTTTATAAGTATAAAACAAAATAAAAGAAGTAGTTTAGCTCAACTTACTTTTATTTCAAACTATTTCACGTCTTAAGTTTTTATTTTACTCATACTAGATTAAAAAAAATTAGAACTAAAATCTTACAATCATGTAAATACTTTATTTAAAATATGTTTTTATTATAAAATATTTGATCAAACTCAAGTTTTAGACAGCAATTTTTTTCTTTGCTAAGCTTAAAACACGAAATAAACGTAAAACAAAAGCCTCCTGAAAAATGCTTTTGAATGTAAATAACAGTCAATACTTTTTGTTTGGAGGAATAAATTTCCAATTTTATTTATGGCTAAAAGCACCATTTAATTTTTTTCATTATTTCAGACTTGAGCTCCATAAAAATTGGTAGAATTTATTTACTAATTCTAAACTTCATAAACTATATTTTTTTAAATCAATATAATGTATAATCCGGAAGTTGGTTTTATTTCATTTAACCTAATTTGATTTAATAACAACTAGCTGCCTGACTAGATAAATACTATTTTTAAAACTTTCATTTAAATTATTTTTCATCTGAACGTTATAAGAAGTAAATCTAAATTTCAATGACAAAGAAAACATTCAATTCACTAAATGTTCAAGAATACAGAAAACCTTAAACTAGGATATTAAAATTTAGTACTGATAAGTAATATTACATGAAAGGGGTGGTAATGAACTTAGTCACCATTACAAAAACTAAATGACAACACAGTAATATATATAGTAGTGTGACCTATTTCCAGCTTGAAGTATTTTTGGTAGAAAAAGTTTCACTGTCTTGCACTCGTTTTACTAAATTGGTGAGTGCCGGACGTGTTTATGAACACGCACACTTTCAAAACCAAGCCTGGCTATATTCTAATACATATCAGATGACGCTAGCAACAATCGACACGCACTTTGATAGATGGTTTAAAAATGAACAGTTTAATTGTTAGTGCAATATCAATCACTTCTAACAACTGTAGGGGACCACGGTAGCCCAGTTGGAAGAGTAATGGATTAGCAACCGGAGCGTGGCGAGTTCGAATCCAACCAAAGACCGTCGTGTACAAGGGGGGACCGGTTACGTTAAATCTGCCGTGGCCTTAAATGTCTTCACTGTGGCGTGGTGTGAAAGTTTGGAGAGTGGGGTGCCAGCTCAGGTGTGACCTCTTCATCTGACTGTGATACAAAATTAGGTGGTGTTGTCCTCGAAACTTTCCCTTCGGATTTGATCCCGGAAAAACGCCAATAGTCCGTTGTGTTGCTCAGTGCGATGTTAATTAAATACCTACCTACCTTCCAACAACTGTATGAAGCCCTGTGGTGACACGCACTGCTCCTACTCCTACCAGAGCTTCACTCTCCGTCGCCAATTCACACAGTGCATAACAATCGGCTGTTAAAGGCACCACCATAGACGCGAAATATAAGTATACCGCGCATTGCTATTGAAAGGAGCTTCAAAAGGTGCGACCAATATGTCGACTAGTAGTCACGTGACTGCTGTGAAAAAAAATACGACTTGTCTGACTGATTGGACATCTTATCGCTTCGTTAGGCGATATAAGATTTTAATACAGGTGAATCTTAATACAGGGTGTATGTGTGAATGCGCATTTCTAAAGAGTGGCGACAAAAATGGTGAAATCGCCAGAGTGTACTATTCTGTCGTACAAACCAATCAGATGAATCAATGGATAGGGGACCTTTTCCCACTCAACGGACCAATCAGATGATGAATGTTCGTTTTCACATAGCGGACGAAAATATTGGGTCAGTGCGAATGAAATGTCCGGAAAATGACCATCACACTTCGTTGGCGATAACTGAAAAATACAGTGCCTGACCAACTCGAAATAATCTACCTCTGAATTTACACACTGTTGCCACGTCTGAAAAGGCCATGATCACGGAACGAAAAAAGTCTTGTGGCTGGGATGCGAAGAAGTCATCAACTGTACGGTGAACCTCCGTATCTTGGGTGAACCGTTTACCAGACAGAAAGCGATCCAGGTGACGAAACAGATGAAAATCTGTAGGTGACAAGTCAGGGGAATAGGGGGATGAGGCATCGCTTAAGAGCCTAACTCACGTAGTGCCAGCATCGTCTGTTGTGCGACATGAGAACGGGCGTTATCTTGCAAGAGGAGAACGCCATGCCTGTTTACCAAAGCCAGTCGGTTGTTTCACCATCAATTCCCGGTGCATCTGTCGTAATTTATCACTATCGTTCTGAAGTGATGGTTTGGCCACTTGGCAGGAAACTGTTATGAATTATTCCAGCTGTAGACCACCATACAAGAAGCATAACCTTCCTGGGATGTAAGGGTGGCTTGGGATGGCGTCCAGGAGGCTGTGCTTTGCTCAACCATTGTACAAATCGTTCCCGATTGACATAAAGGACCCATTTCTCGTAGCAGGTAATAATTCGCTGCAGTAGAGATTATCTTTCATTCCTGGAAAGGAGCGATGCAGACTTCCAAACGTCTCATCTTGTTGGCAATTGTCAATTCATGAGGCACCCAAGAATCCATCTTTTTGACTTTACCCAGTGCAGCCAGACGGCGAACAATTGAAGTGTGGTGGACACCTAGCTCGGTCGCTATCTCGTGACATATTTTCCGCTGTTCAGCTTCAACCACACTTAGCAGAACATCGTCAGAAGCTGCAACTTCTCGGTGACCACGTGGTTCGCTTTTCAGGTCCATATCTCCACTTCGAAACTTCGCAAACCATCGCCGAATGGTTCGTTCATTGGCTGTATTCTCCCCGAGTGCTGTGTTAATATTTCGAGCAGAGCAACTGCAGCAGAATGTCTCAGTTTAAATTCGTAAAGGAAGATGACTCTCAAATCTGAGTTTTTCATGTCGAATTTGGAAGCACCTTACACCCAAACAAATTAAATCTGGAACTGTACTTCACACGCGTGATAGATGTTTATAGTAGCACTGTGACGTAAGATGTCGGAAGCTTGTAGGTAATTACTTTTAGCTGTATGGGGGTCATTCCCAAAGCTATTTCTCATCGGACATTTCATTCGCACCTACCCAATAGTATAAAGGTCCCGTTACTACAAGTTTGGTCCCATGATCCCGGTCGCATGAAAAAGTTATCATTGTTCACTTTCATATTTCCTCTATGGGCCCCACAGGGCAATCCAAGGTCGTAATCAACCATTCCAAATAGATGCATACGAAGTACACCTGTGACCTTAAAGCCTGTTTTAAACTAAAATAAAGCGAATACGGAACGGAATTCGCTGGCCAATAAGCGACGAAAAAAGCAGTGATCAAGGGAAGTGACTTCTTTTTTCCTTATTAGTTAGCCGGCGAAGTTTGGTCCGCATCTGCGTTGCTCCGGTGCAAAATCAAGCTTAATCCGGTTTTACAACTGGCAATCTATCGACAAGTGGTAGCATCTACCGAATTAAGCCACTGCTAAATTATGAAGGGGGTTATAGTAGTGAACGTAACCACCACTTCAAAAATTAACTTACAATACAATAGTACCATATACCAGAGCAACCTATCTCTGTCTTGAAGTACAAAATTACACTGTCAGTTATAAGTCTTGCTGAAAGTGAATATTAACTATTTTGATGGATATTTTTTGCATTGTACATAGCTATTAAAGCATAAAAACACGACTACAAATATCCTTCTCACTTTATACCCAAGCTCATTGCGGGGTCATAGTGAGTCAGCAACCTGCTAGTTGTAGGCGATGCATGTTCCATTTTTCCCTGTGTGTATTTCTTCTGCGTTAGTAAAACTTTCCTTGTGTGTGTATGTCCCTTCTTGATGTTGTCTGTCTTGTGTTTGGTGCAGCATGGTCAAATATGGCCCTTGCACCATAAAATCAAATCCAGCTAAACTACCCATGCCAACTGTAAAATATGAAATTAAGTGAACCGACTTTCATTAAAGTACTTAAGTATACCTCTGCTATTCGACAGGAATGACGGCCCGTATATAAGCAGGATAAGCGACGTCTCCTAACTGAGGTGCTGTGGAAGTTTGGAGCGAGGTGTTACCTCGTCATCTGACCGTGGTTAAAAATTCAGTGTTGTCCTCGGATATTTCAATTCGCTATTGATCCCGGATCGTGGCTAATAGCCCATTGTATTGCTCCAATCAAACGTAAATTAAACTGCTTACCTACCTTTTGTGACCATATATACATTTTTTTTAATTGGACAAAAGCAAACTCCCCGTGCACCACAGAATTACAACACGGGGCTTACAGAAGTAAGTTGATTTGACAAAGAAACAGTGGAAAACAATTTAACTAAAATTACAAGATTTTATGAACTTGACAAATGAGTAGAAAAGCAGATTTGATTTTACAAAAACATCGAGTTTCACTGGCCATGTTTCACCTAATTTTCTCAAATCATTTTCAGGCACATTCTTGAAGTTTTAAATGCAGGACAACTAAAAAGCAAATGCTCTACATCTTGTGGCTGCTTTTTAAAACACTCGCACAAATCATTAGTCCGAAGATGAAACCTATATAGATATGTAGCAAAATTTCCATGACCAGATAAAAATTGTGCAATTTGGAAGTTTGTGAAGAAAAATAATTATGAGTTCAATCTATGCTTAATAGTAGGAAAAAATTTTTTGGTGTGGCCAGCTTTCTCAGACGAGACATATTCTTCGTTCCACTTAGCAACAAGCTTATCATAATATGAGCCTTTCAAGTAACACTTAGGAATGTTATAATTTACATCAATTGCTAAATTCAAAGCGTCTTTGGCTAAAAAATCAGCTCTTTCATTCCCGTAAATTCCAGTGTCCACGCACATAGGCAAAAAAAATCTCAGTTCCTCTATTTTTGAGAGAACTAATTGTTAAAAGCGTTTCAACAACCAATTTTTCTGTGCTTGTAACATTCTTCAGTAAATGTAAAGAGGAAAGAGAATCGCTACAAATAAGGTACTTTGAACAAAAATTTCCATTTTCTTTAAACCACTTAACTGCGATATTAATACAAAGCAATTCTGCTTGAAAGATACTGCATTCATTCCGGATACGATGTTTATAAAAGCCGCATTCGAAGTTGTCCTCAAATAGAACAAAAGCAAGGCCGACCCTGTTGTTCATCTTACTACCGTCCGTAAAACAGACTTTCTGAAAACGCTTCTCCACATTTTTCTCGTACTTAATTAGATGAATTGGTTTGAAAGCAGCCGGATGAGGGATGTCGCAGAGAGGCAATTTTCCATCAACACAGTCCGTCGAAAAGTCATTTAGAATTGAAGCATACAATTTATTTTTGCACTTAATTTCCAAGTCTATAGGTGCAGCTATAGCAAAGGTTGCTTCATAACTCAAAGTTTTATAACCTCTGATAAGACGCAGAAGAATTCTCCGTTGAATCTTCCTCAACTTGCGTCTGTTGGTCTTAGTCTCCAAAGCCTGTCCCCAGAACCATATATATATTGTCCAAGAATTGTCTCCATACATAAAATCTATCACGCGTATACTATTAGTTGTAACCTCAAAATTAAAATTCAGCTAAACACTGATCACCATCACAATAAGGTTTAGTGTAAATAATGAATGGGACACTCATTTCATGGCAAGCTGTTGCTTAAACAGACTTGCCAATGTCAAATGCTTTCCATTAGCAACTGGAGGTTTACGAGTTTGAAACTCGATCCAACCAAAGACCGTGTGTATGGGGGAGGTTCACGTTAAACCTGTCGTGGCCTCAAGTGTCCTCACATTGGCGTGGCATGGCAGTCTGGAGAGTGGGATGTCAGCTCACTTGTGACCTTGTCACCTGATCGCGGTTCAAAATTACGAGATGTTGTCCTCATCTCTCTTGAGGTTGATAAGATCTTTCCCTTCGGGTTTGATCCCGGACAGTCGCCAATTACCCGCCAGTTGGTCCAGTGCGACGTTAATTCAACTATCCCCACAACTATGGGGAAATTCGAGATTTACTGGAGCAATTTTAAAATTTTGATCCTTAGATTTGACTTATTTATATATCGGATTTCCCTCACTAACTGATACTAAATATACATTTGGAATTGATTTACAAAGTGAAACTATTTAAACCAACGGATCTCTGACTTTTTAATTATGAATTATCCGCCCAAGCTGCGACATGTGGACGTGAGATTGAACGTGGAATATTTACGCGGCTCAATCGGCAGAATTCAATCAACGCAGTTGGTTGACAATGACATGTTGATAATTGAGTATCCGAGAACAAGCCTGATCAAATTGTCGGGCATCATACGCTTTGTGGAGCGTATCGATAATTCAACAATAAATCCATTACTGAGTCTACAGAAACCATTAAGCTGCGTTTAAATTAGTCGTCAATAGCTAATATAGGATTAACATCATTTCTGTGGTATGGGATCCTTTAATAGCGACTAATGCCGTGAGGATTGAATGAGGTGAGAAGAGTAATGTGGTGTTAATATAGGCTTGTAATCCTATAGTTAACCCAGTGTCCTAATACAGTATTATTCAAATTTTAATATAACACAAGGGCAAAAGTTAGTGAGGTGAAATGGGGAAGTGCGAATTCAAATCTTCAAAGTTGGTCTTGAACAAACTATTTCCACTGTCCCAGTAATGTTTATAAATTTCCTATATTTACCACACACATCCAGATCCTTTATAATATGTTTACACTCCTATTCACTTATACTTACCGTTGCTGGATTGGGTCTTGTAGTGCGTCCGTGGTAGCCCATTTGGATGCGTAACGCTTTGACAATTGGAGGATTGCGAGTTCGAAACTCCATCCAACCAAAGAACGTCGTGTTCGTGGGGACTGGTGCCCGTTAAATCGGTCGTAGCCTCAAATGTTCTCACGTTGGGGTGGGGTGGAAGTTTGGAGAGTGGGGCGCCAACTCAGGTGTTGACCTCGTCACCTGACCGTGATTCAAAATTGCAAGATGTTGTCCTAACGGACTTTCCATCCGGGATTGATCCCGGACCGTGGACAATAGCCCGCTGTGTTGCTCCAGTGCGACGTTAATTAATTACCTACCTACCTAGGATACGCATTTGTGGTTTGTGAAAAATGATTAACAATTATTATGTTTTTGGTGAGATTGTGTTTTTGGCGTTCGTCTTTAAAATCGAAACAATACTGGGGCATGTATGAAAAGTCTAACTTTACAACTGTTTTCTCTCATGATTTCAGAACTAGAATAAACATCCAGAAGATAAACGTAGCGTCGTGTAGATAAAGAATGTCCGTACCTGATATGACCTTCGAACCGAGTGCGCAGTAGCACTGAGCACGGGAAGGGAATCCAACATGTCGAAACTCTATGGTACCTGGCATGATCTACGAAAATTTAACGGTGCTGGGCAAGCTTTGTGCCTGTGTAACTTTGGATTGCTTTTAGTGTTGACTGCTGAAGTGGTGTCACTCGAAAGCTCCCTAACTACGCTACACTTAATAATGGTCAATAATAACAATAATGGACAATAATAATAAAGTGCGGTTTGATATTAATAACAATTAATATCAAACCGCACTTTAATCGTTCAAATTGTACATAAATTAATTGTTGAATATTCACAATAAACACTCGTTCAAACTTCCTATGTCTGCTTCATTCATTCCCAAACCAACATCCAACATCCCACCCAACATTCCACCCTAGTATTCTAGTCAAAACTACGGTTTGTGTCCTCGATGAAACCTACCAGTTTTTTAACAACTCTTGTTGCCTTAGTTTTCTTTCATTGAAAATATAGATTTCACTCTTCAATTTTGAATTTTATTTATGAAATTTAAGAGAATATAACTTAAAAACTTATTATTTATCCTCCTTAATGTGTAAATATAACTACAGCGTTTTTATTTATCACATTACCACGCTCACAGATATGAATACAGCATTTGAATTCAGGAAACAAGTACTCTAATTTTATTTTTAAGTTTATGCTGACATATTCAAGTCGTTGGATTACTGCAGTAAGATAATTCCTGTTAAAATGGTAGCTAATTAAATATTGACTCAGTAAGAATTTTTTACCGTGAAATTTTTCAGACCAGAGATCAAACCGTGACGACCAGAAAATGGAATATTGCAAAGAGAGAGAGAGATTTTTAACCATTCACATCGTGAATTCAAAAAACCTCTTTGAAGGCAGTTTCATTTTCTTTTTGCTTAGTTTACTTTTCTTCTAAATATATTAGCTTTGACCTTTTTTTTAGATTAACGCCCTCGCCTGTTATAAAATCAAGTTCTTCGAAAAACGAAAGGATCTAATTGGATCCCGAAAATGCATTAGAAAGTTGTTTCCCAAGCATAATTAAACGCCTGAAGCTCCGTAGATTTTTCCAAATCAACTGCATTCTGAATACTCTTTAAATAATATAAAGTAATACAAATAAGGGTACGGAATTTATTTTATAAACTTCAAGTCAGCATCGATTATTTCAATTCTTTTAAAGTAACACATTTTTAAGAGCTCTTAACTGCATTTAATGTCTTCGAATTAAAATAAAGAATTGTGTTCCTTGTGAACTTTTACAATATTGGTTTTAGGTTTTATGGTTTACACAATATTGATTTTAGGTTTACAGAACTTCAAGTAAAAAATGTCCTAATGGAGATGTGCTCTGAGGGTTTTACAATATTGAAGAACGTAGATTATAGTTTCAATATTTTATCCAATGCCAAGTTGAATGTCGATCACGTTTCCTTCAACGACCATGCAGGTACTAATTGGCGACGAAGTTGAGACTGTGCTACCATGGGAGATGCTGTTACATTGCCCCCACCATAAACTGTGTGGGGCATGATTTTCTGCACGAATTAGGGCTAGCTGGTCCACATTTACGTGTCACGTTTAAGAAACCAGAAAGCTTCAAACAGCCAGCCCGACTTCCACACATACGACATTCGAATCCGAACCCGTTCTCCCCTTTTTACCCTCGCAATTATTTTTCCTCTTCTTCTCAGCGTCCAGATCACTATTAGGGTGGGCCGTTCAGATAGGCGAAGAAAGTTTGTTTCGAACTTCAATTTGCAATAGGGGGAAGTTGCCTCTTACCGTCAAATATAAGCCTATATATTTTTTATTTTTTCACTCAACGTCTTAATCCCTATACCAGACTTCATGTTTTAGTATTTCAGCTGAAAAACTATGCCGTTTCATAAAAATGCTATAATTCCAAAACTGTACAAATTGTTTTAAAAACCATAAATATAGACATAAACAACTAAGTGAATGTAATAAAAATATTTTTCGTAAAGGTAAAGTAATTATTTTTCAATGACAAAAATGAAAAATGTAAAAAATTCTGAAATTTTGCATTTTTTGCAATATTATAGAATTAAATATATATATTTTCAAAGGTCGAAAGAACTATGAACTTCAGCATTTTTCACAATTACTAATATAGAGTACTGGATATAAAATATAATGCACAATTAGGTTAGTTGTTGTTTTTATAATCACATTTTTTGGAACAATTTCGCCGGGATTTTGTCTTAGACCGAATGAAATCATCACTTGCTCCTTGTGGTGTCCTCCTCGGCCAATGACGGACATATTTATGCCGTCTTATTATATATATATATATATATAATAAGTAAAACTACCCTAAGAATAGATTTCCCCGAGAAACAAGAAAACAAGATTAAATAAAATATGTAAATGTTAAGGGGGATGAACCTGCTTACTTTTTCAAGGGGAGCAAAGCCAGGTTTTCACTTGAAAATGCGATGCTTTGAGTTTTTTCTGTACTTATGTGAGGCCAGGCCGAAGAGATTAACACAAGTTACCCCCCGAAAACTCAAAGTACTATCAGAGAGAAAAAAATCATAAAAATAATACCTGTTACCAAGGTTAGGAATCAAAAGAACAGCCAAAGTATTACCTTACCGAAAGTTGCCGCGCAAGCCAGGAGAGCAGAACATTGCCAGATCCGTCTTATATAGAATAACGGATTTAAAAAAAAGTAAGAGGGTGGCTTGGAGATAACGTGAACAATTTTGTGCAAATGAAAGGGAGGGAAGAAAGGTAAATTTTAACAAGAAAAAAAATTGTGACAAGAAGTAAAGATTGTTCTTGTTATTATTTGCATTTTGTTTTTTGTTTTTATTTGGTTTCTCCTTTGATATATATATGTATATATATATATTTATAATATATCATAGCAGATCTCATGAGCCTGCAGTCGTGACGAGGGTGGCAAGAGTGGTGTAAGGCAACCGAAGAGAATGATCCATTGGTATTGAGTGTAATACAGATTTCACAATGGAGAGGCAGCAAGTTCCATAACAATTCTTTATTATTTTAGTAGACGAGTAATAACATCATAATACGTGGTGGTTGCTTAGTGTTTGGAGTTTGGAACGGCTCTGAGGGCGCCTTAGCCCAAAAGGCTCGTGAAAGAACAAGTAGTTTTCAATTATCTCGCTAGAGGGATTAAACTTAATAGAAATAGACCAGGACATCTGACGAGAATTGTACTTAGGCGGTTAGTTTTAGGTGTCGTTTCATATATATATAATCACCAATTTTCGCTTACCACTTGTATGACAAGGGTAGCGAAGAAACTGAAAAGTTAGTGTAACTGAGGAATTTATAAGTTAGTGCATTATGTTTTTTTTTCATTTGGCTAATGCTTTCCGATTGCTATCGAATATTTTTAGGACTTTACTCCATCTAGGTGCTGAAATAAGTCCTTCAGAATCAATTCGTTGGCAAGTCCTGTCCGGAACACAATACGGATCACACGCCTTTGTAAGTGTTTTAAGTATTAACTTATTTCTATTCTTCATGTGTAATTATATCTTTTTTTACTAATTGTTACTTTATTCATGATTGCCTTATATGTTTTAAAATCTTTAGTCTCTAATACTTTATCTGTCGCAAGTTGTGAGTTCTTTTGGTAATATTGGTAACTTTTGGCAACAGCACGTACTTTTCACTACTTCAGCAGTCAGGTAGTATACATTTTGAAATTACAGACACCTTATGCTTCCCTTTCGCAACCAACCAATATTATTCCTTTCTGAAATTTTATTCTTTTCAGCAAAATCTATTGAACCTATTGCTATTTTCCGTGATGTTCTATGGTCAATTCTGATTGCTCTTTAAGTGGAACTTTTTGAATCCTCTTAAAGGAACATGTAAAAAATAGGACAAATCTACATGACGCTGTCAAACAAGGTCTTAGATGGTTTTTATGAGCTTTTACTTTCTAATCATAGATAGTATTATATTTCACGCTTTAGGATATCTTAAAAGAACTATTCGTCACAGACCTTACGTATCATTTGTAACACTTTTTTTAGCAAACAATTCACATTTTTCCATATTTTTAAGTGCAGCATCTAATCCCTTACGAATACTGGATTCTTTGTCAGAATGTTGGTATTTTAGTTCGTGTTTAACAAGCAAATGGTATTTTGAAACGCCCTTGATTGTTGGTAAAACTGAAGGCAGAAGTTTACGTCGAATACCGAAAATAGGGCATTAATTTGCCGCCGCCTCGTAGTCACAGTTTTGGAATAACGCATTTTCATTTTAACAGCAACGCAAAACAAAAATTCCTGCTGGAGGCTCATGTTCAATAGTATGTATTATTCACAGAATTAACTTGTAAAAGTTAAGGTGTATAAGGGTGGGGGCTGGTGTTAATTATTCAAGTGTCTGCAGCTGTAACAGTGATTTCTAGTGGATAAGTTGAACACGAGGCTTGCACGGAAATCTCTGAAGGTAGAGCAATATAGTTCTTGAAGTCGTATATATTTATTTCGATCTTTGTGGGTACTAAGGACACATGGTTAACGTAGACAAAATGATGCTTTTTCATTCTCTAAAATAGTATATTTATTAGGTATTATTACAAATTAAAATAATATTATTTTAAAAATCGTGTTACAATGTGGCCTTTTTTCCATTTTTAGCCCATTTCGTCATTATTAAACTCTCAGTAAAGGGCTAAAGACATTAAGTAAAGCATTTTTAAAAATACAGGTATTTATTTAAAGGCATGAGTCAACTTTTCTACCCTATTGCAAAAGCGATTTCGAAAAGAAATTTTCGGCCCACCCTAATGATCATTCAAGGACACCCCACCTCTCTTGGGGACCAAATGGTTCCTCATGGCCTTTGTTAATATATATAGAATTCTTGTAAATAAATTATGTAGTCCACTTATTTTAATCTACTCATCGCACAGGACAATATCTAAACTAAATAAAAAATGAATGAAAATGAAGAATATGGTCGAAATTAACTCCACATTTACTAGACATTAACTACATTTATTAAAACACACACCAGTCATAACTCAAAGTGAGTACTTAATAATTGCCGAGTGTATGAGTAATGAGTATTATTACAATACGTATTTATTTACGTGTGTTGCAAAGAACAAAACTAAATGGATTTTAAATTTAATTAGATCTATCTTATTAAATATTTAAATACTTATATAAGTTACATTTTTAATTATATAATTCAAAATACACTGTACAATTTGAGGAAAGAAGCAAAACACTTTTATTTTAGAAATTGTTGGTGTCATCGTGAAAAGTGTGAATCTTAAATACGTTTTTATAAAGGCATTGTTTGAAACTGGTTTAGTTCTCTTGGGCTAAAAAAATCACCTGACTCAATGTTAAAGCGAATCACAAAGTATGTATTTTAATGATGAGAGGAAACTATTTAGTCCAAACTTTGACAAATAATTTCTTTAATGAGCTTATTTATTAAAGCATCTTTAATATGTGCAGTTTTTATCCAACGCATTACATTTTTATTTACTACAGAACTTTCATCGGTTCGGACCCTTGAGACCATATTGTTCCCCATTTAAATTACGAGTACATCGGATTAAATTTACAAAAATGTACAACAAATTACCGTTTAACAGAGAATTTTTTAAATTTCAACTTGGTTTAAGCTGTAAGTACACTTAAAAGGAAAAGTGAATTTATATTTATATTTAAAACTACGCAACTACGCTTCCTAGTTTTACGATTATTTGTTTTATAATAAGGATATTATTTTTATTGTGCTGTTTTCTAAGCATCTTGAGCAATGTTAATCTTTGAAATATGTCATTCAAAAAATGTGTTTCCACTAATACGTCCATATAAAGTATGCCATTTTAAATTTCGAATAATGTAATTATTTAGGATAATGCTGATTTGTTTTAAGTATATTTTAATTGGCATACATGATTTTTATACTCTATTTAAAATATTGCTCCGTATTTTATTATATCGAAGCCCTATATGCTGCATTAAATCCAATTCGCCAATAATTCGTTGCGTTGCTCTAATGCGAATTTAATTAAACTATCACTTTAGTTTCAGAATTAAATATTCACGTATTTATCTTTATTGATGTTTGTTTTCTATGTAGCAACAAAAATATAGAATTCGATAATTATTTAACAGAGGCTCCTCAAACATACCGGTATGAAAAAAGATTCTTGAATTTCTCATGGAATATTAATAACGTTTAGAAACAAAACGATTTCGCTACCAATTTCCTATTCGAAATAATTTTAGATAATCAGAATGGCGTACTTATAATGATTTATATTCGAAGGGTATGCTGAAACTTTTTGTTGTAAAAAAACAAATGTGTATGTATGACAATGATATTAGAATATTGCATGGAAGTGTTATAATTAGATTGATTATAATACAGTTAAATATGTTTTATTCATACACAAAGATTGAAGTTAGTCAAGGATTAATTAACGTTGAAAAGTTTAATAGTCACGCAAAAAGAAATTGTGTACTTAAAGGTTATACTTTCATGTTTACTTTCTCAATGGAAAAATAAAAATAACTTTTAAGTATGCTTTTTCTCTAAATATATTACTGGTAGTTGTATTTTTTACTTAAGAAAACACGTATTTATTTTAATCTTTTTAAAATTTTCCCCTGCAAAAATATACGTCATGACCGTGGTTAAAAAGATTACGAAGTGGCCTTCGGGGTTGATTCCGGACCGTTGCCAATAGCTCGTGGCGTTACTCCAGTGCGACGTAAATTCAACTACCTACAAAATAGTTTTTAGATAAATTTTAAAATTTATGAGATTAAAATATTGTGAATTAGTACTTTGAGTATTCCGAAGAGATAATAATATGATAAAGGGAGCTGAAAGAATACAATTAATTAACGTTCAGTTCCTGCTGCAAACCGTTTCTCAGAAAGCTTTTCTAACCTCCTAACTACTGACTAATTAGGATTGGTTGATTGGGCGCAGTTTTATGGTAGAAGGGCCATATATGACCAAACTGCGACTAACAACGTCATATAAACACACAAAGAAAGCTGTACTAACATAGAAGATAGAAATACTACAATGTAGCTATTGAACCTTGGCTGCTTACAACTGGTAGGTTGCAAGCACAGTGGGACTAATTAGGGAATTTAAAACAAATATTTCTTTCTTAATTGTCGGTGAAACTTATAAGAATAGATAGAGAAATGGTAATTTAAAATAGTTCGTTTCCTCTGGAAAGCGTCATGTTTGGTAGAAATAAAAGAGAACTGTAATTATCATTCGGCGCGTTAAAACCGTATCTCCGTACCGAGATATTTAATATGTTTTTGAGGATATAATTAGTTCTACCTAATTAAAAAACCTACATCAATTTCTTAATTTTTATGAAATTTGAAATTTTTATATGTTCAAGCTTTGTACACAATGGTGCTACATCTTCCGTGTCAGGGCAAAAGTGTTAAGACCAAATGGCTACTTCTCAGAATCTTAAGTTGGAAGTTTCACTCTTTTTCACAAGTATTAAGGAAGAAAAAGAAGCATTCCATGGTACAAATAATTGTAATTTAGATTCATTTAGATTTTATTTTAAGCATATAATATTATTTTTTAAAATTAACGATACACTTCTCTCCTTTGAACCCATCAAAAATCAGAATAAACCCCTTTTGCCCTGACGCGGCAGATATATTTATCAACATTTGTAGTTTGCTGCCCCCCGTTAGCTGACCTACAAAGAATAATAATTTCTATACCAAACGCAAATGCAATTGTCAACAAGTCCTAGCGACCAAATGATTGAGAAGTCTTTCAACATTTGCTTCTAGAATCAATGCTGTTATTAATAGCGTATTTAAATGGTAATTTAAAAAAAATTTCGGTGGAACAGTAATCTTTAGTACTAGTTTTCAACAGTAATATTGTTTTAAATTTGGCTGCAGAAACTATTTTCACTGCCTTTTTCAATTTCATTTATTTTTTAACATTTGGCGATAAAAGTGTTGCTTGGCGTTAGATTGAACTTGGATTTTGAGAAGTACCCTTACGAACATACCCATCCAATTTTATCAAGATAGTTATCGAAAAGTGTCAATCTGTTAAAGTTATAGGTAAATCGCTGGCAATCCCTTGAAAGGTATTATTTTCTGTTGTCATGACGAAAAGGTTGCGGTAGACCTGACTTATTTAAATCCGTCGTGGCCTCAAATATCTTCACTTTGGCGTGGTGTAGAAGTTTGGAGAACGGGATGCCAGCTCAGGTGTTGACCTCGTCATCTGACCGTTGTTCAAAATTACGGGGAGGCTGTCCTCGGATATTTCCCTTCCCGGTTGATCCCGGACCGTTGCTGATAACCCGCTGTGTTGCTCCAGTGTGACGTGCATTAACTATCTACCTACTTACCATTGTCATGAAGGAAAGAGGTTGTCAAGTCTCTTTCCATAAGTGAACCAGAACAAAGAGAATGTGTCACCCATACAATCGTTTCAGGATTGATCCCGTACAGTCGCCGATAGCCCGTTGTGTTGGTCCAGTGCGACGTAAATTTAACTACCAACCAAAACAATCACAAAACTAATACCAAGCTCAAGGTCATACCGTCAACTAGATTAACAAGTTAGTCTTAAAAACAAACTTCCAAATTTGATACATGATTTGGACGCACGGAGATGTTTATGCATGCCTTCTTCACATTTATGTGAACCTATTCATGTACTGTATCTAGCCAAATTTCAAAAGATTTTATTTCTTTGTTTTAAAATTTCAATTTCTTTCGACTCAGAGATGGGATTTTCAGAGCAAACCTTCGAAAGACGAGGATTTTATTTCCAGTAATTTAATGGTCTCGCGTGGTAAATGTCGGCGTTAACGTCAACTAAAAATACAAACTTCAGGGGGTGATAGAACACAACGCGAAACAAACACTTTTCACCATAGAATGTATGGTCGCTAGAGGGCGCTTCCATTTCGGCAAAAACACTCGGTCCGATGCAAGTTGGAAAGAAGAGGAATGAAATATGGAAACAACGCTTTAATGTCAAATAAACATCAATAACTGCTTGACAAAACGAAATAATACAACTAGATTTGCATAAATTAAAGATACGTACAAGGAACAACGGGTAAGAAAGAAATGACATGTACAAAACATGAGAAACTTTTCACATGGAAATGAAACGACATGTACAAACATCAGTCGGTAAGTACTACTCAAATGCACAATTACAGAAGCTGTTCAAAATGTCGACCACCACACCTGATGCAGGCCTCGCGCGCGCGCATCGCCGAAGTAACGCTTTTATACAAGCGTTTGACTGCGCTATCTAGCAGCCAACCGCTGCACTTGCGACCATACATTCTATGGGAAAAAGTGTTTGTTTCGTTATGTTCTATCACCCCCTGAAGTTTGTATTATTAGTTTAGACTCATCCTGTATATAATGAAGTGACGTCACTTTCGGAATGCGTATAGGAAACCCATTCTATCATAAAAGTACTAACATGATCTATATCTAGCTTTACAGAATACGCTTCTTAGTGAATAATTATAGACACATTCGTTTTGAGGTTTGCGTCATGGCTAGAAGAATATAGCAGCAAATCTGTTTTCCTCTCATTCATACTAATTGTAAAAACTTATTTTCCTTTTCATTAACCTACCGAGTGTTTTGACCCCCTCTGGTTGTATTTCTGTCTTTTCGTGTCAGTAAAACTTTC
Organism: Meta bourneti; assembly: GCA_933210815.1. Taxonomy (NCBI): domain Eukaryota; kingdom Metazoa; phylum Arthropoda; class Arachnida; order Araneae; family Tetragnathidae; genus Meta; species Meta bourneti. Next base: position 71,942,434 of record OW119927.1, on the reverse strand, counting down.
CTTGTGTGTGTTTATGTCCATTACTTGGCGTTGTCTGTTTTGAGTATGGAGCAGCATGGTCAAATATGGCCCTTGAGCCATAAACCCATTATGGCTCAAGTATTTGGGGGGTCCATCTGGTCAATTTTGCTAAGGATGAGATACTTCGTCAAGACAAAACTGCCCTATTACTCCAATGGGAATGATGATCCAGGTAGGAAAAACAAATCGTCCCTTGTCCAGAACTGGTGATAGTTTGAAACAGGTTTTTGCATAAGAGGCTGGACACTATAATGCGGTTTATGACAGACATATAAACCACCTAGATAAGATAAACCACCTAGAAGGTTAAGCTTTATTGACTAGAGTGAAGTAAAAACCATTTTTGTCACATTTATCTGAACAAATATATTTGAATTAGTTTGTATAAAATCCAAGTCTCCGATTACGTTTTGGTGCGATTTCAATTTTTTTGTTGGTAAGCCATTGCTAAAATATAATGGCGAACCGAAAAGAACGTCGTATTATAAACGCTGATGAAAATTCGATTTAGAATATCGTTAATCAAGCGCCGAATTTGAGAACTTTGGCGACAATACCGTATAATAGGACAACTTTATTGATATCACCAGTTTTATAGTTCACCTGTTAATTAGCCTATATAATATGTCGTACTCTGGCCAGTTATTAAGAAGTTAGCTGATAATATTTTTAATTGAAATTCAGTGCGATTTTCAAAGTTGAACATATTGTTAAAGTACTCCAGAGCATATGTAATATAACTTTTACATACAATTCAAATAAAATTCATTGTTCTGTTACCATTTTTCCTGTTATTACTTTGAATGAAAAAAAATATTTTTAAATATCACATAAAATTTTGTAACTATCTTTGTTTAACAATCTTTTCCATGCGAAGAAAGGAAATAAAGTAATGTTTCAGCTCATGAAATGCAAAATGGGAAATTTTCCGAAACTAAGGTGATAGGGTAATTTAAGAGATCCTGATAGATAATTTAAATTTCAATCGTACTTCTAAGATAGACACTTACCCTTTAACATAAGGTACATTGGACGAAAAGCATAATTCACAGGAAAAATGAATTTTCTCCTATCTTCACTTCCATCTTCGCTTAACTTTACATCACTTACTGCATAATCAGAAATTCTACATCTGTAAATAAACTAGAGATACTGTGATGAAAAACCACCTTTATGCAGAATTGGATATTAATACTTAATTTTATCTTGGAGAACTTCACAACATCCACATAGCCATATGATCCTGAATTAAATAAAAAAAAACACTCTTAAAAGTAATGAAACTGATGATAGAATTTTTGAAAGATTTTATATGGAATTGGAAAAGCTTAGAAGTAAAGGTGTTTTTCTGAAAAGACATAAGATGCTAGAATAGAATCATTTCATTTTTAGATTTTAATGCTGTAGGAAAAATAAATTTTATTGTAATCTTAAAAAAACGGTATAACAGATACTTATCATATTTTCTACTTAAATCATGGGAGAAGGAACTAGAAATTTTAATCACAATGACGCAAAACTGTTAAAAACAGTAAAATAGTAATACAATTCTCAATTAAATTAAAATCAGGAAAATACATTATTTTAAGTAAAAGTCATTCATTTCAGATAAGCACAATTCTATAAGTTATAAAAATGGAACACCACTTAAAATCTTTAAAAATACTTTATACCGTTTTTTAATTGGTATTTTAAACATGCATATCGCAATAAAATAATATAAAGTGAAATAAACCTGATGCGATAAATCTCATACAAAATCAATTCCACCGAAACTTTTTTCCCAAATGATTTTATAATTTTTACCTTTATTGTATTGCATTAATAACTAACAATTCATATACGGAAATTACTTAAATGAAAAGAAAAATCACATTACAATACTTTCGAATTATCATATGCAATTTCACATAAAACTATGTTTAAGTTAAACTATGAAGGCGTTTTAACCTTCTAGAGCAGTGATTCTCAACCTTTTTTTTTGTCGCGGCACACAAAGAAAAAGATAAGTTTAAAAGTTGTTTACTTACATATAGTAAATACACTGTGTAAAATAGTTTATGATAATAATTGTGAATGTAAAATAATATAATATGTACTACAAAAACAACAGTACGTTTATTAAGGGATTAATTACAAGGTAATAATAAGAATACTTTTAATGAGAAATTTGAACTTGATGTTTTTTGATAATTTCATTTATATTTGGTCGTAAAAATGACAATACTACTCTCATATCGTCTTCTACATTTAACAGTCTCGATCTTTTTTTCGTTTTTATGTTGGTTAATACTGAAAATCCGAATTCACACAAATAAGATGTAGAAAATTGTAATAATATTTTTAAAGCTTTTTTGGCTATCATGGGATAATCGCATCTAATGTTAATCCAAAATGAATTAATTGATTCTTCCAAATATTTTAAAATTAAATCTCGATTATTAGAAAGCGAAATTAGTTCTTCCTCTTCATTCAAAGTTAATTCAAATACAGAAGTATTCGTTCACAAATGGATTACGAACCCAATCAAATTTTTTTATATCTAAATTTGAGAAATAATGAATAATTCTCTCCTCTAATGTTGTCAAATGGTCAATAACAATTTTATGAATAGTTTTATTAACATCTTTTGGGACTGACTCAAACTTTTCCAAATTGCCTTCCTGAGTTTTATTCTTCCATAAAGTTATTTGTTTTTGGAATCCCACCAGTTTATCTGTTGAGTTTAATATATTTTCTTTCGGCCCTTGCATACTTGAATTTATGTTATTAAAAATAACAAAAATGTCTGATAAGTAAGCTAGTTTAGCACACCATATTTCATCTTCCAACAAATGAACAAAATCATAATTTTTATTTTGTTCAAAAAACATTTCATTTCGTCTTTTAATTCCAGCACACGAGATAAAACTTTTCCTCTGGACAACCACCTTACTTCCGTATGCAGTAACAAGGATTCGTACTTAGCTTCCATAGCTTGGCATAAATTACTAAATAAGCGACTTTTTAATGGTCTTGATTTTATATAATTAACCATTTTAACACATTGTTCCAGAAATATTTTCAATTCTGATGGCAAATATTTTGTAACAAGTGCTTCTCGATGCAAAAAACAATGGGTAACTAATATATCCTCATTCAGTTCTTTAACATGTGCTACAAATCCTTTTAGATGTCCAGTCATAGCTGGAGCACCATCTGTGCAAATGCCAATACATGAATTCCACGAAACTTTAATTTCTTCTAAATATGAACTAATTACATCAAAAATATGTTTGCCAGTTGTAAAATTAGGTAACTCACGACAACATAAAAATTGATTAATTATATCATTTTCGTGAATAAACCGAACGAATGCAATTAATTGAACTTTTCCCGTAATATATGTTGTTTCATCGATTTGTAGAGCAAAATTTGAATTTGCAAGAGTTTTTGCAGTATTTTGTTCAATATTTTGTGACATATCTCTGATTCTGCGATGGATTGTGTCATTCGAAAGTGGTATTTTACAAATATCAACATCTGCTGATTCACCAATCATTATTTTTACAATTTTGCGACAAGCTGGTAATATAATTTCTTCAGCAAAATTGTGAGGTTTTAATTTAACTGCAATCAATTCAGCTATTTCATAAGAAGCTATTTGAGCTTTTTCAGACACACCGAATTGTTTTTCAAAAATCTTTACTTGCTTGGATTTTGAAGAGAAATACATTTGAAAGTAGCTTTTATCTTTTGTTGAAAGCGAAGGATGGTTAGTCAGCAAGTGACGTTGGAGCTTGCTCGGAACCATAGCACTATTTGATAATTTACAACCACACATAAAACTATTCTCATATTTCTTTTTCACTTCCTTTATACATTATTTGATTGAGGGGTGGAGGTGGGGATACTGGGAACACTTGAAATTTCTTCACATTGGGGCGAATATTTCACTTTATGAAAAGTCGAAGATAAAAACAGTTAAAAATATGGTATTTAACTGTAAAAACAACATTTTTCTTTTACAGTGTACTTTTCTTTAATTTAAACAAACTTTACTCGTAATAAAAAAAAAGTTTTACTACATAAAAGTTTTACTATAAATTTTTACTATATACATTTCTAAAATTTGGCGGCACACTCTAAGAATTTGGCGGCACACAAAAGTGCCGCGGCACAGCGGTTGAGAATCACTGTTCTAGAGTGAAGTTATGATACTAGATTGCCATGAATAGTAAATTTCTTATGCTATATTAAAAATACTATATGTTACTAACTTGGGTTCACCTCGTAATCTAACTGATTCAAAATCACGAGATGTTGTCCCCAGATCTTTCCCTTCGGGATTCAACGCGGACAGTCGCCAATAGCTCATTGTGTTGCCCCAGTGTGACGTTAATTTACTACCTACCTACCAAACATTTAATAAATGTACTTTTACTTTTGCTGACAAGAAACTAAATTAAAAAATTTCACATTTAAAAATTCATCAGACAACATATTTACTCAAAAGTACACTTGGGTAATTTCTTCACAGAAAGTATTTCTTTTATATACCTATTGTGCTATGTAGCAACAGTAAGGTCTGCAAGATTACTATTTTAAAAAACATGTATTGGTTGCCATAATATTTTGGCTATCCAGTGCATATCGGATAAAAAATTTGTGATTCAGAGCATGAGTATTACATGATATATTCTGTCTATTTGGAGCAGCTTGGCTAAATATGGCTCTTGTGCCTTAAGACATAACCAACCAGAGCATGATTATTTTCTTGCATGCCTCCGTTTACAGAATTAATTCATAAAATTTGTCAATTCCCATCAAAACATCAAAGAAAAATGTGAATATTCCTTCACCCAATTAAACATCTTCCTCTTACCTCGAATCAGATCTCAAGAACAATCCCAATAAAAACCTCCCGCCTCGTTATAAAGCAAAATATATGAACTTAAATATTTGAACTCAAAATCAGCCAAACGGTGCTTCCAGATTCGATGGGGGAAGTGATTTCATTACATGCCACAACGCGTTTTGTCGTCCCTACATAAATGAAGGATTTCATTATATGGGTTAGTATGGTATTTTACCTATTCATGTGCGAAGGAACAATCACTGTTTACTCCGCTCTTTCTAATGAATAAGTTAGGGTTTTTCGCCATATATTCGGTGATAACAATCGCCTATATTTGCAATCGCGGGTTTTGTGCGAGAAAATCTCCGTTTCTCCGAGATGTGGTGATGCATATTTAAATCGAGCTGAATGAGCAAGAAAAATGAAATTAAATTTACCGCATCATTAAACTGATGTTTTTCGCTTGGTGTTACGAGGCAATTTAAAGTAGTTTCCAGTGATGTGTTTGGATTCTTTATTTTTGACTTTTCTAAGTCTTGTTACGTATGAATATACCAACAATACACCAGAAGAATGGGTGGAAGTAGAAGACGGTATTGTTAGTTTTAAAGGGAAAGCTGTTTGAAAAGGAATTTACGGGTTCTTGTCTCTTCCTAATGTTGTTTTCGAAATAAAATTTAAAACTGGAGTACGTCACGTTTCAGACATTAGGAGTTTGCTGTAACATAGTTAGATGTATTTTGTTTAAACCTCCAAGTGGTTTTGACGAGATATCACATTCAACAAGATTTGACAATTTTTGTTAATGACGGGATATCTCGTCATCAAGAATTGCCGATTTTTTATGATGACGAGATCAAGATCTGGCCAGTTTTCTTCTAATGACGATATATCTCGTTCATCAAGATTGGACCAATTTTGTTAATGACGAGTTATCTCGTCCATCAGATCTGACCAATTTTGTTAATGAACAGAACGATAATGATCAGTTAAAGAAACAGATCACAAAATTTTCGGCTTTTCATTTATCAGGAGTACAGACAAAAAGAAAGTGATGTTACCAAATACACGGGATATAACGAAAGGTTATTGTATTTTATACACTATTTGTTCAAACCAATTCCTTCTAAACTCTTATATTGTTTTAAATCAATTCCTTCTAAACTACTATTGTTTCAAACCAATTCCTTCTCCACACTTTCAAGACACCTAAATCTATTTTATTAATTCAGCTGCTTGAAATAAGCGACTTCCAAACTCCCAATTCAAAGAAATTGAAATATTTTCGATTTCTCATTCATCAGATGATAGACCGAAAGAAAGCGATGTTGTCAAATAAAGGATGTAACGAAAGGTTATTGTATTTCATACATTTGTTTTTGAATTACTTTTTGAGCTGTTGAACTATTTCCAAGTTTTTGTAAAAATCTTTTTGTAATATTGTCCATAAGCTAGTGGTTTCAGTTGAAATCAAAAACTTTAATTATTGAAAGTATTTGCAACATATTTATCGTATACTTTTTAATCTCATCTTGAGCTTTTATGAGGATCATAACGTTTTACAGCGAAAGCTATGTTAAATGTATAGCATTTATAAAAATTTAAGAATCTAATGTGAATTATCATAAAAATGGAAATATTAAATAAAAACCATTCGCATACTCAAACGAAATTATTGACATCATTCTATCTAAAGACTACAAGTGATATACAAAATACTTTCGATGACATAGGAAGGTTTACAAAAGGTCTCAAATACGCATGTTCATTTTAAAAGTAGATGATGTTATAACAAGAATTGAATGCTTTATGATTTATGGAACATAATATCTCATATCACACGTTCATAAAATCAAATTCATTTTTGAGATTTCTATAATTTACTTTGATTATCTAGTTTATGATGAAAACTTATTCAAAATCATTGCTAAAAATTTGACCCATAGTAAATAATGTTAGGAGAGTACAAACATATTCTCTTTTTCTTTTTTGTCATACGAAAGTTTAAAGGAAGAACTCTCAAGATAACTTGAAATCATGAAAACATTCAGTAATAATTACCACCTGAATTCATTCTTGTCATTAAGTTTTCAAATTACAAGTATAAACGACAATGTTTGCGTATTCTGTTCTATAAACGCAACATAAGTTTATGTATTTAGAAATAATGTGTAGCTATACAAACTTCTCCAATGGCTATAGAACAATAATATTACTATGCTATAAGGATATTTGAAATTTCTCCAGACATTTAAGATGCATAAAGTATACTTCACTTTGATAACATTACTCTTTGAATTAAAATTAACTTTTGGGCGCGGTAGCCTAGTTGGTAGAGTCACGAATCATCAAACGAAAGTTGCGAGTTCGAAACTCGATCCAACCAAATACCATTGTGCACTTGAGGGCTGGTGCATGCTAAATCTGTCGGGGCTTCAAATATCCTCACGTTGCCATGGTGTGGAAGTTTGGAGAGTGGGGTGCCAGCTCAGGAGTTTACCTCGTCATCTGACCGTGGTTTAAAATTACAAGGTGTATTTTAGGATATTTTCCTTAGGGATTGATCCCGAACCGTTGCCAATAGCCCGTTGTGGTGCTTCTAGTTGGACGTAAGTTCAACTACACCTACCAAAACCTTTTAGCTATATAAAATTCAATTATTTCCTAATGGAAATTTAAAACAGGGCAAAATGTTTTAAAGAAAACATTTAATGTAGCTTAATTTTCCATTTTTATCAGTACAACGAAACTATAACTGTACTAAATAATGCGTAATTTTATCACTACGATTTTTTGCGGTATTATTAGAAAATTCACGATCAATATAAATTTGGGTTAGACTCTTGTTCATATCTTTTTAAAATGTAGTGTAATACAATAAATCTACTTGAATTCAGGAACGGTTACATGAGAAGGAAAAGTTTTCTTAAGAGAACGTTACTTTAAGAGGCGAGTAAATTTTGTTATTGTGTATCCCTTTAATAAAAGGTGTAAAGAACTAGCTTTCACCTATATCAAAAAGCAAAGAATATCTTGGAATTCTTTATATTTTAAGCTCGTGTTTATATTTCACGGCATAATATCTAAGTTAACACGTCAATTTTGTTTTCCATTCTGAAAATTGTTTACTCTGCCGGGCCAGAATGCTCAAAAACGTAAACAGAAATACTTTATGAATAAAGTTGTTTGGTTTTAAAAATAGTTTACGGCTTCGCTATGTGTCCACAATTCAAGTGTTTTAAAAAAGTGTCCCGTTATGCTCCGTAATTAATTAATTTCTTAATCTTATTAAATCTTCAAACAAATTTGCTCAAAGGCTAATCATCGATCCAAAATATTAACGAACGTGAGTTAATTTTTCGGCGCAAAAAGTACGTCCTTTTGATCTCAAGGCAATAATTTTGTTAATTTAATAACATTTTTTGTGCGCTTTTTAAATTATAAACACAGACTGTTGCATTTTCTGGAATTTGACTTTTTAGGTACTTAATTCTGCACAGCCATAATTTATCTTACCACGACCTACACTAAAAGAAATTAATGTATTTTTATTTAAACTTAAATAGTTCTTGATATTTCTTTTGAGTTATGCTTTTAATTATTAGCAAAAAAATATAATTTTAAAATTATAACACAACTTTAAAAGAAACGTTCCTTCTTTCACGGTTATCTTAACTTCTTTATTAATGGTTAAACACCTTTTTATCACTTAGAATAAGCGAATGAATATAATTAGTAGCGTTGTGAATATTTTTACAAAAATTACAAGGCATCTCATTTTAAGTCTAACTATTATAATAACAAGATACGAATATTGGGATTCATTATCCAACAATAAAGATGTGATTTTTATTTTGAGATTAATGAAACTTCTTCAAAACGGAAACACACATCAAGTAAGATGCCCACATGTACATTTGTAAACAGGAAATATATCTATATAGAATTTCTTATCTAATCACTGAAATAAAGTTAGGTATTAATACAAAACATTAAATACACAAACAATTACAGACAATTAACTTTAGCCGATTCGTCCTCAATTCGTGTCACTTGAAGTTTGAAAGAGCATTCTTTGACAATAGAACAGGAAAGCGCGAATTTAATTTTTTATTATTAGATTATTAATTGTATTATTATTTATCACTAGAACTTTTGTCGTACTAACATCATTGTGGAATTGTGGAACATCTATTGAATAATTAAATTATCCTATTCGTGTTACCACATTGCCAAACGAACATCAATAAAGATAAGTATCTATATATATATATTTCACCAAATACGTGGCGCAGAAATCGCGGTTATTTGTCTATTACCGAATGGCAACGAAAGGGAAAACAACAATCTACAATCTTGATTCCACGCTCGAGTGTTTTTATCTCTAGCGGGAATTCAAATTTTGCGCATATTTTGATTTCAATTATGGAGTTACAGAATGTTCTCAGAAATGCTCGAAAGAGAGTGAAACGTTCCAATGAAACCGTTGAATTTTCGTAAGAACGAAGAGCGATTAAAAATCTCCAAGCAGAAATCGTCGCAGCAACAAAAGTTTCAGGGAACGAGAAATTAGGCTTCGGCGTCACTCGAGTCGACTTCCTAAAGATTGTAATGCACTTACTTTGGACGTTGAAGAGCATAACTGTGGAAATATGTCGGAGGTGTATCCTTTTTGCTATGCACATTATTGGAAGCTTGAAGTAAATTCTAATAAAAAATACACGAATTGTTGCCACGGTGGTTAGCTTGCAACCACTTTCAGAAACTCCTGAAGTGTTGAAAGATTTATTTTCTGGCAATCCGTCTGAAGTCAAGAACTATCGGCAACATATCGGAGTTTTGACTTTTATTTAATTTTTGTTTTATTTTTGTATCATTCGAAGATATTAACTCAGGTTTTAATGCTAAAATTCAGCTGTTTTGTGAATTCTTACAAGACGCTGGCTGCTAGCCAGCTTGACGACTAGTATAAATTTATTTCTAAATCTCATGAAATAAAAAACAATCATAAAAATCGATTGCGATAATAATTTAGGATACTGGACAAATAAATAAATAATTATTGTTTCACAGAGTATTCATCTGATTTTTCTTTAGGTTAAGTATAGTTTGGTAAAAAAAAATAAATGATAATTTTTACTTTTAAATAAATATCGTTTGGAAAAAAAATAAATAAGAATTTTTACTTTTAATAAATATCGTTTGCTAAAAAATAAATTAGAAGTTTTACTTTTAAATAAATATCGTTAGGTAAAATAATTGCTAGCTATTTCATTCATATCAAGAGTGTATGTTAACTGAACTACACATGCTTATAAAATCTGTTTCCTCCAACGGAAGTACTATTTTTAACAATTTGTACTTTGAAATCTCTCGTCAACTACGAGGTTTACGTTTATTGCTTTAAAGTCGAGTTAAAATTTCTACTGGATCATTCACCGATGAAGATGGATATTTATAGCGAACATCGCTTTACCCGTTAATTTTGCGTTGCTAAGTATTCGGTATGGAAATAAATTGACTTTCAAAATCATTACATCGCAATCTTGCGAAGCAAAATTTCAAAGTGAAATATTTTCTCCAAAAAAGATGAGTTTAACTCAGAGTATAATGTTCAACGATAACAACTCACAGTGTGTTGAAATAAGCTGACTCTGTTTAAATACTAAATATGAAGCGAACAGTAATTATATATATATATATATATATATATAGAGAGAGAGAGAGAGAGAGAGAGAGGAAAATCAAAAATATTCCTCGCAATCTAAAACATTTCTTCATAAATAGTGGAAATGCTTGATAATCGAAATTGTTTCAGCAATTAAAATGTATTTAGGCTCATTAGATATTTATGAAACATCACTTTATCTTAATTTATTGTTATTCGTCAAATAATATTGTGATCACATAAATGATAGTTTGTGATTGTAGTGTTAAGTTAGGTAGTTAATATATTTAGATCCTCTTAAGGTGTGAAAACTGCTTAAAAAAGTAATATTTTGGGAAATACTAAAGAGGCATAAAGTTATTTTTTAACATTTCCTTAAATATTCACTTCAAATATTTTATCTGGATTTGTTATGAATCTTTAATAATATCCGTAATTAGTCAAAGTCTAAAAGCTCCTAAAATGACTGATAAAAATGGTCTACAGTCATTTCGTGGAACACAACATCCACCAAATAGGTCATCTGTCCTAATTGGTCCTCATGATAATAGACGTTTTGCTCTACCTAAAGAATATTTTTATAATTTGTTTTTCGTTTTCATTAATCACTAGCAGAATTATCCAACCAACTCGGGTTGAATTTGGTTAACTATATGTTCAAAAAGTGACCAAAATAATCAAATTTCTCTTTCGTAGAAAAATGCCATCATTTAAGTATCAGAAAATGAATTTTTAACACCTTTTCGACATTTTTATATTTCGATGAAGAAAAGGTAACCGATTACTATTTTTCAAAAGAAGGTGGGTTGATTCGATAAATAGATGTAATAAGTTCATTAAATATAACTTCAACTCATACAACAGTCAACATCGACCTTCTGTCAAAACAGCAAAGAATTCTTAATATTTCAAGGAAGTAAGTTAAATAATATGTCACTGGAGCAACACAACGAACTATTGGCGAGGTTCCAGGATCCATCCCCAAGGGAAATATTCAAGGACAACACCACGTAATTTTGAACCACGGTCAGATGACGAGGTTAACACCTGAGCTGGCACCCCATTCTCCAGACTTCCACACCATGCCAACGTGAGGACATTTGAGGCCACGTTAGATTTAACGTGCACCAACCTTCGTATACACAACGGTCTTTGGTTGGATCAAGTTTCGAACTCGCAACCCTCCGATTGCTAATCCGTAACTCTTCCGACCGAGCAACCCCGGCCCCTTAATATTTCAAAAGTCTTAGTTCGGATTTTTTCTAACATTGATATTCTTTCAATATGGCCAAAATTCTATTTATAATAAGCTTTATTTTAACATACATGCAGTTTCAAATCGAATAGTTTGTGGGGTTGTTGTAGCGTGTGATGAAAAGGAATTACAATTTATCAAAAAATGAGCATTTATTCAAATTTACAACCACAAAAAAAGCAGAGCGGAATAAAATTAAAGTCGGTGGAGGAAAATGTGGTTCTTAAGTTGAAAGACATTAATTCAAGATTCTTTTTTATCTCATGATCTCGCATAGTTGTCTCACATTATTAACCCTCCAAGTGGTTTCGAGATATCTCTTCCATCGAGATCTTATCAATTTTGCTGATTACGCGATACCCCTCATCATCAAGATATTTTCATCTTATTCAGATATTTATACTGTTTTTGATGATGACGAGATATAGATCTGGTCAGTCTTCTAATGACTATATATCTGGTCCATCAAGATCTGGTCAGTTTTGTTAATGACCGAGATGCCTCGTCAAGACAACCACACGGAGGGTAAAGTCCATTAGCATTTATCGCTTATATCCTTGGCATTAATTTCATCATATTTGATACCAGTACAGGGCAGCGGTAGCCGGGTTGGAAGCGTAACGGATTAGCAACCGGAGGGTGGCGAGTTCGAATCCAACCAAAGACGTCGTGTGCAAAGGGAGCTGATGCACGTTAAATCTGTTGTGGCATCAAATGTCCTCACGTTGGCGTGGTATGGAAGTTTGGAGAGAGGGTGCCAGCTCAGATGTGACCTCGTCATCTGACTGTGGTTCGAAATTACGTTGTGTTGTCCTCGGATCATTGGGTTTTGTCCCGGACTGTCGCCAATAGTGCGACGTTAATTAAATACTTACCTTGATACAGTACATGACGTCATACTTTTAATTTGTATTATTTACTTTACAGAATAAACACCACGACAAAAATGGTGCAACTCTTTTACTTTCATTTCACTTTAGAATTTATCCATCATTGCCATGTATTCTCAAAGGATGTAGGTCTAATTCCTCTAATACTCTTTGTGTTTTGAATAAAGTTGTAAAACAGTACTACTACCGCAATCAATCCCACTAACAAGAAAGCTGTATTATTGTTGCCATAGAACTAATAAATCTATTCACAATTCCCAACTACAGCATCAACGCAGGAATTATTTTGCGTTGTCTCCATTCACATACAAATGCACCATTTATTCATCTTCTAACAAATTCTACCACCGTGACTATTCAATTTCTGAAATATCACTTCGATAGCTTCTCGAAAACGATAGAATAAGTAGCCGAACTATTACTGTAAAACAGAATAGCTCAAAAACGATGTTAAGATTAAAAATCCTGACATCCAGTTTCTTATTAGCTCAAAACTCCACAGACATTATATTCAACGCAGGGAAACACCTTTTAAATTTTAAATTACATTATCTGTACCATCTATCTCAAAAAGTGACAATATCAGAACCATTAACAAGCAGTTCTGCTGTACTCGGAAAGTAAAATGAATCATTGAAAGGAAGTGAGTTGAAGCGTATGATGGAAAACCCAATAGGATTATGATACGTATTTATTACCTGATAGAAAATAACAACGTTATACGCCTGTGTGTGACTTTTTTGGGGGGATGAGCGTGTTTCACAGAAGCTTATTAAATTTGAAAAATTAGGCAAATGATAGTTCGAAAACGCTCTTGTATATCTATAATCTCATAAATATTTCTTTGCTTTCGGGTTTTGTGAAATGGTTTGAGTCTAAATTATTTATAAGCTCGCTGAGTAAGTTTATTGACGTTCTATAAAACTGTGAAGTTCTCCCGAGATTGCCTGAAAATTGTCCCAACAGTCAGAAATTTTTTATACATATTACATATATTTTTTCTCATTCACATAAGAATAATTCTCCTAAAGTATCTGAAAAATAAAACTGGAGCTAAATAATTTCTTATTTTTACATAGCAGTTTGAGTGTGAGCAACTAAATTCTTCGACGCTTTATAATCAGCAAAATTCACTTCTGATCCAAAGAAAATAATCCCCACAACATTCGTAAGTAATATATACACTCAACGGAATTTCTAGTTTTACTTATTCGTACACGAATTCACTAAAATTATAAATAAATTATATCTAAATAATTCCATGCTTCTTCATTATAATTGGTTTGTTGTGGAGCCAAAATTGGAGCCAAGGTATGGAGTCATATTTGGCCATGCAGCACCAGACACAAGACATACAATATCAAGTAATGGACATACACACACAAAGAAAATATGACTGACACAGAAGAGGGAAATGCACCCAGGAAATTGAACCTGAGAGGAATTGAACCTGCGCCAGTTACAACTTGCAGGTTACTAGCGCAGTAGGCATGCCCACTGAGTCACTATGTCCCCTTTTCAAACCATTTTGAGTGTGAAAAACTACATTATCTTACTCTTTATTAACAAACTTCACTGCAAATCGTCTGTACAACACTCGAAAGTATTATATACCCACAAAATGGAACTTTTAGTTTTACTTATTCGTTTAAAAATTCACCAGTTATAAATAAATTAAAACTAAATCATTCCTTGCTTTTTCATAACGGTTTGAGTGTGAGAAACTACATTCTCTGACTCTTTATAACGAGCAAAGCTCCACTTCTGGTTCACTAAAAATACACAATACTGTGATGGGGGCTAGTCAAGAAAATGGTATCTATCTGCAAGTTCGATCCTTGTGAGTTGACGATTGTAGCATCGTCGACTCACAAGGGTCAACCTTGCGCTTATAAGTAACTGATACTCGACAATACACTCTAGATCACAATATAACTTAAGATGTGCTTCAATCAGACATAATCCAATGGATTTCATCTATCGACGAAATATAATGAAATTGGGGATATAATTGCAAAAGAAGGCCAAGGTTCGCAAATTTAACACTAACAGAGTTATTTGCCATAAAGAAGAGCTCAAGCAGTGAAATTTGGAGTGCCCCAACAACTCGTATCTGGTACCATAGAAACCACAGTAGAGCTTCTCTCAAATATATGATGGTGACAGAAAATGTCAGACTGTCCTTTCTAGACTCGAGAGCGGCCACAATTGATCTTTATAATTAATTCGTTTAGGGTAATAAAGAATTTCTTACGATTAAAATGTAACATTGAACAAGTCTCTTTAAGTCATTCTCTGTCCTGTGTTGACCTGGTAAAAGAGAATCTCTATGGAAGCCCTGATCCAGTGTTGGACGTTTTGAGAGTGTTTGAACTCATACATGTCTATGTGTTTAGGTAGGACCTAAAGAAATAAGTGACAACCTGCAACAATATAATCACTCACCGTCTGCTGATTGAATGCATAGATGTGAAATATAAGTAGGCTGAGCATTGCTATTGAGAGGAGCTTCAAAAAGTGCAGCCAATTTGTCGACTAGTAGTCACGTGATTGCTATGTGAAAAATTGACTTGGCTGGCCTATTTGATATTTTATCGTCTCTTTGGCGATGTAACATCTTATGGCAAGGTAGGTCTGTAAATCCGCATTTCTATAGAGTGGCGGCAAAAGTGGTTAAATCGCGTCTACTAATACTAGGTGATCAACCAATGGACTAATAAGACGAGGAATCAATGAATGGGTGTCTTCTTCCCGTCCCATGGACCAATCAGATGATGAATGCTATGTTCCACCCAGCAGGCGAAAGCAGCCTAAGGGTCATGTTACTACTAGTTTTGGTCGTTTGATCCTGGGCACATAAAAAGCTCTACTTTTTTATTTCCTCTATGTTTGAATGTACTCCGTTTTCTAGAGTTAAGAGGAATCAGATACTTCCATACGCAGCATTTTCACAATCGTTGATCCTTAAGACAAAATTGGATACTTTGTCTTCTTGACACGTACTGCAAGATGTTCAGATGTATATGCATGTAACATCTAGTTTCATTTACTCATAAGAATTCGCTAAATTCTAATGCAGGTAGGTAGCTGAGTTAACATCGATCTCGAGAAACACAACGGGTTATTGGCGATGATCAATCCCAAGGACAACGTTTCGTAATTTTGAACCACTGTCAGATGACGAGGCTAACACCGGAGATGGCATCTCACTGTTCAAACTTCCACACTACGTCAACGTGAGGACAATTGAGGCCATGAAAAATTTAAAGTGCACCTGCTTCTACGTACACTACGGTCTATGGTTGGATCGAGTTTCGATCTCGCAACCCTCCAGTTGCTAATCCAACCTGTCTACTGCGGCCCAAATTCAAGTAAATTAAGATAGAACCGACAATTCCTTGCTTTTGCATAGTGAATAATTAACTTTGTTGACGCCCTATTAATTAGCTAAATTCTCTCGTGAATCAATGAAAGTCATCAGTACATTGTTCGGAAATACATGCACTTGTCATAGCTTCTAATTTTATTTACTCAAGAATAAGAATTCTCTAAATGAGAATAATCAACATGAATGTGGTAAAAGGGTCCGAATAACGGAAGCTATTTCAGGCTTAAGATAACATCTTCGCTAGGATTCTTTTACATCTATGAGAGAAGTGTATATTCATAACACATCAAGTAAGAAAGTAAATTCAATTTTCACGTCATCATCAAAGGAGTTACAGATAAAGTATACGTAATATAATCAATTTAAGTTCTTTGATTTAACACGAATTTCTGTTAACACAATTCACGTATATATCATTTTTCTGTTGCCTTAGGAGAAAGCGTGTAAGTATTCTGTTCGTTTCTTCATTAGTGCAAATAGTTACGGCGATTGAATTTGAAATGCAGTAATGGATAAACATAATGTAACAACATTTAATGAATTTCAATGTATCATTGATTAAGACCCAAGTCTTAGACATCAGACATGAGCAATTTCAAATATCAAGACAGTCAATATTTAATGAATTAAATTAATGCACTAATGTATTTATCTAGTTGCTCTTAATTCCGTTTTGTAACTTGTTTCATGCTCTTAAGGGGTTTCAAAGTTAGTAACTAATTTGATGTATAGCAATAGGTAGATACTGTATTTTACGAAAATGCATCAAACGGAAAGGATTTTTAAAGTACACATCGTTGGCTTACAAGTGAAACACAAGTCAAAATCTTCAAGATTTTTAGCTTTCCAAAACCAGAATAAAGTGATCTTCAGAATGCTGAAGTCCACTAAGTTATTCTTTGTACGAAAGCAACATTTTTTTGAGAAACACACTTAGTGAGTAAAGCTTAGGGAGTAGAATTTTCAATTTTCCATAATTTGGGGCCGCGTTATCCAAGTTTGGAAGATAAAGGATTAGCAATCGAAGGGTTGATAGTTCGAAACTCAAGCCAACCAAAGACTGTCGTGTACGTGGGGCTGGTGCACTTGGCCGTGTCGTGGCCTCAAATGTCTTCACGTTGGAGTGGCGTGGAAGTTTGGAGAGTGGGTGCCAGCTCAGGTGTTGACCTCGTCATCTGACAGTGGTTCAAAAGTACGAGGTGTTGTACTCGGATCTTTCTCAGGATTAATCTCGGACCGTCGCCAATAGATCATTGTTTTTCTCCAGTACGACATTAATTCAACTACCTACCCATCTACGTTTCCTCTGAACTATGGTTTATGTCAATGTGTTTCACTTGTAAGCCAGCGATATAATGACATACATACATTTTTTAAAGGATATTTAAAATTCAAAAAAGTTAAAATCTGACATATTTTACAACTCTTTCATTTTATGTGCTCATTATTAGTATTTAAGTTACTCAAAAAACACTAAATAGAATGATAAATATCTAGTTGATTAAATATTAGATATGTCCATTAAAACTATCGACATCGTTTTATGTTAGTTTGATTTTCTAACAGTGATATAACACAGCACATAATCTGAAGTAAAATATAAAAATCTTATCCAAACTTATAATTAATCATTCAAAGCTTTTATATGATGTTGGTGGACGTCTCGTTCACAGAAATAACCATAGATATTTTTGCTCATCTCGTTTTCATCTTTATCAGCCCTTTTTTTTAGATTTTATAATTGACTGTGGCATACTATAGCAACACTTATGGTAGCATATTCTAAGAGTGGTATTTTATAACAATGGTACGATGTCAGTCAATAAATTCAAGTTAGCTTATTACATTTCTTATAAAGTATTTCGTTAACTCTAAACCCAATGTCAAATCAAAGTTTGTCCTCACGATTGGAGCTCAATTGTTTGCAAGACTCCAAACGGAATTAAGATCAATTCCTCAGCAAATCAAATAATACCCCTCTTTTTCAATTTTAAGCCTTTTGTTGGGTTTACGAATTTTTAACTGAACGAATACAAACAGATACGAAATAATTTGAAGCAATGCTTCTAAAAAATAATATAGCGAGTTAAAAAATGAATCTCCAAACTTCGGATGACACTACGTCCTATATTGTAATGTTTTCCACACCCGAAACTAGCCCGATTCTAAAAACTTAATTTTCAAAAAAGAAATAAGTTAATAAGGAATTAATAAGCCAACCTTTTTAGTTTATAATTGGGAATTGAACGTTTTTCTGTTTAAATCCTAATTATTATAAACTAAAAGCAAGACTGGACTTAAGAAACGTTGTTTAAGAATTTACCCAAAAAATATAAAGTATTCGACATTCATACAAGTCTCAATTAAAAGTAAAGTCTGATATCTTCACAAAATTAATACCCCAAAACTTTACTAATGAACTTAAATTGTTTCGGGATTTTTTCCCCAACGAAAGCATTAGTTCAGTCATTTTCTCTTGTGCCTAATCTCTTGTAACGAAGCATTTACTAAATTTTAAGATGTGCATAAGATTATCATCGAAGGGAAAAGTTTGAAAAATAACAAAATGGCTCAATTTAAATGTCTGAATAATTAATTAAAATAAAAATCAGAGTCCTTTTATTTTTAATACTCAAGCGATTACGAAGCATATGATATTTGCTTAAACTAAATGTTTTCGACTTTTGACATCCAGTAGAGATTCATATACAGACACTAATTAGCTTAGAAGGACCTCTCAAGAGGGATTACTTTTCTATTTATGTCTTAATTAGGGGAATAAATTAAATGAACGGCAAAATAAACTTATTGTTTGTTAAGTGTAATGAAGAATTTTGAGATGTATTTAAATCCCATGCTTTTTTTCCTCGTTTAGTATACATGAATATTTCTTTCTTAAATCAGTTTTAGCATGCGAAATTACTGGATCTGGGATCTTATAGTAGATGTTCTCTAATATTTTTCATGAATTAATTTTAATATTGCAGCAAGAGAGAGAGATTTCATTAATTTTTAACATTAATTTGGCAAGGATTTGTTTAGTTTTATGTTGAACAAGAACCAGTCAGCTATTTTTCTTCCAAATTTCTTAGGTAGTGAAGAATGGGAAATTATACACTTTTAATTATTTAAACATTACCTGAGCGTTATTTTTTCTGACGTCTGAACAGTTAATAATTCTTATTCATTTTGTACACATGTATGTCTTGATTTCCGTAGGTAGCCCAGTTGGAAGAGCATAGGATTAGCAACCCGGAGGGGTGCGAGTTCGTAACTATCGTTACGTTCGTGCACGTTAAAACTATCGTTGCATCAAATGTTCTCTCGTCGGCGTGGTGTGGAAGTTTGAAAAGTGGGGTACCAGCTCAGGTATTGTTCTCGTCATCTGGCCGCGATTCAAAATGACGAGGTGTTTCCCTTGATCCCTTGAAGGGGACCACGCCAACGTGAGGATGTTTGAGGCCACGACAGATTTAAAGCGTACCATCCCCCGTGTGCATGACATATTTTAGGTGGATAAAGTTTCAAACTCGCAACCCTCCCGTTGCTATTCTGCTACTTTTCCAACCGGGCTACAGTGGCCCTCACATTTTCTAGGGAAAATGATGAAATCAGAGGGGATATTTGTTGAACCACAAATAAGAAAGATCGTGAAGGGTCCACAATTTAAGTGACGCGTGAAGGAATTGGAGATACAGCTGCATAAAGATCACGAAGAAAAGTCGTATAAAATCCTGAAAATATGGAGATCGCTGCTGTGAACTTGTTAGGGAACTTCTTGAAAGCTTCAGAGCTTTTGGAAGCATCGTGTATGAAGGTATTCGATTCTGATATTCGAAAGTGACATTCGATATTTTTACAAAACGAATCTTGTAGATATGTGGAAGAAACCTTCCTAATACTAACTACAGTAAAAGGGATTAAAAGAATATTTTATGATACAATTTTACTTGTATTATATTGTTTTTAGTATTGGAAAAACTGCAACTTGAAATTTTTCATTCGTGGTATCTTCAATGAGGAACTCAGCCACTATAAACTCTTTCTTCTTCTGTCAAACTCAGAAACGTGCTTGTAATACTGCAGTATTTTTAACAAAGCATAGTTAAGCTTCCTATCTTCAGAAACAACAGGAAAAAATAATTCCAATACTTAAAACAGACTGTTCTCTCTTTTCATGCGGCTTACAGAGAGCGTTACAGGGCGCGCATGATTTGCATATGCGCTGAAATGCAAATAATTTGCATATCCTTCCATTATCTACGCATCGGGCAAATTTCAAAGGTATTGGATGCTTCCTTCATGGTTTTGCAATTTTGATGGCTAGCAGTGCGTATAACTTGACGTTAAATATCTATTTTGTTGAAATTAAGTTTCAAACATTGATTTTAAAATATGAGAAACTAAAGAGAAATGAATCTCCACATTATTAGGCAAAGCCGAACGAAATAGAAAGATGCCCGACAATCTAACATGTAGAATGATCAAACCAAACAAGTCTACTTCTCTACAAAATATTTTAATCAAATATTTAAAGTTATGCTAGTAGCCATTTTTCATGTTTGTGTCAAAGGAAGACCATGAATGTAAATATCGATATCTGAATATATCATTCCGTAAACCAACAGTGCTTTGGGAAATTTTTAGTACTTTTGAACGTTCCATATAATTTTCAGTAGTCATTTATAACTGAATTTGTGAATTTAAACTACCCAAGCAGTGATACCAATAAACTCACGACGTTTATTATTTACGTATTTCTATTTCATCATTTGTATGCCAATTTACATTAAACAGATTTTCGACAAATATCTTTTCGAGATCCACCCTAATAATTTGGTGGTAAATTATGGCAGCCTATATTCTACTCAAAAATTTTTTATTTGACCAGATAGCTGAGTAAAATGCTTTTAATATTGGAAGTTTATATGAATATAAATTATTTAAAAAGTTAAATAGTACTGTACATAAATATTATGCACGATTTAAATACTAAATATTATATACAATTATAAAAGTATTATATATGATTTAAATATTTTCATTAGAAAATATCTTACTACGATTAATGGTTACAAGTTAATCACTGCAAAGAAACACGCATAATAGGGTCAGAAGTTTTGGTCACACAAGGTGCTGAAAAGTTCATACATAGCTATCTAATACACTGCTGGCCACCGTAAATGCAACACCCTGAAGGAAGCATGCAAATAATATGAAATTTACAACATGCATTAGCGGAGGTGAGATATGCAAATGATTAGAATTTCAGCGCAGACGCACATCACCCGCGCCTGTGGCGCCACTTCAAAGCGCTATTTAAGGCTTGGAGATTTCGACGATTTCAAGTACGGCAATTGTGTTTTTCTTGTGTTTTTTTTTCAAAAAAACGATCAATTATGCCTCGTAGAAAACAGCGATCATCTTTTGATCAAGTTTCCGAGTTCGACAGAGGAAGGATAGTGGCCTACCGAGATTGTGGATTATCTTTCAGGGAAATCGGTAGTCGTGTTGGACGAAACCAAACAACTGTAATGCGGATATGTGATCGTTGGATGCAGGAGGGTACGACGGACCGACGTGTTCGATCGCATCCACCTCAGTGCACCACTTCACGTGATGACAGGCATATTGTGCGTATGGCAGTGACGGATCGCTCAGCCACATCGCGAACCATAGCACAGCACATTCAGTCTGTACCGCATCATCCAGTGTCTGCGCGTACCATTCGACGCCGTTTACAGCAGAGTGGTCTGTCCGCAAGACGTCCATTGCTTCGTCTACCCTTGACGCAGAACCACAGACGTTTCCGCCGCCAATGGTGCGATGAAAGAAGGATGTGGACGGCAGAATGGAATGAAATTGTCTTTACTGACGAGTCACGCTTCTGTCTGCAACACCACGATGGTCGGATTCGAGTCTGGAGACACCGTGGAGAGAGGATGCTGAACAGCTGCGTTATGCACCGCCATACTGGTCCTGCACCGGGTATTATGGTATGGGGCGGTATTGGATATCACTCTCGCACTCCTCTACTACGCATTGCCGGTACTTTAAACAGCCAGCGCTACATCTCCGAGGTGTTGGAGCCAGTTGTCCTTCCTTACCTTCAGGGCTTGCCCACAGCCATATTTCAACAGGATAATGCGCGACCACACGTGGCACGCATTGTCCAAGGGTTCTTCGTCAATCGCCAGATTGAATTGCTTCCCTGGTCAGCTCGCTCTCCGGATCTTTCGCCGATAGAAAACATGTGGTCCATGGTTGCTCAACGATTGACCCAGAATACATCCCCAGCTGCCACACCAGATCAACTTTGGCAACGTGTGGAAGCTGCTTGGTCTGCTGTACCCCAAGAACACATCCAAAGTCTCTTTGAATCAATGCCGAGGCGTGTGGCAGCGGTGATCTCCAACAATGGCGGCTACTCTGGCTACTGATTTTGGCAGGAACCACACTTCACAGAAGTCTATAAATTTAATCATTTGATACTTGGTCAACATGTTATCTACAAAATAAATTTTGTTGTGATATCACTTGTCTTTCTTGGTGTTGCAATTTGGGTGGCCAGCAGTGTATATGAAGTTGCTAGCAAATAGCCTGAAAAAGTTACGCATTTCACCAGGAGAATTAACCAATATAGCAAAAATAATTATATTTTTCGCCCTATATAAGCTTTTGTACTTTCTGCTGTATGCGTTTTGCGTATATTTAGCTTGTGTGCCGCCAATCTTTCTTAAAAACAAATTGTCCATTAGCACCTGGAATGTATCGTTCAGAAAAGAGCATAATTCAAAAAATGGGCCTAATGGATTGTGAAAAATTAGTATTGATTGTCTCGAACCATTTTTCTTTACCTTCAACTGAATGCCAGCTAAAAGGAAATTTCGTGTCAAATCCTAATAGCATGTTACTATGCATCGGTGATACAATCATCGAGTGCCAGTGTGTCCTAAGTGTGTGTTGCTAACCCCAGCGGATTACCTTGAATTTATTTTGAATCATAAATAGATAGTACATGTTAAATGGAACAAGAATGTTAAAAGCAACTCCGTTTAACTAATTGTACATGTTAGCATTTGAATAATTATACATACAGTAATATTCTAATACATACAGTTCCGATAAAATATTTTTATATAAATTTTAAATTTACATGTAATTTTATCATTTTCATTTCATTTTACAAAAAATCACTTTATCCAACATCAATAGCAATGCATGAAAACAAAATTAAATCACACTTTTTGTAAAGACATAATTACATTGATTCTCTTATTGGGAAAACGTTATGTCCAGAGGTTAATTTATCACTTTTTAGTGCATTAATGCCCCTTAACTCCTTAAAAAACTAAAATTTAGATGAAAAGTCTTTATTTTTATCGTTTTGAGGGAAACAGAAGTTCTGTATTGATCACATTATTTTAGGCCCCAAAAGAGAAGAGCATATCCTGATTTTCTTTTTTCGACTGTTTTAGACAATTAAATATGATGAAAAAATTTTCCACCTCAAATTTTTCGTTAAATATTAAATGTAAAATTTCATTCAATAATGAACAAATTTGGTTCTAGATTTCATTTACATTCGGATTAGCTATTCAACAAGTTAGGATATTTTTTAAAAAAGAAAGACAAAAACTTTTTGTCTGGTACGTAATAATAAGAACATTTCATTTACCGAAATCTATGCATGAGATTTTTCGTTTAATATATTACTTGACTTCCTCCTTACATATAATATATTACTTGACTTCCTCCTTACATATAATATATAAAATTCCTCCTTACATATAATTATAATATAATCAATATTCATCCTTTAAGTCAAGCATTTGAAATTTAGCATTTTCAAAGAAAATTCATGAGGCGAATATTTTATTCCTTTTGAATAGTTTTCGTTTGTTTTTTTGAATAGTTAAACGTAGTTGAAGTGACATAAAAAAGAGGTAGGTAGGTAGTTGAATTAACGTCGCACTGGAAAAAAGTAAGGACATTTGACAGATGTAACTTGCATCAGTCCCTACGTACACAACGGACTTGTTAGATCGAGTTTCGAACTCGCAACCCTCCAGTGCCTAATCTGTTACTCTGCTAACCGAGCTACCGCGACCCCTTCATACCAGGCAGGTGGCTAAAACTAATATTAAAATATATAAATTATCAAACAAAAAACTAACATTGAAACCAAAATAATATTAAAATGTTAAATTATAAAGCCTAAAACTTTAATATTAAAACCAAACTAATATTAAAATATCAAACTAAAATCAAAAATAAAATTAAACCTAAACTAATATTATAATAATTTTAACGGAATTGGGAAATTGAAATTAATTTCTGAATGCGTTCCTGGAATTTGCCAACATTCGAACCAGAATTTTCTTGTTCTCCAACACACTTTGAGAATTCCACTCCCACGTGAGAAATTCCAGTCGAAATTACGTTACATATTGTGAAGCCGTTTCCTCGACCAACATCGTTATTCGGACTCCAATTTAAAGAATATTTCCGCAATTCTACGAGGGGCCCTGCTCATTTATTTCCGAGACAGTTTCAGTGTGTTTGGGTGAGGCATGATACCGTTTGAAGCTGCTATTAGTTTAATGTTTCCGAAATGTTTAGAATTTTAAACTGGGAAATGATTTAACTTGAGGAATCGGTACTGCGGGATGAAGTGCGAGCTGTTTGCGTCCTTGACATTGCAAACGCATTAAAAAGACAGTTTTTGTTTTTAGTCTCGAGATGTTTTCTTGCATACATTATTCAAATGAAATCTCTAGTACACTCAATCTGTGTAGCGTTTTCTTTCTCTCTAATACCTTTTTATTAATATTTTTGTTTCTATTAACCGAATTTCTTTGGTTCTACGACGCGACCCTTATTTTCAGTACTATCAACAGAAAAAAAGAATTCTACGGAAAATAAAACTTGTAACATCTTAGGATGGGAAGAATTCGCCAAGTTTAACATCAACAAAAACATTTTATTAGACAAATTAGGTACAAAAAGGAGGACGGGATTTAAGATATCACACAGCTAAAAAAAAATACCATCCAACTCAAAACGGAGGATGAGTGTCGAATTTTTCTAGAAGTTTTTAGAACGCGTCTCCAGAGGACGGACACGTGATACGAACAACCAATAGGTTCCCCACACGAAGACTCGTGGCGCCATCTATTATGAGACAGTATTAAGTCTTAACACTGTGGTAAAACTAGGGGTGTTACAAACTCTAAAAAGCATTTAAATAAATATTTTTATTTCTTAAACGTACATTGTACATTCATACACTACTGATCATCGAAAATGCAACACCAGGAAGGAAGCATCCAATAGCCTTGGAATTTGCACGATGCTTAAGGTAGATAGGTAGGTAGTAGTTGAATTAGCGTCGCATTGGAGCAACACAAGACTATATAGTCCGGGATCGATTCCGAAGGGAAATATTCGAGGACAACACCTCTTAAATTTGGATCACAGTCAGATGAAGAGGTCACACTTGAGCTGGCACCTCATTCTCCAAACTTCCATACCACGCCAACGTGAGGATAATTGAGGTCATGACATATTTGACGTGCACCAGGCCCCAATCTTTGGCTGAATCGAGTTTCGAAATCTCAACCCACCGGTTGCTAATCCGCTACTCATCCAACCGGGCTACAGAGTACCCCTTCTTGATGATAGGGGAGAAGCTAAATTATGTCTTGTAGAAAATTCGGTAGTCATACGAGCACGTTTGTGACTGACAGAGGAAGAATTGTGGCTTTTAGAGATTGCGGATTATCCTTCCGAGAAATCAGTGTTCGTGTTGGATGGAAACAAGCCACAGCGATGCAAATATGGAATGGATGGGTGCAAGAGGGATGAACTGACCTACGATTGCAGCCTCATCACACCACCGGACGAGATGACAGATATCTTGTGTACCTTACTATAATAGATTGCACTAGCAACGAAAACCTTCGCTCAATAATCAAAAGTGTGCTGCTGAAGAATTAGGGTGTCAGTACGCACAATTCGACGTCGTCTGCAGCAGTGATTAATTTTTTCAAGGATGCCATTGCAATGACTACCTTTTACTCAAGCGTTTACTCAAGCGTTTGCACAAGCGTTTTCTGCTGCAATAGTGCACCGAGCGCCGTACATGGACAAATGAATGGCTAGGTCTCACTTTTTACATGGCCCTCGACAGATCTGTCGCCCATCGAACATATCTGGTCGATGATTGCAAAAAGATTGATCGATTGATTGTTACACCACAGTCCATCCGCTACTACGACAGATAAACTTGAGAACGCGTGGAAGCTGCATGGACTGATATTCCTCAAACACACATCCAAAGCCTCTTTCTCTCAGTGTCGAGGTATGTGGCAGCATTTATTGCCACCAAATGGCGTCTACAGAAAATACTGATTTCTTTGTGTTCCGCAAGTCGAACGGAGCTGTAATTTTAATCATATCGCCCCTGTGCCATATGTTATTTCTATAATAAATATGGGTTTGATATTCCTCGTCCCTCGTGGTGCTGCATTTTTGATGACCAGGGGTATATTTTCATTAAAATTACTCGAAAAGACCCTCTGCGATTCTAAGACATTTTTCTTTTTTAAATAGGCCGAAAAGTTTTAGTAAATGAGTGAACATTTTTTTAATCGAAGTAGTAAAAAACTAACATATTGGATTTATTTATGTATTAACAAAACTCCATTAACATAACACCTTGCGTATATAAACGCATAGATTCATCTCAAATTACCAACTCCACATACAGCTCAATTATAATAACAATTACGGTGAAGACATACATAATCTGATTAAAGTTTAAAAGATATATCTAGAGAATTATGTGTTTACAGATTCTATTTTACTCAAGATTCATTCATTAATATGTTTCAAAACAGTGAAAGCAATACCAATCATTTTACTTAAGCTTTGCAAACATTGTTTTCGAACTTTTGTAAGAACCAGTTATAGCATGTGAGGATTCATTGATGGACCCCTCAATTAACCCTCCTAAGGCAAACTCGCCCACAGAGTCGTTAAAACACGGACAATGCGTTTCCATCTCTCTGGCACCAAACGGTCTGGACTTGTACAATGAGAATTCGTTCCGGACCGCCCAGGTGATTAGGTTCCACCTGCCAGGTGATTAAGTCCGCCTGCCAGGTAATTAAGCCCACCTGCGCTAAGTAGCTGATCCCATTTTACGTCAGATAGTCGTCGCCAGATCAGCAACCAATCAAAAGCGAACCAATCAAAAACCACAAGGAACAAAGGCCCCGAATTTTGGAGGGAAACGAAGAGAGTCGAATCGCGTTCTAGCCGGTGTTCTCGTTCGAGAGGCTTGACTCAGCGACCCTTTGAGCGGTCACTCCTTAGGGAGAAAATCTATTTTTTGGAGACGGTTCTTTCATCCCGAGAGGACGCGTTCTTGTAGCCTGGCGTAGGCTGCCCATCTCGAGTCTTGCCGGTGTTCTCGTTCGAGTGGCTTGGCTCAGCGACCCTGTGAGCGGTCAAACTCATTAGGGCGTTAATCTACTTTTGGAAGACGGTTCTCTCACCCCGAGAGGACGCGCTCTTTTAGCCTGGCGTAGGCTGCCCATCTCGAGTCTTGCCGGTGTTCTAGTTCGAGTGGCTTGGCTCAGCGACCCTGTGAGCGGTCAAACTCATTAGGGAGTTAATCTACTTTTGGAAGACGGTTCTCTCACCCCGAGAGGACGCGTACATGTAGCCTGGCTTAGGCTGCCCATCTCGAGTTCCTGCTTTGGTATCATCCGAGGGGCTCGACCCAGCGACCCTGCAAGTGGTCTAACTCCTAGCCAGTAAATAGCTTGGAGTTGTTTTCTCGTCCAGAGAAACCGAAGGAACGTACTGGAGTTCCGGAGAAACACCGTTCTCGTCTAGTGCCGACCCGACGACCCCAGCAGAGCCGTGCCCGTCTTGTGCTGACCCGACGACCCCAGCAGAGCCGTGCCCGTCTTGTGCTGACCCGACGACCCCAGTGGAGCCGTCCCCTGATTGTGCCGAACCGACGACCTGCAAGGAATCCGGTGCTGACTTCTTGTCCGGCAGGGAACCTGAATCGACCCGTCATCCCGTGAAGATCCGGTGCTGATTTGCTGTAATCGTCACCCGAAGCATAGAATCTCCCCTAGAGATAATTGAGAGACTTTTCTCCCACTCAGAGACTTTCGTACGTGCCTGAGATTTCGACAACCTGTCGCATCCAGTTAGCAGAGGCATAGGAATTCGTGAAAGCGCCTTGTAAATAGATCCTAATATAGTCAAGAAATTGTTCTGAATAAAATTAATGTTTGTTATTTAAGCTAGGCTGTTCTCTGTAGATTTGAATCTACCACGCTACCCAGAGAAGTCTTTACAAGCAGTACTTCATATTCTCATCCGTAAACTGTACAAATACAATAGTTACAATGTTTAGTGTCTACATATACGTATCTAGTAAAATCAAATTCGTACTATCTTTGGATATCCTTGAGGATGAAAACAAAACCCTTAATTTTTAAGGAATGCATAAATAGATATAACTCTGTTGGGATGATCATTCAAACTTCCACCGAAAGATTAGTATTCATTTGGGAGCTTATTATAAGGATTAAGAGTTGCAAGAATGAAATAAGAGGTATAATGTAATGTCTTGACGATGTCAAAATTTCTCATGGTAGCGTTAAAGTCAAAGTGTTATTGTAAAAATAACTGATTCAGAAGTACGTGATGGATTATTAAACTTGTAGAAATAGAAACATGGATTGCTTAGCAAAAATAAAGTTCAGTCGACGATGCCGATCTAATAACAGAAGTTTGATACTCTAGGATTATTGAAGCCAAGTATTTATTGAAGTACTTATTTAGAATAGATTTTAGATTTCGTATGAAAATCATGACATGTATAGAAACAAGCACAGTAGACTTCGGGTTAATATTTTCAATGACAAAGGATCAGGAATGGGTATTTTTATATTTATGTTAATCCTGCTTGTGGTTGCCTTGACCGAGGATTATTGACCGATCATTAGCAAAATTATTAGCAGATCGTGATAGACTAGATATTTCGTCATTAGGAGAAACTGACCAGATCTTAATCTCGTCGTCATAAAAAAATCGGCAATATCTTGATGACGATAGATCTCGTCATTTGTAAAATTGATCAGATCTTTATAAACGAGGTATTTTGTCATTAATGTTGCACTGGAGTAGCACAACAGGCTATTGGCAACGGATCAATCCCAAAGAGAAATATCAGAGACAACACCAGGTAATTTTGAATAACGGTCAGATGACGAGGTCACACCTGAGTGACTATACTCTCCAAACTTCCATACCATGACAACGTAAGGAAATCTGAGGTCACGACATATTTAAGGTGCACCAGCCTCCCATGTATACGACGGTCCTTGGTTGGATTTGAACTCACACCCCTCCGGTTGCTAATCCGTTACTCTTCCAACCGGGCTACCGCTGTTCCTTGAAGAATGAGATATCTAGTCGAAACCACTGAAGCCACTTAACTAAGTGGTTTTCTCTGCCAAGCTAAATGGTGGTAGTGTTTGTGAGGCGGAACCTGCTTCCCATATGTATTCCAAACGTGATGTCACGTGGCTTGTTTTTCGAAAAAGGTTCCAGTATTTCTACAATAAAAATTCCAAAGGATGTTTTCCGTACTAATTTTTATAGTTGATCGGTCGACGTCAATTAGATTTAACACCAAACTTCACCAAAACGGGATAAGCTACATTTTAAATTAACACCGATACATATCATGATAAAGCATTTGGATAGCGGAAGTAAAATGTTCACTTTCCGTCTGGTTTACTTGAAAAACACACTGAAAATTGCTCTTATACGACACAATGTTTATGTTTGAAAGCCTGTTTTCTTGCATTGCTCAGAAATATCTCTTTGTGCAATATATTTCCTTCTTGATTTGCTGGCTGTATTTTATTTAAAATGAAGAGTTATTTATCTCAACCTTGTCTTTTAACTAACTCACACTTTTCACTTGCTGTAAGAAAAGTAGAATTATTCCTACAATTATAAAATATTTTGTGACTAAATGCTTCGTCTTAACCTTCATTTGAAAGCCAAAGTTCGTCCCGTCTAATTAGCCCTCATGTAGTGAAAAAAACGTAGAGCAACAAACCAAATCCAAATTAGGCTTGGTAAATTTTTGAAAGGATGGGATTCCAGGCCTTTGAAAGGTTGAATCGCAGTGAATATATCTTCCGTGCAAAGCAAAAGGGTTAAGTTTAAAGTTTGATGAGTCCAAAGGAGTCAATCGCATCATTAATTTAATGAATAATATAATGAGCTTATTAATTTAATAAATAATATAATAGCAAAAATAAATTAATCTACTTATCAAAATTACAATTATTTGTATCATGGCATGCTCCTTTTCTTCCTGAATAATTGTGAGGAAGAGTGAAATATTCAACTTCTCTCGTAACGAGAGAAGTTGATTCTGAGAAGTAGCCATTTTGCCTTAAACCGCTTTTGCCCTGACACGGAAGATTTACAATTATTGTGCCTTAAAACAACTTTTCTAACGAACCATTGGCTTTACCAAAAAAACTGTAACGTATAAAACAAAATTGAAGTGTACACCAGTTTATGTGTTTCTTTAAAATAACCTTTAAATTATATTAAAAACTCTATGTACCACGTTTTGTGCAATCCATCTGTGTAAAAAACATGAAAGGTCGACTTAATGCTCAAGATAACTGAGGATTCACATCACTTTTCCTCAGAAGGGTCGGAGGACTCGGACATGAGGGCACTCCTTGGACATGAGGGGCCTGTGGTAGCCGGTTGGAAGAGTAGCGGATTAGCAACCGGAGGGTTGCGAATTCGAAACTCGATCCAACCAAAGAGCGTCGTGTACGTGGGGTCTGGTGCACGTTAAAACTGTCGTGGCATCAAATATCCTCACTTTGGCGTGGTGTGAAAGTTTGGAGAGTGGGCTGCGAGCTCAGTTGTTGATCTCGTCATCTGACCGGAGTTCAAAATTATTGTGTTGTCCTCGATCTTCTCCTTCGGGGTTGATTCCGGACAGTTGCCGAAAGCCCGTTGTCTTGCTTCAGTGCGACGTTGATTCAACTACCTATCTTCCTTGGACATGAGAAGAGAAGAAACAAAGATTGGAGAAAAAAGGTGTGCTCCGTTGCACTGAGTTGATTGCACATGAAGACCAGTGCAACGAATAACGAGGCAGATAAAAATATAATAAAGTAACTTTAATCAAAATTCAATAAACATAATTTGCTAGCAAGTTTAACAGCGCCTGGCCTCAAATAAAGGTCACCATATAATCCTTCTTTAATCCTATACCTATTTTAAAGTACTATCCTGTTAGTCGAGTGATTAGTGCTCTGACCGTCGGCTCAATAGGCTCTGGTTTTGTTGGATTCTCAGTCTAGTGGATCTATGTTCGCAATGGTCGTGTTGTGGTAGTTCCGAATCTACTTTAATCTGTAGGTCTCGGTCTAATTACCGTCGTGAAATAAAATATTACACAGAAAAAATCTACCTTTTTATATAATAAAAATCAAATAAAATTATAATTATTAATTATAACATTATTAATTATAATATTATTTAGAGCTGACCAATGACTAATGCAAGAATTGGCCAAAAGAGCAATTTTAATTAACACTAAGCACAAGACAAAACAATTACAAGAATAAACAAACATAAAAAGTAACATCTCGGGGGGACAAAACCTCAGCGCGTCAGTCCTACGCTGGCCTTGGGAAACAACTAAAGAAAAATTGTTCATTCGCTTTCGCGGAGAGTGTGTCACGTGGTCCGCCATCACCAATCAAGGTGCATATCGCTGAGACACACGTTAAGGGGTTGATGCGTTACAATTATTAATTCTA
Source organism: Meta bourneti (assembly GCA_933210815.1). NCBI lineage: Eukaryota > Metazoa > Arthropoda > Arachnida > Araneae > Tetragnathidae > Meta > Meta bourneti. Next base: position 71,910,479 of record OW119927.1, on the reverse strand, counting down.
GTATAATATTTTATTAATTATGATATTATTAATTCTAGTATAAGATGTTATTAATTATGATATTTTATTAATTCTAGTATAATATTTTATTAATTATGTTTTTTTATTAATTTTAGTACAATAGTTTATTAATTACAATATTTTTTATTAATTCTAGTTTAATATTTTATTAATTATGATATTATTAATTCTAATATAATATGTTATTAATTATATTATTAATTCTAGTTTAATATTTTAATAGTTATAATATTTTATTAATTATGATATTATTAATTCTTTTATAATATTTTATTAATTATAATATTATTAATTTTATCATAATATTTCAATAATTATTATTATTATCAATTCCAGTATAATATTTCATTAATTATTATATATTTTTTTTATTAATTCTAGTACAATATTTTATTAATTATAATGTAATGTAATTATTTAATGCAAAAAAGATGTAGATTGACATTTTTTGCATTTTGAGCAAACACAAAGTGTCTACTTTTCCTCCTTTGTTGAAAACATGAAGACAACATCCAGATTCTGTACAACTGAGTTCTTCAATAGGTAGCTAAGTCGGTAATTGATTAACGTCGCATTGGAGCAATTCAACGGGCTATTGGCGACGGTCCGGGATCAACCACGAAGGTAAAGACCCGAAGACAAAATCTCGTAATTTGGAACCAAGAATCATATGACGAGGTCAATACCTGGGCTGACACTCCACTCTCCAAACTTCTACACCACAAGAACGTGAGGACATTTGAGGCCATGACATATTTAATGTGCACCAGCCCCCTACATATCCATCGGTCTTTCGCTGGACCGAGTTTCGAACTCGCAACCCCCTGGTCGCTAATCCGTTATTCTTCCAACTGAACTACCGCAGCACAGATAGATAGGTAGTTGAATTACCATTGCACTGGAGCAACACAACGACATATAAAGAGTTCGTCGATATATAGAAAATTGTGAGAGGCATTTAAATTAACTGTTATTTTCCCAGCTTTTTAACCGTTCCCCAGAGTTATATTAAATTATTTTTGTCTTCTATTCTCAACTTTGTTAACTTAAATCTAACATTTAGCAAGTAAAAAACGTAGCTCTTAATTTGTTGAAATACCCAACGACAGATGGCACTACCATTGAGTGCATGAAGGCTTAGTTCATCTACATGGCAAGAGATGGCGGTACCAGCTGGGTAAATATCAAATCCTACTCTAATCAACTACCTGTTAATCCGCTATTCATACTTGTTACTCATTTAAACATGCTCGTGAAAAAACTTCACAAAACAAAATTGTTTTTCTATGCAAAACAAAAACCCAATTTTTTTTCAAAAGTTTAAATAAAACTTTTTTGTCAAAGTTTGTAAATATTCCATAACTTCGGGAGGTCGCAGTTGCCCAAGTGGTAAGAGCATCGGATTAGCAACCGGAGGGTTACGCAGTTCGAAGCTCGGTCCAGCCAAAGGCAATCGTGTACACGGGGGTTGGGGCATGTTAAATCTGTCGTGGTCTCAAATGTCCTCCCTTTAGGCTGGAGTGGAAGTTTGAAGAGTTGGGTGTTAGTCAGGTGTTCTCGCCATCTGAGTGGTTCAAAATTACGAGAAGTAGTCCTTGGATGTTTCCCTTAGGGATTGGTCCCGGAACGTCACCAATAGCCCGGTGTATTGCTCCAGTGCGACTTTAATTAACTACCTACCTATTTTATTTATTTCTCATGAACAGTAACCGTGGCACAACTAAAAACATTATATTTTTATATAAAAAGGCAACAAGTTTAAAGTTTCCGTAACTATGAAAACAGAAAGCAGTACGTGAAGAAAAATACATGAAGGTTAGTATCGATGCGTTTGAATTTCAGGAGACCTTTTCCGATAGATCCTGAGTGTAAATAAAATGCTTGAAATCTTCCTTCCTTAAATCATCCCTTGGTCACGATGTAAAATTATTTTTTAATTTCTTATACATTATCGGTAATCTTACCTATTTGTTCCTATCGAAAGGGAAAGATCCGAGGACAACACCTCGTAATTTTGAACCACGGTCAGATGACGAGGTCAACATCTGAGCTAGCACTCCCTCTCCAAAGTTTCACACCACCGAGGTGACGAACTTTGAGGCCACGACATATTTAACGTGCATCAACCGCGGCCCGGCTATTATATTTGTGAAACCCTCAGGGGTGAGTGACTTAACAAAACTTGTAAACATTAGCACTTTTGTGAGTGCAAATAAGCAACAATCAATAACTGCCATTGCAAAATAGCAGTTTTGCTCATTCATTCCCTTCCTCTTATCCATACGTAAATTAAAATTCAGTTTCAAAGTAGGTAGATAATTGCAGTCGTACTGGAGCGACACAACGGGCAATTGGCGACAGTCAGGGATCAATCCAGGAGTGAAGGATCCAAGGACAACGCCTCGTAATTTTGAACCAAGCTCAGATGACGAGGTGAACACCTGAGCTGGCACACCACATTCCAAACTTCCATACCACGCCAACATGAGGACATTTGAGGCCACGAGCACCAGCCCCGTGTACACGACTATTTTTGACTGGACTCAGTTTCGAACTCACAACCCCCGGTTACTAATCCGTTACCCTTCCAACTAGGCTACCGCGGTCCCATGTGATTTCGGAAAGGGTGGAATTTTGCCACAAGAATTGGGGTTCACTCTAAAGACGGACAATTATGGAGGTGATATGTCCTCGCAAGATAATATTTATACAGGGTGAGTCTAAACGAATAATACAAACTTCAGGGGGTGATAGAACACAACGAAACAAACACTTTTTCCCATAGAATGTATGGTCGCAAGTGCAGCGGTTGGCCGCTAGAGAGCGCAGTCAAACGCTTGTATAAAAGCGTTACTTCGGCGATGCGCGCGCGCGAGGCCTGCATCAGGTGTGGTGGTCGACATTTTGAACAGCTTCTGCAATTGTGCATTTGCGTTGTACTTACCGACTGATGTTTGTACACGTCGTTTCATTTGTGAACAGTTTCTCATGTTTTGTACACGTCATTTCTTTCTTACCCGTTGTTCCTTGTACTTATCTTTAATTTATGCAAATCTAATTGCATTATTTCGTTTTGTCAAGCAGTTATTGATGTTTATTTGACATTAAAGCGTTGTTTCCATATTTCATGCCTCTTCTCCTTTCCAACTTGCGTTGGACCGTGTGTTTGTGCCGAAATGGAAAGCGCTCTCTAGCGGCCAACAGCTGCACTTACGACTATACATTCTATGGGGAGAAGTGTTTGTTTCGTTGTGTTTTATCAACCCCTGAAGTTTGTATTATTAGTTTAGACTCACCCTGTATATCCGTATCCTGCGATCAAACATCTAAAGAAGTCGCTTAGAGCATTAACTAATGTAATGCCTTCGCGTTACACCTGTTATTAGAGATTGGTTTGGAATGTTTTAGAAAGTCTACTAAAGTTCCACCCAGGATGTTATTATGGCGATTGATATTATGGCTTTGGGGGTGGTTCAATCCCATCAGTCACTGTGAAAAATAACAAAGAAAATTAAAAAGTTATCAAAGTTAATGCAAATTTTTTATATGCAAGCAAATATGGAAATTTAACACACTTGTTATTCTCTCCTATAGCTTTCTAAACAGAAATTTCGTGATGATTCTCGCAGTTTATTTAGTACATTATTTGAGCTACAGTGAGTATTCTGTGAGTAAAAAAAATTATTAAAATGTGCTTTTGAGAAAAAGCTATAATTGTAAAGCATTCCTAATTGAACATCGTTGACAAATTTTTTTTCAAGTTTCTCTAACGCTCTCAAACATCCCTACCAAGTTTTGACACTAAAATTAAAATTACGAAAGTAATATATTTTTAAATATCTCGTTTTAAAGACAGCCAGATAGCTATAATTTTACGACATAATTCATGTTCATCTGTTTGTTTTTTTGTCTATGCTGATTAAGAAATTTATGAAACATAATCGGTAGGAATTTTTAATTAATACCTATATAAAATTAAATAAATTAAAATTAATATCAAATTAAACCTCTGACCGTAATGAAATTTCCGAATAATGAAGCATTGCTTTCTTTCCCACAACACACGACTAAACAATCACAACTATTGGTTGAACCTAGAAAAGATTCTATTGGTAAAGAATGAAGGTAGTTAATTAACGTGGCACTGAAGCAACATAACGGGCTATTGTCGACGTTCCGAGATCAAACCCGAAGGGAAAGATCCAAGGACAGGCCCTCGTAAATTTGAGCCACGGTCGGATGACGAGGTCAACACCTGCTATGATATCTCACTCTCCAAACTTCCACACCACGCCAACGTGAGGATATTTGAGGCCACGACAGATTTAATGTCCACCATCCTCCTTGTATATTACTGTCTTTCGCTGGATCCAGTTTCTATGGAACTCGCAAATCTCCGTTTAGTAATCTATTGCCCTTCCTGCTGGGATACAGTGGCCCTGGTCAAGAAGGTCTAAACTGGTTTGAAGGCATGTAAGCAAGACTGCAGAATGGATATGTGCGTGTGAATCTCTCAGAGAAAATAAAAATGCTAGAATAAATCAAAAATGGTTTATCCTAAATTAGTAATAGAAATTTAAATTGAATAATTGATTTCGATTTCTAAATTTCTATAATATTAATACTACAATTTCAATGAGTAACAGTTAACAGTATGCCTTTCAATCTATATACCTATGTATATAAAATAGGATGTGTGTGTGTATCTTTTCTATACAAATCTACACTGTTTGACCAATCCACACCAAATTTGATACACTTATACTTTAGAACACTGCGGTCAGCATAGGCTAACTCTTAACCCCCGTTCTATTGGCCCTAGGAGGCTAAAAACTATTCGAAATCGCCAAAGAAATAATATTGAGCATAGATTGATTGCTTTAGGCAGCTATGGTTGCTTTGCCAGTGTTGGTCGAAAAACAATTTTTTTCCGAAACAAATTAAATTACAATATTTATGTTTGAACTGACTTTTTAGTTCTTCCCATGATGTAAATAAATTATAGATATTATATTGATGAAGAAAGAATATTTTAAAATATTTATTTTTGGCAAGGAAATTCAAGGAAAGGTTTTCAGGAGTTCAAGGATGATTTTCAAGGAAAGTTGGTGTATATTTCGACCAACTTTCCTTAAATAATCTATTGAATACGTAATGATTTGTAGAATTCTGTTTCATAAGGCTTCTTAAGTAAGGCGTGTAACTTATTTAAAATGTCCGGAATAGATGTGAATTCTCCGTTGAAAGCAGTGATTTTCTTTCTTAACAATTCTGTAAAATCGACCTTCTGCTTTTTGAAAAAATTTTATCTATTCAGTTTAAATTTGTCTACACCGATTACATTTATTTCTAACCCAAGCACCGTTATTCCGAAAAGCACAAACGAAAAACTCATTGATCATAAAAGCGTAATTTTGCTATTCGGTATCTGGCAGCACCAGAATTAATGTTTACTTTTTCTTATAAAACTTTGTAAAACTTTCTAGAAAGCTGGGGAAACGGAAACTTCCTTGGACTCATGATGGAGAACATTCCAGCACCCACTCGATTCTTAGCTGGTCGTATTTAAAGGAAGCTAACTCGGTAAGTCTTCCAGTTTATCATCTTTCAGTGAATCTGAGTTTTATTTCGCTCTTTTAGTTTATTGTATATGTGCTTCCTACTTTATTTGAGAGTGATAGTGTAGTCGTTCTTTAGAATTCTGCATTTTTTCGTCGAAATTTCATTTCTGTTTGTCTTTATATCTTAATCTTTTATATATTGCAATATATTCAGGAATTAAATGTATATATTTGCGTCCGAAGTTTATTGTAGAAGCTATGAAAAAGTTAAAACGTATTTTCCGTACAATTTAAATGATTGCATTTTTCTATGAAAGAAAAGTGATTATTCTAATTCACTTTTCAAGCAACATTTAACCATTTCAACGCGAGCAACGCCGGGTAATTCAGCTAGTATTATATATTATTTTACAATCATTTTGTAATTGAGGAAGCTTTTTAATTGACGTAAATAAATATATTCATTGCGATGTATTGATAATTGTTTTGTATATATATCTTTTAATGAAAGAAAAATATCATTACCACCCATTTTGATGTATACTACAATGACCTTTTTCTCTCTCCTTCCTTTTATTATAACAATTTACTCTAATCAAATGCATGAATTAACACCGCATCTCTGAACAAAAAATATTAATTAGGAATATAGAAAGTACAAGGCTTTCAGTTAAATCCATTTTCTATTATCCTCGACTTGACTCAATGAGATTGAAAAAAGTGTTTCTCTTAATGAAGTTATTATAAAAGCCTTCTTTTCAAGTATTGTTTCGTCTCTTTCAAAATATTTTTACTTCCTGATTCGCCATGTTTCACTTGAGCTATTTCTTCATCGAATCCACTTCAAGAAATGTCCAGTAATAGAACTTAGCCAATTCGCCGAAAGATGGCATGACGAGCAACGTAATATCGCGTCGTGGAAGGAATGCAATTTTGGCTCATACAGCAAATTTCGACCGTTATAATTTTAGAAAAGAAATACTTATGTGGCGCGTTTTTTGGTGTGCTTTTAGTAGCGAGTTGTGGCAGCAAAGGCAACCTGCCTCATTAGGATTATGGCAAACTCGCTATTATTCGAATCTCATTAATTTTTGCAAATTATCTTTGATTATGCCATGCTTGAACAAGTCTAGTTTGTTAAAATTAATCTGATCTTTTATGACGTTCATAAAAAATATTGCCTAGTTCCATAAGACTAAAATTAATAATTTTTTTTACTTGGATACACTTCTATAATAATATTTTAGAAAAAGTAAAGTTTTGTTCAAAAAAGTAAATACATAGTAGAGTAGAAAGAATAATCAGTTGTGTGGATTTTTTTTCTATTTTCAAATTTTTTTTCCGATAATTTTGATTATTTTCTGCTAAGCTTAAAACGGTGTTTTATCTAAAAAATTCTTCTGGACAATAAAAAGCATGCCAAAAGCGTTGCCTCAAAAATGTCTTTATATAAAAACTGTACCGTATTTTCATACATAAAAATTAGTCGATAATTTAGAACAGAATAACTTTATTTTGTGGTTTTATCTTTTCCTCTTCAAAACACTTTTTGGAACTGTTTCCTGTACGTATTTTGAACGTGAAATCATTTGACTTGTTTTTCGAATACAATTTCATTACTTCACCAATAAAAATTCCAAAGAATAAATTCCGAATTGATGCATGACAATTAATTGGTCAACACCAATTAGATTTTAGCCAAACGTTACCAAACCGGCGATAAAATGCATTTTAAGGTAACCCCAATATGTGTATCATGCGAGAGCATTTGAACAGAAGAAATAAAATCTTAGCAGACTGTCCGATTTGTTTGTTTACATTAAAAATCCCTTTCGTTGGGGTTTTTGTTTGCAAACAAAGGTCCTGATGGTAATTTCTTACTGCCATAGAAAAAAGCATGCGAGACCACAAAACAATATGCCACAATATCACTTTCGCATACTTTTAAGAGAAAATAATTTGGAAATTAAATTTAACAGACGGTGATGAAAAGTTTTTGGTTTTTGTTGTGAGCTACTCTTTCCCGTTTCTAAGCAACTGAGCTTGTCTTTTTTTTAAATTCCTTATTGGCAGCAAGCTGAATAATGTTTTAGGAATTTTTTGTTATCCAAGTTTGTTTTTCTTTCAGAACTTGTTATGGTTATGTTCGTAATCTTTTGCAGTTTGCATTTTTCTAGTTTCTGCTCTGAATGTTTGTATTTTTTATTTTCAACTTTGTTTGGAATTTATCGTGTCAGAATTCTGGTTTTGGATTCTCACATGTTTTTCTGTTGCTGCTATAGCCTGGTGCTTTGAAAGTCCCTGTGGATGGGCAAATAAATTTGTTTGGAAAGAATGACTAGTATTTTTGAATTGGTTAAAACGTTTGAAGACATGAAGGTCGAGGTCTTGAAGACACAAGAATCGTTTCAGCAAATATTTGTAAGTTACATTTTCTTTATTCTGACCAGAAGGTAACAGTTTCCATTTCTACACGTACCATGTTAAATTAGTTACATTTCGCTTTGTTTCCTCGTTTTCTATTTTTTCACTTACGTTCAAAGCAAATATTCCACAGTTGACAATTTGTGATAGATTTGCATGAAAATCTCTGATTGATGACCACAATAATAACGCATCAAAAATGAATATGCAATTGATAAACAAGTATTGATTTTGTATGGTTTCGAAAAACAATGAAAATATAAAAATATGCTAACTTCAAGTATTTGAATTTTTATTTCCTAAATTAGTGATTTCTAATGAAAGAAACTAACACAAACTTTTGTTTCTTGATAGAAATAAAATTATTAGGGATGACGTAGGTAAGATTATTAGGGGAAAATATGAACATTCTATTTCACAAAAATATTTTATGCAACGCCTGCTGGTCGGATAAACCTCTCCAGAGGGCCATATCTGGTCTCTGGGTCTGAGCTGTGACCGTCACCAGTAGCCCGATGTAGTCCTCCAGTGTGACGTAAATTCAACTACCTACTTGCCCTTTGGATTATAGCTCTCCTTGTTTCTATAAGATGGGTCTCGTAAATACACTGCTGGCCACCGTAAATGCAACACCCTGAAGGAAGCATGCAAATAATATGAAATTTACAACATGCATTAGCGGAGGTGAGATATGCAAATGATTAGAATTTCAGCGCAGACGCACATCACGCGCGCCTGTGGCGCCACTTCAAAGCGCTATTTAAGGCTTGGAGATTTCGACGATTTCAAGTACGGCAAATGTGTTTTTCTTGTGGTTTTTTCAAAAAAACGATCAATTATGCCTCGTAGAAAACATCGATCATCTTTTGATCAAGTATCCGAGTTCGACAGAGGAAGGATAGTGGCCTACAGAGAATGTGGATTATCTTTCAGGGAAATCGGTAGTCGTGTTGGACGAAACCAAACAACTGTAATGCGGATATGTGATCGTTGGATGCAGGAGGGTACGACGGACCGACGTGTTCGATCGCATCCACCTCAGTGCACTACTTCACGTGATGACAGGCATATTGTGCGTATGGCAGTGACGGATCGCTCAGCCACATCACGAACCATAGCACAGCACATTCAGTCTGTACCGCATCATCCAGTGTCTGCGCGTACCATTCGACGCCGTTTACAGCAGAGTGGTCTGTCCGCAAGACGTCCATTGCTTCGTCTACCCTTGACGCAGAACCACAGACGTTTCCGCCGCCAATGGTGCGATGAAAGAAGGATGTGGACGGCAGAATGGAATGAAATTGTCTTTACTGACGAGTCACGCTTCTGTCTGCAACACCACGATGGTCGGATTCGAGTCTGGAGACACCGTGGAGAGAGGATGCTGAACAGCTGCGTTATGCACCGCCACACTGGTCCTGCACCGGGTATTATGGTATGGGGCGGTATTGGATATCACTCTCGCACTCCTCTAGTACGCATTGCCGGTACTTTAAACAGCCAGCGCTACATCTCCGAGCTGTTGGAGCCAGTTGTCCTTCCTTACCTTCAGGGCTTGCCCACAGCCATATTTCAACAGGATAATGCGCGACCACACGTGGCACGCATTGTCCAAGGGTTCTTCGTCAATCGCCAGATTGAATTGCTTCCCTGGCCAGCTCGCTCTCCGGATCTTTCGCCGATAGAAAACATGTGGTCCATGGTTGCTCAACGATTGACCCAGAATACATCCCCAGCTGCCACACCAGATCAACTTTGGCAACGTGTGGAAGCTGCTTGGTCTGCTGTACCCCAAGAACACATCCAAAGTCTATTTGAATCAATGCCGAGGAGTGTGGCAGCGGTGATCTCCAACAATGGCGGCTACTCTGGCTACTGATTTTCGCAGGAACCACACTTCACAGAAGTCTATAAATTTAATCATTTGATACTTGGTCAACATGTTATCTACAAAATAAATTTTGTTGTGATATCTCTTGTCTTTCTTGGTGTTGCAATTTGGGTGGCCAGCAGTGTAATTTACTTATAGATATAGTATGTGGAAAGAAATGTTTAATTTTTAATTCACTACTTGGTTTTCAAGAATATAATTTTGCTGGAATATTCTCCTATACAATTTATTTACAAATGATTCCATTAAACTTTGTAGTAAGGGGGACTTTCATGATCCTTCCGCAAGCGAAACTTGAAAAAATTTCTTTCTATATACCATCCCTATTGAATTCAATAAAAATTGCTATAGAATGTGGTCTATGGAATCATAGCACGTTTTTCTATAAGCTCTATAAAGTAACCTCTATAGAAAGTATAGAAATCTATATAATGTCTAAAAACTTCTATAGAAGATAATTTCTTTTACTTCAAGACTTTACTTTTCTATAGAACTTCTCGATAGAAATACATTTCTAAATAATCAGAGCTCTTTTTCTCTATGTAATATTATCTATAGACATGAAATTTCGTTCCTCAATAAAAATCTCTATAGAATTCTATAGAACTCTAAAAATTTTTCCTAAGGAATATCAATGATTCATATTAAAATTATTTTTGGCATGTAGCAACATGTAAAACTTATAGCAGCCTGTTGCATACGCCTCCACTTTTAAAATCCAACGAGAGTTGTCTGTACGCTTGATATTTCTTTTTTTTCTTCCTAATTTAGTACAGCATATTATCGCTTTGCTAACATCTGGCGTTTGCATCCTGAGATTCAAAAGAAGCTAAGGCCTTTCAAATTATTATGAAGTGTTCAGTCACCCGCTTTAGGATGCATTCCTAGAGTGCAAGATTTTTCATGTGTTCCAGATTTATAAAAAAAGCATATTAGTTAATAAAAGATCCATATCTTTTTCGAAGAAACTTTATAAGCTTTTATCAAAAAGAATCGTCTGACATCTGTTTGCCATCATTTTTAAATCATCAGCTCAAAGTTTCTGAAGTATTTAATTACTTTATTTCGTTTCCACTCTATTTCACTTGCAATCCTCAGAACTATCTTTGGTAGTTTATTTTCGAAAATGGTTTAGTGTCGAAGATCACCTGTAGCGGCAGCCTCTGATACAAAAGCCTGCTCCTAACTGTCACCAGCTCTATGCAAGTTGCATTTGTTTTTCCTACTTGGATCTACATTTCCCCATGTATATAATAGGACAGTTTTGTCTCTACGAGACATCTCGTAATCAGAAAATTGATCAGATCTTTGACGAGATATGTCGTTGATTTCACTTAGAGGGTTGATTATCGTGCATCCAATTCATATCCCTAATTCGCTCTCTCCCCTTGTAAATTTGAATTATTGAGAACAAAATACATCTTTGCATTTATATCAAATAGAAGTAATACTTTTGCTTAATTATTTAAAAAAGCTTTATTTATCAACACAAACGTTAAGTGTTTTCCACAATTAGAAAACATTCAATATTTTTTATTTACAATATCCTATTGTTTTCTTTTAATACTGATCATAAAATTTTATCATTATTCAATGCAAGGATTTATATTCCATTTATCAAAACAAGTCATTAGTTGAACACAAAGCCTTAATTGAATTTATTTTTCAATTCCCCTGCTCTAAGAGATCTTGATTGAAATGGTATTTAATCATTGCCCACGGTTAATCAAATAATTAAGCAGGACTCTTGTCTATAGTCGTTTCTAATCGATTCCAATTAATAATTTCCAATCAATCCGGAAGACAACACTTCATTTTAATTATAAAAAGTATTCAAAAAGAAGTACTTATCGCCCCACAGAAACTGCAGATCCTTTGTTTTCAAAGACATTTTTCAAGTTTAGCGTGGGTAAATTCCATTTGCTTGTAAGTGGAATGTACAGGTAGGTAGGTAGTTAATTAACGTCCCACTGGAGCAACACAACGCGCTATTGGCGACAGTCCGGGAACCTACTTGAAGGGAAAGATCCGAAGACAACACCTCGTAATTTTGAATCATCGTCAGATGACGAGGTCAATACCTGGGCTGGCACCCTCTCTCCAAACTTCTACATCACGCCAACGTGCGGACATTTGAGAGGCCACGACAAATTTAACGTGCACTAGCCCCCACGTACACGACGATCTTTGGTTGAATCTAGTTTTTCGAACTCGCAACCCTCCGGTTGCTAACATGTTACTCTTCCAAGTGGGCTACCGTACCCCGTGAAATGTATAGGAGCTACAAAATTAAAGAAAATAATTCAAAATTTTCTGATTTAATGTCTCCAATAAAGGATATTTGACCTTTGCCCTATAAACTCCTGTAACCCCAAAACAATTGCATCAATTAGTGCTATAGACAGATCAAAAGGTTTTCAACAAAAATTGGTAACCGGACTCTGTATGGCTATGTTAAATTACTTATTTTGTTTCAGCATTTCTCAATCCTTTCAAGATCACAATACTTAAATTGTTTTTGAAAAAATACTTTTTTGGCTGAAGACTGATCGAATGTAAAATCTGTTTGAGTTTTTTGTTTTGTGTAAAATACTTATACAGCAACTTATCAAGCAAGCTATTAATAAAATAAAATCTCAGGGTGCGACATTTATTAACAGACAAGAAACAAAACGGTACACATCTCAAAACGATCAACAGAACAATTGCTCTCTTGCTTTAACAAATACAAACGCTTCCGTTTTTAAGCCTGGCACATGCGCAGATGAGAGCACGATCATTCGCACTTGAAATCAACTAATAGTTTCTTGCTCCAATCGGAGTAAGAACACTGGTTCCGGTGCACTTATATGAATGTAATATGCACATTTAACGGGTGGTGAGGTCTTTTGTATCACATAGTTCATCTAGAGCAGGGGTCTCCAAACTACGGCCCGCGGGCCAGACCCGGCACGCGGTCTCATTTTAAATTGATTTTCACGAGATTGTTGGTTTGGACATGAGTTTGCGAGTGAAAAACATAAGTTGACGCGTGGATAGCCAATCGATTCTTAAGCCTACATGACCCGCACTTCTGAGATCTTGAGAAGTCAAGTCTCATCCTGTGGCCGCACTATTCCTTTTGATCTATACTGTTTCTTAATGACATTTTTGACTTCCAGAATTTATCAATCAAATGGTAATTTCTCATGGATAAATTGGAGGAGCGGAGAAATCAAGACATGCAAATTAAATAGACTGAGTATTGCTGTTGAGAGAAGCTTCAAAAAGTGTGACCAAGATCTCGACTAGTAGTCACGTGACTGTTTGAAAAGTTGACTTGGTGGACCGATTTGGCATCTTATCGCCTCGTTTGCCAATACAACATCTTATGAAAAGATAGTGTGTGAATGCACATTTTCTTAGAGTAGAGACAAAAATGTTGAAATCCACTTTGTCGAGCAGACCAATCAATGAATGGGCGTCTCCTTGTATCCCGAGATCCAGTGCGACGTTAGTTAAAATACCAACCTACCTGTTACGAGGAGCAATCAGATGAATAATTTTCGTTTCCACCCAGCAGACAAAAGTTGTCTCACTAAAGGGTCACGTTACTACTCGTTTTGGTCACAGGATCCTGGGCACATAAAAAGGTTACCATTGCTCACTCTACTTTTATATTTCCTTCGATGGGTGAAATAATGCTTCTAAGTGAACGTGAAAAGCTTCATTTACACCAGTGGCATTACTTTGTGTTGTAGTGTTCGTAAATAACTTACGCGCCGATGAGTGAAACTTCAAGTAATATACTAGTGAGGGGGTAATCTTAAAATAAATAATGGTTTACTTTTTTGTTTTTTGTGAAATTGTGGTACACTATTGCTTTAATCTTGTTTACTCATTAAATTTTTGGTTTGTTCATTATGCAGTTCAACTATCCGTTTGTTTACAGACTTCCCCGATAAAATATCAGATACAACTTTTGAGAAAATATTCAAAATAACAATTATGAGTTACAAAATGTTATTTTAAACATTTTTTTTTTGGCAGAGATTTTTTTTAATTCACACTTTTGTTTCTTTATACTTGTTTTTTAGAGACACAAGTTCCATCTTGAGTTCTATGCCTCAAGAATCTGCCAGGTTGTTAAATAATGGACATAAATAAGAAAAGCTTTTGTACTGATACAGAAAAGAGAAAATACACCAAGGCTAACAAGCAGAAATTGAACCCTTAATTCTGTGACGATGCTACCTAAGCCTTCATGATCAATATTTCAGTTCTAGAGGCTTCTCTCCAACTTTCATCCACCGCGTAACAATATTTTTGACCTATATTCTTCCTTTTTTATTCTCTAATTCTATTTTTAGTACTTAATGGATGGTTCATTAGGGCATTTGGATAACAAAATAAGCTTTCCTTTGAATTTTTCCATCTGTTCTGATTTCATTTGTTTCAGTCTGACTTAGATTCGTTGATTGGTGAATTCATTTCGGAATGGAATGTAACTTGATGAATATGATGTTATTTATACAAACTGCTGATCAGATTTCTCCAATTGCATGACACCGAGAAAAGACAGAACAAGCCACGGACAAAAGAAAACTCTACTATTATACAACATAAACTCATCATATAAACATAAAACTAAGAATTAAGTAGAACAAAAATGGCTGAAATAATTCGCTGAATTGATCCTTAAAATGGTTAATGTTTTGCAATAAATTTTGGAACCAAACTTTTATTTTCCAACAAAAGAAAAATATTAAAGTAATGTGCGGAAACGGTACTAAAATCTCTTATGGGATATTCTATTCAACGGAAAATACATCTCAATTTTGTTTATGTAACATTCAGTAATGCAGAGTCAAATATACTAGTGCTTTATGTAACATTTTTAGAAAATGTTTGAAGAGCAAAGTAACAAAATATTAAGAGCAAATAGTATATAGTGTAGGAGGAAGTATAAGACAAGATGTCTTATGAATAAGATTCCAAGATAACTCACTCTTACATAAACATGGTGGAATTTTATTATTTTATCGTACTGAGTGATTTGTGATAAATGTTTAATTATGAAAGAACTAGTGATATATTACATTCAAAAAATAAGTATGACATATGAAAGCACTATCATTCAAATATTTTATTAATCAATCAATCCTTCCATCAAATGATTGAGAATATTTCAGTTGCGTGTATTTGTAATATTCATTTTGGAATTGTTTTCAAGATAATCAATCCAAGAATTTATTGTTATTAATATTTAAATTTTAAATAAGTAAATCATTAAATTCATCCCAATTAGTTAGGTTTATAATTAAATAAATATATGTCGGACGAAGGCATAACTGCTAAAGTTTTTCAGTTGCCAGCAGAATTGTCAAACCAAAATCCAGCGAAAGCGACTTTCACGCTTTAGATTAAGATAATAGGTGAGTGGTATTTTCTGTCAAGCTAAATATAGGTGGCTGTAGTGTTTCTGCAGTGATACGTGTTTCCTGTATGTATTTCGAACCTGATGCCACCAGGCTCATTTTTCAAGTACGATTTCAGTCCTTCGTCAATAAAAATTCCAAAGAATAAATTGATGTATCGTAATTGGTTAACAATGATTAGATTAAATTCAAACGTCGCAGAATCGGCGATAGACCACATTTTATAAGATAGTTTATAATAGATAGTTTTTTAGTTTATATAGGATATATTTTTTAGATATAATTAGTTAATTATATCTAAATTCCAAAATTAATGATTAGCTTAATCTGATTTTTTCACACTGAAATGATTCTAAGCATAAACAAATGACCAATTGCAAAAAAAATCTGGATTTTTAAAGACAAAATTAAAAAATAATCTTCTAGTGTATACATACACCTTACTGTCTGTAACGATTAAATAAGTAATTTCATAGCATGCGGCACATAGCAAGGTTCTATATATTAAAACCAAACTCTGACACTTTCTATAATCTTTCAATGCTTACGTATCCATTCCATGAAAACAAATTGTTCTTTTAAATAGCAAAATTTAATAAAAATAACTTGTCTTTTTGCAACAACCAAAAACACCGTTGAAGAAAGATTGCGCAAATATAATTTCACTAGATAGAATCGAATGTAACCCTCAGGACCAGTTAAGGCTGACTCCACGCAAAGAGTTTCGAAAACTAAATTTCTTGGACGCATTATTCTAATTAACTCGGTGCAATATATTTTTCCTCAAAAAATCTGCTCTCGTAAACTTAAAAAAGAAAGTGATACTTCCACAGCCATTAAATTGTTCGTCGAACATTTTTAGCTGTCAGCATTCTCAGGCGAAACTCAGAATGACACTTGCCTGAGCGGATGTTTACTCCCATTTCGTTCTAACCAGAACTTTCGTAGATTTATCGAAGTGTTCTAGTTTTTTTAAACCGTTAAAATCATGTGAATAAAATAAGATGAGAACACCTTTAATGGAATTGAAGTTAGAAATATAAATCGAGCTCTCTATCTCTTGAAAACCTTGTTATGTGTGAAAAAATTAAAGGAGCGCTTTTAATAGATTTTTCTAGTCTCATAAATTCCAAGATATTTGGTGGGTTAGTTGCCAATCTTGTAATTTTGACACTTGTTGCTTTATTTCTGTTTCTTTCAAATTTAGGTGTTTTAATTGCTAGGTGTTTTAATTGCTTAAATCTGTCGATTATAGTGTCCTTACCAGCATTTCATACCTTATTTAAATCATTTAAATGAATACAAGCATCGGTATGCACTTTTCATACCTGCAAAGGGGTCGAGTTAGTCCAGTTGGAAGAGTAGCGGCGGATTAGAAACAGGAGGGTTGCGAGTTCGAAACTCGATCCCGTCATGTGCGTGGGGCCTGATGCATATTAAACCTGTCGTGGCCTCAAATGTCCTCCCGTTGGCATGGTGTGGTAGTTTGGACAGTAGGGTGCCATCTCAGATGTGACCCCATCATCTGAGCGTAGTTCAAAATTATGAGATGCTGTCCTCTGCTCGCTGAAAAAATAGGTCAAATAGGTGCTCGTCAAAAAATAGGCAATACGTTGACGAGGTCATTAGCAAAATTTTTCATATCTTGATAGACGGGATATCTCGTCAAAACAACTTAAAGGCTTAAATTTACCACTTAAAGGCTTAAAATAAATTTTGAATTACCATTACTGGGGAACTCGTCAACATACAAACAGTCGATTTCTGTGCCACGTACGTTAGTGTAATATGTATGGATCATGTATCTACATAAAATGTAATACATCTCCCTGACATATATTTTGCTCTGATTTGGAGTTTCTCTTAAAAATTTTAATTAAATTGTTTGAGAGGACAGAACACCTTTTGAACAATTAGTTTTGTCTTCATATTTACACAGTAGTGTTTGGGTGTACTTTATTTCAATTCATTTAATATACTTCAGGAAAAAAATTGTTTTCACTGACAAATAATTAAAAAATTCAACTTTTTTCAAATACATTCAAATTTTATAAAATTCCTACTTCGTCTTTGAATTTTTATGTTTTGAAAACCTTTTTCCTCCTTCCCTTTCCTTGAAGTTTTCTCCACATTTAGTGCACGTGTTTGTGTGTATTATTGTTGCTTACGTTTTTACATTTTTTCGTTCTCTTACACTCTTCAACGCAATGAGAAAACAGTCAACTTATTTTATCAATTCCTTAAAGATTAACTGTTCTTGCAAATCCTCACCCCAAAGTTATTAAATACCTCAAAGTCACCCCAAAGTTATTAATACGACAAACATTTTCAAATCTCTGCATCAATTAGAAAAAATCTTAGGATTTGAAGCAAGTGGTGTTCTTGAAATCCAGACTGCTGAGATAAAGCTATTTAAAAGTTAATCGAATCACTCTCGTCACATTTGGAACGTCAATAATAGGCTCTACAATCAAAATATATCTTTTTTGTTATTCTGATCATTTTTAGAGAATTGTCTTAAATATTCTGCCTGTTATTTCCCTTTATTTATCCTCAATTTATTAAATTATATTTATTCGCTTCTCATCTTTTGAAAGTAAAATAGCTCTAATTAAGCATCTAATGAGGTTCGGTGGTTTTCCTGTTTAGAGATCAAGTTCCGTTTCATTAAAAATAAGACGTACGCAATAGTAACTATAAGTCAAAGTTTAAGGTTTTGGGCTGTAATTACTTAAACCAGAGGAAACAAAAACAGAGATTAAATTGGGTCATTAAATTTATTTTTGTGCAAGCTAAGGATGTGGATTAAATTTAAGTTTTCCGTCCTTATGGTTTTGCTTTATCTTCTCTCACTTTCCAGCAAATAACAATAAATCTAGACGCAGTTGTTTGTTTTTCGTTGCAAATTATGCCATATAAAATATGATTATAAAACCACGCTCAAATAACTTGTGCGATGATAGTTATATATTTTTAAAACTTTCCAGAGATACTACTTTCTAGGAATGTATTCTATTTACGAGTGGATAGATTCAGGTTTCTATAGCAAATAAAGAAACGAAAAATAGGTTGTAACAACGTACGATATTATCTGTCACTTGTCCTTATTACTAGTTGACTCACTCAAAACACTAGGGTTCTATTGCTTCTATCTATTGATGAGTGTGTAGCGTACTTCATCTCCCTTACATCAGTTAGTTTGAATTTAGTTAAAGAAACAATAAAATTCAATCAATTATGACTATACAGGGTGAGTCTAAATTGTTTTTACAAAATAAGAGGGGTGATAGTACCCATCCAGACGAGCAATAATTACCATAGAACATAGGGTCGCATTCCACTCTGAGAGGCAGTTAAGAGAGACATGTGGTTGATGCACGATGGAGCCCCAGCACGGTCCGGCACTTCTTGAATGCCACATATCCCGCACGATGGATCGGACGTGGCGGACCTGTGGCTTGGGCTCCTCGCTCACCGGACCTCAACCCACTGGACTTTTTCTTCTGGGGGCACATGAAATCTTTAGAGTACCAGACGCATGTGGACTCGGCTGAAGATCTCGTAGCGAGAATCGGTGTTGCCGCAGACAAAATTAATACAACACCAGGAATCTTCGAGAGGGTGCGCCAGTCATTCCTTCGCCGGTGAACTGTGCAACGACACGCGTGGCCGCCGCTGAGTTTTTTTCTGATCAATAAATCAGATTGTGCAACTTTTGGTATCGTTCATTCGCTTTCCCAACACTGTTGTAAGTTCATGTTGAAATTCTAATTTTACTCTTTTCTGCTTCTCAGAGTGTAGCGACCCTATGTTCCACGGTAATTATTGCTCGTCTGAATGGATACTATCACCCCTCTTATTTTGTAAAAACAATTTAGACTCACCCTGTATAGCAAAGTGCAATTATTCAACCATGAATAATTTAAAGAAAACCAAAACAGTTCCAGCTTCTAAAGCGCCATTAGACTATGATGACAGACGATATTTTTCCTTGACTATTTTTTTCATTAAACTTTGTACTAAAGTAATGGCTCTCTTAGAACATAAAGTCCCCGTCTTGCAATAAATAATAAAATTTCAAATGTTTATTATTCTGAGAGGCGTTTTCTGTCAAGCTAAATGAGGGGGCGGTAGTGTTTCTTCTACGAAAAGAGTTTCGTGTACGTATTCCGAACATAAAGTTACTTGATTTGCTTTTTGAATACGATTTCAGCACTTCGCCAATAAAAATTTCAAATGATAAATTTCGAATTGAGTTTTGATAGTTGATTTGTTAATACCAATTGGATTAAACACCATACGTCGCCAAAAATTCGCATTTGCATTTCAAGGTAAACCCGATATGTATCATGCGAGAGCATTTGAGCTGATATTGAAAAACTGTACTGACGATAAATAATTTAATGAAATCCAAAGGAGTTCTAAAACGTCAATTGACTTTGATGACAGACGATATTTTTTCATAACTATTTTTTCGCTCAAATTTTGTATTTGTGGTAATGGCATCATAGAAATTTAAAGCCATCTTGTAATCTAGTATATAAATAAAAATGTAATGTTCGTTTGTTCCTAACGCAAAATTTTTCACTGATTCCCTTGAAATTTTGCCACAACGTTGCATTCGAATACGCGCATGTTTTAGTCTACTTAGCTATATAAATAAAAATGTAACGCCAGGAGGAACTGGTAAAACGTTCCTAATTAAATTTATTCTGGCCGCAATCAGATCCCAAAATCACATTGCCTTAGCACTTGAGTCGTCCGGAATAGCTGTGACTTTGATACCAGGTGGAAGAACTGCTCATTCCGCTTTGAAATTGCCATTTGACATGCAATTCATTGAATCCCCCACGTGTAACATTTCCAAAGCATCCTGCATGGGAAAAGTATTGCAAAAATGCAAACTTATCGTTTGGGATGAATGCACAATGGCAATCTTTCTTTTCAATTTCAACCAGATGAGCCACAGCAACGCGTGGCCCGGTACAGCTAGTAAATAATAAAATTTGAAACAAGGTTTATTATTCTATAAAACGTTGATTATCATTTATTTATAATTTCATTCTACTTTTTCTTTTCGCAATCATTTCTGCTTGCCGTACTTAATTTTTAAGTGACAATATTGTTTATCATTTTGTTTTTATTACATTAGTAAAAAGCTTCTTATAAAAACAATTTTCCATAGTTAATAATTTTTAAATTATGAAACCATTTTTTATAATTTGGTGACAAAGTGATTAAATAAAGTTGTAAATCTTAGAACAAAAGAATCATACAACAAAAACAAACTAATAGATAAAATAAGCATTAGAGGGAAAAAATTTAATCTGTACAAAATAAGACAGTTCATTACAACCCCATTCAATTTATCTAACCATTCATAATAGATTAAGTTATTTTTTATTTTAAATTTTATATTTTGCTTATCAAATTAAGTTGATAAAAACATGAAAACAGCATTTTCTGTATTTTCAGTCGTGTTTAATTCATGCTGTTTTGAAGTGTGATTAAACGTGCACATATTTCATTCATGCTGTTACAATTATGCTCCTAAATATCTCCCTCGGTTGCACACCTTTAGGTGTGTACGGGTATCACAACCCCAAAGTACCCTAGTGATATTTTCTCCCTTTCATTTTTAAACTCGACGACCTTTCTGCTTTTTCCCTCATTGCGTTACCAATCTTGTATTTGGCTCAGATTTGCTAAAATATGACCCTTACACCATAAAATCCGAAAAAAGCAACCAGATCCTAAATGTCAGCCTAATTATCAATAATGCTCCTAAATGTCAGCCGACATTTAGGAGCATAACATTCGCGTGCTCAAAAATTGTTCGCTGTTGTTCAATGTCTCAAAATTCAACGAATATTGTGTTTACTTAAGTAATTGGTTCTGCACCTTATATTTCTTTTTTAATTTATAATTTTCCTTTAATTACCAGGCTGTTGAATAGTTTTATTAGAATAGTCAGTTCAATGGGCAGTGAAATAACATATTTCGTTCCAAAATGGCAAACCAAACCACATTTGAATGAAATGCGAAGCATTTGGTTTTCCTTTACGAGAGATTCTTTCTGTAAAGCCAAATTAAAATAGCGCTGTGGTGTTCTTGTGGTACTACAGCCATCCTGTGTGTATTCCGTTTTAGGTAACCGAAAGCAAAATCCTCGTCTTTCGACGGTTTATTTATGCTGGAAATCCCTCAACGTTTCTAGCCATGCGCAAATAAATAATATTATTCTTATTTCTGTGATGTTGGTTGGTTGGTTTGGGGTTTTATGGCACAAGGGCCATATTTGGCCATGCTGCGCTAGACGCAAGACATACAATATCAAGTAATAGACACAATGAAAGTTTTACTGACACAGAAGAGAGAAATACATCCATGTACCTTATTTATGTGAAACGAACATTAGTGAAATACATAAAGATATATAAATAGATATTTTTGCTAACCGTATCATCAAATCCATTTGAAGATTTTAGAGAATTTTTCAAAATATATCTGGAAATGATTTATTTTAATGCAAGTAGGTACTTCTTCATAGCTCTACCCTTTATATTAAAATGTTTTACAAATGAATTGTACGCTCTGAAGACAATAAAAAAGGCATTTTTGAGAGTGTATTGATTTTCTTCTTGTATTAATATAATTTTCATCACTTAAATTCATACAAGGTGTGTCTATTAAATTCCAGGACTGGGGCTAAAACAACGGAATGAATAATAAAAAACATAAATACGTTTAATAGTCCTCAAAATAATTACCTCCGGCACACACACACTTTTGTGCACGCGGTACAAATTCTGGAAACACACTTCGTAGTCCTCTGAAGATATGCTTCGAAGTTGAGCGGTTACGCTATTCTTTATGTCCTGTACGTCCTGAAATCGATGCCCTTTCAGAGCAGTCTTAAGTTTTGGGAACAAGAAAAAGTCAGGAGGTGACAAATCAGGAGAATACGGAGGATGATTAACCTCTACGATTTCATGTTTTGCCAAAAAGCGCTTCACATTGAGAGCACAGTGGGGCCTCGCGTTGTCGTGCAGTAGGAGCCAGCTGCCTTTATCCATATTCGGTCGCACACGGTGTACTCGTTTAACTAACCGATGCAAAACAGCTTCGTAGTACTCTTTGTTGACAGTTTGATTAGGTGGCACGAACTCGTGATGGATCAGTCCATGTGCATCAAAGAAAGCAAGCAACATGACTTTGACTTTCGACTTCTGGAAACGGAATTTTTTCTGTCTTGGAGAAGATGGGGTGATCTCCATTCTGCACTCTGTCTCTTTGTTTCGGGATCGTACTGGTAACACCAGGATTCGTCGCCTATCACGATCGATTTGAGAAACGACGGATCTCGGTCAGCTGCGTCGATTAACTCCCCACAAGCTTCCATTCTGCATTGCTTCTGATCGTCTGTCAAAAAATGCGGCACAAACCGCGAACAAATCTTCCTCTTTCCCAAATTCTCGGTCAAAATCTTGTGCACCGTGTCTTTGCCCATATTTAACTCGTCCGCAAGCATCCTAAGGGTCTTTCGGCGATCTGCAGTCACCAAAGCGCGGACTTTTGCGACCTCATTTTCTGTTCGTTTTGTGGTGGGTCGCCCACTGCGCTGGTCATCTTCCGTGCTTTCCCTGCCACCGCGAAAGCGTGCATACCATTCGAAAGTACGGGAGCGGGACATAGCAGCATCTCCATATGCAATTTTCAGTAACTCGTAGGTTTCACTCGCCGTTTTCCCAATTTTGAAACAAAACTTGATATTCACTCTTTGCTCCATCACCGACCGTGACACGCGCTCTAATGAAGCACCTGCGTTTACCTTCTCTAAACCGGAAATGCTGATGCAATCACTGCACATTTTTCCCCCTTCGCCCCTCATTGGTTACGCTATCACATCCACATGATGACGCGTCCCTACGCATTTTCATTCATTAACTACACGTACAGTCCTGGAATTTAACAGACACACCTTGTATATAATTTTATTTACACTACTTCACACACACATTTCCGATTCACTAGGTTGGGAGGTAAGTAGTTGAATTTACGTCGCACTGGAGCAACACAATGGATCCATCCCGAAGCTGGGTTCATTGACATCAATAAACATGATGGTTTTCTTTACCAAATATAGCCATCCTTTAACCCTCCTGGTGGTTTTCTCGATGAGGTATCTTATCATTAGAAAAACTGAACAGATCTTCATCTCGTCATCATAAAAAAAATCGGAAATATCGTGATCACGAGATACCTCGTCTTTTTCAAAATTTGTCAGACCTTGATGGACGAGGTAACTCGTCAAAGTCACTTGGAGGGTTAAGCTGACAAAGAAATATTTTATGTAAGGTCTTATTTAGTTTTGTTACGAAATTTTACTGCTATAATCTTGTTAGGGTTCAATCCGATCAGAGAATCGAGCGTTGGCTTTTCAATTAATTATTTTTATTTTAGCTTGGCTTAAGAAACCACCTTTATCACTTTGATTACTTTCTTTAAATGGAAGGTTGTGGTAGTTATTTCCTTTCTCTTACACCAAAAATGACGCTGGTACTTTCTGCACTTAACATATAATCCTCTAAGTGGTTTTGACGAGATATCTCGTCTATCATTGATATGGCCAATTTTGCTAACGACAAGGTATCTCGTCATTAAGAATAGCGATTGAATTCCGAATGACGATATTGCCGTTTTCGTTGACGCCGAAATCAAGATCAGGTCAATTTTTCCCAAGGACGAGATATCTCGTTCATCAAGATGTGGTCAGTTTTGATAATGACGAGGTACACTGTTGAAACAAGCACCAGGAGGGTTAATCCAGTTACCATAATTTCTATCATTCTATATAAATTTATCATTCCGTATAAAAAAAACGCTTACATTCATTTTTATCAAAAACACTTCAGTATTATGGATATGACGTCTGTAGGACTCCAATAATGTCCTCCCACCTCGGTGTCCATTTCTCAAGTATCCCTTTACCCCAGAAATTCTCTCCCCTCCCCGGATGACCATCTCAAGGACACTCCCACTTACGTCCATCAGCTTTCAAATGGTTCCTTCCTGACAACCTTCTTTCAAGTGTAGCCTAAGAACTTCACAGATGGGATGCTTTTGAATATTCCCAGTCTGTGCTCAATGTTTTATTTAGTACAGAGCTTGTTTCCAACACTGTTGACCGATCGCTTACGGTTGGTTGTTTTTAAGTTTTATGGCGCAAGGGCCACATTCTGCCCCAAGCTGTGCCAAACACAAGACAGCGTCAAGCAAAAAATGTCGTCAAATGATACGTAGGTGGGTAGTTGAATTAACGTCGGAATGGTGCAACAAAACGGGCTATTGGCGACGGTCCGGGATCAATCTCGAAGGGGATAACACCTCTTAATTTTGAACATGGGTCAGATGACGAGGTCTACGCCTGAGCCCTTACCCCTACTCTCAAACTTTCACACCACGCCAACATGAGAACATTTGAGCCCACGAGATTTAACGTTCACCAGCCCCCGCGTATACGATGGTCTTAGTACAGAGTTTCGAACTCCCAACTCTCCGATTGCAAGTCGTGAAAGGGGGAAAAGAGAGATTGAGGAATCGAGTATGCGCTAAAAGCTGAAAGACCACTCGGGTAAACCGGGAACACGACCCCAATGGTTACTGTAAACCCCATGGGAAAAGAAAAGATTACTAGAGTACCTACCTCAGGTCCGAGAAGCCCATACACACCTAAAGGAGATGTACCCCTGAAGGCCGATTGTTTACGGATTCTCCTTTTTTGAATTGGTGATGTAGACCATCTGTAATTATGTGACTCTGGACAATCTACGAGTATGACGGGCTGAACAGTTTGACGTTTGCACTGCTCTTAGAGGTTTAAGTTGTGTCGTTCAGAAGTATAGTACGAGAGCTAATTTCGGCAAGTGTAAACAACATTTAGTATCAATCCAGAAAATGACATTTAGAGAAGAATATTTTATGTAGTATGCATTTTAATGATCGTTGTAAAAATGCTTATTTTATATTGAAGATGAATTTGAAGATTTAGAAGTACATTTATACTATAATAACTTAAAAGGAAATAAATATTATAACTTTGTATTTGCATCTTATTGGATCTGAATATTAGTTACGAATTGTTCAGATATGTCTATCAAATTTTCATACTTTGAAATATACATTTTCCCAGGTGCCTATACTTTGAATTTCTTGTATTTAATAAAAACGTATTTAGATACAAATATCTAAAAGGATCTGTGCGTAGAATAAATCACCATAAAATATATCTGATTTATTACAAATCCCTTTTAAGTAAAATGTTATTGGAAAAGGCCAATAGTTGCTTAAAACAAAAATCACATTTAACACTTAAAAATTCCTGTGAATATGTATCTCAGTAATTTGAAATTGTTTCACATCGATAGATTCAAGTGATGAATCAATCTTTCAAATTGCATTTTGAAGTAATATATTACTAGATTGTACTTACACTATTTGATCGTTTTCTCCATTCGCATTCTTTTACATAACACATCCTCGAAAACAATATATAAATAAGTGATATTAATAATCTACAGGCCCCCTCCCACCATTCTGGAAACAATCTCTTCGAAATATTTAGCGTGAAACTGAAGACGATGCACCAGTTCGGATATTAAACTATTTGATGAAATTGAAAAGTTATCTCTAGTTGATGTTTTGATTTTATTTGAGTGAAACACACACAGATCGACTTTCTAATGAAATAGACCGACTGTGTGTACAGCTTTATGCTATTTTTCCTGGTCGCTCTGTTTGAAGATCTGTTACATGGTTGGGCGAAAAGCATGAATCGTAATGTGGGACAGATTATTGATTGGTTAAAGTGATTATCCAGCGCGATTAAAAACACTAGTCTGCGCTTCGATAACCAATCGGCCCAAGTCGATCGTAGGGACGCATGTGATTTATTCTTCTGAAATCTTATGACAGCGACCCCACCCACATGCTCTGTCCGTTTCATTAGATGGATGGTGAAACAGGAGTATCAAAATAAATGATCGAATGAAGTATAATTCATGCATAACCTTTTCTGGACAGTGGGTGGTGTTTTCGTGATTTAGATCCCTGGTATTTATTATTTTTTAGAAGTAAGCTCACGTTGCGAAGTTGAATATCAAGAGAGCTAGTGGAACTATTAAAATTATACTAGTGGTCGCCCAGTGGTCGAAATTCGACCATAATTCATTTAATTTTTAAGTTTGAACGTTAATAAGGTTCTTTTGTCAAAGAGTATACCTCTATATTCATTGCATATAATTTTTTTGAATTTTGTTCTATTACGTAAGCTGCGAGCACGTACAAATACGTCATAGGAAAAATGCGGTATAGCTTGGTTAAGCCATATATAAAAAACAATAACGCGTTGTTTGACATTTTCTTGGGTTTTTTTTATTGCTATACTGGCCACAGGTTTCGCCAAGGCTACACAGTTAATTTGCCTATCTTTTTCAAATTATATAAAATTTAAATAAAAAATAAATCCAAAAAATGAAATAAGGAATACGTGCTTCGTATTTTTTATATATTTTTTATTGAAACAAAAAAACCGGGTGGTTAAAAAAATAAATGTTGTCCATTGAACTTGAAATAGTTCGACAATGAATTTAATGATTCAAAACTTCTGTGTAGACGATGTTTTTTGTAAAAACTCTTTCATCGTTTCGTTTGCTAAATGCCCTTGACCGTTATATTCGGAAATATAAAATCTCAAACCATCGAATGATCGAACTCTACTTGCTGCGACGTAGAATTGACCATGTGTAAAAACTGGCTGCCTCAGTAAAATTCCAATTTTTTCGAATGTTTGTCCTTGAGACTTATTTATTGTCATCGCAAATGCAGGTATAATTGGAAATTGAGTTCTTTGAAAGTTAAATGGTAAAATAGTTCCGGAATATTTTAAATTTATACGTAGAATCAAAATTCTCTTATTGCGTGCGGTTCCAGTTAAAACTTCGCAATCAATAGTATTACGATGCATAAATTTGATTCGCATTCTTGTTCCATTGACTAATGCTTCCTTTGTATTTAAGTTTCTGATCAGCAAAACGATGCAATTAACTTTCAATACTAACTTATGTGGTTGCAAATTATGCCAAATCTCATGCTCCTCCGTGCGCGCAATGTGCTTAAAAAGGGGTACAAAGTTTTTTCTTCACGTATTAATATATAGATTATACATTAATTTTATCTTTCTGCACTCCTTCTCCATATGAATTTTAATTATGCCAAATCTCATACTCCTCCGTGCGCGCAATGTGCTTAAAAAGGGGTACAAACTTTTTCTTCACGTATTAATATATACATTACAGTATATGAACGTAAACAATGAATGTTTTATTTTGTTTAATTTAATATATTTGTAACGCATATTATACATTAATTTTATCTTTCTGCACTCCTTCTCCATATGAACTTTAATTATGCCAAATCTCATACTCCTCCGTGCGCGCAATGTGCTTAAAAAGGGGTACAAAGCTTTTTCTTCACGTATTAATATATAGACACAATGGGTCATAAAAGTATTCGCCCACCTCCACGTTTTTCACTATTTTCTTGAATTGTATAAGAATGTAGTTGAAAAATTGAGATTTAAAATTTTACCACTAAAAGCTTTCTATTTTAGCCGCTTATTGAACGACTGCCTGAGTGCCTTCTAGCTGGAGTTACGCTATAGAGAATTTTTTTATGTTTACATTTGTAAATATTATTCGAGTAATTGGTATAATGAGGGGTGCAAAGTAGTTCTATTTCCACATGGTGCACCATGGGTAATGTCCTTAACGACAAAGTGAACTACATTTTTTGGCATGTGAATTAACCAATGGTATTGTACCCATATTGAGTATTATTAGCAGTATTTATTAATAATACTGAATTGGGAACCTTACTGATTTCCCAATTATGTGTTAGTATCGGCATTAACCCTCTGAGCAGTGTAGTATTGCTTTTATCCTACATCACTTTTAATGACGTTAGAACCACATTCATTGGATGAAAAATCCTAGGAAACATTCTATTGATTAAAATTGGTTAGAAGTCATTCAAAGTTGCAGGTCTCAGAACAGATATATACGTGTGAATCTGGCAGAGGGTTAACACAGATCTTATCAAATCTTATTAATAACGAAATTGGTTGCCAAAATAATATATTTCATTTGCCTGTATTTGTTCGATGACGCATTACATCATCATCATTAGGCATCCGTAGATTTTTAGTATAATCCCTCCTCTACCAATGTAGCGTAACGTAAAGTAGGTAGTCAAGTCCACATATTTATAAAATGAAACTTAAACTCACAATTCACTAATGCTTTTTTATTATTATTAGGTTTGGAGTTCATTTTAGTCTACTTTCTAAATAGAACTTAATACAGTTCTTATCTTTCCTTACTCTCATTCATCGATGGTTTCATCCTTGTACTTAAATGTTCAAGCTTTATTATGGATATAAGAAAAGGTTGTTATATTCTATTAAACATAGCAAACTTTAATATAATTTATTAAATATTAAAAATAAGCTTTTGTTAAGTACATCTAATCATTTAATTTAATTTTTATGTTTAAATCAAGTACTATTGTCAAGGATTAAATTTTCGTATCCTCTTAAAGTTAGGACAAAAAATTTTAAATCTTTCAAGATATAATCTATTGTCCTCAAAACTCAAGGATCAATTCGTATCTTAAATTTTTATATTTTGCGCAAAAAGAATTAATTTAATCAAATTATTATAGTAAGGATTCATTATAGTATAATCGCAAAGTGCAGTCCTATAACTATTTAATGAATTAATAAAGTATAAATATTATATAATACTAATGGTACTTACTTTTAATTAGTGACATTTATTTAAAATAAATTTATTATGACTTGATTCTTGACTGAAATCTTACAAAAGCTGAAAAGTACCGAAGCAATTTATAAGCTATTTTAAACCTAAGAATTATAACAGAAGTTGTATTCAATAAAATTTATTACTGGCTTTTCACCCAAATTGTGGAATTAATTTAAAATTCAATTTTAATGACAGAAATTTATTTAATTCGATTTTAAACTTAATATTGCTAATAGAGAAAAATCTTCTAGTATTACAATTACATAAAAAAGATTAATTTTAATCTCAGTGAATAATATATTAAGAACTTTTAAAACTTAACTGCAAAAAATATAATAATAAAATTTTTCCTTTTTCTTTTGAGTAAGTGCAAATTCTTTATTAACACTCAAATCTAATTTTCACAAATTTAATACTTCCTATATCCCAATCGTCATCAGCCCGTGATTCAAAATTATAAGGTGTGTTCCTCGGGTCTTTCTATTCGGGATCGATCCCGGATCATCGCCAATAGTCCGTTGTATTGATCTAGTGCGACGTTAATTCAACTACCTACCCTATATACCAAAATAAATGTAACGCTTGAACATTTTTGTTTCAAATATTAAGTTTTTCTTCAATTTTTAAGCGAATACCAACGATGACAATATTTGTTAACGGTTCATTCCAACCTTAGTCAATTGACTTTTTTATTGTAATCAAAGGCCTGTAAATATCGAAAAGAGGAAACCAGGAAACATTTTCATGGCGTACTTAATGGGAAGATTTCTGGGTGCAGCATTGATATTAAAGACTCTTTGTGACAAAGCTTTTTGTGACAGGCAAGTTGTGACAACCCCGATTTATTAGGATTATGGCAACCTGGCAACCTCGTGATTATTTGATTCTCATATTAACTTTTGTGAATCATTGTCTTTTTCGATTCCACATTGGACTTAAAACTAATAAATTATTTAACTTGGACACACTTCTATAACTGTATTTCAGAAAAAGTAGATTTTTTTCATGAAAATAAATACTTACCTAGTAGTGAAAAGATTAATCAGTTGTAGGGATTTTTTTTCTATTTTAAAAATTATTTTTGTTAATTTTTTAATTATTTTTCTCGTCAAGCCTAAAACCGTGTTTTTTCCAAGAAATTCCTCCTTGGCGACATAAAAAGCGTGCCAAGACACGCGCCAAAAGCGCTGTCACAAAAAAGTCTTTATATCAAAGCTGTTCCGATTTCTTTTATCCCTGACACCTCAAGAAGAGCTGCTGTTTGTTTGCTATGACTATTAACAGCGCACGATTGATTACAGCCCGCACACCTGTTTCGCATTGGTGTTGCTGACTTCCCGAACTGCATGTCACGTGACACTCGTCGTCTTATAACAGCCAAACACTTGGATGAGTGCTTTACACTCAGATGTTTTAATAGTGTCGTGTCTAAATATTGGAGATCATGAGGACTAATAGATTGAGGACCAATGTCCGGTTGGGCCATGGGGGTAGCCCAGTTGAAAGAGTAACGGATTAGCAACAGGAGGGCTGCGAGTTCGAAACTAGGTCCAACCGAACATTCCACATTCTATTCATTACATTCTATTTCAGGAACAATAAAATAGAATAGTTGCAGTAAGTTATTGGATTAACTGTTACCTTTAACCATTCAATAGTTATTAATGGTGAAAGGTAAATTATAAAGAGTAATTACTCAAAAATATATTGTTAATTCTCGTATCTTAACTTAAAAAGCCCTATAAATAAAAAAATATTGCTACAAATATTAGATTTGGCCAAGTTTCATTTATGCCGGAAATATTTTTGCAAACTCGTTTCAATGTTAAAAAAAGAACCAATTAATTTTTTTCTTGTCTCTAAAACACCGACTTTAACATAATGGCAATAAACATGTGTCGAAATGTATTTCAGAATTTCGATGTTTACTTAAAATTTTCGTAGCGTCGAACGTTTTAGACGCTATCTAGAAACTTCCTAAACATAACTGACTTATTTCATCTGCGAATTTATGACTGGAGTAAAAAGGATTACACTTTTTTTGTATTTTATGCGAAAGAAAAGAAATAGTGACATTTTCAGGGCTTTGCAGTATAAGTCAGTTGCTGATAAATCGATAGTTTTAGTCTAGAGGAGGAAGGCCTTAATGTAACGAAAGTTGTTCTTCAACTTGTTGAACCTTGTCAAAATGAACAAGTTTGTTAAAAATGAGTCTGCACATCGAAATAATCTCCAAGATGTACAGAAATGGCGGCAACTTCTCAAATTTGATTTTCCGACCTTCATAGAAAGTATTCAAAATAATTTAAGTTTAAATAAGTTTTTTGAAAAGTAAAGAGTATTTTTGGACTTTGTGAACCATTTTTTTTGATAAATTGATAGTTTTAGGTATTTAGGGAAGAAAGTCCAATGAAGTAACGAAAATAGTTTTCAATTTAATGTCGAATCTTGTCAAATTGAGCGGGTATATTGAAAAAGTGCTTGCATATCAAATGACAAAAAAACTTTCCGAACTAAAACAACTTAGGCAATTCTTGAAAAGGTTTGAAAAACCTAACTAGCAATGCAACAATGTGTAGAAATATTGAGTTCGGTTTGTTTTGTTATGATAGAAAAACATTCGAAAGTATAATAACGTAGGTATTATACTTTCCCAGCAAGATTTGAAAAATCTAACGAACAATACAGCAATGTGTAACAATATTGAGTTCGGTTTGTTTTGGTAAACCTTTCGATATTACAAATATGTAGACAATTCTTGAAGAGTTTTAAAAAAACCTGACGAGAACTCCGCAACAATATCCAACAATATTGAATTCCATTTGTCAAAGTAGGCAATTCTTGGAGAGGTTAGAAGAACCTAATGAACTATACAAACCAAGCAATTCCTGGATAGGTTTAAAAAAATCTAACGGGCAATGCAACAATGTGTAGCAATACTGCATTCCGTTTCTTTTGTTTGTAATAATAGCAAAACTTTCGAAATTGTAACAATGGAGGTTTGAGGCTAAAAGGTCTGACGAATTATGCAACAGTAGATGCGTGTGCAACAATGATTTGTTTCTCTGATCTAACATGAAGGCTTGTTACGAAAACTCTCTGGAACTTAAAAGCTTAAAGTTGACTACGGTTCGACCTTTTACTGAAGGTGATAATTTTGGGACCTCTTTCTCTTCATAGACACCTAGTAGAGAATGACTCACCGATAATATAGAAACAAGACTGTAAAGCAATTGGGGGCCCGAGAAAAGTGAAAAGTATTTTGTACTGAAATTTTGCTCTATTTTTAAATGTAGAGTTTAAAATATTTGTGACAGTTCATACGTTGTGAAACTTAAAAGCCAATTTATTCATTCGATACAAATGCAGGAAAATTGTCGCTGTATTGAAGAATAGGTGGCGCACACAAATCTAGATTACTATGTTATAGTTTCTAGTTAGCAAGGGTTACACT
This sequence comes from Meta bourneti, assembly GCA_933210815.1. NCBI lineage: Eukaryota > Metazoa > Arthropoda > Arachnida > Araneae > Tetragnathidae > Meta > Meta bourneti. The sequence goes on along the minus strand of OW119927.1, from coordinate 71,877,831 downwards.
GTGATCATAAAAGCACTAAGTCAATAATATTTCATATTATGTGCCGTATTAGTGTCAAGGGAGCATCAGAAAGATTTATAGGTATGGTGAGGGCTCAAATATGAATAGATGGGAAGTTCGAGTGATACTCACCAACTGATCTCTGGTATTGGGCGCTGGGGTGTCAGTAATTCAGGGAACGCTGTTATCTCGATGATTCTACAGGGCCCGGAATAACTTCGGATTGTTTAACTTCTGGGGTTGTTGAGGAGCCGCTCTTTACCAGCCACGTACTCTCAGCATCTCCAAGATCATCGTGCTCCCTCGAGAAATTCCAAGTTTCGGCCCTTTACCGGTTGCTCCACCTTCGATGAAATCCAGCTTCATACCTAATAATCTTATCAATGCCAGAAAGTCCACTCATCCCATATTCAATAACCGTTACTGAACCCCTCCCAATTGCTTAAGTTCACAATGACGCAAGTCGTTCCATTTGGTATTGGTTTATTGCTTTTGTGGGCCGTTTTCCAATTCTTTTTCTTTGTATCGGTTTCATAAAACTCATTGACGAAGTATCAAATTTTTTTCGCATTTCTGAAATGTAATCATGAAAAATAAGCATCAGACAAAAATTGGCAAATTCAATACTTTTTACGGATATAAATTTTGGAACAAAAAATGACAATTTTTTATGTCAATGCATCCATGAATGAATGAAAAGGACATTCTTTCCGGTTGTCTATTTTAGACGGGAAATAAAAAGAATAATCTATACCGAACCAACAATTGTATCGTAAGAGAGGATTTAAATTAATTGCTGAGTTAAAAGATTTAATCTCTCACTTTTGTTCTTTTCTTGGCGGTAAAACATAGGTAAAAGAAAAATTCAAAATCATAAATTACAATATGAAAATAATACATGTCGCAGTTTAGGATTTTATAGTAACTTTTATACAGGATATTTTATACGTGGTAGGTGTTTCGAGAAAACCTTTACTCGTTCGAATGTTTTTCGACTATTACTCGTTTTGTACATATTCCTGTGTAACAATAAATATTAGTGTGAGAATGCTATTCTATTTAATAAGAATATTATTGAATGCTATTCACTAATCCAAGATCTTCTCACAAGACTGTTATGGCAATTTCATGTTTCCCCGCAATTGACAACAAACTCAGTGATTTTAAAAGATTAGCCGTGCAGTCGAATCTCTAGCATGGAGGGATCTCGTAAACTTTCTCGCTTCTAGCAGTTTTATTTCGCACTATTATCGGTGAACATGTCCTCTCCGTTAAGTGACAAGCTGTTTTGCCAAGACCACGACCCATTAATCCATGTTTATGGTCACCAATTAACTTGTAAATGCGCTTGTGGAAAATTCTTTCATCGCAGGGAGCAAATTTGCCAAGACTATAATGAATGTTATTCCGATGGTAATGTGATCATAAGGAAGAACCAGGACTTAGGTATTTTAAAGTACGAATTATGCGTTATCGGATATAGATATTGGTTATTAGCAAACCAACTTAACTTATTCATTTAGTTGTTGTTTCTATACAGAAAAATATCCAATTACACACATTGAAAAAATATCAAAATGCAAAATTAATTGAACTTCCCAAAATGCAAATGCACCTATTAATCCTTGTTTATGGTCACCAATTAACTTGTAAATGCGCGGTGCTGATAAGGTCTTTCACCCGGAGGAATCTGTTGTAGTACAGTCAAACCTCCTTAAGACGAATTTCACTGGATCGTAAAAATTCGTGTTATCCGAATTCAGAAAAAATCATTATTTCAACAATAAAATAAAATATTAATGTGTTTATATTACTTACTGTAAAATGTTTGATCCACAGATAAATGATATTCTTCATCACAAAAATTATAGAGATGAATCTTAATTGTACAGATGATTCTTGATTAATCAGATAATTCCTGGTAATACACGTAATTCTTGATTACACAGATATTCCCTGATTACGCGGTTTTTGTCTTGTTATTGATTTTAGTGTTTTGTTTTTCTCGTGACAGTCTTTAAGAAAATCTAATGCTGTCAAAGCTGCTTAATTGAGCAGATGAATTTTCACTGCCTAACAAAAAGTGGTGAACAATTTCTAAGCCAGCAGTAGCTTCTTTTAAAGAAGGAACGCTTATTTCTTTGTCTTAATCGTAATCTTTATTTATTCTTTCTTCTTCACTCTCTTTCACAAATAAATCTGCTATAATTTCGGAGTGACTTAATGTTTCTGGCAATAGGATTGAAAAGAAACCGTTTGATCTTAATTTTCGAAAATTTGTTCGTCTTAATCGGAGTTTAGTGTAACCAGAATTCTTCTTAAACGAATAAGTTAACATTATTTGAATATGCATTTTGACGGCGATTGGAATTTATTTTGTATGATCAGTAATTCGTACTAAGCGAGTTCGTCTTAATGAGGTTTGACTGTAGTATGTATATTTAATAATTATATAATTAACTAGCAGAATAACCCGGCGTTACTCGGGTTGAATTGGCCAATTTCCGTTTTCGTTAATAAATTGTAATTCCTATTCATCCCATGTAACAACTGCCACATTGTAATAAAGGAACACAATTGTTAAATACCCAATTTCACAAATGTAAATAAATGTCATATTTAGCATTTTACATTTTTGTATAATTTAAATTTTTAGTATGAAAGAAAAGTCTCTAGAATGTGCCAATGTTTCCCAGAATGCATAGATTAGTTCAGAGTATGCATAGAAATGCTTGTATGTCATTAGAAACAAAAGCTTTTCCAAAAAGTATAATACAATGATTAAAATGTTTTTAAAGCTAAATAAACCAATTACCTTAATTACAGTTACTGCACGAAAAAAATCAATTTCAAAATCCAGAAATACATCTTAAAACAGATTTAAAAAAAGCTTCGAACGAAAATTAATGAATGTATCTGTTTTTTTTCAGTACAAAATAGATTCTTGCAATATAACAGACAAATTTAAAAAGGCAAATGATTAAATAAATGCCAAGGTTGCCATATTAGCTACCAGTCCTATTTTAAAAGATTCTGTGCTGTATATTTTAGTTATAATGTTTTATTCTCCTTATCGTCTGTCCCAATAGTCAGAATTTTTTAATATTTCGTAAAGAAAATAAGGCTTAAAATAATTAAAGTATTAGAATTTAAAGTTCGTAAAAATAGTTTTGGGAAAAATAACTGATTTTTCAGCAGCACTGGGAAAACAATCCAAGTAATTGCAATGCTCAATGTACCTTCCAGCTACTCCAAAACTAACAAATTATGATTGATTTAAGTATAGTTAATCAGATGTTTTAACATGAAACTTGCCTAAATATGTACGCAAAAACATTTCAAATAATGTATTCACTAAACTGTTGTATCCAATATAAACATTGTTGCTGTTGCTGATGTTGTATCCAATAAAAACATTGCATCAGAAGGACCCAAAACAGATAAATATCCTGAAATGGGTCGAAAATATTCAATGTACAAACAAACACTCCATTCTTATTTATATAGATTTTACATGGAATGGAATATTATAGACGGATCACACAGAAATATATGCAAGCAAATAACTCATTAGCAAACAATATTTTCTGCATTCAAAATTTAAAGTATTTAAGTATTTATCGTTCCATTGAAGTTGCAGTTAAAGAATAAATAAAATACGTTCAGCAGATTATTAGAATACTAGTACCGGCTTGCAGTACACAAATAAATATTAAATTGATATACAATGCTAGTAGAGGCTTGCAGACATAGGAAAACTAAATAATTAATCATAACAGAAGCAAATGTGCCAAGACTATAATGAACTAGTGTGCCCGTGCGAGAATTCTCGAATGAATAATTCCCCCTTCCACTGTAAGTGTGAAAGCTGTAAGCTGTGATGATTTTTATATCCAAAATATCAAAAAGTTTATTCTATCACTATTTACAAAACTTCCTCCTTGAGATCACTGTTTACAAACCTTCCTTGAATATAACATTTGAGGTAACGATACAGTCTTCCATGACAGCCTGTTTGTCGTTTTCCTTGATGGATACAAAAATATTAGAGAAAGCCTTTACTCTAGAAAAAGCTACATATAGTTGTCTATGCGAGAACATAGGATCGGGCAAGTACAATCCTGCCCTTTGCAATGTTTGACCTTGGGCTTTATTTATGATCATAGCATAGGCAATTTTAATTGGGATCTGTTTTCTGATCATATTGAACAGGATAGTAGGATCTGATGGTGTTAGAGATATTCTCGATATGACATCAGTTTTTCTGAATCGATAAGTTTTGCAGTAATAGTCAATTCTTTCAATTGAGTAATGACCATTCTCGTCCCATCGGTAAGGCCTTCTTTAGCTTTAAAGTTTCTGATAAGCATGACAGTTGTATTTTTCTTTAGCACTAATTTGTGAAGTGGTAGACCAGAATGATTTATACTATTGAGGAATTCGATAGGATAAAGTCGTTCCTCATAGTTTTCTTTGCACTGAATGGAATCACAGCCGTAATAAGTTTTATCTTCGCCTTCAACAACATTTTGAACAACGTAATCGTTAATCTTGTCGCAATCCTCATTTTTAGGGCACAGAATCGCATGACGTACGAACTGCGTAAGGTTACCGTCATTTATGACTTGAGTATCGAAAACTCTATGTACAAAGTCACAATCCTGAACATAGCAATGCTTAGGAATTTTTACTGCATCTGGCGATATTTCTGTCTGAATTTCAAGTTCCCGTTCCCTAACTGTAAAAGCCAATTGCTAAAGGTGGGATAATTTGCTCTCATATTTTGTATCAAATTTTTAGTATGAATGGTGGACCACAGAGGCGATTGCTTTACGTTACTCTCACCAAAGGTAGTTCTGTTGCCGTCAACAGGGACCACTTGTCTGAAATCTCCGTCGAACAGAATCGTCTTTCCTCCAAAGGGAGCAGTGCTGTTGCATATTTCTTTCTACAGTCGATCCACTACGTTTAAGACGTCTTTGGGGACCCCATGGAGACTTCATCCCAAATAAAAAAAAGTTTTACGGATGACGTCCGCTTGCTTGGAATGACCTCGGATGCTTGATACTGATGTATCCAGGATTGGCACTGGCAATTTGAAGAGTGAATGATTTGTTCTCCCACCTTCTAACAAACTTGAAACAATACCAGTCCAGGCGACAGATAAAACGACCTTGCCTTTTCCACGCATGATGCAGCACAACGTGCGGTACAAAAACGTTTTCCCGGTTCCTCCTGGCCCATCAATGAAGTAAGATTGTTTGTTTCCGCATTGAACAGCCACCAAAATTTCGTCTGAAAGTTACTGTTGCTCGTTGTTCAGCTTCTCGTAAGCCAACAGACCTTCTGCCTTTTGCTCGTCGGCGTTGTACGTATTTTCTCCCTGTCCCCCTCAGTGAGTTGGTTTTGGTAATCCAAATTTTTCGCATGTTCTTCCAGGTTGCCGAAATATTTGTTCTAGTAGACCCAAAGCTCGGTCAGCACTTGTTTGTGCATCATGTTGTCTTGATAAATCTTCGGATAAAGGTTGTCGAAAGGTTTCCCGAAGCTGAGCAATGTTGGCAGATAATGGCGAAAAGCTGACGCAGCTGTGAAGGCATTTTGAAGTTGACTGCCTCTTGCAGGTACTGAACCCATTCTTGATCATTTTCTAATAAATGTAACTTCTCGGCAACTTCTTGAAATGACATACAGTGTCCCATCAACGGTTCTGAGATCTTCGTAACTTTGCGGTCCTTTGACATGCAGCAGGACGAGACGTAGAAAATGTCTCTCACGTTCGGTAGCGCTTACAGTGAACATTCGTCCAATGGTGTCTGAAAATCGTCGTCGCGTATTCCACATGTGTTTGCCCAAGTGTAGTGCTCTGTATTTGCGTGTACAAATATTTCCGAGCAGCCTCATCGCGTTGGCACAATCTGAAAAAAGCTGTAAGCTTGGTCTCTCTTTCAAAGTTTGATAGCTCTTGTCCTATTTGAAATAAATAACAATGGTTTGCTCGTCAGGTAAGTGCACAGGCAGTCGTTGGACAGAATGAGAGCGATCGTACAAACGTCTTTCGTGAAGCCGCCACATTGCCTCTGGGGGATTAACATAACGACAGTTTAAGAACAGGTTAACCTCGACTAAAGTCAATTACTGTTGACCTTCTGTATTAGTTCGCAAATGCACAGACGCTCAGTCATGGCCCTTGTATATGTATTTGTTCAAATATTTGTGACTTAACTAACTGACGAACATACCTCAACGTTGATATGTGCTTCATATTTGAGGGATAGATAACGATTGTAAGGCACAATCCAGTGGTTATCAACTTGGACATACAGAGATTGTCAGTCCATTCTCTCCTGTACATAGACCATTAACGTTCACATTTGTTTCAATGACAAATTCTTTTGGAAACACTTTGCTACACTTTCCGTCTTGCATGCAAGGACTGTTCATGTTTAACGCTCCGAATGGACCATGTACCATGCATTGCTTGATAATGTTAAATAACCGAGGATTTTGTTCAAAATTAGGAATTTCATCTGATACAATTGAATCTACATGTTCTTTGTCACGTAACTTATCTGGTTCTCTGAGCATGAAAAGAATATGCCCATATGGAAAACCTCTCTTCTGAAACTCGATTAGGTATAGAAAAACTGTTACAACACCAAGTGTATCCACTTTGAGCAAATTATTTAGCAAGGACTTGAGCTTTAAATGAAATACCCTAGTAACCAAATTGGCCTGTTCTCTACTTTTTCATATGGCTGTAATTCTGTTGTGATCTATGTTTGATACTTTGAGTTGCATGTAAAAGTAAGAAATATATCTGGTTTACCAAACCGAGTTACTATAGTCATAGCATCCTGAAAAGTTTGCAACAGATTTCGTGGAATTCCTACCTGAGCACCAATTCGATGTGCATTACTATTCATAAAATCAACTAAGCCTTTGTAACTCTCTGCTCGAAGTTCCTTTTGATGTGCTCTAATAAAAGCAATGCGCGAACCTTCCACTTTGACATAACTATCCACTACATATTGTTGTAATAGTTTACCTGATGAATGAATAAGATTAAAGCTTCCTCTTACTGCAAGTCGATAGCAGTAATACTGTAACTGTGCTGTAGCATTTCTCACCGCTGTCCTATGAATATTAACATGTTGCATACCTGACCTCCATCCACCGTCACCACATGGAAAAAAAATCGCAGTGAGGGTTTAGATACGATATTCTAACCAGTTCTCTAGAAGACTTCGAATACACGACAAAGTCAAATTTTCCTGGCGCCCCATCGGTACTTGTAAATACAGCTGCCACTTCACTTACTCTAGGAACATTGTATCGTCTTGGATCAAATGCATTATCAGTTGAAAATACCAACTCTACATTAGACGCAGCCCCACCTGAATCTTTCATAAACTTAAACAGTTGAGCATAAGGATTGCTACGTTCTAAATGGACTAGAAAGTTCTCATTATTTCCATATCACAGTCTCTGTTAGCTACATGATCCAAACGGACCTGCAATGCTTCTTCTGCATCCACAATAAATAGGCCTGCATACGATGGTGTTTGTCCTTGAGGAGGTTGTAAACTACCAGCCATGTGATATACTTGGTCATGTATTTTAAAACAATAAAGCCCTCTTCCTGTTGGATTTACTGAATCTACTTGAATGGGAGTAAATTCAAGTGTATTATTGTATTGACGAATATTGTCTAAGTAATTTTTGGTTTTCTGGTCATTTGCTTCAATTAAATTCTTAAGCTCATCATATACATCTACTTCAACCAACTTAACTTTCCCTTTGTGACAACAAATAGATGAAAACTTGCTAATAAGTTCCCCGGGAAATAATTTAGCACTACAGCGAATGTAAAGTATATTCATGGAGCCAACAGAGTGAGTCTCAACCTCACTGTCATTGCGCATAACCCTTGCACAACTGTAATTTACAGGTAATTTTTACTGAGCACGTTTCCTATATTTATATCCTCTCTTAACCGTCAATGTCTGAATTTCTTGGTTCATTTGCTAATGGTGGTTGTGTTGATGCAACTGATGTAGGTGGTTGTGGATGTACCGATTGTTGTTCATAGGTCTTTCTCTTGTTTTTTCGCATGGTGGCCAGCCTCCCCTGTCTCTGAGATGAGTCTTCATTTCTTGCTGCTTGTTCGACGTCTCTCAGTAATAGTGCTCAAAAATTTTCTTTCGCATGTTGACAAACATAGAATTAAAACATTACGGTTGATTAAGTAAATGAAAGAGTTCCAACCATTTGAGTAAAGCACGTAATTCTTCCGCCAAAAGGCGTAATAAGGTTATCTTAACTCTTTAGAATTCGCAAAAATTCTCAAGTTGTATATTTTCCATTTTTTTTTTCAAATCTTAACCTCGCTTGGAACATGAGTCGTTTAATATCCTTATATCATCAAATCACATATTCATAAATTATTGATATTATGGAAAGAAATGAAAAACCAGTTCAATACATAAATAAATAATTCGTCGCGTGTAAGAGCAGTAAAAGGGATCTATGCTATAGAAATAATATAGATGATGAAAGAAATTGTTTTCCGAGTACTACTGGTAAAACAATTTTATTGGAAAAGTTGTTTTTCCATCAATACTGGCAAAACAAACTAGTTTTCCGAGTATTACTCGTAAAACAATTTTATTGGAAAAGTTGTTTTTCCATCAATACTGGTAAAACAAACTGAGTTGCATAACGCAATCGTTTTATACTCAATGTTATTCCCAGAGGGAGATTTCGAATTGTTTTTAACCTTCCCCCTCTGCACACCTTGGAGAAATAGAACGGATTCGTCATTGCTCCGGGAAATTCTCTTTCTTTTGATAAATTGATCTATACTATAGAAATAATATAAATGATGATGCTATTCGATAGTAATGTGATCATTAGGAAGAAACTCGAAGGTATCTTAAGGCACGAATTGTGCTGTATCGGGTGTAGGTATTATATATCAGCAAACTCTGAACTTATTTGTTTAATTATTGTCTCTCCATAGAACATTAGATCCATCATATTCTACATTAGTTTTAAAAAATATTAAACACATTTAAATACTATAGCATTTTTTCAGGAAAAAGTTGAATTCTGCATTAAACTTCGAAACAATTTATTGAACATAAGTTCTGAGAGTAAAATGTACACATTTTATCTTTTGTGTAAATAAATCAACTTTTTTACTGAAATAAAAAATGAAGAATATTTTATATCTATTTTTTTATATTTTAATTGATAAATAAATTTATAATCAAGAATTAAGAACCACAACAATTCTAACCTGACTCTTTTTACTCTGAGCAATTATATGTTCTTTGCTAGTTGAAGTAAGTTTTGAATGCTACACCAATCAAAAAATACTTTTTAAAACTCATAGTAAAATATAAATAAAGCTGCTCATAAATAAAGCAGTATGTGAAGTAATATCCAATCCATCTGTATGCTTTGAGTTATAATCTTTAACTAACGTGTCAGCTTTATTCAAGCTCGATTCGATATCGCGAGGTTTTTTAGTTTTAAATAAAACATCGATCACGAATGTGGGCATTTTGCTCTTGACTGGTCTGGTTTGGTTGGCAGAATTCCAGCCAGACCATATAAAATGCATTATAGGGAACTGTTTGTCGTCCACAGAAAATAGGTTGTCAATTAAAATGTGTTGTCACATCTAAAGCTATAATACAAGAAAGTGGATTGCTAGAATTAGCTTGAAATCGTTCACATAATTAATTTCTCCTATACACCTTTACTGAGGTTGTTTCATTTAAAATATTTAGCGGTATTAAACAATGTGCATAGGTTTGAAGAGGCTTTTAAGGGATTTCTGAGTACTCTGCTAAACATGCAACAACCCCAATAATGATTTGTTTTTACATCATAACACAAAAAAGGGCATTAAAATATATTTAAAAAATATTATTTATGTTACGCAGATTTTGACAATTTCTATTAGAACTCTCATCCTTATTTCTTGTTATAAAAACAGTACATACTCCCAAACATAAATTGATATTGATGCTCTAAAAGGAAATGAAGCCATTAATAATATCATCTAACATGTTACGATTTAACACCGTAAGTGCTTAACGTCAAGAATTCATATCATCAAAATAAAAAAAACGGTTATAAAATCGTAAAGTTACTAAAAAATAAAACCACTCTGTCATACTTCATCTTTTCAACCTAATCATAATGGTAGGTAATCTAAATTTATAATTTTTCAATATTCAAAGATATTTTGCTTAAAAATGCATATCCCCCTGTTAAAATTTCCTGTATTTATTTACTCCGTTAGTCACACAAACGTCATTCTCATCTCTATGCGTGATAAATGATGATAGATTTGAAGTGAATACGTAAGCTATATATCTTGAGCAAGTACACAAATTAATTTATTTTTTATCAAATAAATAATTTGCCTTGGAAATTATTTAGTAATAAATCTTGCTACTTGTTAGTTACTAGTAACTGATGCAGCCTGTCATATAGCTATCACTTTTGGATGGAAGTCATTTTTGGTAAAACTTGGTTTGAAGGCATTGTTTGAAAGCGGGTTTCAATTTGAAAACTGTTGATACCACAAAATTAGAAGTTTCTAAGCTACCCAAATAAATATATATATTCAATTAGCCACATAAATGTTGAATAATAAATCAATAAAGGAGTCAGATAATTTTTGGATTTTTGGCACAACTTGTAGACCGAAGAACATATTTAGCAAACGAGATTTTAAATTATACCTGCAGATACTACAAAAATGAACACACTAAACATACAAATAAACATATTTAGTTTGTCATGAATATGTTGAATAATGAGCCAATAAATGTTAATAAGTAAAACCAGTCTCATAAAGATGACTTTTGGTACAACTTGCAGATAGAAGAAAAGATTTATAAAATGACTTCATGTTTGACTATTCTACTAAATTGTACATATTAAGCATATCCAAATAAAAATATTTAATTTGTCATGCAAACGTTAAAATATTCAATAAATGTAAATAAATAAAAGTGTCATAGAGATAACCATTGGATGAAAGTAGTTTGGGGGAAAACTTGCAAATCGAAGAATATACTATTTAAAAAACAACTTTATAACGTTATTAGTAACAAACTGTTAATATTAATAAGGACACTAAACATATCGTCGACTTAGAGCAGAAACTCATTAACTAACATTTTAGGAAAGGCGTTTTTGGCACTAAATGATTATTTTCATGATGATAAATAGATTGCATTGTATTCGGATTGGAAAAATACATAACACTATCAAAATGTCAATAATTTTTATTTTTACCTAAAAAATAATTGTTAGTCTTTAATCGGCTGTGCAGTAAAATTTGTTTATTTTTGTCAGTTAACGACTTTTTGCTCTAAGCGGATGTTATCCAAATAAAAATATTTAATTTGTTATGTAAACTGTATAAGCTAGTAAATGTTGATAAATAAAACCAGTCACATAAAGATAACCTTTAAATGAAAGTAATTTTTGGTACAACTTGCAGATTTGAAGATATTCGGGTTTAAATTTGAAATCTGGTGCTACTACTAAATTAGAAAATGCTAATTTGAAACGGGCGGTATCACTAAATTAAAAAAAGCGAAATAATTAGTTTATCACGAAACTATTGAATTATAAACCAGTAAATGCAAATAATGAAACATCTCACAAAAATAACTTTAAGTAAATCTTACAATGACTCGAAAAATATATTTAGAAAAGGAGTCAACTTATAGGGGAAATCTGATGACACTTCTGAATTCTTCCACGATAATCTCCTCTCGGATACCATAATGGTAATTCAACAACCGCCTGTCATCCGTATAATATATAGTCTACATTTGGGCAACATCCGTTAGAGATCTATCGATTTCCTTATCTCTCGTAGCTGGCAATGATAGCAGAAACGAATATCGAAGCTGCAGGTTTCTTTGGCCACCCTGATCCCCTTCCAGTAGTCCTAGGAGTAGTATACACTTTCAGTAGTTTATAGTCTACGTACTCCCACAGGGAGTACGTAGACGATAGACTACTGAAAGAGTAGGAGCCAACAGCTCGAATATACCTCTTTATATATAAGCAATTCTATACCTTTGAAACCGTGTCTGTGTGCACAGTCGGTCCAAAAATAATCCGAACACCTCTTCACCTTCCTGGAAAAACACATTCAAACCAAAAGTCTCATTAGCTTTGGAATGTAGGTGGGTAGTTAATTAACGTCGCACTGTAACAACACAGCGGGCTATTGGCGACTGTCCGAGATCACACCCGAAGGGAAATGTCCAAAGACAACGCCTCGTAATTTTGAACCATGGTCAGATGACGAGATCAACACCTGATCTGGCATCCCATTCTCCAAACTTCCACACCACGCCAACGTGAGGACATTTGAGACCATGACAAATTTAACGTGCAGCAGCCCCCCGTGTACACGACGGTCTTTGACTGGATCGAGTTTCGAACTCGCATCCCTCAGGTTGCTAATCCGTTGCTCTTCCAACTGGGCTATCACGGCCCTCCTTGGGATGTAATTCCTACTACAAATAAATTGCCTTTCATTTGCAAGATGATTCGTCTTCACATTTATTTAGATATTATTTCCAAAATTTCATACGCAGCAATACCCATTTTTAACGATATTAACCCTCCAAGTGTTTTCTATGAAATATCTCGTTCATCAAGATCTGACCAATTTTGTTAATGACGAGAAATCTTGTCATCAGGATATTGCAGATTGTTTTATGACCACAAGATCGAGATCTGGTAAGTTTTTATGACAAGGTACAAGGACCAATAAGTTTTTCTAATCTAAGACTCTTCGAGACAACCACAGAGAGGATTAAAGTTATGGACAGATGATTCTGAAGATATAAATACCCAGTTCTTATAAACCACTCAGTATAACCCATGCCATGACGTCGAGTATATTTCGTGATCTCTTCGCCAGGTGAACTGAAGACGTTATCTTAACTGCTTAAGAGATTTCCTGTATAATTACGCTAAAAATAATTTTTGAGTAAATCTGATCATAATTGTCTGTTGGGATAGTTGAATTTACGTTGCATTAGAGCAACACAACCATAGACGTGAAATATGAGTAGACTGAGTATTGTTATTGATCGGGGGGGGGGGTATTTCAATTAACGTCACACTGGAGCAACACAATGGGCTATTGGTGACGGTCCGGGATCAATCCCAAAGGGAAAGATCCGAGGACAAGACCACGTAACTTTGAACCACGGTCAGATGACGAGGAACACCTGAGCTGGCACCCCACTCTCCAAACTTCCACACCACACCAACATAAGGACATTTGAGGCCGCGACAGATATAACGTTCACCAGCCCCCTTTGTACACGAAGGTTTTTGGTTGCATTCGAACTCAACCCTCCGGTTGCTGATCCGTTACTCTTCCAACCAGGCCACCTCGGCCCCTTTGACTTTCAGAAACCAGGAGTATTTCCTGTAGACAATATTTCTATGCATTTATTTAGTTTTTATTAAAGTACTATTGACAAAATACCTAAGATTATTTCAACTATTATGCTTTTATTTTAAGACATTTCTAAGAATTTCTAATTAAGTTTTGTAACATAAATCTTGAGGGGTACTTGAAACATATTAGCTGATAAATATACAATCTACAGAAAAGAGTTCTCAGATATTTTATTCAGTTCAATCCGTAATTGAAGTTCACTTTATCTAGATGATCGTCGTGACTCAGTGGGTATGTCCACTGCGCTAGCAACCTTCGAGTTGTAGGCGGTGCAGGTTCGATTCCTGTCGGGTGTATTCCTCCCTGGGTGTATTTCTATCTTCCGTGTCAGTAAAAGATTCATTGTGTGTGTCTATTTGATATTGTATGTCCATAAACTAACCATCTTTATCTAGACGTTTTTACAAGGTTCCGAATCGATGAAAATCCTCGACCTTCGCCAGGATTCTTTACCAGTACTCACATCTTTACTTCCTGTTACTCTGATAAGCATTCATCACATGATTATTTTTGACGTGAATACGTCTTTAAAATCGGAACTAAAGGCATGCAGGAAAAGTCAAACATGACAAAAAAGCTTTGCAATTGTTTTGTTATATGATTTCCGAACTAGAAAAACATCCAGAAGAAAAAGTATAGCGTCTTGTATGCAACGGATCTCCGTACCTGACATGACCTTCGAACCGAGTGCGCAGGTACACTAAGGGATTTCACAATATGTTGAAACTCTGGTTCTGGGCGTGCTTTGGGCCGCTCTAACTTCGAATTGCGTGGAGCGAGGACTGCGTGTCCTTCGAAAGTTACCGAACTACCCTACTATCTCAGACATTTAATCAATAAAATTATTCTTCACTGTCAATATCAGACCGCACTTTAAACGCTCAAACTGTAAATTAATTGCTGAATATTCACACAATAAACAACCGTCCAAACTCCCTACGTCTGCTTCTTTCATTCCACAACCCAACATCAGGCCCGAGTATTCACGTCAAAACTACGGTTTCTGTCCTCGACACAACCAACCAGTTTTTATTGTTTCGACTAAACATTCAATATTAGAGTCCCGTAAAAAATTAATTTTCAGATTTTGATATTGAGACTGCGCTTCGCCAGCATATATATAACGGCGAAGATTGTCCGTGTTTGGACCTTTCGCCATAAAACCCAAACATCCAATCGCTAGCATATATCGACGATCTTGATCATAGGGTTTATTTCCAAAAAGAACGATTCTTGTAAAATAAGTCTGTAGGCACTCTTTACTGTGCCACCGAGTTCCATCCCTATAACAAGGTCATTAACCTTCCAAATGGTTTTGACGAGATATCTCGTTCATCAAGATCTGACCAAATTTGATAATGGGGAGATGCCTCGTCTTCGAGATATTACCGAATTTTTGATGATGACGGGATCAAGATCTGGTCAGTTTTCTTCTAATGAGGAGATATCTCGTCCATCAAGATCTGCTGTTTTTGCTGACAAGGTACATCTTGGAGACAACCACCAAGGTTAAGCGAATTGGTCGATTTGAGGAGCATAATCGTTTTGATTTAATCTAAATCAAGAAGGGGTTTTCATACACACCGGTATCGGTGGTGCTGATGACTAGTTTATTTAATGGGAATATAAGTGCAGCTCCCACAAGAAGGCAGTAGACCTTGAATCTGCTTATTTCTGAATAGGTATGAAAGCGCGTTAGGTAGTAAGGCAGTTAGTTATTTAACGTCGCGCACTGGAGCAACACAACGGGCAAAGATTTGAGGACAAAACCACGTAATTTTAAACCACGGTTCAGCTGGCACACAACTCTCCAAACTTCCA
This sequence comes from Meta bourneti, assembly GCA_933210815.1. Classification (NCBI taxonomy): domain Eukaryota; kingdom Metazoa; phylum Arthropoda; class Arachnida; order Araneae; family Tetragnathidae; genus Meta; species Meta bourneti. The sequence continues at coordinate 71,862,491 of OW119927.1, read as the reverse complement.
CACCACGCCAACGTGAGGACATTTGACGCCACGACAGATTTTACGAGCGCCAGTCCCCTTTGCACACGACAGTCTTTGGTTGGATTCGAACTCGCAAACCTCTGGTTGCTAATCCGTTACTCTTCCAACCGGGATATCTGTCAGGTGCATTCCTCCCTGGGTGTATTTCTGTCTTCTGTGTCAGTAAAACTTTCATTGTGTGTTTATTACTTGATACTGTATATCTTGTGTCTGGCGCATCATAGCCAAATATGGCCCTTGCGCCATAAAACTCTCAAACCAACCGGGCTGTCGCGGCCCGAAAGCGTGTTAGGAGGAGGCTAGTATACGCAAAAGAATGAATAGCGATCGCCATAGGTTTTCCCCCTGCCACAGAAAGGACTTCAAACTATTTGGCATCAACAGTTTCAAACTTTTCCGCATCGGCCGAAACGTCGTTGCGGAGTGTTCCTTTCGGATTCTGAAGTCTACGACTTTAATTCCTTCCCTGGGTGTATTTCTCTCCTCTGTGTCAGTAAAGCTTTCACTGTGTGTGTCAGTTACTTGATATTGTATGTCTTGTGTCAATTACTTGTTATTGTATTGTGTCTGGCGCAGCATGGCCAAATATGGCCCTCGTGCCATAATCCCCCAAAACCAACCAACCTTTAATTTCTCCCCTTTAATTCGCAAGTCCAAAAAGAGAACCGTGATCGGCCACCTGTAACTTGGGATAAGACTCGACTGAACTATTTGATCACATATTTATCTAACCTTCACTTAGACTCTCCCTAATATTTAAATTCTAACTTGCTACATGCAAGGGTATCATCGGTGTCAGGGATCAACATCGGCCCATTCGACATCTAGTGTTAAACACCTTTCTGGGAAGGTGTTTAACACTGGAAGGGTGACCACTTGAGTTACTGCCCGTTTCGAAGGTGTGTTACAAAATTTTAGTTCCGCTGATTAATGAAGTTCTCCAACCCTTTCCACCTAAATTTTATTCAAATTTTTTCATTTACGCACACTAATTTTCTGATATTTTCCCTTTTTTATGATGAAATGACTTTGCAGGGGGTTGACTTCGTGTACGTGGGCAGGTGAAATCTGTAGTGCTCTCAATTGTCCTCACATTGACGTGGTGTGGAAGTTTGGAGAGTGGGGTGCCATCTCGGGTGTCGACCTCGTCATCTGACCGTGTTTCAAAATTGCGATTGTTGTCCTCGGCTCTTTCTTTCCCATCGTGATGCATCGCGGACCATCGCCAATAACTCGTTGCGTTGCTCCAGTGTGGCGTTAATTCAACTACCCTCGTAAGAAGATTTTCTGTCAAGCTAAATGTAGGCGGTCAGTGTTCTTGTGGCGGTGTTTAGGTACGAATTCTGAACGTGAAGGCTTGTTTTCCAAATTCGATTTCAATCTGATGGGGTTGCAGGGGCTCCACCTCAGCGACAAGGTGGAGATATCATGGTGTATTTAGGTTAGAGTAAATGTTACAAATAGGAGTCCATTCCGCAATCCAGCGGGTTTGAGCGAAGAATGCAGAAGAAAAGTCTGAAGGAGCTAATTCAGAAAAGAGAGAAGAGACCAAAAGAGGTGAAAGCTGTTGAATCAATTTAGATGTATATACAGAAGCTGTTCGGACATTTTTTGAACGATTTTAATGGACTGAAGCTCAATTTTTTACATGTAATTTTTGTGTTTTAAATGTTCCATTTGATAGCCCTTATTGTGAACTATCTTTCTACGCCTTAATTTCCATTATAATGACTTTTGTAGTATCGGCAGTGGTATTTTGTCCCATTCTTGTTCCACAGTTTTCCAGTCCTTGAATGGTTTTCGGTCGACGTTTCGATAATGCCTTTTTCAAAAGTCCAAAGAGGTGAAAAAGCACAAAAGTCCATGGATGAAACATCTGGATATTTAGCAGGAATATCAGTAAGGGGTATTGACTTGATACTAGTTTCTTGTTCCATTTTTTCCAAGAATTTAATAGTCGATTTAGATGTGTGGCTGCTTGATTTACCCTGATGCAGTTCTACTGATTGTTGGCACTGTGGGTAAAGATGTATATGGAAGATATGGTATTTCTTTTTTTAATATTGGGGATAAAATATAGCCTTGGTAATATGTGGGAGTTGATTTTTACATTTTTTCCCCTCTTTTACTTTTAATTTTCCATTATATGCAAAACCGCAACAATCATAAATCTCTTAGAGAAAGTTCTCACGTTCACTTTGCTATAGTCCTTTGACTTGGGAAGTATTTTTCCAGTTTTACGTTTTTCCTTTCTCATTTATAATATTACTTATCGTACCTTTAGATATCGAAATAAATAATGGAATATTAAATAATAGACATATACACACACAAGAAAAGCTTTACTGACACAGTAGAGAGGAATCGAACTTGGTGTGTGTGCGCGCGTGAGTGTGTATATACGTGTACGTACGTGTGCACGTGTGTGTGCATATATGTGTGTGTATATGTAAAGGTAATAAAAAACAAACCAAAAATTAAAGATGTGTTCAAAAGCCGTCATTACTTTCGAGACATGAAATCCCAACACTCCCACGAAATTTCCCTACAGATCAAGATCTCATCTTCCCACACTACTTCTAAGACAGATGGGACAGTGAGAACATTGCGCATGCTCACTGAGGCTTCGGCGTTTTGATTGGAGGAGAGTTTACCTCCCTCACTTTTGATCGGGATTCGACCGAGCGCAGAGTAGATCTTCGTTCTCATCAGTGGATGGGCAATGGAAACTTCAGCAGTGAAATTTTGCTTTGCGCTCATCGCTGTGCAAAGCCTAATTGTCCTATGCACCTGCAAAAACCAAGGTCTCCACCACGATGATAGTTTATCGGACACAGATTTACAGGTGCGTAGGAGAATTATTTCTTATAAAACCATCTCACACATATCTAGAATCATAAATTCGTTCTTTGTGACTTCCCATGCCTTTCTTTAAGAGAATAGAAATAGTCGGTATTAGATAAGGGACCGTAAGGTAAATATTTAAAACTCACAAACGAGTTATATGATTGTAAATTTTTATTGGGGGTCAAGTATTGACATTTTCATATTATAATAGAAGCATTTTCATATGGGCAGGTAGTTAATTAACGCGGCACTGGAGCAACACAACCGGCTATTAGCGACAGTCTGGGATCAATCCCGAAGGGAAAGATAGAGGACAACACCTCGTAATCATGAACCACGGTCAGATGACGTGTTTTTCTTGGAGAAGCATATAAAAATTGTTTTGAAGCCAAAGAAAAAAAACACTGAGTGCTAGACTGTTAGTCGTCATCGATTTGACCCATGCGATTGAATCATGAAAATCTTACAGGAAGCAGACATATATAAGATTGGGTATTCGTAATTCTTAAAAACTTAACGTAATTCTTAAAACTCAAAATCGACTTTCTCTTTAGTTATGGTACTCTTGCAGTGGGGGGGGGGGGCGGTACGATAGTTATACCTAGTTATTGCATTTTAAACTTAATGAACTGAGTAACTTCTTAATGGTACTACGACAGATTCTCATTGAATTGAATCTATTTGTGTGTTGTGCAGAAATTTGTATCACAGATGATTACTTTTGCTTAAGAATTTGTATATTATTTGACTTAAATTGGGTTTGTTTGATTTGGGAATTGAAAATAATAGAAGGGTTTTCTTAAACAGAGTAGCCGCCATGCGCACTTAATCTGTTTTTATAACTTCTTTATTTGTCATTCAATTAAGCAATATAGATATAGGTTTTCAAGAAATATTATAAGCAACGTGATTATGGTGATCTCAAAACCTTACATTTATGTAATTAAATATTTAATCATTGAGATAAAATTATTTAGACAACTCATTTTTTGAAGTGTACATTGGTTGTTGGAATAGATTCCTGTTCAGAATTATCAACTAATCATTCAAAACGTGTTTTGTGAAATTTAAATGGAAATATATAACTTACTTATGAGTCTCACAGGGAATTAGTTGTACATTTTTAATTTCTTATTGTTAAACATGTCTTGCTGTTTTTAAGGAATTTTTAGATAGTGAATATTTTGTTGCGTAACTATATTATGACAATAAAATATTGACATATTTACTTCATAATAACTAAATCAGTAATTTTTCCGAACAAATTTATTAAGTAGTATTAAACTGGCTGTTTATTTTATTTTTTGCCTTAATGCATTTTAAAAAAATAACGCGAAATGTCACGTACACGACTTTTACTCGTAAATTGGAAACTTTGATATAAATATTATTTTTAAAAAATTACTATTATTTCTTATACACTTAACTAGTTATAATTAAATGATTATAAGTATTCCAAGGGATAGTTAAAAAATTTTCAATAAAAAATTAAAGCATATAATCCTCATGAAATTTTCGATGACTCAAATCGCGCAACAAATTGAATCACTCTTTATTCCACATATAGATGAACCATTTGTCCATGTAGCAATTAATCAAGCAATTCTGAATCTGTGCAACGAAATCTTTTGACCTCTAAAATATTTTCAAAACTCCTTCTAAATTATGTATAAATATCTCCAAATAAATGAAAAATATAATATAAATGCAAAATTCGTATTTCTAATAAAGTGTATTGCAGAGTGCACACCTATTAACGTTAAAACAATCAGTGTCTCATGTAAATCACATCACATTCACTTGCTCAAAGGAAATTCGGTTTCTTGACGTCCTAATTTGTTTTGGCGTTCGCTTATGTTTTCTTTTCTGCAACGAGTTGTCTTCTAGGTTTGTCATTACCTTCTGTCAACAGACTATTGAAGTTTCATCGTAGAGCAGGTGTGTCAAACTGGCGGGCCGCATGCGGCCCCCGAGGTAATTTTTTGTGGCCCACGATGCTCTGAAATAAAATGAAAACAGGACAATATGTTACAAAGAAAATAGCACTTAGGGGAGATCGAGGCAATACCTTACACACAATTTCGTCATGTTAAAAATGAGTTAGAGCCCTCTGGATGGTTATTATTCCTCTTTATGGAACTACAACTGGTGAAGATATTTTTGATGCTGTATGGAGCATTTTAGGAAAATTTTATCTTTCTCTTGACATGCTTGTTTCTGTAACAACTGACGATGCTAAATTGATGACGGGTGAAACTAAGGGATTTGTGTCAAGACTGACAAGAAAATTACAAGATTAATATCCAGGTAAACCGAAAATCAGTACTTTCCATTGCCTTATTCACCAACAAGTTCCCTGTTTAAAAATATTAAAAATGGACGAAGTATTTAAAACAGTAACAAAGACAGTCAACTTTATTCGATCAAGAGCACTTAACCATCGCCAATTTACTTCGTTCCTTAAAGATTTAGAATTCGAATTCGAAGATCTTCCTTATTACACAGAAGTTCGTTGGTTGTCCTGCCACAAAGTCCTGAAGAGCTTCTATCTGCTTTTGGAGGAAATAATTGTACTTCTTGAAATGAAAGATGAAAAAAACGAAAATATATCGATTATAAAAGATCCTTTCTGGGTAAAAGATCTGGCATTTTTAACAGATATTACAGGTCATCTGAATAATCTTAATATTACATTACAAGGCAAAGATCAATTAATAACGAATATGTACGATGCAATAGCAAGTTTTGTACAAAAATTGACTTTGTTTAAAAATCATCTACAAAAAACTTTTTGTCGTATTTTCCTGTGTGAGCAGTTAAAAGCACAAAATCAAAGTTGCTCATTTTCACAATATTGTGGTAAAATTGAAGAAATTAAAAATGAATTCGATAAACGTTTTAATGATTTCAAAAAATTACAAAAAAAATTTTCTTTTTATTAGGCATTTTTCTGTTGAAGTTGAAAATGCCTCCACTTCGATACAACTGGAATTAATTGATTTCCAGAATGATTCGGTTTTAAAAGACAAATATCGAGAAGTAGGAATTCCCAAAATATATTCTTATTTAGGTGAAAATTACCTGGAAATTAAAAAGTTTGCTGCACAAATTTTATGCTATTTTGGGAGTACGTACTTGTGTGAGCAACTATTTTCGTCCATGGAATTAAATAAAACGGCCTACAGATCAAGATTAAAAAAACATCTATCTGCCACAATGAAGATTGTCTGTTCTCAGTCTTTGAATCCAGATATTGGAAAACTAGTAGGAGGAAAGAGCTGGCAAGTTTCCGGTAAAAAATTAATTTTAGTTTTATAAATACATTAAATTAAATAAACGTTTAAATAAAAGCAATTATATAGCAATATTATAAATTATTACCCTAAATTCACTTAATTACATAATGTGTTTTAATTATCCTATCCATATTCCTGAATCCTCACTTCAAAATATAATTTTAAGAAAATTTGTAAATGTGATGTGGCCCGCGTGAATCTTACCAGTTGCATTAAATGGCCCGTGTTTTAATTGAGTTTGACACCCCTGTTGTAGAGGATAACTCTTCTGTTCAATTTTAGCAATGTATTTTGTAGCTCCATAGCTCCCAATTAAGCTTTGTTAAAGGAAAAATAAAAGAATTTATCCCTTAGCGATTGATTCTATTCTGTATACATCTGTTTGTTGCCAATCTCTTATATGCAAGTGATATCGAATTCTGAGCCACGTACGTTTGTGAAACATGGCAGTGATTCGAAACGAACATTTTTTGTCAAAGAATGTTTGTAGCGAACTGTTGCGCGTAGCTGCTAGAAGGTGCTGTTTGACGTATTTGCAAATCGCACTATTTTTTAAGAAAACTTCGGCATTCGCAACAGGATATCGTACATGATGGAGTATTATACGAATTCCGAAATGGCTGACATGCATCAAACGCATTTGCTGCAAATCGAAGCAGAAGCCCTGCTCATAGATTGCATCGTGAACATTTCCATAATTGGAGAGTGCCGAATGGTCTAACATTTGAGCGTCTGCACCACTAGTTGTGTGAAACCGAAACATTCTTCATCCTTGTCAGAGGCATGACGCGGGTCGACCGAGAAGTTCAGGCACTTCAGAAATGGATTTGATACCGGGGTCAACAGGGTAAGTAGGTAGTTGAATTAAAGTCGCACTAGAGAAACACGACGCGCTAGTGGCGATGGTAAGGGATCAATCCCGAAGGAAAAAATCCGAGGCCAGCACTTCGTAATTTTGAATCACGGCCATATGACGAGGTCAACAGTGCTGAGTACCCAGTCTCCAAACTTCCACGCCAAAGTGAGGACATTTGTGGCAACAACAGATTTAAATAGCATCAGCCCCCACGTATACGACGGCCTTCGATTGGGTCGAGTTTTGAAACTCGTAGCTATCCGCTTGCTAATCCGTGACTCTACCATCTGAGTTACCACGGCCTCAAGACCTACGGGGTGGAAGACAAACGATGACCACTATACCAGTTAGGCGGCTCCGTAAATATCTTAAATGAGGCCATTTAAACTCAAGCGAACATTAGGAAGGTAAATTTTACAAATGTAATTTATAATGCTTCAATTGTATTGCTTATAAAAATATATTAAGCATTAAAGCAAATGTGAATACTCAGCTACAGAAATCGTGTTGCATTACCTCAAAGCTCGCATTACGTAATAGCGTTTTGCTCAACGCTTGTAGCAATATCACGATACGACCAAGCCTCTTTCTCTCATCCCAATTATTCTTCTTTCAAACTATATCAAAAGTAATTATTTTCCGTCGGTAATTTGAGAGTAATGGAAATAAGAGCTCCTGTTTCCTTAAAAAACTGAATCCCTAAATCACTTAATATTTAGTATGCAACATTTTAATTCCTTTGTAAGATTAGATCACTGGAACGACTAATTAATGTTTGGATGTAGATTTTGATTCATCGAAAGGAAGGTAAATGTTAAACAGAATATAGCACAATTAACACATCTAGAGATATTTTTACCATACGGAAAAACAGGCTTAAGAAAAAGGAAGGTAGTAATTGAATAAACGTCGCACTGAAGCAACATAACTGGCTATTGGTGACGGTCTGGGATCAATCCCAGTTATAAAAAATGCTGGAATATAAGTAGATCAATGTATTAAAACTATTTATAGAGCACCGATTATCAGAATTAAATCGGAAGATAAGAAATTGAACAATATAAATACGTTAAATCTAAATTAACTTACACCTAATGTAACAGCTATAGTTGGACGTTTTGTTTCTACAAAAGTAGTTGAATGAAATCATATAGTGCTTTAACGATGTTTCGTTTAGAACCGCAGTAGTCCGGTTGGAAAAGTAGCGGATTAGCAACCAGAGGGTTGCGAATTCAAAACTCGATCCTACCAAAGACCGTCGTGTACGTGGGGGATGGTACATGTTAAATCTGCCATCCTCAAATGTTCTCGCGTTTGCGTAGTATGGAAGTTTTGTGAATGGAGTGCAAGCCTAGGTGTTGACCTCGTCGTCTGACCATGGTTCAAAACTACGAGGTTTTGTTATCGGATCTTTCCCTTCGGGATTGATCTAGGTCGGTCGCCAATTGCCGGTTGTGTTGCTTCAGTGCGACGACAATTCAATTACCTACCAAGTTCCGTTTGAAATATCAAAATGTACGACTGAGCAAGAATGCAAGAATTCAAATTAACTAGAAAGAGATCCATCAGTCATTTTGTGGATAAGTAACACTTCCTAGTTTCATTTTGAGATTTATTTAGTTAAGAAAACGCTCCTTATTTTTTTAATTATAAAACAATAAAGAAAACGTAATTGAATCGCTCTATCGCCTCTTGAAAGAATTAAATTAATAAAATTTTAGTTTCGTTCCCTTTTCCAATTATTACAACTAAGAAAATAAATGCAAAGTGGAATTGAGGGGTTGTTTGAAACCAACAGAAAATTACTTCTGTTGTTTTTTATTTTATTTGTTTCTCAGTCGAGACATTCCTTTGCGTAATGCGATATTTCCTACAGCGCCTACATCCTTCAATTGTGTGTGTGGTGCAATTGAAAATCTATCGAAATAAAATTACCCACTACGGTTCAAGAATTGCTTCAGCCTGGTTTATAGAGCATGGAAAGGGGTGAGAGTTATGGGTGTTAGATTTTTCTTATCTAAATTATTGAGGCTGAATTATTTTACCCATGACTTTCAAGTGGAATGAAGTTTCGCCATTCTTGAGTGGTGTTGTTTTAGAAGAAACTCTGTATGATTATCTTATGGTGAGTTTTTCTTTAAAAATAATATCAGAAAAGGTTCGGATGTGATTGGTTGCTTCAGACTCGAAGACATTTTTGTTGTCTTTGAACTGTATCAAATTTAAAAGCAAGTGATTACTTGACTTTAGGTAACTCGCGGTTAATAGCCATCCCCATTGCCTCCAATGTTAAAATTAGTAATACTTGATGTAAGTAGTATTTCCGTCGCACTGGAGCAACACAACGTGTTATTGGCGCCGGTCCGGGATGGATCCCAAAAGGAAAGATCCCAGGACACCTCGTAATTTTCAACAATCAATACTTGATGTATCTTTTATCAGATTCTAATTATCATAGGCACTATACTTTTACCACATTTTCATTGGATAATTGTAGATTAATGTTTTTAAATAGCCACTTGGAGCATTTTTTCTGCAGATTTAATGAAAATATTTAATAGTTTATGCCAAAATACACTGCTGGTAATCGCAAATGCAACACCATGAAGGAAGCATCCAATGGCCTTGAAATTCATATGATTAGATCATGGAAGGATATGCAAATGATTAGCACTCCAGCGTATATACAAATCAAGTGACTCAGTAACCCTTCCTGTAAACAGTATAATAAGGAAGAGCTGAGAACCAGTTTTAAGTATTTTTTTAATTGAACAAAAGCAAACTCCCGGTGCACCACAGAAGTACAACACGGGGCTTACAGAAGTGTATTTTCTCTCTGTTCCTATGTGTAGGAAGCTTAATTATGCTTCGTCTAAAAATATGACTTCATTCAAGCAAGTTTCTGAGTTTGACAGCGGAAGAATTGTGGCTCATTGAGACTACAAATTATTCATCTGAGAAATCGGTGCTCGTATTGCACGAAATGAAGCCACAGTGACGCGAATATGGAATCTGAGTGCATGAGGGACGAACTGACTGATGGGAATGACTACAGCAGCCTCGTCACTCCACCGAACGATATTACAGATATCTTTCGTGCATGCATGACTACAGAGGCTGTTCGGACATTTTTTGAACGATTTTGATGAGCTGTAAAAAATTGTATGCTACGAAGGAATTTTATTTTCAAAGAAGTTAAATAGTTAAAGTATAACTTATCTGCTAACTCAGAGTTTTGTTTACTTTCAAAATGGCGCTTTTAAATAAGCAATGGATGGAAGGCTATGTTTCCGCTCTTTCCGAAGGGAATTATGCTTATTCAATTATTCAAAAACGCTGTAAAAGTCATGGTTTTTCGATATCTAAAGGTACGATAAGTAATATTATTAATGAGAAAGGAAAAAGCGTAACAGTGGAAAAAATTATCCAAAAAAAGAAAACATTTCTGAGAATATTTGTAAGGTAAGATCTTTCATTTCAAAAGAGAATCCGCTAAGTCAGAGGACTATAGCAAAGTGAACGTGAGTGCTTTCTCTAAGAGATTTATGATTGTTGCCGGTTTTGCATATAATGGAAAATAAAAAGTAAAAAGAGGAAAAAAATGCAAACATCAACTCCCACTTATTATCAAGACCCTATTTTATCTCCAATATTCAAAAAAGAAATACCATATCTTTACCCACAGTGCCAACAATCAGTAGAACTGCATCAGAGTAAAGCAAGCAGCCACACATCTAAATCGACTATTAAATTCGACTAAAAAATGGAACAAAAAACTGGTATCAAGTCAGTACCCTTTACTGATATTCCTGCTAAATCTCCAGATGTTACACTCATGGACTTTTGTGATTTTGGACTTTTATAAAGGGCATTATCGAAACGTCAACCGAAAACCATTCAAGGACTGGAAAACTGTGGAACAAGAATGGGACAAAATACCACTGTCAATACTACAAAAGTCGTCATTATCATTGAAATTAAGGTGTAGAAAGATAGTTAACAATACGGGCTATCAAATTGAACATTTAAAACACAAAAATTTCATGTAAAAAATTGAGCTTCAGTCCATTAAAATCGTTCAAAGAATGTCCGAACAACCTCTGTATTTCGGATCATATTGCTACATCAAGAATCCTAGCTAAGAATTAGGGTGTTACACAACAACCTGATTATGCAAGTACTTGCCGTAACTATACAGTTGGATCTAAAAGTGTGTGTTTAAAGATGTTTGATCTTCATTGCTACTCAGCCTTTACTTCACACCGCGACTCACATTTGGATGCCCAAGGCAACACAGGACGACAGTCAAAGGTCGTAATCATCAATTGAATACCACTCATTCAGAACTACACTCGTGGTCTTAATGCAGCTCGCACGATCTCACACAAGTGCCCTCTATCTTCTAGTGGTAGCAACTATCGAATTCAGACGATAAATTCTGGTAATGGAGTAATGTGGTGAACTTAGCCACCGCTACAAAAATTAAGTAATAATATGGTAGTATTTATAGAGCAGTGTTTCTATCTCCACCATGAAATACTTTTTGATAGACAAAGTTGCACTGTCTTTCACACATCTTAATAAATTCTGTCATGATAACTAATTCAGTACCCCATTTCACTTCCAACGCACTTTAGTTTTCCTGTTTACGGTACTTACATTTTCACAGTACTTAATTAATGACAAAATATCAATATCTCAATATACCGGACATTTGTACCCGATTCTAGGTCGTCTTCCGTAGGAAAAGAGAATGTCTAAGTCTAAGGCTGTGAATTGGTTCTTTTCATTAATGATACTGAGCTTGATAAATCTACTTAGTTCGAACAAATTTTACTTCATACTGTGTCTGATTTTTATAACCTGTGACTCGAATTTTGATTTTTTTTATGAAAACAAGTACTACTTTCAGTGATATAAGTAAATTCTCTCTTGTAGCAAAAAATGACGGTACAGCAAAAAATCAAACCATAAGTAAAATCTACATTATTAACCATAATTAATTATACCATAAGTAAACTCAAAGAAATTATTATTTTTCCCTAATGGCGAAATTTATAGTTCCCCTATATTGAAGGGAAATTAACTTTACAAAACTGAATAGCTATATTTACAAATTATTAAAATGTAGTTTGTTTGAATCTCAATATTTAAACACCTCTCCATTCCTAAGATACGGGAACAAAATACAGAACGGGGTTCAAAATACTTGGTGGTGTCCTCGGATCTTTCCCTTTGGAATTGATCCCGGACCGTCACCAATAGCCCGTTGTGTTGCTCCAGTGTGACGTTAGTTAAAAAATACCTAAATATCCTAAGATAGCTTTACTTTTAGCGTAGGCATAAATTCCAAGCAATATTCATCTGGACATTGATCCTTTTTACTCAGTTGATAGGCTATTCAACGTTTTTTTTTTTAATTCTTATAAATGGCGGAATGGATTATATTAACCGGAAGTTTTATAATGATATAGCATTAATTTCAAAACGTTCCTAGTAATTTGATTTATTGCTAGTAAAATATCTGGAACATATTTTACCAAAAGATTTAAAAGCAGAAAATTTTATATGGGTCATCCCATGTGAAACCGCACAGAAAACCGAAATCCTACCCGACACCCTCCGATAGTTTTTAAACTCGGCTAATATGTTTCCCAGCCATATATATGAAATTCTGGAAATTTTTAGCTTGCAATACTTTTTTATGTGTATAAATTTTAAATTTGAAAAATTGGGCAATTTTTCATGATTTTAGACTTACTAAATCTTCTGTACCTTTGGACCTAATTGTCCAATCATAGTGAAAAGAGCTTATTTTGTAAAAAATGTACAACTGTGTCAACATTGTTCCAACAAGACCAAAAAGAGCACGAGGAGAAAAACTCTTACCCAAAAATTTATATAAAACACAAAAGAAACAAAGCACCAAATAGAAATTAGAAGAAAACATTAGGTGCTCGAAGAATACAACTTAGCACTTTCACGGCTGACTTGCAACTGAGCAGTAATGTCGGGAACAGATCCGGGGAAAAGTCACAACGCCATCTGGTGGTACGTTGGCTTGCTACACAACCATTCCAATGCTGTATTATATGACCTTTTTAATTTCAGTCATTCAATTTTACCTTTGACCTACAATTACAAAAAGTGCACTTTTTATTTTTTTACAAAATATATGTTAAAGGTTCACTGTTTATCTTTGCTTTCTGAAAGTTTCATAATGGGACATGAATGGGTTCATAGTCAAAAAGTATTCGAAGTAAATAGATGTATGTAATCAGTACCCATAAACATCTGTATCTTTTGACTTATTCGTTCAATCGAGATGAAAGAGGTCTTATTTTATAGAAAAAAGTATAACCTTCCTGATGATATTATCACATGATACCATAAGTGACCTTACTGATATTAAGGTCACTCGATTCGACCTTTGACCTACAATTACAAAAAAGTATATATTTTTATTTTTCAAAAAAAACAAGCTGAATGTGCACTTTTTATCTTTGATTTCTGAAAGTTTCATAGTGGTATTATAGTTAAAAAATTTTTGAAATAAATAGAAGTATGTAATCAGTACTCATAAACACCTGTATCCTTTGACCTGTTTATCCAATCGAGTTGAAAGAGGGCTTATTTCTTAGAAAAACGAATAACCTTTTTGATTATATGTTTTGGAAAAAGTAATGAAATACTTTTTTGAAATTCAAGGTTAATGTCTTGAATTTCAAAACCTTCAAGGTAACCTTTCTGATTATATATTACATGATACTATGAGTGATCTGAAAATCAGAAAGGTCACTAATAGTATAATGTTATAGATCATCAGAAAAGTTATACTTTTTTACATAAAATTAGCCCTCTTTCACCTCGAGTGGACAAACAGGTCACAAGATACAGGTGTTTATGGATACTGATTACATACTTATTTTTACTTCGAATATTTTTTTACTACAAATCCATGCGTGTCCCAATATGAAACGTTCACAAAGATAAACAGTGTACCTTCAACATATATTTTTTAGAAAAAATAAAAAATACACTTTTTGTAATTGTAGGTCAGAGGTCAAATTGAATGACTGAAGTTAAAAATATCACTAAAAAGGTCGTATAATACGTCATCAGAAAAGCTGTACACTTTTCTACAAAATAAGATCTCATTCAGTATGATTGGACAATTAGGTTCAGAGAGAGGTACAAGAGATTTAGTAAGTCTAAAATCATGAAAAATTACCCACTTTTTTTCAAACTTAAAATTAATATACATAAAAAACTATTGCAAGTTGGAAGCTAAAAATTTCAAGAATTTCTTATATATTGCTGGGCAACAAATTAACCGAATTTTAAAAAAATCGGAGGTGATCGGGTTGTGCACTGTGCTGTTTGATAAGAATGAATGACCCTTATGTATTCTTGTCAAACGATAATAATTTATTTATTGATCAAGTATAATATTATTTTAGCAAACGATATCTATTATTAATATTTTTTATTTTCAAAAATTCAAATTTGTATATTTATATTTAGTTATGTGAATTTGCTGTGTGTCAACACGATTAGAAAAAATTAAGAAAATGGATGTTCCACGAAGATATTGTTATGAAAAAAGTTCCTGTAAATTAAATAATTAAAAATTTAAAAGTAAAAAATCTTAGCTTCATTACGAGTTCCTGTCTTCGGTTGTCAATGAGAATATATACAGTGGATAAAATAACTTTCCGTAAGGAAATGAAAACGGCGTATAAATTATAATTCTAAAGAAATCTCATCAAAGATTCAGAAACTGCACAAGAAACTTATTTCATACTAGAGAAATTTTTTGGCATCAGAAATTACTTAATTTTCACAAATAAAAAATAATTAATTAAAACTTTGAGAAAACATACAAAATGAAAGGCAAAAAAAGTTTCCGTATCCACTATGCAAATTGATTAGAACGCACAGTCTAGTTGCCCCGCATTCAATTATCATAACTAGCGAATATAAAGAACTTCAGTATAGTGTAGTAAACATTTCAAACGATTTTTATACCATTGGATCTCCTAAAATGGAAATTCCAAAAGCTATTAACGTGTTGGTGATAAAGTTGAGAAATGACGGTTTATCAATGAGGAAAATAATGGCAAAATCGCAAACAAATCTAAACCTACGGTAAAAATTATTTAAAGATAAAATGAGTAGAAACTGGAAAATAGGAACCGATCCGGAAGACCTCAGAAATTGAGCCATATACATGAGGAATATTCTGCGAAAGGTTCGCGATAATCCATGAATTAGTGCACCACAACTTGCATCCTTGTTAAAAACTGATTATAATCTTAAAATATTACAAACTCAAACTATAAGAAAAGTAATAAAAAGCTTGCTATAATGGGCATGTTGCACGTAAGAAGCCATTCATTAGCAAACTTGAAAGAAGAAAGCGTCTTGAGTTTGCAAAAAAGCTTGACAGCCCTTAACTTTCTGGGATTTTGTACTTTTCAGAGATGATTCAAAATTTTATCTATGATTCAGAGGGACGAGTTATGGCATGGAGAAAACCAAAACATCAAATGGAAGCAAAAAACTTATGTAGAACTGTAAAACACGGCGGAGGAAATGTAAAGGTATAGGGTTGCATGATATGTGTATAATTTATGTTTTATTGAAGGTAATATGGATAGCTATATGTACCTAGACATTTTGAAACAAAATGCCCTTGCTAGTGCTACGAAACAGTCTCTTGAAAGACCATTTATCTTCCAAAAGGACAACGATTCGAAACACATTGCAATGTTCTGTAAAGAATGATGCCTTTATCATGCGTCCCAGCAACTTGACACATAACCAGTCTCTGGATTTAGACCCCATGGAACACTTATGGGAAGAAAACGGTCGTGAACTAAAAAGTTATGGTAAAAGAAGCACAGATGAACTGAAAAGTGCCAATATGACGTTTGGAACAAAATTACTTCAGAAACAACAAAAAAACTTGTGAGAGTCAAAACTTCTGAGAGAGGTCATTAAAGCAAAAAAGCAGGTTCAACTGACCATTAAATGATGAAACATGGGGGGAATAACATTTAATGAAATATTTTTCATCGTAGGGAGATTTTTTGCTTTACATTTGGCACATTTTTGTGTTATTGTGAATTATGTGTTAAATTATATTAATATTTTTTGTTTAAGCAATAGAAACTTTCTATGCAATTATGCTCACCTGTTTTTCCATTTTTACATCTTCAATATTTGTATTCTGTAAATAATAAAGCCATTTATTTCATATAGTGCGTATGGAAACTTTTTTACTCACTGTAGAAGTTTTATATACTAGATTTTATTAAACTCCTGTTTTCGTTAACTACTGATTTTATTATTGTCTAGATATATTATTGATGTCTGATTCTCGGGTTCTGTTGCTATATCTGTGGGTTGTTTGAATTCTATTTCAAACTTTCTATTTATATACTTTTCCTGCTCTGAGTTCAATAACACTTTTGAGTTTTGAATTCCGCCTTGCTGAAGAGGGTGACAGATTCGCTCAGAGAAACTTCATTTCCTGTTTACTCGAGTTAACATGGTATTGACTTTATAAACCTCGAGTCTTAAGCGAAAGAAGACACCTCGTCACAATAAACGGGTGACTACAATGTATCCAAGTCATTCTACTTTGCGCGTGAATCTATAAAACAATACTACGGGTCAACTATTATTATATATATATTTGTTCTCAAGAAATATATCCTTCCATCATAAAAATATAGTTCTTGAAATTCTAGAAATATATCTCAGAATAAATGAATGCTGTGTAAAACTGTTTTCAAATTGAAAGTACGGAAAAGTTATGAGCTGTTACTGTCTGGATTATACTGTTTACTGTTTGGACTATATCTTTTCGTTTTACTGACTTCCCACGTAATAATACTTTCAACAAATAAAAAGTCTTTAGCTCGTGTGACGTAATAGTGCGAGATTTCTCTCTTAACAAATCAGAACGTCAGATCTAGCTCGTGAGATTTTTTTTACCTGTCTGTAGGGTATTCTGGGTAATCAAGTTAATCTCAAGTGTGAAAGAAATTTTCAGCGTGAGCAAATAAACCGAAGCCAGTTTGCCTCAGTCAACTAAAAGGCAACTTTTGTTACTATTTTACATTGTTGTTGATTAGGGGTATCTTAAAGCAAGATAGTCTCAGAAACTCCTATTTTCAAAATTTTGCAAATTTTCGAAAATTTGGCGACTTTTTTTAAAAACTCACCAAAAGGTCAGCGAAAGTTTAGTCCCTTTTTTAAAATAATTTAAATTTTTGTAATTAATAGTGGCAGAAAAAATATTTTTCGGATTTTTCTTTTGGGGACAAATTTTCAAATGGACGCCGATTTCGGAGTTTTGGTGCCAAGTGGTGGCAACCATGTAAGAAAAAATCGGAATTTGGTTGCGTGCGTGTAATGAAAACTTACTAAGAAGATATTTAGCATTTTAATTTTAAGTATAAATTTGTGACCAGATCTTCAACGTCTGTTTCATACCTAATTAGCACATTTTATGCTTTAGATTATTCATTTTTTATGCTATTGATTTTGTGTCCAAGCAATTAAAATTCCTACTAAAAGCAGATTTTTTGCTGCTATTTTCAAACATTTATGCTAAAATGCTACTATTTCACAAATTCTTTGGCTATGGCAACTCTGCCAAACGGGCTTCGATGATTTTATTTCTCCTGTGCAATTGCTCTTGCATGGTACATATCGGGGTTAACGTAAAATGTAGTTTATCGCCGTTTTTTTACAACGTTTAATCTAATTGGTGATTACCAATCAACTATCATATACCAATTTGGAATTTATTCTTTGGAATTTTTATTGGCGAAGTGCTGAAATGGTATTCGTAAAACAAGTCAAGTGACATCACGTTCACAATGGAAACAGGAAACACGTATCGCCACAGAAACACTATCATCACCTATTGAGCGCGAAATAAATGCGTCTCATAGCAATTTTGTTGTTTCATTTTATGTATTAAGGTATAGATTTTTATTTTACTGGAAATTTTGCGCTAATGTTGTTTGTTTTCGCTAATCCATCCGTCATAGCGGCTTAGGATCTATTCAAAATATTCGACAAGGAAAAGGGATAAGCGTTTTCACCGATTTTTTATTTCTTCTATCGTAAGATTTATTTCGCCAATTTCTAAAAGTTTCAAATTCTTATGTGAGCCGGGCTCGCTGTGGCTCAGTGGGTTTGCTGAATGCCTTGGCAACTTGCAAGTTTAGACGTCGCAGATTCGATTCTCCCTTGATTTATTTCTCTCTTTTTGTGTGTCAGTACGGTTTTCCTTGTTTGTGTATGTCCATTTACGTGACGTTGTTTGTCACAGCTTTGCCCAGTTTGGCTCTTACGTCGTAAAAACCCAACCCAACTAACTTTCGTGTTCAGGTTATTGGGATCAAGGGGGTTATATTCATTTTTCGGGCTGAATGAGCTTGACACTTATTAAATTCTCCTAAAACTTTTTTCAAACATTTAAGACTTAAAAGTAGATAGTTAGCTTCCAATTCAAACCTGTTGGGGTTTAAAAATACGGTGTTCAGTAAATAGACTTGGATTAAAACATTTCAAAATTTCAAGGCTAAAGCTGCTGAAATGAGCTTTTATATTTTACAATACACTATGAGAATAATTATGCTATTTACCTTTAACAACCAGATAAATAGATGCTATAAACTTTTAATAATTAATTTCTATTAACCTTAACGTGAAAGTTGTTGCTTAAAAGCAGTAACGGTTTTCAAAACTTCTTTTAGTTTCAATTTTAATTAAAAATACCGAATTCGTATTGCAAACATAATACATGAATATAACAATGGTAGTCTATCCTCGAGTAAAGTGTGTTTGAAAATGACTTCTTACCATAAACATTTAAAAATATGAGCAAACTGGAAAACTCCAGTATAAAAAATTGCTTTCGGAGAAAAGAGAAAATCTAAGATTAAATGATAATTTAAGCACACAGAAAATGAAGAGTTAAAGTGTAAGAATTAAATGCAACTAATGCGATACTGATTGTTTTAAAAGTAAGGATCCATTATAAATTAATTTTTTGAGATTAGATTGATACGTTAGCTAGTAGGAAGATATTGTAACGTCTTGATTCACGGATAGCTAGACTAGTTACCATTGAAAATATCCGATTCTGGACTAAATTGGTTTATTTTACAATTTGTACAAAAAGTCGGAAAATGAATGTAAAGTTCATTAATATTAGTTCCTTGGAAGGTCCAAAGTTCTACCGAGGCGCTTAGGGCTGCTGGCGAGCCTCACAATTTCGCTCGGGGAAGTCTAACGCACGGCTACGGGTGAGCCTATTCTCAACAAAAAATTACTCGAATGAGTACAGAGTTCCAAGGCAGGAAATCTCAGTCTTTCCGGACAGGATCACTACTAGGATGAGCAGTTACACGGATCTCTAGGAGGGTTCTCCTTTACGGCTACGGTCGAGCCTTTCTCACTAAAATACTCCGGCGAGTATAGGATCCCAAGGTGGGATAAATGCACAACAGTGAACGGATATTCACTTCAAGCTCCAAAAACGGTCTCTGCGGACCGCCTCTCTCCAAGCTCTCTCTCTGATCCTCTGTGATCCTCTGTCTCCGTCTCTCCTCTCGTGATCTCTGCCTCCGTCTCTCCTCTCGTGATCTCTGTAAAAACTCTCTATATGTTGGGTGCTTATCGACTCCTCCTTTCCGTTTCTGGTCCGCCTTTTAGTCGGTGCTGGATTGGGTGTTGAAGATTTCTCACGTTCTTGATTGGCTGTCTCACGTTGGTCTTTCCCCTCAACTTTTACGACAGACTTCGGCGGACTTGAAAGGGGACCATCAAACCCTGTCGGAAACTCATCATCATTTATCTCTGTCTTCTTGGTCTCGAAATGTCGAAGAGAGCGACAGAAAGGCGCCTGCCCTTTGTTTTGAAACCAGAACGATTTCCGACCCCTGCTGGCTGGCTGTCGTTAAGAAATCATTAAGAAGATGTTTTCGGGTGGTCGTTATGGTGTGTGGGCTTTTCCTCTCGACACTTGAGTCAACAAGACTCCATTTTCCCACGCTGCCGTGGTGATCGTTTCTCTAGCCGCCTTTACAATATGTTTTGTAATTTTCTGTATTTGTCTGGGTTTCTTAATTTTTTTTAAAGCTTTGGCGTTTTGTGTATGCCTAATTTCAAACACTGGAAAGTTTTAATCCATTCAAAAATATTTTGAAAAATTCATCTGTAGAACATTTGAATGCGTATAAAACTTTTGTTGAGAAAACCAAAATATTATTAAGGGATGTATAATTTATATACTTCTACATAAAAATATCAGCATTATCATTTTCTTTTCCATATCGTAGAGAAAATCTTTTTAGAGCATACTTTCTTTGAGAGTACGAGACCATGGAGTAATAAACCAAATCAACCTTCAACGTAAGACTCCGCACCAGATGTTGACAAAACCATCAGAAAATATCTGATTCCTCGAATGTCATCTAGATATCGACTTTGGAGAAATCGCTTTGACCAGACATTTTGAGTTCAGACATTAAACAAGTTTTCTTATATATTTAACAGAGCTATGAAGTTTGTCTTTTTTAGACAACTTCCGATTTTATCAACAGTGTACTTAAAACAGAATATTTAATAAGTTAATAGTGAATCTAGACCGTTTTAAAGTTTGAAGTATGCAGCCATACATAAGGAATTTACATGAGCATGCATTCTTTCACTAAAATATTACCAGAACTCCAAAAATGTATAGCAATTTCAAATGACATTTTTCCACGTTTAAAATACTTTAATCGTTTCCATCATTTAAAAAATTGTATCAATAATTTATCAAACAACCACAATTTTATATAACTGCCACACTTTTCACTCTTTAAAAACACAGTTTCTTGGTGCTTCAAAATCTATAAATTTAAATTCCTATTCACCTCGCAAAAACATGACCTGATATTGATATTTTGTTCTCTTATTTCAACACCAAATTCGATTTTTTGTTTGACAATAGCTACTTGTTTTCACATCAACATGGCATGATAAGAACCATTTAGTGTTGATTAGAACCTATATCTGAAGTCACTTGAACGTTGAATCATTTACTTTCCCATTCATGATTCGATGACATAAATTAGATTAGTATGACAGTGATGGGAATACCAGCTATGGAAATGTCACTAATTTCTTGACACTAAGTGGAACCACCTTGTAAAATGATACGTTGTCCAAAATAAGTTTGTGACACACTTTCTTGCGTGTGTTGACACGTAGTAACAGCACTTTTCTAAAGTAAACTAGGCATTTTGATCAGTTACATTGCAGGAATCTTTGTTTACAAGCAACACTATTCGAATGATCTGTTTTTATTCGTTAAGTGTACCTTTTATTCCTGAATTTGTATACTGTATCGTATTTTGAGAAGAACACTGTCGCAAATCAAAACACGTAGTTTACAAGCGACACGTAGTAACAGCACTTTTCTAAAGTAAACTAGGCATTTTGATCAGTTACATTGCATGAATCTTTGTTTACAAGCAACACTATTCGAATGATCTGTTTTTATTCGTTAAGTGTACCTTTTATTCCTGAATTTGTATACTGTATCGTATTTTGAGAAGAACACTGTCGCAAATCAAAAAGTTCAAAGTTTTAAGAGAGTAAAAAACAAATTCTAGTAGTTTCTTCTGGAATTGTAAAGTAGCTATTGTAATTAGAATTACAATATTTAAATGGATTAGCTACACTACTCTTCTAGGATGTATATCTCCAGGTTATTATACTATTAAAATGCGCGTGTTTTGAGTTGTGACATTCTTTTGGGAGTACCATTTATAGAAGTTGTTTGTTTTATCGTTTTGTAGTAATTTGGTATCACACGAAGAGTTGTGTCACGCGAATTTGACTTTAACCTACACCTTAAAGTGGATTCCGAATCACTAAGAACATTCAGCCGTTATTCTAATCTAGAACCTGAAGAACCGAAGGCCAGAGAAGGAATAGAACCTGATGAACTTAATACAAAGAGGCCAGCTAAAAATCTTGTAATAGGATGAAAACCATATGCAACAACCATTGCCTTGAATGTCTATTTAAATTATTTGTAAGGATTACAAACTATTAACAGGATACGAGAGTCCAAATAATCGCAAAACTCTAAATCAATTACTTATACAAATATACTTAATATTATAGCAGTTAATATTTTCGTATCGAATCGTCTTATTTGTATAATGATTCTCTATGTAATTGGCCTTTATATGAAGTTGCTTTATACATATTCATTTTCATGTCAAATTTTGACAAATCGTATAGGAACCATTATGAGATTCACGCTATTCCTTCATCACTAAATGCTTGGCCTTAACCAGACACTTGACATTGCATACCGAATATATCCCGTAGAATTTTAATCGGTATAAACGAATAGCTGAAATTCGACATCCTACATTCTCCTTTAGTTTACTTAATAGCCCGTTGTGTTGCTCCGTTTTCTGAATTTACGTTAATTCAACTGCCTACCTTTGTCGTACCATTTCTGTATATCAAAGAATTAGATTTTCATAGACAATTTCTTTACAATTTAATAATTATGCATTAGCGGAAGCAGATTTATTTTCTCATCAATAAAACTTCGTAACCCAAAATCTATGGTTAGAAAATAAGCCAACAGCAACTAGATTCGTTAGTTTATTAATAATTCTATTTTGCCTTCGTCATATTTGATAAAAAATATATTATGTATGGCAAAAAATGCCCCTTTAGTGATGCCATGAGTGAATTGTTTTTCTAATCCGATTAATTTATGTGGTATTGTATACACCCACGGTGAAAGGATTGTTTTTTAATTAAATATTTGATTTCTATGTTTTCGAGCAACAAAGCTAGAAGATTTATCTTTCGAATTACTCTTTCGTTTACCCTGAATCTACTGATTTCATTTCTTTTCCCAAAGTTCTTTTTATTTTAAAAATATCGAATCGAGGAGCAAATATTTCCAAACTCAGAAACAAAATTCATTTCCGAAAGTATACAATCGTCGTACTTTCAGATTCCCTAGATGATTCCACGCATTCCTAGCAGAAAATAGAACATCCGTTTAAGTAATATATTATTAAGGTTTTATAAATCTCACCACTCCCTTCTGGTATGCGCATCAAATCATAGCTTTAGATCTAAATATAGCAAAAAAACGGAATATATTGTGTAGTATTTACGTGCATGATTATATTTAGCTAGTAGACCCGCATATAGCATCTGCGCTAAAGTTTCTCAATTGTTTTTACCTATTGATGGAATTGGTCGTTACTCGCATTCGGTACCATCTTTAAATCCATTTATAGTGAATATAAGCATCGATTGAGTTTTTCATCCTTCTGTGGGGTGCACCTACGGTGGATCCCTTCACACGTGGGCCTCAGGGGAAACGAAGTAGCGGATGATTTGGCGAAGGAGGGTGTCTATGAACCATTGTCCGATACCCACTCATTGACGTTTCTTGAGCTTTACTTCCATCAGAAAAAATCTTGATAAGAAGGCATGGATCGTTCCCCGGTACAATCTTGGTATATGGGGATAGCCCCGGAAGATCTCTTGCTCTCAATTGCGACAGACAGAGCTTTTTCAGTGGCCATCCGAGGTGTCTCACATTTTGCTGTGGTCGCAAGATTCATCCTGATTGCTTTAAATTCCAGTCTGACCAGGCCTCCGCAGCACACATTCTCAAGTACCTGGGGTTGTCCCCAGAAGACCTGTTTTCTGAATATCATTTGCTGTTTGACTTAGAGCGGGTGAATGGACTTGTGAATTTGGTCCAGCTGGAGCTAGACGTGGGGATTAGCAACAACAACATAAGCATCGATTTGCATATGACATAATTATAAAAGAAATATAGTTAATCAGAGACATGAAGTATCATTTCGTGTACTCTTTAATAGTGGTAATTTTAATTTCCAATAAAAATTTAAAAGGGGAGGTAAAAGTGCACCTCATTCATGTTACCACGATTATCTTCCGAATGTAGACTTTAATTTCATTCCATTCCCTTGATCAAAAGCGATTCGGTATTTATTGACTCCTAAATCTATTTTCGCATTCTCTCATATTTTCTTTTTTGTGCTGATTTCTAACTTCCGAATTTCTCATTTCCTTCTGTCACCAGACCACTGAAGAATTTTCATTAGAGTGGCAAGTTATTCCAAGTAATTTTAGTCAGATTATGTAGGTCTATAACTCTCAAATAAAGCATATTTAAACTAAACAGAAAGACTATCTAATAAATCCAGTATGCTTGATTTTGTATACGCGCACATAACAGGTCATGTTATGAGCAACATCCTAAAAGTTATTATTATGAGACCTATTTGCCTATCATAAACCAAACACCACAAAAACGTCAAACAATCAACTTTTATGTACTAAATTAATTCATAAATATAATAACGTGTTTCATAAAATTGTCATCATAACATACGTAGTAAGTATAATTTAATTTTTAATAATCTATATAAATAAAAAGGGAGTGTTTGTTTGTACAGTGAATATTTTCGACCCATTTCAAGTTATTTATCCGTTTCGGGCCCTTCTAATGCAAAATCGCTGTCTTGAGCGTTTGGCGTATGTCTGTTCATCTGTCTATATGGTTGTGCCCGTACTATATCCGAACGGCTGGGTATATTTACATGAAACTTGCATACGGTGACTTATATGTGTCTGTGTTTGTGAGAGTGCACATAAAATTTATTCAATATATTTTAATACAATGTTCTATATTTTACAAATCATATTTTAATTTAGTGAATACATGATTTGAATTTCCTTTTTTTGCATATTTAGACAAGTTTCATGTTAAAACCCCCATCTGAGTAACTACTTAAATCAACCATAATTTGGTAGTTTTGGATAGGTGTAGTGTATATTGAGCTGTGCGATTACTTGGATTGTTTTACCAGTACTGCTGAAAAAGCAGTTCTTTTTCCAAAAATTATTTAAATTCTGATACTTTATTTTGAGCCTTATTTTTTCTTTACGAAATCTAAAAAAAATTCTGAATATTTGGGACTGATAATAAAACTAATAAATGATGGATGTGTTTTGGAGCTCATCGCACCAAAGGGGCCTTAATCTCCGGTAATGAAGCCTAAAAATTTGGACCTCCCTTGATAGTTAAACTATTGAAAATTAGGGGATAATTATTGAATAATGGAATCTAAATAATCTAATGAGTTAAAATGTCGCTGATTACAGCAACAAGAACTAAAAAAGCAAGAAATAATTACTCATAAAAATTAACAATTTCATTTATTAACAAATTTAGAGTGTGCTACCCAGGAATAGGGTTCTTCTTGGTCTATTATAGGACTATTTTGTGGAAGAAAATCGGATCGTAAATTTAAATTTCTTGAACAGTTGCATTGTTTTAAATTGGTAGAAGAAATTTTGATACATGAAATAAAACATTACAAATAAAATATATAGCATAAAACATTACAAATAAAATATATAGCATAAAACATTATAAATAAAATATATAGCATAAAACATTTTAAATAGGACTGGTAGCTAATATTGCAATCTTGGTATTTTTAGAAATTATTTTTGGCATGCGCTACAAAAGTAGTTCGAAACAATCATTATTAATCGTTTGCTTTTTTAAATTTCTGTAATCCGTTAGCTTATATTCCAGGAATCCATTTTGTTGTGAAAAACAGATGTATTCATTGCTTTTTGCTCGAAACTTTTCTAATCTATATTTAAAGATGTAACTCTGAATTTTCAATTCGATGTTTTTCGTTCAATATCTGTAATCAAGGTAAGTACATTTTTAATTAGTTTCAAAAAACTGACTCAGTCATATGTGTATAATTTTTCGAAACCCTTTTAAATGACGTGAAAGACATTTAAATGCATAGTCTCAATTATTCTATGCATTCTGGGTAACATTGGCACTCTACAAAATGAACAAAATTCTACAAAAGTGTAAAATGTTAAATTTGACATTTATTTACATTTGTGAAATTGTGTATATAACAATTCAGTACTTTTATTAGAGTGTGGTTATTGTTACATGTGATGAATAGGAATTGGGGGGGGGCAATTTATTAACGAAAACGGAAGTTAGTTAACGAATAATTCAACCCGAGTAACGCCGGGTAATTGTGCTAGCAAAGAATAAAAGCAAAGTTAAGTTTAACCACCATATACACATAATGCTCTTTGACTATTATTCTACGACTGGCCACTTTAAGAAATGTATACAACTTATCTCAAAAGTTTCTCCACAATAATTATTTAAAGCATTCCTTAGTTCGTTTAGAATGAATCTCTTCAATTAAACTACTCTTTATAATTATTATAAAAGGGTTGCTTAACTTAACAAACAGCATCCATATATTAGTACGTAAGTCTAATGGGGAGAATACGCTCTATCATATAAGAAATTTAGTTGAAAATAGTGGTGCTTGGAGACTCGATAATTAACCCTTTTCTATTATAAATGTCTACATATGTAGAATAAGTAAATATTTACCTTCTTACTACACCCCCGCATGTTTACGAAATAATGCAGTGTTTATGGATATAATTATAGAAACACTGAGTTTAAGGAAATTACCAAGTTTTCACATCCTAAATCCCTATAATGCAATTATTTTATTTGTGTTTAATGATATTTACAGTAATTACTCATACGTTACTGCTGAATATGTCTTTGCGAAACTCCTCCAAGCAACGATGTCCCTCTTAATATTTGTTTACCGCAGCACAAATGCGAAGGGCCATTTGTTTAAATAAGATATAAAACAATCCTGTTACCCTCTATTTTATTTTAATAACCTAAATATTTTAATGAGATCATCGTTAAGTTCTTAATGATCTTGCATGGTAATAATCTCTCTTCAGAAGATTAAACAAGAATCTATAGAAGTGTTTCACTAACGTACGTGACACAGAAATAGACGTTATTTTTTATTATCGAATGAAAACAACAGATATAAACAATATAAAATCAACCGCTACGGGATTAATTCGCCAATTTTCCCGCTACGTTTAAGTATATTAATATGCTTGATTTGAGCTATGTAGCTTCATTATGCTAAAAATACACAGAAGAGCTGTCCACTAATAACATTCCTTAGCAGTCACAGGGCCGATTAAACCTATCAGGAAGACCGTATCTGATCTTCGAGACGGTTAAGCTAGTCCGAAGGGCTTTTTTGTGTGCGGGACTGTTATATTTGTCCGGAGGACCGTATGTGGTCTGCGAGTCTGATGTAAACTAGTGACCTAGTGACTGTTAGTCACTAGGATCTTAAGGCTCATTTATACTTTTGCGTCAATCCTAATCCGCACTGCGTATCCCAATCCGTGAAATCAATGAGCAATGAGAACAGGAATGATTGACAGGTTTAATCATTCTCGTTTTCGTCTTTAATTGGTTCAACGAATCATAATACAGAGAGTGGATTCGAATCGACGTACAAGTGTAAATCATAAAGGAAATGTCAAAGTAGAGTAAGAAATAGTAACTTCTTCATGTGCCTAGGACATGTGACCAAAACTAGTGGTAACGTGACTCTTGATCTACTTTCGTTTGCCGACCAGAAACGAACATTCATCATCTGATTGGTTGACAGAACAGGAAAAGACGCCCATCTATTAATTCGTAATCTGGTTGGTCCACGCGACATAGTAGTTGACTTTGTCGATTTCACCACTTTTGTCACCACTGTATAGAAATGAGCATTCACACACCAACCCTGTTACATGGTTTAATATCGCCAAACAAGTGAATTTTTCACAGAGCAGTCACGTGACAACTAGTCGACATGTTAGTCACACGCTTTGAAGCTCTTCTCAATATAGCAATGCTCACTCTACTTATATTTCACGTCTATAGTGTAAATGAACCTCTACTCGTACGTTTTTCTAGTGGCACTCCGACTGACCCCCAACAAAAACAGCAGCTATTTCCCAAATAGCCAACAAATTTATGAAAATCAACTTACGTTTTCTTTACGATGGGTGGGGGTGACTAGCGCTGTATCATTTCACGTCACGTTTAGTAACAGCTGAGAAGGGCAAGATAATCCTCTCAGCTTACATAAAGCATGCAATAAGAGTAATTTATGTCATCTCAAAAGCAAACCAAGAATTTTGAATAAATACGTTGCTCATGAGTAGAGTGAAAAGTTTATTGTGAGATCTCGGGACTAGTTTAGGTAAATATATGTATTCTGTGTCAACAACTCAGAAGTATGTCGCATCGAAACAGTGTGAGAATAATTTTATGTTATTGTCATGTTAGGATTCGCAAACATGGTGGATATCCAGGTCAAAATTATCCTCTTTATAAATTGCATCGTTTTGTGTTCTGAAATATTATTTATCAAATGATTTCCAAAAATTCAATTAATCTTAACTGACATTTTATGCGGAATAAAGCTTTATTTTCATGAGGAGGAATCTCAAAACGCTTCTTTAACAAACTACTTATATTCGCTATTTATTTTTCGATTGAATTCCCATGCAGAGACTTGTTATTAATTCAATGCAATTACATTGAATTAATAACGAGTCAGAGAAGAGACTTTGCTGGCTGAGCATTATTCCTGGCTCTGCTTACCATTTTGCACATCCTTTTCACTTTCTTCTAACTTTAACCTCCACATTTCTTTCATGTTTCAACCCTAGATCTGATGTCCTATATACGCAATTTATGTTAGTTAAATCTCAAAAAATCAGTAATAGCCTTTTTTAAAGATCTGCTTCACAACGGTTCATTACACGACTTGACTTAAACTTCACTAAGTAAAATAGTGTATGTCTGCTGTATTGTGTGTCATGGTAATTTCACCAAAGAACAGTAAACAATACTATTCAAGAAGAAAAACTTCTGTTTTCGCTACGTACTTAAAGTAATCGTTGCTTATATTTGCATATTGATCTTATATGTAAAATCATTACTTTATTCAACAACTTTCAAACTTGGGTAATAGTTTCTTTTGCCACTTCGCTATGGAAATAGTTTTCCTCTGAGAATTCGATCTGGATGTTCAATTTTCAATGTCTTCTAGTGTAGCTCATGTGTAGTGCAAATTATACCTTCATACCTACCTTGCTTACCATCCACTAAACTTTCATTAAATAATCTCTCAAAGATACCAAAGCTATTACATTTATTTTAATCGATTTCAAAGTTTCTGAGGAAACTAATTTAGGAATTAAATCAATCACTTTGCATAATAGCGGCTTATAGTTATAATGAAAGAGGAGGTAACACAATTTATGGAAACATTTACTTACAAAATGCAATTTAGTTTCTAATCTTGAAAATTTTTTTCCAAATATTTCTATATACCAGTCAACCCTAATTGACTTCTACTGCTTTAGTAAAATGTTACTCCATTTTATAGTACGCGAACAAAATGAATTCATTACTCCACCTTAAGTGATGCCAGAAACAAATTTCCATGGTAATGAGAAGAAACTACATGCATACACACTACAACAATAAAAATAAATCTATCTCGTATACAATAAAATAATAAATCAAAACAGAATACACACGTTTCAGTTAGAGACATGAAACAATATTGCCTTCAAATTGTGCAATCAACTGAAATCTAATTTGACATTGTGGGTGTTATTTGTACATATTATGGAGATGATAAAGGAGCACTTCGGTAAAGATGAAAAAGATTTTCAGTATAATTTATTTCCTGGCAAGACGATATTTGTTTCCTGTATTATTTATCCCCAAAACAAAGGGCTTCGTCTCTCATCAACAGGTAGCAATTTATTCGTATGGGAAGAAAATCAATAGTTTTTCTCACTTCTACATCTAGTTCATTTACCTGAAGATTCTCTAAGCATTATATAGTCTGAAGAAGCACTCGCAAAGACAAGACGAGGTGTTATTCTACAGAAGAATAATTGGAACATTCAGACCTAATTTTTAATTATTTACATAGATTGTTCTAAATCACAATATTGTAGTTTAGTTTAATATGTAGAATACAGTATAATCTATAATTACTGCTGAAGAAAAATATCAATTAGGCATTATTTCCCGGTGCGTTTCTCGACTCGCTAAATTTTACTTTAAAAGTACGGCTTGATGAAATGGTTAAAAGACTATTATTCCTGCCATACTCTGTAGAAAGTTTGTGTTTCGCCGCTTACATAATGCCATAAGGACATAAACCATATTCAATTTAAATGTAATATATTTAGTACTATTATTAAAAACTTGTTTCCACCTTGATGTTAAATTTTATCGTAATCTTGTCAAATTAATATCAACTTTCAAGCTTGCAGTATCCAGCTTTCAACCAAATAACCTATAAAACTAATTTGAATTGAAGAGTTCAACCAAAAGAGAAAGTTCAATAAATTAAAATAAAACTAAAAAATTTGTAAAACATTAATATTATACCAAACCTATGTTTTAATTTAAATCTAGCTCGTATATGAAATGTTTAAAGTGTCGACTTTCACACATTTTCAAACTAATCATATATTCAATCACCTGATTTATAATCTATCAGTAGTATTTTCTTTATAAACATGTAATTACACAGGTTCTAATTCTTTGCAAAAAACAAGCACGTCGTTATGTAAATTTGTGTGACTGCTTGTTAGAGGCATAGACGTGAAATGTAAGTAGACTGAGCACTGCTAGTGATAGGAGCTTCAAAAAGTGCGATCAGTTGACCAGTAGTCACGTGAATGATCTGTGAAAAATTCACTTGGTTGGCTAATTTGGCAACTTATCGCCTCATTTGGCAATATAATATCTCATGACAGGGTAGGTGTGTGAATGCACACTTCTATAAAGTGGTGAAATTGCCAGTCTACTACTATTTCGAGGTAACCAATGAGATGATGAATCGATGGATGGGCGTCTCTTACCATCCCGTGGACCAATAAGATGATTAATGTTAGGTTTTACCCGGCTGACGAAAGTAGTCTACGGGTAAGTACGGTCCCGTTCCTACTAGTTTTTGGTCACAAGATCCTGGGTACATAAAAAGATCAGTATTTCTCACTATGCTTTTATATTTCCTCTATGGTTAGAGGAGAGAGGAATTGACTTTCCTACAACAATGGGAGAGTAAATTTCAACTTTTTAACGGATTAAATGGATTAAATAAAACAAGTCATACGTCCATTAATGCTCCCATTACAACTGACCTATGTCGAAACAAAACTATGAGACGTCACAACAAAACCGTCTCTAAACTTTAGCTGATAAATGCTTAAACTGACAGTCAAACGAATAAAAAGCTAGAAATTGTTCCACTATTTTGGAAGAACGCAGTAATGAAGGTAAATTAAGATACGCACAAAAATAATCTGGAGTTTAATTAATCAAAACAGTTACATACAACTCCCTACCGTCGTAGTTAAGTTAGTTCCCATTAAGGTACTCCCAATCCAATAATAATACTTTAGTGAACTGGAATAAAAAAGGAAAGTTAATTAAATATTGATCTGGTTTGATAAGATCACTTGACATACCAAGAATTACGAGGGTTCAAAGTACCATGCATGGCATGCTGGGGGAATAAGATTACTTTCCACTGATGCAGCTTAAACATTTTTGATACCTAGCCCAATATGTTTTTAAAACTAGATTACTGGGCGTATTTTTATTCCAATTACGAAAATAATTCCCTCGTTGTTAACGTTACTTAATAACGGTTCAGTTTTCTTACTAAAAATTCCAGCTTTTGAAGTTATCGACAGTATTTTTTATCTTTCTTGCCTTTCATGTTCGTATATATTTCGAACCACGGTAGCCCGGTTGGAAGAGTAACAGACTAGCAACGGGTGGGTTGCGAGTTCGAATCCAGCCAAAGACTGTCGTGTACAAAGGGGGCTGGTGCACGTTAAACCTGTAATGGCCTCAACGGTCCTCACGTTGGCGTGGTGTGGAAGTTTGGAGCGTGGAGTGCCAGCTCAGGTGTTGCCTTGTCATCTGACCTTGGTTCAAAATTACGTGATATTGTCCTCGGATCTTTCTCTTTGAGATTGATCCCGAACCGTCACCAATAGCCCGTTGTATTACTCAGGCGACGTTAATTAAAATACCAAATATATTTCCTCTTTAAAATCATGAAGCTCGCATGCATCGAAATAAGATGTTCAATGATCTTAACACTTGCATACTTTCATGTATATCCAGTATTTAAAACTATATTACTTGTATTTTTACATAAATTACGAAAATATTCACTCATAGGTAACTTTATTTAATAGAAATTCAGTTTTCTTACAGAGGATTCCAGCTTTTAAATTTTAAGAACAAAATTTTTTAATCTTCCTTGACTTTCAAGAGCTGTGGTAGCCAAATTGAAAGTAGTAGCAACCCGAAGGTAACGAGTCCAAAACTCGTCCAACCAAAGCTCATCATATCATCATATGGGCGCTGGTGCACGTTGGATCTGTTGGTCTCAGATTTCCTCATGTTGACGTGGTGTGGAAGTTTGTAGTGGGGTGCCAGCTCAGGTGTTGACCTCGTCATCTGAAAGGTATTCAAAATTTCGAGGTGTTCTCCTCGGATCTTTCATTTCAGGATGGATCCCAAAAGGTCACCATAGCCCCTTTGTTCCAGTGCGACCTGGATTAATTATCCACCTTGACTTTCATGTCCGTGTATGGGGAATATACTTCCCTTTAAATCAGAAAGTTTCAGCGCATAGAAATTGGGAGATCAATGAATGTAAAATTACTTTCCAGTACATATGTATGTCGTCTAATGTCTGCTTTCGCCTCTTTATTCTTGTGGTACCCGTTCGGGGCAATTGAAATAATAACTCTTTTCACCCTTGAAATTTTTCCTTCATCTTTCCTACACCAAAATCTCTTTGCCTGGCAGGGGTTGGAAGAGTAAATATTTAGCAGAGGGTTTCTAGTTTGAATTCAACCAAAGATCGTCGTGTACGTGGGGGCTGGTGCACGTTAAATCTGCCTCAAATGCCCTTACGTTGGCGTGGTGTGGAAGTTTGGAGAGTGGGATGCCAGCGCAGATGTTGACTTAGTTATCTGACGGGGATTCAAAATGACGAGGTGTTGGCCTCTTTCCCTTCGGGATTGATCCCGGACCGTCGCCAATACCCCATTGTATTGCTCCAGTGCGACACAAATTCAACTAACTACCTGCCCTGTTCTTACCGTAGAAAAATGCATTTCAGTTTGGTAGCAGATTCAAAATGGCGTCAAGTCTGGTCCCAAATGAACCAAACTGAGTTTAAAAATCTAAATGCCCAGTTGTAAGTTTGTCAATGTACACTTAAGCATGTTCGTTTTAAACGAACTTTTAAAAACATCAAATTCTACGTATAGAACATTGAATCAGGTTATTTTTTATTCGTTTGATTCATTTTATAAACTTATATTTCATTCATTTATTTACAAACACAAAATCCAGACCTCTGAGAATAGAAAAGACCATCCAAAAATAGCATAACCTCAAGGAATTCATACAAGAGATTGAAACATTATACATTTCTAAGTATATAAAGATCATGGAAAAATGTATCTAGACTTGTAGACAAGGCCTTATACTGCAAAATTGATCGATGTCTGATATATTTGAATGATAGAAATATAAATATTATATTATAGTGACGGAACGTGAATTTTAGCTGAAATTTTGTTAGAATAGTCATTCAATAAGATTTTTTGGGGAATATTTATTTAAAGGGGCATGGTACCCTAAAATCAGTTCAACGTGCTAAATATTTTTTACCGTTTTACATTAATTGTACAGCCTTAAAGAATGTGTATGCTAAAGAATATGTAGAGCTGTAGCTACATTATTTTGTGAGATATTAACCATTTTGATGTTTGTCTCGATGGGGTATCTCATTAGTAAAACTGACCAGATCTTAATGAATGAGATATCTCGTCATCAGAAGAAAACTGACCAGATCTTGATCTCCTTACCATAAAAAATGGGCAATATCTTGATGACAAGATATCTCGTCACCCATAAGCAAAATTAGTCAGATCTTGAGGGAAGAGATATCTCATCGTAACCACTTAGAGGGTTAAAGTTTTTCCATTGAATGACAGGTGTGAAACCGATTAACTTTTAAACTTAAGTCCTTTTCTTCAGTTTTCTATTTTTATGACTACAGTTTTTTTTAAATGCTATGGCTTTTTTTGTAATTAATATAAATTTGGAGCTTTTTCAGTATTTTTATGATGCATTTGAGAAATTTGTGCATGGAATAATTATAAAGAAGAATAGTTTATTTTTTAAAAAAATGATAAATAATAATTGACTGCTTTTTTCTGTTTTTCATAGTGTCTGTTATAAAATATTTGTAAAAAAATAAATAATAGCAGTACATGAAAATCCATGCACAAAACCGAGAAACATTGCACAGGAAAATAAAGTAAACAAATATTTGAAAATGTTTAATTTGCTGAGGCATTAAGAATTTTAAAATATTGAAATATTTTAAAGAAAATGGAATTTTTTAACTATTGTTTATGCAGAATTTTTTTGTAAATTATATTTCATATGTATTGTAATAAGGTACTCGAAAACATTTTGTTGTAAATGTTCAATCAAAAATAATATTTCGAAGGGTTCTGTGTCGTTTAAACACAGAAATTTGTTTTCCAACAGCCATTATATAGAAGTCCTAAGAAAGTTGAAATGGCCTATAATGTTTGGAAAAACCATAACAATTGATCACAATTATTAATCGTAGAAATAACACCTGATCGCCATCACACAAAGAACACAAAAATCCAGCAAGAAAGTAATTAATTTTGGAGGACAAAAGGACTTTTTTAATGAGAAAGAAACAATATGCTGTACAAGAAAACTGCAAGAAAAGCTATAGAACACATTAATTCCAGGCAAAACAATGAAAGTATTCAGAATGAAATGATAATACCCATGTCTTATCTAGAATAAGTAAGATTGTTTTTGATCTATCAGAATATTTAGCTGCCATAGCACTTTTTGTTACAAAACATTGTTATCCCCCCATATAAATATTTAAGTAAAAGATTATATAAAGAAAAATATTTCCACTCAATATAAAGAATATTTAGAGAAAATGCATCAGGGGAAAATTTGACATTCACTCAGTGAATAATATTTTTACTTTTTTGGGTGTGTGAATATACAATCATCATATTTTCAAAGTAATGGCCTAAGAAATCTTTTAAGTGATCCCCGACAACAAAGTGCAGAAGACCTAATTGAAATAATTAAAGCTAGGTGTTAAAGATTATTTTCACTTATTTTAGGAACGTAAAGTCAGGAAATAAAACCTAAGATAGAATAATGCAACCATTAACTTATTACAATTAGTATGTTACCATCTATTTGTTTTCGTTTATCACAGATGCCCATGGCCGCTCAAAAGAATTTATGCACTACTGATTCTGAAAATCACAACACCGTGAAGGAATGATGCTGACAATTTGAAACTGATAGGATATGCAGCGCATGATATGAAATGCAAATGATTAGAATTGCAGGGTGATTGTGCTCATGCCTGGGCCCAGCAGCGCCCTCTGGGATGTCGTTTTAGGACTATAAATAGAGAGCTGTTTAGTAGTCACACAAGTAGTATATTGTGGAAAGCGATATGTAAAATTTTCTCCAGGAATTACTCGCCTCGTCGATGACACAAATCTCAATATGAACAATCGACAGAGTTCAAAAGATAATGTAGGATCGGCCAACAGGTGGATTTTCGTAACGCGACGGTAATTGGTAATTAATTAACGTCGCACAGGAGCAACACAACGAACCATTGGAGACGGTCCGGGATCAATCCCCGAGGAAAAGATCCGAGGATAACATCACTTAATTTTGAACCACTGTCAGATGACGAGACAACACCTGAGATGGTACCACGCCAGCGTGAGGACATTTGAGGACACACCAGATTTAACTTGCTCCAGCCCCGTGTACACGATGGTATTGGTAACGCGATAGTTCTGCTCTTACGGGCTTACTTATAGCTGTTATATCGTTCTGTCTCAGTTTGGGTTCGAGCAGATAGTACGGTTTATTTGAAAATTCCACAAAAAAATCCACGTTATTTTCATTAAATGTAGGTGTGAATGTCACTGTACTGGCTTTGAGTTCAGCTAAAAGATAGTTATAAATACTTACCTATGACAGTGGATTCTGAAAATCCACGCTTCGACCCGGATTCGAACCCAATGATGTTACAAGAACATTTACCACTCAAAAACCAGGTTGGTTGATTGGGTTTTGTGGCGCAAAGACCATATTTGGCAAAGCTGCGCTAAACACAAGACACAACTTCAAACAATGGACATAAACACAAGGAAAGTTCTACTGACACAGAAGAGGTAGATAGGTATTTCATTAACGTCGCACTGGAGCAACACAACGGGCTATGGGCTACGGTCCGGGATCAAACCCGAAGGCGAAGATCCGAGGACAACACCACGTAATTTTGAACCACGAGGTCACACCTGGGCTGGCACCCCACTCTCCAAACTTTCACACCACGCCAACTTTTGACACAGAAGAGAGAAATGCTCCCACGATAAGTTACAGGATTTTAACCTACGCCCCCTACAACTCGCAGGTACTGGCGCAGCGAGCAAACCCACCGAGTTACTCTCGAAGTCCAGAAACTGTGGTGTCAGGTACATTTCTCCATGGGTGTACTTCTCACTTCTATGTCAGTAAAACTTTCATTCTGTGTGTCTGTCTATTTCGTGATATTGTATGTCTTGTGTCTGATGGCCCTTGCGCCATAAAACCCCAAAACCAACCAACCATAAACTGTGGGTTATAAGTAAATGCTTTAAAGTGTCTATTGGTTAAGCTATGGATAGGACTTCGAACCCTATGCTACCTGATATTCCCCATGCACATGTAGAGCCTTTCCCGATAATCATTTCCCTTGACAGGTAATCAATTAAAATCAGAGTGAAACCAGCCCTTCTGGACGTTCGGGTTAAAAGGTCTTTTGATCCTTTCGTGTTTCGCCCCTTCGCCATTTTCAAAGTTTCTATTGACCCTTATTTTAAATCTTGTCATCCCATCAAACAAAATTTTGTACTCGTATTTTTCTGTACCTAGGTAGTTGAATTTACATAGAAATATAACGACACCCTATTGGCGACAGTGCGGTATGAATCCCGAAGGTATAGGACAACACCTCACTATCTTGAACTAGGATCAGATGACGAGGTCAACAACTAAGCTTGCACTCCATTCACCAAACTTCCACACCACGCCAATGTGAGGATATTTGAGGCCATTGACAAATTTACCGTGCAACAACCCTCACTTACACGGCGGTCTTCGGTTGTATCGAGTGTTGAACTCGCAACCCTCCGGTTGCTAATCCACATCTCTACCAACTGGGATACCATTGCCTCTTATTCGAATTATGTGAATGCATCATGTCTGGAATACGAACAGAAAGCACGTTCAGTCACAAAAACATTACCTCAACCTACCCCCATTTAGCTTGTCAGAAAAAGCCTCTCATAATCCATTCGTTCAAGTTTCAAACATTTTTTCTTACAAAGTCAGGGTTACAAAGACTACTTGAGCCAAAAATACAACACAAATATCAAATAATAACAAAGATTAACACAAGAACAGCTACAGAAACAGTATAAGCTCAAATTTTCCCTGGCTTCCCAGTAGCGATCGAAAATAAGAGTTATATTTAGAGTAAGACAACGAAGTAGGCGATCACTGTTCATTTCCTCTCGAAGAGCCTGCAGAAGTGTCAGGGACGATATTAATACGACTTAATTGTTTCGTTAGGTTGTCATGACCCGTGGCAAGGAGGAATTCAACAACAGCACTGGTCACCTAGGGATGTCAATTACTGGATGTCAATTGCTTAAGGGATGTCAGTTTCGAACGTAAAATATTAATTTTACTAATTTTAAAGGATAACCTAATTTAAAAATAATCGGTTATTTCATTTACAAGTTATTATCAATAAAAAAATAAACGTTTCGAGAAATATAAATGAATTTTTTACGAGTTTAATACCGTAGAAATATCTAAACTTTTTGCTCATGATACCGAACGAATAATTGACAATGAATGAACGCAAACATTAACCAGGTAAATGTAAATACTAATTTTAATAATAACTAATATTTGTTTTCCCAAAGTTCGTTCACTCTAATGAGTCTTGTACGGATAAGAATTCTGGTTATAGGTTTTATCAGTTAATAAAATTCTTGGTTGGATGGGGAATCTGGTGGCAATTTTGGAGGCTGCTTCACAAATGCTTTTTAGGGAAATGGTTTATCTTAAAAATTAGTGGAAATTAACAGTGCCAACTTTTAAATAATGTGTACACTCTTTTGTTCAAAAGCAAGTTTTAATCTTCGTAAATGAAGAAATAGAACTCTGGGGATTAAATAAACACTGCAATGTCACTGATACATGAAATTCTAACCAAGTCAGTTATGTAGTATATGCTGACCTATCTGCTATATATTTATGTACTGATTTGGGGGTTATACATCGACTGACTCACTTTAGCTCACAAAAACAGAGGGACATTTTATCCCTCTAGCTAAAAATAAAAATATTTTTTAAAAATTGATTGGTTATCCATTAACTTTTTCAGCAATTTATATTAAAGCTTTCGTTGAATTTTAGTAACTTCTACAAAAACTTTTATAAATTTTCAATAATGCTCGAATAAGAAAACAAAACTTCTGCAGTGCCAAAAAAACATATCTGTACCATTTCTGGCTTATAAACCGTTCCAAAATTTCTATAAATTTTTAATAAGGCTCGAATAAAGTTCGAGTTGAGTTTCTAATTCAATGATTCGCTATTTTCGTACTGCGCGAAAGTATTACATAAGTCGT
Source organism: Meta bourneti (assembly GCA_933210815.1). Classification (NCBI taxonomy): domain Eukaryota; kingdom Metazoa; phylum Arthropoda; class Arachnida; order Araneae; family Tetragnathidae; genus Meta; species Meta bourneti. The sequence goes on along the minus strand of OW119927.1, from coordinate 71,823,602 downwards.
TTGAATCTTAGGTCCGCTTAACTTATCTAGCTTTCTTCAGAAATAACTCCAAAAAAGATTTTAGATATTCTACCTGTTTTTTTTTGGTAAATATTTTATCTGCTGAAGAAGAAATTATTCTAAGGGCAACATCTAGAAAATGTGCAAGATTCGAGAGAATTCTACAAAGTAAATTTTTGGGCCTCAAAATCTTACTTCCAGTTTCCAGTCCTACCGGATCTTGCACGTTATTTTACTTACATCATCTTAAAACATTTGATCGACACTCGTACGCAAAACGTCATATATTGTAATATTTTCTATTCATATGCTATTATTTATTTATGCAGTCAGTCAAAAGATTATCCGAACACCTCTTGTTATTCACGTCCTGGCTATATATTTCCTGGAGTAATACAAGTAATAGTGTCATTTTACTTGGAATAATGTTTACCATAAATGCATGTGAATTTTATTTGCATACAAGTGCATCTTCATAATAAATTTTGATTAACTCAATATTTTAAAGGGTAACCCTTATTTTTTATTAACATTCTGATTTTCTGTATAAAATAGCCAGAATTCATATGAAATCTATTTATATTGTGCTAATTTTTTATACAGTGTGAGTGGTTGTGTGTGTGTGAAAGTCAGACCTTCTAATGTAAATGCTTTTCAGTCTTTTTTATACCTTCCAAAATATAGCATGGCCAAACATGGCCCTTGCACCATTAACACTCCAACAAACCAAACCAACCTTCCAAAATAATCAGCTGATCAAAGCGTTATGTTACATTAACCTGTTGAATAATCTAAGCAAAATGCATACCTTATTTTAGTTTCGAAGCAGTATCTTTTAATTATTATTAATTCATTCATGGTTAAAAATTAATGAATTGAAAGTGTTATAAATTTTGGGTATTATCCACTTAAAGATAAATACAACCTAAATAAGAAAACTTTTTACTTAATTCTTTACGGAAATTTTTGAGATACTGTCCTTTATTCGAAACTTCATTATTTTGACTTGTTTCGAGGGCAGTTATGAAATAGAATTTTGAATTTATTTTGAGAAAATATTTTCTCTATGCAAATTTTATACTCCTAAATATCACTCGTGAAACAATACTACTAGGTCAAATCTATATATATAAAATAGGATGTGTGTATATGTGTGTGTGTATGTATGTGTGTATATTTTCTATACAAATCTACACCGTTTGACAAATTCACACCAAATGTGGTACACTTATACTTTAGAACACTGCGGTCAGCATAGGCTAACTCTTAACCCCCGTTCTATTGGCCCTGGGGGGCTAAAAACTATTCGAAATCGCCATAGAAATAACATTGAGCATAGATTAATTGCTTTAGGCAGCGATGGTTGCTTTACCACTGTTGATCGAAAAACAATTTTTTCCGAAACAAATTAAATTACAGTATTTATGTTTGAACTGACTTTTTAGTTCTTCCCATGATGTAAATAAATTATAGATATTTTATTGATGAAGGGAAAGAATATTTTAAAATATTTATGCTTGCAAGGAAATTCAAGGAAAGGTTTTCAGGAGTTCAAGGATTATTTTCAAGGAAAGTTGGTGTATATTTCGACCAACTTTCCTTAAATAATTTATTGAATACGTAATGATTTGTAGAATTCTGTTTCACGAGGCTTTTTAGGTAAGGCGTGTAACTTATTTTAAAATGTCCGGAATAGATACATGTGAATCCTCCGTTGAAAGCAGTGATTTTCTTTCTGAAAAATTCTGTAAAATCGACCTTCTGCTTTTTGAAAAAAATTTATCTATTCAGTTTAATTTGTCTACACCGATTATATTTATTTCTAAACCAAGCACCGTTATTCCGAAAAGCACAAACGAAAAACTCATTGATCATAAAAGCGTAATTTTGCTACTCGGTATCTGGCTGCACCAGAATTAATGTTTACTTTTTTTTATAAAATTTTGTAGAACTTTCTAGAAAGTTGGGGAAACGGAAACTTCCTTGGACTCATGGTGGAGAACTTTCCAGCACCCACTCGATTCTTAGCTGGTCGTATTTAAAGGAAGCTAACTCGGTAAGTCTTCCAGTTTATCATCTTTCAGTAAATCTGGCAGTTTTATTTCGCTCTTTTAGTTGATTGTATATTGTTTTGTATATTCTTTTATTGTTTCCTACTTTATTCGACTATGATAGTGTACATTTTGGATTTATATTTCTAAACTGATGTAAGTACTACATAATTTTATATTAGTTTTTTCGTTAATTTTAGCTTTTATTGTATTCTATAATAGATTTCATTGCTCAGTGAGAGTATGCCTTTTGCTTATTTTATAAAATAGCATTTCTTTGTATTCTTTTACAGATTTCTTTGCTGTAGCAATGCCTCCAAGGAAGCGGAAGGCGATCGGCCAAGTGCAGTCAACGGCTAAGATGATGAAAGATGAGCGTAGTCAAGAAACTTCCGAGGAAAGGAATAGAAGACTTGTGATTGCGAGAGAGCTACCACATCTAGAGCAACAGAGACGGCACAGCAGCGTGAGGGCCGACTACGGGATAAGAGAGATAGAGCCAAACGATCACGGACTGCGCACCATTTTAGCTTAGAATTGGAAGAATTCCACTACGATTCACATAAAGACTACTCGCTGCATGCAAGTGTTACCATAGGGAAAATGGAAATGGTTTGTAGTTACTGTCAAGCCAAAAAGTTTAAATCAGAGTCTACTGGTATTTGCTGTAAAAATGGAAAAGTTAAACTCTGCCAACTGGAACCACCACCACAAGAACTTTTGACTTACACATCAGGAGATACGTCAGAGTCGAAGCATTTTCTTAGTAACATCAGATAATACAACTCATGTTTCCAAATGACATCATTCGACGCCACATCAGTTGTTGGACAGCCCGGATTTCCGTCGACATTCAAGGTGCAAGGGCAGATTTACCATAGAGCGGGATCGTTGCTTCCGCTGCCAGATCAACCACCAAAATTTCTACAACTATATTTTATTCAAAACGAACAAATGGAAACTGATCAGAGGTGCGCCTACATCTCGGGAACAAGACGTCAGATTGTGTTAAACTTACAGAGGATATTTCATGAGCACAATAATCTTATTAAAACGTTTGAAACAGCATTGGAACGTATGCCAACAGATGAATATAAAGTAGTCATAAGAGCAGACCGAAGATCAGCAGGTGAACACGAGCGGCGCTTTAACTCTCCTCAAGCAGATCAAGTCGCGGTGGTTACATCAGGCGATGAGTTCCATCAACGGGATATCGTTATTCAACGACGAGGTGAATCATTGCAGCGCGCATTTCGGAAACACATCGATCTTATGATGCTCTGGAGTACCCAGTGATATTCCCCCACGTGGTGAAGATGGATATCATTTTAATCTGAGGCAGATCAACCCAAAAACAGGTGAAACAACGAGCAAGAAAGTTTCAGTGATGGATTTATATGCGTACAGATTAATGGTTCGAGATACTGAGCAGTCCACGTATTGAACTGCAGGCAATTGTTTCATCAGTTCATCGTCGATATGTACACAAAAGTCGAGAGAGAGCGTCTCCTTTACATTCGTCTAAATCAACGTAAACTGAGAGTTGACGAATATATTCACCTGAGAGATGCTGTGGGAAATGACGGGAACGTTGAAAACCTCGGTGCCTTAGTCATCCTACCAGCTACATTTACAGGAGTCCCAAACACATGCGAGAATACACGCAATATGCTATGACGTACGTGAGGACGTACGGGAGACCAGACTTATTTATCACCTTCACCTGCAATCCGACTTGGACGGAGATCAAGGAGGTTCTTACCAATGGTCAATTACCCAGTGAGCGCCACGACTTGATTGCGAGAGTATTTAAACAGAAGCAGTTGAAACTGCACTTTGCGCATCTTTCGTTTTTTAGAATTCTGCAATTTTTCGTCGGAATTTCGTTTCTGTTTGTCTTTATGTCTTAATCTTTTACATATTGCAATATATTCAGGAATTGAATGTATATATTTGTGCCCGAAGTATATTGTAGAAGCTTTGAAAAAGTTAAAACGTATTTTCCGTACAACTTAAATAATTGCATTTTTCTGTGAAAGAAAAGTGCTTATTCTAATTCACTTTTCAAGCAACATTTAACCATTTCAACCCGAGCAACGCCGGGTAATTCAGCTAGTAATCTATAAAATGGCAATGCTCATTCTCAAAGCTAATAACGGCGTGTGAGTTAGACGATATGCTAAAAGGTAAAATTATCGGACTTCCTGAATCCGGTTTAAATTTTCGAGAAATTAGTCGTGTCTTCCAAGTAAGCGCTTCAACAGCTCACAATCGCTTCTGTAGAGTGCATAGATCACGTAAACATATATTACACGAAATGTATAAAAAAAGTTCGTTGAAGTGGCAGAATTTCTCTATCTGCTTGGCCCTCAGGTGCACATCCCTTTTAAGTGTGTACGGGCTTCACGGGCCGGAGGTACTCTAGTGATCTTTTCTTTTCCCATGGAGTTTACTGTCTTTACTAAACACGGGGTCGTCACTCTTGTGTGACCTGAATTCAAAATTATAAATATTGAGACGGACTCCAAATGTTTCTTTTACATTTCCGGTATTTATGGTCCTATTTGCATATAAATTCGTATTTAGAGGAGTAATTTCTATATGGGAATTATTTTAATGACGTTAAACGTAGTTGTTGCTGCTTTGGAAATAATCTCTAAATGGAAATAATTTTTAATCTCTTTGGAAATAATTTTTACTAATGTTGGAAATAATATCGATATAAATATGAAAATGGATCCTTATGCAAATAAAATGTACATTTATTTGTAGTAGGCATTATTCCAAGTATAATGAAACTTTTTGTATGACTGTGAGACTCCAGAATGTTCTTATACCTGATGAGACGTTCTTATACTTTGTTTACCGGCTGTACTTCGGGCCGTGGTAGCCCGGTTGGAAGAGTAACGGATTAACAACCGGAGGGTTGCGAGTTTGAATCCAACGAAAGACCGTCATGTACAAAGGGTGCACGTTAAATCTGTCGTGGCATCAAATGTCCTCACGTTGGCTTGGTGTGGAAGTTTCAAGAGTGGGGTGCCAGCCCCGGTGTTGTCTCGTCATCTGACCATGATTCAAAATTGCGTGATGTCCTCGGATCTTTCCCTTGGGGATTGATCCCGGACCGTCACCAATAGCCCATTGTGTTGCTCCAGTACGACGTTCATTAAAATACCTACCTACCTTTCGACTGTACTTCTGAAAACTTGGACTGCGCTAACTTATCTGTAAAATAGGAAAGAACTGGAATGTTTTATTGAGTAATAAAGCTCGTATCCCAAGTTCCTTGCCCAGAGCTGTAGGAGTGGCTTGTTTTTGACTTCTTACTGGACATGCCTACCTACAAAGACACTTTACCCTATTGGACTTGCGAAAACATCTATCGAGATCCTTTGCGAACTGGACGAAATGATTGGAGACCACCCCAAGAACTGCCCAAAAATTCCTGACAATAGAATTGCAAAAACTGAAGATAGTATAGTGCTTTTAAGTCATTTTTTCACTTCGGAACTATTGGGCTGATCGTCGATTGATGGTCGAAAAGCCGTAGACGTGCGTGGGATAAAAAGACACATATCTTTTATCTGTGAAAACATTAAAAGTATTTCCTTTGCACGCATAGTTTCATTGCAAAAAAAAAGAAACCACCAGTAGACTAAACTGATATCTCGCTTAGAAGTCAAAAACAAATTCTGAGAATGGAAACCACTGAACATTATTTAGGCAAATTAGCTGAGTATAACTCCATTATTTCTTGTTCAGATTTGTATAAATTATTTCTGTTTAATTTTTTATCTAGAGTATCCTTAAAGTGAGATGGCAGCACATCTTATATGTGGTTTTCTTCTTAACAAGGAATGGCAATGTTATGAAATAAGTTTGTGCCTGGAAAATGGGGGGGGGGAAGAATTAAGAAATGGAGTTATTATCAATTAAACATATTAAAGGAAGAGTTTCGGGATTTCATTTCATGGTATATAAAAATATGAATACCCTAAAACGCAATTTTAATTTATTTCCTTTTGTATTTGAGTTAAAGATAAAAAATAAATGCAATGCTTGTCTTTATTTACTAACACGGATATAGTCATTTATTAAAAACATGAAAATAAAGTAATTGATGTAAAATAAGGTCATTGGGTTATTTAAGTCGAAATGCAATTATTCCTTGAAAATAGGGTAATTTAGTTTATTAATATGATAGTAAGACATTTAGTTGTATGAACTCAGAAAATATTTTGTGTAGTTCAGCTTTGACTGCGTTGCTCTATAAATCTGATTTCAATTACTAGGTAACTAATTTATGAATACCCGGTCATTCACTATTTGTAATACATTTGTATCTTAATTACATTTGTATCTATCTCAATAATAATTGGAATATACGTGGTTTTTCGATGATTGGATGTAGGTTTTATAGCACATAATTTATAGGTCATATCTGATCAAACTGCGGTAACAATGCATAGGATTAGAACTCAGTATTTTTTAAACAGAAGTATAAATAAAAAAACAAATATACATAACAGAAAGATGTTAATCCAAACAATTTTTTATGATGAAAAATAGTTACGTAAGATGATGAAGTAGAAAAAGTATACCAAGAATGCAATGCATATCCTTAATTGATGGGAGGCATTCTTAAAAGCTGGTAAAAACTATAAACAAATTAAAGTAGGTAGTTGAAATAACATCACACTGGAGCAACACAACGTGTTATTGGTGACGGTCCAGGAAAGATCCAATGAGCAATTAAAGAATTTTTAAAATCTCTAGCGACCAATATAATTTTTCTTTATGTATTTCATTAATGTTTTGAATAAAGATGCATTTTGTCTAATCATACAAAACGTCCTTTTAAATTGATTTCCATCAAAATAAATATCAATGTATACCTTTCATATATTTTTATACCAACTTCGTGAGGGGTTCAAACGCATTTATCCGTCCTGTCAACCTAGTCTTCCCTAAGTAACTTCTAATCAGTTTTGACTTTCTGAACAATAGAATCTTTCCTGTGATTCTTGCAACCAATAGATGTGTTATTTAGTCATTGTGTGTTACAGAGAAAGAGGAATGCTAGACCATAGACGTGAAATACAGACATAGACTAAGAATTCTATTGAGAGAACCTTTAAAAAGTGAGACCAACCTGTCGACTAGCAGTCATGTAACTGCTCTGTGAAAAATTTTCTTCGTAGGCCGATTTTGGATGTTATCGCCTCGTTTGGGGACATAACATCATATGAAAGGGTAGTTGTGTGAATACTTATTTCTATAAAGGCGACAAAAATGGTGAAATCGGCGATGTCTACTTCTATCTCTCCTGAACCAATCAGACGGTGAATCAATGGATGGGCATCTCCCGTCCCGTGGACCAATCAAATGACGAATGTTCTTTCCGTCCCGCAGACGAAAGTAGTCTAAGGATCTTAAAGCACTTAGATGGCTAATACGATGCATCTTTTCTTACAGGACTCAGAAAAACACGTAATCCGAAAAAGGCCCACAGTGCTTTTGAATCGGCTGATGTATGCGCTCCAAAACGTGATCCAACCTGATGACTTCATGGCCCGGCAACACCAAGAACTAGAACGGAGAGGATATCCCAAACACTACTGGAAATGCTACTTTAATGCGGTCTCTTGTTTTCGAAGGAAAAGAGAGGTAAACTCTAATCACAAATAAATAACTTTACAAAACTTTCTGTAAAGGTAGTAAATAGAGGTAGGAAGCACAAATTCAAAGCGTATTCACATAGGTATGCACGTCTGCAAGCCCCAGCTAGAGGGATGCACCAAGGGGGGAAATTGAAGGACAGCATGCCTTTGAACATTTTAGTTGTCCCTAGTTTTGCATCATGAAAGTTAAATCTGTCGTGGCTTCAAATGTTGGCGTGGTGTGGAAGTTTGGAGAGTGGGATGCTAGCTCAGCTGCTGACTTCGTCATATCTGACCGTGGTTCAAAATGACGAGGTGTGGTCCTCGGATCTTTCCCTTCGGAACTGTCACCAATGGCGCGTTGTGTAGATCCAGCGTGACGTAAATTCAACTATCTACATACCCTAATTTTTCGGTTTACTTTTACACGCTTAGTTTCACAGTCGGTGCTCAGTTACGACCTCCAACAGTACTGTACTCCCGACAGCACCCTCTAGAACATCCAAGTGACACTTGCGCACAGACATCCACAGGCAAATACCGTTTATTTCCTATCTTTCGTTGGGGCGTCGTGGCTCAGTGGGTTTGTCCACTGCACTAGCAGCTCGCGAGTTTTAGGCAGCGCAGGTTCAATTCCTGTAAGGTTCGATTCCTCTTTTTGTGTATTTATCGCTTGTTTCAGAAAACTTCCTTTTTCTGTGTATATGTCCATTACTTGATGTTGTCGCTCATGTGTTTGCATGAAGCATGGCCCCTTGCACATAAAATTCGACCTAACCTATTCCTATCTCCCCTTTACGTTCAACAAGGGACAATCAGCTGATACATGGTCCACTTCCGTATTCAATCAATTTTTGTCTTAATTATTTATGTCTTGTTACTAGCAATCTTGCCCAACCTCACTCGGGTTAAATTGGTCAACTATATATTGAAAGTGACCACAGAACAATCACTTTCCTCTTTCGTAGAAAAATTCCACTTTGCTATAGTCCTTTGACTTGGCGTATTCTCTTTTAAAATTAAAGATCTTACCTTACAAATATGCTCAGAAATTTTTTTTTTATACTTTTTTAGGAGTATTTTTCCACTTTTACGTTTTTTACTTTCTCATTAATAATATTACTTATCGCACCTTTAGATATCGAAAACCATGACTTGTACAGCGTTTTTGAATAAATGAATAAGCATAATTCTCTTCGGTAAGAGAAGAAACATAGCCCTCCATCCGTTGCTTATTTAAAAGCGCCATTTTGAAAGTAAACAAAACTCTGAGTTAGCAGACGATAAGTTATACTTTAGCTATTTAACTGCTGTGAAAATAAAATTCTTTCGTAGGCATGCAATTTTTTTACAGCTCATCAAAATCGTTCAAAAAATGTCCGAACAGCATCTGTAGATCGAAAATTTCCAAGTTCGAAACCAGGATGGATGTTTTTTTGCCTCTGAAGTGAATGTGTAGCCTCTTTATAAACGAGTTGTACCTTAAATGTATGGTATGTATGCAAAGTGCAGCCTAAAACCACCCCCGTTGTGTCCCAGAGTTATGCCAAGTGTTTCACAAGTCCGCCATTGCAACGCTTATTACGATTTTCACTAACGTTAATGGAATATCGATTTATTTCAGAACTAGTTCAAAAATCAGAAAAATTCAATTTTATTATGAATATGTTTTGTACTTTCTCTTTACGTTGCTTTTTAATCCTCTGAGGGGTTCACGCTCATATATTCGTTCTGCTACCTGCAGTCGACCCTGCATGACTTCCAACCAGTTTGAATCACCTTGATCAGTAGAATCTTTCCTTCCAACCAATAGATGTAGTTACTTAGTCATTATGTGTGGAGTAAAGCAACAATACACTACTTGGAAATCTCACGAAGGTTTATATACATTTATAAGTAAATAATCCTTGTAAAATAATAAGTAAGTAAATAACCATAATAAGGTTAATAACCATAAGAGGGTTTTAACCTTAGTAAGTCTCTGAACTAATATGCTTTCATCCCTTTAGATCGTGTCCAATCGAATGTTTCCTAGGATTCGTTCAACCAATAGGTGTGTTTATTTAGTCATTACAAGCTGAATTGCCCAACGTTGCTCGGGTTGAATTGTTTATAATTCATCGTAATATTACTCAATATTATTCCTATGGAGATTTCAAATTATTTTAGCCCCCCTGCAGATTCAGGACAAATCGAACGAGGTACAGTTTAAGAATTTACAGAAGGGATACATAAACGATATGATACTGAGCGATTTTCAGCGTACCCGCACCTATCTGGATTGCACCATAGTCTAAGATTCTAAAGGAACTCCAATGTCATCTTGAGAGGCGACTCCTATAATGTTAACTCTGACGTCATTTGCACAGCCAGACCCTTTTACAAGTGCTCTGTCCAGGATGATGGGACGTTACACCCCTCTGGACACCCAAGACAAATAGAACGGGGTTAATATGTAGTCTACGTTACCCACAGGGTTCCAAAGAATAAGTGTACCACCAAATTTAGTGTAGATTGGTCAAATGGTGTAGATTTGTATAGAGAACAGACAGATGCCAACTCTGCTTTATATGTATAGAAGAGTGTTGTGGGGTTAAAGCTACTCGAAAATCTTGTGACTTTCAGGAGGTTAAGATTGTGAGTTTTTGACAATAATTTAATATAAAATGGAATGTTTGTTATGAGGCTGTATTTGCTTAATAAATATGTGCTAATGTAATTTTGGTTTGTTTTTACAGGTTACTCTGTCTTAATCCGATTCTGAAGAAAACTGATGAATGTCGAATAGATGATAACGAGATTTATTTTGCTAACCAACTTTTGTTTGGAGTTTTTCACAAGTTTCTTCATAATTTCTTTTTTTTTCAAAGCAAAATTTTAAACGAATATGCACAGGAAAACATCACATATCATTATACGGCCTTCCTGTGAAAAAGCTCTTTACTTCTTTTCGAGGAATCAATAATAAATAAATTCACACTGTGTACCAAAGAGATATAATAATTTTTTACGAATTTCAATTCAGACGTTTGTGACTTTTGAAAATTGTGTTTATGTTAATCGTGAGTTTGTATCCTTGTAAATTTTGATATGATTCTTAGTTAAAAAATCAAGTTACTTTTTTAAAATAAAGATTTTTAAAGATCCTTGTCCATGTCTTCTTTTGTAAATAAACCGAATATAGTTTATTTATTTATTTAATTGTTGTTCCTCTACAGAAAAATATCCAATTACTACAGAGAACAAAAGATATATGATCCAAAAAATATAAAACAGACATACAAATACGGCAAGATAATTAAAATATATATTAACCTCCCAGAAAGAATTATACAGTTTAAAAAAATCTAAATGTAGCAAAATTGTTACATACATTCTTTTTAAAGGTTTAACAAAGAATAATTTCCAGTTTCTGACGATGCGAGGGAGATTTTCAGTGTAAACAAATAAACCTGATGGTATGTGAGATTTTACTTCTGCTATCCAATCTCGCATAACACATATCGGGTTAACTTAAAATGCAGTTTATCACTGTTTTGATAACGTTTGGCGTTTAATCCAATTGATGTTGGCCAATCAATTGTCATATATCAATTCGGAATCCTTCCTTGGAATTGGAGAAGTATTAAAATCTATTCGAAACAAACCGATTAATAGATCGTTCAGAATACGTACAGGAAACACCGTATCGCCACAGAAACACTATGGTCACCTATATTTAACTTGATAGAGCAGGTGTTGACCTCGTCATTTGACTGTGATTCAAAATTACGAGGTGTCCTCAGATCTTTCGGTTCAGGATTGATTCCGTACAGTCGTCAATAGCCCTTTACGTTGCTCCAGTGCTACATAAATGCTAGTACTTACCTATTCTTAATTATTTGATTGTCAACAGAGGGTGTTAATAACTGCTTACTTATATTTTGATTAGATATTATTACGATGTGGAACTTATACAAACGATGTAGACTTGATCGACTCGATATTTTGGGTATGAATTCAACTTTAATGAACTACTTTTCTTATCGGAGACTTTCCTGTCAAATCAAATATAAGTGGGGTTAGTATCATGGCGAAATGTGTGTCCTATATGTATTCTGGACGTAGCATCACTTAGCTTGTTTTTTAATACGATTTCAGCACGCGCCAATAGAAATTCCAAAGAAGGAAATTTGAATTGATGTGATGGTTAATTGGGGGGGGGGGTCAACACCAATTATATTAAACGCGCAAAGACAGCAATAAACTGCATTTTAAAGTAACATCTAAATGTATCATATTAAAGCATTTGGGTTACACGATGTAAAATCCTCGTATTCAGTCTTCTTCGTTGTGGTTCAAAATTACGAGGTGTTGTTCTCGGATCTTTCTCTTCAGAATACATCCAGTAGCTTCCGTCAATAAACCGTCATTTTGCTCCAGTTTGACGTAAATTCAACTATACCTATTGTATTTGTTTAACACTTAAAGAGTATATTACCTCAATAGGCTAGTGTTACCTCAATAGGCTTGATGACTAAATACCCACATCTTTCTAAAGAATCCATGGATTCTTTCAACCTTTAGAGAGAGAGGTTGGTAGGTATTTAATTAACGTTGCACTGGAACAACACACAATGGGCTATTGGCGACGGTCCGGGATCAAACCTGATGGGAAAGATCATATCGATGTGAATCAGTTTCTTCAACGTTTAAGTATTACTAAAAACCACTGGTGTTATGAGGTTGAAACTCCTCCTATGTGGCGAATTTCAGGTTTAGTTTGAGCTTGTCCCTCTACGATCCCTTTTTGCGACACGAGACCGAGACCTAAGTCATTTTTTACGATCTAGACCACCCAGTTTTTACCATCAAGGGGTAAGGCAATCGGAGAATGATCCACTGAGACTGAATGTATATATAGTGCTGGTTCCACAAATAGAGGCAGAAAATTCCATAACAATGGTTTACTACTTCAACAGAGAAGTAGCAACAGGATAATGGAGGTTGTTGAGTGTAGGATGTTTGGGACGGTTCTGAGATCAATGTTCAAAGGGACTCGTGAAAGAATGAATATCTTAAAATGAACTTGCTAGGGGTCAATTTGCTAGGGGACGAGAGGGTGAAACGGGCGAAGTACGTCGGGAGTATATACACCTGGTAGGGCCACCCAAGGCGTGAAGTCTGTGCTGCTTTACCCGGCTAACATAGGAAGGTGAACAGGTGGCTAAGTCGGATTGCTACAGAGATGGCTTCCAGATCCTACTATCAATAGCAGACGCGTTCTACCCATGTAAAAAGGGATACGAAAGAAGAAAGTTAATACATCCTTATATTTTTTTTTAGATTTTTTGGTCCAGTATTATGTTTGTGCTTGATTTGAATTTGTGGTGGCCTCTGATGTTTTGATATTCTGATTTTGGCTCACGCAGGGACTTTTTGCCTGATTTACCTTTTTACTTTTGTTCATTATGGTGTTGAGGGGGCTACTTTTGCGTACGCTGCCCACACGCAGAAAATACTATCTTATGTTGTCTGGGTCAGGCTCTTCCCTGATCCACCAACACAGCATCATATTTTGTAATATTCTTAAAATTTCCCTTTTGGCTATCTTTAATTGAATTATATATATATATATATATATGGGGGGGGTGCTGGTTGGTGGGCAAGTAGTGATGAAACTTTTAAAGAATAACTAAATTTAATGATTATTGAGATTTATGAATATTTACATTGAATTTGGTTTAGACAATTAAAGCTAAGTGCACAGCACAAACATCATAAACTCCATCGGCGCTCGTCAACATTACACAGTCTAACGCTACGTCCGTCTTGTAGCTTCGTCGTCTTCCTTCTGTGTCGCTTTTGACTGTGTTCCTCCAATGCGCGGAATGGCTGCGCAGTGGTCGGAGATGACATCAGCGCGAAGGTGCCCTCTAGTGGCAGTCTGGGCACCACATATATATGTGGGGGTGCTGGTTTGTGGGCGATTGGCAACATTACGAAAGTTTTAAAGAATAACTAAATTTAATGAGATTTATGAATATTTACAATGAATTTGGTTTAGACAATTAAAGTTAAGTGCACAGCACAGACATCATAAACTCCATCGGCGCTCGTCGCCCGTCAACATTGCACAGTCTAACGCTACGTCCGTCTTGTAGCTTCGTCGTCTTCCTTCTGTGTCGCTTTTTGACTGCGTTCCTCCAATGCGCGGAATGGCTGCGCAGTGGTCGGAGATGACATCAGCGCGGAGGTGCCCTCTAGTGGCAGTCTGGGCACCACAGATCGGCCATCCTGGGTTCGACTGGTCCACCAGGCGTTTCTGAAAATATACAAAAAAGGCAAAAGCAGAAGCTAAGTTCCAAAATCTGTCAGTCTCTGTAAAGCAAATGTATCTGTTATAGAGCTCTGAATCGTCCTTCAGCTCTGGAAATGATTAAATGAGCCAAATCGTCTTCTGGCTTCATTTGTCGTCTTTAAACGTCGTTTCTCGTCTTTCTTTAAATGTCTTCCGTCTTCTTCAAACTTCTTTCGTCTTTAACGTCTTTCGTCGTCTTCAAACTTCTTTCGTCTTTAACTTCTTTCGTTGTCTTCAAACTTCTTTCAACGTCTTTCGTCGTCTTCAAACTTCTTTCGTCTTTCGCCGTCTTAGCAAACCCTTAAATCCAATTCCACGGTTTAAGAAATTCAGCGCATGTTGTAGTGAGGTTGGGTCCTTCATGACATCCCTCTTTTACAACGTCGTATGTATTTCCTCCTTTAATTCTGGTGATTCTATAGGGTCCTAGGTACTTTGGTTTTAGCTTCAAGTGCGGACCAAACTGAGTTCTCTTGATGGCAACAAAATCATTAACTGCATAAGATTTTGGTTCCCTTCTTCTTAAATTGTACGTCTTCTTATTTTCTTCTTGAATTTTAAAAATTTGTTGTTTTTGTTTTGTTTGGTACATAATTCAAAACTAACTGTTGTACCTTATCCTTTAAGATATTTGGAACGTCAGGTTCAATATTTACATCAACATCGTCTTCAGTTGACAAATCAATTGGTAAAATAGACAAAGTATTTATTTCCTCAACACACTGGGATTTATTTTTCAGAGTAATTCCGTTTTCATTAATTAGTGTTTCACCCAACATTAACACATTTAGTCCTATAATAGCGTCATAAGTCATAACATCGTTTCCTACTACGCATATATCTGAATCTCCCTCAAAATTATCTATTTGAATGTTTCCTTTAAAATAGCCTAACGGTTTTACACGGCATTTTCCAAAACCAGTCAAAGTAGAATTCAACGGGCATAGTTCCTTAACATTTAATTTGTCAAAAACAGATTTACGAATCAAAGTAGCTTCACTTCCAGTATCTATCAATGAATTAACACTTAAACCATTAATCATTACAATTTTCCTTACTTTCGATTCTACGCCAACATCAAACATGGCTACTTCTGGTTTCGAATTCATTCCGCATTCCGAAGCCTTGTGACCAAACGTGCCACATCGAAAGCATTTAACTCCCTTATCTTTATGAATACAAAATCTAGAAATATGATATTTTGATCCACAATTAAAACAAATCTTATTGTTACGATTTTCTGGACCATTGTATTTCATTCTATCAAACTTGACTCTATCTCTATTTACAGTTTCGTTTTTAGAATTAAATCTATTACTGTACTCATTTTTTGTTCTATCAAAAGAGTTAATTTTACCGTGATCATCATGTTTGGTTTTCATTCTATCAAAATTCTTATTATCATAATTAATCCTATCGAAATTCCTTCTATCGAAATTTTTTCTGTCGAAAGCACTTTTACCATATGCAGAATCAGCTTTCATTATTTCATACACTTTCAGTTTTTCTTTAAACTCAAACACATTTTTACAACCGTACAGAATAGTTTTGTTTTCCTGTTTGTCATTTATTCCTTTAATCACATAGTGCATCAAAGCAGCGTCATCGATTTTTCCGCATCTGCACAATTCTTTCATCTTAAAAAAATATTTCTGAGTGGATTCAGAATCCCTCATTTTCCTTTTACTCAAAAGTTCATGTAAATTAGCAGAGTTTATCTCAAAAGAGAATTCGTCGATCAAGGCCTGTTTCAATTTTGACCATGAATTTATTTCTGGTTCTGTTCTAACAAACAAAGCAGCGTTACCACTAAGCGATCTCTTGCCAAAAATAAATTTTTGTAAATCTGACAAACAAAACAACTGAGAAATATTCTCGAAATGTTCGATCCAATGAAAAACATTTTCGTGCGGTTCTGCATTGAACTTAGTAAGGGTACTTTCGATATCAGAGTAATTTATACTGACATTTTGAATAGCATAATTACTATTATTCTTATTTCTACTTGTATATACATCATCACACTGAGAAACATGAGTATTACTTTTAAAATCATATTCACCACATTGCATAGAAAAATCATTACCATCAATCTTATTTCTACTACTATGCATATAATCACACTGAGAGTTATGAGTAACACTTTCAACATCACATTCATTGCACTGCATTGAAAAATCGTTTGTTTTGCGTATGTCTTCTTCTGATTCGGATTCAGACAGATCGGCGCGTTCGTTCTCGACGAAGCTTTCAAGGTTACATAACATAGATAGAATTCTTTTTGCTAGTTCCGTTTTTGTGCCTTCGAAAGAAATGCTTAGCAAACTAGATATTGCAATCAATTCGTTTAGAGAAAAGCTATCTTCTTTATTTTTTAATTTCTCATCAAATTCTTCACTATCCGTTCCGAAATTAAAGCCAGAAAAATTTTTAACGTGTCTTATATTCGATCGATTGCCGTCATTTTCGAAAATGAATCTATGCAAAATTTTTATTTTGTCTGTCTTGCAATTTTTCAATGCAACGCTGACTTCTTTAATATCATTCAATATCATCTTGTATTATGGAATGTTCACGTACCTTTAAGATGCTTGGCAACAAGGAGCAGCTTGGAGACTGGAGAACATAGTTCGGTTTTTTTTTTAAATATCCTTTCGAAAATACTGTCTGGAATCTTACTAGGCGTCTATCCCGCTTCTGAGATGTGGGGGTGCTGGTTTGTGGGCGATTGGCAACATTACGAAAGTTTTAAAGAATAACTAAATTTAATGAGATTTATGAATATTTACAATGAATTTGGTTTAGACAATTAAAGTTAAGTGCACAGCACAGACATCATAAACTCCATCGGCGCTCGTCGCCCGTCAACATTGCACAGTCTAACGCTACGTCCGTCTTGTAGCTTCGTCGTCTTCCTTCTGTGTCGCTTTTTGACTGCGTTCCTCCAATGCGCGGAATGGCTGCGCAGTGGTCGGAGATGACATCAGCGCGGAGGTGCCCTCTAGTGGCAGTCTGGGCACCACATATATATATATATATATATATATATATGTATGAAGGTTTAATCAGATACACAAACCTTTATCTCTAATTGAATTAAATTTATTGCACATCTTATGAGTATTCACAATGTGAAAAGAATACATTGTTTGACGTTGGCACACGAAGCGCTGTTAATCCATTATTTCTGGCGTGGCGTCCATTACTCGAGGTGCATCATGGGATAGTCTCAAAAATGGCAAGGGAAAAAGGACGGCAGGGCATGTGCGTTTGGAATTCCGATAAGAAGTTAAGTTGTTAGCCAAAAGAGGTCATTCGGGTTTAGAGTTTATATTCCATTATATATATACTTCACTGGGCCCATTCGACCACCCTTCTCGAAGGATTAAAGAAAGTAGGCGAATTCTAAATACACTTTTCGTGTCAAAAATAACTAACTATAAAAATATCTAAAATAACCTTTCGTTCACATCCCAATTTATGAATTTCTTTTCAAAGCATCCTGTGATCCCCAAACGAACATAAGTCACTTTAGTCCTGTGAGATGATCTCCAGGTTCATTCACCTATAATCGTGCTAAACATAACGGGCCTTTCCTTATGGGTCATCTGTCATGTAACATAAATCAAATCGGCTTAATTTCTCTGTAAAAGCATCCGTGGAAATTTCAAACAACGTGCTCTTGTGTAATCCAGAGCTGTTAAATCAGAGTTTAAAGAAAATTAGCGAAATGAATTTAGGGAAGCATTCAGTAAGGTCTTACCAACTAAAGCAGATTATCATCCTGTTAATCAGGTTCGAAAGAAAACAAAGGTCTTCCTTTTTAAGATAAGTTTTAAGATTAATTATTTTGTTTGGATTTGTGAAGTAATACAAAATAAGGAGCTTTGATTTTAAACAAAGCACACTGTTTTTATAGAAAGAGTATAGACTATTTCTCGTTGTAAGTAAAATATCTCTAATTACAGGAAAAGCTCAATCAGAATAAGTTGTGCAACAAGGCAATTTGTGATCATAAGTTTTTATGATAATCACTCTGCATTGTTATAAAGTGTCTATCACATTCTCAGTCTAATAAACAAGCATCATTAGAACTTCCGTTTTAGTTATAATTGATGGTGATTATATAAAAGTTTATAATTTTAACATTTGACACAAAATGCCTTTTACTCATTAACTAGAAAAAAAATATTTTTAGATAAAAAAATTTGTGAGAAAACAAATCACAGTTTATCACAGTCCCTTCCTCATAGTATTTTTCTCTAATTCTTACCCAATTGAGTTTTACTCCTTACAGCACTGGGGCCTCTGTAGCCCGATTGGAAGAGTAGCTGATTTTCAACCGGATGTTTGTGAGTTCGAAACTAGGTCCTACCAAAAACGGTCGTGTACACAGGGACTGGTGCACGTTAAATCCACCGTGGCCTCAAATGTCCTCGCGTTGGTGTAGTGTGGAAGTTTGGAGAGTGGGGTGCCAGCTCAGGTGTTGTCTTCGTCATCTAACCATGGTTCGAAATTACGAGGTGTTGTCCTCGGTTCTTTCCCATGGGGATGAATCCCAGACCGTCGCCAATAGCCCGTTGTGTTGCTACCTACCTTTATTTTCTAGAAAATGGAAACTTCTTCAGTTCTAAAATGTTCTTTTTCTGAAAATTTGTCCTTCGAATCAAAACTGCTCAGTCAATTCCACACTTATTTCGCGTTTGATCCACTAAAAAGCCCTCCCTTGAGCAAAACCATAAATCGCGATACCGTATCGTCACGCTTTCCAACAGAAAAAGGTTCCAATGATCGAAAAAAGCCGCCCCAAATTTCCCAACTAAATTACAATGGAGAAAGGCTTCTGCAATGATGGAAATGTCTTTCACAATGGGTCAGATGGTTATTTTGCACTCAATTTCCTAATAATTAAGCGAGTAGGGGCTAAAAGACGTCTGAAGTGTCATTCGAAACTCAAATACTTCAAGGTCTGGTTAGATGCCGATCAGTTAAACTATTTTATCCTGGGAGAAACACAGGTATGGAATATTTCAAATCTATCCCGAAGGAAAAGATCCGAGAATAACACCTAGTCATTTTGAACCATGGTCAGATGACGAGGACAACACCTGAGCTGGCACCCCACTCTCCAAACTTCCACACCACGCCAACGTGAAGAGAGAAAACTGCATATTACTTCTCGATCATTTCCTTTCTGGCTATAGGTTTATAAGTTCTCCCCTACCAAAGTTTATCTCATATATTTGTACTCTGGTCCAGCTTAATATAGTGTTACTCTTTTATGTAATTATATACCGATATTTTTACATTATACCTTTATTGCACTTCGTGAGATTTGTAAAAGCTTTATTTATTTTAAGTTTTAAAATTTCGCTATTCTTTTCTTAATGCAATATCTTTCAAATCACATTTTACTAAAATACTGTTGTATGTTATTTGCACTATATTACGCAATATAAGGGTGTGTAATTGTCGATACTCACCGGTGATACCTCTCTACCCAACACTAATAAAATCATTTTATTTTTCTCTTTCAATAAGTATGCATTCTACTTCTATTGTGTTAGTCTTTATGTCTAGTTCGATTGAACAGTTTATTCCAGAGTTTTCGAAGTTGTGGTTCATTACTCGGTAACAGCCCCTCGTGAATTATTACCAAGAAATTTACAAAAGTAAACACTAGAAAAATGTTCTATAATGTCGTTCAAAATATTAACTGATGTTTGAAATATTTATTTTTCGCTGCAAACGTTACGAAATCTTCCTGCGATAATGTATTTGTATGTTTCCATAAAAAAAACATTCTATCACAAAATCACTCACCTCGTGAAGAAAAAATTAAATTACAGTAGTGTTAAATGAAACCTATCCCTAAAATAAAATATTTGTCATTTTTTGAACGAAATATTATCAGATCTTAGATTATTGGTCAAACGCAAAGTATATTCTTGTAAACTATGACACAGCCATAAAAAAATCTTTGCAAACGCAAAAATAAGGAAACCAACTTCAAGTGACGTGTCGTATGTGCATCTCACAAAGGAACTAAGTACCTTTTAGGCCCCTTGATAGCTATCCACCATACAAAAATCAAAAGATCGAAAAAAATTCCACTTCAAAAACAAAATAAGATTGATTCATTTCCTCTTAGTTTTTGCATTCTTTTTATCTTCTTTGTATCGTATATGAGTACTCAATAACTTTGTTATCCTGGAGCAATTAATTAATTAAAATTAGGAAATGCTGTTCACAGAATGCAGCTTATGGAGCACCATTATGAAAGGAAAAAATATTGAACTGCATCCCTAAGTAATACAAAATAAAAATTATTGTGCAGAATGTTAACTTTCTTTACTTACTAAAATTAATTTAATGCCTATTTCCTGAACTATTTTTAGAAATCAAAACATTATGGTCTAAATTGTATTTGCAACAAATTTGGTTGAATTTGAAGCAATATTTTTTTTTACTCAAAGACCCTTTCTTTAATAATAGCCTCCCTGTATTAGAATTTGAACATAATAATTTTTAAATTCTTTTTGTACTCGAATCAAGTCACTTTTTATGCTTATGTAATCCCTATTTCAAAACTAATCTAGTGAATAAATGAGATGACCTTTAGGGTAGATAGGTAGTTGAATTAACTACGCACTGGAGCAACACAATGGTCTATATCCCGAAGGGAAATTTCCTAGGACAATACGTTGTAATTTTGTACCATGGTCAAAATCTGAGCTGTCACCCCTCTCTTAAACTTCCAACGCGAGGAGATTTAAGGCCACGTGAGATTTAATATGCACCAGCCCCCCACATACATTACGGCCTGCCAATCCACTACTCTTCCAACCGGGCAACCATAGTCCTCTAGACTTCTAGGGAAAGTTTAAAATTCTAATAGTCAGGATTTCATTTGGCATAAAATTCAAATTTCTAAAATTGTATTTCAAATCTTCGGTCTCCTTCGAAATGAAAAATCCTGGTTACGTTAATGAATTTGTTAATGGCTTGCATGGATTAATCAGCTCAAGATAATATATTTGAAGATAGCAATATTTAATGCAAATATATGAAATAATATTAAAATTAACCCCCAAAATATAATACCGCAGAAATTCCCTTAGCGTTCCAGAATAAATACCCACCCTTTTTTTCTTCTCTTTTTAACCGCTAGTCTGTTTCGTTGCTATAGAATCTGGATCCATATATGTCCCCAACACAGCTTTTCACCACTTTCACCTTTAGAACTTTCTCACCTCGCTAATTATAGCATCCCACAATCATCTCCCTAGTTATGTTTATTTCTTCCTCCTTTCTGATCGCCGATACATTCCACCACAATACTTGAGATGCATCTGCGACTTTTATACAAACAACGCCTTTTCTGTCAATAAATTTTCTTAATAGATCTCCTAATCTAATAGCATTTCTCTACATCCCAAATCCCTAGTAGAGGACCGCTGTAACATAGTTGGAAGAGCATCGGATTAGCAACCTAAGGGTTGCGAGTTCGAGACTCGGTCTTGTTAAAGACCGTCGTGTACACGGGGACGGGTGAACGTTAAATCTGTCGTGGCCTTAAATGTCCTCCCGTTGACGTGGTGGGGAAGTTTGGAGATTGAGGTGCCAGCTCAGGTGTGATCTCGTAATCAGACCTTGGTTCAAAATTGCGTGGTGTTGTCCTGGGAACTTTCCCTTCGGTATCGATCCCGGATCTTTGCCAATAGCCCGTTGTGTTGCTCCAGTGTGATGTTAACTACCTAACCCTAATCCCTAGCGGACTTATTATTTTCAACTAGTCATTCTTTCATGACCGCCTTTGAATAAGAATGGCGTCATGGCAACAAACGTAGCTATTGCAACGTGTCAACTTTACTGAAGGATTTAATAAAAGGTTTTCCTGGAATTTTCTACCTCTCCACTTGGATTTTCGACGTTACCCTCCCCCAGTGTAAACCACTCGATGACTGCCTTCACCATTATGAGAATTGCAAAATTTGGGAGCAATATCTAGTGTTGGTTTTACCCCAAAACGCATTTAATGACTAAATATACATAAACACATTTTTCTAAAGAATTCATAGATTTTTTCAACCTTTAGAAAGATTATATGGGTCTTTTACTTAGAATAACATCCTTTGGAACGATTCAATTTATCCTTTCTTTGAAATAGGATCCTTCGGAAAGATTCTATTGGTCAAGGAGATCAAAATGGTATTAGAAATCATGCAGGGAAGGTAGCAGGTTGCAAAGGGGAATTATGCGTGTCAAACCCTCAAAAGGTTAATAAATATAGTTTTGAGGGTAAAAAAAGGTTATTTTTTAATATGCCTAAGCGATTGGTTGGGTTTTATGGCGCAAGGACTATATTTGACAATGCTACGCCAAACAATGTCGAGTAAATGGACATACACACACCATACACGTGAAATATAAGTATACTGAGAATTGCTATTGTACGAAGCTTCAAATGTGTGACCAACGTGTCGAATAGTAGTCATGTGACTGATCTGTGAAAAATTCGATTGGTTGGCCTAATTGGCATCATATTGCCACGTTTGGCTACATAACATCTTATGACAAGGTAGGTTTGTGAATCTACGTTTCTAGAGTGGTGACAGGTGAAGAAACCAAAGTGTATTATTATGTCACACAGCCCAATCAGATGATGGATCAATAGATGGACGTCTTCTCCTGTCCTGTGGACCAATCAGATGATAAATGTTTGCATCCACCCGACAGACAAAAGTAGTCTAAGGGTCACGTTACTACTAGTTATTGTCACATGATCCTGGGCACATAAAAATGTCACCATTTCTCACTCTACTTTTATATTTTCTCTAAGACACACACAAGGAAAGCTTTGCTAAAAAAAAGGGGGAATCACACAAGAATCTAACCTGTTGTCCAAATGGATTCACCGAGAATGAACTGGTTTAACTGAGGCATATAGTACACTAATTGAATGTTCGCATTTGAAAATCATTAATGGAGAAATATTGGCTAAAACGCACTGTTAAATTTAAGAATATTGGGAAAACATAATTGAAAGTTAAAGGAGTTGAATAGCACCTTGCAGATCCATAATGCTTGTCGATGAAAAATTTATAATCCTGGCAGGATCTACCAATAAATGATCTTCGAGGATCGATTTTATCTCCTCGAATTGCTATCATTATGCTGCAAGGCAGTAGGGGTGAGAGGTGACAGCGGTTATTATGAAACAAGAATCGATGCATCCTAATAATGGTTCTTTGCCTTATTAGTGTCAGAATGGTCTGTATCGGATAGGATAAATTGAAGACTATCGCTTTTGAATTTGAAAAACAGACTGATTAATGGAGGATGTAGAAAATTCCACATGAACCTGGGCATGTTTGAGGACAGAATGGTTGGTTGGTTTGGGAGTTTTATGGCGCAAGGGCCATATTTAGCCATGCTGCGCCAGACACAAGACATACAATATCTAGTAATAGACACACACACATAATAAAAGTTTGACTGACACAGAACAGAGGAATACACCCAGGATGGAATCACCTGACAGGAATCGAACTTGCGCCACCTACAACTCGAAGGTTACAAGGGCAGTGGTCATTCCCATTGAGCCACGACGTCCCCAAGGGCAGAATGGACCGGAATACTTAAAAACTTGTGTATCAGAAAATTTACAAAACTTATTTATAGTATTTCCAAGATTTAGTCAACCAATTGGTGTTGTGGTCTAAGTGCTGGCATCTGGATGTAAAGGTTCACGGTTCCAATCCGGGTAAGACGAGGATGTTTGTCTGTCTGATATGAAAGTGTGCCCTCTTAATTAACGGGTTGTGTCTAGAATGCGGGATATATGTGAAGTGTAACGTGAATCCAACCTCCATGTTGCACCAGTGTAATGCAAAGTGGCTCATAAATCTACCCTTGAAGTTCCATAATGAGTAATGTTCAATTGGCCGGTATTAGAAGAAAAAATAATTTTCCCAATAAGTAAAACGTCGAGAAAACATGCTGTTCTGCCCACTTAAATACATCTGGCCTTTTTATAAGGTCTATCTGGTCTAACATTGCTCCATCTTAAAAATAACCATGAACTAATTTAGGAAACTGTCAGCAGCTGTATGTGTAGTTTAAGAAACAAAAAAAAAACTTTCCTACTGCATTATCTTCCCAATCACTCAAATTCTTTTACCTGACAGAATTAATAGAAAAGATTGACAGACTTATAATAGAAGGGACACAGAAGGGGGTGAAAAACTTCATCGAAGCAAATTACTTATATATCTAAAATCATCAAAAAAATCAACCTCAGAGTAAGAATTATAGTTTTAAAAATCTATTTGTAGCAAAATTGTTACATACATTCTTTTTGAAGTTTAACAAAATATAATTTAGTTTCTAGTGATATACCTGAGGACGTTAAAATCAATGCAAGGAACTAAAATAGATAAACCAATTTGGTTATGTAGGAGATTGTAAAAAATGTTGTTAAATCAATGTCTCTACGAGCTTCAACGTAACAAAGCCGAAAGAATTTCGCAATTCAGAAAAATGTTTGACTGAGGACTGAAGGATTCATACTTCTTAAAATAAATACATATCTCAAAATTTTATTCCGTATTCTTTCAGTATCCATGATATGGAAGTGGTAATAAGGATTTCAAATTACCGATCCATATTCCAGTCCCGATCTAACAAATTATCGTGTTAGTATTACAAACATCTCTTGTCCAACCAAGTTTGCAGCATGCAAAAATTATCTGATTTATAAATAATTTTTATTATTTTTTTTATTTTGAATAAGAATTTATCAATTTTAGGGGTAAAAGCTGCGAGATCGTTTCAGGTTTTAATACTAACTTTACAGTATATTAGGATATTTTAGTTTCTTAATCTGTGGTCCTAGTCGAACCCTTGAAGTCCTTCGGGATATTTTTGTGGAGCCAAAAAAAATATTTTTAACCCTTCGGGCGTCAAGAGATAGTTTCGAGTAGTTTAGTATTTCTTTTCCCCAACACACATAATGACTTAATAACCACATCTATTGGTTGATAGAATCCTAGGGTTAAAGGCAGGTGCTGAAAACAAAAATTCTTGATTGAGAAAAGATCATTTGAAAATTTTTTTAAGCATAATGTTTTTTAAGTAATGTTTCCGATGCCCCTGTGTCTTCCATAAAAAAAATTAATCTGATGTTTTTTAAATAAAAGATGTATATGATAAATATCTTTGCAACTAATCAAATGTTCATTGACTCACCCATCTCAGAAACAAATGATGTTTTCAGCATTTCAAACAGATAAGCTCTGGTAAGATTTCAGATGACCTTGGTCCAGTACATTTACTGAACATCATCTGTGGAAATAGCTACCGTACGCACAAACACGTATGGTGGTCGCTTTCGATGATTGCTTTTTCGCTAGGTTTGGGACTCGAAATTGCTGCCTATCGCTTCCAACACCGAATTATAAACTCAGAGAAGCAATCCTCAACAAAACCACTTGACTTACATGAACTCACCATAGCGAACTACAGTTAGTCACAGAAGGACTTGTATATTTATTTATTAGTTTTATTTCGTAGTTTAATTGTTATAAAATAAGATAGATAAATAAAAAGGGGTGACATAAACGCTTTCAATAAAATAATTTTCAATATGTCCACAGAAATCTTATAAAGCAGCATATCGTTAGCCTGAAATTCGATATATGATGGTGAACTTACATTGCTCTCAATAACCGCTTCCAAAGACGAGAAGCCATAGCTTCCAACCTTTTAATCCAAAAGAATAAATTGAAATCTGAGTAGAATTGACTTCTCGAGATACTAAGTAGAGCTCCCGATGAGAGCTTTTAAATAAGAAACTTTGTAAAATTGACGAAATTATAAGCGCTTTGCAAAATACGTACAGGAGTTATGATATTTATGATCGATTATGATATTTTTCTGCAGCGATATTCTATACTTCAGGATACCTTTTTACTTCGCCAATAACAATTCTATATCCAAATCTTCCAAATTTACTGCCATTACTATTGTTGAGTAAGGCCAGAGAAAATCATGTCACGAAAAATGCAAACTAGCGTTCAACAAGAATATAAACAGAACGAGTATTCTGACTCCGAACCGAAAATCTTTGAGGCCGCTACGGAATCAGTCTTGCTGGAACGCTGAAAGAGGTCGGACTGTGGGATTCGTCCACCTACTACAAATCAAACTCTAAATCTCTTAATGAAATCTCTTGTAAATGATAGAATTAAACCAGCTATAAATTGTTATCTGGAGTTCGTATTCTTTTACGTCCAGTATTTTATTCTTGCCACTCCATATCGTTTATCTGGGAAGTAGAGTGCAAGTGCCAAATTCAATTAATAATCTATTCGTATTCCAATTCGTATGCACATTCCATTCATATTCTTCTTTGTGTTTTTTAAACTTAAAGAACAACTATAAAAATATGATTAATTCCTGTAAAATAATACGTCGCATTTACTATAAAAAGTAACGGATGTGTGAACCGCTCAATAGAGAACAAGGTACTGAGAGACCGGAGTAGCGTGCGTGGCTACCATGTGGCGACGTGGAGAACTGCGGCACAAATTGCACGCAAGGAGGACGTACGTCGCAGCAACGTCACCGGAGGTATATGTGCACTACACTATCTGATCTCCTGTATCTCAGACCGCACTTACGGTGCCGCAGCGGTACCGCACGTTTAAAAATCGGATGTGTGCACCGAGTCTTATGGATTAGCAACCGGAGTGTTGCGAGTTTGAAACTTTAACCAACCAAAGACCGTCGCTTAAGTGGGTATTGGTTCTCGTAAAGTCTGCCATGGCCTTAAATGTCAAAACGTTGGTGTGGTGTAGTAATTGATAATTAAATAACGTCACACACTGGAGCAACTCAACGGGCTATTCGAGACGATCTGGGATTAATTCCCAAGGGAAAGTCTGAGTACAACAACATCGCGTAATTTTGATCCACGGTTAGATCATAGAGGAGATATAAAAGTAGAGGAGCTATGGCAACTTTTTTATGTCCCTATGATCATGTAACCAAACA
The DNA here is from genome assembly GCA_933210815.1 of Meta bourneti. NCBI lineage: Eukaryota > Metazoa > Arthropoda > Arachnida > Araneae > Tetragnathidae > Meta > Meta bourneti. Next base: position 71,796,495 of record OW119927.1, on the reverse strand, counting down.
CAGTAGTCACGTGATCCTTAGACTCTTCTCTCCACCGTACATATGGTTTGAGCATTCCTTCTTCCATAGCAAATGCATTGAAAGTGAAAACTAACATGGTTCTATCGTGCTGTGCATATGGATGTAATTCCAAATTTATTAAAGGTGGAAACATTACATTTCACAGGTGAGCAATTTACTTATATTTTACATTCGTTTTTTGTGTTTTTTAGTATTTGCTAGTATGATAAAAATAGATGTTCTAACTTTGGAATTCTTAATATACATTTAATATAATCTGCGGACATTTCCCGTTCAATAAAAAAGATTTCATAGATTTGCGATCAATATATATTTAAAATAATGTTTAAAATAAAATAATTGATGTTCGAGTGTGTTTGTTATTGTAAATTGTACATATGTAAGGGCTTAAAATATTTAAAATAATAAACCAAACTAAAAACTTGTGTGACATCGTTCTTTGTCTTGGCGATGATTTTTTTTGGCGCCAACTAGGAGCACTATATTTTTTCGTGTCTTATACGATAAAAATGTTATGAATTGAAAACATGAACTTAAGTACATAATTTAAATTGTTATTTCTTGCTGAACAAAATTGTTTTGTATTCATCTGTGGAATTACATAAGAATAATGATTGAAATAAAAGATAAATTTTGATACTTTTAAGAATTATAAATTAAATAAAATCAATTTGTTAAAAATAGGATTAAAACACTTCATGAACCGTATTATAAATGGGAACCACATTTAGCGCTTTAAGTAACCTTTTCGTTCATGTTTTAAAATACATGTAAAATCTTTCTTCTAAGATTGCATTTAACAAGAGCTCTTCTTTCAAATAATTTCCCTTGAACCTATAACTTTCTACTGAAATGGCAAAAAACAAATTGTCGTTCTCTTATGCGAAAAACAAAAACAGTGCTTGAACGGAAATTGAAATACTGTACCTGTTTTGGCGTATTTTTATTCTTGTTAATGAAGCATACAAATATAGCAAATTGGGAAATCAAACATTAGAGAACGAAATGATTCTGTGCTAATTCCAATCAGTGAAGCTGGAAAAGTTCCTTTTATAAAAACATGTGCTTTGCACCCTGATTTATTTGCTTGGTGTTGAAATAAACCTAATATTTAAATTGAATTATTTTCCACTTTTAAACCAGTTTCATCTTTTTTCCTTATGTTTTAATCTTGAGATAAATCATACTGAATTAGATTATTTCGAACTATATTTGTGAATATTTCAATGTTTATATCGTTCTTTAACTCGATAAATAAGCTTGGTGGTGATAAAAACACATTCCACAGGGAAATGAAATCCTTCACTCTTTTGTTTTCTACCCGAAAAGGGGGCACTTTGATTTCTTCTATCTAAGTAGAGTATTTGAACGAATTAAATATATTTGTGAAAATTTATGCACGCATACATGTTCCTCAATCGGGCGAAGAATTTATTTCCTACAATTTTTAAGCTAAAGATGTGTACCTGCTAATAATTAATTTATTCAGTTCCTTATGTATTTAAAATTATTATTTTGTTCCATTTATTAGTTTTCCCAAAGATGAAGATAGAAGATGGCTAGTAAATGGTTACATGTTTCTGAGTTTTATTCAGTGGATTTAAAATGTGATGAATGTGACAATAAATTTTATAAGTTTAATGTTTCTTATTCATCTTTCGTATTTATAAAATATTGATTTCACACGCACAATAAGTAATAGAAACTTAATATTAAAAATCCTGCACAGTACTTTTGCACACACTTAAAATCATAAAAATTGTATTGTCAAGAGTTATTTACATGATCACTTTGATAAATTTAAAATCCAGATATAGACACACGGGAGTGTAACTTATATAGTTTTGAACCCGAAATTTAAAATTGGGCAAAATAGCTAACTTCAAGTAAATATAGTTAAAAAGTTAACTTCCATCTTGTAAAGATTATACGTATAATTTTTCATGCTGACATTTTTATGCGTAACTGTCCTAAAATAAATTTGCGTTTACGTAAACATAAGCAATTATGGATTCATAAGATATATGAAAGTTTTCAGTGGTGACCTGGACTTGATTTGAGCACGCAAATTTATCTGTTTTCACTATTTTTATTTTATGCATCACTAAAATATTTATTGAAGCAGTCATTTCTAAACATGGGCATTTGTTTTTCAATTTATTCCAACTTGTGTTAACCTCATTAAAATTTAAACAAGGAAGTTTGAATTATTTTCTGCTATAAGATAATTTCTGCTTTAAGATAATTACCCCAACACCTAATACAGGTTAAATAAAAAAAAATTATAATATGTTGAATTAATAAAGGACGTCAGGTTCAGGACAACTGTCTTTTCAAAATTTTAATTTGTGACGAAATACTTGTGAACAGTGGCGGGTCGTAGCTAAAATTAGTGGGGGTACTGCTCCAGAAAATTTTTGGCCTTTGTTTTAAAATTGTGTAAAAGGAAACAAACATGTATAAAAAGAAAATTTATTCAGAAACTTGATAAAATCCTAAAAGAACAAAATCGAACATTTTTTGCTTACTTTAACCTAAATTGTTACTGTTGAAGCTTGATCTATTCATTTAAAAATGAAATCCATTCTTCTTGTTTTAATTTGCGCGAAAAGATAAATAATTTTCTCCTTGATCTCTGGATGACAACTGAGGAAATTTTTCTCCATTGAAAGCACTGCAAGCGCATTTAGTCTTTCCAAATTCATAGTGCTTCTTAGAAAAGTTTTTATTCTTTTCAATGTTGAAAAGCAGCGTTCTGCCTCTGATGGGAACTGTCGAGGATTTTTATCAGTTTCGTAATTTCACTAAAACATCATCTAGATTATTTTCCAAGATAAATTTCAGCAGCTCAATTAATTTGCAATATCCATGAATATCAGACCTACAATAGAATACTTTTAGTTCAGTTTCAAGTTTTTCTTTGTCAATCATGGGATATGCTTCAGTGGTCAGTACTATCTCTTCTGTGGGATGTTCATTCATAAAACTAGTGAAGCATTTCTTGTTGAACAATTTAGCAGCTACTAAGTGTTTAGTGGAAGAATATCTGTCCATTATATCAACACATATACAGTCACACACTTCCTTAGCTTCTGCCATGAGTGTCTTTGAAGGTACTTTGAGTTTCTCAATTCTAAGATAGCAGTTTTGAAATTTGTTATATATGTATTATGGACGGGTTGCTTCGTCCTTTGGTTTTAATGGATTGGAGGCGGGAGTTCTCATCATTTTAAGCAATTTAATTGGGATATAAGCATTTACATGTGAAACTATATACAGATGAAAATTAAAGCTATTGGGTGATTGCAAATTAGCCAGTTCCTGAGCTACATCTTAACCGTCTTCATCTTTTACTAGCTCTGCTCCTTCTCTGCGTAGGTGTTTGCGACTTGGGCGTTGGCTGATCATCATTGGTTGATTTCATCCAATGGCTGGCTGCAACGTTGCTGCTGGGGGTCTGGATGATGCAATATGCTCTCTGGTTGCGTCTTTCGGAATGTCACATGGCTGACGCAAGAGTCTTCGTGATTGCGTATACCTGATGTTACACTCGGCCATCGACCCTGCAGGACCTCCTGCACAGCTAGGTGTCTGAAAATACAAAAAGAAACGGAGAGAGGAAAAACAAAAGAAATGCAGCAGTGAGCATATTTGGGATGCTCCGGCACATCGAGAAAGTTCGTCTTCAGAAAAGTCGTCTTTTGCAACTTTACTTCAAAGCTGCGTACTTTTCTCGTCTTTGGAAGGTGTCGTCTTATATTTTGATCTTCTTTTGTCTTGGCAGTCGTCTTAAAGAAAGATGCGTCTTAGGCGTCTTTTCCTCTCAATTTTCCCTTTCGTCCTGTCGCATCATATTCGTCTTTGGGGAGAAGATCTCATCATGAGGGTTGAAGAAGTTTGTTGAAAATGGAAACGATGGAAGTAGCGAGGAACTAGCATTAAGTAAGAATACAAAATGAATAATGATGAAAATTGAAATGAAGAAGTAAAAATGTCAATTCAGTTCAGTTGCTTGACCAAAATTTGATGAGGTCAGCAGAAGTGGATGTTGTGTTTGGTCCTTCGTGGGAACCGATTTTTCGTACGTCGTACCGATCGTTTGGTAGAACATGTGTAATTTCATACGGGCCGTAAAATTTAGGTCTTAGTTTCAGGCCTGTCCCAAATTGGGTTCGTTGTATAGCAATACGGTCACCAATTTTATACGATGTGGGTTGTTTTCTGCGTTTATTGTAGTGCTTCTTGTTAGTTTCTTGTACTTTCAAAATGTTTTTCTTGGCTGTGTTACGTAGTTCGTTTTTGTCGTCAATAGTAGTTTGTAAGTATTCTTGTTCTAGAATTTGTTTGATTTTATGATCAGTTTTATTCTTCATTTTTATGCCAATAAGTAACTCGAATGGAGTGTATTGAGTTGTTGTTGAAGTGGTACTGTTTATAATGCGTTGAACGTGTGGAACATGTGTGTACCATTTAGTTGGATCATCGATACTAAGCTTGGAAAGAACAGGGATTAACGTTTGGTGCATACGTTCAATTTGACCATTTCCGCGGGGAACACCAGTGGTTATGTGTTTTAGTTCAATGTTTTCGTCACGGCAATACGTTTCAAAGTCATTTGAAGTAAAAGCACTTCCTCTATCGGTGATAATACGTGAAGGGTTGCCGAAATTGGTTTGTTGCACAGTTAATTTTTCAATGGCTGTTTTAGCTGATGTCGTCTTAACTGGATAGATCCAAAGAAATTTTGTAAAGGCGTCTACTACGGTGAAAAGGTATTGATATTGTTTGTTGGTGGACGGGAGAGGTCCAAGAAAATCTATATGGTACGTGTCCAAAGGAACGTTACCTTTGGGGATGGGATGAAGAAATCCTTCAGATTTTCCCTTCTTTCTTGAGGAAAGAATACACGGTATGCAGTTGGAAATTACATTTTCAACTATTTTCCTTAAATTAGGAATAAAAAAATCTTTTTTAACGAGTGTCTCTGTTTTGTTGATAGCGAAGTGTCCTTGTGAGTGCGTGGTTTGCACTATCTCATGTTGCATAGACTGTGGTAGAACTATAAGTTCTTGGTCGTCTACAATTTTGTAAAGCACGTCGTTTTTTACAATATAATCATTCATTGGTGTGTGTGGCAAGACTTTCTTGATGCTTGAAATGAACGCGTCTTGATTTTGTGCATCAGCGATCTTTGGTGTGATGGAGTCTTGTGAAAGGATCATGACTGGATAACGACTTAGTGCGTCAACATGTTTCATTTGTGTAGCGGGTCGGTGAACGACTTCATAATCAAAATCTTGGAGAAAAATGACCCATCTGGCGATTTTTGGTGTTAAATCTTTCTTGTGCATCGTTTTTTGGAATGCAGCACAGTCAGTGATGATTTTGAACTTTGTTCCAAGGAGATAAGTCCTAAACTTCTTAAGCGCTTCTATAACTGCAAGTACTTCAAGTTCATAGCTTGAATATTTGGCTTGTTGTGGTGTAGTTTTTTTACTCATATAGTGGATGGGATAAAAGTTTCCGTCATCAGATTGCTGTAAGAGAACACCTCCAAATCCATGTGAGCTAGCATCAGTGTGTAATTCTAGAGTAGAATCGCGGTTGTAAATGTGTAGAACTGGGTTTTGCGAAAGTTTTTGTTTGAGAGTCTGGAACGCTTCTTTTTGTTTGGAACCAAAGTGAAAAGGAGTGGATTTCCTTAACAAATCACTCAGTGGTTTGGCGATTATAGAATAATTTTGAATGAATTTCCTGAAATAGCCGGTTAGGCCTAGAAAACTTTGCACTTGTTTTTCGGTGTTAGGCACAGGAAAATTCTGGACAGCTTGAGTCTTAGAAGGTGAAGGTTGAATTGTTCCTTTCTCAAGGACGTGTCCTAAAAATTCAATTTTTCTTTGCAAGAAGTTGCACTTTTTTAGATTGAGCTTAAGGCCATATTCAGAGGCAACTGTCAAAACACGTTTGAGTTTGGCGATACCTTCAGCCTCGTCTTTCGATGGAATGATGATGTCGTCAAGGTAAATGACGAGTGTGTTGTCATTTAATAAATCTCGGAAAACAGTGTTAATAAAGCGTTGGAAAATTCCAGGACTTGAACTCAAACCAAATGGACATTTTAAAAATTCAAACTGTCCATCTGAAGTGACAAAGGATGTGTATTTAGAGCTCGAAGGGTCTACATCTACATGGAAGAAAGCATTTTTAAGATCTAAATTTGTGAAAACGTGTGACTGTTCAAGTCTGTCTAACACATCACAAATGACAGGGAGTGGATACCTATCTCTAATAATCTTTTTGTTAAGTTGTCTGTAATCAATACATAAACGATAAGAACCAGATTTCTTCTTACATAGAACAACATTTGAAGCATATTCTGAATAACTATGTTTAATTATACCATCTTTTAGCCATTCTTGTATTTGTTCACGAACGATTTGTTGTTCAGTGAAGGGTAAACGTCTCGGACGATGACATACAGGAATGTCATCAGAGAGGACAATGCTCATCTTGATATCAGTGCTTTTTACTTTGTGGGGAGTGTAGTCCTTAATCATATTGTGTAACTCAATCTTGTGCTCAGCGTTGAGAACATGACTCAAATCAATGGGTTCAGTGTTGACGAAATTAATGAGCAGATTTGGTTCATCTTTGATCAATTTAACTCCAGTCTTCCCAATTGAAAAGTTAGCTTGCTGAATACAGTCATTTCCGAAAATAAGTGGAAAAGGTATACAGTCATCACGAACAACGTGTATGTGTGACTGAAATGAAGTGTTGTCAATTATGATTGAACCTTGAAAAAATCCAATAGGGTAAATTCTTTGTTTTCCAATACCAGTGAAAGTTATTTGCGAAGGGTATAGCGATGGGGATGCAATTTTTTTATACCACGTTTCCTGTAAAATAGTGGCTTGCGAACCTGTATCTACAAGGGCATCTAAGAGAACATCGTTAATTTTAACTTCAATTTGCATAGAGTTCAATGTTGGACCCACGTTAAGAGTAACTGAGTTAACGGTGTGGTCAGCTGGAGGTTTAGATTTCGATGAAGCTGAGAATGTGTTTTTTGGGCAAGCGTCACTTTTATGTCCCCAAGAATTACAACTAAAGCATTTCGGAGATCTAGATGGACAAGCACTTGATTTGTGGTTCCGACGGCCACAGTTAAAGCAGATTATCTGATTTCGAGTACTGTGTGGTTTATGCTCAAAATTTTGGTTACCCTTTTCAAAATTTCGTTTATTATCTTGCAATTGTCTGACATCTCTATGGCGTTCATTTGAAATGCAAGAAAAATTCTTATTGTAACTCTTATCTTGTTGGTAAAGTCTTTCAAATATTCGTAACTTTTCTTTGAATTCGGGAAATGTCTTACACCCATAAAGTATTATTTTGTTATTTGCAGAACTAGGAATTCCATTAATAACATAATCAAAAATAGAAGATGCATCAATATTTGCACGTGAGCCAATTTCTCTCATATCAATTAAATAATCACTTAATGACTCATTATACTTTAAACGCCTTTGTTGCAACATTTTATGGACATCTGCGCTATTAAGTTTTGTTGAAAATTCCTCGAGTAAACTCTGTTTTAAAGAATTCCATGTCACAATACCATGTAAGGATTGAACATATTTAAGGGCTGAAGAAGAAAGACATCTTTTGCAAAAAATTATGCGGTGAGAATTATTGACAATTCCGTTAAGAAAAAATATTTCCTCGAGGTCGTTTAGCCATAATTCAATTCCAAATGCATCGGATGTTCCGTGGAACTTTGGAATGGAATTAGCCAAGTCCTGAAATCCTATATGAACGAATCCACTGGCACCAGCGAAAGGAGTTGGTGCGAAAGTTTGTTTAGTCTCTGCGGGCGAGAAAAAAGGATCTGGGATGTGACCTTCAGAAGCAGCTGAGGAAAACAAATTTCGGTGATAGACGTTGTGTGGTGAATCATGGTCTTCAGCTATTGTTTCGTTTCTCACGATTGGAGAATTAACGCGTTGATTTGGATCGTTCGGCTGACCGATGTATGTTGATGCGTTCTGAGCTAGATCGTCTTGTATACTTCTGGTTTCAACACGAGAGGGAGGAAAGAGATGAGAGTCTATCGGACCCGTTTCCTGCTCTTCAAAATCCGACTCAATTTCTGTTGTTGATTTGAGCAGCTCGAAATCCTTTAGACTGTCGTCAATTGCATTTAACAGCTGTTTGGGTGAGCCGTTACAATTCAAACCCAAAAAATCACATACGAGAATTAAATCGGTATGCTTTAAAGATGTTAAAATTTCCTTCTCGGATTCCTCTGATCTCGTAAATTCAGGGTCAAATCCAGAAAACAGTCGTAAGTTTTTCCGATTCATTCGGTCGCCAAAAGAGTTAAAAATTACGAAATGCAACATCTTAATTACTTTTGTTTTTGCATTCGTTAAGCCCTTGGAGATAAATGGAATTTCATTGAGAGTGAGAGTCGTCATTGTGGTGAATACTTAAAATTCCAAACAAAAGAATGAGGTTGTACTCACAGATGTGACGAAGATGATATCTGATGGTAATCCAGATTTTTCGGCTGATAGCCCACTAGATATTTCGACAGGAAGGCAGTTTCGTCAGAGGCGTTTTCTGGTCCAGGACATCGATGTTGTATCGTCTTCAAATCCGTCTTGTGGTGACCTGGCCGTACTGGCTTGAAGTTTCGTCGTGTAACTGTCGTGTCTCCGCCGTCGTCTTCCTTCAATCTTAAGCAATCGTTGTGGTTTCCGGCATCTTCCGTGTTGGTTCAGGCATCATCTTTGGTGGCTGGCATCGTCTTAGGTGGTTCAGGCATCGTCTTAGGTGTTTGGCATCGTCTTAGGTTGGTCAGGCATCATCTGTGGTGGTTGGCATCGGTATTATGGAGTTAGTCCGAGCTCTCATTTATTATGGAGTGGTCCGAGCCCCCATGTATTATGGACGGGTTGCTTCGTCCTTTGGTTTTAATGGATTGGAGGCGGGAGTTCTCATCATTTTAAGCAATTTAATTGGGATATAAGCATTTACATGTGAAACTATATACAGATGAAAATTAAAGCTATTGGGTGATTGCAAATTAGCCAGTTCCTGAGCTACATCTTAACCGTCTTCATCTTTTACTAGCTCTGCTCCTTCTCTGCGTAGGTGTTTGCGACTTGGGCGTTGGCTGATCATCATTGGTTGATTTCATCCAATGGCTGGCTGCAACGTTGCTGCTGGGGGTCTGGATGATGCAATATGCTCTCTGGTTGCGTCTTTCGGAATGTCACATGGCTGGCGCAAGAGTCTTCGTGATTGCGTATACCTGATGTTACATATATTCATTAACTTTAAACACACTAATTTCTCGAGATTGCATTTGGTTGTAAATTATTTCAGCATGAGGCATAATCTGATGAAAAAGCTCTAACCAAAACTTGAAATTATCATCATTCAGGTATTTTAAAATTCCTGTTGCTTCTGCAATGGTTTGATCTGCATTCGATGTTGACTGAATTTCAGTAAGGCAGTTTTTTTAAAGGTTGTAAATTTTCACATGAACTCGCTGTTTATGGTCCGTATGTTGAAGTTCCACCTTGTAGAGGATGGACGTGGAATGTTGATTTCCATATGCTTCTTGAGAATGGACACACGTTGCGGTGAACTTGAGAAGAATGTTGGAATAGCCAGAATGTTAGAGAAAAATATTCTTGCGTTTCGTGTAATACTTGCTGCATTTCTCATTATTAAATTAAGTTGATGTGCATAACAGTGAATGAAATGTGCATAACTACAAACTGCTCTTATTTTTGCTTGAACTCCTGCTTTTTTGCCTTTCATGACATTTGCACCATCAAATGTCTGAGCTATCAGTTTTTGTCCATTTCCTGAAGGATTATGTCCAATTGTTCTAAAATACGTTTTGATATGCCATCTGCAGTTTGATTTTCTGGAATAAAGAATCCCCCAAAACACTCAAATATTTCTCCATTGAATACGTACCGTAGAACAAGGACCATTTGAGTGTGTTCCGAAACATCTGTTGTGTCATCAGCCATGACAGCTACAAAGGAAGCTTTTCTAATTTCCGTCCTTATCTCCTCATGGTATATTTGTAGCAGTCAGTCAAGTATCTCATTCTGAATGGTCTTAGAAACACCTTTGAAGACTGCACTGGTTTCTAAGTGATTCTTCAAATCTGAATCTAATTTAGATGCAAAATTTACTAATCCTCTAAATACCCCTGGATTTACTGAATCGTCTTTTTCATCATGTCCACGTAAGGGAATTTCAAAGTTTCCACAAAAGAAAATGCAGTCTATTATTTTGGACAAAATTTCACGGTTCTTTTTAACCTTTATATTGTGCTCATTGATTGAAAGTCTGTATGCCCCACTAAGTTTCTCCTTAATACATACGGTCCTAAAAGTGACAGTGAAACTACATTATCAACGTGCTTCTTTGAATTCTCATGCTTTTCAGTTTTTTCTTTCATTTTGTTTATATTTCTAAACCCATCTTTTGTCCACGTTACATCACCTCCAAACAGCAAACAAGGGAAGCAAAACAGTGCATTTTTTACTTCACAGCCGTTTTTCCGTTGGTACTGTAAAGACTTCAGACTAAGATAGATGGCGCTCTTGCGCATGCCCAGAAGGACTTTGAGAAAGGAAAGAGTTAAGAACGAGTGTGGCGAGAGACGTGTGGGTTGTGTTTTTTGGAGAGTGATCGAGACTGAGATGTGTGGATTTTGATATATACTACCTTTTCTATTTATGTTGTGTGTCGTGTTTGTACTGTGTCTGTGAGTTCATTAAAATGGTTTAAACCAAAAAGGGAGTATTCCTTGTGATGGTAATTAAAATTTTGAGCAAGTCAGTACAGACGACGAAGAAATGGTGGCAGCCGTTTGGATACGATCCTGGTATTGCTGATATCTCCAGTGCAAATTATTGGGTGAGTACCAGATTTCATTAGCAACAGTGCCTTTTTAATTGTAATTTGTAAAGTTTTGCATGTTGAGTTTTGGTTCATTGAAGAATCGTTGTTTTGGTTTCATGCAGTTTTGGTTTTGTAAAAGGCAGTTGTAATATGCAAAAATGCTCTCTTATTTTAACTAGGCTGATATAGTTAAAATTTTGTTTGGTAAAAGGAGTGATAATTTTGAAAAAGTGTTCTTATTTTAACTAGGCTGATATAGTTAAAACTTTGTTTGGTGAAAGGTAGTTGTAATTTTGCAAGTGTTCTTATTTTAACTAGGCTGATATAGTTAAAATTTTGTTTGGTAAAATGGAGTGGTAATTTTGAAAAGTGTTCTTATTTTAACTAGGTTGATATAGTTAAAATTTTGTCTGATTTTGAAAGGCAAATTTATTCTGTTGATTTGCAAAACTATTCTTATTTTAGCTAGACTGATATAGTTAAAATTTTGTTTGATTGTAAAAAAAAAAAAAATTTAGGACACTCATGTGGTATATAAAAAAGAATTTTCTGTTCTGAATGGTTAGAATTAGAACTATTCAAATGGTCAGTTTGAGTTTTGTTTTCTGAGAAAAGAGAATTATTTTAAAATTTTAAATTGAGATAGCCTAGTTTGTTTTGTGTTCTTTTGTATGATGCTATCTGATGACAATTGAAGTGTTGTTAAAATTTGATTTGATTCTGTTGTATGATTCAAAATAGAATTAAAAATTTGGTGTAGAAGTATATAGTTTGAATTACAAGTATAATTCTTTTTGATGAGTGTTGTCAACAGCACCAAATGCCTAGAATTTTCAATATTTAGTGCGTCTTGGGTTATTTTGCTTTGGAAAATATTTTGTTATATTTCTGAATGAATCGGAAATTCATTTAAAAGAGTTTTGGAGTGTTTTGAAATTGTCATTTTCATTTGTTGCTCATTTAAATGACTAAGAAACCCCTTAGAATTGTTTATTTATTTTGCGGAATTTTGAATGTCTAACTTGTGTACTTAAGGAAATTTTTGTTAGTAATTTGAAATTGCTTTGTGTAACTAATTTGGCAAATGTGAGACCATTTTGTGTTCAGAAAAAGAACTCGAAAAAAAAATCTGAAAGTGTGGATTTGAATTATTCACTTCCTGTGTTTGTTGACGAAAAAAAAGAAAAGGAAAAGAATGATATTCTGTTTTATATTTTTGTGTGTGCATTTATGCTTCTGAGTGTGAATCAATTGTTCATAGAGAAAAGGGAATTCTTTTGAACTGAAAATACCTTTTCTTGATTAGACAGGAAAGTTGAGTTTATATTCTGAATTGTATTTTAATTGTAGTATTATTTTCAAAACAGCTGTTCTTTAGTTGAACTTTTCTTTAACTGTTTATTTTCTTCTCAATTTGAAAACATCTTTAAAAAAAGATATTGTTTTAATGAATGAAAATTTTAATTTGTTTATGTGTTCGAAAATTATTTCTATTGATTTTTGGTTGTTCGGTAAGAAAGTTGTAACGTAGAATTAGCGAATTTAATTCTTTGATAAAGTCTTGTGAATTCTGTTGGAATTTAATACCTTAATAGAGGTTTTTGATAGTGTTTCCCCTGGCCCTTAATCATGGCATTTCTTGCAATTGGTAGAAAGCAGGACTTAATTGCTGTTGCGGAAGAAATTGGTGAGAAGGTACCAACTTCGTGCAAGGTTGCGGATATTAAACAAATAATTTTAAAAAGCCCAAATTTCGATCGGGAGGAGGTAACGATAATCATGGAACGAGTCATAAAAGATAGACTGGAAGAGGAAGAATTAGCTAGACAAGAAAAAATTCGTGAGGAAGAATTAGCTAGACAAGAAAAAATTCGTGAGGAAGAATTAGCTAGGCAAGAAGAAGAACGACAAGAGCGGGAAAGGGTCAGACAACATGAACTCGAAATTAAAAAACTAGAAATGGCTCAGAAGGAATTTCGCCGGTCTGAAGAGGAATCTGAAAATGGGGCGGATAGAAACAGAAAAATCCAACTTACCCAAATCACTCCCAAATTTGACGAAAAAGGGGATGAAATGGGATTGTATTTGATCAATTTCGAGAGGAAAGCAGAGATGGCTCGAGTGCCGAAGGAGGACTGGGTGGCTTATTTGCTGGCCGTTTTGCCAGCCGAGTTATCTAACATGCTTGCCCGAGAACCTCCTGAAGTGGCCAACAATTATGATGTTGTGAAAGATCTCATTCTGAAACGATACAAAATGAACGCTGAAAAATTGAAACAGTGTTTCTACAGACATCAGAAAACAGCAGAGAAAACATGGAGAAATTATGCTCATGAACTGTACAGCTACTTCACTGAATGGCTTGCTGAATTGGAAATTGAAACCTTTCAGCAACTAAAAGATTTAATCGTTGCCGAGCAATTGAAGTATCGTGTACCAGATCAAATCAAGGAGCATTTTCTTGACAAATGGATGAAGTTGAAGACACCTTTTGAATTGGCAGAAGTGATCGAGGAGTACGAAACCATCAGGCAGAGTTTCAGGAAGAAGGAATTTCCAAAGAAGTATGGCTATCAAGGTTCAAAGGGACATTTTAGTGGAAGTAGACCCAAAGTACCATTCAAGGATGACAAGAACAAACATCCGGTCAAAACCGAACCCGCAAGCAACGAAAACCGTGAAAGAGAGTTTGAAAAGAGAAGACAGCTCCGATGCTATGAATGCGGTTCGTTATCACATCTGAGACCCCAATGCCCGAAGCTCAAGAGATCTGAAGTAGTAGCTGCCAATGAAGTCTTTGGAAGACACGTGCCTGAGTTGATGTCTCCTTATACTAGTGCTGGGACAGTAAATGGAGCCCAAATGTCTATCTTGAGAGATACTGGTGCCAGCATCGATCTTATTCCCAGAAAATTTATCAAACCACATATGTACACAGGTGAGCATGTGTGGCTCGCTTCTCCATTAGTAGACAGCCCGGTCTGCTTGCCCATTGCAGAAGTTGATTTGAACTGCGAATTGGGACATGTCCTTACGAAAGCTGCTGTAAGAGACAGTTTTCTGGATCAAGAGCATTACCTACTAAGTAACAAAACCGTTGCTCTGATCGAGAGTATGAAAAAAGATAAGGAGCTGGAGATCCAAGTTATTAATGCAGTTCAGACGAGAGCTCAGAAAAGTCTTTTGACAGCCGAAGTTGAAGAGTATCCAGTTGAGTCGAGTCCTGGAGAAGAGAATGACAGTACCGTGTTAACAGAGGAAGACGGAGAGGTATTGCCTATGGCGGAAGAAGCCTCACTTCCAGATCTGATTAAAGCCTCACGGAATGATTTTGTCGAAGAGCAGCGCAAGAGTAAAGAGTTGAAACCACTTTTCCTAGAAGCTGAGGAGTTAGCAAAGGAAACCAAGTATGCAATCGTTAATCAAATGCTGTTCTATCTGAAAAGTGACAAGGATGGTACGCAGAGAAAACTGCTGATTGTTCCAGAGAAGTTTCGGGACCAATTAAAGAAACTGTCTCATGAAGGAACAGCGGCTCACTTAGGAGTGACCAAGACTAAAGATGCTCTTTTTAAAACTTTTTTTTGGCCGAATTGTTACAAAGATGTTGAAGAATTTGTCAGATCTTGTGACCAATGTCAGCGAGTCGGGAAACCTCGGGATAAGAAGAAGGCACCCATGAAGATCGTTCCTGTCATCTCGGAGATCTTCACAAAGATTAATGTGGATGCTTGTGGTCCTTTACCTACTACACCATCTGGAAACCGGTATCTCATCACTGCAATTTGCATGTCTTCCAAATATCCCGATGCAGTTCCTGTCCCAAATCTTAGTTCTTCAACCGTGGTCGATAGTTTCCTGCAAATCTTTAGTCGGATGGGTTTCCCGAGGGAGCTGCAAAGCGATCAAGGAACGTCGTTTACAAGTGCACTCACAACGGAGTTCCTGGAGAAATTTGGAGTTAAAGTAGTGCGAAGTTCCGTACATCATCCCCAGAGCAATCCTGTGGAGAGACTACATAGAACTTTGAAGAGAATTCTTCGAGTCCTGTGTCTGGAGTCAGGACCTGATTGGGAGAAAATCTTGCCTCATGCCCTGTTTGCTCTACGAGTTGTTACTCATGACAGTACTGGATATACTCCAGCTGAGCTGGTTCATGGACAGAATTTGAGGACTCCCATGACTCTACTGTACGAGAACTTGACGGAAAGCGAGGAAGAGAAGACTAGCGTAGTATCATATGTCTTCAAGCTACTAAACCGCATGAAAAGGTGTCAAGAATTAGCCGTCCAAAACATGGAGAACGCCAAAGACAAACAAAAACTATGGTATGATCGCAAGGCTGTGAAGCGTAAATTTTGTGAAGGCGACCTTGTGCTGGTTGTCGCTACATCTAGGCCTAACAAAATGGCAGTTCATTGGATCGGCCCAGGGAAAGTCGTTAAACAGCTTTCCGAAACCAACTACATTGTGCAGTTTCCAGAAAAAGACAAATCCCATGTGTACCATGTGAACATGCTCAAGCCATATTTCCAGAGACCCGAAAATGTGAATTTAATCTGTCTAAAAGAGATTAGGAACTGTGACAACGAGGAGGACATTCCAAGTCTCGAGCAGAAGCCTGAAGTCTCGGAAATGACACAAATTTGGCAAGACATAGAACAAAATGGTCGCTTGTCAGAAGATCAGAAGGAGCAGCTGAGAGAGTTGCTATCAAAATACTCTAGCTCATTCTCAAACCAGCCGGGGTGTACTGATCTTACTGAACATGACATTGAGCTTGAATCTGAGAGGCCCATCTGTGCCAAACCTTACAAGATGTCTCCACGCCAAACAGAAATTTTGAAGATGGAAGTGGAGAAGATGCTGTCGCTCAAAGTCATTGAGCCAGGAGAATCTGATTTTACTTCTCCTCTTATTCTGGTAGAAGTACCAGGAAAGGATGCAAGACCGTGCATCGACTATCGAAGACTCAACAAGGTCACTAGAACCCAGTACTTTCCTCTGCCAAACATTGAGCAGCTTGTTGAAAAAGTGTCAGCTGCCAAGTATATCACCGTTCTAGATTTGACCCGAGGTTATTGGCAAATACCTCTGAGTAAACGAGCCCAAAGATATTCAGCTTTTGTAACCAGTTTTGGGACATTTCGACCGTTGAGATTGCCATTCGGTTTGAAAAATGCCCCTTATGACTTTAGTCGTTTGATGGCCGAACTGTTGAAAGACTGTGGAGAATTTGCATGCCCTTACTTGGATGATGTAGCCATCTATTCCCTAAGTTGGGAAGATCATTTACAACATTTGAAAACCGTCTTAGAAAAGATGAATGCAGCTCATCTGCACATCAAGCCTTCTAAGTGCCAGTTTGCTCGTGCGTACGTAAAGTATCTTGGGCACTTGGTTGGTCAGGGCCAGAGAACACCTGGAGAATTGAAGATCCAAACTGTAAAGGACTTTCCGACCCCTGCGACTAAGACGCAGATCCGATCTTTCTTAGGACTTGCGGGGTATTATCGAAAATACATTCCTGACTTTTCAGTCCTCTCAGCACCAATTACAGATCTGCTGAAAGGAAAAAATCGTCGTGCTGCTGTCATATGGACTGATGCTTGTCGAGAGGCGTTTGACAAGTTAAAGAAACGGTTGTCGGAGAATCCGGTGTTGTACAGTCCAGATTTCTCGAGACAGTTTCTCGTCCAATGTGACGCGTCAAATCTTGGGATTGGCATCGTTTTGTCCCAAATTAATGACATTGGTGAGGAACATCCTGTCATGTACTTGAGTCGGAAGTTCTCAAATGCAGAACAAAAGTACAGTACCATCGAGAGAGAGTGCGCAGCTATCGTGTTCGCCATCCAAAAGCTGCGATGTTATTTGGATGGACACCAGAAGTTCATCATCCAGACGGACCATAATCCCCTTGTTTGGCTGGACAAAAATACGGGAACCAACCCTAGACTTTTACGTTGGGCTTTGATCCTGCAGCCATTCAATTATGAGGTTGTCCATAAGAGGGGGAAACAGCATCAAAATGCTGATTCATTAAGTCGCATCCCATAAACCTCATATCCTTTTATTTTATATTAGTAAGTTTATTGTGTTTATTTTGATATTTGTATTATGTGTGAAAATTTTAAATTTTTCTTATCATTAGTGTAAATTGTTTTCCTAAATTTTTAATAAGTATATAATTTTTTGTATAATATTTTTGAGTTCAAGGCACTGATTGCTATAATCTGGTACATGTGCAGTATATTTTGTGTACTTGAACTCTTGAACTTTTCCAATGACTGCACCTATCTGGAGACTTTTTCAGGCAGTGGAGTCATCAAAACTTTTCCCTCATTCTTCGAGAAAAGTTTCCTCCTTGTGGGGAGGAGTTTATAAGTCTGTAAAGACTTCAGACTAAGATAGATGGCGCTCTTGCGCATGCCCAGAAGGACTTTGAGAAAGGAAAGAGTTAAGAACGAGTGTGGCGAGAGACGTGTGGGTTGTGTTTTTTGGAGAGTGATCGAGACTGAGATGTGTGGATTTTGATATATACTACCTTTTCTATTTATGTTGTGTGTCGTGTTTGTACTGTGTCTGTGAGTTCATTAAAATGGTTTAAACCAAAAAGGGAGTATTCCTTGTGATGGTAATTAAAATTTTGAGCAAGTCAGTACAGTACCATTCAGAATTAAAGCTATGAATATATTTCTTGTTGTTGTTTATGCCTGGCTGAGATATTAGAATATCAGGTGTTGAACGACCTCTTTTCTTAACTGTAACTTTCTCATGGAGAAACAGCTGTGAAAACTTAAGCTGTTGAAGTTCACTTACAGTCACAGAACTTATTTCTTGGGGATGAAAGGCCATGGTTAAAGTTTTCTGTTAAATAAAAGAACCGAAAAAAAATGGAATAGCTGGAAGCAGGATAATAATCTAATTCTACACTTTATCACATTCAAGAATATGGTACAAGGTTTTTAAGCACAACAAACGCGGAGTAAAAAAAACTACCTTCCACCAGCACGCCAGGGTCGGCACTGCGGGAGCGACAGTGCTCTCTCTTCCTCGCAGCCTCGCGAGCAGCTTCCTATGTGCGCATGTGCACAACAGTCAAACACCACGCCGCTGGAACTGTGAAGTGCACAGTTCCATACAAAGATTTTTGTATCTATTTCATAAACTGGGGATGGCTACTGACATTAAGCTTAAGGACTATATAGTGTACAAGCATAAAGAAAGAATTAAAGAAGAAAGAAGTAATTATATTAAATGTTATCGATAATATCAAGTGGAAATAGGGGTGCTGCAGTTCCACAGTACCTATACGCGAGCCGCCACTGCTTGTGAACATCTCCTATCCCCTTTGACATGTGCTCTCAATATACAATAGCAAAGGCAATAGTCGAGCGATAAATCAAACCGGTACTACTGGGCCGATCTCAACTGCGGGCCTGGTAAACCTGTAGTGGCTCAGTTTTAGCACAAGAAAAAGTAATTATAAGATTATTTCAATTTCAACAAGTACTTTAGATTGTTAATATTTATGTATTGTTTACTTTTACATTTTGGTTAATATCGATATCGAATGTTTCTAATCGATATTAAATATTTAATCTCTTTTGTTCATTTCGTTTTGGCAACATGCTAAAAAGAATTAATGCTTTTAAAAAGGCTCGAAAAGTTTGTTGTATTTACTGTTAGACATGGAATAAAGAAGATTCAGAATAACTTGTGCATTTTTAATTTAATTTAGAAAGAGTAAAACATTTTTCGTCGTTTTCTCCTCAAGAATACAATAGCGAGCCGACATTTTGGTGACCCCGTTTCCTGTTTATACAAATAAATACGATGTCGAAAGAAAACGAAAGCGACGCTGAACTGCACACGGTGAGTGTTAGGCCCCGTTCACATGAGGCGTTTTCCAACGCGCGTTTTACGTCTAAACAAAACGCGGGTAGCCAAAGTACATAGAGTTCTACTGGAGTGTTCACATGCAGAAATCGCGAGAATCCAAGCGCTAGACAGCTTCGGCGCTTCAACAATCTCCGGTCGTTCTCGCGATTTGAACGCGTTTGAAGAAGCATAGGTTTCTTCTACTGCGTTCACATGACACTCGTTTTGACGGGCGTTAGGGCTTTTTTATTCCTCTAGTCCAAGTTTCTATCTTCGCGATCGTTAAAGATAGAGTGAAAATTTCAACGGATTTCAAATCTGCGGAAAATTTTACATCAGATAGATTGATACATTAAATTTGATTTTCTTTAAATAAATAAATTTTCAACTGTAATTTTACTATTTTCGCGATACGGATTTGACGAATATATTCATTACGAACACAAAAGGGAGTATTCTTCTCGTTTTTATAGAAAAGATATAACTTGATTGGAGTATTTTGTCTTAATCCACTGCTTTATACTTATGGCCATTAAAAATAGGATGAGAAAATTGAATCGTATTCGATTTATTGAAGAAATTTACCCTGCTTTCACACAAAACTTGTAAAAATGTGACAGTTTATATCACTTTTGAAAATGAACTTAATTTACTGTGCGCTTATTTTCATAGAATTTATATTTTAATCTTGCAGTTAGTGTTATTACTACTTTAATCAAAATTTTTATATTATATATACGTGCAAACGCAAATTCTATTAGCAATCTCCTGGTTTTCGATATATACTGTTTTTTGGTTTTTCTTTGAGATTTTTTTAGTTTTAACAAAATTTTCTCGTTTCATCGTGGGGTTTAATCAAATTTTAGTTGAAATATTTCCAAGTCATTATTCCATTCGTGGTTCCACTTGTGCTACAAAACCCATGAAAGAGGGTAGGTTGGAGGGTTAGTATTCGTTTCGGATAGTTGGAACTCAGGGAAAATTGTGTTTGAAAATTAAAAAACTAATTATTGTTAGATATGTGTTATTTGTGCTGATACATTAAAATGTTTAGAGATAGGTTTTAAAGAAGTATAGAGATTTATTTGAAGAAAAATTAAATAAAAATTAGCTATAGATCGTAGGAAACACGATAAAACCTGCAAAAATACCATAAAAAAAGAAAGGTTACCAGTGCCGGATTTTGTTTGCGTGTCATCTTTTGATAGTACTTCGTAGACAATGCCATATAAACAGAAATTCCGTTTCCAATTTCCTGGTCCTAGAAATAAAATTTTGTGGGGATATATTTTTACTTTACACTCAATTTTAAAATTTTAAGGAACTTGTTTGGTCATTTTCCAGTTTCGTTTTTAATCAAAGTTTTACAGAAATATTCCAATTTTTCTTACGCAGTTTCGCTTTTACGATAAAACGCATTACAAATGACTCATCTGCTAGCTTCTTGAGCCCAAAAAATCCGTGTTCACCCCTTAACACAAAAAAAATCCTACTATTTTTATTGGTGGGTGAATCATCGACAATGGAGAGTGAAGGTTATAGGGTTTCTTCCTCTAGTATTGACAGTAAAAAACGAATACTTTAAGATTTTAGAGTTAATGAAAATGTTTAATAATGCCACAATTTTAACTACATAAAGCACTGCTTCTCTGTGATCCGCTGGCTCTTACCGGTTCCTAGGTACAAAATATCCCGTCATTCGAAAATTTTTGAAAAACGTACGAAAAGCTAACGTTCAAAAATTTACAACCGAGGTTGATGGCATTGGAATCGTATACTATACGTTACGAAAGATTTATCTGTTTAGGTTGTCACTTCTGGTCAGCAAGTCGATTATATTGCATTTATTTATGTATAAAGGTTGAAGTTCAAAAACACTTTATTCACAGGCAATCAGGGAACGGATGTTTTACAAATCGAAAGAATATCAAATTTTTACGTCATTTTGAATATTTTTTAGATTATTTTAGGCATTTTATTGCTCATTATACATTTCTAAGTTAACCAAATACAGTCTTGTGAATACAGAGAGAAATCAATTTTAGGTTGGGAAAGATTTTCATCCTACTTTTAATGGCTGTAAAATTAAAACAGTTGATAAGGCGCAACAAAATATCTTATTAAAGTGACATTCCCTTTAAAAACAAGGCAATACTTCCGCTTACGCTTAGTATAAAAGGAATATCTGAAAAAAGATTAGTTGCGACTATTGACAAAAAAATAATTTTTTCAAAGAAAAGCATGATTTTGGTATCGATCTAACGTAAAATTTTACGCTGATTTGAAATCCGTTGAAATTTTGACTCTATCTTTAACCATTCAAAAGATAGAAACTTGGATTAAGGGAATAAAAAAACAATTTAATGCATAACGGAAACTGACCTTGAAAAGCGCTCAAGTGCTGTTCACATGGTAACGCTCGAAAATTCTTATCTAACGCGCGTTGCAAAAAGTCCATGTGAACGGGGCCTTAGTCCCCGTTCTAACACTAGCTGCAAGATTAAAATATAAATTCTATGAAAAACAAGCTCACAGTAACTTAAGTTCATTTTCAAAAGTGATATCGAGTTCACTGTAACACGAGGATGTGAAAAATGAATGAAAATTGAAACTTATATTACGCATTTCACCCGTTGAGGACAAATAAAAAAATGACTAAAGTTTAGCTTTTAAATTGAATATTTAATTTAAGCTTTATTTTAAAGACGTTACCGCACATGAAAACGAATACTGACAACTGCCCGTTCTAGTTATTCTCAGAAATAAAATTACCCACTATACCCTTTAGTTATAAACTCACCTTTTTACAAGTTTTGTGTGAAAGCAGGGAAAATTTCTTCAATAAATCGAATGCGATTAAATTTTCTCATCCTATTTTTAATGGCTATAAACATAAAGCAGTGGATTAAGACAAAATACTCCAATCAAGTTATATCTTTTCTGTAAAAACGAGATGAATACTCCCTTTTGTGTTCATAATGAATATATTCGTCAAATTCGTATCGCGAAAATAGTAAAATTACAGTTGCAAAATTATTTATTTAAAGAAAATCACATTTCAGGTATCGATCTGGTGTAAAATTTTCCGCAGATTTCAAATACGTTGAAATTTTCACTCTATCTTTAACGATCGCGAAGATAGAAACTTGGATTAGGGGAATAAAAAAGCCCTAACGCCAGTCAAAACGCGTGTCATGTGAACGCTGCAGAAGAAACCTATGCTTCTCGAAACGCCTTCTAATCGCGAGAACGACCGGAGATTGTTGAAGCGCCGAAGCTGTCTAGCGCTTGGATTCTCGCGATTTCTGCATGTGAACACTCCAGTAGAACTCTATGTACTTTGGCTACCCGCGTTTTGTTTAGACGTAAAACGCGCGTTGGAAAACGCCTCATGTGAACGGGGCCTAAAATTTGTTTAAGGAAAGCGAAAGTGCTAGAATTCAACGATTAATCACTGGAATTGAATTGGGTGATATGAAACCTAGTCAGCTATTACAAAAATTAAAATCTATTGCTACGTCGGATGTTTCTGAAAATTTGATTAAAACATTATGGCTTGGAAAACTACCCGAATCTATTAAAAATATTTTAATTGTCAGTAAAGAAGATATTGATAGTTTAGCAATTATGGCTGATAAAATTAATGATATGAGCCCTAAAAATGAAATTTGTACCACAAGTAACACACAGAGTTATAATAACGAACTGTTAGATAGAATTCAAAGTTTAGAGCAACAAATTGCTCAGTTAAGTGTTCGTAATGGTTCTAGATCAAGAACACGGAATGCCAATTCCTTTCGTAATCGTTCTAGATCTCGAAGTGGTCGGCGCATAAATTTTGATCCAAAAGGAAAATTTTGTTATTTCCATTTCCGATTTGGCGCCAAATGCTTTCCAGAGAAATGCCAGCCTCCTTGCAGTTAGATTAAAAAACCGCAAGATAATCAGGAAAACTCCAATCTGCAGTAGGTTCAGCGACAAACTCTTCTGCAGAAAATATGAAGGATTGTCGCAAATTTCGTTTATTCCTCCGTGACCAAAGATCAAATTTGCACTTCCTCGTAGACAGTGGAGCTGATGTAAGCATAATTCCAGCTACTTCTCAGACTAAACAGAAGGCAGAATATAAATTGTATGCAGCTAATGGCACAGAAATCTTAACATATGGCATAAAAAATCTAACCCTTGATTTGGGATTACGCCGTGATTTTCAGTTTCCATTCATAATTGCTGAAGTCACAAAAGGTATTTTAGGAGCTGACTTTCTTCACAAATATAACTTACTTATTGATATAAATAAGAAAAAATTAATTGATGGAGTAACAAAGCTCAGTGTCCAAGGTGATATTACCTCTATTTCAATTGATAACGACGTCAGCACTTTGAACAAATCCATAAAAATTTCCAGTTTACTTTTAAAATATCCCGAAATTTCTAAACCCAATCTTTTTCCTACGCGAATAAAACATGATGTTAAACATTTTATCGTAACTAATGGTCAACCTATTTATTCCAAGGCCAAATTCCTATTTGATCCAAAACGGCTAGCGATAGCTAAAGAAGAATTTAAATTTATGCTTGACAATGAAATAATTCGTCCATCAAATTCTCAATGGTCAAGTCCTCTGCATCTTGTCACAAAAAAAGATGATTCATATCGGCCATGTGGGGATTATCGTCAGCTTAATGCGCAGACGATTCCTGATCGATATCCCATTCCTAGGATTGAAGATTTTCATCATATTTTAAAAGATACCAAGATTTTCTCTAAAATTGATTTATTCAAAGCGTATTTTCAAATTCCCATTGCAGAAGAGGACAAATGTAAAACAGCTATCATCACTCCTTTTGGTTTGTATGAATTTAATGTTATGAGTTTCGGTTTAAAAAATGCTCCTGCAACATTCCAAAGACTAATCCATGAAGTTTTCAGAGGTCTAGATTTTGTTTTCCCGTATTTAGACGATATACTCATTGCATCTAGCAGCACCAAAGAACACGAAAATCACCTTAAATTAGTTTTTGAACGATTGAATACTTTTGGTTTAAGATTAAATATTTCAAAATCTATGTTCGTTGTTCAACAAATCGAGTTTTTGGGATACCTAATTACACCCCAGGGTTCTCGTCCTCTGCCAGAAAGAGTTCAAGATATTATCAAGTACAAACGACCAGAAACAATTCATGATCTTAGAACTTTTCTCGGAATACTTAATTTTTATCGTCGTTATTTACAAGACGCAGCAAAGAATCAAGCACTGTTACATGAATATCTTAAGTGTGCTAAAAAAAAAAGACAAGCGCAAAATTCAATGGACTGACGAAGCTGAAAAACAGTTTGAAAACTGCAAGAATGACCTTGCAAATACTGCACTGTTGTCTTTTCCCAATTCTGAATTACCTCTGGCGTTATTTACAGATGCTTCAGATACAGCAATCGGCTCAGTGTTACAGCCATATGAAAACCCAACCTGGATGCCAATAGCATTTTATTCAAAAAATTAAACAAATCTCAGCAAAATTATAGCACCTATGACAGAGAATTATTAGGCATATATCTTTCAATCAAACACTTCAAGCATTATCTAGAAGGAAGAGAGTTTACAATTTTTACTGATCACAAGCCCTTAATATTTGCCTTTCATCAAAAGATGGACAAAGCAGCACCTAGACATTCCCGCCAGCTCCAATATCTCTCTCAATTCTCGACTGATATTAAATATATAAAAGGTGAAAATAATATTGTAGCCGATACTTTATCCAGGGTTAATGAAGTTTCATCAATAGATTATGATAAAATAGCTGAGAAACAGACTCAAGATGAAGAATTGACGAGATTGCAAACCACTACTTCCTTGAATTTAAAGCAGTATCATCTACCTTCGGGGAAATATTTGTGGTGTGATACATCAACTTGTAATATTCGACCATGCATTCCTCAAGCTTTCCGAAAAGAAGTCTTCAAACAAATTCACAGTTTATCACATCCAGGAATAAAGTCAACTATAAATTTAGTGACATCAAAATTCATTTGGCCCAACATTAAAAAAGATGTACAATTGTGGACTCGAACCTGCATTCCTTGCCAAAAAGCTAAAATCAACCGGCATACCAAAACAAAATTGGGTGAGTTTGAAGTACCTACGGAAAGGTTTTGTGTAGTCCATATCGATCTCATCGGACCTCTTCCCCCATCAAAAGGGAATATTTACTGTCTTACTTGCATAGACAGGTTTTCAAACTGGATGGAAGTGATTCCTTTAGAAAACATTTCAGCTGATACTGTAGCAAGAGCTTTTTAGAGCAATTGGATTGCGCGATTTGGGACTCCATACAAACTCATTACCGATCGAGGATCTCAATTCAAATGTGAAACATTTCAAGTTTTATCTAAAATCTGTGGTATCAAGTTGCAACACACGACGGCCTACCACCCCTCGTGTAATGGCAAAGTTGAACGCCTTCACAGAACATTAAAAGCTCACAACAACCTGTCTTGGACTGACACCTTACCAACAGTACTTTTGGGTTTGCGTGCTGCTGTCCAGGAAGATACCAGCCATTCCATTGCGCAAATGATTTATGGCCAGGGTCTCAGACTTCCTGGAGAGTTTTTCAGCGAACCGAGTATCCAGACAGCATCGGAGAGTTTTGCCAATAACCTCCAGAAGCAGATGGAAATCGTGGGACCAAGACGGATTCGTAAAAATTCGTCTCAACAGATTTTTGTACATAAAGACTTAGAAAACTGTTCTCACGTCTTCCAACGAATAGATAGGGTCAAAAAACAACTAGACCCTCCCTATGAAGGACCATTTCCCGTCATTGACCGCAACGATAAATATTTTACTATAAACATAAAAGGGAGAAATGTCAATGTGTCACTGGATCGCTTGAAGCCAGCCTATATTTGTGTTCAGCAGGACAATCCTCAGGCAACAAAAACTGATCACAACAAATTACAGATGCCAGACACAAATCCAGATGTGGTTCAAAAACAATCTCGCACTGGTAGAATTATACGTTTACCTGTCCGATTTAAGGACTGAAGTTAAAACTTTTTACTTCTGAAAATATTCTCAGTAATATTTGCATTGTATTACAATTTTAAATTGTATTTATTTGTATTTAATAACATCTTTGTGCTGGTCCCTACTTATTTCCCAACCTTCGTAACGTAACTTAGTTACTGGTGGGGGAGTAATGTAGTGGCTCAGTTTTAGCACAAGAAAAAGTAATTATAAGATTATTTCAATTTCGGGTAGGGTATTTGGGTATTTCAATTAACGTCACACGGGAGCAACACAATGGGCTATTGGTGACGGTCCGGGATCAATCCCAAAGGGAAAGATCCGAGGACAACACCACGTAATTTTGAACCACGGTCAGATGACGAGGCAACACCTGAGCTGGCACCCCACTCTCCAAACTTCCACACCACGCCAACGTGAGGACATTTGAGGCCACGACAGATTTAACGTGCACCAGCCCCCTTTGTACACGACGGTGTTTTGGCTGGATTCGAACTCGCAACCCTTCGGTTGCTAGTTCGTTACTCTTCCAACCGGGCCACCGCGGCCCTATTTCAATTTCAACAAGTACTTTAGATTGTTAATATTTATGTATTGTTTACTTTTACATTTTGGTTAATATCGATATTGAATGTTTCTAATCGATATTAAATATTTAATCTCTTTTGTTCATTTCGTTTTGGCAACATGCTAAAAAGAATTAATGCTTTTAAAAAGGCTCGAAAAGTTTGTTGTATTTACTGTTAGACATGGAATAAAGAAGATTCAGAATAACTTGTGCATTTTTAATTTAATTTAGAAAGAGTAAAACATTTTTCGTCGTTTTCTCCTCAAGAATACAATAGCGAGCCGACAAACCTGTTCGAAGGGTCGTATCTGAACTACGGTCCTGGTAAAACTTTAAAGAGCCGTATAGGGTATGCAGGCCGGGTCCAGGTCTGCATACCAGAAACCGGATCCAAATATGTCCGCAAGACCGTATCTGAACTGCGGGTTGGTTAAACTGATCTAGAGGGCCCGGCCTGGTCTGCGGGCCTGATAAAAATATTTGGTGTGCCGTATATCTCCGGTTCTGAGATTAATCTATTCACTACAACGTATTTCTCCTAAGCGTACGGTTTTTCGTATACGTGCATGAAAAACAAGATCCCAACTAATTATAAAACAACTCAAATAGCTAAAAACATTAAAAAATAACACAAATTCAAGAAATATTCAGTAGTTTGTATATTCGCATCGCTAACAATGCTAAAATGTAATTAATTCAAGAAATATTCAGTATTAGACACATAGAGCACTCGCAACCACGTGGTCTGACCATAGCAACGCCGGAATGACGTCCCTAGCAACCGTTGCTGTAGGACAAGCAATGGCTTCTGTTCCATTAGTAAGCATGGATGTTTCAGTGCGAAATCGCTACGATCAAAAAATATCTATCATTAACGGAATGGATCCGTATGATTTGGACAATCCAAACGCCTCTTCGAATCCTGAAGATTTTCCAAAGATCAATTTATGGTGTATTGGACATTATTTAGTTTTCAAAACTTCCCACTACATAAAACTTCCCAATGCATAACAATTTGTTTGTCCTACAGCAGTTAACAGTTAAGAAAAATAACTGATCGTGACGTCACCTGCGAATGCTCTATTAGCATCGCTAACTTTTAATTAAAAAATGTTATATCGCCAAGAAGAGCGATAAAAAGCCAAACCAATCAACCGAGCTGAATTTTCGTGTAGCAGTCACGTGACTACTAGAGACATGTTGGTCCCACTTTTTGAAGCTTTTCTCAATAGCGATGCTCAGTCTACTTATATATCACGTCTATGAGTACGATGACGAGGTTAAAACCTGAGCTGGCGAGGTGTGAAAGTTTGGAGAGTGAGATACCAGCTCAGGTGTTGACCATGGTTCAGAATGACGGCGTTGTCCTCGATTCTTTCCCTTCGGGACTCATCCCGGATCGTTAGCATTAGCCTTTTGTGTTGCTAGTGGGACGTTAATGAACTATCTACCTCCACTCAGCCTTTGTGGGGCATCGATCTTTAAATGAAATAGACGGAGCATGCGCCTACAGCTTCATGTTATTTCTTCCAGTTGCTCGGTTTTAAGATCTGTCATGGAGTTGTGGATGAATAATACATTATTGATTGGTTAAAGTGATTATCCACCGTGATCAAAAACACTAGTCTGCGCTTCCATAACCAATCGGCTAAATCGATTTGTGATTTACCCTTCAGAGATCTTGTGAAGCCCACATGATCCGTCTATTTCATTAGAAGGTCGATGCTGTGGGGTGCCAGCTCAGGTGTTTTCGTAAAATTGCTACCTACCTACTCAGATCCATCCTGACTTTGTAATTATATATTTTTCATGTTTCAAAGTGGCAACGACCAAATTGCCCAATTGGATATTTGTTTACATTATCTGAAGTGCACATGTGAGGTGAAAATGTATCTACTTTCAGAATGATTCTGAACTGACTTTCGTCTTTTGTGATATTTTAAGTGGATTGAGAACTGCAGGAAAATTTCCTGACTAAAAACTTGTTTAATAGACTCATTAATATTTTCGTTTGTGATTTTTTTTGTTTTGTAAAGGTTTTCTTAAAAGAAAATAATTAAAATGAATTTGTTACAGTATAAATCTTTAATTGAGGAAGGAGATTTAGTTATTGTGTATTTAGATGTACGACATATGTATCCTGTAACCATTAAACGGGATGAAGTATTTCAAAGCAAATATGGTGCTTTGAAACATAATGACTGTATAGGGCAAAAATTTGGAAGTTGTATTCCCTGCACTAGAGGTTGGGTTTATGTACTTTTTCCCACTCCAGAGTTATGGACAATCACTCTACCTCACAGAACTCAGATTCTATATGCTGCTGATATTAGTTTGATTGTAGTTCAGTTAGATTTAAAACCAGGATCTGTTGTATGTGAAGCTGGTAAGTTTCACAAATTTCTGTTTGTGAAAGATGAATATTGTCTTCTTAACCTTTCCTTAGTAAAGATTAATATTGTCTTAAGGAAAGTAGCCAGTAAAATCCTAATTTGCAGTTTGACTTCAGTTGTGTCCAAGTTCATCAGATAGGAATGGGGAATTTTAGCGAATGTTTAGTCATGATGGTGGACTCAAAAAAGTCCATTTTAGATTTATTTATATTTTCTGAATATCTTGGCTATTTTTGATAGTTCATTTACCGGTGGAGATGTCGAATCCGGGGCACTAGCGATTTATTGCCAATCATGGTAACCTTGGTGTTTTGATTTAGCTTTATGGCAACCCTATGCTAAAGGTTTTTCGCGTAGGAAAGTCCACGTTTTTTTTTTAATGAACAAACTGGCTTTGGACGCCATCTTGATTTGGCGACAAAAATTGCTTGGCGACAAACATGCCCCGGATTCTACATCTTTACCCATTTACCAAAAATAAACTGACTTACTATTTATTTACACTAATAAGAAAAAGGTTAATTACTATTGTAATAGTCACCAAAGCATGTCAAGTTGTCATCTTATCAGCAATGCTAAGCATTATCCTTGTCATTGATCTTGGGATCAAAAATTAAAATCGTGCCAAGGGCACAATATTAATACGATTTTAGTGTTACCATCTAATCAAGTAAATCCTTCATTTGAGGAGCGTGGAATTCCTGAATGGTGAAAAAATTTTCCAGTTTATCCTATGTGCAAGGGGAACACACTTCCAGCATTCAGTTTCCTTCCTGTATTGGAATGAGCCCTTCAGAATTATTCCAGAATCCTGATGACAATAATTTCTTTGAGGACGAATTACTCTCTTGAACTTGGTCTAGCTGGCGACTCGTCTGGCAGCTGTGATGAGTTGGCAGGAGAGAAACAACCTCAGAGATCGCCAGTCATGCTTTTGCATATGGCAACCTTCTAATGCGTTTTGTAATAACCTTCTAAGTGGTTTTAATTAGTATACACACTGTCGAAATGTCATCTTTAGTAGTGAATAAATATAGTGAAAGAAATCAACTACCTACCAAGAAAACAACTTAACAAGTAACAAGAAATGTCATGAAAACTTCAAGAAATAAAAAATGACCTAAAAACTACATATATCTGGAATCAGTAGAGTGCAAAATGAATTTATCTGTGGGCATTGTTTATATATAACATGCTGACAAAAATATATATTAAAATCCAGGCCCTGCTCATCAGAATTATTAAGTTTATATTAAGTAAATAAGGCTTATCTGAATCATTAAAATAACATAAACTTAAACACCTGTAATTCCAATATTTCACTCATTCAATAAATCTCCTTTCACAAATTTGGCATGACCAAATATGATTGCACCATACATCCCCAACCTTTCATAAATTTGAAGTGGGTGATTGGGTAAACTTCTAATTAACGGTGAAGCCTTGGCATGATTTCGATTTTTGGTTGCCAAGCCAATACTAAATGGTAATGGTTAGCATAGTTGATAGGACACCAACTTGGGAACTGTTGTGTATACTAGGATTACATTCTACACTAGGATTACTTGCTAGAATTGTAAATAGGTAGGGAGTTGAATTAACATTGCACTGGAACAACACAACGGGCTATTGGCAACAGTCCGGGACCAATCTCGAAGGGTTAAATCCATGGACGATACC
Source organism: Meta bourneti (assembly GCA_933210815.1). Classification (NCBI taxonomy): domain Eukaryota; kingdom Metazoa; phylum Arthropoda; class Arachnida; order Araneae; family Tetragnathidae; genus Meta; species Meta bourneti. The sequence continues at coordinate 71,765,983 of OW119927.1, read as the reverse complement.
TCGTTATTTTGAACCATGTTCAGATGAGGAGGTTAGCACCTGATCTGGCATCCCACCCAGAGCTTCCACAGAATTGTAAACAGGATAAAAGCACCATGCACTAGGATTGTTAATGGACTGTTTTAATTAAAACTACTTTAAAACAAAATTACAAATGTGTCAGAATTTTTAAAAATGTGAGATCATGTGTAGACACTGGTATACCTCATATAATGAAAAGTTTTTAAGAAAATGTTACATACATTTTTAAGTTACAACAAATTTCTGTGCTATAGTGTTTCTAAAAGTGAGTTGAAACTTCCCATAAGCCTTTTGGTGCATTAACTCTTTCAAGCATGGTGATTCATAATATAAACCACAATATTACACAGGGATCGAAATTAGCCCTCATTTGTTATATTTTGCAATTTTATGTATATTATCTCATTTTGATGACCAAATTTTGATACTCATGGTTTCATTTCTGACCACTACTGAATTTTGTCACTCGTTTGGTGCAAATTCTGACCAATCACCATTTATCCTTACATCTAGCAACCTAAGCATAGAGGGTACTCTCTTTAAAACAGGTGCATCAAAGTTCCATGTCCATTCACTTCAGTCATTAATGTTCATACATATCCACGAAATCTAAATAAATTTAAATTTGCTCCTTAGAAATTTTTAGCAACTGAGGGAAAGTGTTAAATCAGCCTTTTGTTTTCTCCCAAACTGTAAAAAAATCTTGATTTTAAGTTTCGCTTAAATTAAATTATCTCATCACAATATTTAAAATTAGGTATATGGCCATGGGATATTTTCAATTTTAGCTATATATTACGAATGAAATAAATATGCCTTTATGACTGAAACTATTTAATCTAAGTAATGCCTCTACTCAGTCAATTTGATATTAGGTCTATATGCTGGCCAGTGGCCACACATATTTTGTTACGCATCTAAAACAAGATCACTTTCATTTCGAGTTTGATAATTTCTAACCGTTTATGTGACAATAAATTAGATTTCTTGTAATAAAAATTACCACAGGCAATAGATATTGAAGTTTGAAATCTTGTAGCACCCCGACTTCATATTTAAAAACTACTAAATTTTGATTACAACTCTTAAGTGTCATTATATTCTACAGTTAGTCATTTTGGTATGGCTTTGCTATAAATACTTTTTTGTGGCAACCCTTTTGGTGTGCTTTTTGTAGCGAGCTATGGCAGGCAAAGCCAACCCCTTATTCTTGATCATGACAACCTCATAATTTGAATATCTTATTACTTTTTGTTTATCATTTTTGATTTTACCATGCCAAAAAAATCTCTAGTTTGGTAGAATTAATGTGATCTTTTATAACATTCACATGTAGCCTGGTTCCATTTGGCTTAAAACTAATAAATTTAACTTGGATAACTTCTATAACAATATTTCAGAAAAAGTAAAGATTTTTTTCATTAAAATAAACATTTACCCAGTAGTAGTATGAATAATCAGTTGGGTGGATTTTTTTTCTTCTATTTTAAAATTATTTTCATTAATTTTCGGTAAGTCTAAAATGGCGTTTTTTCTAGGAAATTCTTCCTTGGCAACATCAAAAGCATGCCTAAAAACATTGCCACAAAAAAGTCTATATCAAAGCTGTACTGTCATTTCTTTTGTTTCTATCCTAAATATATTATGCTCAACTAATTTTTTCAAAACCTTGTATTACAGGAACAGGTAGTGGCTCCTTATCGCATGCTTTGATACGGGCTATTGCTCCTAGTGGTTTTCTCCATACCTTTGACTTCCATGAACAACGAGTGGAAGTTGCACAAAAAGAGTTTGATGCTCATGGATTTAATTCCCTTGTAGAAGTGAAGCACAGAGATGTTTGTGCAGATGGATTTGGTATCGATCAAATAGCAGATGCCATTTTTTTGGACTTACCAAATCCTTGGGATGTTATACAATTCACAGTGAAAGCTTTCAAGGCTACTGGCAAGTTTAAATATGAGTGATATTTGTTACTAAAATATTGATATTTATTGTTGTATAATCCAAATTATATGAAGCCATTTAATTTTCTTCTGAAAAAAGGGAAATTATTTTTAATTAATTTATTGTAAATAGTTAATATAATAATTTAATTTAAATAATGTCCTATTTACAGCAATGAAGCAATTTGTGGTAAGTGAATGCACTAGTTTTATGTCAGTACATATCTTGGTAACAATATATTTGTCTTTTATAATACAGGGAAAACAATTATTGTATCACCCTTTGAATGTGTTGAATTTTTGAAATATATGTGAATAATTGAATGAGAACCATAAAATATTGCTCATAATACACTGAATATGAAAGCAGGTGAACAGCATGGTTTGCTTTAGAAGATTTAAGTCAAATGTTTTGTGCATTAAGTAATTTCATCTTAGAAAGAACTCTGGAGATAACATTGACAGAAAAAGAGCAGTTTGGTTTATTGCTCTATGGTAATTTATTTGCTAGAAATGCTTTAGAAAGGATATTCCACTCAGGATATTTCTTAGATAGTTGGATTTAATCACTTCAATATCCAATCAAGTGTATAACAAACTGATAGCATTGTCAAGGCCAGAAAGAATATGTATATACTATTGGATCATTTTTAAGAGAGTTTTATTTAAAAATAGGTTTACCACATTCAGTAATCTAAAAGGGGCTTGGGAAAGTTAATTTGATGTCAAATAACAATTGACAGCTTTCGGTATCTTAGTTAATTGGTTCTCTTTGCTTGCTATTGTTAGAAGGTAAAGTCAGCTTGCCTCAAGTGGATAAAAGAATAATGAACTCAAGTGGATAGAATAATGCCTCAAGTGGATAGACAACTAACCAAGGTTATATTTTCCAGTAAATCAAAATGTAAGCTCTACTACTTTGAAGAGTGCTGTCAAATTTCAGAAAAATTCATCTTGATTGCATTGGAACTATGAAACTTCCACTCACCCAAATGCTTTGGAGGTGTATTTTCCAAGTATGACTAAGTAAGCTTTACCTTATGGATGGTGAGTGACTAATGAAAAATATCCAAAGATCCTTCGTTGTCTTTATAAGCATTCTATAGGAGACAAGTTTCTATTACAACATTTTCCTTGTTTTCTAGCCAAAATAGGGAGTATTTAAATATGTATATCCTTCCTATGGCCTTATAATGTTTTACGGTACAGGTTATGCAGAACTTTTCCTTTCAATTTTATGCTTCAGGTGCAAAAATAGTACCATAATGGTATTTTCCTAGCTTAAAAATAGCTCCAACCTTAACAAAATTCAAAATTTCTCGTCAAACAGGAAGAAATCTAATAGGAAGTCCCAAGCCAAATGGTAGTTACAAGATCAGTTAATCATATTTCGTAGTATCATCAAAATGAAACAAACCTTCATATTTTTATCAAGCCTATGCTGCACAGATATGCAGCCATTATTGAAGGAAAGGAAGGATTTGTTGGGGATGTGTGATGCGGCAAGATGTTATAAATCCTTTTGATCTGAGATTTTATTCAGAATTTACCAGGCATATTTATTTAGCAGCATTTTTCTTAGACATTAAATATACAGACATAATACTTTGAAAACAATTAGTGGAGAAAAATATCTTTTGAACAGCATTTTTTAATCAAACAATAAACATGAAAGAAAGCCTGGTTTCTGCTCTGCAATCAGGAGTTGAGTTGCATATCTGCTGTAGTTTCATGAAGTACTAGGCATATTTCTTAGTTTATGATTAAAAATTAATATAGCTCATTTAAATCACACAACTTTTCAAATCCTTAAAGTATTGTTTGGAGCAACAGCTCATTACTAATTCACTAATGCATAATCAGTAGTGATCAGGGTATGCCGATTTAATCAGCTTGATTTAAGTGATTTTTATTAAAAAATCATTGATTTAAATCAAAATTTCCTTTTTGTATCATGTTTAATAATATCGAAAATGAAATAACAATGAACACAATGCAGGTTATTTTATTCAAATAAGTTAAAAACTTTGCTTATTCTGAGTTCAACAATTATACTGAAAATCATCCTTCCCTTAAATACACTAAATAACCTTTTTTATAGGGATCGTAATTACCAGACAACTATGTATTTCCCTCTTGGATCATTGACGAACAAGTGTCACTCACAAGTCTGTTCATCAGCATGGGTTTTGCTTTAAACATTCCATGTGACTAAATCGCTCATAGGCTATTTTGAACTGTTCTTCTCCATATGATGGGTGAAGATGCTTAAAATATATTTACTCAAATTATTAAAATCATGGCAACTTCTATTCTTTATTAAGATGATCTAGTTATTTATTTAGTGTTGCAGTGTGTTCTCGAAAAAATACTTATAAGACAGTTAGACACAACAAAAAGGTTTTCTGTAGTGTCACAAAAGCATTTCAATTTTGCGCATAAATCTTAAAATGGGCAATTTTAATATTTTCATTTTGTTTGGATATTTGGTGGTTAATTTTCATTTAAATTTTATTGGGAAATTTTATGCATTGATCCCTTGGAATTCATTACACAGCAAGCATAACTATTCTGTTTCCATGGAATTGAAATTTGGAAAGTAAAAGTTAATTCACTCTTCTGATAAATGAGTATGTTGAGAAAATAGATAATGGATTGCAGCTGAAAACTATTTGAATGATTATGATTGCAATGAATTTTTTATTGCAAGCTCAAAAATTCCACTGAATTTAACCTGTTCTGGGGGGATGCTATTGAGCTTGTTTTATGCTGTTCATAGAGAAAAGCTTCGTTTTCTTTTAAGTCAAGTATAAGCCCTTTTAGTTTGCTTGGAATATTCCAAAGAAATACTAGTCAATGCTCAGAAAATTTGAAAAATAGGCATTTTATATCAAATTTGTGTATTTTCATGTCTCACTTTTTACTGTTTACTTACAAATAATTTTTTCTTAAATAAGTTATTATTTCAAGCTAAATATTAATGAGATGTAGGAATGTTTTCCCAATGTAAGCTCCTTTAATTTTATTTTCTATTGGTGACATGATTTTTTTCCTTAAGCATGTCTTGAGCCAATTAATTATTTTATATGAAAATAATTAAATAAATTCTATACATTTTATTGATCTATAACAAATACATAATGCAAAAAAATTCTGAAATTTGTATGATTGAATAATTTTATACAAAAATTTATATGGTGTAGGTGGGATCCCACAACCTTATTTATATATCTAAAAATTTCATGTCACTGGTTATGGGTTAAAATCAAACTAATCTAAGCTGCTCGAGAACCATATGGGAAAACATTGCTTATGCGTGGCATTTTTGTGGCTCAGTTCTATTTACTCTATCATGTTATTTACTTTTCTAATTCCTATTGAATTTTAATCTTTCAAAAATTTTCCCAGCTATTTTTCCTAATACATTAATGTTATGCATCATATATATTAATGTTTAACCTAAATCAATACCATCTAAAAACTACACTGATTTGCATATCATGTACAACAAATTTAAACTTGTATGGGCAAGGAATTAATTAGAATCAAAAATCTGATTCTGATTACATGATTTAAATTTAAAAAAATCTGATTTAAATAAAATAAATCCGATGTTTTTAATTTTTTTCATACCTTGGTAGTGATGCACAAAGTGACATTAAATATTTAAATTTTATTTGTGTCATTTAGTACCAAATACTATTCCAAAATGTTATCTGCATTGCTCATCATTAAACTAAATTGGTTGTACAAAAATTCCATATACAATGGCTGGATAGTGGAATGTGCTACTATGAAAATGTGGAATAATTTCTCCCACTACCATATGTATAGTGTATTTAAAAATTTCAGATTTTAGAGAACATTCTTTTATTGCATATCTGTTTTTTAAATCACAAGGTTTTAACACATCTATAAGTCTAGTTAAATTTTATGTTGCTTATTAGAGTAATTAAAATATTTTATACCAATAAAAAAATTTCTACATTGTAGTCCAAAGAGCAGTCTAAAAATTTTATGACTGAAAGCCTACATGCTCATCAACTCTTAAGCATTGTGGTACATAATATAAACCACGATGTCACTAAAGTACAGTGGTACATTATTTAACATTGGATTGTCAACTGCTTTGTCTTAGCACTGCTAACCACATTAGAAAGCAATGCTTATAACACAATGTAAGTTCACCACTAAAACAACAGCATATTTATAATTTTTGACCTAGAGGACTCATGTTGGCTTCTAGATTATTAATTTCATTTTTAATTGTTCTTTGTATCAAATCTGCATATACTTTGCTATAAGCTATTGCTTCTTTTGTTCAAAATTGCATCTTAAACTACTTTAGAGAAACCTTATGAATAAAATTTTTTACACGAGTATCCAAAATTGAACGACTACTTTATGTTATGTGATGTGCATTTTGACCATAGATAGGTGATAAGTGAGTCTTGAAACCCATTTTAGTTTCTAATTTGAACCAAATGTCAGCGAAGCACATTTCTTTGTATTATAGGAAATTACATTGCTATTTTAAGGTCATATATATCAAATTATAGATATGCTTCCTGTTTCTATTGTTTTCATTATTGATGAATTACTTGATTCCTTCACATACATTATTAATTGTAATTTCATTAATGATGCAATTATCTTGCTACAGGTGGCCGAATATGTACTTTCTCTCCCTGCATTGAACAAGTACAACGTACGTGTTTAGCATTACAGGAATATGGTTTCCGAGATATTGTTACAGTGGAATGTTTGCAACGAGTTTATGATGTCAAGAAGATAACTCAGACAATAATTAGTTTTGATGTAAGTATACATAGGCATTTCTCAGTAAATGTTTTGTATCAAAGTATTAATTTCTACCAAAATAATACATTTTTTGCTCACATTTTCATGTCAACAAATTTAGATTGCATTTTAAACTATTATTTTAGGATTAGTGCATCTAAAGTCAAGCATCTACAGATAAAATATATTATGACTTAGCTAATATACTTGCAGTATTTTATTCTTTTTTAACTTAAAATTAACATAGTACAAAAAACAAAATTGCTAAAATCGTTCATGTTCAAAAATATGCCTCAGCAATATTGTAGTAACCCTTTTGTTATGATGGGTATTTCACTGAACAGCTAAACTGGGAATTTTATTCTCATACCTGTCATGTTTGTTATATGTAAACTTTCCTGTATTTCCCCTTGTAATACACAAAGGGGATCAACTTTTGCTTCAAGTCTTAGATCACCTTTTGAATCTTGATGCTCTTGTATAGTGTAACATAATAAAGCCACATACCAAACCTAAAATTTCTCTAGAAAAGCATGCATCTAGATGCATTTCAGAATAAAATGACTGCATTGAATTTACACATTAAAACTTTTGATACTTTTTATTTTATCTTGCTGTCTAGAATTGAAAGAGCTCAATGATAATACTTAATTCTTGAGCTGGGTAATTCTGATTTGTTATGTGTATTTAATTTGATTCAAATTGTATTTAACATAATTTTTTAAAATAATGTATGTTCTTGAAAAAAAATCGTATTCTATTTCTCTAGTAAAAATTCCCCTAATATTTTAGGTGGCTTATTAACCAGTCATTACTGATCTTGAGTTCAAATTCTGGTTTGAAAGAATGTGATTTGGAATCCATGTTTCTGTCTAATTAGCTCTCATATAACAAAAATGGACCATAGAGGATCAAACCAAACCCTAAATTTTAATTAAACAAAGAGTGTTGTACTTCAAAAATAACAATGCTATTTTTAAGTCCTATCTTTTTCAGAAATTTTATGCTGTAAGTTATGGTCTAATAAGCTCTAGTGTACAAAAAATGACCATTATCAACTAACCAAACCCAAACCTCTAGAAGAAACATTGCAGTTTTGTAGCCTGGCTAACATGAACAGTTTGCATAAAAGTTCTAGGTCTCATCTTAGTAGATAGTATCAGTTATACATTGTTTAGATCAGGGGTGCCAACCTTTTTGTATGCCTGCACATTGACTGAAGAGGAATTGTCTACAGCCGCATAACTTTGTTTTTAAGAAACAAAATTTCCTTTTTTATTATTATAGCATTAAAAAAGAGGGCAACCTAAACAAAATTAGTGGAACATTGTCCCGTGTGTTTGTGAAACTAATACTTCAGTGTTTAGTTTGATAGAAGTGGTTGCAATTCTTTGAGTTTTCAAGGTACTTGTCTGAAAAATTTAATAAAATTTTTTCTTTGCTTCAGGGTTACTCAAACAATCTTTCATCCCACTACACTATTCCACTCTTTTTCCTTTCATGAATTTTTTTACTTGACATTATCTTGTGTTTGCCACCAGCTTTGCCAAATACTGCTCTTCAACCATAAAACCTAAAAACAATGAACCAATTTTCGAGTTCTTCATGCTTGACTATAATTCTCAAATATACATACTGCCCAAAAGTGATAACAGAAATATTTACATGACATTTTTCTTAAGGAAAATACATCTGAGCCATGAAAAACATCACATTACAAGTTTACGATATTGTGGGGCTGCATTACTAGTTATCCTGGACCACGGGTTGGACACCCCTGGTTTCAGATCAAGTGAAAAAGTAAGTAAAATCTTTAAAGTGGATTTTTCTTGCTCTTAGATTTTCAACTTTGGGTTTTGATCTGACTGAATTCAAATATAATTTAACCCTCTGAGCATCAAGATTTCCGAGTTGTGTAGTATTGCTTTGCCCCCACAACACACATAATGACGATATAACCACATCTTTGGTTGAAGAATCAGGAAAGATTGTATTGCCAAGTCAAAAACGGTTCAAAGTCACATGGAGAAGACTACAGTTGGCGAGAAGAAAGAAACGTGTGTGAACCCTCTATATAACTTCCACTAAATGAATTTCACCATCTCAGTGTTGGGTATGAGATGTTTTATTTTCACTGATGTCTGACAAAACCTTTCACCTGTAAACTATTTTCAAAGATAGTGCACAATTTTTTAATTCACTTGATAAAATTGACAAACATGAAATTTATTTTGGTTATCAAAATAAATAAACCCACATAAAATCGAACTGATGAGGAAATTGAACACTTGAAAATGTTCTATTTGATTTCACACATGAAAATAGTCCAATTGAGATCTATTCTTGAGTTAAACATTAGAGGCCTCAGTTTTTATCTTATCTAACCTTTTTGCCTACCTTACCTAACGTTTTTACCTACAAGTGAATGATACTAGTGCTTTCCTACCTTTACCTGGGAGGACTTAGTTAAAAAAAAGTGAGTGGTAGCAACTCTGTTCAAAGATAACATCAAAATTCAATTTTTTTCTAACAAAATAGCAAAAGACAGTTTTGTCATGTTTTTTGGTACAGCTTTGATATAAAGACTTTTGTGGCAACTATTTTTGCAGAGTTGTGACAAAGACAACCCTGCTTTATTAGGATTATGGCAACCTCACAAAGTTCAAATTTTCATTTGTTTCATTGGTCCTTTTAAATTTTTTTCGTATTCTTTAAGTTTCCTGTAAATTTGAAGAATTAAAACTTTCAATTTGTGTTTTAAACATGGCACAGTGCAATTGCATCAAGTTGTATCATTTGCTTTTATTTTAATCTCTTATTAATTTTTGTGTATCATTATATTTTTGATTCTAGCATGCCTTCTGTATTTAGTATTGTAGGTAAGTTTCAGGGTGTTCTTTCATGAAATTTGAAGTCTTACAACAGGCAAACCAAATTTCATTTTTACATAGTTGTGTATTTGTAAATTCGTGGGAGCAAAAAATAGATTGTTACAATAAATTCTTAGAAGTTTAGAGAGATTGGGAGGAGTTTAAAAAAACTTCAAAAAGGATAATCACTTGTGAATTTTTCTTTTTAAAATTATTTTCCACCTATAAGCCTAAAACAGTGTTTTTCTGAGAAATTTTTCCTTGGTGACATAAAAAGCATTGCCATGAAAAAGTATCAAAGCTGTACCAATTTTCTTTCTTTGTCATTCATTGAGAGGTTGCCGTGGTTTGTCCACTGCACTAGCAATGTGCGAGTTGTAGCAGGCACAGATTCAATTCCTCCCTGGTGTATTTCTTCTGTGTCAGTAAAGCTTTCCTTTTGTATGTACATTTATTTTATGTATATGAACTACTGAACATATTAACTATTGAATCTAAATATTGTCATGAAGGTTTTAAACAGCATATCATTGTTATACATTTTGTTGCAAATTTTGTAGGCAGAAGAAATTGCATTAAATTGTTACCACTTTATTCCAAAATATCCTTCGGGCTGTGGTGGCCCAGTTGGAAGAGTAACGGATTAGCAACAGGAGGATTGCGAGTTTGAATCCAGCCAAACACCGTCGTGTACAAAGGGGCTGGTGCATGTTAAATCTGTTGTGGCCTCAAATGTCCTCACAGTTTGGAGAGTGGGGTGCCAGCTCAGGTGTTGCCTCGTCATCTGACCGTGATTCAAAATTACGTTGTATTGTTCTTGGAACTTTCCCTTTGGGTTTGATCCCAGACCGTCACCAATAGCCAGTTGTGTTGCTCCAGTGTGACGTTAATTAAAATACCATACCTACCTACCAAAATATCCTTCAAGTCATGTTGGATTACAAAATATGGTTTCAATTGTAATTGATAAATTTTTATATCTAGGATTCTAAAGAAGACAAGAACTCTTCGGGATTAGAGGAAGTGAAAGATGATAGCCGTACTGAACCACAGAATTCTGCACCAGACAAAAGTGGAACTTCTCTAAAACATGTTCAGAAAGAATGTGAAACAGTGTCTCATTGGGCTGCCATTCCTCCTATTCAAACAGCTGGACACACAGGGTATCTGACATATGCCTCATTTGAGTGTGCTAAAGTTACGTAAATCAAAGTTAATGCAACCAAGCATGTGGTTGTTTTAATAAATATATTTATTTATAAGTATGTATCTATTTACCCCCTTCCTGTCCACATTTGTACCTGCCAACCTCCAAGAAAGATTTTTAGTGGCATAAAAGCCAATGCTAAAGTTCAAAACAAACACAAAAAATTGAAGTTATAATCTATTAATAATTGAATAATTCTTTCACAATATGTGTAAATCCGTTTCCCAAAGCAAATTTTTCTGGCAACCTGCCAACTGATTCCATGTTTTAATTTTAAAAATAAAATTGTGCCAACCAGCCTTTCTTTTACAATATGTGTGCAATTCATGTTTACCAATGTTGACTTGCCCAAAGCAATTTTTTTTGGCAACCCATTAACCTGATTTCAATGTTTCATAATGTCCAATCCATTATGGATTGCCATGGTGTGAATCCAAATACCGAATTTGGCATCATTTGAAAATTTCTCATATTGAAAAGAAATATCAGAAAGATCTTTTTCATATCAGAAGATCAGAAAGTGTTTTTTCCAGAAGACTTCTGGAAAATCAGGAATAGTTGGCAGGTACATAGTTAAATTTGCTAAAAATCTCATTTTCCTTGATGGACCATTTGAGTAAAAAGTACAATGGAAAATAATTAGTACCCAATTGCTCGGGGAACGATGAACTGCTGATCTGTAGAATAACAACAAATATCTTATTTAAAAAGTACAGGTCTTAATGTAATAACATGATTTAAAGGATACATACTATTTTTAAAACAGATTTAAAAAATCAAAACTCAGAAATTAGTATGATGAAATTTTCATGATGTGAAAGTTTTTATACAAATTCAAAGATCTAAATTCCATTTCTTAATTAATTTTTATGTATCATGAATGAAACAATTAAAAAAGAAACTTGCCTACAATAAACACCAACCATTTATTACAGTAAAATTTACAGCTGCCATTATATATAGAACATTTACTTGCACTATTTAGTAACGAATGTAAATAGCTCTTTACATAAATTTAACTATAAGATAAATTGAAAATTTGATTTAATAACATAATTTTAAGGTAGGAATTTTGGAAAGATTTCCATACAATAGTCATTTTTTTCTTTTATACAATTAATAAAAATATATATGAATATATACACATTTAGTATCAGGGTAGTTTTTAAAATTTAATTTTTCAACAGTATCACAAAATAGTCATGAAGTTTAGGAGGCAGGAATTCTACGCTATATATTTACATAAATATCAAATTACACATACGTTAATTGCTATTGAATGTAGAGGGTTATATTTTATGTATAAAAGATTACTATTGGATTTTTTAGTAGCCATTAATACAAATACAGCAGTAATTAGTTTACAATCAATATATATAAAATCTTCATCTTATGTGATAACACATAGATCCAAAACTACTGCTATGCTAAGTAAATGTAAAGAGTCGTAATATTACTGGATACTTAAAACATGCATTTCATGGATTGAGTTTACTCAAAACATCTTTTACAATACTGCAGAAATTTACTTTTGATATAGAAATGAAAGTAAGGAAATCTCTCACTATTTCATACGAATTCTCAAAAGTTACTCAAAAATCATTTTTGTATCAAACATTTCAAAATCAGTTGCAAAATATTAAAATAGGCTTCCCTTGTCATTAATATAAGAAATAAAAATTTTTGTTTAATTTCATACAAAATATTTTATTTTACTTAAAAATTATTTTGTAAAATGTTCAGTAAACTCTTTTCAAAAATCGTAATAACTTTACATCCTGATTGTAAAGAAAATATATGCTGATGCAGAAATATACAAATTTAAGTGGAATCTCATCTTAGCATTGTATTTGTTTCTTTTTTACAAATACAATCACAATACAAGCATGTACAAAAATTGAAAATATTTTGATAACCTATAGCATGATCAAGATTAATCTTAAATGTTATTGAGAATGCTTTTGGAATTTACATCCCATATACAAATTTTTCCTTGAATACAAAATACTTTTCACACAAAGAAGCAAGTTATTTCAAGACAAAATACAATAAAAATGGAAAAAATTCTTTTGAAGTAACAATCAATCCATATTAAAATCTTCACAATATTTAAATATCTTTACAATAAATTCAACTAATCAATATCACTATTTTGATATTTTATTTACAATTTTGAGTTTTTGTAAAATTAAATGCCAACAAGAAATGCAAATTTTGAAAAAGTTAACTTTTCGGTGCAAAATTTTTTTCATACAAATGTTAGTGATTTTATTTTGCTGATAATTGATGGGTGGTAGTTTTGTGTGGACAGCAAAATAATGGGTGGTAATAATTTTCAGATTGGTGGTTTAGTACTAGATAATGAGCATTTCCGTTAATTTTATTGCAAAATAAGAAATACAGCAGTTTTGAAAGGTCAGAATGCATTGAAGATAGATTTTAAAATAACTACATAAATTTTAATGCTTTATATGGTAATCGGGTTCATTTTATGGTCTTTGCATTTATAATTTTTCAATCATTTATGAATGAAATGATTGAGAAATCAAATATTTATGGTCTTTACAATTATAAGAAAATTGTGAGCTTGTTTTGTGTTAGTTTTAATAACAATTATCAAAATGCACTCATCAAGGGTGTTTTGTTTAAAATATTGAATGTGTTAAGGAAAGGTGACCTGCATATGTGCAACAAACACCTCATGGATAACCCTGTTGATATTTGAGCTTTTAATGCATGCTATAATCACGTACAAATTGAAAAAATTGTATTTCTGTACACAAATATTTTTGATGCATTTTATTTTAGAATATTTGAAAATTTTGTATTCTGAAATATTTTTAATCAAAAAATTTTGTACTTTTATTTTATAAATTAGAAGTTCTTTTCAGATGTTAAATGCTATGCCACAAAAAGGCTTAAAATGATGCTTGCCTGACTAGATATTAGATGACTCTTTGGTTAAGACATGAAAAGAGCACCAAAAGCATATCAAATTTACTTTTTAGTATAGTTGCTATAAACAAGAGTTTAGATAACAATGCAACTGATCCAGTCAGCTTAGAGCAAATCAGTTCATTTTTTTAAATACATTTTAATGGAATATAGTGCAGGTTTGAAAATTTAATTAATTATAGTATAAATTGAACAGAGTAGTGCAAAAAATAATTTTTTTTTGACTTTCCAATCAATTAATGCAAAAGGAACCCAAATAAGAAAAATGTTTAGTTATTACATAGATGAATATTGAAACGAAAAATATGCAATCTTTAAATTCAATAGTATACATTGGAGAAATCATTTTACTTTAAGTACAGCATTGGTAACTTTGAAATAGAACAAATTATAACATCAAAGAATTCTCATAATAGTGAAAAATTCACCTAGCTTACAAATAGTACACAATATTTTTTCAAATCACAAAATTATCTAGAGGTTAAATATAGGTAATTATGAAAAAGTAATCCTATTAAAACTACTAAAAGCAGACAATTCAAATTAGATGATTCGTAACAGGAAACTAAGTTTCAAAAATTAAATTGAAATCAATGTATGATAAATGGAAAAAAGAAATAGCTTTTTCCTTTTATACAAATTGATCTCTTAAGTTATATGTAAACTTTTAAAAGAGAATAAATTTATATTTGACTTATTCTTCCTACAATATATTTACACATATATTTGTAAGAATAAGTTACAATAATGAAACTAGGAAGAGCTCACTTTTTTATGAAATTACCAAACATTTTTATAGTTCAAACATGCATGTTTTTACAAACATACACAAAGTAGTTTTTCTCCTACAAGCAAAATGAAATTTAAGTTCACTTTTTTCTGTAAGTCAATTGAAAATTTCATCTTGATAAGATATTCTAATAGCTGACCGTTGTTACTGAAGCATAAAATATCGTATAGAAAGGCCAACACAGATAAGTAAAGACATGGAACTATACAACAAAGATTACATATCATGAATCATTACACCTACCTATAACATTAGAATCTAGCTATTTTGAATTTATCAGTATCAAGAAATGGCTAAGAATTTAATTCTAATGCAAACTAATTAAAATATATGTGTGTTACATTAATAAACAGAAAACTTAATAAATAACTATTTTATGTTAAATATTACTTGTACTTCCATGCACTTCAGACATTTCTAAAGCATGATTCTAGATTCAATTGATAATGTAAAATATCAAATTACATAAAAATCACTAAAATTTGTGTATTTAAATACAAAATTTTTAATTGGATCACACAACTAATTTAATCTAAAACAAAGGAAGATATTTCATAAGACCTTTTTAAAGGTTTAACAAAAGAAAGGAATCTTCATAGCAATTTGAGAATATAGAATCGATTAAGGACAATACAGCAAATAATTAAAATTAAAAATCCAACTTTTACATTTTCCTTTTTGTCAGATTTTTGTACTGTTCTCTTCTTGAATTGAGCTACATATGAATAAAAATACTGCATTATGATATAAAAAACATTTAATTGTGAAGTGAAATAAAAAACAATATAGATTAACATGCATATTATACACATAAACATGCACGTCAGGACAGTTCTTCAACATCTATTTTTATTGTTATAAACTTGTTGCATGAAAATTAAACAAATCAAAACTTAACATAAAAACAGATAAATAGCTTACACAGGAAATGAAATGTATTTGCATTTTGTGAACATTGGAATTGAGAAAAAATGCTGAGTTTTTACTTTATCTAGCTTTAAAATAAACATTTTATTGACCAATGAGCATTAGACAGTATTATTTAATAAATTGTGTATGTCATACCATTTAAAAGGAGACATTTTAATAAAATAACATTGTGCGTAAAAATTTGAATTCAGAAATATAAAAATAAATAAAACTTTCAATTTAAGAGATGCTATTTTAAAATTGTAATTTAAAAATTTTCATGTGCTACAAAAAACATCAGTGTTCATTCATTATAAATGAGTTTTGAATGAATCAAGATTTGACAGTTCAGATAAATTATAATTTAACATCTACTAATTTTCAAAGTGAATTTCACAGCTTGGGATTTCTGAGACAACTGAACAGCATTAAAATTAGAAGTTCAGTGTTTGAACTATTGACACATAAAATAAACACTATTGTGTTGACATTTGCACTACAAAACATTGTACACTACCTTTTCACACGAAATGCGTCACTTAAAGGTAGTCATTTCTCTATGTAGTCAATGATAGACAAGTTATGCAGAGTGAGCATGATTAAAGTTCACATTTTTTTTCACACAAAATGTGCCACAAAAAGGTAGTCATTTCTCTATGTAGTCAATGATAGACAAGTTATACAGAGTGAGCATAATTAAAGTTCACATTTCAAAAGGCTCTAGTAGGAAGTATTTTGAAGCTTTGGGGATGCCTAAAGAATGTTGTTTAGAGAACACATCATAAATCTGGCAGAATTGAAAGCAAGCATTATGCATTATATCCACAGCATTACGACAGAAACTCAGATCTGTTATTGACCATGCTATATTATGATTTCAGCTCAGCACGAAACAAAGGCTATTATGTTGAACATCTCTTGCATAACTTGTTTTCGATTCATTGTATTTCTCTTCACTGTAATAAAGTGCCATGCTTCCTAAGCAGCACATTTTGAACAATTTCTTTTCCTTCGCTAAAAAAATTCAATTGCATTGAGAGCAAAACATGAGAAATTTGGAGTCATTCTGACAAATAATTTGTTGGTTGAGTTTTATGGCACAACGGCCATATTTTTCCAAACTGCACCACACAATGTCAAATAGACACAAGGAATATTTTACTGACACAGAATAGAGAAATACACCCAGGGTGGAATGAAACCAGCACTGCCTACAACTTGCAGGTTGCTAGGGCAAACTGACCAATAGTTCATATTATAGAGCCTTTTGAAATGTTAACTAATTAAGCTCATCCTGTATTTTAGTTGGAGACAACAAAATATTGTTGAGCAGTGGAATGTGATGGGATAAAAATATGAGAACTGCACAAACTATGAAGTGTTGAGATGAAAGTTGTATAACAGTTGAGTAAGCTTAGCAACAATAATAAAAATCTACTTTTGTACTAGTATATTTTAAAAATTAAAACTCTTTTGGCTTTGTCTCCCTGAACTCTCTGAATTGAGAGATGTCTAGCTTGATTAATAATATCAAAGCCACAAATACTTGTTAGAAATATATCTCACTTCGTTATTGTAGTTCCATAGTTGATATATAAAAACTACTTTATTTCAAAACATTTTAATTAATCACTAAAATAGCACACAATTCAGCAAAAAACTGTATCCACAGAAACTCACCCTATAAAGAACGAAACCAGTTTAAAATGACTGCATTTGAGCTTTCATACAGTAACAACTTGCTATTTCACATTTCTTGGGGAACAAGAAAAAAACGGCGTAAGAGAAGGGAGCAACATAATGAGGACCAAGAAAAACTTGCTTCTTAGAAAAAAAGCACAAGAGATGCATTAAGAAATTTTCATTTAAAAGTATGCAAAACTACAAATTAAGTAAAATTGATGGCACAAAACCATTGCTAAAAAATAAATGTGGTTCAATATGCTCAATAAAAACTACATCACATTTAGATGTTCAAAACAACCAAATATTTTTTATCAATCCAGTTTCAAGTTGGGTGCATTTCTCTAGGCATTGTTGCACCCAAGCGAATTAGATCAGGGCCTACTCCAGTTTATGATAATCGCTTGAAACAAGAGATGAGCTTTTTATTCTAAAGAAACGTAAGATTTTCTCACCATTCAAAAAACAAAAATAATCTGAGGTGAGTAAAATGGAGATAATAACTGAATATGCCATATATCGGGGTGTTACTGTATTAATAACATACTTATAAGTTTTCTAAATTTACTTTCCCCTATGTTTCCCATGATTAAAATGGAAAAAGAATATTTTTTGTCTTGTAGCAATTAGAATATAGTTGAGAGCTATGGTGAAACATTGCTAACAAGACAACAAATGATTAAGTCAGAATCAGATAAAAACGATCCTTTTTGCTGTGCCCAAAGTTTTAGCAAAGTTTTTTGCAGTTTTACAAACAGCTATAAGAAACCAAAATCTACCTACAGTTGGCAAATGTGACTCTAGTATCATTAATCAAGTAGCAAGATTTCTATGCTAGAATCTTAACTTGAATCTCAAGCTCCAATACGTATCAATAGGGAAAATATGAAGAGATCCTGAAAATTTTATGACTTTTAGGTTCAATGACGTAAAATACAACAAAAACAATACATCAAACCTTAGAAAGAGGCATGTATAAAATAATAAAGTACAAGAATACACAACAATCTCATAAAATACCACAAAAAGGTAATACCCAATAAAAATTTATAAAAATTCATTTTTATACTGAATTTTATAAACAAAAACATTTTGAAACAGTTAAGATAAAAATATACACACCTTGTTGAATGTTTGTGAAATTTACAAAGGTAATAAAAAAATCAACATTGCAAGCATATTTGATTTAATCAGTGTACCTAAATATTATAAACTCCATATTAGTATTGCAAATTTCAACAAAAAGTTATCACATTACAAAGCTAACTATACATAACAAAACAGAACATAGGAATGAGATCTTTACTTAATTGTGGAATTACAGAAAAAACAGTAGATAAACGAATAACAAGAGTTGTGCATGTGAATACATGCTATAAATAAAATAACAAGAAAAGTGGATGAAAAATCTTGCAAATTTTGCTAAAAAGTTTTGTATCAAAAGTATAGCACATTGTAGTGATAACTGCGAAATTCGAAGGAGAAATCATTTTGGAAAAATGATTTCTCCTATTTCTACAATCTCCTTAAAAATAAAATGAAATTCAAACAATGTAAAAGCCCAGATGTTCAGGCAAAACGTAAAACGCATAAAAATTAATTTTTCACTTTTTGTGATAAGAGATCCCAATTTAGCCAAAGCTAATCCAAAGTTATTTAAATTAAAAAGAGAAATCTTTGTGGTACAGAAAGAAAGAATGAATTGGCAAACAATACAAGGAAATTATATACAAGAAAACATAGTAACTTATAAGTATGTAGATGGATAGCTTAAGGATGTAACCAGAAGGATGATTTAGAACTTTTATTTTAATTTAATAAAATATTATACAAGAGAAAGTATGACTTAGCTATTAAACAAGAATAAAATTTATCATTTACATAATAAGCTATTCCAGTTTATTTAAATTTCAAGCAATTATGTGTGCATTGCTTTTCCTAAAGTGCTCTAAAAATTGAAATGCTTTGCAAATTTATAACTTAAACTTTCTCATTCCTAAAATAATCTTGCACTTCCATTTATTTTTTAAACAATCAATTAATGATTTTAACTCAAAGAAAACTGGGAAACAAACTTTCCACAGTTCCACCGGAACAGTTTTATCGAACACTTATAAAAGTACCTCAGAAATTGTTTGGAAAATGCTATAAAAGACGTAATTTGAGCTAAAGAAACACTGTTCAAATTAATAAATAATGCAGTGTATTTTCTACCACAGGTAATTAAAACAATTTGAACATGTTTATCTACCTAGAACATACCCTCATGTCTCCTGTACATTTGGGCTTCACTTTTATTGCTTTTTCATTTAAAATCAGAAAGTGATTAAGGTGAATATCACTTAGGTAAAACAAAAAATGAAACAGCAGTCTCAAAATTATAACTAAAAGAACACACCAAAAATTCGTATCAAAATTAGCTGTGCATTTACTGAAAGATGATATAAAAATTACAAAATATGAAGAAAAGAATCTTTGTTCTTGAAACATAAAAAATTAAAATACGAAAAAAAAAACAATCTCATAAAACAAAACAATCAGTCCAGGCAACAACTTGAGAGGTAATTAACAATAATTAAGTGGAGTAATCTCAAGCATATAAGTCAACAAAAGCAAATAACATTTTTAATAATATGAAAGTATGAGACCAAAGATGATTTAGTTATTTGACATGATTTAACACAACATCCATGACAGATAAATGCAGGAATATATCAATATTGTGAGAATTTGGCAAGCTTCATTATTTATTAACATACAAGACACATTTAGATGGCAATACTTGAAACTTCTTAACTATTATGATTCATGGGAATTTTGCTCTCAAAAGGATCAGGAAAAACTGAAACAGAATTCAAAAGCCACATTATTGATACAAATTTTAAACACAAAATTATAACAGTAAAATTTTTTTATTTGGTCCTCTGCATTCATATTAATACATCATTAGTTAAAAAGGCATAAGGAATAAATTTTTGCATTTGAAATCAGTGGGTGATCAAATTATTAGAGCAACCAATGCACTAAAGGTATTTTCTGAGTTTTGGGTAAAAATGGACAGTGGCTATGAGTGGGATTTTCAGTGTTTACAAAAAACTGGGTTGTCTGCCTGCAAAGACAGATTTTATAAGATACCGCTGCTAAGAATGCTCTTGCATGATACATATTGGAGTTAACATAAAATGTAGTCTTACTGTTTTGACAATGTTTGGTGTTTAATCTATTTGGTGTTGATCAATCAACTATCATACAACAATTTTAAATTTATTCTTTAAAATTTTTATTGTCGAAGTGCTGAAATCTTATTAGAAAAACAAGCCCACTGATGTAACATTTAAACATACAGGAAACCAAGGGTGGTCCCTAAAAGGGCCAAAAAAGTTTTTTCAACCATTTTATCAACTTTACTCTCAAAAACGATTTTTTTTTGATAAAAATTAAATACAAAGTTTAAACAAAAAGTATTAATATTTAAAGGTAGCTTAAGATCCCCAAAGGTTTCGAGTTTTGGCATCGAAAAACATTGTACGGTACATAAAATTAAGGAAATAAAAATATTTATTGAAATTTGTTTTTATATGGGAACTGGAACATTAGAATAACATAAGTCTTATGGGGTAGCTGAATTAATGTCACACTGGGCCATTGGGGACAGTTCGGGATCAATAAGTCTAATGGAAAGAAAAACATTAACAGGCCAGTGGATGTCTACCAAATTATGTTTTTCAGTCTGAATGTGTATGCCAATGTCCCTCAACCACCTGCAGTAAGAGTTGCAATTGGGACTAATTTCGTGTTAATATACCACAGAATCCTTGAATAACGGTTTTTCTTCTTTCAGCATAATCATTAACTACTTTAAGAGCTTTGACAATTTCCATGCTTCAGGATAATATTTCTATCATCCCATATTTGGTCAAAATGTAAAAATTCGCTTGGAAGAATCCAAATAACTCCAATGATTTTTCATCATAGTCCTTAATTTTTCCATGAAAGCAATTATATCAATCAGTGTGCTACATGGAATAATCTCTTGCCTTTCTTTCCTGCATAGCCTTTATCATAAGTCTTTTTGTGCTGTGAGGCACATTCTGGTGAAAATAAGCCAAGTCAACATGATCCTCTGACAACTACCAAAGATGATCTAATGCAACTTTTGATACTTTCAAATCCAAATTTGAACACTTTCTTTAACAACTGAAAAAAGTCTATCTTTATAGTAGCATTTATCTCAGTAAGGGAGGAAGAAAAAGACCCAATGGCATAAGTAATGAAGGTAGATTGTTGCTGTCAATTCAGTTTCTTTCAACATAATTTAAAATATCGAAAACAGTTAAATAAATTTATGCTTTGTGTCAGAATATCATGCTTCCACTAGCATTCTAAAACCAAAACTAATTATGCTTACATAGGAAATATTGTAAAATAGCTGCAGTTAGTCACTAAAAGTTGATAAAAGCAACCAATGAACATTGGATAAGATAGATACTTAAACAAATAAGCCAATTCTAACAATGATTATGCTTGTTTAGGGAACCAAACTTATGGCGTAGAATTCTTAATTTGGAATTGCTAACCGGTTTTGACATAGTGGCGAAATGCAAGTTAAGAGTTCCCTTACACTGCAATGTTAGAAATAATAGCTTCATTGAGCTATATCCAAATATTCTACAAATTGTGCCAGTTACTCTTTAGCATATTAGAACAGAATTAGAGGGAAAGACTGCACAATATTTTACCTTGTAAAATAAGGATCCCTAGGGAAAAATGTCTTGCTGCAGAAACACTGCACCTATGTTTAGCAAGACAGAAAATGCCTCTCAGGTCAAGTTGTGAAATCAACAATGTTGTCACTATTAAAAATGTATTAGCATAAATATGCCACTAAAAATATAAAGAATTAAATGTAACCAGGTTTACTTTTAACCAACTGATTGAAATGTAAAATCGTTCATTTATAAAGGTGGCTGTAATAATATATAATCACCTACAGTAGTAAGTTGATAATTTTAAAGCAATGTTGTAATGAATAAAAGCTAGGATCATTTTCTGTGTTTGAATTAATATTTATGAAATAAAAATAATAAAGCACTATGTACAAAGATTCAATCAATTTACCAATGATGATTGGTTATAATTAGTTCCTACAAATGCAATATTTTAACAAAGAATTAGTACTTAGAATTGAAATTAATGGGACTTTTCCTCATTAAAAATTAAATAGTTTTTAGATTAGCTGTTTCTAATTACATGGGTTTTCTATTTTTTGTATTTTTAACAAACACTAAAGGCAATTTGGATTAATGAATTAAAACAGACTTCAACCTGAATCAAAAATAGATTAAATTCTAAAAACGACAAGTTAGTACTAATTTGTTCTTCCAAGAGGTTACTTTTAAAAACCTGAAAAGAAAATAAATCCTTAACCACCAAGAAAGTGCATATTAAGTCCAGGTAAGGAAAAACTTAAAACATGTTCCCAAAGAAGTATTTAACTTAATTTTTCAAGCAACAGAACATAAAAAAAAATTGTGTATTGAACACTAATTTTCCTTCTGTTAGAAAATTTATTTAAATATTAAGTCAATCAGTAATCTAAATTGCTTGGCAAGTTTTTAAGATAAATTTTTTTCTAGTTCAGAACTTCTCATAAATGTAGTTCTTGACATTTCAATAGGAATTTTTTTTATTGATATACTCAAAGCATCTCCTCATATTTCACAGTATGCCACAAGGTTTGTCAGTACAAGTACAAAACGCAGAGGAAAAATAAAAACATAAAAAGTAAGAAAAGAAAAGTTTTAAAAATAACTAGTATTTCATTCTAAACAAAGGCAATTTTTTCCTAAAAAACGACGTAATATCCTAAATCTAGTCATCACTTTTATGTGGTAAAAGATTCAATCTGGTTGTAGTTGAATTGAAAACAAACATTAGATATCCAAATTTTCAAGCATAAACTAAAACCTCTAGTGATCTTCCCATCACTGACATATGTAAAAATCGAGAGGAAATCAACAGTGAAAAGTATTTAACGTCTTTACTATGGCTGTTGTACTATTACAGTAAAAGAATTAATAGTTAAGCTTTAGAATAAAGGTCAGCCAGAGAAAAGTATAAAACTAAAAGTAAAATAATAAAATATCATAGAGAAAAATCTTACTTAAGCCTTCCCTCAATCTTGTAGGTGACAGGGGCACAGAGCTCTTGAGATCTAAACCTTCCAGCTGTCTGCCAAGTTTTAAGTTCAGCGCATTGTGCTTCTGTTGCATAAGCCTATGCGAAATTACAGCAGGAGTACTCATTCGTCTGGTCGTCTTCATCCCATTCACATTTTCAGTGTAGTCATCTGGTAACTGAAAAGTCAATTTTTTCACAACTTTACCACCACTCGACCTACGTGCCATTAGGCCTTGTTTAGAACTCTCATTTTGACTAGAATCTATATCACCAATTTGTTCTTCGGAATTGGAAGCTTCCTCTTCGTCAACGATTTTTTCTAGATCTTCATCTGTGTTAGAGTGGATCGAGCTTCGAGCGTGCTGCTTGTGAATTGCAATGGAATCTTGATGTCTTATGTAGCTTTTTCTGACTTCAACGTCTCCGTTGTCCAATTTGTTGACAAGGGGTGATGATGAAGTGCTGTCATAGCCACTCTCGTTTGGTGACGATGGAAGAAAAACAGACTCTTCGAAAGGATTGGAGGAGGAGTCGTTTCTAGAGCTTTCAGTACTGTTGGAAAGCTCTGATGAGGGAAAATTCTTGTCAGAATCCAGGAAAACTCGGCAAACTTGGAATCGGTTTCTCTGTAGACTAGATGATGTGGTGGCTGTGGATTTGGAATCACCAGGAAAAGATGCACTGCATACCATTCCAGCTGGATTAGTACTGTTAACAGGGTGACTGCGCTGAGATGCTTTCTCTTGGATGAGTGCAGTGAGTTCAGCTTCATTGTGAACAACAGGAATATTTGAATTCTGAACAACAAAATTAATATTCTTGTCTTGAAGATGTTCAGACTCAATTTTGCTTTTGTTTCTTTGACAGTATTCAGAAATTTCAGATAAAAGCTTTTGCTCACTGTTTGTCCCATCTGAGCCCTGTAAAAATTTTTTACATAAAGGTCAATTGATAAATAACACTTTTAGAATATTATACATATATTTTTACAGAAATGGATTATTAAATACTTTTTAGTACGTTTTCAAGGTGAGATTGGCTTTTTTCTAAATACATACATTATATACAAATATGGCATGCTTCCTTATGAATAAAATAAACCAGTTAAATTGCAACACCAACAAAATATAAAATTTCTACCAAACCATGTTAAAATATTCAGAAAAGAAATCATCAAACATAAATGGAAGGTATAAAAGCTTAACTAAAGCAGCAATTTCCAAATTATTTGGTGTTGCAGTACTGATTTTATTACACTTAAAGAACACTTGCATTTTGAATCAGTTTAGGAAATAAAAAGATGAAACAATAAAAGCTTTTAATGTTCCTGATTAGATAAAACAATTTATAGTCTATTGCTCTTTTGGTTCTTTGTGATGGCAGAAAAAGCATGCATTGTCAAATATCGAGGTAAGAAAAACCTGCACTTTCTACAGCCCAGCTAGTAGTTATGTTTCTCAGTTGTGAGAATTTTTGAAATATAAAAATGCAGTCATAAAATGGACAGTCATCACAACCGTGAACTGGACAAAGGTTTTTATGAAAAATTATGAAGAGACAGATAATCATGAACCAAGATTTAAAATTTAAGCTAAAAATTCAATATTGGTAGACTAACAGATGTTAGTCTCAGCTGTACACAAACAATCACAGCATTTCATATATTGTATTTTATTTTTACAAATTCTGTTGTTCAGTTTTAATAAAACTTTTAAATTAGAGGAATGGAATATTATAGATTGTTTGAATTAAAAGCATTTATTTATTCCCATAAATATAATGGATTATTTTTTGTCAGGCAGTATCTCTAGACATACTTATTGTAAAACTTTGAATAGAAGTCTACATGAAGACCAATTGGAATCAAGGTAGAAGAGGAATTTTAAAAATGTGCATGAATTTGATAGGATATCTACATCCTGTCTTATTCTGCATGCATTTAAATCAAATTTAATACCTATTTATTTTTAAGTTCATATTTTTTATTTATATAAGCATTTTATCTAAATTTAAGCATTCTTTTTGCATTTAACCACATTCTTTTGAGTTTTATCGCTTAATGCAAAATATTGAGTTTTTCAAATACTGCTAATTCCAGAGGATAATATTTATATTAATTATTACAACAGACATAAAAAATTTTTGCACATCTAATAATTTATCTATAAACTCGATTGAAACAACAATTAATGGGTTATGCATATTTGGTGATTCAAATGAATTTATAGATAAATTATTAGATGTGCAAAATTCTTTTATGCCTGTTGTAATAATCATCATATTTATACAGAAGACTTGCTTTTATCAACTTATCCATTATATATATAACAAACAATCAAATTTACAAAATATTAAAAATCAAACATACAAAATATTAAAATGTAAAGTAACAGAAATGCAGACCAGCAAAAATCCAAAAGGTCAAAAATGCAGACAAGCAAAAAGCCAAATGGCTAAAAAGCCAAAATACAGGGGTATAGAAATAGTCAAAAGAAGCCAGAAAGCAGAACTGTCCATGTATGCACGCTGAAGCTGCAGACATAGCAATATAATTCAATATTACAAAACAAAGAGAAATTTAGGAATTTAAACTTAATACCAAGAAAATTACGAAAAAATGAAGAAGTGTTGGTGGATCAGGGAGGAGCCTGACTTAGTCAACACAATATGGTGTTTTCTGTGTGTGGGTGGCCCAGTTCACCAAAAGTAGCCCACACAACCCTCCAAACACCATTAAGCAGAGAGGCAAGATTAGAAAATCTTTTGGTGAACTGCCATCCACACGCAGAAAACATCATATTGTGTTGATTAAGTCAGGCTCCTCCCTGATCCACCAACACTTCTTCATTTTTTCGTAATTTTCTTGGTATTCTTAAGTTTAAATTCCTAAATTTCTGTTTTGTTTTGTAATATTGAATTATATATAACGATAAAAGTATAATAATATTTCATTCAACTGCATTCTATCACTTTTGGCATCATGACAATAGTGAAAGGGATTTGTGTTTATTACCACGAGTTTCCTAATTTAACTATTATTCATAACCACACGACTGCACTGCCTTCTCTCAGGAACCGCACCATAAATTTCTTGCTTTCTTAAATCATTTTTCTACTTTCAAACACTTAAATGAAGCAAGTCTTAGACATTTAACTTCAAGTTTATAGTTTATTACTTAAGGTTAAAAAAATTAACATAAAAATAAATTTACCATTTCCACTTTGATTACATCATCCATACTCAAACTGATCATGCTCTGATTGTGCTTCAAAGACAAAGAAAGAGCCATAAGTCCAGCTAGTCTAATGTCATTTCCTTTTAAATCAATTTGTGCAATATGTTGATTGTCAGCAATAAATTCGGCTAGTGCTACAGCACCTAAAATGTAAAATAAGTATTTTACAAAAAATATACAAGCATTTGATCAGAAATTTTCTATTCAGTAAAACTCATACAATTGACTTCACTTTCATTAAAATGATTAGCACAAAAAATGTTCAGCTTTTAATTATTTTCTAGGAATGCACTCAATAAATTTAAAATCACGTGTAAACTGTGAAGATATTATCATAATCTTGTACTAAAATATAAAAGTGAAAATTTGTTTATGCTCTCCGAGTAAAATAAATTAACCTTTTTCAGAAAATGACTGCAAGAATGGTTATCAATTATTAACAAAGAGCAAAGATATGATATGAATGCATCACAAATTTGTTTGAAGTCTAGTTGAGTAAAGAAATGAACAAACATGCATGTATGTATTTATTTTAATTAAAAACTCTTTTATCAACTTAATCCCAATCACAACTGAGATTTGACATGCTTTGTGGATGGTTATAGATGTCAAGAGTTATGCAGTTTGTGGGTTGAATAGTAAAGAAATGATACACATTCACACTTTAATTAGATTAATTAAGATAAAGTAAATATAATAAAAGAAATTGCTTAATTCAATTCATATGGTCAGAAAATTAAATCATAAAACCTATGGGAAAGCAGAAGTTTTAGTCACATTTGAAGAATCTAATCATTTCAATTTCAAGGTATTGGTATTTTCAATTAACGTCACACTGGAGCAACACAACGGGCTATTGGTGACGGTCCGGGATCAATCCCAAAGGGAAAGATTCGAGGACAATTCAATTTCAAGGAAACAATTTTTTGTGATTTGCCTTTAACTGTGTTCTTAGAACCCCAGGCGTTTTTTCACTATCAAAGAGTGAAGTTTAATTGAGACTTCTTACAAAAGACATTTAAAGTGATAGATTTTACAATGACACTTATGTGTGTGATGTTCAATCAATTACATTTTGAAATTTGAGCATTACTGGTCAGATTCAAATCTTATTTTTTATCTTTTTAGTCTTTATTTCAAATAAAAATTTATCAACACCGATCCAAACCAAATTTAAAACGTAATGGTTAACATTTAAAACACTAAATAGAGAATATTATCATTTCAATATTAGAGCTATGTTCGAAACAGGAGGCAAAACAATCTATCTATTTTACTGATTTTGAAGACCCAGGACAGATAAAACACAGTACGCAGAAATGAAAATTGGGATTAGGATAAGCTATCAATAATACAGTAAATTCCATTATAATGCTTACCAGAGTGGTAGTGATTTATTACATTCTGAAAGACCAAGATTTAAAATTCTAGGCTCAAAAGTTGAATGTCTTGGTATCTTACAATAATCCCTTTGTTGTGATTGCGTATCTTCTCTTTCATATATGTTAATATATAGAAATGCAAGACACACAAAAAAACTCTTACCTTCACATGCAAGTTTAGAGTTCACTAATCTCAGATCTTGAAGAGACTGATTTGTAAGCAAACCTTGTTTCATGTGCTGGATTCCTTCATCACAGATATTATTCAAGCTGATGTCAAGAGATGTAAGAGACTCAGACACTAACTGAAAATATAACAAAATAATCAAAATTTAATTGCTTGAATGAAAAGGGAAAATCTATAATAGTTGGAGATGGACATGAAAAATGCAACATGTTTCACCTTAAATATAGTACACATAAAATTCAGTAAATTGAAATTTATTTTAAATGTTATTGACTAAATCAAAAAGGGGTAATTTGAGACAAACATGGGTCATTCAATGTCAAATTGAACAAAAAGTGACAGTCAACAAAATCCTCTCTGATTTTCTTAAAACTTGTTGGTGATTTTGTCCAGTTACAAAATAAGATAATTTTTCATAATTCTAGAATTATTAACTCGCCCCACTGGATCTAAATATCTGATAGGTCTACATTAGGGCTCATTCAACTTCATCTTGAATTACAATAAAGTAAAACTTTTTCCTAAAAATATGTTCGAGCGAAGTTATTTTTAACTTAGCTTTCTGAAAGTTTCAAAGGTGGGACACACATAGGTAAATAGTATAAAAACTATTAGAATAGAATCATGTAATCAGCATCCATAAATACCTGCATCGTTTCACGTAGTGCCTGATGATCAGGTTTATATATAGCTTATTTTGTACATAAAAGTATAACCTTTCTAACAACATATTACATGACACTGAGAATGGAGTGACCTTTCTGATATTGAAGTCACTCAATTTGATTCCTACCTTGAATTACAAAGTTTATTTTTTAATATATTATCTATTTTTCTGAAAGTTTCAAATTAGAGATCACAAATAGTAAACAATTTTTTAAAAATAATATAATCATGTAAACAAAGCACACACACACCAGTATCTTTTGACCTGATTGTCTGATCGAGATGAAATAGGGCTTAATTTATAGACAAATGTATAACCTTTTTCTAATGACATATTACATGAAAGTTTAAATTCAAGGGCATTCAGTTTATCTTTGACTCTCAATTTTAGAAGAAAAAAAGCCTTTATTCTATTTTTCTAAAGCAATTATTGTATATTTAATATTGTTTAAAAAATACATCATGCAATATATCATTAGAAATGTTATGCATTGATCTACAAAATAAATAATTTATAAGTGGCTAGGCAACAAAATCATCCATTTTTTTAAAAAATTGGAGGAATTTACAAGCAATGATCGATATATGGTTTGGTTGCTTGATTTGGGCTTAATGATGCAAGGTCCAAAACTGAACAAGCTGTGCCAAAAGCAAGATCAAATAAAATTGTAGGAAAAAATATCAAATAAACATATGTAGGTGAAATATGCAATATACCCTCAACATTAAAATGAAATTTATGAGACAACTCAATATAAGGTAAACTGATATTGTGTCTACAGGCTTTAAATTTCATTTTTCAGAGTTCCCTTTAAGAATTAATTGTTTTGTTGTTTGAAATGGTTTTACTGTATACAAGAATATAAGGAAGTAGGTACATAAATATAATTTCAATTCACCATTTATTAATTTAATTTTGCACAGTACATACACTCTTAAATAATTTGATTAAACATTTTGGAATCAATATCCTTGCCCCAGAACCTTTATACAGTATCTGTATTATGCTGTCTTGTTAAGAAAGCATCTGGTATGAAACCAAAAATGTAACATTACCCAGGCCATTGCCTGTTTTATACTTTTGAATACTTATTAAGTTAAGAAAACCTTTTGCATTTATAATAAATGCAGCATCAGTACACATCTTTAAAATTAAAAAAATTTGTCAAAGAAATAAAATGCACTTTAATAAAGTTATTAACATGAAATTTGGATTGATTTGAATATAACAGGATGAATAACATAGTTTAAGCTAATTAAAATTAAGGGGGCAAAAAAATTGTCTTTAAATTTTAATATAAATTAAATAAATAACTCTAAATTATAGACTATATAAAAAGTTGAAATATATATACAAACCTAATTTAAGATGTATTACAAAAAAATTCAAATACATTAAAGATTTTAATATTTTGGAAGAAATGGGGATTCCAACAAAAGATGGCATTTTATTCATAGATATAACATAATTATTAACCACAAGTCATTTCACATTCATTCACCATTAATAAAAACAATATGCTTACTCACCAAAGCTCGATTTATATGTGCCATTCCATTGCAGGTTAAATTGTTATTTGCAAGATTCAAAGTTTTCAGACATTCACCGCAATTAGCAGCTTGTTGGCACAATCCATCCACTAAATGACAGATACCAAGGTCCTAAAAATTTCCAGATGTTTAGCAATGTAAGAAATGCCAACTAAAAAAATTTGCAAACTATAGAAACATTTACATAGGGAGTTCAGGTTGCTTACCTGTAAGTTGTTTGTCCTGAGATCAAGGAGTTCAAGAGTTGAATTGGATCTTAATAAATTTCCAAGTTGTAAACCATCTGCTGAGCATATCTTATTTTCACCAAGAAACAATTCAACCAAGGTATTATTAAGTTTCAAAGCAGCAACTACAGAAAGAAACAAGGAAATGATGAAAAAACTGAATAAATGTTACTATGAAAAATCTTGTAACTTAGGCAGAATGTATCAAATACCATCATACATTAAACAGCTTTCTAGCAATTTGTTATTAAAGAAATTATAATTTCTTAGGTTGCTATTTAAATTATGTTTCATCGTTACTGCACTTTATTGCTTACATTATTAATGCAATATATCTGCAAGTTGAAGATTGGAATATACAATGTAAAAATATAAATATTGAATAAAAGTTAACAAACCTAAGATAACAAGTGGCCTTCCAAATATACCACAATTTTCTAAATGCAGTGTATGGAGAAAGCATCCAGTGCGAAAGGCTCGTCCCAAAATCAATAAACTTTGTTCATTTTGAGATGTTTTAGAAGCATCCAAGTACTGTAGGCATGGGGTCTGCAACAAGAAAATGTTAGCTTAGATAATTTATTTGCTTAAATCCAGCAAACTATAAATTTAGGTACTTAACTCATTCAAGTTCAGCATTTGAATTTTAGTTTATATATAATTAGTAATAAGGAATTGCCAAAAATATCTTTTTCAAACTCCTCTGCTAGATCAGCTATTTATGTGACCACGTTGATTTAAAATGAACAAAACCCATTCATAACATTTCATTTGAAAAAATATAAATTTGGTATATTATAGCTCTGGAGAGTTTGAGATAAATTACTCTAGTTTACAAGATTTTTATACAGATAAGATATAAGATAAAAACAAATTTAGCTGTCTAATTAATTTTTGGGTGACGATTTCAGATCTGACCTTAAAATATGGCCATCATGTCATGTATTTTTGTTATTGAGCATATAATCTTTTAAAATTAGTGCTTTTTGGCTTGTAAAACAACATTAGATCTTTTTATTTTTATATTCGACTACTTTACATTTTATGGTTGGCAATACTGATTTCTTTAAATGGAAGAGAACATGCAATGGAAACCAAATCACAATTGTTGTATTTATCATAGAAAGAGAAACATGTGCTGCATGTGTTGTGAGGAAGATATGGATGCATATGAAGATCCAGATCCTACAAACACTGTAAACACAGACAAGCACTACTTTTACTGAGCATAATGAACTGAAAGATCTCATTTGAGACCTACGTATTTCCAAGCAAGCTGAACTTTTAATTTTAAGCTCCAGATTTTAAGAGCAGAAACTTCTAGCTAAAGGTACATGTGTTTCTGTGTTCAGAAATAGAAATTTACTCCTATCTTTTTCTTGTGAAATGCAGGGTAGAATGTGCCTTTATTCAGATATTCTAGGACTGATGAGAGATTTAGAAATATCTAACAACCATAATGACATATTTATTGACATCAGAAATGGCGCATATTTGCTCAGCTTTAACTTGAAATTTAATAAAATATGACACTTCCACTTCAAAGAAGTGTAAATATTGCGTTGTAGAAATATATATATTTGGAAATATAGCAATTGCTAATATACAAAAAACCAAACACGATGGAGTTTTTTAAGTCATATTTGATGGTTGGTTGGTTGATTTGGGTTTTATGGCACAAGATCCCAAAGAGGATCAGCTGCACCAAACACAAGATAGTAAAATTAGGAGATGGATTTAAAAGACTTCAAACTAATAACCAGACCAAATAGAAATGTAATGAACAAAACCAAGTGATATACATAAAAATTAATATGAAATTAAAACCTCAACCACAAGAAATGTAAAACGGTATTTTTTTAAAAAGAGAACTAAGATGGGTATCCCCATTTTAGTTTATAAAACTTTATGAAATTCAATTAAAAATCTTATGAAATTCAATTTAAAATCTTAATTACCTATGTAGTAAAAATCCAGAACGATGAAGAAATCTAAAAGGTTATGAATGGGGAGGTTGATCCAACAAGTCTGATAAAATTGGTAATGAAGTTTTAAAAAAATTGTAGATAAAAATATCCAAGATATGTACAAGTTAAAATATGATGGATGGAAAGCAGATCTTGGCAATGCGGGCATGATGGATGGAGCGGTTTACCTGACCAATAAAAATCTATGAGTGACTCATGAAGGATCGATGCGAAGACGCGTTAAAATAACGTTGAACCGCAAAGATGTTAATGACGGTAGGAGTGAGATTGTCGGGTGGATGTTGTGGAGCTTGTTGCTCTGCTCACTCCAGTCTTCGTGGCATTTGTTCCATATGATGTCTCGTACAAAATGATGTAGATCATCATATGGAATACAAATATTAAAAGGAGTCGCTGCATTTCTCGCTGCTTCATCGGCCAGTTCATTGCAGATGATTCCGACGTGTCCCGGTATCCAACAAAAAATTATACTGAAGCCATGTCAGATGCGTCTTATGAAGTTTTAAAATGTTATAAACCAAAGGGTCTCTTGGAGAATCCAAAATCAAGGACTCCAAGACACTTTTGGAGTCCATGTAAAATATAAAATTGCCCGTGCTGAGACCAGAAATATATTTTAAGGCGTCAAACATTCAGTGGTAAAAATGGAAATAAAAGATGGTAATGAAAAATTAAAAGTAATTGATTCGCAAACAAAAGCACAGCCTGCATAATCAAGCGATTTGGAACCGTCGGTGTATACAATGCTTTATGGTTTTTAAAATGATGACGATGAGCAAAAATATTGTTGGTTAAAGGCTGCACTAGTTTTAGACCTCTCATAGCCTGAAATAGATTTAAGAATGATAATGAATATGATTTCCAAGGTGAGATGGCAAAAAGAGGTCTCTCAGCTACTTCAAATGAATGAGGGAATGTGTTCCTCAGGACATTCCTCATGCAAAGCCCGAAAAATTATAACACAGGAGGGTCGATTAAAAAAAAGACGATCAAGAGAATTGTCCAGGAATGAGTTTTGTAGTGGATGTTCTAAGACTCGGAAATACTGTCGTAACGACAACAAAAGACTGTGGAAGCCAAAAATGGTTCCACACATCTTTTGTTGTCGTTATGACAGTATTTCAACAGGTGAAGTGCAAAATGCTCAAGAACAGATCCTCAGTGGGGTGTGATGCACAGTATCGAGCTTTCGTAACAGACTGATGGGAGGAGCCATAAGTTGCACAGCCATAGTCCAGTCTGGAACAAATTAAAGCTCGATAGATATTCAATATGGAAGACCATTCTGCTCCCCAAGATGTTTGTGAGAGTACTTATAAGAGATTGAGCTTTTTCTCGCAAGACATCCGCAGCTGCACGACATGGGGGAGGAAGGTAAGTTTCTGGTCGAAAATAATGCCCAGAAACCTTACCCTGTCCTCCACTGCAATCCTGATACCACCCAGGAAGATCTCTGGGTCAGGATACAGATTCCGACGTCAGCAGAAATGAATGCAGGATGTCTTTTGGGGGGAGAAGCTGAAACCGTTCTCATCACTCCAAGTCAGGCGAGAGACAGATGTCTGAAGTTGTCACTCGATGTACCGCATGTCTTTACCTTGGCAATGAATGCTCAAGTCATCCAAGTACAAATTACTCTGGACAGTTGAAGGCAATTGTTTCAATATACTATTTATTTCAATTGAAAATAGAGTAACGCTGAGGACACTACCCTGAGGAACTCCCTCTTCTTGAATGAAAAGTTTCGAAAGGACGGAGCTGATTCGGACCCGAAACTGTCGAGTGGCTAGAAAAATTTGAATAAATACCAGTAGATTTGAATAAGTACCTTTAAACACAAGAGAATGTAAATAACGGAAGATTCCACATTGCCAGGTGTGATCATACGCCTTCTCCATGTCGAAAAATGGAGACAAGATGGTTTCAGCACAGAAATGCACAGAGAGCTTGAGTTTCGAGATAAGATGTTGTCTACCATTGAGCGGCTAACCTTGAAACTGCTTTAAAATGCTGAAAGAGCCTGAGTTGTCTCTAAGATGTGAGACGAGAATTCACCATCCTTTCAAAAAGTTTGCACAGCAGCTAGTGAGTGCAATTGGCCTATAGTTATAAGGGTTGGTGGGATCTTTTCCAGGTTTTGGAAAGGGTATAACTATGACACTATTTCTTATTTTGCCCTAGAGATATTTTTTTTTCATAATTTCCATCGCCTCCGACAGACAAGACGCATGAAGATCTAATTTGATTTCTTCGGCTGCACGCCGAAGTATTTTTATTGGTGTTTTTTATGGTTCTCTTGAAATCTGGGTGTATTAGAGTTGTATTCTGTTTTTTGATGGTTTTAATCTCCCTAATTGATGGTTCGTTTATCCATGGAGGGACATTGGATCTACCGGAGGAAGGACGAGGGGTTGATGTGCTCAGATTTGGATTGTGATTGAGTATTATTTCCAGAAGTTTACAGGGTTATTGAAAAGTTTGATGGTGCAAGCTGAGTTCCAAAAGGGGGATCAGTTTGCGGCTATTGTATTGTAAGTTTTAGAAATAATTTTTGCATATGAAATGCTAGACTTGGGAGTTTGGGACTCCACAAGCCTGCGAGATTCTGGAAATGAAAAGTTTTGCAAAGTTTTAACTGTCTGAACCTCTTTCTCAAATTCCCACTTCGGACAAGATCTGGAGAAAGCAGGATGATCCCTTCCGCAATTAATGCAATGGAGTGATTTATTGCAATCATCCATCTCGTGGCCCCCTTCTCCCCAACGAGCATTTAGTGGGGAGGGCAGGGCAACAGAGATATCCTGCTTTGATACGGGACGGCAGTGACCTCTGGTTGAAAGTAAGAATTAGATGTTTAGTTGGCAAGATTTTACCATCTCGCCTTGACTTGATGGTTATTCGGCACACGCCACAGACATGCTCGTCCCGTAGGTTCTCCAGAATCTCTTCTTCGGATGTATGGAGAAGGTCAGGTTCAGAGATAACTCCCCTAGAAAAGTTTAAAGTTTTATGTGGGGAAGCAGAAACGGAAAATGCACCAAGATTTGTAGTATTATTTAAAAGGTTTGCCTGAGTGCTTTTGGAAGTTTCAATTGAAAGGTCAACGGAACGAAGTTTTTTTAGTGATTTTACTATGCCTACAAAGGATTGAATGGTTTTACTTATAAGAAAAGGTGAGATTTTCGAATAAGACTGATCTGCATTTTGTTCATCGTTATGAATTAATTTTATTAGAAAGAAACAGGCATTAGAAAGAGGCGGACTTTAATGCTCCCTTCCAGAGGGTGAAGAAACAGAAGAATTATCATTCATGATTTGAGGAAGGATTGTTTGGGCCCTGCAGCACCAACCACCACCGAGCCCAACAAAGGGATGCAGAATGCACCAGTGCTAACAGGGCCTATCACCCCTGAGGCAGACACCACCCTTAATGTGTTGCTCAGTAGGTGACTGATCGCTTGATCCCTAGCCGACGACGTAGTCCAATCAACCAGCCGATTGATGTACAAGGGACCAATGTACACCTCCCGTTCACCTGAAGCTGGGGCCAAAGAAGTGTATTGGGTCAGTATGTCGCCCCTCAACTGCCAGGATCCCCTTTTCCAGGGACACGGGTCTCCATGCGCGGCAAACATGTGGGTGATATAATCCCCAAGAGGAGCTAAAAGCTACTCAAGAAGAGCTAAAAGCAACAGAGCATCGAAAAGCTACTCAAGGGGAGCCCTCACCTCCAAAGAGGCAACCACAACAAGGGAGGAAGAAAAAAGCAGAAGAGGAGGCGAAGAATGAAAAAAAGGGAAGATCACACACTCAAGTACCCCAGGGTTGTGAAGCCCTTACAAACCTAAAGAAGGTATGCCCTAAGGGCTTAGTCATATTTGAATCCAGTACTCCAAAATTAGCCAGAAAAGCTTATTTTTCCCATGTTATACAAAAAGTTTAAAATTGTTGGCCAGTGCTATTAGCATATCTCAAAACAGAAACAACAAATGATTAAAAAATTCATACCCTCTTTAACATTTTGGAGCAAGCTTGCCATCCTTGGTTACCAATGCTTTTGTTAGATGAAATATTCAAGTGAGAAGTAGTGTCATAGTATTCAATCATATCAAATATAGCAGCTGCTCCCTACAAAATACAAATAGTGCAATAAGTAAACCAGATATATTCATTGCAGTTTCACTCCATCTCAGTCTTTTGGAAAATTTTAAAAGTTAAGATACTTAAACTTATTTTATTTTTTGGTAAAACTGAGGTTGCAACTTTAAGACAACATGCATTTATAATTATCCCCCATGCCATGATGGTGAACTAACATAACTTTTGATAATTATCACAATGGACATGGCAAATAACTAACATAACTCCTGATAATTATTATGGTGTATGTTTATGAGATAAAGAGAATTTTTTTTTCATTTGATTTGATTGACCTTAGAACATTTGAATTTTTTGTGTTAACCTTAACATTTGTTTTACTGTTATAAAAATGCATAATTTAATTCATAGGTATCACATAGTATCATTAAGCTTTTTACATGAAGCATTAATTCAAAGTGAATTGTTTTAGTTGCACATTTTTAGTTTAAAAACCCGTAGTTTAATTTGAATCAGTAACTGAAAAGACTTAACAAATAAGAAATGTATAAAAAGATTTGCAATTCAGGCAACAATGATCAAAACCTAAATGTATGATGAAGGCTCAACATTTCAAGATTCAATGTGTTGATACATTTTCAGATATTAATTTACAAGCAGTTGTTTTCCTCAAATGTAATGTGGTATCTTCTCTCAGAATCCACTCAACAAGTTGACATTGTTGCATAGAAATAATTTTTAAAAAATCAAAAGAAAATTAGTTTATTTGGTGAAAAGAGAAACACAATCAAGCATAACAGAAGTGAGAAAAGAATGATAAATAATAATCAACATTATATAAAATAGTAAACATAATTTGATGTTTGGTTACAAGATGTTTCTAGAAAGTTCTGTTACCATTATTAAGAATACAAAACAAAAAGTTTGAATCCGACTGGGTTGAAATGGGCATTTTCGACTAAAATGGTCATTTTTATTTTATATTAAAGTCATATTTCTGTGGATTCTAAAACAACTTATTTTTTAATCTACGTGCAATAGAACGGAAGTTATGGTAATTTTCGTATCAAGTGACAGCTGTCAAAAGTACCGGAAGTGGTCAAACCGAAACCGGAAGTTGACAATTTATTTGCTATTTTCTTTCAT
This sequence comes from Meta bourneti, assembly GCA_933210815.1. Taxonomy (NCBI): domain Eukaryota; kingdom Metazoa; phylum Arthropoda; class Arachnida; order Araneae; family Tetragnathidae; genus Meta; species Meta bourneti. The sequence goes on along the minus strand of OW119927.1, from coordinate 71,728,141 downwards.
AATTGTCGAAAAATTAAGTAGTTAAAGCTAAAACATATTCTTTTAAGTATTCTAGATTAATAGCCACAGTTTGTATATAATATTAACAACAATTTAGTTAGAAAATTGTGGCAATACAGCTTTGCATCATTTCGATCTGCTAGTTTGTTTTACTGCTTTTGCTTTCAATTTTAGTGCTAAAATTTTAGCGTAATAATAGTTTTTGATATTATAAATTGAAATTCAAGACCCCTGTTACTCTTTAACATGGGTAAGGGAAGAACTCATCAACCTCGAAAGCAAAAATTTTATGGTAATCAAAACACCTCAGTACCTGAAGTTTCAGTAAATTCTAAAGACATCATAACAAACCTTTTCAAGACAAATCCACTGGACTACCCCAGAACATAATTAACATTGTAAAGCCCATATATATGGAACTGTGTGATCAAAAACTACTAAAAAAATGCTTGCACAGTAAGACACAGAATGCCAATGAGTCATTCAATGGAGTTTTGTGGCAAATATTACCTAAAGAAGTCTTTGTTGAACTCCAGACTCTTCGTTTGGGTACATGGATAGCTGTAATTCAATACAATGGGTTTAATGGTTTTTTAGCTATATTAAAAGAATTGGGTATCAGTCCTGGGTGTTATACAGTGCAAGGGTACAATGGTTTTGATAGCGAGCGAATTGTCAACTCGAAACGACACTCTTTGCCATCGGCAAAAGCTACCAGAAGGAAATTACGAGCATCCAGGAAGAAAAAATGGATTAAAGTTGAAGAGAAGGAAGGAGTTTCTTATAAAACTGGGGAATTTTAAACTGTTTACATGATAATTACTTTGTGAAATATACAAATTAATTCTTTAAATGCATTTTCTGAGAAATAAAATTTTCGTCATAAATTATCAACGAAAAACATGATTTCTCAAATTGTATTCAATATTATGTAATGAAATTTGGCATAAATGTATCTCAAGCCTTTGTGAGTATAATAGACCACAGGTTTTGCTATAGAGCTATTCAATTTCCCCCATTTTATGGCAACTTTTCTTATAAAATACTTGCCGTTTTGTGAAAAAATCGAACAGCAATGCACTAAATTCACTATAAATTGCTAAATTTTTAAAATATCACTTAGCCTGCCGTCTATTATATAGGTAATAGTACAAACAACACATTTATCAAAGAAAATTCTTACATTTATGATTTTTTTATATTTAGAGCATTTTCCCCAAAGCATAATTTTTGCTGAAATTTTCCAATTAATCCTCATTATAAAATAAATGAATCATGATATAATTTAATTTTCTGTTAATTACATGTTTTTACATCAACACCTGTCTAAAAAATATTAATAATGATTCATATAAAGCTTTTTTAAAAATTTGTGTCCGAACCCAGTCGGATACCTTAAAGAAAAAATAATCAGGGGAAATATCATCTGCCATCAAAGTCTAATAGCATTTTTGAACCTGGAACTCTTTCTGTTTTCTTTCAGTTATTTATCATCTGCACAATTCCATATAATGTATACAAAACTACTGCAAAATAAAATGTTAAAAATAGATTGCTGACCTCATCATCTAAATTACTGTCTTCAAGAATCAATGACCTAAATTGGAGGCGTTTAAAAATCTCTTCTAGGGCTTCACAATGTTGTGCATCTAGATTTTCTCCTGTAAATAAATGAATATTTATAAACTAACCTAAATTGGACAGTACACATTTTTTATTTCCTTTAATGTTTTGTGGTAAAAAGCTTTTATACAATAGATGTAATCAGAGAAAAGAAACTAGTTTGGTGAAAAGGATATTTTCATATTTCCTTTCATCAGTTTAAAGAACAATGTTTTAATGCATCTTAACACAAGCTATAAGTTTAATCTTGCAAAAATGTACAATTATTATCAATAATAATGCATTCATAGAATAATTACTAACTTCTTAAACATGAATTTTCAAACAGTAAAACTAAAACATACCTTTCAAAGTAAGCTCGAATCCATGGTCAGCACTGAGTTGTAATAAATTTTCTGTCTAAAATTACAAAAAATGTTACAAAATAGAAATTTTGACATTTATTTCATATTTATGAGATATTTTAATGGCTAATTTAATAACAAAAAAGTATACATGATATTCATGCACCTTGCATAATCATCTTTATTAAACAACATTAATTTAGCCAAGAAACTTTTCACTGATAATGCTAAAATAGTAATATCTATAAATGGGGTAATGAAGTGGTAGAACGAAATTTGGCATGAAGGGAACTTAAAGAAATCAAACACATATTTTCCATCTTTAACCCTGATGGGTTCATATGCATATATCCATTCTGTGTGAATTCTAACAGTTTGGCCATTAGACCAACTGAATCTTTCCTACAATTCTTTCAATTAATTAATGGGGTTATTTAATAATTTCAGGGCTGCCTAGCCAAAGCACTCTGGAAATAGTTGCAGAAATTTTTAAAATAGCAAGTCTTCTCTTGAACTCTATTTTAGTTGCTTAGATACAAAATAAATTGGCTAAAACATAGATCTTGCAAAGAAATTTAAATTTTTAAATTAAAAACTAAATATTTTTAATAAGGTTTTCATGATAATCTAGCAACCAGATTATAATGTTTTTCTTTCATGGTTCTATGGCTTGGCCCCAAAACTTCAAAGTTGGCATCCCATGGAACATTTCTCCCTAAACTGACTAAATTTTCTGTATTTTAATCCTATGCTCATCTTGTACTTTTTGAAGGTGCATGAATTCAGACTTGGCCCTGCTTGTCTAGACCTAGGAGGATAAGAAACACCCAACTTGGAAATCTCAAGATGCTCAGGTTTGCTTTAAGTCCATTTCTTGAAATAAGTTCTATTAGAATGTTAGCAGCATTTAAAGTGTGGGGACCTTGTCATAGAAGAAAAAGCATGCTAGAAGTCAATATTAGCATCAAGTTAGAAATTTGAGAAAAATGATTTATGGAGAAGATTGCTTTAATGGTAAATAAAAAAAAATCAAATAAGGTATAAGTATTGATATTTTTGATGAAAAAATAACATAGGGGTTATGTTCATTGCAAATGTACACAAGTTTACTGTGAAAATACAATACAATTAAAAATTTTCAGGGAAAAAAGTATGGAAGAAACTAATACCATGCATTGATACCTATACAGGTTATACAAAGCTTAATTACCTGCAACTGTTGCAATACTCGCTGTAAGGGCTTGACTCCTTGCTTCCAGCATGTAGCACGATATGCAGCTACAATATTATCTGTAGACACAGGATATTCTGAGAGAAAATATGCATATTAAAAACAAAAATTTAAACACCCATGTAAAATTTAAATGCAAGGGTACAATGTGTGTTCTTAACAATAAGAATTGTAATTGCAAAAAATAAAAATAATTAATCAGCATATTATCTTTTTCATTGAACCAGATGAAATGAATTTTAAAAAGTCTGGATAAATAAACCTCAAAAGATAAAAAAATGAAACTATTTAGATTAGTAACAGTTCAAATAGTTTATTGACAGAATTTAGAATAAATTTTGCAGTATTCTATTAATATTTTTCCAAGGTGAATGCAAATTTGCTTAGATTGATGACTTTCTGATAGTCCATTTTTGTCATTTGTCTCAATCTAAAATGCTAATAAATAAAACAGAATTCAGCCAATGTTGTGTTAGTCAATGAATTTTGTATAGAAAAAGAATTAGTGATGGGAGCATTTGAATACAAAAGTACTCATGTACTCGATACTTAAAAGTAATTGTTGTACTCGATCCTTTTCCAAAGTATTCGAATACCAAAGTATTTGAATACAAGGATATTCAGATACCAAGTATTCGGTTACCAAAGTACTCCAATCCAAGGTATTTGAATATAAGAGTATTCAGATACAAGTATTCGGTTACAAAAGTATTCGGATACAAGAGTACCCATCCTAGGTATTCGGATGCCAAAAGCACTCACTTTGTGTATTTGAATACCAGAGTATTCATCTTAAGTAGTAGTGTCACATTGCATGGGTAGCCATGGTTCTCGTTAGTGTTACGTCTTGTCTCGATTTTGCTTTTTCCAATTTTACATGTCCTGAAAATGCAAGTGATGAAGTGTCGAAAAATTCCATCGATTAAGGGATTGGATTTGAAATTTTCTGGAAGCAATTTCCCGAACAGGCAGGCTTAATTATCATTAAATTACACAATGGTTTGCCTTTTAATTTTGAAAATCAAGCTGGAAGTTTTTAATTTTAATTTCAACTATATATCTTAAATTTTAATTATTTACACTTAATTTTAAGCTTTTTTTATTTGACATTTAAAATGTGTCTGCAAATAAGATACATAATGCTTGATATGCTTTTATTTTTCTTCAAGTAAAATAACATTATTTCATTCTTAAGATGGCTGTTATTTTCTTTAAAATATCTGACAATAACTAAAATTCTCTTTAAAAATATCTGATAAAATCTTTATTACGATAGTAAAATGATTATGAATATTTTTTTCTGCTTTGACTCTACCTCTTCTCACATCTTCGTACTCCAGACCAGAGTAAAAATAGTTATTTACTCTGTGCTCCAAACAGTGGTTGCAAAAATAAAAAGTAAATTGCCAGGAACAAGATTTGATTATTTAAATGTAATTTATTTTGTAAATATTTACGGAATCATTCTTGTATTTAGATGAATCGAGATGTGTCACTTTTATGATAAATTTAAGAAATAATTCTGAAGTTTCAGATCCTGGTATCAAAAGAAACAAAAAAAATTTTTACATTCACAAACTTTTTAAAAGTGTCTTTAAAGAGTTTGGTATAAAAAGTTTCATTTTTATCTTCGGGGCTCCCTCAAAAATAAAATTCTGGCTACGTTCCCTGTCAAAAGTGATTATTAATGATTTCCTCAAAATATGGTAGAAAATCAAATCTTTCCAATATGAAAACTAAAATTTAAAAATCCCCATGATTTGTAAAATCAAGATAAAAAATACCTGACACATATTTATAATTTCAGAAAATATATGTGTGACCAGAAAATTCTGCAATTTGTACATGGGATTAATTTTTGTTCTTCAAAATACAATTTGTCTAGTTCAAATAGATTGATAATAGTAGAAAAAAAATTAAATATAATTCAGAAAAAATTTGAGTTTTGTGAAAAATAAATTATTTTTTAAACACAGCTTGATCAAAACATAAAAAATAGAACAAATTTGATTGTCTTTTCAAAAATTATCATTTGCATTAAAACAATCCATCAAATCCCCTTGAAACAGATTCGAACCGTGAACCGGTATGTTACAAATCCAGTGCTCTAACCACTATACAGAGGATGACACGTTAACTAGCTGTTATTTTTAAATAAGTACCATATAACGTAGTTCTCTTGTTCTTACTATCGATTAATCATTTTTGTATATGTATTCGAATACTTACTCGATACTCAAAGTACTTGAATACCAAGTACTCGATTCTGCCCATCACTAAAAAGAATTGAAGTTGCAATGTGTTGCTTGAAATGATTGTTATGAATACACACTTGCAACAGCTATACTATCACCTATAGTAACATCTTGATACCTTTCCTTGATATTCATATTCAGTTTGAAAGACACTGCTCTTACATTATGATGCAAATGTGAAATTACTATTCCTTGTGCTCTTTTGGACTCTAAATTTGCCATAAACAGAATCTTTTCCCACAAAATCCCAGTGAGGTTGTTGCCAAATTCAAGTGAAATGTAGGTACCAAGTTGATCAAATCCATAGGTGGTCATGTAAAGGAGGCAATAAGACAAAATCTCTAGAGGAGGAATGATGCTTTTGAAAAAAATATTAGATTGCTTTCTATATAAATGTAATTTTGCTACAGTATCTGATTATTTTTATATTAAATTTCATGAATGATACCATTGCTTTTTTAAACTTAATGTTTTATCAAACCAAATATGATTATTGTTTTATGCTCTTTAATATCCCGAGTAATAATTACAAATCCTGCTATGTGGATCATTAATACAAAGTAGATGTTTCAATCCAAGGCTGAGTATTTTAAATACTAGCATGCTTTAAGTAAAATTTAAGCTTGCTTTGAGTCATTAAATGATATGATGGCAGTTATGTATGATCTTTAACAAAACTAATCTGATAAAAGTGCATTGTGATGAACATACACAATAAAAAACTGCTATGCTTGTTCCTTTTTTTATTCTTGCATGAATCTGGGTTGGGTACTTGGAGTTTCAATTTCAAGCCAATATGTAAATTTAGGCCAGCTTCTTCAAAAACTTGCAGGAAGGCATTTGCATATCATGCTTCAAAAATGATTTATCCAGATTGAATACAAGTTCTCCTGGCTTTAATAATCTGATGGTATTAATCGAATTTGATTCATGACAAATTAAGGACATTAATTTGATATTGGTCATGCCTATAAAATAAAACGCATATATTCCAAGAGAAACCTGGAATTTGGGCCAGTGCAGGAGATATCAAGCAGCATTAAAATAAATTGGCACTCCATACATGGCAGACATTGTGAATAACAATCTATTTGATATCAAGCTTAAAATTCAGTTTCTTTAGTGTGAAACTTTGTGGACATTTTACATCCAACTAGAGTCTGGAAAGGAACATTTCATATTTTACAAAGAGTACACCTGATTCCATTTATACCTTTCATAAAATCAACATGCATTAACTGCATATTATGTATTAACTGAGCTTGAATTAGGAGTTGAAGAGCACATATTCAAAACTTCAGATAGCATTGACTGCAATATACAAGTATAGGTATAATATAAACTTTGTTTTTATTAAACTAACTAAATCTAATGCTACATGAGAGTTCTTCACTTCATAATACCTTTTAATTTTCTGGTCTTTTCAATTGGGGTTATTAATTAAAGATTATTAATAATTAAACACTTTTGGCACAAACACATGCGAGCATCATACAATTAACCATACATTGAGTATGTGCCCATCTTAGTTTAAATTACAATATGCACAGAAATTGAGGTATTTTACTGCAGATTTAATCAGTATAATCAAGTTGCAAGTAGTTTTTATCACTTCCTATCTATTTGCCTTGCTTACCATTATTAGTTGTCATGCACTAAATAATGTACATGCTATTTACAAAATTCCAAGTTAGCTAAGTTGGTATTTCATTTTTTGACTAAGGTTTCAGATTATTTTTATTTTGTTTATAAACTAAAAAACAATAAGAAATAAACATAAATTCAGTATTGGTAGATTTTACTTAAAAAATGCAGATCTTTCTGAAAAATTCAATATTAATGAAAATGTCAGAAGTTTAAAACAAAGTTTAGAGTAAATTATTAAAGTAAATGTTGGAAAATAAGAGGAATAAATTTATTTTCCCAAAAAATAATTGTCAAATAAAACAAAAACATTTTTCTGCAGAAGTAAAACAATCTATTGAAACCCTGAACAATCAGTTTGTTTCCAAACATTTATATTTACAAAAAATATTAAGTAAAACCTTGTAAACGTGTGCGAAAATAAAAAAATTGAAAACTACTTATAAGATCACATTGGCAAATAAATATGTAGAATTCATTCTGCCCAAAAATTAACTTTATAAGCATGATTTTAAGGAGACATTATGCATTAGAAACTAGCAGAAAAGATTTAATTGTTAACACCTTTGAATTAGTTAATTCTGCAACATCCAAACAGTATTTAGGTTTTGTTATCTCAGATATTTCAAAAACTGTTTTCTGCTTTTAAGAGAATCTGCATCAGAAATGCAATGTTTGTTAACTATTTCAAGAAATATTCAGAGGTCTTTCAGTAAATTTTAAGTCAAAGACACATTGTGAGAGAAATATGATTATAACATATCTTCTTCTTTTATAGCAGTATTATCATCTCTTACAATTAATGGAACGAGTCATATAACAAGATCAGCTGTTAAACTTGGGATTTGGTATCCCTGATCTTGATGATAAATTCTGTAGAAATAATTCACAAAATAAAAGGAAACGGTGAAAATAAAACAGGACAACTAATTGATCTATATTAACCTTCACTCCAAGGATCTGGAGCTTCAAAATACCCTGTTACGATCGTTTCATCATCAGGGAATGTCACTCGTCTTCCTTTTACATGACCACCAATATTTGCTATATCTCGAAGTACAGACGATCTCTCATTAGGTGACGAGGGAGCCGATGCGGATTTCTCGACAATGCTACTTAAAGCACATTCAATATCAATTTCAAGATCTATAGAAGACATTTTAATTGTAATGGAATAAAAATTTATTTAGAAAATTCTTTCGCTCATATCTTGCAGTTGATACCTTCCAACACTTTTGATACATTGCCAGATTCAGAGTGATTGGTTGGTTGGTTTCCTTTAGACTTTTAGCTACAGAATCAATTTAGAGTGGTGAATACTGAATAAATTTCAAACCGAAACAAACGGAAGATACTGCAAATCAAGTAATTAGTAACATATGACCTGTCAAAAACAGGTAGCTAAAGATGTTTCTGTAAGCATTAAAATATGATGGTAGTGGTAATTGATTAGCGTCGCACTGGAGCAACATAATGCATTAAAATATGAAATAGACTTCAAATTTTAAGCTTCAAGTGTTTAATCCATAGTACTATGTCATAACTGTCTAAAACAATATCATGATACTAGTATTTGTTTCTAGAATGGTGAGAGTTTAGCGTTTCTTGTTTTGTTTTAATCTTTAACAAAATTCTTACAAAAAATTTATAACATTTTGGTTTACAACGCGTTTACTAATGGAGTTAAGAACATCCAAAAATAGAATTGTCTATTAGTCTGGAGGCGACGTAAAATACATTTATAACGCCTCTATCGTGGAACTCATCTTGAACCTACAGATTGCCATACTTTTACGACTATGAAAATTTAGGATGCGGTATTGAGTTGAACGTCCAATCGTGGCCAATGAAAACTTGTTATCGTTCACCACGCCTTCATTCACATATTTATTTTGGTTGAAACGAAGTTTAAAAAAAGTACCGCTAGTGCCAAAGCAGGTAACACCAAATTGAAGCAGACACTACAAAGCAATTGAATGATGACAAATCAAAATATCATAAGTAAATTAAAAGTGAGTAGCTAAAGTTTCAAAATATGGTTGGGGTATTGGTAGTGAGGCTTTTTCGCGTTGTGATCAAATTTTAAAAAAGGCAACTGCAGATGCGATAATTTTAGTATAGTACGTTTTTGAAATTAAAAGTATTTTTTTGTGTTCACACTTGTTGAAAGAAAGTGATTCATCCTTGAATTTGATTGTTTCCAGGAGCTCCGTGAGATTGTGAATAACTGATAATAAGTATAAATTGTATAAAGAAATTTATTTTGCAATTTTGAAACCCATGTTATTTGGGATTCATGCATTTTGAAGATCAAGCACTTAGCTGTTGCTCAGGGCATAGTAATTCAAAATTTATGGTGGGCCCAAATGATTTTGTACCCAAACAACCATAATAACTCATCATGGAAAATGTTACTTATCACTAATTCATTATTCAACTTGTCAGTGAAAAATTGATAATTGGATGAGGCATCATCCAATTATCCCTATAGGAAGTGAACCCTATAGGTTTGTGCTGGAACAGAAAAAAGGGACAATAAAACTAATTAAAATGGATTTGAAATTTCACTACAAGAAAGCATAATTTTATTCAACCTTTTTCAAATCATGTTTTTTTAATGAACAAGATCTATAATTTTGCTTAAAAGCAAAATCATGATTTGGCGTTAAAGAGAACAATGTGCTTTGGTATGGATTGCTAATGACTTGAACCCCCTTTCATCATTCATAGCATTATGGAAGGCATATCTGAAATTATGGTTTGTGATGTGATATTTTTGAATAACTTATAAATATTTTTATTTCCAAAATATACCAGATTCTTTTGAAGTTTTTCTAATATGTAAGTTATTCAATTCATCAAGTCATATGTCACATACAGACAATTTATCAAGTGTTTAAAATTCTAGTAACAGTAGTCATGGCAAATCAGCATATCTATATTCCAGTGTCACCTGATCTCATCATGATCCCAAACATGAAACTTTAAGAGGATTTTGATAATAGTTCAAAATAATTTTGTAAATATATTTTCAGAATTTTAAAATGCCCTCTTTTGAAAAATTTAATTTAATTTTTAATGAAATTGAAAAATTAAAAGTGCGCCCTGATTTACACCAAATTAAAGTCCACTAGAACAGCTTTAAAATGAGACGTTACTCAGGTTTGTATCCCACATGGTTGTTGAGAAAATAACAGTTAACTATCTCAGGATGCAGTTATTTTTATTGTAAATTTAAATAATTAAAGATTAATAACTTTGGACAGGAGGCAAATATTTTTTCCCCATGTACAGCTAGGTAAGATCACTTGATATACCAAATTTCATCAAAATCTGAGATGTCATGAACTAATCAGTTGATTTGACTTGGAACAACTCATGAAATGTTTTAAAGTTTATTTTTCTACAAGCACATGGAGTGTAACCATTCTAAGTGTGTAGCTATTGTTAATATGTGTAATATTCATCTTGTATAAAGTGTTATTCCTGGCAGTTAAATTATTTTCATAGTAAAACGATGCTTATATATGATAAGAAATATTTAATATTTTTTAGTCACTAGAGTGTCCTATACTTGAAAATAGTGATGATGGATGGGCAATGGAAGTATTATTCAAGCCTAGTTTTGAAAGATATCACATCTTTGAATGGATCTTTTCTAAGTAAGGAAAGCTTGAATGTATGTTTTAATATTTCATACAAAATTAAGCAAAGCATGTCTCATACTGATTAGAAATTCAAAAAGATTGTTTCCTCATTACAAATGTCCACGTTTTCAGTTTTCATCCTTTTTATAAGAAGTTGTGTACAATTATTAGAGTATTGTTGAGATATGTATAATTTAAGTTCTGGTACATTTAAACTTTCGCTCATCATTCAGCAATTTTATTTTGTATTGCATTTTTGTTGATTCTTTAAATTAACTTTTCTATTTTAATATTAAACCTTTGCACTTAGATGTTACTATATTGGTGCATTACACTGGTTAATAAAAAGTGATCAGAGTGCAAAAACATTAAGTGGATTTTTTTTCAATTTATATTTTTGTACATGTAATTTTATTCTTTAGGGTCTTAAGATCATGTGTCAAATTTCAAGTAAAAATTCCTGAAATTATAATAGTTATAAGCCATTAACAGATTCAGTGCAACGATGTAGAATTTGGAGCATGCGCCATTTCATAAAGATGTAAATTCTATAAAGTGAATGTTCAACAATCTGCTATCAAAATATCACTTATCCACAGCCATCTATACTTATCTAACTACTGGTATAAGCTGGTATCAACTGGTATAAGCAGATTAGCAGGAAAATACTGTAATATATGAGCTGAATATGCTTTCATTAACTGTACTGAAACTTTAAATGTATTTTTTCGGAACAGCTTTTTCATGAGTGGTTGGCATAATATCGATAAAACTATTGGATTATCAATTTGAAATTTTACAGCATTTCGACCTAGCATCCTTTTATTGTTTAATGAACCAGACAAGCGATATGTCAAATTTTATATTGCAAAATGCTCAGTCAATTTTTTAGCTAAATCTTGGATTTAGTAAGTTACCATTTCTTCAAATATTAAAACAAAAATTCTGGTTCATCAAAGAATAGCTACATGTGCATGAAGTAAAACACTGTTTATATATATATATATTTAAATATCAATTGGAGTCGAGATATGCCAATCAGCAATCGTGAAACTTCACTCAGCATCGTGATCAAGGAGAGTTAATAGGCTTGACTCTTCATGAAAACACGATTAAAAATTCTTTTGTGAATACCTGAATGATCATAAATAGACATGGAATTTTGAATTATTTTGTTGCATAGTTTTGTCAACCAAAAATTTAAAAAGCAGTAATTTTAGCAAAAGAAGGGAAAATCCCTCTTAATGACTAAATTTCAGCAGTACAAGAGTTCAATCTTTTTAAAAGTGGTTGATTCTGCAAATTAGAGCACAATCTTGACCAAATAAGAGGCTATAAGCATGGCCCAGGTTTTGCTGATATGTCATGTCTTTATTGCCATATCACATGCAATGTCTGTGTTGATAGTAATTCTGTATTGCAATCCATAGTGGTTTCTGAAGCCATTTTTCATTCATTTTCAAGTATTTTGCATTTTAGGATATTTCCCCTTTCAAAATTTTTTTTTTTTTGAGATTTTAGCATGTTTCAGTTTGGTCCTAGGTTCTAATCAAATTTTTGTTGAAAAGTTCCTAAGTTGCAATCTGTCCTGAATTATAGTCATAATTTTGAAATTTAGATATGAACTGGTTTTTTTTACACACTTCAAACTTGTCCCTGAATTCTAAATTTGTAAAAACATTTTTTATTCTATATATAAAATGCTTTTTCCTGGAATTATGTTCGATTATAATTCAGAGAATTGATATTTTATGTGTGTTTTTAGACTAGAATTTTGTATACCTGATGTTAGTACAAATCAGAATTCATCAGCAAGGAAAGCTGAAAGTATGTATTTTTTATGTTCATGTAAATTCAGACATTTTTTTATTGCTGTGTACGTGAAATGAACTAACATTCTAAGTCTATAATCTTGTTACTTTACTTTAGATTTGTTAGCAGCAGTTTCTGCATTGGGCTTATGTCATGAAAAAGATTCTGGTGTCATTGAGGTAAAATAAAATGTTTTGAAATGATTCCTGTTAATAGGTATAGTTATTTGTTTTTCGTTTGTGATTTATTTATTACTTAATTTAATTAGGGTACAGCACCATTAAATGAGCAATTAAGATTATGGAATCTTCTTGTTAATATCTTATGGAAGAAATGCAGTTTGTCTCAAAAGAGAGGGAATACTTCAGTTGATAGGTATTATATATCTGTTGTCTCATGCTAAACTATTACTTTGATTTGTAACATTCTTAATTTTATATTATCTAAATACATTTTTAAGTTAGTTTAATTAAACATTTATCAGAATTGTACTTTATTTTTGTAACTATTTCATGGTTCACGGAGGTGGTTATTACCACATTCACATACCTGCTACAAGTTGCAAAATATTTCATTTGTTTATGGAATCTTCTTGTTAATATCTTATGGAAGAAATGCAGTTTGTCTCAAAAGAGAGGGAATACTTCAGTTGATAGGTATTATATATCTGTTGTCTCATGCTAAACTATTACTTTGATTTGTAACATTCTTAATTTTATATTATCTAAATACATTTTTAAGTTAGTTTAATTAAACATTTATCAGAATTGTACTTTATTTTTGTAACTATTTCATGGTTCACGGAGGTGGTTATTACCACATTCACATACCTGCTACAAGTTGCAAAATATTTCATTTGTTTCAATGTTGACATCATAAATTGTTTTTTATACTTACAAAAACATAGATAAATTGAAAATATAATTAATTTAGTTTAAATCTAAATAAGACATTGTTATTTACAATGAGATAATATTTTTTGTTAATTTTTAACACTTGCCCATTCAAGTATTTCAGAAGAATACAACAGAAGTTGTGACTACATTTGCAAACTATGTAATAATGTGAGTTTCAAAGCTCTATTTGATAAAAAAGTACAACTCTTTCCACCTCATGTTTTGAGGGACTGCAAAGAAGCCTGTGGGACTTTGAGGTAAGGTATGCAGAAAAAGTGGTAAGCTTGCATTCTTTAGTTGTGTGCAATGATTCATTAAAGTGCATTTGGATTTTATTTTGCAGTTCTGAAGTTAAAACATTAGAAGACATCAAAGCATTGAGTGATGCAGTATTAAAGAATAATGCAACAGATACGAGCATCAAAATCAGCCATCTCTCTAAAGATCTAGATACTATTGAGTTTAATGTAAGTGCAATCATATTTATTAGTAAAATTGTTGCACCCATGTTTTCATGGAAAAAGAAAAGTTTTAAAAAGAACATGGAAAATTACTGCTTTTTTGTGAAATATTTATGTTATCAAAACTTTCTTTATCCTATGCCCATCTCTGACCTCTTGGCCATCAATCGATGAGCAGCTTGATAGAGTTCTGAAGTGAAAAAATATAGCTTAAAAACACTATCAATGGTGTTCACAATTCTATTGTCAGGAATTTTAAGGCAGTGCTTGAGGTGATCTCCACTCACTTTGCTTAGTTCGTTAAGGGGACAGATCCCACTACTCCAACAATATGGTTTAAGTGTCTTTGTAAATAATCCAGTAAGAAATTGAAAGCAGGCGGTTCCTACAGCTCTGGGCAAGGAACCTGGGATATGAGTTTTATTCTCCAATAAAACATTTCAGTTCCTTCTGGGGTGGTGTCAGTTGCCTATTCATGATGCCCCCTTTTCTTGCTAAACAACTGGCGATTTCGTTGCCATTTCTGGCAGTCCAATTTTTCAAGCAAAGTTATAAGAAACATTAATAAATGATAAATAAAAACGCATTTTTCCAAAATAAACTCATAATTATATTAAACACACAGCAAAAACTCAGAAAATAAGCATCCTTACGACTCCTTATAATAACCACTTCCTTTGTAAGTAGAATTCAAAGCCCATTGACACTGTTGACTGCCATTGAATGACTACAATGTACTCTTAAACTACTCTTTTGAAACCCATTTGATCCTTTTGCATTTGAAAATATTCACAGCTAGGAGAAAAATATCGTTGATTTTTCCAGATGGAACCAAAGCACAAAAATTAATGCTGAACAATTTTCTTGAAATCTATGAACAACAAAATTTTACTAGGGACCTTTTGAAAATATTTTGGAATTTGCTAAAACAATCTGATTGAATTTAAGTTGATGTCTATTTAGCATTATGACTGGTTTTGTTGGATTTTCTAAATGCTTTATTAAATTTTATTGAGGTTTCAGGTATTTAAAGTGCTTGTTTACATGTAATATATTTTTACTTTTTAGATATTACAAATTTTCCTTTTTAAATGTACTATTGTAAATACATCTTAAATATTTTGTACTCAATGTTCAACATCTTAACTTCTAATTGTTATTAGTCTCTTGAAATAGGACTAAATTTAATTTCACAATGAAGCACACATATTTGTAGATTTCTGAAGCTTTGGTGTAAATTATAAGAGTGAAATTTAAAGATAACTTGATTTTTTTTGTACTTTTTGATGAATTTTAAAAATTTCTCATGTAAATTTACTATTTGTTTGCTGTTGTTTTCTTTTTTTATTAATTTTGTTTTGTGTTTAGAATTCTGTCTTTCCCAAGAATGAAAAACTGATTGCTTTGGAAGACAATATCAGTTCATCATTATTAGATCTCCAAAAGCATGCATGCTCAGAGTTTAATGAAGCATACCTGAACTTAAAACCACAGTTATCAAATATTTCCCATGATGAGTCTGTTGATGCTGGATCATCATTTAAAAATGCTCAGTTACAATTAGAATCCCTCACAAATGTAAGTTTAATCTCTAGTACTTTGTGTTTTGAAATGCGAATCAATCTTAGTATTTAATTTTCAGAGTTTTTACACATCTAATGTAGAATGTATTGTTTCCATGAATTCAGATTTGTAGAAACAACTCAAAGGATCTTGATTTTTTAGGTTTAACAAATATTTGGAATTTGTAAATAGCTTAATCTTAAGAATTTTGTTATAATGGAAATAATTTTTGTGCACTTAAGCGTGTTTTTAAGTGAAATATGTATAACTAGTAGACTCATGCATAACATCTGAGTTAAAGTTTCTCATTTGTGTACATCTATTGAATGCAAAGAGTCTTGACTCACATTTCATATCTTATTTAAATCACTTATAATAAACATATCAATCAATCTTGCCTCCAAAAGAAATAAAATTTACCAAAATTATAACAGTATTTCGTGTATTTTTTATTGCAGTTAATTTTTATTTTCAATTAAATGCATAGCGAAAAGTGTACACCTTCATATTACGGTCCTTGGGGGCACATCTCTTTTAGGTGTGTATGGGCTTCATGGACCAGAGGTACAGTAGTGATGTTTTCTTTTCACATGGGGTTTACAGTCTAGTAAACACTGGGGTCGTGTTCCTGCTTTATTCAAGCGATCTTTTTCTGCTTTCATCTCGCTACTCTGTCCCACAATCCCTCTTTTCCTTTCACATTTTTTACTTGATGTTTTAAGTTTGGCTCAAATATGGCCTTTGCACCATATAACGCCAAAACAACCAACCAGTCATTACCTCAATTGGCTTCTTAACACTCAATCCAATTTCATCCCAGTCCCTTGTTCAAAGGCAAATCGGTATTATTTTATGTTAAACCTATTTTTGCTCAGATGTTCTTTCCTGCACTGATTTCTGTCTTCCAGATTTCTCATTGTTTTCCATAATCATAGTGCTGAAAAATTTCATTGCCGTTCTGTGTAGTTCTAACAAAATTACACAGCTCCATAACTCAAATCAGCATATTTAAAACTAGGCAAAATTGGTGAAATAATCCCATAGTGGTTGATTTTATATTGTTTATAAATGTTGCCATTTGACAATAAACAAATGATTTCTGTGCCATGTATGTTAATGAAATATATATATAGATATTAAGTAATATCAATAATGTTCCAAACTGATGCTCTCCTATAACTATACAAACTTATTCTGGCAGGTGCTTAAACATACAAATGTCGCAACTCGGAGTGGTCGGACTGTTGATTAGATATTTCACATGATGTATCTCTTGTTGCTGGATTATCATTCAAAAATGCAGTTGCAATTAGAATCCCTCACAAATGTTGGCACAACTTGTCTGCATATATACTTTGCATCATAAATCCCCTCACAAATGTAATTCCCCTGTGTTGATATAAATCAATCAAAATTCAAATTTTCATCACATACCAACTGATGCAAATTATGATGAGTAAAAGCTAGATATTTCAACTACAGAACTAATATACCTTGTTCAAAACTATAGATATTGAAATATATTGCCCAAACAATTGAAAACAAGCTTGAGGTCAGTTTTACTTGTTGTTTGGTAAAGTAAGTTCATGCTGTGTCTATACTGCTGATAGTATTACAGTATATTTTTATTTGAACTATGAGTGAACTTTACTAAGCAGCAGGGTAAAATTTTCGTTTTAAACTCAGACTGTGAAGGATTAATTTGTAGACTAAGAATTTTTCATAACTCAAAGATTAAAGTGTTTATATCTAACACTTTTATTCTTCTAAATTATGTATCTTTTCCATAAGGTTTGTCAGGTTATCATTTGTTGGTGGATCATCATTTAAAACTGCAGTTACAATTAGAATCCCTCACAAATATTAGAACTGGAAAACAATAAATCAACTTCATATGAGCTTTATTTGGAGACCATTCATATGCCAAATCATTCCAGTTTCATCCAACTGGAACCACCATTTTCATTAGTTGGTGGTGGGGGAACCGCCCATGGCAATCACCATTCATGCTTTTGTGTATGGTAGCCCTACTAACAACCTCACACCTATTAAAAAATCAACTGACCCAAGGTCAACTGCCTTGTCAGAGCCACACTATACAATGGATTTTATTTACAAGACTATTTCTGAACACTAGGATTGTTTCCTTTTGCCCTAATAGAATTTTTCTTATTTTTTATATGTAAATCTCAACCAAAGATGACTATTTTTACTGCACTTGTTTACTAGATATCACATTGCATTTAATATAAAAAACTAAGCTAACATTGCTTAGAAATTTTGATGAATACCCAACTGCTTTATTTTAAAATGCATCTTTATTTCAGTTAAATAAATCTTTGTCCTCGCTGAAGGAGTCTGAATCAGAATTAAATACATTGAATTC
Source organism: Meta bourneti (assembly GCA_933210815.1). Lineage (NCBI taxonomy): Eukaryota > Metazoa > Arthropoda > Arachnida > Araneae > Tetragnathidae > Meta > Meta bourneti. The sequence goes on along the minus strand of OW119927.1, from coordinate 71,710,279 downwards.
AGACTTTGAAAAATTTCACTTGCCTACTGAACCATTGTCTGGTAGGTATCGACCATTTTTGTTTTATTGTTTAGATTGTGTGTAAGGAAGGATGTTGTAATGAGTTGTAACACATTTATACTTCCGATAAATATCAATCAGTTTAAAACTAAAATGAAATTAATATTCCACAATTAAGCTTTTCCCTTATTTTATGTGAGTTTAATAAATAGTTAATGAATCAATCATTAAGGTAAAAATTACAAACATAAATTTATGTTTTATAAGAAATCGATTTACTTACTTTTAACAAAAAGTTTTTCTTATTTTTCTCAGATATAAAAAGTTGCTTTCCAATAAGTCTTTAAACATTCCAGATCAATGCAATTTTAGTGTAAAAACATTACAATTAAAGTAATCAATGGTCTTTTTTAGTAGGATAGTATTACAATTAGGATTTTATAACAATGGTGCTAAATTTATAGTGTTAATTAATCCTGACATTTCTTTTTGCAGATTCTTTGCTTGGAGAGTTCCTTACTATTTTAAACAATTGCAAACAGAAAGATGAAAAATAAAAGCTTAAAGTAGAACACATAAGAATTGTTCTTATTTTGTATATTTTTGTAAAAAATTATTATCCACTTTAAGTGTGTATGCTTACAAATTCATAAATATATTTATTTTGTAAATGAAATATTAATTAAAATTTTTTAAAATGTGGTGGAAGTGTAGTTTTATTCAGAATTCTATGGTAAAATATTTAAATCTGGAGTCGTAATTTATCTTCAAATGCCTCATTTTTGCCCAGGCTAATTGAAATTACACAAGTATGCTTGTGGAAAATAGCATACATTTTGTAATCAAAAATAAAGTTCCAAGTGTTTCATGGTTAAGAATGGAAATCTATCCTTCAAAAAGGCCATAAAACTTCAACCACTAAAAATACGAAACAAATCTATCTTTTAGGGACTAAATACAGAAAGATGCATAATCATCAGACCAAATATATTGATTAAAAAAAGTAATCTTGTTTTACATAGTCAAATATCTTAAAAATTGAAAATACTTCAAATTTAGAAAGATGCATTATACTTATTAAACTGCTAAATGGATATAATTAAGCTTTATAAAACAAAACATGATCAGAGCAACAAAATGAGCCAAACCGCTTTCCTTTAATTTTTTTAAGTTACTAAAGTTGACACCATGTCTTTTATAGTACTTTCAGATGCAATAATTTATTTTATAAAGGTCAAATACCTTTTGAACCATTATACAGATTATAGGCAGTGTTTCTGGAATGCCTTGAGAATTTTGTAGTTGGGAATGCCATTTCCAGTGATGGTAATGCTGCTCCAATTGCGCCATAGCATATTGCCTGCTCCAAAACGCCCGTTTTGATAAGATTGCTCCAGAGCTGCTCCAAATCGCGTTCGAGTAATAATAAAATTCACTCTTGAGGTCTTCTCCCGCTATGTAAAAATTACATTCTTACCTTCATCCCATGAAACGAACTGAAGAAAAATCTTTAAGTTCTTTGAAGTTTTTAGCAGCATCTTTTCCATTTATTGTAAAACCAAGTGAAGGATCTGCTCTATCATATGAATGGATCAAATATCAATGTGAAACTATTGATAGCTTTCATTTCCCAGAAGTTTCAACATGTAGTCGTATAGACCATTATTGGAGGAATATATTTAATATAAGAGAATCATCTGGCAAGTTTAAATTTGAGATTTTGCCTATTTTTGTCAAGTCTCTTAAGTTATCGCATGGAAACTGATGTAGAAAGAGGCTTCAGTGAGAACAATCGCATGTTGGAAAATAGGAGTAATCTGACTATACAGTATAAATGGTATAAGGCAAATTAAGTCGCATTTTACTTATACAGAAAGCATAAAGAACTTTCAAGTTATTACGGCTTTGATTAAATCAGTTCGAAATTCCTAGAGGCGGTACCATGACAGATTGCTGTTAGCATCAGAACAAAAAGAGAAAAGCAGAAAATATTTGCCATAATGAGGAAGATTTAAAATTAAAGTCGAAGTAAATTGAATTACAAAAGGAACTTTCTCAAAAACTATTAAATCATGATGAAAGCAAGATTTCACAAGGTATTGCAGACAGATGAGTGCTGTTGAAAGTGGATAGATTCTTTTTAAAGAAGATAAAGATAGAATGTCTAAAATGATATGTGCCTTAGAAGAAAACAGAAAGGTGCAGTTGGAATGTAACAAACATAAGAAAAGAAAGTAATATTTTTTTGTTTAATAAAATGTTTATTAGTCATGTTAATGTCAAAGTTATTTCTTACCTTGCACATAACTTTATGGAAATGGAAAACACTTGGTAAGTTTCTATGTATGTTTTTCTTATTCATTATTTCATCAATTTTAGTAAGTATTTAAAACGAATTTTGTAATAGTTTACAGTTATGTTTATTGTTTATCATTCATACAGTCATATGTTTAAAAACCTGAATTTTATTAGTTTCATTATTAAAATATCTCCCACTGCTCCTTTGATGTGCTGCTCCAAAAGACAGTCTGGCTGCTCCAAAATTTAATTTACCTGCTCCAAAATACTTTGTAGCAATTACCATCACTGCATTCCAGTGTTTCAAAATTTCCTGCATAACTCAAAAACAAACCACATTCATAAGGGATGTCCACAAGTGCCACCAGGATATACTAGATGGTACACTTAGGTGAAACACAAGACAATTTGAGCAGCACAAGTGAATATATTTTCACTACTCCTGTCTCCCAGGTAGGTAGCGCTGCTCATCTCATTGCCTGCAACAGTCAATCATCCACGTTCAGTGATGGTAATTGCTACAAAGTGTTTTGGAGCAGGTAAATTAACATTTTGGAGCAGCCAGATTGTCTTTTGGAGCAGCACATCAAAGGAGCAGTGGAAGATATTTTAATAATGAAACTAATAAAATTCAGGTTTTTAAACATATGACTGTATGAATGATAAACAATAAACATAACTGTAAACTATTACAAAATTCATTTTAAATACTTGCTAAAATTGATGAAATAATGAATAAGAAAAACATACATAGAAACTTACCAAGTGTTTTCCATTTCCATAAAGTTATGTACAAGGTAAGAATATGAACATGACTAATAAACATTTTATTAAACAAAAAATATTATTTTCTTATGTTTGTTACATTCCAACTGCGCCTTTATATTTTCTTCTAAGGCTATCGTTTTAGATATTCTATCTTTACCTTCTTTAAAAAGAATCTGTCTGCAATATCTTGCTTTCATCATGATTTAATAGTTTTTGAGAAAGTTCCTTTTGCAATTCAATTTATTTCGACTTTAATTTTAAATCTTCCTCATTATGGCAAATATTTTCTACTTTTCTCTTTTTTTGTTCTGATGCTAACAGCAATCTGTCATGGTACCGCCTCCAGGAATTTCGAACTGATTTAATCAAAGCCGTAGTAACTTGAAAGTTCTTTATGCTTTCTGTATTAGTAAAATGCGACTTAATTTGCTTTATACCATTTATACTGTAGAGTCAGATTACTCCTATTTTCCAACATGCGATTGTTCTCACTGAAGCCTCTTTCTACATCAGTTTCCATGCGATAACTTAAGAGACTTGACCAAAATAGGCAAAATCTCAAACTTAAACTTGCTATAGATGATTCTCTTATATTAAATATATTCCTCCAATGATGGTCTATACGACTACATGTTGAAATTTCTGGAAAATGAAAGTTATAAATAGTTTCACATTGATATTTGATCCATTTATATGATAGAGCAGATCCTTCACTTGGTTTTACAATAAATGGAAAAGATGCTACTAAAAGCTTCAAAGAGCTTAAAGATTTTTCTTCAGCTCGTTTCATGGGATGAAGGTAAGAAAGTAATTCTTATAGTGGGGGAAGACCTCAAGAGTGAATTTTATTACTCGAACGCGATTTGGAGCAGCTCTGGCGCAATCTTAGCAAAAACGGGCGTTTTGGAGCAGGCAATACGCTATAGCGCAATTGGAGCAGCATTACCATCACTGCACGATTTACAAGTCATCAACCTATTGTCTTTTTAAGTGGGGCCAACATGACAAATTCAAATGCTTCAAGAATCCCCTGTAGAAAATGGCCAGTTCAAAGGCAAACTTCAGGTCGGGACAGTTCTTGTGGTAGAGACAGTACATGTCAGATGTTCAAATCAGAAAACAAAGGTAAAATAATCTTAAACTGATTGTAATCAGTGAAACTTCAAAAACAACATATAGTAACACTAGAGATGAGAAGTTCTAATAGAGGGCAGTCCTTTTGACTAGATAATTTTTACATTTTAAATTAATCAGTTTTTTGTTTGTTTACTGATTTTTTGAAGTTTTACTGATTTAATAGCTAGTTCAGTTGGTATTATTTTCTCATTTGCATGTATTATACCTTAAACATGTAGAATAGAACCTTCATTGTGAAATTTAAAACTAATTTTTGTCCACTGTTAAAAAAATCCCTTTTCATGGAGACTGCATTTAAACCCATTTTTCCTATCATAACCAACCAGAGTCGTGTACAAAGGGGCTGGTGGATGTTAAATCTGTTATGGCCTCACATTAGTTTGGAGAGTGGGGTGCCATCTCAGGTGTGACCTCGTCATCTGACTGATTCAAAATTACATCTTTCCCTTCCGGTTTGATCCATAACTGACGCTAATAGCTTGTGTTGCTCTAGTGTGAAGTTAATTAAATACCTCTCTAGCCATCACCATAAATTTTTGAAATCTACATACTTTTGAGACATTAGAATTCCAAAACATCTCAAATTCTAATTCTGCATGATTGATTCTAATCAAAGTAAAAATAGCACTTATTGAAAAATGCACTAGATATTGCAATTCAAAATACTATAAAAATTAATACATGCTGTAGTCTCATGGTTCCCCCTAAATTCCTCTGTAAATCTTCCCAAGCGAATGCGTCTGGTTCAGTTCAGGTTAAGGGGTTTCCTTAGAGGTAATCATCCCTCAGCTGAAGTTTTGAGCATGGACAGAGCTTTTCTTCTCTGAAGAAATCGTGTGGCTGAAACCCTTTTAATTTGATTTTCTTTTAGTCTCAAATTATGTTTTAAATTGCTTAAATGTCAATTGAAAATTTTTTTGTGTTTGTATAAGCTGTTTATCTGCTAAATCCACTCACCACAATTTAATTTTATTTCATGTCACAATGCCAACCCTGCCATGAGATGCTTAGAAGTTGGTGATTGGTGAGATTTTACCATACCAAATGTGAAATGCTGAAAATCCTTGCAAAAAAAATTCAAGTTAGATGTTGTTCAATGGAAATGGGCATTTTCAGCAATGTTGCAACAGAATAGTGTTTTAGAGAGGCAGAGAAAAGGTTTCAGAACAGTAAATCCTATTCAACATTGAACTCGTATTCAGGCATCCTGAAATTATAAATATTCAAACAGCTTATGAAAATAAATTTTTTCATATGGTACAAAACTGATCACTGGTGTAGAAAGGAGGAATGCCGAGGTAAATAGTGAAATTCTATATATATTTCATTAACGTACCTGGCACAGAAATCAGCATTATTTGTTTATGGTCGAATGGTAACAGATATAAATATAAAATTGACAGTTATGGGATTCATTCAACAATTTTACCTTAGTTGAAAAATGCTCGATTTGAGCTATGGAGCTGTATATGTGCTAAAACCACACAGAAGAGCTGGTCAACACGAATAAAATTTTTCAGCAATCTCATCACAAAAAGCAATGAGAAATCTGTATAAATTCAGGCAGGAAAGAAAACATCAGTAAAAATAGGGTTATCATCAAAAAATGCTAGATTGCCTTTGAACAAGAGAATGGGATGAAATAAAAGTTCAGAATCTAGGGTAACATGACTGAGGTGTGCATTTAGTCATACATTTTATTGGAAGTAATAGTAAGAGAAAATAAAATGCTGTTAGATATTTTTGAATTTCATTTAATTTGGAGGTATGAAATCCACTTATGTTAATATGGGTGCTGTATTCATTATAAATGGATGGAAATAAAATAAAATGTGAGTAACGACATTGCCATCAATAGATATAAGAAATTTTAGAGATGCTGAGAATGTGATAGTTTTAATTAAATTCATTAAGTTAACTGTTTAGTAAGATGTACAGCACAAAAGTCTTGCATCCTGACTATTTTATTACTTTTTCACGTTCATAGCATTTTCATACTGATTTTGAGTCAAAATTAATTTCTCCTGAAAAATATTGTAAGATCTTCATCAAAATATGTAGCAATAACTTCAATAATAAACTTTCTCAACTGACTGCAAAGTTTACTTCCAATATATCAAACTGAGAACTTCATTAAAATATTTCGATGAAGTTTTTGTCCCTGCAAACGAAATTGAAGTCTTGTATTTTGTTGATATTTTAAATAGATCGTTTTAATAACTCATAAATTTAGCACGACTGTTGGAAACAAGTTTTCATATTTGTCTGATGTTTTGTAAGGTAAAAATAATTGTAATACAATTGTTCAATATAGGTTAATGGTCAAAAAGTATTCCCAACTTTTGAGATTTTGAATCAAAATATATATTACAAAAGATTACATGTGTAAATTGGTCAATCTTAAAGTTTAGTTTTCAATCTGATTCTATTTATGGAAAGGTATCAGCAATTGGAATTCAATAACCACCATAAAATTTAAGTTAATATGATTTTAAAATAAAGATGGCTAGGATTCTGTTTTTGTGTTTTGTTGACTTCCTATGAAAATCAATATCTGTACAAAACATAATGAAAGCTTTAAAAACCCTTGTTATAAATAGATGATTTTATTTTACAGTGATTTAAAAAAAGTTAAAAATCTCATAAAATGCTGTACAAAAACATGATGCCTACATTTCATACCTACATCACTTAAAAATAAATATAGAAACAGGTGATTCACAATCCGAAATGCCCTTAGTGAAGTATGCTGTATACAAAAGCAAAGATCTTTGTCTGACAAGAAATACAAGCTACAGCCAACATGGATAGATATTTCAACAATTATAGAAGATAATGATACTGTAACAAGAATCAGATTAAGCTTGATAACATACTGAGCAGAACTATTTATATTATGAAGTTAAAACATACATATACTTTCAAAACAGTAAAAAAAAATCCCCAAAATATTTCAAAAGTCAAAGATACAGGTTTAGAAATGCTATTAACATAATCTTGAAAATATGTACACCTTAGACCTAAATACAATATTCACACCAATTTCAAGAATTCAATAGATAAGAAATTGAGTATTATTTACAAAATTAAAGTAAATAGCCCGATTATACAGAGTATTAGATACTTTAATTGAGAGCTGAAGCGCTTTAAATGGAGCCTTAATAATGGAACCATTGAGTAATTGTAGAATTCTATGCTCTACAAGAAATTAACAATGAAAATATATTAATTTAAAAGTTATGTATTACAAGGAATGTTCCATAAGTTTAAAATAAAATATTTCATTTATTAAAAACTCACTTTTAAATACATTTAACTTAAGTTACTAGAGTAATATATGCCATTAGCTAAACTTGGAGCTAAAAAAGTTTTCTTTTATGAAGGAGTCTTCATTACATGAAGGTTTTAAATTTCGCATAAGATGGGCAATTTACTCTTTGGTACAACAAATTATTTGTGCTCTGTTAAACAAATGTATTTTTACAAAATAGTCGCAGCAAAAATGCCACTATCAGCAGAACCTCAAGAGAATGCAAACTTGGATTGTGAACCGATTTATCACAAATTTATTCATTTCAATTCAGCTAATGAAACAGGTTAAAAATTTGACCTGGGAATGATGTTTCCAACCACTGTTCACACGATGGATCACTGCAAAATAACCATAAGAAAAAACACAAACAAGGTGTGTAATTCCAACATTTTGGAAGCCAACAGTTTATTTTACACACAGATAGCCTCTTACTTCTGTAATGAACTTTTCAAAATCATCTCTGAATTTATGTCTGCTTTGGCGGTCTACCCCTAATGTCATATTGGCAGATAAATTGTTGAATGATGTCATTAGTCTTTGTGCTGTTACAGGATCTGTCTGGTTGTTGATAAGCTCTTGCACCAATTCTTTGTACTTTGTCTGAAAGATAGAAATATTTGTTCAGTTAAAAATTTATGTCAATCTGAATTTAAAAAAATGTACAATAAGTTATTTCTGTGAATCACAAATTAAGAGTGCCAAAAATAAAATATTTGGTGAGATTGCAACCATTTCTCACAAATACACATTTTCAAGAATTTATCACAGGAAATATAGGAAAGCTAGAAGATTATGGACATGATATAAAATAAATCTGTAAATGTGTCAAAATCCCAAAACACATTTCTTTAAATCACTATTTGTATTCTTTACTCATTTCTCAATCGAGTTCCCAAACACATATATTAAAAATTCAATGCCATCGCGTTTCTCTCTCAAAACCTGTGAAACCCCTAAAAAGATGCTGATTGTGCATCTTTCAAGTGCTCTGCTTGATGTTGTGAACATAAATTTCTCGTTCTGACATTCATGTAGCTTGGATACCTCACCCCAAGTTCGGTATTTATAATTCATCATCTAAAGGGGCTCATGAAAGAATGAATAGTAAAAAATTAATCCACAAGAGGATTAAGGATTTAGAGGAAGATTATTGGACCTATTAAAAAAGTTTATAAGCAGAAAAGGTCGCACATGCATTTTAAGTATTACACTTGGTGGAGTGAAGAATAAAAAGCAAGAAATAAGCAAATCAAGTGGGGACACTTGAATATATGTAGTGATTATACTTTAAAGTAGTTTCTCAAACTTTTTGGCTCAACACCTTTTTCAAAGATAGTTGAATTAACGTTGCATTGGAGCAACACAACGGGCTATTGACAAAGGTTCAGGAACAATCCTGAAGGAAAAGATCAGAGGACAACTCTCATCATTTTGACCACGGTCAACACCCGAGCTAGCACCCCACTCTCCAAACTTCCATACACCTACAAGTGAGGAGATTTGAGGCCACTGCAGATTTAATATGCACCAGTCCCCATATACATTAGTCTTTGGTCGGATCGAGTTTAGAACTCACAAACTTCCAGTTGCAAATCTGCTACTATACCAACCCGGCTACCACAGCCTCTGGGATGATGGAAATGCAATCGAAAATTTAAGTCGAAAGTGTGCAAAAATACAAGTTGACACAGCTTGTGATTACCTGGCACTTTGATATTAGACTGATCAGTTGTAACTTGCATTTTACAATGTAAAATTTTTGCGACAATGCACAACTGTAGTGTCTGTATGATGAATAAATGTTTGCTAAAATATTTTTAGATGAAAATTTATCAAGTATCTTCTTATTGTCCCACTTGCTCCTCAATGCTTTTATTTCCCCTGGGGTCAGCATTGCCCATCAAAATTCTTTCAATGCCCACAGGAGGATGGTAGAGCCCACTTTGAGAAACGTTTTAGAGGGTCAATTTTAGTAGTTTCACATATAAGAAAACACAGCAGCATAAGGTAGTTAAAAATAAAGATTACTAACTTGAAAGCAGCAAACCAGAGTATACAGGGTTACACTAGCACCTTGAGTGAGATCAGCATCAAGAGGTTGATGAAGTAACATGTCAAAGATGAGCTGAAAGTAATAAATTGGTTACTTAAAAATCAAAACAAATCAATAGCTATGCACAAGAATTTCATGCAAGTGTGGATAATACTTCTATTCAAAAATTTAGAGAAAAAATCAACACTGTATTGCGTATCAAATCTGAAAGAAAAGCTGGAGGAAAACAATTTTAAAACTAAGCAGGTAAATAACATATTCCATATAATAAAATTGTGTTACCGTTTTAAAGATCTCAGTTTAATTTTTATGAAAAAATAAATCAAATTTGGGATTGTGGTTTAATATAATTTTAATCCAATCCTTGTGATGCCTTTAGTTTGATTTCTATATTTATATACTTTTATTTAACATCAGCAAACATGTCATTAAGCAGCTAATACTAAACTTCTAAACACTATTCACTTCTTAATAATAAAACAGTAATCTACTTGATTCCAATAGAACATTCAAAAGTGATTCTAAATAGGTTTTGCAGCGATTATCTTTTAACAGTCAAGAGAATCATATTTCCAATTGAAAACAATTCAAATCATGCTTAAGCTTTTAAGATCAGAGCCCTGTTCCTGATACATTTCATTATGTATTTATGGATCTTCAAACTGAAAGATAAAATAACAAACTCTGCTGTATAATGATAGTAGGAGTTTTCATATATCATTCATTTTACAAGGGGATGCATGTGTATAAAAAATTTAATCTATTGCAAAGGGCCCTATTTCAAGAAACTCGAAAAAAATTCTATGTGTAAATGAGTCATTACTTCTCAGTCTAATAACCATGTTTCCGAGTTGGTTGGGTTTTATGGCACAAGGGCCATATTTGGCTAAGCTGTGCCAAACACAACACAATACCAAGTCAAAAATGTCGTGAAACGGGGAAAAAAGGGATTGGGGAATAGAGAAGGTAGGTATTTTAATTAACGTTGCACTGATCAATACAACAGGCTACGGTAAAGGTCTGGGATCAATCCCAAAGGGAAAGATTCAAAGACAACATCATGTAATTTTGAACCACAAGGGAAATAGAGTAAAGCGATGAGAGCAGAAATATATTGCTTGGGTATCCTAGGAGTGCAACTCCCATGTTTACTTAAGACAGTAAACCCCATGGATAAAGAAAAGATAATGAGAGTACCTCGCGTCCGTGAAACTGGAACACACCTAAAGATGTGCCCCCGAGGGCCCTAGTTTCAGAGATACACTACTGTTTGTGAAATGAAGGAATCATGCAAATTAAATTAAACTTCCAGGAAATGCAAAACAGGTTAGGATATGCAAATGATTAGAATTACAAAGCGATCACGCATGTGTGGGCCGAGAAACACCCTCTAAATTTCCAAGGGAGCCGTGTATAAAAAGCACTGTAAAGGTGCATTAAAATGTGTGTATCGTCGTTTGACTGCTGTAAATGATTGATTAGAAGTCAATATGCCCCACCAAAAATGCAGAGTGCCATACGAGCAACTAACTGAGTTCCAACGGGGCAGCATGATCGGCCTCCGTTGGGGTGGACTTTCGTATCGTGAAATCGCCACTAGCACGGGGCGTAATGCCACAACAATGATGCATATGTGGAAGAGATGGACCATGGAGAACCAGACAAGTCGAAACTCTGGCAGTGGGCCACTCAATATGACTCACCATGGGACGACAGGCACCTCATCTGCATGGCGGTGACGGACAGTACAGCATCCTCTCGTGCGTTGGCACGACATTGGAGCATGTCTACAGGTGTGACACTGTCTGCCCCCACTGTTAGTCGACGTCTACTGCGCCATGGGCTACGTGCAAGGATTCCCTTGACTCTGAACCACCGACGCCTTCGGCTACAATGGGCTCACCAACACAGCCAATGGCGTGCCGATTGGCAACAAGTCGTCTTCTCAGATGAGTCCAGCTACAATCTGGACTAAAATGATGGACGCATACTTGTCAGACACTAGAGGTGAACGCCTTCTCCCGGAGCGTCTTATTCAGAGTCATACTGGACAAACGTCTGATGTTATGGTCTGGGACGCTATTGGATATCATCGCCGATCCCGCCGACTCCAAATTGTAGGGACCCTGAACAGCGGGCAGTACATCATGGAAGTTATGGAGCCCGAGGTCCTACCCCTCCTGCAACGCATTTCCGGAGCTGTATTTCAGCAAGACAATGCCCGTCCACATGTTGCTCGGAATGTACAAGCCTTCATTGCACGACAGGTTCCGTTTCTCCCATGGCCTGCACGTTCCCCGGATATGTCGCCCATTGAGCATGCCTGGCATTACATTGGAAGGTGACTCGCTCATTGGGCAGAGAGTACGGCTGAACTTTGGCATCAGATAGAGGCCATGCATGACATTCAGAATCTGTATGATTTGATGCCATGATGTGTACAGGCTCTCATCGCTGAGCGTGGCAGCTGCACAAGATATTGATTTTTTGCATTATTTTTGTTTTATTGCTCTGTAAATTTGATAGTTTATTTAAACCACTATAAGTAATGAGGGGAATAAATTTCATTTATTTCTGATGATTCTTTCATAGTGTTGCAATTTTCACAAACAGTAGTGTATGTAATCAAACTTTTTAGCATTAATTGCCCAAATATTAGAAAGCATTTTAAAGTGAAAAAATTAGAAACACTGATAATACTATTAACACATCAAGTAAGATATTTTACAATAAAAATTTAAATTTTAATAATGTTGAGAATATTGATTAGAAATATGGATTTTTGAACTGATTATACATTTATTAAAATTGAAAACATTGGTAAAGGTCTATATAAAACATTTTGTATTTTATGCATATAATAATTCTTGTAAAATGCATGATGCATCCAGTTTCTACACGTTTTGAACTATTAAATTGAGAGTAGGTTCTACGACAAATGGTTCATTGCAAGATTCATGCTTTGATATCATAAATCGAAATTCAACCCATCATTGTGGTTAAATTATTTTGAACTGCAAAAGAACAATAATAATGTATAGATGTTGATTTCTTTCCATACAAAACTTACTTTTAAGAAAGGTTCCAGAGAAGAATGTACACGTGTGCCGAGTAAATTGTTTCGAGTAATATGAATTGCAAGCATTGACAAGAAATCCAAGCATAATGTAGAAACATCAGATGTATATCTAAGATAAAGTTAAGAATAAAAATGTCCAAATATTTTATTAAAATATAATGTGAAGGTCAAACTTTTAAAAGCTCAAATTTAAAATTTTAATCTTTAAACATGAAAAAGTGATTAATACTTATTACATTCATCAAGTTTGAAACACTCAGATTTAGCCTATTTAGTAGGAATGTGTCTTAGAACATAACAGTGTTCTGCTGAGATACTTGTGTACTCATAAGTTTACAAACGGAAAAAGGATACGAAGTCAGACCAAACTGAATCGAAGATAACAAGGACTTTAGGAGTTCATCTGGAATTTGGCATATTTTAGCAGGCTGGACTTCACACACAGAAAAAACAAGTTTAAAGTACTGTGAACAGAGACTTGGGAACTGAAAAAATAGAAAGAAAATATGTTTATTGGTTAACATTCAAAATGTATTGATTCACACAAAATCGTGAGAATAGAAGCCTTCAGAGATTAAAACTTACGTTCAGGAGTTCAGTATTCATCATGGGCATGATAATGCTGAGGCCATAGAGTGAGACATCAGCAGCAGATATGGTTACTTCTGCATCATTATTGCAATGTGCTGGTATGAAAAGAATATTTCATTAGATCTGAAAGCATTTATACAATACATGAAATAGTTATCAAAACAATTATTGAACCTAGATGTTGTAATGGCGTTTGATAAAATGGTTCAGATGTTGGGTTTACAAATTAAAACTTTCTGTTCTGGCACATTTATGTAGGTTGGTTGATGGTTCATGAGGCAAGGGCCATATTTGGCCAAACACAGCATCAAGGAAAAAATGCTGTGGAAGGGAGGAAGAGAAGGATTGGGGAACAGAGTAGTGGGAGAAAGCAGAAAAAGATCGCTTGGGTATCCATGGAGTGACTCTCATGTTTACTAAAGACAGTAAGCCCCATGGGAACAGAAAAGATCACTAGAGTACCTTGGGTCCATGAAGCCCATACACACTTAAAGATATCCCCAGAGAACCATTTTTGTAGGAGAAAAAAGGTGATAAAATATAAAGAAAATTAACTTCCTGAATCCTATACCAAATGAAAAATAAACGGTAAGCATTCAATGTACTTTGTGGAAACCTGATTTTTACAAGCACTTGATTCCAATGAGCACAAATGTGTTGGTCTTTTCGCACTCACTATCAACAGGTTCAACTCTGCCTTAATATTTAATGTAAATTTCATATACCAGTAATCAACTACAGAAAAATAAATAATATTCATAGTTTAGAGATTCTTCAAAATATAGAATAGACTACAAAACAAGTTCAAACTGTTTGGTAATATTCCTTTTTATAACTCTCAATTTTAAACACAGTAAAATGGAAACTTACTGGAAGAAAGAGGAAAATCAATGAAATCCTTGAACAGCAAGTCTGCAAGCAGCTGCATTAAAAGAAGAATGTCTTCATATTGGTCTTCTTCAGCACTGGCTTCTCGACTAAGCTTACCTGTCAGATATTAAGTATGGTAAATAATTCAATTTACATGAGTTAAACAAAGTTTATCTGAATGGTGTCAAATTTTGAAACCTACCTGAATTGTGCTTTGCATACACCCGGATCATACTGATGCAGCATTCATACAGTATTTTAGCACCAGCCTATAGAATATAAGATGCTTCAATAAAAAATCTTGCAGTATTGAATTAGAAAAATCTCATTTTAAATTTATGATGTTTCTGTCACAATAAAGGATGTACTTAAAGAGAAATAGATAAAATATTTTCAGTAAGCATCAAATGTTTCTTACGAACATTTTGAGAGGAAAATGAGAAAATTTATTGAATCTACTTTTTCTGACAGAATAAAGAACGACATTCAATAAAATAAAAACTAAAAAAAGTAAAATGAAGTGGATGTTAGTTTGTTTTGGGTTTTATGGCACAAGGGTCATATTTGGCCAAGCAATGCCAAACAAGACATAATGTCAAGTAATTCTGAAAAGAAAGGATGAAGGGGATGTAGAGAGAGCTAATGATTCTTAACCTTTTTCCTATCTAAACATTGTTTTTATAATCAAATACATGTTAACCCACATTTAGTGGTTTATTTTACAACTAACCTCAAAACGAAATAAAATGGGAAAATGATTTAAATCCATGACTACAATACTGCTCAACTCTAACACTTCCAGTGACAATTTAAACACTTTTAAGTTATAAACACATAAAGCAGTATTAAAATTGAAATAAAAATTATAGGTAACAATAGTATTAAGAGATGTAAATTTCTCGGTAATTATCTTTAGAGAATAATTGAGAATTTTCAATGAAAGGCATAAAAAATGCCATGCAATCTTTTTTCAATCGATGAATAAATACAGAAATGAAAAAAAAACATGCTTAAAAACGTAATAATTTTGATGCTAACATTAGAAATAAAAAAGTAACCATTTAAGTTGTTTTTGTACTCTGCTCTTCTCAACAATTTTGCTTGAAGTGTGAATTATTTACTTATTTGACAATATATGTACAATTATTTTTAAGTTCACTCAAAGAATTTGATTTGCTGTATGTCCAATAAATATGTTTAATATGCGCATTGTGCAACTATATGCAGAAATATGGGGAAGGGGTGTTGCTTACATCTTGACTTCACAGTGGCAGCAACATTAATATATGAAAAACATATCATAGTTTTCAACAAAAACTCACAATTATAAATAATTTATATAAAGCAGAGCTTATACAAATTGTGAATGATACATAAAATAAACTTCAGTTTCATTTTTTCAATCAATAAATTGCAATTTCCTGAAACATGAGGTTTTGAATACAAAAATCTTAAATACCCAAATTTAGAGCTTAAAGAATATTATCCACTAACAACTCTAGTGGTAATGATCCAATTAAATATATTAAATGACAATAATAGAACTCCAAAGATTCTCTGAACATTGTTTCAAGATATCAGGTAAGCAACATTAATAGCAAAGAAATCAAATACTGTGAATTTATTTTAACTCAGTTTTCTGTATTTCAAATATGTGCTCTACATTAAACAAGATTCTTAAAAGTTAAATAGAAAAGTTTCTTATATTACGAAAATTTGAATGCTTAGCGAATATTCTATACTAGTAACTCTGGTGGTATAGTAAACAAATTAAATATAAAAACAACACTTACAGAACTCCAAAGATTTTTTAAACATTATTTTAAGATATAGGGTAAGCATTATTAATTGAATAGCAAAGAAATCAAATTCTGCAAATGTATTTTAAAGCAGTTTTCAGTACTTCATATATGTGCTCTACACACATTGAATGAGATTCTTAAAAATTATTTAGTGATAGTAATGAAAATCTGCAAACCTGATTCAAATAACATAAAATTCTTTTCGCAGCCACACAAAAGACTTGAAAAATCATGATCACCACCACATTGTAATTGTGATACAAATCAACTAGTTTAACTAAAGTTTCAAACAATGGGTTAAGGACAGGCAAGAGTTCTGGCAAATTGATCAATGTGCACCCATCAACAACTCCAGTCAAGCACTCAATTAGGTCCATCACTTCAGACTGAACTTCCTTCGTGTGGTATGTTTGTGGAAATGTGGGAGAACACATAACAGTCTGGAATCTATCTTGGAGAGGTTTTAAAAGCTGTGAAGAAGTAATCAAAGTGTAAATACAAAAGGTACAAATAAAAATATGAAATACGAAGATAAATTACAAAATCGGGATTTCTTACTTCTTCCCAGTATTTTTCTTTCACTTCAGACACCTTGTTTGCAGTTCCAACTATTACAAGGGATTTAAGTATTGAGCGTTTAGCTGCAGTTGGTAAAGTATGGTAAGCACCACTGGATTGTTTCTTCACTAAATTAATCAGTGAAGCACATTGGATTGCTTTATCACCCCTAGAAAATGTAAATAATCATTTTTAAAATGAGCATTACACATTTTTATGGGAAAACATTTTGAAAAATGCCTGCTATGCCAATGGAAATCACAAATTAGAATTTCTGTTTAGTGAAAACCTGAATAATTCAGTAAATTGATTCGAAAATAAAAATTTTGATGTTGAGAAATATAAAGATAATCACTAATAAAGATAATCTAAAAAAATACATTTAAAAGATATATATATGAATACAAAATAAATACCTTTCAGTATTGTTGAGAACTATAGTAAGAGTATGTGCAGTTTCAGAAACCAATTTTGACTCACTGGACCAAAGAGATAAATTAGATTCTAATTTTCCTATCACAAAGTCTAATGTCCATAATCCAGCTTCTGTGTCTTTCCCAAATGATTGTGTAAGTACTAAACTCATCTAAAAATATTGGTTTACAAATGAAATAAATGTTAGGTTCAACATACATCAAACAGATATACTTAAATTTTAATTCTTATAAACATTTAAAGTTGGATTGGTATAGGATAAAAAGGTTAAAATCATTACTCTGCAAGTTTTATATTCTAATTGTACTCTTAATGTATAGGAACTTTATAATGGGAGATTTCTTCAGGCATATTCAATTCTATATGTTCTTCCTCACGCTTATGTCGTGAAAAGATGTAGTTCAAAATGAGATTATTTAAAAAATGATAGGCTGTTCTTTTATCAGCCCCATCCCCAAATGTAAATAATTACACCAATCACCATGCTCCTAAAAAAATTCAGGATATGCTTGAATCACGAAAATTACCAATACAACGAACTACAGCTATTACAAATTTCAGCATGAAAAATGGTCATTAAATTCAAAACTCAAGAATTAGGATTTGTGTTTTAAATTTACCTAATATGGCAAAAACACATACAATGGCCTAGAGCATGTGAACACAAAATATCAGATACATTGATAGAGCAGGCTGGCACCCAGTAGACTAATATAGATCATAGCATAGCACATGAAAATATATATTTTAAAACTTTTAACACAATATTAAGTTTATAGATTGCAATTAAAATCTTCAAGGAGGATATTGGAATTGAAATTTCATATTATTTTTAGTCCTCTGATCACAAATGATTTTTAACATGACCAGGTCAGTTTTTAAATTCCAAGGGAATTAAATAAATGGACAATAGCTAACATAGACATCCAAGACAAGCAAATAGATAGTTCACAATTATTTTTTAACTCTCTGAGTTGGGAGTTTACCAACAGTACAAGAGTATTAGCTGACATAGCTATTTGAAACTTTCGATTGGTCAAGACGTCTAAAAATAATTCAGATTTAGAGAACATGCCCAAATGATTAGAGGGTTAAAGGAAAGAGTGTTAGTTACCAAATGTAAGCATCTTACATATACACTTACTTCACTATAATATGTTTCATTAGGCAAGAGGTATGAAATAGAAAAACGGCCCAGGAACCATACTAATGTCAATGCTACTTCTGGACTCAACAAATGGGTTAAATTAGCTTCCATAGCTCTACGTTCTACCTCACCGAGACGAAATACTGCTGCGATAAGTCTGAAAGGAAATAACACACAAATACTTAAAAAAATACTCATCCATAAACATAATTTTTTGTTGGAATAGAAATAAAATAAAGTAATTTATAAATATATAATCGAAATATGCTTTAATTTTAATAAACTTTTGGTATTTAAATAAGAAAATATATAATGCATTACCTGAAACATATCCACAAATAAGATATGAAATGCAATGTAAATCTGACAATGTTAAGTAGTGGAAAACCTTTTTTGGACTTAATTCAGCAAAACAATACACACTGATACATGATATGTCATCTGAATCAGTTTTTAAATTATCTTTATACAATGAGATATAGTCCATCTCTTTCAGTTGGATTGGATTATGTGGCATAAAGTCCTAAACCCTGATGTGTCGAGTTGTACTTTAAATCACATGGTTTTGAATGCATCTCATTTATTCAATTCGAGGGCAGGTTAAACATGAGGAATGTATTCTTACAATGAGCATCTTTAATTTAATTCAGATTCAAGTTCTAAGGTTATTCCGTGTCGGAAGTAATTAAGAGTTGGGCAAAACAAATAATCACATATGGCGACTGTTACACATTATTTTGGATAAAGCAGCCCTTTCCCCTGGTAGGTTTACTACCTGTCTTGAAATGAACTTCCCTAAAGCTATCTGCCTTCTCAGAGCTGTACTACAAATTCAATTACAGAAATACATTTCATTTACCTCACAACTGGATCTGTTGTCTGTTCAGCACCAGGAATGTCGCATGCTCTATGAGTTGGAGATGCAAGAACTTGGAGAGTGGTAGAGACGTTTACAGTTTCAGCTTGTGACATACAGAAACGAATTATTTCTATTGGTATGAGAGATGTTTCTCCTTCACTTATAGATGTAAGTATATGACCTGTGCAAAACACATGAAATAAATTTAACCACTGGCATAGCAAATACATTTTTCCTTTTTTATTTTACACAGAAATGAGACTATTCAAAACTATCTCTTCTCCAACAAAATTTGAGGCAGGGAAGGGTTCAAAAATTATACATTTTTGTTCAATATTTTCATACCTTCATAGGGAAAATTAATTTGAAAATAATATTGTGGTTCAATCATTGATAAGCATCAATAAGAAATAAAATCAGGAACAACATTTTTGGCAATGTTTCAACTCAGTTAACTAGCTGCAAAACATGGATATTTCTTCTTTGAAGACATGAGTTGGTTGGTTTTTGTGTTATGGTGCAAGGCCATATTTGGCCAAGCTTGCGCTAAGCAACTTGAAGACAGGAGAAAAACATTATAACAGGCTTTCTTTATATTGTTAATTTAAAACTATTATATTCTGAAGTATAACATGCTACCATATTATTTGTAAAACATAAGATTTCAGACATTTTTTTGACACTTCTCTAAGCACTAACTTTTAAATTAATGGTAAGATAGAAAGCTATTATAGCTTAGAGAAGCTTACCACCACTTACTATATCTATTATTTGTATATCAAATAATTTTCCAGACCAAGCTATTAATTATGAATTTAGTTTTCTAATAAAATGTAAGATGAAAACTTTTTCATAGTAAAAAAGTAATAAAATGAGCTAAACTTACAAACCTAGACATACATTTCAAACAAAAATTCTAAATCCTTTTTATTATGACCGAAATCTAATGTAAATTTCCAAAATACTAATTAAATGGTAAGACAAGACTAAAAAGATGATTTAGAGATTCAATTGAATAAAACGGCTAGAATTAAAACAGCAAATCAAGTAAAATTATCACTTCCAGTATGTCAATATACTAAGTGCCACAATTCAGTTTCAAATAAGTTTTCAGTAGGTCTAATGCTGTCATAACCAGAAGTCATTAAAACTAGTGATATTCTATAGCAGTTGGCAAGTATGTATTATAAACATAAAGGAAATAACATAGAACAAGGCTCATATTTTTTTATTTTAAAAATTCAAAGTAAATTTTACGAGCTTCAAATTTCCATCCATACAATGTAGATTCTACATTGAATAAAAATAAGTCAAATAATACAGACATAGCTGTACTAAACAATTATAAACCAAATAAAAATCATACTGCATGTCAAAAGAACAAATTAAAAGTGAGGGGGTTCATTCGAAATGAATAAATTTACCAAAAATTATCAAATTCAATGTTTCATATCAATGAAAGAAACTAAAAAGACTACAATACAAAAAGATTATTTTGTGCAATGAAATTCCACACAGAAAGTTTCCTCTGAAATTACCCAAAGCAAGCTTACCAGCAATCATCACTAGCCAATGCAAATCTTCATTTAGAAATTCTAGAATGGAAGTGTCATTAGATGTTCCTGCTAGCTGATGTATTCTTTGAAGTTGGCCATGCAATCTCGAAATACGATCTTCAAGCAATCTTTAAAAAAATTTCCAGGTCAACACAAGGAAGAATTTATTCTAACAGCAGCACATTTAAAAATCTGTTTTTACATAGGTACTGCTTTAACTAGACATCAGAATAAAATGAGTATATTGAAGATAACAAATTTGAATCCTTAATTATCAAAATACTTCAATTCTAACATAAAATGTGAACCTTTGAAGACAAAATTTAGATTTTATTTCTGATCAGACTTTTTGAATAGGATGATATAAAGTATACTCAGAACAAGAATCCTATCTGTTCATATTCATAATACTTATATTATGTTAAGCTCAGAACAGGTAAAAAAAATCCAACTTCGTATTTGCCCTACATTTGGTAGGAAATGAGAAAAGTTTAAGAGCTCAAGTTTACATTTTAACCAAAGTACAAAAATTATAAATTGTGTGTTGTGCACCATTTTATTCACAGTGGTATCTTGTTGATATGACTAACATAGGGAAAAAGACACACTTTTGGAAGTGAAGAGCCTGAATATCCCTTGAAGTTCAATCTAAAAAATATTGGATTGAAGTTGCCTGTTTAATCTTGAAGTCGAAAAAACCTCATTTTCAAGAAATAACCTTAGAATGAATAAAAACATAATTTCAACAAAAAAAAGATACAGTATGTGTACCTCACTAAAATTGGAATGCTGTGATCTGTGATCAATCTTCCAAACACACCAATAGCACCCAACTGATCACGATACTTAATTCGATCATCTTCTTCAATTTCATCAATTTCTTCATTGGTACCATTGGACTTGAAAGAAAAATAATAAATTAAGACTAAATTATTAACATACCAGAAGAATAGAGTTCTTTAAGTAAAAGTAGTTTCAGCTAAAAATATTGCTGAAAGATTTAAAATAAAATTTTAAAATATCAGTAATTTCAAATCAAAATAAATACTTACTGTAGGTCTCGTACCATCTGGCGGTGAAAGATGCGTTTTTAAGTAATGATTAAATATTTGAATCGATGACTGCCTAATGATGTCGACAGGAAAAAACTGGCTATCTTGCAAAATGGTTGACCAGGCTTCAGTTATGTGCTCAAATGCTTCTGTGTAAAATTTATTTTCAAGAGACTAAAAATATCACCATTATTCAGTAACAATAATTATCAAATGCAAAAATTCAAACATACAAATTACAATCAGAAAACTTACTGTATCTTCAAGAACAGCTCGATCTGAAAAATCACAAGTCAATTCAGTTAGCTTTAATAGATAAGCTTGTAAAGTTTCAACTGGCAGTGTAGACATGTAAGCAGCAGGGAAAAAGACATGGAGACGGCTAATCATATTAGAAATTCCAATAGCTTCATAGTCTTTTAAAGGACCACTACAAAAGCAAGAAAATCCAAATTAAATTTAATTTCTCTTTTAAGACAGAATAAGTAGTGGAAAACATTTTCACTCATACATATTCAACTAACCTAGGCTAGGCCAAAATTTTGATATGCCAACCTCTGTAATAAGAAATTAAATTTTGAATTTAATTTCTCTTTTAAGACAGAATAAGTAGTGGAAAACATTTTCACTCATACATATTCAACTAACCTAGGCTAGGCCAAAATTTTGATATGCCAACCTCTGTAATAAGAAATTAAATTTTGAATTTAATTTCTCTTTTAAGACAGAATAAGTAGTGGAAAACATTTTCACTCATACATATTCAACTAACCTAGGCTAGGCCAAAATTTTGATATGCCAACCTCTGTAATAAGAAATTAAATTTTGAATTTAATTTCTCTTTTAAGACAGAATAAGTAGTGGAAAACATTTTCACTCATACATATTCAACTAACCTAGGCTAGGCCAAAATTTTGATATGCCAACCTCTGTAATAAGAAATTAAATTTTGAATTTAATTTCTCTTTTAAGACAGAATAAGTAGTGGAAAACATTTTCACTCATACATATTCAACTAACCTAGGCTAGGCCAAAATTTTGATATGCCAACCTCTGTAATAAGATGTTTCAGTAAGTTGAAATGTACTTTTCAAGAACATTGGAGGAATTTTTAAATACTTTCTGGACCATTTCTATAAATGTGGCATTTTAATAAATATTAAGGAAACAGAGAAACTATATAAATATTACGAGGTTACATTTTTTATTATGTTGCTTTCTTGATAGCTTTAATTATGCTTAAGAGAACTATTCTTATAACATAATTCAAGTTTTGTAAAATTTTCATATTCTTCCACTACCAGCATTTTTCAAAGCAGTTGGGATTTTCCTTTAAGTAATTGCATTAGTATATCTATTAAAAACCAATATCATTTCTATTTAAATACAATATTAATTACAAATACATATTTGATAACATATTTTGACTATTTGACTTAAATAGCTACTTGCAAACAATAGCTACTTTAGAACAGTATTATATACAAATATTTTTAATGAAATAAAAACAATGTAACATTGTCCAGACTGCTTACTTCAAGAATGAAAGTCATACAAAATATAAATTACTTAAAACATTATAAAATTTCTAAATTTAAAAGTTGAGACAATTTCTATCATATTTTAAGAATTTTCATTTCACTTTTTTGCATCATAAATTATATTGAATTTGATTTAAAGAGTTTGACAAATTGCATTCAACATTTTTATAGCATAAAAAATATTCCCAATATTATATATACCTAATATCAATGTTTGAGAACATAATTTACAAGAAACTTAGTTTTAAATATTTAATAAAACAAGAAACTTGGAATAAAATTACCTGGTTAGCAATCGTAATAAATTTTCAATGAACCATCTAAGGTATGAACACCTATCTTCTTTTTTGTTCATCACACTACCATTTAATGAAGAGAGTTGATGGAAACACTGAAGGGTATGTTGACACAACTCAGGATTTTCCCTGACTTGCCAATGAAGCTAAAATGAAAACAATATTTCATTCAATAATTTGTAAAAAAAATGTGATTCCTACAAATTGAATGAAAAATAATATGAAAGGTCATACCAATATGTAAAACTTTATATACTTCAGTGTATATTTAAAAAATATTTTATTTATCCTATTAGTGAGGAAAATTGTATCAATAAAACACGAGAGTGGAGAAAATTAAATATTATTTCATTATATATTGAGTTTGATATATCAGTCCTGAACCACTAAAACTACAAGTATAGTTTAGAGTAGCTTTTCTAATACTGCTTTAGTCCACAGCTACCTTGATCTAAATGTAAATTTTAGATCCTCAAAATATACAAGTAGACTTGTTTTATGGCGACCCTTAATTTAAGAATTCACTGAGATATAACCAATTGGCTCTTGCAGTTTTCCTATAGCTGTAACGCTATTTGTTGAATTTATATTATGACTGCAGAAAAGGTAAAAATCTTGTTAAAGCCACTTTAAGTTGGTGGTGTCTTCTAATTTGGTGAGATGATTTATATAGGTTTCTTTGATACATTGAGGGATTTTTTAGGCATAATTTGGCGGTTTCGGCTTCTGCAAAATGCCCTGACTTTGCTCGGGTTTCTCTTTACACCAATCATGTGTCATTTCAGTAGAAACTAGACAACTGTTTGCCACTTAGCTCGCGATACCTCCTCTTCCCAAGACTATAGATTGACTATGGAGACAAAAAAGAAAATTGTAGAAAGTATAGATAAAAATATCTTTTGAAAGGAGATTGCCAAAATGTATCACATTCCTGAAAGCACTCTCTATCATAGTAAAGAACAGGGACACCACGTTGCCATCATTTCAGCGATGCCATTGATTTTTTTTTTTTAATCTTCAGTGTTCAACTTTAGTTATTCATTTTTTAATATTTACTGCTGTACATTTTACTTTATTTGATACTCTTATTCATTGAGGATGGCTTCGTAAGAAATGGGGTGGAAAATTTTGCCCATCTTTTCAATTGACCAGATTGTTTAGTAATACACATTCCTCAAGAGTCTCAGATCGCAAGCATATATTGTGGTCATCAAGTAAAATATATAAATATCAAAACAATGTGTTTGTGGATGCATAAAAAAATAACCTTAAAAAATAGTCCTAAAACATTCGGATCCAGAAATACATCATGCCATTCTCCATTTGGTCTTAAAGCTGGACTCTGTTGAGATTCAAACATTCCAACTAGTTTTCTTGGCACTATGTAATCAACAAGTTAAGAGAAAAGTGGACACAAAAATTTTCTAACATGAACTCATATTTATGCTAATAAACTATAACAATATTAAGCATAACAGTGTAAAGAATTAAAAGGTAGCACAAAAGGGGCATTGAATTTTAAGCAACAAAAATACTTTGTGATGAACTAATGAACACGAATCGAAATTACAACATGAAAATTTTCTTAATACGCACAATTCAATAGTCAAGACACTCGTTAAAATTTCTGTAGCAGCAAGCTTATATAAAAATATTTAGATACATTGATGATTGCAAATTATTTGACACAGTATAACTAGAATTTTTTGATTTACCACCATACAATTACAAGATTGAATGTTTTTCATTTTACATTTCAGCATAAAATATATGAGGAATACCGAAAGCAAGTACCGTATATTTCCATGTATAAGCTGAGAATTTGTGGAACTTTTTCTAAAGCTAAAGTGGGGGATCGGCTTACATACGGATCCGCTAATTTTGCAAAAAAATGAAGGTACTTTTCCGTTAGCCGTGTGTAAACGATAAATCGCCAAATATAGCACACAAAATAATAATTGAATACCGTAATTATTTAGCACATAAAAATAACAATTGGAAAGGGAATATTTTTTGATACAGCTGTTGGATTCGGATCTCCGTCCGGCGGCAGCAACTTGGAGAAATTTTCGAATTCTTTACGAGCGATTAATGATTTTTATAGCAACTCCAATGGGTGTTGGGAAAGCAACCCTACTTTTTTACTTCGTGCCATCCAAATCCAACAGCTGTTCCAGCAGACAGCAAATGAATGGAAAAACTGTGCTGGAATCAGATAGGGTTACTGTAGCTGAGATTCTTTCAAGGGTCATAATGAGACCGCTCCCCCTTTTGAAACTTTGTTCCGCACATGTTTTAGGCTGCACAGCGAAGAAAAGTGGCACTGATAAAAAAATTCCCAAGCCCCAGCCGCTCCCCTTGACTATTGTTAAACTGATCATCTGTCAATCACCCAGTCAGAGGTCCGGCATCAGGTGCAGGACACTGGGGAAGATCATTAGTGGTCACCTTTGTAATAGCGTGGAAAGGGGGCGAATTAGACAACCTCGCAGTGAAACCTGCGACTTAAAGCTCAGTACGCTCGTCATTACACATCTTTACTGCCAAGTTAAATCGTGGCAACCGGTTGGAGAGTTCAATCTCATTTAGACCCTACCTGAGTTTCTTTCAAGAGCCATAATGAATTCCCTCCACCTTTTGAATCCTAATGTCCCGTACATCATCACCTGTCAATCACCCCATCAGATGTCGGATATCAGGAGCTGGACCGTCTGGACGCTGGGGGAAATCATTAGCTGGTTAAAACTATCATCGTTGGCGAGTGGCGTTTTACTTTACAGCGATTTGATTGGAAAATATTTCACCCATTTTACCTTCTTGGCGACATTTACGCCCTCATGACATTATGTTTGAACGTCACAAATTTTTTTAAAATTTTTATTTTGGCTTATATACGGGTTTTGAATTTTGGGTAAATTTTTGAAGAAAAAACGCACCCTCGGCTTATATTCGGAAATATACGGTATTTGTTATAAAAAAGGCTTGTAAATACGAACAGAAATATTTATGTGAATGTTAAAACGAAAAGGATACATAGCATAGCAAACTGGAAATTCCAGGTGAGTACTTGCTCAGCTATGATAAGGAACTTTTTAAACAATTTAGTTGTTTCAGGTGAAATTGGAGGTGTGATTTTGTTCAGTTCACTGAGACCTTGAAGACAAAATTGGAAGAGCCGTTTAAGGTCTGTCCTCTGAAATAAGAAAACACATATTAATATAATGACTTGAATATATATCTCTATATACATTTCACTAATGTACGTGGCACAAAATTCAATATTATTGTTAATGGCAACAGATAAACAACAACACGGATGCAGGATTTATTTGCCAATTTTGACTGTTAGTTCAAATATGCTTGATTTCAGCTATGTAGCAGTGTAATATTGCTAAAACTACATAGAACTCAAGGAAATTCTTCAGCAGTCTAAGGACAGAAAGCAATAAGTAATCTGGAAGAAAGAAATTACAACAGAAAGAAAATGTGAGTGAGTACGAAAATAGACTAGGCATCAAAAAGTAAAAAAAAATCACCTTTGAATAAGGGAATGGGATAAAAATGCAGACGAATATTGATGAATTGAAGTGGACATTCAGAAGCTAATTGGGATAACATGAATGAGGTGTGAACTTTTTGGCATGCATTTTATTGAAAATAATTAACACTAGTAAAAAAGAAATGTCATAACTTTTTATTTGAAGGCATGAGATATGCATAATGATGCCTATATTCTTTATAAATAGATTTAAATGAGGTACGAAATGTGAGTAACAACACGTCTAACAATAGTCATGAGCAATTAAGAAACTTTAGTGCAGGTCTGCTAATTTGATCAAAAACAGTTCAATTTCATACAGCTTAAGAAATTTTTATTGAAAGATAAATAAAATTTAACATATTTAAGACCAAACAATTTTGAGATATCCAGTGAACACAATAAAAATAACTTTTACCTCAAATTTCTTTTTGGCCATTAGATGTGCTTCCCAAGTAAGTCCAACATCGCTAGCTCTGGTAGAACTTGAAAACTCGTTTAGCAAAGCAGTGAGAATGGAGCACCCAATGGCTTGCTGAAAATAAAATTTAATAAGTATAGAGTTTCAGATTCTTAATTTTACTTCTCAGTCTTCAAATTTATCACTAGATAAGATACATCTTCTAAAAAGCACGATTAACAAACATTCTCTGGAACAGAATTAAATTTATGAATAACAGGAATGATTTTTCTATGCAAATACTGTAGCCTTGATATATAGTAGATCTCAGGGGACAAGAAAACAATGCTATATATAAGGGGTGATATAGGTGAAAAATTTATTTATTGAAGAAAAATGCAAATTACACATTATGCTCATATTTTTTATTTTAAATTATGTACAACTACAATATAGAAGAATATTAGTTTCCAATAACCCATTTGCGATTTTTCATCTTTTTTCGAGGTTGGAAAGATAAAGAATCTCAACTATCTAATTCTGAATTCCCAATCGATATATATTTCCCATACATGTCACGGAAATCGGTATTATTTGTACATTGATGAATGGCTACTAACAACATAAAATCAACGGCTACGAGATTAATTTGCCAATTTTGTGGCAAAGTATAAACATACTTAATTAGCTAGGAGCTGCATATCAGTGCTAGAACTGCATGGAAGAGCTCTTGACGTTCTAATGAAATTATTCAGAAGTCTGATGACAGAAGGCAATGAGAAAACTAGAAGATAGAAATTAGCATAGAAAAGAAAAAGTGGGACAGCCCAAAAATAGGCTTAGCGGTCAATAATTTAGAAGAAAGTTATCAATTATTCACCTTTAGAATATTCTCGAAAGATTATTGAGAAATTTACATCTCTAACTTTTTCATAAGTATTTTGAAGTTTTCTAGTAATTCACATAGCTTTTTATGACATAAGACTGCTTTTTTGTTTTTGTAGTTTATATATATGATGTTTCAGCTGGAATTATGTATAAATAAAAACTGTTCTTTAAGTACAAATAGCTTAAAATTGCAATTTTTGAATTATATAATGCTGTTGCAGTTAGTGAGCAACATATTCATAGAATTAGGCATTGCTCATATTAAGAAGCTGACTTAAGCTTTAGCTTACTTTTTTAGAAAGCATTGTAACCATTAAAAATACTTTTATTATGGCTGAAAAATTACATGAATGAATTTCCAATTGGTATTGATTCAAAGAAACATACAAGATAAAAATTAAAAGTATCAAATTGTAATTTTTTAAACACATTTGTTACATTAGATCCTACTCTTACTGAGAAATTAAGAATACTAACTTACTTAAGTATCTTACTAAGAAATCAAGAGTAGGGTCAAGCAACAGACATTTAGAATTAATACTTGCATGTTTTTAATAAGCCTTACATAACATATTTAGAAACTTCCAAAACATAAACACTGAATGTCCTATAACTATTACACATTTATATTGTTATTTACAGGGCATACCACAGAACAGCATTTTTAGAAAAGTTAGAAAATAATCAAATTGTTAATATTCACCATCGAAGAATCGCCACTACTAATAAGTCGAGATACTTCAGTTAAAAAGTCTGCAACAATTTCTGATCCCTCTTCTACACTGGCACGTTTAACCATGATGGCAACTACCAGTAACAGTTGTTCTCTGACAAAGTTTTGTAAGCTGAAAGATATTTAAATATAAATTTAGTATTTATAATTAAAATTTCACTGAATGCATAGAATTTACAAAACATGTTGTGCTCATGAGTTTAGCAGAACAAAATATGTTCTGTGAATAATGAAATAAAACAGGCAAAGATTTCTAGACAAACTTTAAAATACAAAATTTTTAGAATCGAATGCATGTTTTATTATGAAATATTAGCATGTTTTACGAAAATTGTAAATAGTATAAGTGGTCTTAAGCCATATTATCTAAGCAATTATAACGACATATATTGAATATGAATTTCTAAAGGAGTTTAAAGAATGATTTATTTCAGTTGGAAAAAAATTTACTTTTAACAGCCACTTACAAAACAAATACAAAAAACACATCATTTATGAAGCTATCAGAGACAATTCAGTAATAAGAGACAGCAATTGAAGAAAATTTAGCAAGAGTCAAGTTTTATAGTAATCCAAAGTTTCTTGATTACCCTAAGTTCTGGATGACAAAATTCAATAATCCAGTACGTAATTGTTCAACATTGGCTTTTTCCATTAGCTTCCATTCACGTATAGTAGCCTGCTTTAAGAGGGATGCTGCTTGAAATTGCACATAATCAGACTTGCTCTTTGCTGAATATATAAAAAAATATATTACCAATTTTAAAAAAGATGATACATACATTTTATGAAAATCAGATTTAAAAATGCTAATAAACATGCACATAATGTAACAGTGAGTTTTTGAACTTGAAGAATGGTAAACATTTCACAGTTAAGTTTAAGTTTCACAGTTATTCACCTTTCAATCCACTTTCTTTGAATTTTGAAAATCCTATTCAATCTTTTTTTCCAACTCGGTCTATTCATCTAGCCCTTTAGAAATGGTTAAAGTTACCACAATATGCATGTGATTGCTCACTGTGTTGTTACGTCATATAATTGAGAATTAACCAATAAGAAACATGATTACATAGTCAGATGGCTCCAAGTGAAATGTGCTTATTTCGTGTCTTAAGACCAGAACAAAGCTTGGGGGAGATAGCCCTCGAGTTGAATGCTTGCAGGACAGGAATACAAAGTGAGGCGGACGTGAAGAAAAAGTGGTCTTAAAATATCCCGAGTGAGTAGTCTCAATATCGATAATACTGAAACATTTTTAGAACCATTTTGGTAACATTTGAAATATAAAAACATGAAACTTTTATTTGCATAAAAAGTGTGAAAATAGTACAATTGTAATTAAAAAAAAAAATTAATCTGTCAACCAAATATATTGCTCATTATAAAATTTATTAACAAAAGAAATGCACTTAATCAGTGGATTGATAGAATATCAGGAACAATATTATTGTCATTCTAATGTGCCTTTATGTATTATGATAATTGTGAAAAACTATTCAATTTCAATAACTATTCAATGTGAATAACTCAACATTACAAATTACACATTTGAATCGCTTTCCTCGATCTCCACAGAAAATCTATTGCTCATGATTCAATTGACTTTCAAACATATTGCACAGGTATAAAAAAGTTTTTCCATCTAGGCAATATCTGGAATAAAATTATCTGAACTTTAGAGCAGTGATTTTCAACCTTTATGATCTTATAGCATACATGTTAATTATTAAAATTCTGTGGCACACCAATATATACATTTTTTGCTGATCTGACACAAAATTTAGTATACTTTTGATCTACTTTTAAAGAATAATAAATACCTCCTTTTTTGCACTGAAGTGTCATTTAAAAATATCCTTTTGAAATGATTTATTTTCCAATACTTTGTAATAAAAAATAATACTCAAAATTATTCATGAGTATTACTTGAAATATTTGTGAACACACACCTGTCACAAATTCAAACTAAACTGTTGAAATGAAATAAACTTTACACAAGTTAAGCTATTTCGCCAACCATAAAGCACACAAGCTGACAATCGCTGCTTGGGGAGAATTTTAACAAAATCTCAGGATACAGCAGAATTCAATAACCAAAATTTCAAATAATTAGGATTCCAAATAAAAACATGGATAGGAGTTGATCATATACTAATAACTTAAATCCTTTATCAGATTCAAAGCCACAAAGCAGGAACATAATGGAGAGCCTTCTTTTCATTTTAAGATAGTTTTTACGTTTATGACAATAAGTAAAATTTTTTATGAATGTTTTTTAGTGAATTTATGAATTATGAAATGTATCCAAAATATGGACAAACATCTTAACTATATTCATAAATATCTAACAAAAAGGTGAAGTTTTTATGAAATTTATTTATAAAATTCATGTAATTTAAATGAAACCAATAAAAATAAGAATACCCAAGTAAAAGTACACTTTAAAAAATTCTATCATTTGTGTAGTTTAAGATTTTATAAAAAATATAGGTAGGTATTTCAATTAACGTCACACTGGAGCAACACAATGGGCTATTTTATAATATAGAATTGTGATTAACAAATTAATAACAGATAACAAAAACCATACCAAGAATATATTGGCACAAATGAAAAGGTGATTTTGTTTTTTGAAAATTCAAGAATACAGATTCAGCACAATGCCTCTGTTCACTACTAACCACACTAGGAGGGGCCTGGAAGTAGAACAAATTCAGTAAATGTACCTTCAATATAATATGTTATGTACCATCAACCAACTACAATCAATAAGATCAACACAAAATTTCAAAATACAAATCTATACAAAATGACATTTGAAATTAAATTTGTTGTGTTCAAATAAACATTTGTTGAACATTACTTTAAATTTGACCTAAAACTTGATACAAATCATTTAAAACTTGTACAAATATAACAATTCCAAATGTTTGCTGAAATTTATGTGTTTTCATTGAATTTTCTACTTCTAGAGTAAAAGAAGTAATAAGAAAGTTACTCCAAGAATTGATTTCAATGTTGAGGATGACATTTTGGAAAATCTGTGTTGAATGCATATACTTGCAAAGATTTCCCTTGAAATAAACAAAATATAAAAGATTTATCATAGGTTTCAGAACAAAAGAAGCAATACATGATGCTCAATTTTCTACTCAAGCAACAGAAATATATGTGAAAATATTTACATCTAAAATACATGCCAAATCCTGTGTCATATTCAAAATACATAAAAATGAAACATCAATCGTTTCTGCAGAAAATGACCTTTTCTTGAAGTAGTCAATATGTAAAATTATGGTTCTGAACCCCAAAAATCTTTTAAAACATACATTCTAACAAAATGTCAGATAACCTTATTTGGTTAAATTTTTATATTTTTTCCATTTTTGAATGAAAAATCTATTCAAAAATGAAATTTTATTTATAAAATTTAATTAAATCAACATTTTTTTAAGATGTAGAAAAGTAAAGGCAAAATCATTGTCTCAACTAATAACTTTATGCCGTTTTAAATTAGTGGTACCACTAACAGATTATTCAATTTTCCTTTTCCAAGAGTTAGGGATATATTTTATAACTTTAAAGGATTGTTTCTTGTTAAAAAGAGGATTTAATACAGTGCATGCAATGTGGATGTGAAAGAAAGATGTGGAAATGATGTGAGAAAAGGTTCTATGTGCATACCTGCCAGCCACCAAGAAAAATACAGATTTTTAGAGGTATGAAAACCCATACCAAAGTTCAAAATGAACACAACAAATTGAAGTTGAAAAATTCCCATTTCCCAAAGTCAAACAGTCTACAGCAAATTTTCCGGCAAACCACCAACTGATTTCAATGCTCGTCCTTTAATTTCGAAAATAAAATGGTGCTCACTGGCCAAAATAAGTGACATCCCCATTCACCAATGTCGATTTGCCCAAAGCTAATTGTTTTGGCTACACATGAACCTGATTCCAATATTTTATAATATCCAATTCATTATGGATTGACACGCCGTGGCCTAAAATGCTATTCAAAAATTTACCACTTTGAAAAGAAAAATCCAGACGGTATTTTTCCATCCAAGACTGGAAAAAAATGGTTTTCTAGAGAAATGGAAAAGTAGGCAGGTATGCATATGTGATGGGTTTAAATTTTGAAAACTTTAAAATTAGTCTAATAGGTAGGGTGACCAAACGTCCCGGTTTTCCGGGATTGTCCCGGTTTTCCGGGATTGTCCCGGTTTTAGGTACTCTGTCCCGGCGTCCCGAAAAATGTCTTCAGGACGGTCTATTGTCCCGGTTTTACATATTTTACAAATTTCGTATTCGAAAAAAATACTGCTATTCGTGAGCAAGCAGCTCACTCGTTTTACGAAACAGATGTAAGTGGTTGTAAGCTTAAGCACACTAACGTACTTGTTTACATTTTCCTTGTGGCGCTGGCCATACAGTAGTGGGGGTAATGAACCTGTGTTTCGTATGTTTTTTCACCTTGCTGATCGCTTTCGGACAGATAACAGCGCTTTGGTCAAAGCTTTGCATCTTTTGAGAGTGCACTGTTTGCTCAAGACTCGAAACGCCAGTTTTCTGACTCCTAGCGTAATAAGGTATGTTTTTTCCTTTTTTAAATAATTTTTAAATTTAACCTAATTTTTAAAAATCAAGTTCGTTCAATCCACATTAAAATTATATGTTCCCTATTTTGTAAATTGATAATTGGTTTGTATATTAAATAAGTTAGAAAATTAATATAAAATTAAATTTCATTAATTACTATTTTAATTTTAGATCCTTTGAAATGCCGAAGCGTAAATGTACGTATAAAGAAGATTACTCGAAAGAATGGAAGTTCATAAGAAAAGGTAGACACGTAGAGGAAGTAGAATGTACGGTATGTATGTCCTTTATAAGTATTAGGCATGGCGGTCGAGCAGATAGTAAGGACCACTTAAAGTCGAAAAAGCATATTTGCAACATATCAACTGCAAGTTCTTCACGAACAGTAGATTCTTTTTTTAGCAAACCTAGTTCCGATGAAGAATATAAAATAAATGCAGCTGGAATTGACTACTGCATATCATACAATTAAACATCATTATACATTTCGCAGTACAGATTGCAATAATAAGTTAATAAAAGTTTTATACTCAGATTCAGTAATTGCAAGTAAATTTTTGTCAGCATGAACCAAGACGACTGCATTAATGAAATCAATTATTGCTCCACATTCTCTTCAAAATATTAATATCATTATTGAAAAAATAATTTTTATGGATTCTCTACAGACGCTAGCAATCACAAATCGACAAAAATGTTTCCTTTTGGCATCCAGTATTTTGACATGTATAAAGGAATACAATTTAAATTGTTAAGGGTAACTTCTTTGTCAAATGAAACAGCCGAGACGATCACCAATTTTTGCATTGACACGTTAAAAGAATTTAAATTAGACATAAGTAAATGTGTAGCTTTCTGCGGTGATAATGCTAATACGAACTTCGGAGGTATTCGAAGAAAAGGAACGTGCAATATTTATTATAGATTGAAACAAATAAATGAAAATATAGAGGGTATCGGTTGCCCGGTGCATATCATGCACAATACTATACAAACAACCGCAGATAGACTCTCTTGTGATATTGAGGCCGTAGTCGTTAAAATATTTACATATTTTCCAATTTATACTGTGAGGACTGAAAGACTAAAAGAATTTTGCGATTTCGTGGAACTCCAATATCAAAATGTGTTGTCCCATTCAGGCACATGTTGGCTTTCATTGCTTCCTGCAGTAGAAAGGATACTAAAATTTTTTGAGGGATTAAAAAGTTTTTTTCTTTCTGAGGAAAGAGCTCCGAAAACCTTATTGACATTTTTCAATAATCCCTTGAGTGAAGCCTATCTATGGTTTATTCGTAGTCAATTGCATGTTTTTGAAAAAGGAATTAAAAAATAGAAGGTAACAAGAAATGCTGCATCGAAGTTTATTCAATATTGGAAGAGACGCTAACCATCATTAAGGAAAGGTCCGACGAACGTTTTCTTACAATCAGTGTAAAAAATGTCTTACGAGAGAAAAAAGATGAAATATCGCAATCGATGCTGTCTAATTATAAGCGTGAAATTGACGACTTTTACAAACAGCGTACGAATACCTTTTTATGTGGAAGGAAACAAATGCTAGTGTATCCGTATTTTCTTGGATGTTACTTTTAGAAATACCCGTTTGGAAGAAAGTTGAGACCACCTGTTTATATCTCAAAGAAAGAGGAGTTAAATTAAATGATTCACTACTCTTTAATCAAATGAGTAACGTAAAGAAAATAATGATTGAAAAATCCACAGAATGGAAGAATGAGAATATGCTCTGTTACGAAAAATGGGTGGATTTTTTTAAATGTAGTGAACACGCTGAGGAATAATCCGAAATTTTGAAAATATGTTAGTATATGTTTTCAATTCCACCTCATAACGCTAATATTGAACGGATTTTTTCTCTAATGAATGTACAGTGGACAGACGAGCGAAATCGATTGGACATTTCAACCATAGAGTCCATTCTTCAAGTGCTGACGAATTATGATTTGAACTGCCAAGAATTTCATGAATACATTATCTCCAAACCAGAAATATTAAAGTAAGTCGGGTCAACCAAAAAATATAAATAAGTGACACATTATTTATAATTTATAATTGACGATTTATAATTTATTTTGTTTTGCATAAACCATTAGAACATGATAATTCTAACCATTTATGTACTTATTACATATAAACACATGTGCATATATTTCTGTGATTTAGATTTAATTGTATTGTATTTAATTGTATTGTTTTGTGAAAATAAATGAGAATGAGACTGATGCGTTTTTTTAGTGTCTCGGTTTGGTGTTTTCGAAATATGGTCACCCTACTAATAGGTGTATGTTGCAATCAATCTACAATGTGTAATTCCACCAGTCATGATTCAATCCTAAAATCAATTTTGGGAACATATTTTTATTTTAAACATTTTGATTGATGATTTTTTAAATGCTGTTTTTCACTGCTAATCTAAAATGGGCCATTTATTTGTTAAACTACCATTAGTATCAGAGTGATGCCAATAATGTAACAGCAGAGCATACCTGGATGCTAGCAAAATTGAAAGAGCAACAGAGGAGCTAGAGCTAGATATAAAACTAGGTCCTTACTGCTTCAATTTTTAGCTCATCTGTGCAGAACAGAAATGGAGTAAATATCAAAACTATTTCATTTCCTCTCTAAATTAACTTATACGTGCCTAAAATGGGATGTTATAGGAAAGCTGTTCAACGTTTTGAAAACTTAACACAGAAAATTGCATTGCTGAAAAAAAGATTTCCTCAACATCAGTGAAAATTTCCATTTCAAGATTTCTAAAGAAACAGAACTATAGCTTCAAAATATATATTTGCATGTTGACATTTTTAAACCATCACAATACACAAGACTTCAAAGGTAAATAGCGTTAACTTTTAGGGAGGCAGGAAAACTAATTTTGGTATACTGTCTGCATAAAAGGAAAAACAATGCACAAATTTTGCATAAGATAAAAACAAAGCATCATTATGTAGCACGAAGATTCAAGTAATCTTTTAAATAGTAGTGAGATTGAACTTAACACATCTGAAATACATATCGAGATATGCAAAAACAATCGCAATAACAATAAGTAAACAAAATTTCAAATGTTTACCATTAAAATTTCGGCCGAAGCTTCTAGTTCTCTCATAACTTGTTCCATCTCGTCCATTTCGATTATATTCTGTTTCAATTCAGAATTTCACATTTTACAAATCACATCACAAACCAAATCCATACCAAATTCACGTTTCTGAAAAAAATCAACTATCAACACAATTTTAAGAAGGAATCAAAAGTGTGTAGAAAGTGTCTACTTTTGACAATAGAGGACACTGTTTACATTGAATTTCTTTTAAAATAATTTAAAACTTTGTTTTTCGTATTTAAATTACGACACAAACTTGTATTGCTATGGATAGTTTTTTATTCAATTAAAAAATAATCTGTTCCTTAATATGTATCAGAATATATAAAAATATTTTTTCCAAAGCTCGCTTATTTTTAGCGTAATTTCTCTTGTAGAAAGTGGCACCTGCAACTCTAGCAGAAAATGGCAGACTCCGTAACTGACCGGGAGGGAAATATTACGAAAAAAGAAGGTAATTTAATCATTTGTGTTCGAATAAGTAAAATGTTCCTGGTTCAAATTAACGATTTCTTTCGTTTTTTGTTAGTTTTCTTTTAATTTTGAATATCAGAAACTATTTTGTCTGTTTAGTTATATTGTGATCTCAAATGTTTCAAAACTTTATTGAAGTACTATAATGTTTATGCGTTTCATCAATTGAGTTTTCAATGCATTTTGACATGTTTCGAAATGTGTCTCATGTATGCCTCGAGTGTTTACATTCAAAAGAATGAAAGAGTTCGACGGGGTTTAAATCTATGACTAGTTTTGTCAATTTTTATCTTTCTGCTTCCCAAATTTGCTGATATGATAAGACATTTTTAAAGTTAATATCTGGCAACTAACTTTTTCAAATTTCACAAGAATGGATTACGTAAATATTTTCTCTGAAGAAATACGAAATTTTTTTCGATTTTTATCTTTGAGCGAAACGCGTTTGTTTATCTATATACGCTGTGATTTTTTAAAACACTTACTAGATAGACTCCTTGATTTAATTAGCACAAATGTAAACAATTGTATTTTTTCTGATTCAAAAGTTGAATCAAGAAAATTGAAGTCTTCCCTCAAATAGTGTGCTTAATGTAAGAATTTTCGTAATTTTTCGGTAGGAGAGTCATAAGCTCATGGTCTGTAGTTATTGGGATCATACCCTTGTTTTGGACCCGGCAATTGCCAAGTTTACAAGACATGATGACTAGACAAAATAAACTACAATGTTCTATTCCATACTTTGTCTCTTGATGTTTTTAAATCTATATATTCATGAAATTGTTATCAGCTGCAGTGAACTTTTAGTGGTAATGAAAACTGTCTCTCTCAATGTCTTAAACTGCCACTCCCATGCACTCACTTGCATGGGAGTGGCAGTTTCAAATTTTCTCTTTGAAACTCTTGTGTGCCACAGCTCTTCAGACAAAAATTGTGGTACTTACCTTTCATTTGCTTAGTCAAAAGGCTTCAATCTACTTATCTGTTGAATAAATTCTTTCAATTTTGAAGTTTTGTAAATTTATTGTTCCCTCAAAACAAAAATAAAGAAATCCATAAGCAGGGCTAGTGGCAAAAAACAGGTGTTTTTTGCTACTATATTTCAACCTTGGCGACCAGGGGTATTTTTTAATCAAAATCGTATCAAAAGCTCCTATTTTCGAAATTTTGGCAACTGTTTGAAAATTCACTAAAGATTAACTAAAATGTCGTCTCTTTTAATTACTTGTAAATGGAAAAAAATGTTTTAAAAAATATTTCTAGAGAGAAAATTTTCCAAGTGACGCCAATTTTGAAGTTTTGGCCCCAAGCTGTGGAAAGCATGCAAGAAAAACATCGGAACCTGATTGCTAGATTGTCGTGAAATCTTTATAAAGGAACTATTTAGTTTTTAAATTTCAAAATTTAAATTGATGTCTTCAACGTATATCATACTTAATTAGTACATTTTGTGCTTTAGATGAATCATTTTGTATCGGAGCAGCTTTGGAGGAGACTTTTATGGTGCTATTTTTAAAAATTTATACTACTAATGCTCTTTCACAAGTGCTGAGTAGCCTTCATAAGTTTTAACAAAAATCTCCTTTTGCAACCAGTTATGTCAATTTTGGGTACATTACAATGAAATTCCAAATCACTTTTAACTTATGAGAAAAAGCTGCTATTCATTTAAACTTGCCTGTTCAAGGCTAAATGTGAAAAGACAGCATTCATGTTTTTCAGCTGGGGATATTAATTGGAACAAATATTCAAATTTGCCAGTGTGTTTCACCTTGATTAGGCTTGAGTCGCTCAGATGTCTCACGGACCCAGCAGATTCCCTTTGTTGGCAGCACATCGGATGGGGAAAAGAGGAAATATGACAGCAATGAGAACAGCCGGGATGATGACATTGATGGAGTTGCTTTAGAGGAGGCTGGGCCAAAGAAGCAAAAGATCTCAGTTGGTTTCTGCAAAACTTTTGGGACCCTGAAAACTGTTGGATTCAATGAGAAAAAGAGCCCGGCTCCTATAACGATAAAATTAGGACCTCAGGTAGTTAAAAAAAATTATATTTTTATGTTTTTCTAATATTTAAAAATAACTCATGTGATTGTTGTCATTAAATTTAAGAAATAAAAATAAGACTTATTACTTTTTGCAATCCATAGGTAAAATCAGAGTTGTGGCCTTGGCGCGATTTCAATTTTGTGATAGGGCCGCTCTAACCCAATGGGAAGAGTCGTGGATTAGCAACCGGAGGGTTGCGAGTTCGAAACTCGATCCAACCAAAGACCATTGTGTATGTGTGGGCTGGTGAACCATAAATCGGTCATGGTCTCACGTGTCCATGATAGGGTGGTGTGGAAATTTGAAGAGTGGTGTGCTAGCTCAGGTGAAACCATGCCATTTGGTTCAATATTGTCCTCGGTCTTTCCCTTCAGGATTGATCCCAGACTCGCCAATAGCCCATGGTGTTGCTCTGGTGCAACATTTATTCAGTTGCCTACTTATCTCCATTTTTGACGCTCAATGGTAATGGTTAACATAAAAATTTCATGTCATAGTGGGTTCGGTAACTGCACCAAATACTGGGATTTAACCATCATGCTGAATGGTTATTATATAGAGTGATTCTGGAATTAGTTTACAAAAGTGGTAAAAAAAAATACAAAATTTTAATTTCAAACAGCTAATTAAAAAGTTTTCTTTTGTCTTTAAAAAAATTATAAGTAAAATTCTTGTAAAGTTTAAAATTTAAATATTTCTCTGAGATTTTAAAACCATTTGTGAAAAGAATTTAGTTAAAATGTTTTCTCACTTTGGGGTATAAATATTTCTCTATGGTTTAGACCATGAACTCATTTTCTCACTTTGGTTTTGCTCTAACAAGTCGGGAAATGCTAAAAATGTTCTTGAGCATTGGATGTTTTAGTGTTA
This sequence comes from Meta bourneti, assembly GCA_933210815.1. Classification (NCBI taxonomy): domain Eukaryota; kingdom Metazoa; phylum Arthropoda; class Arachnida; order Araneae; family Tetragnathidae; genus Meta; species Meta bourneti. The sequence goes on along the minus strand of OW119927.1, from coordinate 71,670,238 downwards.
GAAAAAAATGTTTTTGTTGGTCTGAGTAAAAAAGGTTATTTATATACATTTGTATTGATCTTTGTAAAACAAATTGTGTATTTAATCCAAAAATATAATTGAATACATTTTTAATTTATAGTATGTTTTCTACAATAAACAGTTAAAAGGACTATTTCCTTAGTCCTCATTTTACATCTCTGAATGTATTATGTACTTTGGTATTAAATTTTCCTTCACAGTTTTTTAATCCACATTTGTATTCTTTTGCGAGTTTTAAGTTGACCTTTCAGTTTAAAACATTAACTAAAACACAAAATCTGGAATTTTTTAGGAAATCAAATTTTAATTGGAAAAATATTTTGCCTATAAACAAATATCCTCGGTAATACTGTGCTTCCTTCATCAGTTGCCATTTCTCAGAAAACCAGTACTGTAAATATCTGCAAGGTTTTTATTGCAATGGCTGGCATTAAGCTAATTCTAAATTATTTATCCTCAACAGAAATCAATTTCAAATTTAGTAATCAAATTATATACTTTCCATTTTCACACCATCTTTTCTGTTATATTACTGCTACCAAATGTTAACGAATCATGTAAAAGGACATTTTACAGCCCCACAAAAATGTTCTATTGTTAAAGGCCCTATATACTTGGAGCCTTAAAATATAATTATTTTATTATTGAAGAATTAGGCTTCTAGTAAATATTTGCTCTATATAAGTATGTGCATTAGGAGGTATTAATCAAATTGAAGAGAATGTATTCTTTGTTTTAAAAGTTTAGTGTTTTGAAAAATGATTTATAAATTTGCATGAGTCTTACACTAATTCATATTTTGTCGTAAAAATAAATTATTGACGTTGTATTAATGCGATATTTAAAAATGACTAGAATTTAAAAGTATGAAAAACTAAAATGCATGTTTCATTTAGAAAACAAAGGATACTAAACCAACGCTTCAAAAAGCAAGTGCCTCTGTTGCCTCTGCGTTTAATCAAGAGAGTGATGTAAGTTATGTTTCCCATCTTTTTGTAGTTTTTGTTAACTTTCAAATTACAGCAATATCTTGACTAGTTAAATCTTCACACAAATATAAATTTAACATTGTTGTTGAATAGTAGTCAGTTATCTCTTCTAAATATGATTTTAGAAAGGTTTAAAAATCAAACATTATATTATTTTTAATATTGTTCACATGCTTATTCTAGCATATCCTACTGTGAAAGGCATGCAGGTTGTTTCAAAACTTCCTGCACCCTTCAGTTGTTAGAGAGGGCCGTCGTGGCTCAGTGGGTATGCCCATTGCGCTAGCAACCTGCGAGTTGAAGGTGGCACATTCCTGTCAGGTTCGACTCCTCCCTGTGTGTATGTCTGTCTCTTCTGTGTCAGTAAAACTTCTTTGTGTGTATGTCCATTACTATATATTGTATGTCTGGTGCAGCATGGGTAAATATGGCCTTTGCACCATACAAAACAACAATCTGTTGTGCTAAAGGAATATACTAATGTGCAGAGATTGAAGGTGGCAAACACATGAATGTTTTTATTTGCTCTAATTTTACAGTTTGACAGTTCTTTGCAACATTCTATGAGATATTCTGCTTTTGATGTCTGGTACATACAAACATTCGATTATTCTGCATGCATCCGCCTGGGTACCTTTCATGGTAAAATCTCATAGCTACTCTTTAACCTTGCATAACTAATACTACAAAACAGTTTTTTTTATCAAGAAACAATTACCTTTCTTTTATTGGGTCACTCATTGAAATATCTCGTTTTCATGGTTCCTCTACAAGCTTACAAAAAGTACCTTTAAAGTCTCCTTGATGAAGGTGGAATCAACACAAATGCAACTGATGTCTTTAAATGCAGATATGTCTACCATTATGAGTTTTCTGTAATTGTTAGAAATTTGCACATTTTGCCGCAGCATTTCGACATTTTGTGAAGTTATTACATAAATTCTCATTTGATAAAATGGTCACGAAAAATCACCATGTTGGCAACCTACAAACCTCTTATACAAAAACGGTCATCAATTTGGCGCTATACAAATATTCAAAAATTGTAATCCATATTTTATTGGCATTACAATGTGCCATTCTTTTCATCCCATTATTATCACTTGGCACTTTCATCCTATGCCTATCACTTGGCAAAAAATTATTTATTTAGCTTGGCAATATAAATTGGAAATTTCATCAAAGCCATAATGTTATCTAAGATTTTACCAAAATTCAAGCTTTAAAAAGCCTGTAGAAAAGAGTACTTCATGGCTTGTCCTGACTTCTGTGTTTGAATTGGAAAATACAAATTAAAACTACTATTTTTAATATGGAAAATTTTCATTCAGTCTGCAAATGTGTATTTTTCCAGTTGCTGTATTTCATTACAAGAGTCAATATACCAATAAACTGAACATCCCTTTTTTTATCTAAACCTGTACACTTTTTATGACTAATTTTTGCTACCAAAGCAACCAGTCAATGTTTTCACCTTTTCTATATTATCAAAAATATTTGAGGTTATGATGGAATCTCATTAAAAATGTAATGAAATAGAAATGATATTGGTGTTACTGTCCTGTTCTCTCCAGGGAAAATATGCCTTGAAAAAAGGTTATAGTAGTGGAAGAATATTGAAATTTTGTTAGTTAATAGTTGAATTAGGATATGACAGTAGTTTTTAAGAGAAATACTGCAGCCATCAAAGCAACAACTAAAAATATTCTTTGTCTTGTTTCCATATCTACCTTATACCCTTGATTAAAATGTCAGTTATAAAAAAGTATAGTATGCAACATTGCTGTAAACATTCCTGAAAGTGTCATTGAAAATTCCTGGAACATCAAATTGGAGGTCAACATCTGCATTGTTTTTTGCATATTGACTATGGTCAGAAACAAGGTAGCTTATATAAACATGGAAGATTTGAACTATTGTGTGTTTATTTTAATGATGTCAGATATTGATTGAATCACTTGTTATGTAAATATAAGTTACAATGTCTATTGAGGTTCAATTGTATGTCAACTATGTTTAAATGTGATCATTACTGAAATTCTACTCATCATTACTGAAAATCAATCTTATTACTGACAGTCAACCAAAGATTGACATCCATGCAAATGATTAAGTTATACATAAAGTAGAAGATATATTGGTGTTCTGTTAACTGCAATGGTTCATGTGTTTACTGTCATGTGTGTTTTACCTATTAGGTTATATCTCTTTAATTTCTGTTTTTTGTTAAGTTTAATTGTGCTAAACTTATTGAATTACTTGCATTAAAAATGGTATTGAGTGTCTTGGTGACAGTTCAAATTCTTACTGATATACTTCAGAATTTTGTTTGATTCCCTCTAAAAACCCCTTAAAAGAGTTTATTTTCTGCAACTAAACATGGGCATCACAACCCCAAGGTACCCCAGTAATCTATCCTCCCTCTTGTTTTACCCTCGTCTGCCCATCTGCTTTTTCCCCTTGTATGAATTTTATTTCATCTTGCGTTTGGCATAGTTTATCTTTTTTTTGGATCTTGTGCCATAAAACCAACCAACTCACTCAAAAACCTAGAATACTTTTAAAGTATGAATCTTGTGTTATCTTAAGTAAGTATCAAGATTATTATTTAAAATATTTGCTACAAAGAAATGCATTTTATTTTCCTCCCAATCTTGTTTTTGGAAAGAAACTAATTAAATTAATATTATGTGTTTAGGAAGAGGAAGAGATGCCACCTGAAGCCAAAATGAGGATGAGAAATATTGGCAGGTATAATTTTTTTTAATTTTCATTCTTTAAATTTGTTAACCAGCTAATTATGTGGTATAGCATTTTTCTTAGAATAAATGTTCCAAGTTCTTAATTTAATAATAGTAATTTCAGAATTTAAATATTTGTATTTAAACTTCATGTCAGTAACACTAGATTAAATTTTTGAATGATTTACTGAGCTGTTTTTATATAAAAAATAATCAGTTCATTTTCTATTGTGTTTTAGTTGAACAATATTCTATAATCAAAAATTTCTTAGACAATCAATTTATTATTCTAACAATGTTGAATTTTTTTTTTCTGAAACAGCATTACTGACATTAGTGAAGGCATTGTCATGTTACATCTGTATTTTACACTAGACATTATGCATCAGATTCATTAAAAGTACTTGTAGTTTTTCAAGTACTCATTTTTCTAGGGAAAAAAGAATGATTTGTTTCTTAATTTCTTACACTTGGCATGCATGTATTTGTAAGGTACTTGATGTTTCTTATTAATGTTCCATTCTTTATGGTATACATTAAGCATGAAACATTTCTTTTCTTTCAAAGAGCAATTAAAGGGTAAATCAAGGACCTTGTTGGAATTAAGATTTATAAGTGTTTGAGATATTAAAAGACAAGTTTATTTCACATACCATAAAACGGAATATACAAACAAGCTGTAAGGAAAAAATTTCTGCTGCCATGCGAAGAGGATAAAAAGACAGCTGTTACACAAGACTTCCTTAGTGTGTTATATATACTTGTTAACATTAAATGAATTTTGCAGAATATATATATATATAATTGCTAATTTATGGTACTTTGTGGAATCTTAAGCTGCAAACTTATTTGTCGTATAATTGTTTAAGAAACAGCTATTGCGCAAGATCTAAATACTAGTTCTCACAAATCTAGAAAATTCAAAATTATTCTCCTTGCCTCTCACAATTTATTTATATTGCATTTCAGTTGTACAGGCATTTTTAAAAACATTTTCAGTCCAAAAATGCAAACATTAGAATGTTCAATTAAGTGTTTTACGCTAACCTATAATTAATTAGAATTAGTGTTTATGACTAGTTAGCAAAAGAATTAGTGTTTATGACTTTTTGAAGTTGATGCAAAATGTGATAGCTGTTGAAATAGGCTGAATGTTGCCAAATATGTAGGGTATTTAAATAGTCCTAAAATGGCCTACCAAATACCCTTATTATTTTTTATCCATGAGCTTCATTTGTTTCAGATGGAAATCTTTGACATCACTTTTTGTAATAGTTCTTTATATCTGAAACCCCATTATACTTAATAACATTTGGAGCCATTTTTACAAAAATATCACCAGATCTGCTGAATGCCATCTTGGAGCTTATATATATATATATATATATATATATATATATATATATATATATATATATATATATATATATATATATATATATATATATATATATATATATATATAAGATATCACTCCAGTATATTTGAAACTAAGTGACATTAATAAAGTCTTATTTGAGTGTTTTTGCTAACTTTAACATTTAAATGTAAAAAAAAAAATATTTTTAAACTTTGTTGCATTTATATAGTTTCAAGAGGAATATATTCATGAGAAACTGCCAATTTTTTTGGAAGATAAATCTTTTAAGCAAGCATAAAATACTGGATATATAAAGAAAAGATCTGCTTTAATTTAACTATGTCCTTTATGACAATTTTTGTACTATAATGATCAATGAAGAAAATGTCTATTTCGCTAATGTACATAGCACAGAAATCACCATTATTTTTATGTTGGTTTAAGAGGAGACTTCTTTTGCTGCCATTAAAAAAATTATGCAACTAATGCTGTTATTTCACAAGTGTTTGGCTGTGGAGCCCTGCAAAACTAAAAGCATAACTTTGTAATGTTTACATAGTTAAATTACATATTTATAAAAATTCATTGAAATTACATTATTGAAAACACTAAAATACATAATTCTTGATTCGTGAAACACCTTGCTGGCCCACTGTGTTAGCGACCTGCAAGTTCTAGGCTCAGGTTCGATTCCTGTAGCTTACCTGGGTGTATTTATCTCTGACAGTAAATCTTCCTTGTGAGTGCATGTCCATTGCATGACGTATGTCTTGTGTTTGGCACATGCGACTTTTCTAAATATGGCCCTTGTGCCATGAAACCCAACATAAAACATCTAATCCATTATCCATCCTAACTTAAACTTTTTGGTCCAAAAGCAATTTTTCCTTGTCCCTTGTGCAAAATTCTTTAAATATAATAAATTACAAGTATAGCTGTGCTATAATTTTTGAATTTCATCAAGATATTTATGTAACTGCACCCAACTGATAATTGCTCATCACACAATGCGGAAACAGCCTTTTTGGTGACTTCAGTCTTCTCACCTATTTATAATTTTTATTGCACACCAAACTAGACATAATATGCTCAGATTCCTTTTGCTGCACTTATATGAATCTGTATAAGTCGGAATTGCATCCAAATATGTGCATGCTTACTCTTGATTGTTACAGATTGTCTTGTATTTTTAGACTAATCAGTTGTACCTTGCATTTTACAATGTATAATCCTTGTGACAATATATCACTATTGTGAGTGGCTGTATGGTCAAGTGGATAAGTGTGCTCAAAACTATTTTAGGCAACACGTTTTTTAAAGCAATTTATGGCCCACTCTTGCTCTTCAATGCCCCTTATTTCCCCTGGAGCCAAAATTACCCCAAAGATTCCTTCAGCACCCACTTTGGGAAACCATCAATCAGATGTTGGTATCCCAGCTACCTCAAGTACTGCAGACATTTCATAATTGGAAGATGTATGCAACATCTTTATCACCCCTAATAGCCACATCTTTAGGTGTGTACGTGCTTCACGAACTCAATGTACTATAGTGATCTATTATTTTCCCATGGGGTTTTGCTGCCTCTGGTAAACATAGGAGTCGTGACCCCAGGATGTCCAAGTGATCTTTCTCTACTTTTTCCATCCTTTCTTTTCACAGATATTTGACATTATCTGTCTTATGTTGGCACAGCTTGGCCAAATATTGCCCTTGCACCATAATACCCAAAACCAACAAACCCATGGTGTTTACTGTCTTTAGTAAACATGGGGTCACTCTGGTGTACCTAAATTATCTTTACTGCTTCATCCCACTATTCTGTTCCCAACCCCTCTTTTTACCCTTTTGTGGCATTTTTTACTTGACATTATCTTGCGTTTGGTGCAGCTTGGCTAAATATTGTCCTTGCGCCATAAAACCTCATACCCAACCAACTTTATCAAGATAATTTTTCTTTTATAGAGACACGCCTACTTCTGCTGGTCCGAACTCATTTGGAAAAACGAGACAAGGATTTTGCGATTCTAAAAAGGTTTTTGAACGTCAGTTGAAAGAAAAAATGGATCAGTTGTCAGATAAATGAACGAATTTTTGCATCCAACCCATATGTACATTCTTCACACTCATATGCCTAGTCTGATATTTTCAGCACTAAATTTTATGTAGATATAATGAAATTTTTGCTTTGTCTCGTGGATACCCTGCTCTCATATTGTGTAAATTAGGGTGTTGTGCTCGTAATGAGTTTTATCCTAATATATGTAACTTCAATTTTGACAAATGCATTCAAAATAAAGTTGTAACTATTTGTTGTTAATTGTAACACCTGTCTCTTATTTCAGTCGTACATCTTTGCTTTTTCACTATTTATTACTAATATTTTCATCTTCTAAATATGAGTAACAAGTATTGTACTTATTAATTTTATTTCTAGCAATTTATTTTGAGTACTAAATGAGGATATTCAATAGTTATACCAAAAATATGAATTTTGAAGAGTTTGTATTAGTTAATTTTCTATAGTACTAATTTCTACTACAGTGGACTCCCTCTTAACCGGCTACCACTGACCAATTATGTACTGTAAATACAGTAGCCTACAGTAACATGTGTTTAGTTTTTCCAACAAAGGAAGTTTTCTTAATTATACATATCATATTACAATAAAGTAGGCTTAGTTTTATTCTAATAAAAATGATTTTGGGAGTGTATTTTAATGCTATTAAGGGAACGACGGTTTAACCAGCCAAATCGTTATCTGGTCTGGGTCCCGAAGTGGCCGGTTAAGAGGGAGTCCACTGTATATGTAGAACATTTAAATCAGTTATTTTCTGCTTTACTGAAACAATACTATGGCATTGGAAATAATTGTTGGTAAAGTTAGATCAAAGTAGGTGTTGATGCCTCTGGATACTTTATTTCTTATGAAACAATGGCATGTACAGTTTTTAGGCCTTTATCAAACCAAGTCTTAGACAAGATAATGGTAGACTTTTAAAAGTTTAAGACTAAATAATATACTTGGAAAATTGAAAACCACAAGCCTGTTTCATAGATTCTTTTATTAAGTAATATTTCTTTTATACATATCTATATTTTACACAACTTTCTTCTGATATCTTTCATATACATGTTTCTTTCAGGACTAGATGCTGTGCATAGATTTCATTTTATACAATTTTTATACAAATAAAATGTCAAGCAGGAGGGAAAAGATGGTGAATAACAATGATTGTATATTCTCTTTGGTTTATTTCAAAATCTTCATGAAGGTATTAGTGGTAGCATTTGTACTTAATAACAGAAGTATAAATAAAATAAATCCCTAAATGTTTAAATCTGGTTAGAACAGATTTCATGAAGTAAAGGCAAACATTATTTACAAATTTTGATTTTTAAGATTGGTCTTAAAATACAGGCCGTAAATATAAAATCAATTGATTAATTTAATTTGTAAAAATTTTATTCCACTTTTGTTCCACAAATTGATTTTTAATAAAGGTATTTTAAATGGGTGTCTATTGCATATTATAATATAAGCAAGCAAATGATAAATAGTTGTATTTGTTACTTTTAAATTCTTCAATTATTTTGCAAATTTTCTCTGCCAAAAAGTATTCCCACATGCAATATTTCATTTAGAACTTGCATGCAAAATATTTTTTAGAACTGATGATGCCAGTCTATATACACAATATATTTTCAATAATATTTGTGATAGAGGGAAGATATGACTGATCAAATCAAGTTTCTTAGAATGGAACGGATGTGTTGCCAGTTGAAAAATCCATTTAAGTAATCTCATAATTAAAATAATTGTATAATTAGATTTGAAAAGGAACACACTTTGAAGTCAAATTAATGTACTAAAAAGGGAATGTAATTTTGGATATTTAAGGAGATTGCAGTTTTAACATTGATATATTTAGGAGTCTATCCCAAGAGTTATGCACATGAAGGATCTTAATCTGTAGCAGTGTTGACAACTGAAATACAAAAAGTAGGTACTGAATAACATGGGGTGAATGAATTGTGTAAAAATAAATATGCTAGATCAAAAATTTCAGAAACAAATTTGGTTTGTTATCAGCATCTATGTTATGGAATACCCTGGTTCTGTAAACAGTAAAGGTAGTTTTTAAATCAAGACAAATAGCTTTGGGTCTATTTGGAGTTGAGTAATGAAACTTCTATCCCTTTCCAGAGAAGTTTAACTAAAAAGGCTACTTCGTAAAATAGGAAAGATATTTATTTCTCTTTCAAATTAGCATTAAAATAGGACTTAGTCAAAATCTTTGTTTAACATAAATAAAATTTCCACTGTTTCGATAACTACATCATATCCCATCATTTTCCTGCTTATTACTAATATTTTAGGAAGAGTGGAATTTTGAGACTAGTTTTGAAGGTTGATATGCTATTCACATTTTATTTATATTTTTTTAAACGTCAGGGAATTAGGATAATTTTATTTGGTCAAGCTGAAATATTTTTTTGAAATGGGAAAAAATGGTTAGGATATGTTAAAGAGTAAAGATTGCCATAAAATCAAATGCTTTTCTTTACTTTAGATGTTTCCTTTATGTCTTATTTTCTCCCAATATCAAGCATATGCCCTTTATGAACTTGTACAATGCTGCAAATAAAATGAAAGCAACATTTAATATTAAGAATTTTGTTTTGGGTACTTAAAAGAAACTCCATCAACTGACAAACATTTTACTGTGCAGCTGATTAAAAACGATGTTTTAGTTCAAAAATAAAAATATAAGCATTTTGAGTTATATTTTTCAAAAACAATGTATTTCTCAAAAGCAGGTAGTGTCAAGAAACACATTTCTGAAAAATGTCGGAATGAGTGCTCTAAGTCAATGAAGGATCCACATAGATTCTGTATGATCCCTGGAAATTATACAATAGCTGCTGAGTTTTAAACTCAATATTTAAATTTTAATGATGGATTTATTTTTAACGTGCTATTTTTCATTCCATGCAAACAGGCTACAAATGAAGCAATGGATTTTTACCTCCTTTTGAGCAGTATTTTAAATAATTTTATAAGTTTAAAAAAAAAGTAATGTTTTTTATTTATAATTAAATGTAACAAACTCCCTCGTTTTTATTTAAATGTAATGCCGTATTTACCATCTACATATTTAACCAAACATTTTATATTGATCTGTAAAACAAAATCAACTATAAGTCTAATTTGATTATTTCTTAGTTTCTGCTTAGCAAACTATCCATATTGTCTAGCTTTCAACTTAATTTAAATGTTTTGTCAGTAACAATTTAACAAAAAAGTGTTCACAATTGGATAGTGATTCGAAACTTTTGGCTTGTTTAATATTTAATGCATATGTTCGACATTTAATTTCTTTTCACTGTTTTAAAAACATTAATATTATTATGAATAATAAATACAAAGACTTCTTAATTTACTTTAATCACTTTTGTACTTCATTTGGCAGAAGTTGCTCATTTATTTAAGGAGACTTACCTTAATTTATATTACGAATAGCAAATGTTTCGAATGCATTAAAAATGTAAATTTCAAATTAGTTAATTTTCCACATAAAATGCCAATCTTTGGACCATTACAATTCTCTTCATTGTATCATGCTATGTATTGACAATGCTCAATGTGTATGTGGAGAGCTTCAATGGCAGTTTTTAGAAGACGGATATGTTTTGCATTTTCTATTCCATAGTGAAGCAAGTCCTTGTCATTTAAGCTAGCCATGTCATAAAGTTCTGTGTAACCATTTCTTTGGAATAGTTTTTCGTAAATTGGTAAACCTAGGGAGATCAACCAATCGGAAAGATTGCTGTAGTTGGCTTCCACAACAGGTTCACAGCATGAATCAGCCAAGAAGTCATTTGGTACCTGTAAATAAAAGGTAGATATTTAATTAACGTCGCACTACGGTCTATTGACGACAGTCCGAGGTCAAACCCGAAGGGAAAGATCCGAGGACACCTCGTAATTTTGAACCACGGTCAGAGGTCATATATGAACTGGCACCCCACTCTCCAAACTTCCACGCCAACGTGAATAAAGGAATCTCTTCAGATCAATGAACTATTAATTGTTTAACTAAAATAATATAGGGTGTCCCGTAAATTCGTAAACTTTTCAATCAATTAATCATGAAATCAACGAATTAGAGTGGGGTCCGCACAAAAGGCTTGTCGAGGAGTATTGGTAAATAGGAAAGAAATTGAATTACAATTTTCACTGATAGATGGCGCTGTGTCCTTTGTATGAACAGACTGCAAATTTAATTCCTTTAAAATGTAAAGCTGGCCAATATGTTCGAATCAAGTTTTTGCGTTTGTTGAAATTAAATGTTGGTCGATAAGGCTGGAGAAATTGTTATATCTGAGCCGTGAATCGACTACAGAATTTCTCAAAAAAAATGTGAAGGAACTTAAAGGTCCAATAACTTACTGGTAGGTAGTTAATTTACGTCGCGCACTGGAACAACACAACGGGCTATTTGACTTACTGGTCTTGAAAACCTAGTACATCGTTTTGAGGAAATTTTTTAGCTTGGAGGATCGTCCTCGCAGAGGTAGGTGGGCGTTTTCAGAGTTATCAGAGGATCGTGCTAATGGTATAGCATCGCAAATGGAGGCTCTCCCAGTAGAATCACCGAGCAGTGTATGCAAAGCATAGGAAGTTGCCAGAAACACGAGTATACGCAAAACATCGACATGTGACATGATCTAGTGAAATAGACCGAGCATAAGGGCAGTCGTAAGATTTCTGAAGGGTAAATCACGTGGGCTTACTAATTGACTTAGCCGATTGGCTATCGAAGCGTTGAATAGTGTTTTCGATCATGGTGGATAATTACGTTAACCAATCAATAATTAAGGATTCATGTTTTCCCCACAAACACGATCTTCAAACAGTGATCGAAAGAAATAGCATAACGCTGCGCTTATATGATATATTTAGGAGCCCATGGCTCCGAAGGAGCTTGGGCTCCAAATTGAACTTTAAGATTGACAATTTGGACCTACCTTGATTGTTCAACTATTGAAAATTAAGCGATAACTATTGAATAGAATTTAAATAATGTAATGGTGTTAAAATGTTGCTGATTACAGCAACAAGAATTTAAAAAAGCAAGGAATAATTAATCATAAAAATTAAGAATTTAATTTATTAACAAATTTAGAGTGGAATTTCAGCTATCCAGAAGGGTTCTTCGCGGTCTATTCTTATTTTGTGGAAGGGTCGGATCGTAGATTTCAATTTCTTGAATTCATTGTTATTTTCAATTTGGTTAAAAAATTTTGAGATAATTTTAATGAAGTTTACAATGGTCGGCTCACATGCTCTGTCTATTTCATTAGAAGGTTGATGACTAAAAGCAAGTGTGCATGGGGTTTTGAATTTATACCCGCACAACTGGCAATCTCCTCGGCTGAAACCAAATGATGTGAAGCGGGAAGAATTCGCCCAATTGGCTCTCGAAAGATCGAAGATCCAGAGGCTTTTTTAATATCTTTTGGGCAGATGAAGCCCATTTTTCCTCACATGGGACAGTTAATACACATAACTAGAATTTGGGTGAAGGAAAATCCATACTCGTATACAGAAGAGTTGTTAAATGCATCGCGGCTCACTGTGCGCATTGCAAATGTCGTTATTGTACCTATTTTCTTTGAAGAGCCATGTAAAGCAAGGGGAGGGGGGACCTGCACAGATTGCACACAGTAAAGAGAATGACACGTTTGCACCACGTACTTGGTTGTGGTGGTGGACATATTGAACAACTGCTCATGTTCACAAATGTTTATTAATAAATCCACAGTATCGTATTTCCATGTTCTGGTTAAGAGATAGTGGTAACGCCATGTATTGGTGAAAATTTGAACTTATTTTTCCTCATGTCAAACAAAAAAAAATCCGATTCCACAAGCCTTTGGTGCAAACCGCACTCAAAAAATCTTAATTTGTTGATTTTATGAGTTTTTTCGAAAAGTCTATAAATTTAGGACTCTGAACTGAATTTTCTTGCAGTCCATCTTTAACTGCCTTTAAAATATATAATAAACATGTGAAAGTATATTACATTCAATAAAAATGTGTAACTTTTTATAATTAAGTATATAATATATACCCTAACCGTTCACATAAACAATCTAACGAAAATTCGGAATGACCTAATATCTCGCTCGAATCGAACCTAACCCAATGTATTGCTGAAAAATTCGAACATCAAATATGGGAAAATGAACGGACAGCCATCTTTAACGAAGACAAGAGATATGGAATAGAATTTGCCAAAAATCATGAAACTTTGGGTCATAAATGGGAAAAGTGTTGTTTTATCTGATAAAAAGTTAAATTTATAAACGGCCTGATGGTTTTCTATATTACTGGAACGACCTCCGCCTGACAAATTGATTTTACTAAGCGCCAGTTAGTTGGTTTCGTGATAGTTTTAGTTAGTTTCGCGACAAAATGAACCAACTCCAATGAAATTTATTGCCTGAAGTATCCTCATCGTATCCACGAAGCAAATCTTCCAGCAAGATAATGTTTCCATCCGAATTTCAGATTCAATAAAATCATCATAGTTTCAAATAGATGTGATACAATATGGCGATAAAGATTAATTGCAGTCATAAAATGTACCTGGAATGAAATTAATAAGAACTTTTTTTTGACTTGGACAGCAAAATCATAAAAAAATTTATCGAGAACCTGTATGTGGAATGAATTAATAATTTCTTCCCAACTGATGCATTTATGGTACATACGTTGCACAGTTTTAACAAATCAGCATTGTGTCAAAATGTTTGAAATTTACCAATTAAAACTATTTAACACACATTATTTTTTGGCATTTAAATATTTGTTTATTATTTATCATTCATGCAAAAAGTAATTTTAATTTTTTCCGAATGGTCATATCTTTTACAGCACTACAGGGTAATTCAAAACTTCCTGTACTTACTCTAAGAAGAGGTAAAGAACATTATAAATTATATCGTATTCACAAAAGGATGCATATTTCGCAAGCGCCACCTAGATTTCCTAGAGGGTGCTGTTTGACAAAGTGGCAATTGGCCAGTTTATAGGGTAATCCATATGTCGACGCTTTGGATGAGTATTAATGTTGGTGGTCGGAACTTAGAGCATCTACTGTAAATTTGCAAGTGTACAATTTCTGAATTTCTGGCAAACTGTAAAATTAGGCCTCAAGTGTTGTTCACATTCTTGTTGTCTTTCATTTCTGCTCCTTAGTGCACCATCTAGCCCATCCGGGTAGCTCTTGCAGTTATATGCCCTATGCTTTAATTTTTTTGTTCTCTTCCTCCTCTTAACCCTCTGAGGGTGGTTCACGTGCATATATCTTCTTTATTTGCAGGATTTCTAATCAATTTAACCTTCCTGACCAATCAAATCTTTCCTGGGATTCTTTCAACCTCTAGACGTGGTGATTTAGTCATTATGTGTGTCGTGGAGTAAAAACAATACTACACTACTGAGAAATCTCGTGACGCTTTAGTGAGTTTGTACCTACCGCTTTGACGTGAAACATAAGTAGACTGAGTATTGCTATTGGGAGGAGCTTTAAAGAGTGTGACCAACATGTTGACTAGTAGTCACGTGACTGTTATGTGAAAAATGGACTTGATTGGCCGATTTAGCATCTTATCGCCTCATTTGGTGATTTGATATCTAATGACAGGTTACGTGTGTGAATGCGCATGTCTATAGAGTGGTGACAAAAGTGGTGAAATCGTCAGTCTACTAACATCAGATGATCAATCAATGGACTAATTAGATGATGAATCGATGGATGGGCGTTTTCTCCACTTCAGTGGACCAATTATATCATGAATATTATTTTCCACCCAGAAGACGAAAGTAGTTTCAGGGTCATGTCACATGATCCTGGGCATAAAGAAAAGGTTAGCATTGCTCACTCTACTTTTATATTTCCTCTATGGTTTGTACAAAAAGTTTTGAAACACCCTGCATATTATACAGGTAAGGGATACATACGGCAGGTCTTCCACGCATCTGCAGTGCTCTTATTCTCTCACGATCCAGTGCTTCAGCAACATCAAATATATCTTGCTGGAGTTCATCAGCATACCGTTGCACTAAAGCTGGAGGAATTCCACAAAATCCAGTCTGGAGGAGGAACGGCATATCTTAGAAATTTATTATGAAAAGATGACAATGAAATAATTAAGCAGATATCAATTCATACACATATAATCAGGTTATATGTTTATTAATGTTCTAGTTTCCCTCTGGCTTCCTAATTGGAATTCATATCCTTCTATTTTGATATAGAATATTTTTGTTGTATTCAGGGTCGCTCTCAACTGATTGGCGCCTGGGTGTACACTAACACGTAGTCTGGAAAAAACTTGGAGGCAATTTAATACAAAAACGGTTAGTAAAAAAAAGGTTGTCAAGGTGGAATTTAGGGTTTTAAGGCACAAGGTCCAGAAGTGGACAAACTGTGCTGAAAAAGCTTGTCAAAGGATACGGCTAATAGATTGTAGAAAAGGATTTGTAGTTGTTATTACATGTGATATACTATCTTTTCTTGAATTATAATTTTATAAAGTGAAATAGTTTTAGGAATCATGGTTTTTATAAAGCGTTTTGAGAAAACGAAAAGAAATCTTTAGACCCTGAAACTAATGTAATGAACTCAAGCGAATTTTACTCATGAATTCACTCTTTCATTAGACTGCATTAGAACTTTTTAGCAAATCTACTAAACTTCAACTGATAATATTATCAAGACGATTTTTTCCCTATTGCTTCGGAGTGGTTGAAGTTCAAATCAGTCGTCGATTTGGGTGCTCCACTGGTCAAGCTTGACCCTCTAAGTGGTTCGACGAGATATCTCGTCCATCAAGATCTGATCGATTTTGCTAATGACGAGATAGATCGTCATCAAGATATTGCCGATATTTTTATGGTGACGAGATCAAGAACTTGTCAGTTTTCAAATGACGAGATATCTTGTCCATCAAGATTGGCTAATGGTTTTACTCAAGACGAGATTCCTCGTAAAGGCAACCACCAGGAGGATTAAACACAAAAATGCCCAACTAACCTTGTCCGTGTATGGTTCTATACACAAGTCTATCTCCTCTTCGTGAAGCTTCTTGGCAACGAAATCGTCCAACGTAAACGGCTGACTCGGATACTGCAAGATTTGCTGAGGACACTCCTTTCTCCGCCTGGACTTCTTGCCTTTCCTGTCCGACCTATACACACCACCATCCGCCGCCGTCTGCAAGATCAGCAAGTCGTTGGCCGAACTTTCCTTCACCTTCCTCGGCAACGTCAGAGCCTTACCATTGCTCTGAGGCTGGTGATCCAGGCTGGAAGAGTTCTGAAAGGAAGGATCGTCACACGCGCGCAAGTATCCGTTATAGTCCGCAGCCTGGTTGGCCTCCAAGGACTTCATCTGGTCCTTCAGCTTCCTCCTCGATGATTCCATCAGATACTTCTCCTCTTTGGTAATGTACGCACCACTGTTGGGGTAAATGGACCCGTTCAGGTGACCGAAGGTGGACCCGCCCACCGAAAAGTCCGACAGCTTTTCCAAGTAGTTCATCTGCGACAGGAAATTGTCTTTGCTCGGCGAGTCTATCACGAGACCAGATCTCGAAAAGTACAACTGTTCAGAATAAGAGCTGATGCCGCGACCGTAGGAATAGTGGATTTTCTTATTGGAGTGGAGATCGGAGTAGAAATATAGCTTTTCGGGCTGTCTGTTGAGGGGGATGTTGAGGATGTCTCCGTGGCTGTCGTCTTCGATCTGTTCCAGGCCGTTGCTCCTCGGCAAGCCGTAGTCCAGGTTGTTTATTTCGTTGCATTTGTAAGCAGTGTCTGGGTAGCTTTCCGAGTTGGAGACTTTTGACGAGTAGGATAAGTGGGGCAAGTAGGATTCGGGGAGGTTGCTGGAACACGATTCGCTGCGCTTTCTTGGGGAAGAAAACTGTCTCGAAGAATATGGAGTGTGATTTGTTTTTCCTTGATGCAGAGGCGATTGGCTTTCTTCCACAGAACCTGCTGAGACAATCATACTTAGGTTTAAATCGGAAAAATAGATATTAACTGTTTTCATATGGAATGAAAAAATGATTAAAAATTGTTAAGTGGTTCTATCAATCGGGAATAAGCTTTACTTTTTGGGATAAATTTCGTACTTTAAATTGTTTTTCAACCCCAAAATATTATTATTTTGTATAATAATTTTTATATTTATTAGTTATTTACTAATATCACAAATGAGAATGGATAAATAATTCTTTTTTGTTTTGAATAAATATTTTAAAATTCCTATACTACGAATAATATATGTTCCTACGTGATATCAATTTTTCATGCGTATGTTTTTTACTAAATAAGTGTTTTTAAATTTCTATGATGAGTTTTGTAAGTGTATAAGTAATCTGGAGTGTATAATAACTAATAATTGAAGGCGACATAGTGATAAGCCACAGAAACGTATTCCAAAATGAATAAAAAAATTAGAAAGAAAATATTCAAGAGGACCAGAAGTTATGAATATTTGAATGAATGCTTGATACTTGAAAGTTTAAGGTAACACGACTTCTTGAATAGTGGATAAACCATAATTTTGGAATTATTTAAAACTTGAAAATTACTAACATGAAAAATTTGAAGAGGACTTATCATTATATACATTGCCCGATGCTCTTTAATTACACCGTGTTTTTATTGGTACGTGGAATTCGTGCACCACCTGAGAAATATGGACATCCAGAATTAAAAAAATCAACTGAAAATATTATACAAATGTAAAACCTGAAGAACAAAAGGTGTGAGCGGAGTTTTAAAGTTTTGGGGAAGTTTTTTAATTAAAATAAACATTCATACATTATATTTTATAAAAATTCCTTCAGGAACGCTGGTAATTTTATTCAAGCATTTAAATTTAATTTCAAATTGAAGTCATCAGTGTATGACAAAACAAATGCGTTAGACACACTAAAAATATAGGTAATAAAGATTTAACATAGTACATGTGTATATTGGGATGATAGTATTACTTAATTACAAATTATTTTATATTAACATGTTCAAAATTTTCTTTACTAATAATTCTTGCAATGTTTCAAAAATTGTTTACAAAATTCAATAAATAACTAAAAAGACACTAAACATTTGTTTATTTTTGCGATTACCTTGAAAATGCTCAATAGCATTTAAAAGCTTCATTCGGTGATCGGAATTTACTATTCCTAGTGTAATCAGTTCTTGTTCTTCAACGTTTCTCAGAGTATCCAGATTATGATATCCATTAAGAACTAGAACATTCATATAAATCTAGAAGAAAGAAAATGTAACCTGTTCAAATAAATTCCGAATAAATATAATATATAACAATAATTTATAGGGGCATTTCATCTGCTATATTCTGGTAAGAATTGAAATATATTTAAAAATTAATTTCAACTTCATTTCTTTCACACAAGCTAAAAAAGTATTAGTTAAAATTCAATAACGCACTAAGATTCTTCCATTTCCTAGAACGCAGTATAAATTAAAGTGAAATGTTGGAAACCACAATACTAATCCAAATATAAAAATTCGGGTTTAAAATATTTTTTAGAGTTAATCTCAGTTGTTTATATAGTGTGGCTCCCGGGAGAAGGCATTCGAGTCACGTGGTTTCGAACGACTTAAACGAAGAATTTAAATTAAGGGACTGATGGTGACACGTGTAACACATATCTTCCATGATTGGCCTGTTTAGTGAGAATCATAACATGTTTATCTTTCGGTGTCGAAAGCTATAGCATTGATAACAAATTGACAGAGGGTAAACATCCACGGCGATCGCCATTAACGGGTTTGAGTGTCGCTTTCATACCTATTAAGAAATAGTCTGACCCAAGGTCGATTGTTTTCTCCAGGAAGGAGCATTATACCAACTTGAAACAAGACTAGGCGAACTAAATTATTGTAGTTTCAAAAATCTTCCTGGTATAAAAGGAGTGTTCAAAGAATAAAATGAAACTAATTTTAGGTTGGAATTTCTTTGCGCTGCTAGTACCATCACGTGTTCAGAAAAGTAATTCCTTACTCCAATTTTTCTTCCAAGCACAAGTTGTTTGAATCACTTTCCATAAAAGGAGCCGTGATATCACGGTTGGATGAGTAGTGCATTAGCAAACAAAGGGTTGCGAGTTCAAAACTAGATCCAACCAAACATGCACGTGGGGTCTCGTGCATGTTAAGTCTGTCATGGCCCCAAATGTCCTCACGTTGGTGTGGTGTGAAAGTTTGGAAAGTGGGGTGCCAGCTCAGGTGTTGATCTCGTCATCTGACCGTGATTCAAAATTACGAGGATTTGTCCTCGGATATTTCCCTCCGGGATTGATCCCAGACCGTCAACAATAGCCAGTTGTGTTGCTCCAGTGCGACGGTAATTAACTACCTACCTACAAATTTGAGATCCTACGATGGATTTCTTTTTGCAGATTGTAAGCAAACATAATTGGAAATGTCCTTGTTATCCCACCGAATTTATACGATTCAGTTAACCCTGCATTCTTTTAAATCAAAATTTTCTCTATTAATTTATTCATTATAACTAATCTCTGAGAGGGAGAATGCATTTCTGTTTTTTACTAAAGCTTTCTTTTCTTATTTTCATACGAGATGTTCAGATCGAGGAAATCTCGTTTATTCAGATAATTTTCTCCAACTTAGATGAGTAGCGATTAAGCGTTGCATTTTTTCTCCCCAAATAAATGAAAGTATCTAAAATCAAAAAGATTGCCGTGCTTCACTTACAAATGCTTTGATTGATTTTAGTATTAGTATCCTTGATAGACGAATTAGGGTTCCGAGCTTATTTGTGGGATTAAAAGAGTTTAAAAAAAGGAGAGAATCGATTATTACCTTTAGGAAGGAATTTTTGCGATTTCAGGAATAGCTTTAATTATTTCCCCTTAGAGCTTGAGTTTATTTCAATTTGCTTTTGAAACTGATCGAATTTTTAATAACGCGCTCTTATTAAACACGCCATTTTCGAGTGAAATAATTCAATTCAAAATTTCTATTTCTTATGTTTTTGGGAGTTTAGAGTTCAAAAGAGAAACCAATTAGAGAGACAGATGTTCAAATATTTTCTTTTTCTTTTCCGGTCATTGTCTACGTCCTTGCACTTCGTACTTTTCAAATGTCACTTTCGTGGTTATCGATATTCTTTTAAAAATCAATTTTGTAAAAGGGAAATCTGCAATAAAAGACTGAGGGTTTGTTGAATTATTAAAGAAATTTTGAGTCTCACGAACGCTCATTCTTTTATTTTCTTTTTAAAAAGAAGTTGAGGTACTTGTCAAGATAGGTTGATCATTATTGAAGAATTTTGAGGAAAGTTTTAAACAATTTTTTTATCTAATGCATAATCTTTGCACTTACACTATTCATCGTTCTGAAAGATTTTATTGAGAAAAACAATAACTTAACCTCTTTGCACACTTCAGACTTGTTTCCTTTTTGAAATTTAATGGGTCTTTCGACTTCAAGTTTACGATATTATAGAAGGAAGAAAAATATATTTCTCAACTGGATAGACCTATCTTAAAGAGATTCCTGATGCAGACCATAAATCTTTTCTAGAGCAGAGATTGGATGAATGCAGTGTCTGCGAATTTAATGAATGAATTTGTATGAGTTCAAAATTTCTATTGCTTATTTTTTTGGGTAGGTAGGTATTTTAATTAACGTGACACTGAAGCAACACAACGGGCTATAGGTGACGGTCCGGGATCAAACCCAAAAGGACAACACTACGTTATTGAACCACGGTCAGATGACGAGGCAACACCTGAGCTGGCACCCCACTCTCCAAACTTCCACACATATTTTCTTTTACATTTTCGGTCATTGTCTACGGCTTTGCAATTTTTACTTTTCAATTGTCACTCGAAGTTTCCGATATTCCATTAAAAATCAATTTTGTAAAAGGGGAAATCTGCAATAAGACTGAGGGTTCATTGGACTATTAAAGAAATTTCCCGAGGATTTTAAGGGTTACTTAGGTTAACTTATTGTTAACCTAAGTAAGAGGTTAACAATAAGTTAAGAGGTTAACTTATTATTTTTCTCAAAATCTTTCTGGACGATGAATAAGGTATCTGCAAAGATTAAGTATTAAATAAAAGAATTGTTCAAAATTTTTCTCTAAATTTTTCAATTATGATCAACCCATTTTATAAGTACCTCCAATTCTCTTTAAAAAGACAGTAAAAGAACGCTCATTCTTCTTTTACTTTCTTTTTAAAGAGAACTGGAGGTACTTATCAAAATGGGTTGATCATAATTGAAAAATTTAGAGAAAAGTTTTGAACAATTCTTTTATTTAATACTTAACCTTTGCAGATACCTTATTCATCGTCCAGAAAGATTTTGAGAAAAATAATAAGTTAACCTCTTTGCACATTTTAAACTTCTTTCCTTTTTGAAATTTAAAGGGTCGTTCTATTTCAAGCTTATCGAAGGTAGAAAAATGAATTTCTGAACTGATAGATCTATTGTAAAGAGATTCCTGATGCAGAGCATAATTTTTTTCCATATCAGAGATTGGATAAGTGCATTTTATTCCTCTGTTTGTGGTCTCAGAAATTAAACTGCACTGTTCAAACATTCAGCATGCTTATTTATTCTTTTACTATTTATCCAACTGATATTTTGTACCTTAATAATTCTTTGTGTAACTAAAAGAATAAATCAAGTCATCGACTTAGAGCAGAAGCTGACTGATAAAACAGATTTTTACTCTTGTAGCTGTTTAAGAAGTAAATATTATTTCCCAGATAAAAAACAAAAATTATAAGAATTTTGAGTGTTATAAATATTTTGGATGACAAAATGACAATGTATTCTCTTAATCATGAAAATAAATTAGCATTTAGTGTCTGCAAAAAAAATGTCGGTTAATGCGTTTCTGCTCTAAGCCGACGAAGTGATACGTATAAAATCCCGATAAAATTGTGGCTTCCAGTTTCTTTCAAGAAATGGAGATAATGCTTATTTAATATTAGCATTCAAAGTTCTTAGGGTATGGTAGGTAGGTAGTTGAATTTATGTCGCACTGGAGCAACATAACGGGTGGATCAATCCCGGGAAATATCCGAATACACCTCGTAATTTTGAACCATGGTCAGATGACGAGGTGAACGCCTGAGTTGTCACCCCACTCTCCAAACTCCGTCAACGTGAGGACATTTGAGGCCACAATAGATTGAGCATGCACCAGTCCCCACGTAGTTGGGGGCACTACTCATAAGGGTTGGCTGGGTTTGTAGGCGCAAGGGACATATTTAGCCATGCTAAGCTAGACACAAGACATATAGTATCAAGTAATAGATATATACACAAAAAAGTTTTACTGACACACAAGAGAGAAGTACACCCAAGGAGGAATGCAACTCGCAGGAATCGAACCTGCGCCGCATACAAATCGAAGGTTGCTAGCGCAGTGGACATACCCACTGAGCCACGATGGACTCATCAAGTAATGGACATACACACACAAGGAAAGTTTTTACTGACACAGATGCGAGAAATACACCCAGATAGGAATCGAACCAGCGCCGCCTACAGCTCACAGATTACTAGAGCAGTGGATATAACCAGAGCCACGACGACCCCCACTCATAAGAGAAAATAAAGTTTTAAAAATATCGCTATTAGGGAAATCACACTTAATCGTAAAGCAATTGACTGAAAGTCCAAAACAAGATAAGTATTTGTGACAACAGCAGGAAGATCGACAAGAACCTCGTGAAAATTGGATCTCCCCGTAAATGACGGACGAGATCGCTCCATTCCACTTCATCCCACCCACCGAAAATATTATTCCACGCCCCCAACCGACTGACCCCAGAAAGCGTCATAAAAAAGTTGTAAAACACGAATCGCTCTGAGGCCTAATGGTCCAAGGAGAACGAATGGCTTTTCTCCCTCTGTACTTTTTCCAACTGCACCCCACCCTGCAGAGTAAATCTCATTCTCCCCACCCCTCCCTCGGCACACAAAAGGCGTAACCAGGTGACCACTGGTGCAATGACCACGCACAGTTACACAACAGATCAATATCGAGACACATAGGTGCAAGGAAAAATGCGTGCCAGACGTTTAACCTTCTGAGCGTAGAGAGGTTTCATCGTGTAGTGTTGCTTTTACCTCATGACACACTTAATGACTAAATAACCATCTTTCTGAAGAATCCGTGGATTCTTTCAATCTTTAGATAGATTCTAGAATCCTTTGGAAAGATTCTATTGCGGATTTCCTTAGACTTAATCCCATGGAAAAATCGCTTCTTTCCTTACAATGGAATCCCTTGTGTTGCTCATTCGGTTTCCTTATTACCCTTGGAAAAATTGTTATATTGCCCTTGGAAAGATTTTATTTGTCCTTTCTTTAGAATCGAATCCTCTGGAAATATTCTGTTTCCTTAGAATAGAATTTCTTGGAAAGATTCTATTTGTCCTTTCTTTAGAATCGAATCCTTTGGAAATATTGTTTCCTTAGAATAGAAATTCTTGGAAAAATTCTATTTGTCCTTTCTCTAGAATCGAATCCTTTGGAAATATTCTGTTTCCTTAGAATAGAATTTCTAGGAAAGATTTTATTTGTCCTTTCTTTAGAATCGAATCCTTTGGAAATATTCTGTTTCCTTAGAATAGAATTTCTAGGAAAGATTTTATTTGTCCTTTCTTTAGAATCGAATCCTTTGGAAATATTCTGTTTCCTTAGAATAGAATTTCTTGGAAAGATTCTATTTGTCCTTTCTTCAGAATCGAATCCTTTGGAAATATTCTGTTTCCTTAGAATAGAATTTCTTGGAAAGATTCTATTTGTCCTTTCTTCAGAATCGAATCCTTTGGAAATATTCTGTTTCCTTAGAATAGAAATTCTTGGAAAGATTCTATTTGTCCTTTCTTTAATATCGAATCCTTTGGAAATATTCTGTTTCCTTAGAATAGAATTTCTTGGAAAGATTCTATTTGTAATTTCTTTAGAATCGAATCCTTTGGAAATATTCTGTTTCCTTAGAATAGAATTTCTTGGAACATTTTATTCGTCATTTTATTAGAATAGGATCATTTGAAAATGTTCTACTGCTCCTTTCTTTGGCCGCGGTAGCCCGGTTGGACTAGCAACCGGAGGGTTGCGAGTTCGAATCCAACCATAACCCGTCGTGTACGATGGGGGCTGGTGTAGGTTAAATCTGTCGTGGCCTCAAATGTCTTCACGTTGGCTTGGTGTGGAACTTTGAAGAGTGGGGTGCCAGCTCAGGTGTTGCCTCGTCATCTGACCGTGGTTCAAAATTACGTGGTGTATTTTAGGATATTTCCTATCGTGGGTTGATCCCGGACCGTCGCCAATAGCCCGTTGTGTTGGTCCAGTGCTACGTTAATTAAAATACCTACCTACCTATCTATTGCTTCTTTCTTTCAAACAGAGTCCTTTGAAACTATTCTATTGATCCTTTTTTAGAATAGAATCCTTTGGAAAGATTCAATTGCTGATTCCTTTTGAAAGATTATATGGCTCATTTCCTTACAATAGAATCCCTTGGAAAATTCTATTAGTCCTTTCTTTAGAGTAGAACCCTTTGAAAAGATTCTGTTTCATTAGATTAGAATCCCTTGGAAATATTCTATTGCTCCTTTCTTTAGATCGGATTGGATGTTGGGGTTTTATGGCGCAAGGTCCAAAAGCGGACAAGCTGCGCCAATCCTTTCTTTAGAAGAGAATAACTTGGAAAGATTCTATTGATCAAGGTAAAAATTTGTTAGAAGTCATGTCAAGAAAGACTGCAGGTTACAAGGTGGAATTATGTGTATGAACCCCTCATATTTTTAAGAATTTGCTTTTGTGTCGACTACCATATCCTTTTTTTACACTATGATAGCGGATGAAAAATGGAATGTGCTCGAAAAAAAATTCAGGATTGAATGGAAACAGCTGGATGTGAAACGTTGTTAGGCAGGTTTAAATCGATAGTTACTTTTTTCTTCTTTTACACGTTGATAATCACTTTCGATTATGAGACGGGTCGGAGTTTTTCGCTGAGTACTGCGTCCAAAAAAACGGGCATGACAAAAAGTAGAAACAAGAATATACTGCTGCTTGCACCAATTTCAACGGTAGATATTTGAGAAATAAAGCTAGGCTCCGATTTACTCTTTCTTTTAATGTTTATTTTTCATGTATGAGTATCTTTTTTAGGAATATCTGATATCCGTATCTAGCCGGGGAAACCTTTTCGTAGGGCAGTATCTAATCGGCAGGTAGATTAAACTTATCTGGATGTCCGTATCTGGCCTGTGGCTTTTAAACCTATTCGGATGGTCGTACCTAATCTGAGGGTCTTTTAAAAAAATTTGGAGCACCGTATCTGGCGAGTGGAACGGATAAACCTCTACGTAGGGCAGCATCTAGAATGCGGGCCGGTCAAACCTATCCAGAGAGCCGTATTTGGACTGCTAACTGATAAAGCTCATCAAAGGGCCGAATCTGATCTCCGGGACAGAGATCAATTTATTCGCTACAACTGATTTATCTTACGCGTACAGATATTGCTAAAGATGACAACCTAAACTAGTCGGAATATGTAAAATAAACTTAACCCTCCTGGTGGTTTACCTTTGCGTCGAAAACTGCCTGAAGTGTCCAGCCTCTGGTGCAAAAACATATTCCAAACTGTCACCAGTTTTGAGCAAGGGATAATTTGTTTTACGTACTTGGATCTTTGGGTAAAAAGGACCTAGGAGTAAAGAGGAAAATTTTGTCTCGACGAGATATCTCGCCTTTAGCAAAAATGACCAGATCTTGAACGAGATATCCAGTCAAAAGTCTTGGAGAGTTACAGCTGGAGAACTTTCAATTTTATAACTACGAAAACGAATGCGTTTAGTATATTAAATGGAAATATTTGTTTCATGCAAAACAACTTAAGCACTTCTTAATGTTTATGTAGGTCCCAATCTAATTAGCTCTTGTGTAGCAAAAAACGACGGCAGACAGACAAACCAAACCAATCTTAATATCTTAAGCGAACAAATGATGCCTTTGGCTTAGGAGGGTCTTGCAACATAAAAGCCTAACAAACGAAGTATGCTTAGGTAAAAATTACGATATAGCAGTGAATTGTTCTTGATGATTCGGTTTGGAAAGCAATTTTTCTCCGTTGGATTAAGTTGTTAATAAATACAGCCTCAACAGTTTGAGCTACTTGGAATTTTGTATCGGTTTATCTGACTTGCGATTAGTTCTTCACAACTGTCTTTTCATTGAAACCCGATGAGAAAACGATAGCAAATAAAAAAGTAAATTTTTAGTGTCCGAATAATAGAGGGTGTTTCGAAAATATCTGGCCAAATTGTAAAGAGTGGTAGAGGGGTCCAAAATAATTTTTTGTCAAAGTATGTGTGGCCTTAAATGCAGCGGTTAGGTGGTAGAGGGTGCTGTTTAAGTCAGTGGATAACATCGTTTCTGGGGCGTAAGGCGTCATTCCCCCTCGGATTTTCAACAGCATGCATCGCTACACGTATTCAGAGCTCGCAGATATGCATCTGATGTATGGGGCTGCCAATGGAAACACACGATTGTTTATTTTTCTTTAAAAATGTTTTGAAAATTGAAAAACAATTATTTTGAATTTATTAAAATGTTTATTTTGGGCCCACTACCACACTTACAATTTGGGCAGACATTTTCGAAACATCCTGTATACTAACTCGTTTGGCTGTCACAATTTATTTCATTTTAACTTTACGTTAAATAACAATTTATTCAATGATTTGTTCTTCACAGTAATGTTTTTTTATTTTAACTAAATAGCAGCAAGCTATTTAAATCACCATATTGATTTTTTGACTTAATACTTCGATATATGAATCGTGCTTATGCCGATATGTCTACAAAAATCTTAGAAAAGCAATTTATACATCATCTTGCAGAAGACATGTCACCTTGAAAGAATGCTCGAAATCTTAAGCCAAGTAGGTTGCGAATAAATATGCATGAATTAAGGGGTTTACATCAATCCTAATGAATAAATACATACAATAACTTGGCCCCACTCCCCGTCCAAACGGGATATACATTCAGCCACACAATGTGAAAATGAATCCTCGAATTTTATCCTGAGTCTTTGAATTGTGTCCTGCGGAATTTCCAGCCATATGGTATTGACTAGATTTATACTTATTTCGAGTGCGTCGGACAAAAGCATTCACTCGATGACTTATGTTCCGCATAATCTTGAATGGAAAAATATTCTGGAAAGTGGCTGGCACAGGAAACACTCTACACGGACTGTCTTCTGATAAATTTGTTTGCAGTTGTGGATTATCATAAAGTGTATAACATATCTTCAAGATGCTGGAACCGTCGTGGACCCCCACAGTGGGTATGTACACTGCGCTAGCAACCTGTGAGTTGTAGACGACGCCGGTACGATTCCTGTCAAGTTCTATTCCTCCCTCTCTTCTGTGTCAGTTAAATTTTCGTGTGTGTGTCGATTAATTGATATTACCTGCCTAATGTCTGGCGCAGCATGGCCAAATATGGCCCTTGCAATCTAAAGCTTAATCCTCTCCTCCAAAATGTAGTAAGGTAAGCCCCACATCAGACGTGTGACACTAAATTGGATAAAATACACATACGTAGACATTTTTTTCTGCATAGAAACGGGGTACACATGGGCATGTATGTTTGGTCGCATGGTGCTCCAGTGTGTAGCGGGGCGAACAGTACAAGTCCCAGCACATCATATTGGTGTTATGCGTGCTTCAACCATCGACCTCATAACGAAATAGAAGCAACATGTGGGCGGAGTTACTGTCGTACGATCTCAAACCTGTAGGTCACGTGGACTTGAGAATCGACTCGGGCCAATTGAATCTTGAAGCAATGTTTTTCATCACGCTTGTCAACTAGTCCAGCATTACGATTCATTCTTCCCCCAATACCACGTGGCAGATATTCAAACCGAGTGATCGGGAAAAATAACATAATTTTTGCACGCACCTGCTCCGTCCATTTCATTAGAAGACCGACGGCTTTTCAACCAATCTACTAGCAACATTCAATGTCGATATTGGGGCATTCAAACTCCTCCAAAACTTCATTGAATTTACAGATATCGATTACTGTGCCTTTACGGCCCGACGTGCGATGCAGAGATACGGTTATTTTAGCATTCGTGTGATTGGTTGCTTTTGTGGATCGATGCTACACCAGGGCTATTAGACCATCATTTGTCCGAGGGCTAAGGCGATTTACATATCTTATTTAGGTCTCCACATTTATCCCACTTATTGCATCAAGTAATGCTTTGACTGAAACAGGATGTAGATACCAAAGTTAAACTAGTTAATGAAACCTCTTATTTACTAACTGCAAAAGTTTCAAATGTTCTTGCCAGTCATCACCTCAAAGACATTCTCGTCTTTATCTTCGTAGAAATAGTTCCAAAGACTTATCTTTTCTTCCGGAGGAAAAAATTGATAACCTTTATAAAAACACAGTAAAAAATCACTTCATTGACTGTTCTTCTATTTTGCTTCTTTGTCACGTGATAGATGTGAAACAGCAATAATTTGCATAACTCATCTATCTACATGTTCTAAGTAGTTTTCAGAACAGAATCTTCAGAGTTCGGTTTTTCCCTTTATCAAATGTATAATTATATTCGTTAGAACGTGCTTATTAATTAACCCTCCTGGTGGTTGTCTCAATGAGGTATCTTCTCATTAGCAAAACTGACCAGAAATATCGGAAATATCTTGATGACGATATATCTCGTCATTAGCAAATTTGGTCCGATCTTGATGGACGAGATATCTCGTCGAAAACATTTGGAGAATAGCAATAGTAATTTCGATGTATAACTGAAAAGCTTAGTATTAGAAATAATCTTTTTTGAGGATTTTAGAAATAAATATATCATATATAAGAAACGTGTGAATAAAAATAAAATAAAATTTATATTTACTTTATCTATTACGCAAAACATTTCCGCTTAAAAACTTGAAGAATTTATTTACTCATTTTTTATCGCATTAAGTTTGAGAGCCAATTACATAACAACACATGATATAGTTTCAAATAAATTACTTCTCCAGTTCCAAAGAGTGTTTCGCCAAAGAAGTTTTCAAAAAAGAAACTCATTCATTGACAAGAATGTTACCTGTCTAAAGAGAAATCTTATTCTAGAATTGAATTCTATTCGCGTTCTCCGAAATAGAATACGGTTACCATAGCAACAGCTCATTTCTTTTATTGAAGCTTTACGACGGCGAATAGAGCAACGGTAACATATTACCTTGCAGAGATCAGATGTTCTATTGAACATTATGTAGATACATCGTCCAGAATGCATACATTCTGAATTTGATAAGGTATGGTAAGTTGGGATGGGAAAGGATGTTGATGGAATTATTTGTTGGTACTATGAGATTTTTTTCTCCCTTGCTGGAGCGTCATAATATTAATACGGTTGAACGATTTATTTTTATGCATGATTTCATTACTGAAAACGGGGATTAAAACAAAGTTCTGTCCTTTCAAACCGATATTTCCCAGCAAATATTTTGCTGAGATATTTCGTTTTTGAGATGATGCTATGCAAAACTTGTACACTTATGAGCTCCTAAAAACTACGTTTCTAGTATACAGGGTTTTTCAAAACCTTCTATATTACTTTAACCCTCCTGGTGGTTTGTCTCGAAGAGGTATCTCATCATTAGCAAAACTGATCAGACCTTGATGGAACGAGATATCTCGTGATTAGAAGAAAATTAACGATATCTTGATCTCGTCATCAAAAAACGAGTAAGATCCTTTCAGCTTAACTATCGCATTTTTCTCAGAATGAGAAATTTTCAACAATGCGAGCTCTATATCTCTTCAACTTAGATACATGAAATTCTGAATAAAACTGAATTATTCTTCAGAGCTTCAAAATGAAATCAAAAGTTTGCACAAAAGTGAGAGCTTTATTCAAAACAAACATGAGAGAAATTTTGCTCAGTTCCAATTAAGTGACATATTAATTGATTAGTAGTTTGTGAGTTATATATTTTTTATTTTAATCCAAAATATGAGCACTCTTACTCATATCAGTCATCATTTGGGCAGAAAATGCATGGGGTTAAATCAGAAAGTTGAATGTAAGTTGTCCTTGTAAATAATTGTAGATAGTTTATGTAAATTCGAATAAATTCTAAGTAAGTTTTAAAACATTAACCTAATTTTCTGTATTGTGTATACACAATACACCCTGTAAACCCTGCTTAAATTTGTACTGTGGTATACAGCAAATTTAGGGATACAGTTTATCAAAATTATGTTGTTTTTTGATGTGAATACGTCTTTAAAATACTGGGGGCATGCATGAAAAGTCAAGCGTTACAAAAATCGTCACAACTGTTTTGTCTTATGATTTCAGAACTAGAAGAAACATCTAGAAGATAAATATAGGGTCATGTAGACAAAGGATGTCTGTACCTGACATGACCTTCTGAACGAGTGGTCAGACGCACTGGGAGAGGGTCCGCAATAAGTCGAAATTTTACCGTGCTGGGCGAACTTTGGGCCAGTGTAACTTTGGAATGCGTGGAATGAGGAGGACAACGTATGTGATTGAAAGCTCAGAAAGAAGAAATTCGAAAGCTACGGAACAACGCTACATTAGCAGGCCTCCAATCAATAGTTATCCTCCAATATTAATATCAAACTGCATTTAAATTGTTCAAACTGTAAATTATTGTTGGATATTCACAATAAACAATCGTGTCTGTTTTATTCATTCTACAAACCAATACCAGGCCCTAGTATTTATTTCAAAACTACGGTCGACATAACCTATCAATTTTCCTCCTGATTTGAATGAGTGCCCCCTTAAACAAACGTTGAAGTCTCGTTAATAAATATGTATATAGTCATAGGAAAGTGCTCTAGCATTCTGAAGTGAGTCGATCATTCTGTTCATTTTGAGGATAGTATTCTATTCGCTTGTAGTAAACGAGTAAATCAATAGAAAAATAATGTCTTTCTCTGCATCGAAAATGTCTCAAGTACTTATTATTCCATATTATAGTTACTGTTAAGGAATAATTTAAAATACATTTCCTAGTATACACAGAATTCATTGATTGTAAGTACACTGTTTTCCAAAAGTTAAGCATGCGATGAAAATTCTGAGTTACGAAATGGATGCTTCAATTTCATTGAGTGAAACTTACTATGGTTGTTGTAGAAGGTAATATGCAAATAACATATGATGTGCTTAATCAGAATTGACTCTCCTATATAATATAACTAGGCACTGGTTGAAGATGACACTATTCTGAAGCCTTTCAGTAGATGAGTATAAATGTTGATAAAACATTTTTGAATATCGATTCTGGTTATTTGTGGATTAGATAAGATCAATTATGACTCAATGAAGATAACTAGAATATTCCCAATGCTGGTGTGCTGGGGGGCGACTTGAAGCAGGACAGTCTATTAAAGACATCCCTATTTTATTTGGTGTTGACCATTCTGATTTCTCGTCTATGGAAACAATTCCAACGAGTGGGTCAGTTGCCCGGAGACCTGTTCCCAGTTATCCAAGGGTTACCACACCCTCTGATAAGTATATGGCTTTATTGGCTAAGCAGCAGTCGACAATCGACCGCATCAACTCTAAGAGCAATGGTTACTGCGACTCTAAGAGCAATGGTTACTTGCAAGGTCGATATCTTCCACTACTGCTTGGCGATGGCTATATATTGAAGGACTGTATGTCCGGGTACCACGTGTTTGTGTCCCTTCAAGCGACAAAGCCAGAAGAGCAGGGTTGAAGTGGTGACATGAGCATGCGAATTGGAAACAGCGGAATGGTCTCACGTAGTGTTCACGGATGAGTCAAAATTGGCCC
This sequence comes from Meta bourneti, assembly GCA_933210815.1. NCBI lineage: Eukaryota > Metazoa > Arthropoda > Arachnida > Araneae > Tetragnathidae > Meta > Meta bourneti. The sequence continues at coordinate 71,638,143 of OW119927.1, read as the reverse complement.
TCGATTCCGATAATAGGCGTGTGAGGATCTAGAAAGAACACGGAACAAGCCCAGCAATATCACTGAGCCTTTAGTGCTGCCAATATAATGGTGTGGGCTGGTTTTTATCTGACCTATCGCACCGACCTGCACGTCTTCAATGGAGGTACTATGACGGCTGAAAGGTATCGGGATCAAGTCCTTGACACCATTATGAGACTCTACTCTGCAGTAGTTGGTTCGGAATTTCACGACGATATGGACGATAATGCACATCCACATGGAGCAAACCTGGTGAATAAGTACCTTGAGAGTGATAAAATTATTCGCATGTAGTGGCCACCATATTCGGCCGACCTCAACCCCATCGAAAATCTTTGGGGTGACCTTGGACGTGATGTCACTGCCCGTGTACCTCCTCCAACTACTCTCATAGAGCTGGAAACTGTCCTATTAGAGGAATGGAAATTATTGCTCTCTGGTGAGCTCGACCATCCCATTGAAGGCATGGAACGTCGCTGCGGATCTTGTACGAAGGTCAGGAGCGGTCACATCCCTCATTAAGATGCGTTTCGATTGTTTGCACAGCTTACAATTTTGTTTTGAATGCATGAAATGTGTTGTACATAGATAAATCATTAAAAATGCAGAGAAGAAAATTTTGTTTACTACATTGTTTTAGTCATGAATCTATAACACAATTACCTACCATCATGTGAAATTTTGACTCAATTAATGAACAAATTCTCAGTTCTGTCGAGTTTACTGTCGCGTGCTTTACCTTAAGTCTCGTTAATTACGTTATAGTTTGTAGAATTCTATTTCATAAAAATAAATGGAAACCTTTTTAAGTAAGGTGTATAACTTCTTATTTTAAAATGACTGGTAAAGTTAAAATAAAGTTATTCTAAAATAAGATATGTTATGTTACATCAAAACGGGTAGCCGCACGTTGTAGTTCAAAGATATTTCTAAATTTTGACATATTTTCATTACAAGACGATTAAAATCAATTTAATTTACATTTGTTTTTCGTGTTTCATGGGTGTTAATGAAAGCTGTACTCCATAGTCAAGTAACTACATCTATCGTTCTAAATAGGTACGCGGTTACCATATAGAAACTGAATCTCTATTGAAAAAAGTACCTTGAGGATTCGATTTAACTAAATTTTTCTGTTGGAGGAAAGCGAATTTTAAATAACTTTGTTGATCTTGGAATAATATCATAGTAAGGAAGTATGTAAACTAGGACTGTTGAAAAATAGAAGTATTTTGTCTTAAGTGGCAGAAGATCGAGGTTGCTTACTTGAAGTTGAAACCTGTTCGTACACAATTTAGGTACCTGTGAAACATTCATTGAAAGCAGTGATTTTGTAAAAAGTGTAATCGATTGAGTTTGCTTTGTATACACTGACGACATTTGTTTTAAACAAGCTCCGTTATCCCACGTGTGGCTGAATAAAATTTTCAAGAAAAAAATGTGTGCTTCAAAATAAATTAACCACGAATGACGTAACAGTTTAATTTGCTGTCTTCTCACAATGATAATGTAATTCGAAAATATTGAATCCATGGTGTAAGGGTACCACAAATAATAAATATTGATTAGAAAACGAGTGCAAGAATATACAAATGAAAGTTCCTCTTTTTTACTGAAAATGATCTTAATTGGCATTCGTAATCTCTCCAAAACTCAAAATATACTTCTGAAGTCATCTCAGAAAACGATTTTGTAGTTTGTCTTACAGCAAGAGTGTGATGAAGAATATGAAATGGATTATATGGATGGACATATTATGTATATGCGAGTATGTATTATGTATGTCCGAAGTAAATTTTAGAAGCTATATAAAAGTTAAAACGATGTTAAAAAATATTTTCTGTACACTTAAATGATTGCATTTCTATATGAAATAGAATCAGCATTTAACCAATTCAACCCGAACATCGCAGGGTAATTCTGCTAATATATTACAAAACAGAACGCTGCAATGGCGAATATATTTTATTCATCTGAACATATTGAAAACTTTGGACTACATACTGAATGTTCAGACTAAGGACTGAAACAAAAAAGAACTGAAAAACTGAATACCAAACCTTATGACATTATGTAGTAAGACTGCCAAAAATAAATTCAACATTTATTGCGTGTAAAGTTAGAAAACACGTTTCACTTCGGCAATAGCTACTGGTTTGTCACGCTATGGTTCATATTTTATCACGAGGCCTAATTAGACACAATATACAATTAAAGAGGATTACTAACCACTACGAATATCCATGCTAAGATCAAGATTCGAACCCAGAGCCTGTTGAACCGAGGAACAGAAGCACTAACCCCTCAGCTAACAAGCCAATGCCTATTGAATCATCCATCGCACAAATATTACTGGTATGGGGATTTTAGGGTTCGGTTTGTCGCTCTATGGTTACTTTTTGGAGCTAATTAGACCGGCACCTACGGCTTAACCCTCCTCGTGTTTATCTTGACGAGATATTTCGTCACTAGAAAAACTTCCCAGACCTTGTGGACGAAATATCTCGTCATTAGAAGAAAACAGGACCGCGATCATTACAAGAAAACTGACCAGATCTTGATATCATCAAACAATCAGCAATCTAATGATGAGATATTTCGTTATTAGCAAAATTGGTCAGATCTTGATGGACGAGATATCTCGTCGAAATCACCTGGAAAGTTAAGCTACGACGATAAAGCTCAGTTTGCAGATCCCAACGAAAGTAACAGCATCATCATTTCTTCCTGCAGGTACCTCACAGGTTGGTTTGGTTTATCACTATGGTTACTTTTTGCGACACAGGGGCTAATTAGACCGGCATATACAGTTTGATCACTCATCTACCAGAATTTTAACCCTTCTGGTGGTTGTTTCTACAAGGTATCACGTCATTTGCCAAACTGGCCAGATCTTGATGAACAAGATATCTCGTCATTAGATAAAAATGGCCAGATTTTGGTATGGTCATCATAAAACAAATCTACAAATTCGATCAGATCCTGATTTACGAGATATCTTGTTGAAATCACCAATGACCATAGAGCTCAGTTTTCTCAGATCGCAGCAAAAATGACATCCTCATTTCTTCCTTCAGGTGCCTGAAAATCGATTGGTTTGGTTTATCACTACATTTACTTTTTGGTGCACAGGGGTTAATTAGGCTGGCACCTACATCTTTAAGTAGATCCCAAACCACTTCAGACCATGCTTAGAACGGGAAACACTCGTCTTCCAGAATTTAACCTGTCTCTACGTGGAATCACGTCATTTTCAAAACTGACCAGATCTCGATGGACGAGATATCTCGTCATTAGAAAGAAATTGGCTAAATTTTGGTCTGGTCATCGTAAGAAATAGAATATCTTGACGAGATATGTCGTTAACAAAATTGATCAGATCCAGGTGAACGAGATATCTCGTCGAAATCATTTGGAGGGTAAAGCAATGACGATACAGCTCAGTTTTCAGATCCGTGCAAAAAGAACAGCATCCCCATTCCTTCCTACAGGTACCTCAAAATCGGTATTCCAGACGCACTTTTCCCTTGTCCTCTCTCCTCCCTACAAATCCTTCCCTTTCCAAACCCCCTTTTTTCATCTCCCAGCAAGAATAAAACCGGAGCAGAAACACCCTCCAGTGCAGTCCGTCCTCACCCCAGCGCATCTTCCTTGCGTTTACTGTCACGGAAGAACGACACCTCGGGAGAAAAGGGAAAAGTAGCACATATACCTCTCTCCGGAAACTGAGCCAACACCCGTACTTTCGACGGGGGCTTCTTATGAACGGAAAATAAATTGAAAATGGCGAGTGAAAGGAATATTCTTCATGGCGACGAGGCATATTCTTCAACCTTTATCGTGTCAGAGAGTGCGCGGATTCGGAGGACGGTTTTTTCTTTCTCGATTTTACGTCGCCCTTTTTCTTGCTAGTCTAGTCTGGGGACGGGTGACCTCTTCTAATGGAACGCTTCGGATGATTTGTAGACTTCCTGCAATCAGTGCTGAAATGGGAGTTTTGGAATATGAGATGACTGAGAAGTATTGGGGAAAGGCGACGGGGAATATTTATTCGCCGTTGAGAAATCAAGAGTCCCAAGCTAAATGAACGACTTAACACTAAATAAAAAATTAGACACCAGTTATCCTTCTTCATTGGCTCAACTCTTCATTCAACTCTTAAAGTGGTTTCGACGAGATATCTCGTCCATAGAAATCTCAATGCTTAATGAACGCTCAACAATAAATACAAATTATACCCTTTTCTATTCGTGTTTTAACGAGACTAGTTACCCTTTTTCGTGATAACCCTCCAAGTGGTTTCGACGAGATATCTCGTCCATCAAGATCTCAATCAGCGACTCAATTATTAAAAATTAGATACCAGCTACCCTTTTTTCAATGGTGATATTAACCCTCCAAGTCGTTTCGACGAGATATCTCGTTCATCAAGAACTCAATCAACGTCTCAACAAAAATAAAAATTATACACTAGTTACCCTTTTCTATTCGTGATATTAACCCTCCAAGTGGTTTCGACGAGATATCTCGTCCCTCAAGATCTCAATCAAAGACTCAATTATTAAAAATTAGATACCAGCTACGTTTTTTTTCAATGGTGATATTAACCCTCCAAGTGGTTTCGACGAGATATCTCGTTAATCAAAATCTCAATCAACGACTCAACGATAAATAAAAATTATGCACTAGTTAGCCTTTTCTATTCGTGATATTAACAATCCAATGTCGATGAGATATCCCGTTCGTCAAGATATGTATGTGAACTAATTGATCTACTGATATGTTAATAATTAGTTCACATTCCAAAATTATCATTTTCCACGCAGCTACAACCGCACACAAACAAAAAGTACTTCAAGAAAATAAAAACTATTTTAGGCATTTCACAACAACGCAAATATCGCGATTGAGCATTTGCATGTAAAATTTTGCGTGCGGAACCATTATAAAGCAATAGTAACCATTCTCAGCTGAATATTACCAACTACTGAACATTGTAAGTTTTTAATCAATAGCTTCTAACACATAACTCAAAGATTCGAGTATCTACTCTTGTGATAAAAAACCATAACGATAAACTTCACAATCTGAAAGTGAAAATTGCCATCCGATTTCTCTCAATGAAATAATTCGATTCCAATACCGAAATCCAAATCAATTCCAACCTCCCGAAATTATCGCTTTCCACACAACTACCACCGCACACAAACAAAAAAACAAGTACTTCAAGAGAGTAAAAAAACTATTTTAAGCACTTCACAACAACGCAAAAATCGCGTTTGGGGCTGACTTCTAGCACACGGGGGGTGAAGTAACATTTGCATATAAAGTTTCGCGTGCGAAACCTTCATAAAGACGCACGTCCAAGAACTTTCAGAAGCAGCAAACAGCCCTTCCAATGCCGCCATCTGTTTTTTTATATTTTGCTTTCCTCTCGTTACAAGGCACCGACGTCGATTAGTTTGTATAATCCAGTTTAATAGAGTTTTGAAGAGTTTACTTAAATTAAACAGGGGAAACGGCGATGTTTTCCGTCTTAAACGAGTTTCGGTGCTGAGCTGCCAGGTAAGGAAAACACTGCTTGCACAGGGCCGTAGTTTCGGAGCAAGATAAACATTTGTTCTGTGTGCGCGCAAGTTAGCGTATCGGATCGAAGTCTTCATTGTGTCGAGTCGATGACACTGTTTCAATTCAGGCGCTGCTTTTTGAGCTAACTAATAACACGAGGTGAGGGATGGGAAATTAAATATTTCCGCTGGCACAACACGCAATCTCTTGAAGTCAAATAATTGTTTTCCGTTTTACGATAGGAAAGCGCTTAAAAACAGAAACCCTCGTAGGACAGGATTTGGATGTTTTAAACTTCGGGTTTCAAATAGGGATTAAATAAATGAATTGTTTTGTGTAATCAAGCGATGCGATATTCAGACGTTATTTAGTATTACAGAAAGAGGGGATCATTTTTGTGTATTTAACGCAGAGTGCAAACACTGCAGTCAATAGAAGCTGCAGCTATACGAAAATCCGATTCTAAAGCTGATTTTATATAAACACGTAGTTTCCTTCATAGGTAATTTTATATGTAAACATGCTAGTACTTCTTTTAGATAATTATTTACATTTACGTCTAGTGCCAGAGGGAACAGTTCTGACTTTTTTAAAACCAACTTCTAATAAAAGGTCCTCGCATATCTAGGCAAGTTCTCAGAATATTTCTTTCGGTTGGTTGTATTGAAGCGCAAGGGACCATGTTTGGCCCAACTGCTCTAAACACAAGACAGGAAACGTCAGGTACTTTCATTGCGCAAACTTTCATTGGACAAGCACGCAATGAAAGTTTTATTGACAGAAGAAAGTTGATCGGATCGGGTTTTAATGGCACAATGGTCCACATTTGAACATGCTGCGTAGACCATTACTTGATATTGTCTGTCTTTAGTTTGGCGCAGCATGCCCAAGCACAAGACAGACATCAAGTAATGGACACACATATAAGGACAGTTTTACTGACACAAAAGAGATACACCCAAGCAGGAATAGAATCCGTGCCGCCTACAACTCTCAAGTTGCTAGCAGGAGATGGAGAAACCCACTGAGCTACGGCGGTCCCAATTTTCTTTCGAAGAGGCTGAGAAAGTGGTCATAATCCTGTTACTTTAAGCAAAGTATAAAGAAAAACGATTGTCAGTAAAAAATTAAAAAATTTTAAATTCCACCTATAGAGGTAGATGGGTAGTTAATTAACGGCGAACTGAAGCAACACCAGGGGGTATCACCGAAGGTTTGGGTCGTCCCTGAAGATATATATTCGAGGAAAACACTTCCAAATTTTGAATCATGATCAGATGACGAGGTCAAGACAAAAACTGGCACCCACTCTCTAACATCCACCCCACGTCAACGTGAGGACATTTGAGGTTACTATTAAACCTTCAATAGTCCCCACTTACACGACGGAATAGGCCAAATTTCGAACTGGCAACCCCCTGGTTACTAATCTGCTATCCTTCCAACCGGGATACCGCGTCCCGCACATATAGAGAACAACGAAGTAAAGATATAAGTCATTGTCCTAAAAGTTCTATTCCCTCCCAATACCTAGACACCTCAGAAAGTCCGTGGAGCGTTCTTCATCGAATCAGGTGATTTCTGTCCATTACGTCTCCAGAATTACAGAAAGGACATCAAGGCTTGGGGGAGATGCTTAAGTGATGCAAATAAATGGTAGGGCAGTCATGTCTTGTTACCAGGTAGAAAGACGCAACTGCCTCTCACCGCTGCTTGTCAAGTATATCCTTGAGACATTCACTTTTTCAGCATTTTGTATTTGTTCCGTCTTCAAGATCGCGCTGGTATTTTGATGTTATGGAATATTTTAGAAACAGTTAATTTATTCCACGAAAGGAAGGTAGGTATTTAATTAACGTCGCACTGGAGAAACACAATTGGCTATTGGCGGCGGTCCCAGATCGAACACGAAAGGAAAGTTTTGAGGAAAACATCAAGTAATTTTGAGCCACGGTCAGATGGCGAGATCACACCTGAACTGACACCCCACTCTTCGAACTTCCACATCACGCTACCATGAGGACATTTGAGGCACGACAGATTTAATGTGCACCAGCCTCCTTTGTACACGACGGTCTTTGGCTGGATTTGAACTCGCAACCCTCCGGTTGATAATCCGTTACACTTCCAATCGGGCTGCTGCGGTCCTCCAAAAGGAAATCTTATCATTTGGATGAAGCAGCAATCTCGCACCCTTTTTTAGCACGAAAGTCTGAAAACTTATACCTCATAATGACTAGAAGTGACCAAAAAACTGAACTTAATCATACTATATAATATAAAGGTTTTGTGAATGGTTGTATATTTGGTTACGTTTGGTTTTATGGTGCAAGGTTCAGAAAGGAAAAGGTAAGCCAAGAAGACTTGTGAATGAAGCGAATGAATTCAAATACTTTAGTTACAAAACATGTTTGAGAATTCATTTTTATTAGTTAAAGTTTGAGTGAAGTACTCAGTTGTACAGTAAGAAAAGCTGAACCCGAAATTTCACTGTAAATCAAGCACCCAGATTTTGAATTGGTTAAAAATCTATCAATCCCAAACTACACACAATAATTTAAGGTTGATAATATTGAAATGATGAAAACTTTCAGAAAAGAATAGAAAATTTATTTTCTAAATTTCAGATCACAATTTCATTTTGTCATCGGTACGCAGTTTATCGAATAGTTTGGATTACCAAAACTTTTGCCATGTTTGTAAATATATTTATAGTGTTTAAAGTAGCCAATAAAGGATTATAAAGGTACTCCATACACATAAAGTATCAGGCAACAAACTATGTTACCATAACAACACAGTTAAGTACTATGTATTATGCTGCCAACAATATACAAAGAACATTATTCGAATATTCTCAAAATTTAAGATCGATTCAAGTATTTGTATATAGAAAGGGGCTATAAAAATGTAGCGGATAGTAAAACCCGCATAAAACATATTCTAGAGTTCAATAAAATGCGAAATCGTAGAATAAAAGACCTCATCAAAAGATTTACGTACAATTCAAATAAGAAATATACTATCAAAAGTGTGATATAAAAGTTGTAAAAGAAAAACTGATGTTCCTTCATTTGAAAATAATTATTTATATCGCAATAAGAGCTGGATATCGATTTAAGAGTTGGAAGGGCATGTTGAACCATCTTGCAAAGATAAAACAACTATTACTTGAATACAGATTCTTGGAAACTCCATTATTTCGATTTAATGATAGCTAGAGAGAAATAAAAAGACATTTCAATGTATCTAGATGTTTAATAAAACGTATGCTTTTATTCTGTCAAATGAAATAAACTTAATGGTATACTGATGTTTAAGAACAAGGAGAAAAACAGAATTTGAAACACTTCAAACTAAGTTGAGGAAAGAAAGTTCAAAATTATTTGCTTCTTTTCTATACTACTCCCTTGAAGGAAAAACAACTTTTACAGAAAAGCAGCACTGAATTATTCGTATCGAAAAGTAAATACTGGTAGCTTGCCAACGGTATATGAAATCTTAGAATTTCTTGTTCGCTTTCATCATTTCGTTTTGCTTTCAGTCCTAAAATTTGTAATAATATTAAGGTAATTCTGGCCTCATGGTGTAAGGACCATACTACGCCATTATTACAATTAAATATTTAGAAACCTTAGACAAAAAGAATTTTAAGCAAAATCATGTTGTCTTATAAAAGATTTAGCAATTTACTACTTCAAATAATATGAAGGTAAAGAACATTCCAGGACAAGAAAACAATCATACTTTTTATTCGCGAGACAAAAACGAAAGAGCAATGCTATAGTGATTACGTATGTCAAGCAAACAAGAAACTTCACAATTCTTGATGCGTTAAATTCTTATTAATGTAGTGAAGTAGTAATTAAAGTGTAATTGTTGCGGATATAAATCTTAAATTATGTTTCATTATCGAAAAGGAACTTTAATGACAGTTTTGAATAAACATAAAAAAATGCACATTTATCACAAAGATACGGAAGTCTGACATTAAAGAAAAAGTATCAAATCACTTTGAATATAAGAAAAAGAAAATAACAATCGGTTTGGTTTCTTCACATATCATTAACATTAAGGTACAGCAGCATTTACAGAGGAGATAGGGGAGTAGGTAGAACCTGGGCCGAAGGCACTCATCTCCCATGAATCTTGTACCTTCACTAAATATATGTTAGTTTGTCAGAGCTTTAGATTGTAAAACGTTGAGATACGGTAAGCGAAGCGAGTACTTAAAATTTCAATAGTGTCGAATCAGAGAGAACATCGGTATTAATAATAATGCAAGTGAAGAAACCGTCTCTAATTCCAAACATAGCGTTTTATTGTGTCTAATTTACCCCAGAAAAAGTTTTCAGGAATTTCTTTTCGTAAACACAAAATTCAAAAAAAATATCATTAAAAATGATTCTTACTTCTAGGCCCAGATATTCTAAGAGATCTTCCAACGTCTTAGGTGTACTAGATTTTTGTTCGAAGGATGATAGACGCCGTTGTACTGATCTTCTGTCACCATTCTGTATTTCTTCTACATTTATGAACTTGAAGTGCCCTATTTGATTCTTTAGCCTGCCAACCCAATAGCCGGAACTGGATTTCGCTAAAATGTCTATCAGGTCACCTTTCTGAAACAGAAAAGATATAGATTGGCTATTAAAACAATAAGCTAAATAACAAAATATGTGCTACGAATATAAGCTCTAAAGCAGGTGTCTTCAAACTACGGACACTGGGTGAGATCAAGCCTTTGAAATAAATTCATTCGGTCATCATGACGAAAAGTAATGAAAAAATATGAAAAGTTAAATATCAAATTACAAATAAGATAACTGGTTAGGTATGTAATGCACATTAGTTAGTGGTTAGGAATGTAAAACATTAGCAGCAAAATGAGACGTTTGTGTGAGAGGTACATGATATATCTTCAATGAATCCCCCCACATGTTGGTCTGCAAGATTGGTTGGTTGTTGAAGTTTTGTGGCTCAAAGGCCATATTTGGCCAAGCCACTCCAAACACAAGACAGACAACTTCAAGCACAAAATGTCGTGAAAGGGAAAAGAGGGTTCGACAATAGGATAATGGGATGAAAGCAAAAAAAGATATCTTGGGTATCCCGGGAGCGCGACATCCGTGTTTACTAAAGACAGTAAACCCCATGGGGAAAGAAAAGATCACTAGAGTACCTCCATAAAAGACACACCTTAAAGAGATGTGCCTCTGAGGGCTGGTCTTCAAGGAAATGGAAACGCAACCCTTTGGCTAAGGAAGGAAGTCTACTTTCTAATGACATACACCTATCATGAAATCGCTTCGAAAATTAAAGTGTTCATGAACAGAATTCGGAGAACTCCTTATGACTGATACACCTGTACATAGCCCGGTGCTTCCCTGAACAAAATGGGCAGCAGAGAAGACCAGACTGCCCTCTTTAGGCTTCGTAGAAACCACTTAAGGCCAATGGAAATCGAATTGGATTCCAAACATTTCCCTCTGTACTCTAAATGCAACTCAGCTCCGGCTTTGCCCGGGCAACATCATCTACTGTCTCGAATGTCCCTCAGGACAGCTTATGTACCGTCTAGAGCTGGTTCTTGAGGGTCTTAAGTCTCAGGGGCTAAGCCCCAGTGCGACGTAAATTCAACTAACTACTAAATAGAGTTCTCTATAAAATCCAAGTGGCATTTGCATATAAAGATTGTTGTATCCTATTCGCTTTCGAAATATCTTTCAGTGATCAAACTGATAGCTTTCTCAGATGTCCGAAAGAGAGCTTTTGATTGGTCATCCTTGAGAAGCATTCGATTGGTCAACCTTGAGAAGAATTTGATTGGCCACTTACTTCATCCAATTTCCAAATGTACAGATACATAAATGAAAATAAATTATTTCCCTCTACGTAATTCCTATGCGATCCACGGAGAGAAATATTTCTAATTTATATGTCTATGTGGGAATACGGCTTAATTTTGTGTTCCCTGCATTCCCTTAACGTTTATGCAGAAAGTTTTGAAACACTGTATATCATAGTATAATGCATGATCGTTCTCGATTTGGCCTAGGTACTACTCTGAATCTATTATTGTGGCCTTCCTCTCATATTAAGATTGGGGTGTTCCTAATCTAAAAAATGAAAAGTACGAGTATGTTGTTTCTGTTTATAAACGCAATTGTAACTTGCATCAAAAGTTGTTTCGTATCACTGTTATTACAAAAATATTGTAAGCCATAAAACACTAACTGAAAATAATTAAATAGTTAGAAGCTGATATAAAAATTGAATTCATGTGACAAAATCGCAATTTTGTAGTTTGAGTGTTAAACAATAAAATATGATAGGTATTAAGTACGATAAATCTTTCCGAATTCCATGTTTTTCTTTGGATTCTTTTATTCGATTTATCTCATGAAATATAACGAGTTAACGGATAGAAAACTTTTCAAAAGTGACATGACATTTGAATTAGGGACAGTAACTGGAAATATACATACTTTTTTTAGACTGCTTAGGCTAACAAAATTTATTTGATTGTTTTGAACGAACACATTATTACCTTTCATTATTGAAAATTTTGCCTAGAAATAAGATATAGTAACTTAATCTAAACTTTGATTATTCAATTGTTTGAAAAAAATCAAAATTCGTATCAAATTTGCATTTTTTGTACGGTAATTTTCGTGTTTGTTGCATTTCTAAAGCAATATACACAAAATCCAGAGATGTACAGGAAATAATACCATTTCAGGAAAATTATCCAAATCTCCCCACATCGTCGTCAAGACCAACCAAAAACCAGTGAACTGCTTGTCTACCATGAGAACGGCTTTAGACACAAAGTCTGCCATTGTTCGTTGCCGTAGAAACGGATCTATCTCATTTCCCATAGGGAATGCTTGAAGAAATGTATTCAAGTCAGTCATATTGGATGAACGATTTGGAAATATATTTGTTAAGATTTTAACTTGCCTCCGAGAAGATCTATGTTAGTAAAATATTTCTCTTTCCACACCTAATATTGGCGAAAGACAAAATATAATTATAACAGCCCCGAAAGCCTCCCCCGCTAAAATGAACGAGTCCTGTTTCTATAGCAACCGGCACCACCCAGTCTTGGTGTCGGGAGTAGTTCTTGTGGTAGACGGACAGAACCTTTCAATTTCAAAAGACTAATGCAAAAGGAAAACAAATCAATCACAAAACGAAACCCACTTTGAAGGTGAGCCCATCCTTGTCGTACGGACTGGGGGTGCAGTCAACCAGGGCACGTGCCCTGCCCAGTACTCGGCCCCCGGTGTCTGCAATGGGCTCCTCCTCTCCCGTGCAGCTGAATCCCTGATTGCTGTTGGACAAGACGCTGGGCTGACCTGAAACATATTAGAGTCAGTGCGTGATGAATGAGACAGATACACTTTCAGAACCACAAGGTACCAATTTTCGGAATGATACGAGGCAATTTATCGCTTTGTTTTGGCGTTTGGGTGTGATTTTCTCCCGATGTTTAGGTTCCGTGGAAGAGGAAGGAATGTCTTTCCACAATTCCACAGCCCTTTCGATATAGTTGGTAAAAGAAAATAGACTGTAATTAAAATTAATTTACTTATAAATTTAAAGTAATAATTAAAATTTATTACTTTACTAATGTAAGTAAATAAATTAAAATTTATTTACTTACATTAAATCTTTTACACCAAGTGTGAAATAGATTTACTGTGACGCATGGGAGGGTCACCAAAAAACCATGAAAGTTAACAATTATATATTATTTATTTACTTATATTTATCATATATTGTAGCAAAGAAATATAATAAAAATAAATAAAGGATTTAATTTTATGCGTGACATTGCACTGCTTTAGCAATTGCTTTTATATTTGGTTCGATTTTTGTAGTAGTCAAGCGCAAGATTGATTCTAAATTTTCATTAGTCAAGCGGTTCCTATTTTTCGATTTGTTAACATTCATGACTGAAAAAAGTTTATTAAGATATATGTGCCACGCCTGGGTCCACAGCTAGATTGCTGTGAGCATGTGCAATTTTTGAAAATTACCTTCGTGTGACTTGTTAAAGTTAAAATAACACATGGTGAGGTGGGCCGCCAGCAAATCAACGGAGGGCCAATTCCGGCCCGCGGGGCATGGTCTGCGCATCCCTAATATATACTAACAGAGGTCGTGGCTCTAAAACAACAATGCTTCTATGCGTCTGAACAAATAATTTGCGTCGAAGCGTAGAGGTGGACGTAAAGCTAGTCGAAAAATTCTAACCTGACTAAAGACAATAAATGTTCTAAGGATGTTTTTTAAATGTTGCTCCAACTGGCGTCTGAAGAATAAAGCAAACTAACTAAATGAAAACTGATTGTTGCTACAACTAGAATCTAAATAAAACAAAATTAATTCAAATGAAAACTGGCTTTAATCCTCCGCTAGCCAAAATATCAATGAGCGTTTAAACGGTAATTATTTGGCCTGCGCAGAAACAGCCACAACGGGGCACTTAAATCACGATGCATGTGCACGTTACACATAACTAAACCAAGAACTCGTGATTTAGGCAATAAATTTAGCCCTCCTGGTGGTTGTCCCGACGAAGCACCTCGTCATTTGTAAAACCACCCAGATCTTGATCTCGTCGTCACAAAAAAATCGGCAATACCTGATGAAGAGATATCTCGTATTAACGAACTTAGCCAGATCTTGCTGAACGAGATATCTCGTCGAAATCATTTGGAGGGTTAAAGAGTAGAATATTCATGTAAAAATACAGTTGTATTAAAAAATGTATGGCCTGGGAATTTCACATTACAACTCATTTTATACGACGTTAGTTACAGTAGAGAATAATAAGGAATATTACAAGAACATAGACTGATTGCTTTTATATGGCCCAAGGGCCAGTTGTCAATCTATCTGTAATTAAATAAAATACAGAGTGGTCATAAAATAACTCACTATTTGGAGGCATCTGTAGCTAAATCGAATAGAATGGAACCGAATTTAGTAGTTTTAAAGACATGGGGAGATGCATTTTAGTAACAAAAGTTACTAATAGGGGACATTTGGTGCTGTTGGAGTCAAAAACAGTCGAACATTTGCGTTAAACGTATACAAAATGGATTACGCAAAGCTGTGTAAGCAATAACCATTGCACGTATTACAGCTGCATATGTGCCACGATGCACTTAAAAAACTGACAATACATACAAATTAATAGATTCAACTCACAAGAAACAATATTTTACTCACCAGAATCAGACCTTGAGCACATAGACAAAATTCAATGTTATGACTTGTTTTGTGTACAACAAATTGTATCCGGTGTGCGGCATGCTTTACAGCTGAGCGTAATGAGTGGGATTGGATGTTCATTACAACCAGTTTTATGCTCAAGTTTGGAACGCCACCAACATACACAACGGATTTCGACTCCAACATCGCCACATTTCTTCCTTTCGGCGACTTTTGGTACAAAATTTTTTTTCGTGGTCTGCATCTCCCCATGTCTTCAATAGTCTCAATACCAAATTTGCTTCCATCCCCGCTATTCGATTTAGCTACAGATGCCTCCAAAAAATGAAAGTTGAATGTCACGAGAAGTGTAGAATTGATTTTCCCCACAACACATATTCTAGAAGTTTCTAGAAATTTGCTAGAAATAAAGGACTAATTTACATGTGCCAGTAAATTGCAAATTTCGCAATGCAAAAGTGTGGTCTTTCGGCAACTCTAAATTTGAAACATAATTGCGCATTCCAAGAAAATAACTTTGTTTTCCAGGTCATTTTTAAAACTATTCTAGATCCTTACACCTACAAATTCAGTTTTTCTTGAACTTCTTTCCTCTAGAATTCCAAGCTATCCAAGTAGCATATGAATCCTACGATAAACACAAGAATGCATTCTCTATCCCATCTATTTTTTTGCGATTGGATCGATCCATCAAATTTTATAGCTTTGTTTATCTAAGCCGGAGAGGTTCATTAAACTGCAGAATTACGTAAAGTGGTTTGGAACCCTTCCAGATAATTAAACCATTTATTACGTTCATTAAGAAAATTATGCACTTCGCGCTCTTTACGCTCCCCCGCTACACCCCTATCTACCTCAGATGAATTAGGACTCTTAAATTGCAGAAACAGTCAACCCCTCCCACCTTCATCACTGAATCTCAATCGATCATTTTTATTTTATAGGATGGCATTAGCTTTCTTGAACACGTTGATTTTATGCGCTTATTTAATGGATCGAAAGATGACCAAAAGACCAAAAAATTCCTAGAAACATCTAAAAAGCACTTTAAAATTCTCTAAAAATCAAATTTATCCCCTAAATTTAAGTAATAAAAGACTCCAAAGCATTTTTAAACCTCCTGGTGGTTATTTCGTCATTAGCAAAATTAACCTCATCTTGATGGACGACATAGCTCGTCCCATATCGCGATGACGAGATATATCGTCATTAGCTAAATCGGTCGGATCTTGATGGACGCGATATGTCGTCGAAACCACTTGGAGGGTTGGTTTCTAATAGTCACGTAAAGATACAAACAGAAGAAATACAACACTACAACACAAACCCAATCTCCATAATCAAGAAAATATAGAAAAAATAAATATAAAGTAGTGAGTTCTCGCTCTATAAGTGAGTTCTAATGTGAGTTCTCGCTCTACCTTCCCAGTATCGAGAAATCTCAGTCTCCATGAATTGCCTTGCAGCTCGAAGCAGATGGAATCTATCCATAGGGTTGACTATAAATCGAGCAGAAAGACTAGCAATTCTATACAGATGAGCTGCAACACAACCATGCTCAGTCACCAGGTGAAAGGTTGAAGCCGAATCACGCCGTGGGTTGTCAGACAACCCTTCAAGACAACTACTAGCCCAATGTTTTGTAGATATTATACCTTAAAGATCCTGAAGTAATTTATATTACATTTGTGACTAGTCGTATATCTTATCTCAATTAAAAATCAAAATATGGTGCGGAGTCAATATTATTCCATTAATATACAGGGTTTTAACAAATGACTCATCAGGCTTCAAAACACTACTCTTCTCGTCCCACGACACATGCCTATGCAGTAAAGTCCAGATCACTCTCGTTGTATCATTTCCCCGTTGGTGGTCATCAAAGCAGGGGTAATGCAGTCCGGCAGCTCATCAAATGTTGCTGGCAATAGGAGCACTTAACATTCCTGGTGGTTGTCTCAACGAAGTATCTCGTCATTTGCAAAACTGACACATCTTGATGGACTAAATATCTCGTCATTAGAGGAAAATTGACAAAATATTGATATCGTCATCATAAAAAATCGGAAGTATCTTGATGACGAGATATATCGTCATTAGCAAAATTGATCAGATCTTGATGGAGGAGATATCTCGTCGAAATCTCTTGGAGGGTTAAGCAGTGACTTTTACATACTCCCAAAAGGTAAAAAATCACAGGGGACTAGGTCGGGAGACTTGGGGGCATCTGAGCAGTGCCAAGTCATTCCCACCACATCTCCCAATCCAGCGGTGTTGGAATTCATAGTTCAGGTAGTGACGCACCTTACTGTGTCAGTGAGGTGGAGCTCTGTTTTGCTTGAGTAGGAAATTTCCGGAATCATCTTTGATGCATAGTTACCATTTTGCAAAAAACAGCTCTGCCTGCCACCTGGTGTCACAAGGAAGTCTTTACACACGGATTTTAAAATTTAGATATTCTCTTTTGTTACGCTATTGGAACGAACGAGTTTGATCCATATTCAGTCCATATGAAGGAACGAGCTTTATCCATAACTTGGAAATAACAGTTTCAAAATCCTATGAATTATTTGTAATCACCCTTACAAGAACTTTAATAGTAGCATTATTTTTGTGGAGTACCTATCAATTCATTTCAAGATTACTGGAGTTGCTACTGAGAAGTAGGAAACGCTGTTTAGCTACATTGGAAATGAACATTCAAAATGATCAATAAATTTAGTTTTTCAAGTTTTAGTTTAAATTAATGTAGATAATTTGATATCGGTAAATGATCATCATTTGTTGTGACACCAGTATGTATGAGAGAATTTTTATATAAAACTAAATAACAGATGGCGCTAGAATTTTGGTCACTTTCGTAATTTGTATCATTATTCGAATGTAACTTCATGTAATAAAAATTCGCTTATATTGCAGTATGTATAGCAATAAGATCGTAATTACTTCTGTTTGATATTAGAAGCATCAGCCATGACGAAAACACTATACAAACTATAGAGAGCACGTTAGAATGGATTTTATATTACTTGGATTTTACCATATATCGTCGGATTAGAGCATAATCTTATTAACTGCAATTTTTTCGACTTGTTTTCATGACGAGAATTACATTTTCATATTATAATCTGCTCAAAAAATATAAAACACTGTCGAAATGCTTATAATCTACATTTTTTTTACCTAAAAGCTAATAGATATACTTTAAACAGCTGTGCAGTAAAAAATTAATGCTGTAAGTTAATGAGTTTCTGCTCTAAGCCGACGATATGTGTGAGTATGAAACTCTAAATAACTCCAGCGGTAAATTCATTATCATCATCGCTTATGGCTATATGGCCTTCTAATTAAACTGAAAACATGGAAAGATTGAAGTTTTTTACCGATTCACATATTTCAGGGAAATGCATTCAGCCATTTTGTAACTCATTTAAGGAACAAAATATTACCGCAATTACGAAACACGTTTGAATGAGCTGGGGTATAGCCTGAGAGGCTGTCAAAAAATAAAAGCCAAGGTAATATTTTCACGCACTTTATGGAATAGTTAGAAAAGTTAATCCCAATGGCGTATAACTCAAGGGAAAACAATAGTTTACTTAACGAAGATTCACAATTTTTATTAACCCAAATATGAAAGCCAAGAAAATATTTTCACGTACTGTATGAAATAGTAATTAGTTATAAAAGTTAAATCCAATGGTTTATAGCTCAAGGGAAAACAATAGCTTACTTAATGAAGATTCACAATCCTTTGCTATATTTTCCATTGAATTCGGTACTTCAAAGGCAGTTGTGTTGCTTTCAGAAACCTAGGAGTAAACAGAGAAACAAATGAAAATGAAATAAAAATGTGAACTAATAATCAAGCAACATTTTTAAATTCCATGCAAATAATGAACTAATTTATAGGCACAACTTTGTGTAAAAGATCGGTAAAATGTAGAAAAATTGTTTTAGATATTCATAAAATTGTCAAATAATCATCCCCTGTGGATCACATAATTTATTTAATGTGAGGAAAATAACATAGAAAGATAATAATACATATCTCATAATTGGTAACAGATTGCAACTTCTTGTAGGATCATAAATCTATTTACATTCTGTTAACTTTCAATTTTCATCAAATGCTCATCGCTCTATTTTAATCTGTTTTTTGTCGATATCTATTACAAATGTATAGGTTGTAATACAATTATAAATCAAGTAAAATCAATAAGTGATCACGTATGTAGATCATAATGTGCAAAATTATATACTTTACAATAACCTGAATATTATATACTTTACAATAACCTGAACATTATATAATTTACAATAACCTAGCGAAGTTCTGTTGAACATATCCGTAAATCCACGAAGTCTTATAAATAATTATCCAAGTTATTTTTACAAATGTATTTTGTTATAATAATACATATCTCATAACTGGTAACAGATTACAGCTTCTTGCATGATCATAAATCTATTTACATTCGGTCAACTTTAAATTTTCACCAAATGCTCCGTACTTTATATTTTTATGTGTTTCTTGTCAATGTTAATTACAAATGTATAGGTTGTCGTATAACGTGCAGCTTAAAATTGTAAAATCAATAAATGATGTGTGTAATTCATAAATGTGCAACTTTATATACTTTACAATAACTCCTAATGAAGTTTTGTAATACATTTCCGTTTTTACACGAAGTATTATAAATAATTATCTAAGTTATTTTCACTTATATTTTTTGTTAGAACGCCTGTAGCAGTTAGGATCTTTAACACATAAACTACTTCAAAATAGTGAAGTTTAAAAACAGAGTTGAAGAAACTTGCTTAAGCTCTTTTGATATCATCAGTTTAGGGAATATTAAAAGTAAAGCCCGAGACGTGAAGAGGCTTACAGCAAGAAGTTAAGTACCAACAACTCAAGGAGAAAGTTGAGCTCACACCAACCTAAACTTTCCTCCAAGAAAAATACGGCATGGAGAAGTATTTTTTGCAATCTTGTAATTCCTTCGGTGTAAATTTTACTACATAAAGCTTGTAACCCTAAAAATATTATTTAGAAGCTACTCAAAGATTTTGGATGAGAAGTAGTCTTCTATAAAAAATATTATGAATAAACTTGTTTCATTTAAAAAGCTCTCCTGAAAGGCATGATCAGTTATTCTTTACAATCAGTTATATTTTCGAAGATAATTGGGGTCGTGGTAGCCCAGTTGGTAGTCGCGCATTAGCAAATGGAGGGTTATGAGTTCGAAACACGATCCAACCAGAGACTATCGTGCGCGTGGGGATGGTGCACGTTAGATCTGCCGTGGCCTCAATTGCTCTTGCGTTGGCGTGATGTGGAAGTTTGGAGAGTAGGGTGCCAGCTCAGGCATTGACCTCGTCATCCGACCATGGTTCAAAATTACGAGGTGTTGTGCTTGGAGATTTCCCTTCGGGATTGATTCCGAACCGTCGCTAATAACCCGTTGTGTTGCTCCAGTGCGTCAAATTTAAATACCGAAGATAGTTTTGTTTGATTTGGTTGGGTTTATGGCACAAAGGCCATATTTAGCCAAGTTGTGCCAAGTAACGTAAAAAACACACGCACACACACGCGCGCAAGGAAACCTTGACTGAAGTAAATGCGAGAAATACACCCAGGGAGGAATGGAACTGATGGTTTATTGTGATGGAGTACAGTGGAGTAAGTTGCATTTACTCCTAACAGAGGCAATCACCAACATGCATGCCTTTACAAACCAAGATTCGGAACCAGGACCTACTGGGTGACATGCACATGCTTTGGTTATATCAGGCAAACAGCATCTCTACGTATATAGGTTAATTTGGGGCCGTGTACCTCCCCTTAAAGTGCACACTGTGTATCAGAACTGTTCCACACAGTCTAGGTACTGGTGGTTACTATACAGGGTGACCTGTAAAGTCCCTTTAAGCCCTTTAAATTTAAAACAGCGTCTCGAATAGTCAAGGAAGTAATGTGTACCAATAGTAAAGTGACCATGCTGAATTTATTGAGACAGCTTACAGCGCTCCTAGCGGCAAAATAAGAAAGTTAAAAAAATAACTCGAAAACTAAAGGAGATCGGCCAAAACGTTCAATTACAAAAATGTGCGCAATACCATAATAAAAGCACAGGAAAAAGTTTCATGGAGTTATCTGTAAAATTCGCGGAGATATTCGTGATTGAAATTTGAACTATTCCATGCCTTGAAAAGGGGGTCGTCCAGAAATTCCAAAACGTGTTCTCCGGTGTTATACAGTTTTTCTTACCCCTTACCCCTCTCGATTTCTTCCTCTGGGGTTACATCAAACATCGTGTGTATTGAAGCTCCGTCGACAATTTTGCTGGATCTGCGGCAGCGTATCATCGATAGCTGCGATACTATCACACCGCAGATAAGGAATATGCATGCCGGCGTGCTTGATCGAATAAAAATGCGTATTGTGGCCGATGGTGACCTTTTTGAACACATTCGCCATGTTTAGCAATAAATTTCTTGCTTTTGCTCATCTGTCTTACTTTTCCAATGTGCCACACTGAATAACGCGCATTTGTTTCTGACATTTTCGCATCTGCTCCAAGTTTATCAGGATAAAATTATTAAATAGTAAATCTGCGTTCGTGGCTGTATAGCCGAGAGTTGTTGCGCGAAATTTGTGATTTCGGATCGTCAGTTTTTTCTTATTATCCGGAGTGCGTTTCAAAATTTTTTTTATTTATCTTTTTTTACTTTCTTTGTTTGAATTTAAATTCGTCGTTGCTTAACTCAGAAAAACTGTATAACACCGGAGAACACGTTTTGGAATTTCTGGACGACCCCTTTTTCAAGGCATGGAATAGTTCAAATTTCAATCACAAATATCTCCGCGAATTTTACAGATAACTCAATGAAACTTTTTTCTGTGCTTTTATTATGGTATTGCGCACATTTTTGTAATTGAACGTTTTGGCCGATCTCCTTTAGTTTTCGAGTTATTTTTCTTAGCTTCCTTATTTTGTCGCTAGGAGCGCTGTAAGCTGTCTCAATAAATTCAGCATGGTCACTTTACTATTGGTACACATTACTTCCTTGACTATACGAGGCGCTGTTTTAAATTTAAAGGGCTTAAAGGGACTTTACAGGTCACCCTGTAGAAACAGGTCTCGTATATTTTGAGTAGGGATGAATCAGAAGAGGTTTGTTGGCGACTTTGGGGATGGTTGGTTTGGATACTTTTCGAATGCAGCCTCTTGCAATTGTGCATCCTCATGTCGCGAAAACACCTGGAGAACAATTTTCGTAAGGGTCAAATGCTTCAAGAATCCCTTATAAAAATGGGTAAAGTCTCGTTTCTATAATTACAGACAGCCACAGACTTTCTGCTTTGCACTTCTCGTTGTAGACAGACAGTACTTCAAATGGGACAGAGAATCTATGTGGCAAACGTAAAAACCACCATACTAAGTAGGCTGCAATTTCAGCATTAACCTTTCTGGCAGTTGTTTCGACGAGATATCTCGCCATTACAGCTGATCAGATCTTTATGGACGAGATATCTCGGCATTAGAAGAAAACGGATCAGATCTTGATCACTTCATCATAAAAAATAGGCAATACCTTGATGACGAGATATCTTATCATTACCAAAATTGGTCAGATCCTGATGGACGAGATATCTCGTCAAAACCACTTGGAGGTTAACTTATTTATTCTTAGTTAAAAAATATTTTTATAATTTATATTAATGTTAAATAAAAACTTATTTAATTTCCGCGAAGATTTAGGTGTAAAAACAAATACTTTGATTAAAGAGCCATAAAATTTGATTATAAAATATTCAGAAACGACTTGATCCATCCAGAAGGGAAATGCTTTCTCCGATTTCAGCTCCATATTCCTACTCAAAAGGCATAACTCCCCATTTACTAACTATGAACGCTACACTAGATCCTTTCTAGCAACACAATTAAAATTTATTTACCTTTAACTGCATCCAATATTGATAGTTGAATCATCGTTAGAGCAGTCATAAGCAGTTACAAACGAGAGAACCGTTAATCCTAATTGCATTTAAAATGAATAATAAAGAAAATAAGTACCAAGTCTAATAAGATCACTATTCGAATTCCTCTTTACTGCTCGGGAAAGTTTTAGCAGACACTTTAAAAAAAAATCTAAAACCAGAACGAAGTTTCATTATTAGGAGCAACAAATTCTAGCTACTCAGGCCGGATGCCAATTATTTCTCAAAGGCACTGAAGCATTAATAATTAAGAGAGTAGAAGATCCCACGAGGGCAATTTAAAGTAGTCATAGTAAGAAATACGTGTCTTTAATAAAGGTTTGAGCTAATTGGCAAAGTTGTAAGAGGTATGAACAAAAACCTCTGATTAACTCTCGGTTTGTTTTTTGTTGTATATCAGTTGACGCAAGGATCACAACAGTGAAATTAAAATGATGCAGTCATTAAACTTTTAAATAAACTGTGTCAGTTAAAAGGGAAACCGATCAAAGCAGTTCAGGTTTTAAAAAAATGCTTAACATGTCTTTAAATGTTTGCATTCCGAAATGTTTTTTTGGAAGTTTGTGTAGTTAGAATGGGTATGACATGTTTAATTATTCGCTAGTAGACTGACACTTTTATCGATAATTACATTTTACCTTACTTTGTTAAGCTATGAGATACATTTTTCTGCCAAGTTAAATATAGGTGGCAGTAGTGTTTCTTCGCGATATGTATTTCTCGTTCATATTCAGAAATTAAAGTCAGTTGGCTTGTTTTTCGAATGATTTCAGTACTTCGACAACAAAAATTACAAAGAATAAATTCCGAACTTATGTATGATAGTTAATCGATCAACACCAATTAAAATAAACGTGAAGCGCTGCCAAAACGGCGATAAAAAACATTTTGAGGTAACCCCAATATATATTATATTGGGGTTATTTTATTGGGGGGGGGAGAGCATTTGGACAGCATAAGTAAAATCTTTGTAGACTAAAAACTCTTCTCATAGGAAAGACAAAGCCGTAAATGATTGAAAAGGTAGCTGATTTTTTTCAAATAAATGATAAAACCTACTTGAATTTCTTTTTTAAAATGGCTGGTGTGTGTGTTAATTTTTTTAAATATGCTATATCTTAAATATACGTTATAAAATGTCATGTATTCAATATAAATCTTTACACCACTGAAGAAATAAAATAATTAAATAGCACATTTAACGTAATAAAGCAAATATGCAAGCAACCATATTTATAATATAAGACAAAAAAGAAAAAAAGGAGGATTCTAATTCCCTTTCTACTAGAGTCTCCAATAGCCCGTTGTGTTGCTCCAGTGCGACGTAAATTCAACTACCTAGATTTTACTAGATTCAGTACTCAGAAGAAATACTCTAGATAGTCTTGCTTGATAAGTACTCAAGAAAAGTTTCAAAACCCCTTTAAAGGTACTGAAATAATAAATTTCTTTATTTCTTACTTTCGTGTATTCAAATGCAGCTTATTTGAACATTTTTGAAGTGTACCAAATGAACAAGAATATCGTAATTAACATGTACCGGAAAGAACTTTATTTAAAAATGAATAGACAGACCAAGCTTGACTAACCAACAACCCCTAAAGACAAATTGAAAACTAAAGACAGTTAATTCGTACGTCGCACAAGACATTAACAGAAAAACACTTAACTAACTCGAACAAGAATATTTTCGTAACATAAAAAAAATTAACTATTATACACGAGTAAAGTAGCTGTTTATTTCCTCATTCATAACTATTACAAACGACAGTTTATTTCATTTTTATTCAAGCATAATTTTTTCCTCAACGTTAAATACACGCCATCATTAAAAATGGTTAAAATAAAATAAAGGTGAGGTAGAAATGGCAATAAAAAGAACAAATAAAATCCCCAGAAACTTCACCTTTGAATAAGTAAAAAAAGACGGTGGATAGTTATGGAATTATGAAACGTCGAAAGAGCAATCCTACACGCATGTTCTATATCATTATAAGTTACACGACAAAACAACAATGCAATGACTTTAAGGGGAAAATAAGAAAAAATACACTGATATCATAAATACGCTAGAGAAAAAGATGGCAATATAAGAGGTATATTTTTCACAAGGGTGTCGTAATGCTCTTCTTTTACCGCAAGCATGAAAAGCAACAGAGATCTACGTGTATTTTTGTACCTTTCAAAAGAGAATGCTCCAAAAAGTAAATTTGTCTTCTCTATAAAATCGCGAGTTCAGCTTCAGAGAGACCTTTTGAAATGCATCCAATTTCTCCGAAGGAAATCTTCAAATCCAAAATATATGAGAGCTCTAAAGCTTGAATTTTGTTGGAGAACAGGATACTTCGTGAAAAGCACTGATGCCAGGGGTACAATCTCAGATAAGAAGCTTCTAGATTCTATAACTTAGTTCAATCATACAAAGATGCTTTTCGATTACAGTGGGGAAAAGAGAGGGATTTTATTTCTTAAGCTTTATTCGTTGCATCAAGAGACAAATTGATGAAGAATTTTAAGTTGTTTTTTCATTTACTCCCAATTCTTGTTCGTTCAATAAAATAATGTTTTTGATTTAATTTCTTCTTCCCTTTCTTTAGTTTAAACAATCAATGAAGTAGAACCGCGGAAGCCCGGTTTATAGAGTAGCGGATTAGCAACCAGAGGGTTGCGAGTTCGAAACTCGATCCGACCAAAGCCCGACGTGTAAATCGGGGCTGGTGCACGTTAAATCTCTCGAGGCCTCAAATGACATCACCTGGAGTGGTGTGGGTGTTTGGAGAGCGAGGTGCTAGTTCAGGTGTTTATCTCGTCATCTGACCGTGGTTCATAATTACGAAGTGTTGTCCTCGGATCTTTCCCTTAGGGATATATCCCGGACAGTCACCAATAGCCCATTGTGTTGTCCCAGTGCGACATTAATTAAACTACCTACCTTCACAATCAATGAAATTTATTTCTAAGTTATTAGCTTCATTATTTAGGCTTAGCTGTTTTATTTGTGGTGATAGGTTGCTTTTATGGCGCAAGGGTTGTATTCAGCCAAACTGCGCTGAAACACAAGATAGACAAGGTCAAGAAATGAACACACACATAAGGAAAGGTTTACGGACACAGGAAAAAAAGAAATGCGTCAAGGTTAAGTTACAAGAATAAATCCTTGCACCACCTATAACTCGCACTAAAGCACTGGGCAAGCCAATTGAGCCATAGCGACCTTTTATTTAGGGTGAGTATCAAATAGTTCATATAAATGGATAGAATCTAGGTATATAAACTGAATCAAAGGTATTAGTAATATTTCGCAAAGTACGCACCGAACATTTTAAGAATACATAAGGAAAACAACTTACAAATTTCCTCTAAATTCTCTTTCAGATTATTGAACGCTCCACTCCCCATTTTGCTTTAAAAATAACACTGCATGACACTTAAATTGTTTAACACAACAATATAGCAGATAAATTTGACACATGCCATTCTAGCAATGATTAGTGGGATTTTATGGATTTTATGGGACCATAGAAGAAATAAAAGTAGAGTGAAAAATGGTAACCTTTTTATATATGCCCAGGATCATGTGACCAAAACTAGTAGTGAAGTGATACTTAAACAACTTTCGTCTGCGGGTATTGGTATTTTTCAATTAACGTCACACTGGAGCAACATAACGGGTGATGATCCGGTATCAATCCCAAAGGGAAAGTACCGAGGACAACAGCACGTAATTTTGAACCACGGTCAGATGACTAAGCGAGTGGAATCGAATATTCATCATCTGATTGGTCCACGGGACATAGTAGAGTTTGGCAATTTCACCATTTTTGTCGCCAATCTATAGAAATGCACATTCACACATATACCCGGTCATAAGATGTTATATCCTCAAACGAGGCGATAAGATGCCAAATCAGCCAAACAAGACAATTTTTCAGAGGAGTCACGTGACTACTAGTCAACATGTTCCCATCTTTTTAAGCTCTTAATACCAATGCTCAATCTACTTACATCTCAAGCCTATGGTAGGGATAGAAATTGGGGTTAATGTAGTTGTGAGTGTGTTGTAAGGGGATTCAGGCTTCTGGGCAAACATGGACGGCTACGATGTTCTACACGAAAAATTATTTTAACAAAAGAAATTACATTTCATGTCTATGGCAAGAACCATATTCGGTCAAACTGTGCCAAAATACAAGATACACAAGGTCAAGTAATGGACCAAGTAGGACCAAATAATCAAGTAACACAAGGAAAGTTTTGGTCGTGTAATAATCCTCCGTAACGTGCGAAATCCACGTCACGAATGACGAAGTTTAAAATAAAGTACGATATGCAAATACGCCCAGCTTTACCAATCTTGCACCTACACGCAACAGTTGTGGACATGCGTTCTTTGACGATATTTATTTCCGTGCATGCTGCCATCCCTTAAAGTTTATCCAGGGAATTTTAAACCACTCTATATTATACTCTAAGTGAGTTATTGCACTTACCGTGGTGGATTAGTTCCCAACATAACCATATAAATTCGAAATGGACACAAAGTAAGCAAGTAGTTGAATTTACGTTGCACAGATTAAGTAATTGAATTTAAGAACGGTTATTGGTGAGATCCGGTATCAATCCCGAAGGGAAAGATCCAAGGACAGCACTCGTAATTTTCAACCACGTTCAGATGGCAAGATCAACACCTGAGCTGGCACCCTATTCTAGTATTTTCCACACCACGCCAAAATAAGAACATTTGAGGCCACTACAGATTTAAGGTGCACTTGTATCCCCCGTGGTCTTTGGTTAACTTGGATATTGGACTCGCAATCTTCCTGTTGCTAGATCGTGACTCAATCAACTTGGTTATCGCGGTCCAATGGATACCATTAGGTAGGTAGTTGAATTTACGCTGCATTAGAGCAACACAACGAGCTATTGGCAAAGGTCCAGGGAAGGGAAAGTCCGAGGAAAACACCTCATAATTTTGTACTACGGTCAGTTAACGAGGTCAACGCCTGAGCTTGCACCCCACTTTTCAAAATCCCACATCACATCAACGTGAAGACATTTGAGGCCACGATGGATTTAACGTGCACCAAGTCCCCTTCCAAATACACGACGGTCTTTGGTTGAATTGAGTGTCGACGGACACAATAGAAGCTTATACAAATTCCTTTTTTACGTAACCCACAAGCAAGAAAAGAAGACAATGAGAAGTAACAAAATTAACTTCCCACTGTCAAAAATACGATTTTCAACTCTCACAAAAAAACTGAAGCAGAAGAATTCCATCTTTAAGCCGCTTTGCTGCTTTCTTTTAATGGAAAGCATCCCCCAAAGCTCTCAAAGTTATAGATTCTTAAGGAACTAACTGCCCTCTGACCTTTCCATTTGTACGATTCGAAAAGGGCAAGTTATTCAAATCTTAGTTATGTGACGTTATGCAGAATCAAATGAAATGCTGGAAAAATTGCCTGAGGGTCTGAGATCTCGACGGAAAATGAAATCTATTGTTGTGCCTCCGAGTAAACTACCCCATTGTTAAAGAAATAAGAACGACGCTCTACATTTTTGAGAGTAATAGAATATAGTTCGTCTCGGAGGATGGGAAGAGAAATGAAGAAATGAACTGTGCGCCTAATTTAAACAATTCCGTGTGTATGAGAGGTTTTTGTCAAGTGTAAATTTAGAGGGAGGAGTGTTTCTGGCGGAGGAACGTGTTTTCTACATGTTTTCCGAAGGTGACTTCACATGACTTGTTTTTCGAAAACAATTTTAGCACGTCGCCAATAAAATTTCCAAAGAATGAATTTCGAATTTGATTGGTCAACACCAATAAGATTAGGAGCCTAACGTCGCCAAAATGGTGATTTCAATCTTAAAGTAAACCCGAAATGTATTTAGATAACAGAAGTAAAATTTCGCAGATAATGATTTGTTTGTTTACTCTAAAAATCCCTTTCATAAATGTGTATGGATTGGATGTTGGGGTTTTATGGCGCCATGAGTATGAGCCAAGAATATCTACTTATGATCAAATTAATGATTCCATAAGAAAATGAAATTTTGAACTTGATTTTTTAAATCGTTTTTAAAAATCATGTAAATTGAAATATCTTTGGTAACCCCAATCTAGTAAAACTGAATTATTTATAAGAGTTGCTTTTCAGAAGGTCGAAGATTTAACTTAATGTCAAACGATGTATTTTCCCAAATTCTATGTAGTTGATTAACGATAATGTTGGTTGGGTTGGATTTTATGGTGCAAAGGGCCCATATTTTATCAACGACAAGGAAAAATAAGTTCCAACCATGCAGAATTCATAGCCCGATATTTTACCAAAACAAAATTTAAAATCGGAAAACCAAGTTTATTAAGTCTCCGTAATGTATGGTAAAGACAAAAGTAGAATTCGAATGCTTTTTTATAAAAGGTGCAATAAATGACTCAACAGAAACTGTCAAAGAAACAAAATAAAAACGGAAATAGAATATTTAACTTTAACAACTGCCATGAAACATGAATTGAAAGATTTTTAGCTGTAGGAAAAATAAAAAGCTAGAAACAAATTCTTCGGAAACTTCGGAAAAAATGTTGTTCCGATGTCGCAGTTTTCATTCTTAGCATATTAAGTTAAACATTTTAATAAAGTTTTGAAACAGGAATTACTGTTTATAAGATTCACATTTGAGATTCATTCACTGATTTATAATCAGTTAGCATCGATCGATAAAGTCTACACATATAAAGAAAAAGTAATAAAATATATTTTCTGCCCTTAAGCAAACATGGATGTCGGCAAATAATTTTTAATACATTGTTTTCTTTTAACAAAAACGCCGAAGCATTTGATTTTAAAATCAATACAGCTTTAGTTTATAGTACTAAACCGTCAGATTAGTAGTGAATAAACCATCGAGTTCTTTTTGATGTAAGAGAATATTTTTATTTCATCCGAAAACAGTTTTTAATGTAATAAAAAATAAATGTATTATATTTTAAGAATCGGTAAATAAAACCTGCATCTATAAAATAAATGGATTGGATGTTAGAGTTTTACGGCGCAAGGTCCAAAAGCGGACAAGCTGCAAACTCAAGACAGAATATAACCCAATAAAAATATAATATATTTAAAAATCGAGTCCAAGACAAAGATAAAAGATGTATTTAAAACATGTAAAATGTGTAGATGAGAATAACTATGTACAAATATTCATGATAAAAATAATACCATTGACTGAGCATAATTAATGATTTAATTTGCATATGCATAAAATTAGATGGTTGGAAATTAAAAGATTGAATTGTAAAAGAATTTAATAAAATAGATTGATGAGTCATTGTGAACTTGGAAAAAAAATGAGATGAGATGTAAAAAACCAACTGAACGTAAAAATGCAAAAAGGTTTGGATGGGGATTTTCCCCAACCAAATCGTGTAAGTTTAAAATTGTACTTTAAAATTTTTTTTGGTGATGAGGATTAGAAGCAGGACATAATTAAAATATGATGATTGTAAAATCTGAAGAGCATAATGAACAAAAATGGGTGCTCTCGCCCAACAAAAGATGGCGATGAATGAAACGTGCGTCCAATGCGAAGGCGGGTCAGTTTGATATCCGTCCTCCTCACTGGAGACACTGGTCATTGATGAATGATGATGGGTTTTATACAATGCAATTTGTTGGTGACTTGCAGGTTCCAAGACTTGCCACAAAGAGTCGACGAACTCCTTTGTGGACATCTTGATGTCACTAAAAGGAACGGCTTGCTGCAATGGAACAGAAGCTGCCTTCACAGCACTGTCAGCAACTCGTTACCCTTGATGCCCACGTGACTAGGGACCCAACAAAACAGAATATCGAAACCTTTGCCCAAGAAACCCCAAGGTATGCAAGATGGTAAAAATATCTGACACGACAGGATGGCAAGTGATGGTCCACAGTTCACGTAGTGAGCCGGCGCTGTCGTGGCCGTCCTCACCGCAACGGGCACATCTGACAGGAGATTTTAGAATGTCCGAAACTCTGGCAGTCGAAGCAGCGCTGAGGATTCGGGACATAGACTCGGACTGGGTAGCTCAGATATGTTGCTGTGATTCATATCGTCCGGGTTGGTGGGTCGAACGTCAGTATGAGATGTTTGGGGGGGGGGAAAGGTCTCTCTTTCTCTATTTATTGTTATACGACGAACACCAACTACGTGCTGATCACGAAGATTTTCCAGGATTTCTTCTGGTAAAAAAGATCCGATTCAGATATGACACCACGTGAAGTATTGAGTGAAAAATGTGGAGCAACTGTAACAGTGAATGATTCTAGAGTTTTTACGTTATGTAGTAAATTGGCCTGATTCTCATTTAAGACTTCGACAAGGAGATCACCGGAACGAAGTTTTTTAAGTGACTTTATGGTGCCTACAAATGATTGGAATGTTTTATGGGTTGAGAACGGCGAAACTGAAATAAAAGAGTTTTGTATAGGGTTAGTACTAAGCGAGTTGTTTAAAAGTTTTACTGAGAAAAAGCGAGCGTTGGATAAATTTATTCATTTGTTACTCCCTCGGAGAGGGGAGAAGAATTTTTATTTTCATTATTCATAGTAATGAAGACGAGAATTTCAGATACAGACTGCACCACCCACCATGAAGTCCTACAAAGGGATGCAAACAACTGCACCGGTGCTAGTCGGTAACTATATGAGCACGGCGCACCCCTGAAACAGCCTCCTCCCTTAGCGAGGTGTCCAGTAAGTGAACAATTGCTTAGCCCTAGCCGACGACGAAGTCCAATTGACCAGCCGATTGATGCACACGGGACCAATGTACACCTCCCGTTTACAGGAAGCTGGGGTCAAAGCAGTGTGTTGGGTCAGTATATCGCCCCTCAACTGCCAGGATCCACTTTTCCAGGGACACGGGACTCCACGCACGGCAAACACGTGGGTGATATAATCCCCAAGAGGAACTGAAATCGACAGTGGCGAAAACCTTCTCAAGGGGAGCCCTCACCTCCGAAGAGGCAACCACAACAAGAGAGGAAGAAAAAAGCAAAAATAAGTAGGGGAGGGGAGAAGAATGAAAAAAAGGGAAGATCACTCAGGTACCTCTGGGTTGTGAAGCCCGTACAAACCCAAAGAAGGTATGTCCCTGAGGGCCTATAAAATAAATGGATACTAGTTCTCTAAATTTTTCAAGTATATACTTATGGTTAGGTTAATTAAATTATGGTTAGGTTAGAATGGTTAGAATTTTATTATGAAAGGGGCATATTTAATCAAGAGTTACATTTGGCCATATTTGATCATGCGGCGCCAGACACAAGACATATAACGTCAAGTAACGGACAAAAACAGTCGGAAAACACAGAAGGAAAGTTTTACTAACACAAAAGAGAGAAATAAGATCAGGATAAGGGGACCGTCGTGGCTCAGTGGGTATGCCCACTGCGCTAGTGACCTGTGAGTTGTAAGGAGGAATGCACCTGACATAAATCAAACCTGCACCACCTACAACTCGAATTTTTCGCTAGCGCAGTGGGCATACCCACTGAGATACGACGGGCCCCTTTCAAACTGGGATTCAAACCCCTGGACCTACTGAGTGGCAGAAAAACGCTGCGATCACAGTAACATATAGGTGGCATCTCTATGTGGTTGATAGAGATTTATGACTCAAGGGCTATATATGGCCAAGCTGAGTCAAACACAAGACAAAAATCTCAAGCAATGTGTGAGGTTCTCTGGCAAACACAGAGGAATGTTGGTCGGAAGGATCCATTGGATCCCCGAGGGACGTTTTTACAATGCCGCAGTTCGACAGCATAGACGGCGGAGAGTGAGTGACGCTTGGAGATCCGACGAGGGGTATAGGAGAGGGGGTGGTCGAGCGTCGTGCGAAGAGGGAATAATGACCCTGTCATCATCTAAACATTGATCCTGTCATCATCTAAAGAGTGATTCTGTCGTTTGCGCCATTGTAAAAACGCTTCAACGCGTGTGTTGCTTCTTTTCTCGTCCATACATATATTACCAGAGAGTGACGCTTCTTCATGGGTACTTGATTAAATGACTTTATTCACATAACATTAATAAGTATATTTACAGCTCAATATCTTGCACTATGCCAGTGAAGGACCCTCGCACGTCCTCCTCTGTTTTGCTCTAGTCGAGTCTCCTTTTCCTTCTTCACCCCTCCCGTTCTCCCTACCCGGATGACTGTCCAAGGACACCTCCGCCAAAGCCCTCGGGGATCTAATGGTTCCTTCCGACCCACATTAATCAGTGTGTTGGCCAGCACAATGGATGTACACACGCATCTCTTTGTAGATACGGTTTAATTTTGTGTTCTGTACCTCCCTTTAAAGTGTGTATTTCTGTATCTCTCGAAATGGGGGATATCACCTCTGCTCCGACCACTTAAAGACATGGGAAGAATAAGAATCCCCAAGGAGTTCTCGCAGTGGGTCCCAACATACCTAAATGGTACTTTCTTCTTAATGGATGCGGAAACAGGTCTTATATATTACCAGTAGACGAAACATATGAAACATCTTATCCTGTTGGACGATCACTTCAAGGCTATTTGAAAGATTTAACGCTTCCTACTGTTCAGCCGCGTATAATATTCAGCGATCGAAAACTCAAATATGTAATCCGACAGGACATCCTTTAACCAAAAAGTATCCTCAAACATTGATGTCATAGTTGCAAATGACAGTCCCTCCTCCTTCAGCACAGCAGCGGCCGCACATAACCGCCCGATGTCAACTGCTTAGTTAAGTATGCGCAGTGATCTATACCTGCGCTTAAATGCTCCCAGCTTTGATAATAATTTATACTGTAAAAGGGAGAGATACAAATGGCACGCTGCCATCCCAACCACCGAGTGAGGGTCGGTGTTGTATTCAGTATTTAAGGGCGGATCCGGCTCTTTTGGGATGAGAGGGTATCGTCCACCAACTAATCATTTATGGATGGTAATGCAGCAATTTCGGCTTCAGAGCACCGCGCCTGGAAGAGCGTTGTAATTGCAGTGAAGTCGGGACAAGATATTCGATTTGTCGCGGAGCATTCATAAAGTATGAGCGTTTCGTCATTTGTGCGATTATGCAATTATATTTCACTTTGCCACCATCTGCAAATCGCTTCATTCCCGAGTCGGCATGCAGGATTCATGCATCGTAATGGTTTTCTGATCCCTTTGAGACTTCGATCGAAGAATGCAAGCAGGGGAAGGTATAATTTGCGCTAACGAATGCCGGGTCTGAAGTGGGTTCCTTAAGATGCATCCACCAGACTAAATATGAATGTATTTCCTGTTTGGTAACAGGTCTTTGGCAATTGGTGAAATTTTGATCGGAGAATTCAAGCTGATAAAGTTATAATTTAGTGTTAACACACGCCGTCTGTAAAGTGGATTCGCTAAGATATAATATGTCGCCAACGAGACTGAACGTGAATTTATTTCATGTATGGTAAATAGTAAGATAGGTAGGTATTTTAATTAACGTCGCACTGGAGCAATACAATGGACTATTGGCGACGATCCAGGATCAAATCCGAAGAGAAAGATCCGAGGAAAACAACACGTAAATTTGAACCACGGTCAGATGACGAGGTCACACCTGAGCTGGCATCCCACACTCCTAACATCCACATCACGCCTACGCGAGGACATTTGAGGCCACAACAGATTTAACGTTCACAAGCCTCTTTGTGCACGACGGTCTTTTGTTGGATTCGAACTTTTAACCCTCCGGTTACTAATCCGTTGCTCTTACTACCGGGCTACCGCAGCCCGAATTCAAGCTGAGAAAGTTATAATTTAGTATTAACACACGCCATCTGTAAAGTGGATTCCTTAAGATATAGTATGACGCCAACCAGACTGAATATGAATTTATTTCATGCATGGTATATTTGTAAGAAATAGGTAATTGTAGCGTATATTTGTAATTGGGGTTATTTTGTTTGAAAATTTTAAAAGCGGAGCTAATAGTTAAGCTTTAGCATGTGTTGCCTGGAGCAGTGAATTCGTTAAGATGTCTCAACGAGACTAATTATGTGTTCCCTGTTTGAAACAGACGGAAATAGATATATGTGGTGCACAGCTAATAGACCGATGTGTTGCTCTAGCGAGACGAGAATTAAACTACTACCTTCCATCATTTTAAGCAACACTTTAATAAACACCCGTATTTGTTTTTGGACGAAAAATTACTTGAAAAAGGCTATCCTATAACGTTTCATTTACACAAGCTTTTCTCCAAATTAACATGCATTAAACCTACTTAGTATTCAAAACTTGCTACTTTAAGAATACTCTGTACCTCACCGTATTTCATGTCTGGCAAATAAAAGAGTAGACTATTTGTAGCATATTTTTGTAATTGGGGTAATGTATAATTTACTTAAGCGATGAAGTCTGCATGCGTTAGCAAACATTAAAAGGCAATAACAGAATTTAAACCTTAAAGAGAATTATACAGCAACGGCAGAACGCCAGAATAATTTAATTTAGTTTCCGTAATCAAATAGCTTACTTCCTAATACCTTTTAGTGATTAAATTCATTAAGAGTATCTCTAATTGACAAGGGCCAAGGTAGCCTAGTTGGAAGTATAACGGTTAGAAATCGGAGGGTTACGAATTCGAAACTCGGTCCAACCAGACCATTGTGTTCGCGGGGACTGGTACACGTTAAATCTGTCGTGGCCTCAAATGTCCTCATGTTGGCGAGATTTGGAAGTTTGGAGAGTGCGGTGACAGCTCAGGTGTTGACCTTATCATCTGACCATGGTTCAAAATGAGGTGTCCTCGTATCTTTCCCTTCGAGACTGCCAATAACCCGGTGTGTTGCTCTAGTGCGACGTTAATTAACTATCTAATTACTCTCATATTGACAGAGTGCAAAAGATACGGAAAATCACATTAATAAAATATAGTACCTCCACACAATACGTTCAAGAGAATTTTTGAGAATCTAGTTTGTGGTCACTTATTTCGCATACATAACATGAAATGTAGATAATAAGAGTAACAATCCAAGAAACCTTTCTGAAGATGGTAAACCCAAGATTACACTTCTTTCTATAACCGGAAGGACCATTTAATTTATAAAAGGAAATAACATGTAAATTTATAGCAGATTTCTTTTCATACCATTTGGAGAAAATAAAAAATTCAAAAAAACTATGCACTCTTTTCATCCAGACATTACCGTGTTTTTGCAAGAAAAAAACTTCAAAAGTGTCTTTACAAAGCAAATTTCCCAATCGAACCTCACATGAAAGGAAAGAAATAATCCAATAAAAGAACGGAAATGTTTTGTTACCTTCGTTTAAAATACATAAATTGCATTCTTTCATCACTTGAGGATAGAATTTTCAAAAGCGGATGTACTCGTCCATATTTGATGAGATCCTGATCAAAGACCTCACGAAAGTTGCATTTTTAATGCGACAAAGATTGATCGAGTTGATGTTGTTCTTACGAATGAAAGATTTTGACTTATTGGGAATATGAAGTGAAACAGATCATAAAAATTTCTGCATTTTCATATGGATAGCATTGATTGTAGTTCGTAAAAAACTGAAATTTGCATAACATTTGAGCAGTTTTATAAGTAATAAGCTGCAGTAAAAACACAATTTAAATGAATGTAAAGGAACTTAACAAAAGTAGCTGTAAGTACAAATACCCTCGAGTAATTTTTGAAAATACATGAAAGATATTTCTTGTGATTTAAAAATACCTATGCTCAGAGTTTTACCAGCATCTGTGAAGCGAGTATTTTTGTTTTAAGAAAATGTAATCTTTTCTCTTTGTTGCCAGGACAAAAGAAGCTAAGTCGGAATTTTGATGGATCCGAAGATAGGTAGGTAGGTATTTTAATTAACGTCGCACTGGAGCAACACAACGAGCTATTGGCGACGGTCCGACATCAAGTCCCAAGGAAAGATCCCAGGACAACACCACGTAATTTTGAGCCACGGTCAGATGACGAGGTCACACCTGAGCTGGCAACACCACTCTCCAAACGTGCACACAACGCCAAAGTGAGAACATTTGAGGCCTCGACAGATTTAACGTGCACCTGCTCCCTTTGTACACGACGGTCTTTGGTTGGATTCGAACTCACAACCCTCCGGTTGCTAATCCGTTACTCTTCCAACCGGGCTACCGCGGCCCGATGATCCAAAGGAGTCAAGTTCATTATTAATTTAAGAAATAATATAATCATAAAACTAAATGAATCTACTACTCTAAAATACAGTTATTTGAAAAATGATAACATGCTTCTTTTTCTTCATGAATATTTGTGAAAATGAGTGAAATATTCAACTTAAGATTCCGAGAAGTAACCATTTTGACTTATCTTCTTTTGCCCTGACACGGAAGAGGAGTTGGTTTGTCTGTGCATCGTTTGACCAATCCACACCAACTTTGGTACATTTGTGCTACAGAACCCTGGGGGAAAGTTAGGCTACATATTGACCCCCGTTCGAATTTTCCTGGGCGTGCAGAGGGTCTAAAGACAATTTGAAATCCCCATAGAAATGACATTGAGGATAATTATGACTGCGGTTGAAACAGATTGTTTTACCATTATTGTAGGAATAGCATTTTTTTTGCCAAAAAATTATATTTACAGAATTTTAATTTTAATGCTGTGTGTTTGAACAACAAAACTGACCCTATCTTGAGTAGGGATGAATCGGATGAGGTTTGTTGGCGAATTTGGCGATGGCTGGTTTGGATACTTTTCGAATGCAGCCTCTTGCAATTGTGTATCCTCTTGTCACAAAAGCGCCTGGAGAACAATTCTAGTAAGGGTCAAATGCTTCAAGAATCCCTTATAAAATGGGAAAAGTCTCGTTTCTATGACACAGACAGCCCGACTTTCTGCCTGATGCACTTCTCGTTGTAGGCAAACGGTACTTCAAATGGGGTAGGTAATCTATGTGGCAAACGTAAAGACCACCATACCAGGTTGGCGGCCATTTCAGCATTAACTTTTCTGGCGGTTATCTCAGATATCTCGCCATTAGAAAAAAAGCTGACAGGATCTTTCTGCACGAGATATCTCGTCATTAGAAGAAAACTGACCAGGTTTTGATCTCGTCATCATCAAAACATCAACAGTAATATTAGACGATATATCTCTTCAAGTATTAGCGAAATTGGTCAGATCTTGATGAACGAGATACCTCGTTGAAACTATTTTGAGGGTTAAGAAACTATATGAGGCGAAAATTATATTTTTGGGTGTTTAATTTTGGCATCGTTTCATACATAACCTACAATAAAATCTCGTAAGACATTAAAAAAGAATCGTAAATTGGAGAAACAAACCAAAGTGTACAGTTCGGATGTCACTTCAAACGAAGTACTAAGCTCCACTTCAGAGATGGCCTAAAGTGGTCAAATAAATGCACTCTCACCTGCGTAGAGTTGGTCGTCTTAGGAGATCTCAGTCGACAGATGCGATGCTTCACTTCCCGTTTCAAATCCCTCACCCGGCCGCTCCAAGTCGAAGAGGAAGCACTGTGAGAAACACGATTTGAATCACAGGGACTCTGGAAGGATAGAACAGAATGCGCGGATGAGAATAGCCCCCGTCTGTTGCATTTGCAATACGCAGAAATCGCCAGGTGGCATTCTAACTCCTAAAGAGTACACTTTTACGATCATAATGTAGTTTTGCTGGCTATTCCTTTATTAGCAGAGAAAGAAAATATACATCTTTCCTAATAATTTTCTTTCCTAAAATAGATTTCTTTCTTGCGATTGTTCTTTTGTCGTGGTAAATAAAATAAAATAAATAAGTGGCCTAAATTGTAATGGTAGATAAATTAATGGCTGTGAGATTCGCATTGCGTGCGTTCTGTTGTGCGGAGGTGATTTCAAATGAAGACTGGTGAATAACTAATAGGGATAAAAGATAAATTAATTGGAATTAAATAAAAAATAAATCTGTTTCCTCAAATAAAGATCTCAAAGTAAATAAGGCGATTGAATTTTTTTTAAAGTTAAATTTAAAAGAGAGATTCTGAGTGGACGGTGAGATGTCCATACAAGTTGTGTAAATAGTGCAGTGAATATATGTATAGAAATAAATCATTTATGGCAAGTTTGTATTCCTCTCTGTGTTTACCACAGTAATATTTAGTGTACCACTTGATCAGATCTGTAACAATGGCTTAAAGAGTAATCTTTTCCAATCATAAAGTTTTTGTTATCACTATGAATAGTAAAAGAAAATAATTTTCCTACGAAAGAGCTGTTCTTTTGTTTTAGTAAATGAATAAGTAGCTTAAAATGATAATGATAAATAAATCATTTTTTATATCATTACAGGCCTAAAATTGAAATGGTAAATAAATGGCCTAAAGGATACTTTTTAGCTATCAATATTGTAGGAAACGAAACCAATTTTCTTTCCTATCATAGACATTTGTTCTTTTTTATCACGATAAATAAAAATAAATAAATGGCCTGTAATGATAAATAAACCAATGTTTTGAAGAAAAATATTTCTCTTATCATAAAGTAGGAAAAAATAGATTATTTCCTACGACACAGCTGTTCTTTTTGTCACGGTAGATAAATTTAATAAATAAAAAAAATGGCCTAAAACGGTTCTGGTAAATGAGTAAATGGCCTAAAGAGTACATTATCCTCCCAATATTGTAGTACAATTATTTTCTTTCCTATGAGAAATGTTATTTTTTGTCATAGTACATAAATAGCCTAAAATGGTAATTGAAAATAAATAAATGGCTTGAAGACTACACTTTTACCATAATGTAGAAAATAAATAGATTTTCTTCTGGCATGGCAAATAAATAAAATAAACAAATGATCTAAAATGGGTAATGGTAAATAAATGTCAAAGAATATTTTTTCCTATCAATAATGTAGGGAAGAAATCCATTTTCGTTTCTATGATGAAGCTGCTTTTTGTCATGGTAAATTTTTTATGAGCAGCTGATAGATCATCTGTCAGCCTAAAACATGTCCATTCCATGCTACATCTTTGTCACGTTAATGATTGAAAAGCATTATTATCCTTTGAGAAGACAATAATAGAAATGTCCCTATAGAGTGGGAACGAAAAATTAGGCATAATATAAAATCACCAATTTCAAGTGAAAGTTGAATACAGTTCGTAAGCATACATAGGAAAATTATTGAGATTACATTGGTGAATTTGATGATTAAAACAAGCCTATTATTTGAAGAGTAGAAGTAACAGATCAGTATTTATAGCATTATTGAGAAATATTATTTCCCGTTTAAGATCAATTGATTGGTCATATTGATATAGGATATCAAAAAGAAATCCCAAATACTTACGGCATCAATTTCATCCGAATCATCTGGAATTGGAGGAGATAATAACTCTCTAGATGAGTCAAGACTTGGACTCTAAGAAAATAAAGTAGGAAATTAAGTTTTTGAGAATTGCTTCACAAGCGTAGCTCAAAAAATAAGTGAGTTTTTACTTTGATATCTTAGTTTCGACGCGATCAAACTTGTAAAAAATGTAATGATTTTGCAATTCTTTAAAATAAAACATGAATGGATATGGGTATTAACTACAGATTTTTCCGTCTTGCTTTAAATTTCCATGAATCACTTTCAAATGGTACAAATCTCCTTGCCAGCCTTTAATTTCGATGCATTTTAGCAGCTGAGTATACTATTTCTCTTAGTATTTAATATCATGATATACCAAAGCAAGATATTTGAAGCTAAGTTCTATACAGATTGTAAATGAAATATACTTAATTGAAACTGAATTTTGCTTGCTAATGATTTAGGAAGTTTCTAATTTTTTTTGGAAGGATCGGTATGGAGTTGGCCTGATAGGCCCTGCTCCTCTTCTCCCACGAAGATCAGGGGCCGCGATAGCCCGGATGGTAGAGTGGCGTAATAGCAAACGGAGGGTTGCGAGTTCGAAACTCGATCCAACCGTAAGACCGTCGTATATGTGACGGACTGGTGCACATCAAAGCTGTCGTGGCCTCAAATGTCCTCACGTCGGATTGGTGTGTAAGTTTGGAGAGTGGGTTGCCAGCTCAGGCGTTGACCTCGTCATCTGCACGTGGTGTTCGGATCTTTCCTTTCGAGGTTGATCTCGGACCGTTACCAATATCCCGTTGTGTTTCTCCAGTGCGACGTTGATTCAACTAACTACCCCCGAAGACCGTGGAACCGGTAATTTTGTGTTGTGCACCCCTGCTATCCCGGCCCACACTTGAACAGCATGCGACAAAACACAATACATGCACATGCGTACTCCGTTTTTTTGACAGAAAACATGTCTGTACGTATGCGTATTTCAACCAATTTGGTGTCGCAACGACTGATGTTACACCAATGTGTTGCTTGCCTTAGACCTTTTCAAAAATCGACTGACCCAAAAGTTGACAGCCTTCTCGTAGAAGCTGCACTATATCGTGTATATGAAAAGCCCGATGTTGCACTCACACTTCTTCTGCTGCTCTTGTTCCTGTAGGTCGTGGAATAGCATCCATCAGACTTGGTCCTCCTCCTGAGGCTACCATCATCCGAGGCTTCGTCGCTCTGGCACCCGAAACTGGGCGAGGTGCAAGGAGGCTTCTTGGGGTCGTCGAAGGCCTCTTCTATGCAGGCGGGGCTGAGGCTGCACATGATGTTGCCGCAGTCGCCGCCGCACACCCCGGGTTTGGCGTCCGTCGTCGTGGTAGCAGGGGTGGTGGCGAAGCTCGTGCAGGTCGGTGCATGATTCGTCAGGACTGGAGAGCTGGTGGCCGGACTCTGATGACCGGTGGAGAGGGGTTCACACCAGGATTTGGATTCTTTGGCAGGATCGGAGACAGACGACTTCGGATTGTTCGTGGAACCATCTGGAATGGAAATATCTGTTATTCAACTTCTATTCAATCGACTGCCATCTAGTAGTTGTTTAACCCAAGAGCAGTAAGAAACGGCATCTAATCTCATTAATCTTCCTTTCATTTTACACTTAACCCTCCTGGTGGTTTATCTTCGTGTCGAAAACTGCCCTGTAGGAGTCAGCCTCTGAAGCAAAAACAGGTTACAAACTGTCACCAGTTCTGGGCAAGAGACAGTTTATGTTTCCTACTTGGAACTTCATTCCCTTGGAGTAATGGTCTCAACGAGGTACCTCGTCATTAGCAAAACTGCACGCTTACAAATAAAAATTTGAGAAATGTGACAAAATAATCTTTTCTTAGTAACTAAATATCCAAATATTTCCTCGCCAAGCAAACCGACTTAATCAAACATCTAAACATGAGTATGAAATCATCTTCCAAAATACGGATGTACAACCATTCTTGTATACTTAACCCTCCACACGTGGTTTCGACGAGATATCTCCTCCATCAGCCATCAAGATATTGTCGATTTTTTGATGACGAGATCAAGATCGGGACAGTTTTCTTTTAATGACGAGATATCTCGTTCATTAAGAACTGACCAGTTTTGACTCCATCTAATGAATGATGATATACCTTGCTGAGACAACTACCAGTAAGGTAAAGATATACATGCGTTCTCTTAAAATATATTGACACACTTATAAGAATGAAATTAAGAGATGTAAGTATCTAACTTAAAATTAAACAAACACCTAGAATAATACAATTACATTATATAATTGTTATTATAGTTGATTTTAGTGATATTATATTTGTTGTATTTAGCAAATGAGTGGGCAATAACTTAGAAAATGCTTATAAAAGTCAGAGTAGAGTTAAACTCACATTGGTTCTTTCAATCACTTTGTCTAATATCAAAGCCAACACAAAAAATTTAAATTAAAGAATCCTATAATCAAAATCAAACATCAATCCAGACTGTAACCCTCTGAAGAGATTTTCGATTAGCGTAGTATTATTTTCTTCCATACCACATAT
This sequence comes from Meta bourneti, assembly GCA_933210815.1. Lineage (NCBI taxonomy): Eukaryota > Metazoa > Arthropoda > Arachnida > Araneae > Tetragnathidae > Meta > Meta bourneti. Next base: position 71,595,389 of record OW119927.1, on the reverse strand, counting down.
ATAATGCCTAAATACCCATGTCTATTGGTTGAAAGAATCTTAGGAACCATTCTATTGGTCAAGTGTCAAAACTGGTTAGAAATCAAGCAGGGAAGACTGAGTTGCAGAACGAATATATGCGTGTGAATTTGTTAAGGGGTTAAATCTTCACAAAGATTGATTTATTCCGTCCTAACACTATTGATGATGACGGGGAGAAAGATTTCACTTCAGTGGTTAATGGCAAATTCTAGTATTATCATTCAGTAATAGGAAGGTAAATATTTGACCCTAACCAAGCGTGACAATATTCCATTGCAAACGTATTCGCTGAAATCTACCTATTGTGTCAGGAAACTTTATCCAAACTAATTTGCATAGTCCACAAAGAAAATCTAGACGTTCAGCTAAGCCTAAAGCGAAATTTCACTATCTGAAATATTTTCGAGTTTCATTGTTGGAGTTCAAAAGGAAGGCTTGTTGGAATAAAAGTTTCGAATTCAGGAATAGAATTTGATGTTCAAATAAAACGAGTTGAGCCTGATTTTATTGTTTGAATCTATCTTTCAATTCCACGAATGTCGTTGATGAGGCGTTGAATTTTATTCGAAATTTCAAATTCTAGAATACTAGAGTAAAGTAATAAGGTTATCGGGATAATTAGATAGAATCATTTTCTAAGAAAAATGTTCTTACGAAATATATTAAGTACCCTTAATTTATTTTATAACAGTATGGTGTTTTCGCCACTAAATAACATAGCTTATTGTGTTGCTCCAGTGCGACGTTAATTAAAATACATAAATACATATATCCACCACTAAATAAATGAAAATAACTGAAGTCCCTTGAAGAAAAACTTTAAGGTAATTCAAAAATAGATGTTATTGTATTTTTATAAGTAATATAACTTTTAATACATCGATTATATAGAAAGTCACCTAATGGAGATATAGTGCGGCTCTGGTGAAAAGGTAGATGATACCCGAGAGAGTCCATCTGTAGAAAGTAGCAAAACTTGCCTGGGAAAGGTCTTGGCAATTGCCACAAGTGATTACTTGTTAAGCCAACTCCTAATCATTTCTATCTCTACCGCCTCTGAACAAAAACTTAGAACCAGAATCCGAGCAAATCACGCCAATTGTGGACGCACATTGTTTACGTAAACCTGCAACCTAATCTAATGAATAGATTCGTTCAAATCCTCATTATATTCCAATGCAAACTCCCCTAGCAGGATTATGGAAAGACAATAATAGTTTGTTTTTGTCATATATAAATTTCCTCTTCCCGCAACTACGACTGACCATAAAGTTTAGATCAATCTTTTCAAGCACAGAACAAACAAAACTTAAAAACTTTTTATTAATTTTGTATACATACATAATGACTTAATTGTAAGGTATTCATGTTTTAGTGATAAAATTGGTTTATTTAATTTAGCTAATTTATTTTTATTTGCGCATTCCGAATTCGTGTAGCTATGCAAGCCATTGAAAATCCGAGCGGAGATTGATCAATTACGCCACAGAAACGATGTTATCGATTAACCTAAACAGTGCCCGCTACCACCTAAACACAGCAATTCCGGACGCACATTCTTTGACTAAAATATTATTTTGGACCCCTGTACCACACTTTACAATTTGACCAGATATTTTCGAAACACCCTGTATACTATTGTAATGTAAGTTCACTTTTGTAGTGGTGGCTAAGTTCATTCTGGTAATTCTCCACTAGAATTTAGCAGTGGCTGAATTACATAGTTGTTATGTTATCAATAGTTACCAGTTGCGTGAAACCGTGAGATCTGTATTAAGGTGACGGATGTAATTCCATATGCGTGATTATGCAATGGATGACTGTGTCCCTGGACTATTCTGTGCTCCCTTTAACATCCGAGTTATGAGGTTCTTTTTGAAGAGAAGGCTCAGTGGCAACGAAAGGTGAAGTCGTGACAAGAACAGTAGCAATAGCTGTTATCAGAGGGCTTTAGAACGTTGTTGGAAGTGGTTGGCATCGCATTGGCAATTTAACTCTTCATTGTGGATCATCCATCGAAGTGTGTGCCTATTGTTCCAAGTGCCATCTAGTATATGTCAGAAGTGCCATCATGCTTGTTTTTGAATGCGGGCGTGTTCATAATCACTTAAACCAGCCACTAATTCAGCAAGACATGCGAAAGACAGTACAACTTTGACTACCAAAAAGTACTTCATGACGGAGATAGGCTGCAATGCTATGTATGCTATTACATTATACGTAAATTGTTGTAGTGGTGGTTAACCCTCCAAATGGTTTCGTTGAGATACCTTATCCATCAAAATCTGATCAATTTTGCTAGTAACCTGATATACCGTCATCAAAATACTGCCGATTCTTTTATTATGACGCGATCAAGATCTGGTCAGTTTTTACTACTGATGATATATTTTGTCCATCAAGGTCTGGTAAATTTTGCTAATAACGACATACCTGATCAAAACATCCACTAAGAAGGTTAATCTCATAAGTCTACATAGCACTTGATATCATTGAAACAGAGTTGTTTTGTTTTCATACCCAACACATCTCATAATCCAGTCGCAGTATCAGATATAGTTGATGCAATCTAATCAATAAGCAGATAATTTAGTAGCTTCTTCTTAGTTGGAGGCACTGTCCTTCGCACCGACTAGTGCCATTACGGATAAGGAACCGGGTCCTCAGAATTTAACGAAGATAGTCTCGACGAGCGGAAGGCGAAACTCGAAAGAACCTGATCTTAGGATCTTCGACAGTGCATGTCGACAATAGGTCGACGTATTAAGAGCAATGCTAATGACTTGCTGGAGGACGGTAGGCGCAATAATTAAGTAGATGTGGAATTTCCTAAACAGACATTTCCACTGATTTTTTTGCGAAGAACCATGTTAATTTTTGTAGCTGTGGCTAAGCTCACACACGTCCTTAACATAGCTCTTGTTGCCACTGATATCAGTGAAACAGCGTTGTCTGGTTTTCATACCCAACACAACCTGATAAGCCAGTTACAGTACTAGATACAGCTGATGCAATCTAATCAATAAGCAGATAATTCCGTAGCTGTGGGATTTCATAAACACACATTTCCCCTAATTTTTTTCGATCTTCGAAACAAATGATTTCGTCTTCGATTGTTAGATGCTTTTCCCTTCGATACAAAAAAAAATCCTGCACCGTAATGGATCCCATCCACCGTGTTAATGACCACTTTAAGCCTCTAAATCTCAACTTCTTTTTTCCCTTCCATTTGCAATTGCAACCTTTCATGCAGATTACCACAGGAAGAGGCCCTCAGCCCCAACAAGACGGATTATTTCTCAGGGCTGATTTCGGGCTTCATTTCCTCTCGCTAAACCAATCATTAACTCGGGATCCGCTGCCCTTCGTTTTTGACCAACGCGGAGGAGGAGAGAAGGAAATAAATACTGAGGAGAGGGCAGAAAAAAGAGCGTTGTTTTTCCGCGTTGATCCCCCAACCAACTAATTGCGTTCCTATCGGTAATTGAGGCGGCGAGGCAAGGATTTGGAGGTGAACTAATGAAATGTTTTGGGCGTCAGAAAATACCGAGGCTTCCAATCGCAATCGAGATCCTGCACTCTTCACCCTCCTCCCGCTGCTGTCTTGGAAGAATAAGAAGTAATGAAGAGAACAGTGGGAAAAGGATGCTGGAGTAATGATGCTGCAGGGACCTGGAGGATGTATTGAGCTCGGTGCCGGTAACAGGTTAAATGGAGAGGAGTTACGTGCCTAGGTCGTTTGGATTTGAAAGAAATCCGGCAAACAAGGGGTGCTGAGAGGCAGTTTGAGTTTGAATAGTACAATAATGCAGTGATGAAATGAGCGCCACGTTCGTTGCCAGTGTGCTTCTATTGGGTTGGTGCAAAAGTTGGTCCTGTTTGTGGCGCTAGATTGCAAAACCGAAGTGTTATCCACTTCACACGTAAAACTTTGGTGTTGTTTTAAACAAGGAATTTCAGCGAGTACTTGGGAAAAAAATTGTGTTATTTGGTTGCGTTATTTAAATTTTGTTAAGCATTAAAAATGGCAGAAAATAAGGAGCATTTTCAACATATGCTTTTTTACGTCCGAAAAGGCAAGAATGCTTCCAGACGCAAAAGATGTGTTGTGTAAGGTGAGGGTGCAGTTGACGATTCCACAGTGGTTCAGAAAGTTTCGCCACCTGGATCAGTTCTTTAGCCAGAAACCTCAGAACTTGTATGAGCTCTACTGGAGAGATGGAGAAAGATCATCGAACAGAACGGCACATACTATATTGATTAAAGGTAATTTTTAGTAAACAAAACTTTTCTTCAATTTTTGTCAAAAAACATGACGAAATTTTGCATCACCCAATACATCCGTTTCCAATGATTATAGGAGCTCAGGTGTTGATTTCGTTATCTGCAGTGGACGTTCAAAATGACGAGGTGTTTCCCGCGGGTCATTCCCTTTGGGATTGATCCCGGACCGTCACCAATATTGATCTGAAATTTTGCTTTTATTTCAACAGTCAAATATAAAGCACGGCCCTTATGCCAGTTATGGGAGGAATTCCTCTGCATTAGTTTTAAAATATGATATCCTCCATGTTGTTGAAAATAATTACGTTGATTACGATGAACTTTAACACAAGTTTTAATTAAATTATTTGTATTACAAAAACAAAATTGAAACTATACTGCTGGCCATTGAAATTGCAACACCATGAAGGGAGCATCCAATAGTCTTGAAATTTCCTCGATAATGGAAAGATATGCAAATGATTAGCTATGCAGGCGTATATGCAAATCATGTGCTCTAGTAACCCCCCTGTAAGCAGTATAAAAAGATAACAGAGGTCCAGTTTTTAGGCTATTGACTGTGGTTTTTTTTGCTGTTCCTGTGTAAAGCTTAACTGTACCTCGTCGAGAAATACGGTAGTAATGAGGGCACGTTTTTGAGTTTAACAGATGTGTTTCTTATCACGACTGATGATTATCCTTACAAGAAATACGTGCTTGTGTTGGTCAAAATCAAGCCAAAGTTAAGCGAATATGGAATCAGTGGGTGCAGGAAGGACGAACGATAGCAACAGCCTCGTCACACCACTGAACGAGAGGACAGACATCTTGTGCGCGTGGCTACTACGGCTCGTAATACAACATCAAGGACCGTAGCTCAGGAATTAAGGTGTGTTGTGCACAACTTGTGTAACCACGTACAGTTTGATGCCTGCAGCTGCGAGAAATTTTTTGAAGGCCATCGTTTCGACTACCTTTGACTACAACACTGCCTGGAATGGAGCATAGAACACAACACATGGGCAGAAGAATGACATTAAATCGTCTTTTCAGACGAATCTCGATTCTGTCTACAGCACCATGATGGTCGCATCAAAGTTTGGTGGCACCGCGACGACTTGGGTGAATGACCCTTGCATCATGCATCGCCATACTGGTCTTCTGTCACCTCGTGGTATGATATAGGGAGCGATTGGATTCTACACCCACACTCGTCTAGTAAGCATTATCGGTACATCTCTGAAGTTTTGGAGCTTTTCGTCTCCCCTTATCTTCAGGGATTGACCCCGCCGGTTTTCAATAGGACAATGCGCCACCGCCACTGCAACACAATAATTCCTAAATGTCTACCAGCTTTCACTCCTTCCGTGGCCTATCCACTCACCAAATCTGTCGCCCATCAAATACATCTGGTCGATGACCTTCCAAAAACTGACACACCACAGACCACATGCGGCTAGGAAAGATGAACTTTGGCAACGTGTGGATGCAGCATGGACTGATACCCCGAACATACATCCAAAGCCTTTCTTTCAATTCCAAGACATGTAGCAGCAGTTATTGTTGCCCATGGCGGTCACATAAAATATTGTTTTCTTCACGTTCCGCACGTCAAACGGACCTGTAATTTCAATAATTTCCCCCTTGTGCCTTATGTTATTTGCATAATAAATATGGCTTTAATATCTTTTGTCCTTAATGGTGTTGGTGTATGTATTGGCACTTCTCTTCAGGGCATTACTTTCCACTAAGCTTTTACAGTAGAGATTTAACAGAATAAAATAAGGAAACTTGAAATAATTGTATGATTTTAATGGTCTGTCTTTCAAAAAAGCAAGTAAACAGCGAGTATGTGAAGAAGAAAATTCATAATTCACTGCCACCCCCAAATCTATATAGAAGATGCACGATATTTTCAACCTGCTTAATAAAGTAATTATTTATGTACGTTTAATTAATAAAAATTCTACTTTACGGTTGTCTTAGTGTTGATTATTAATTTAAATGGAAAGTTATTCTCAATACAGGAGTTGAATACCAGAATAAGGTATCAGAATTATTTGATTGGTTTTCATTATTATTTGATTTAATGATACTCAACTGTTTTTCAACATCTATGAGATGCATTGAAATTAGTGCCAGAATATTAACTATTAATAAGGTGTTATCGTGGTAAGCACTAGGTTTTTGTTAATCGATTAAAGATTAGCCAAACCCTCAGAAGTGGTGGTGATATTAAACAATAAAATAAATGCGAAGTAGAATAATGTCTCAAAATTTAATTTCAAACGAAGTCGCCACTCTAAACCTGCCGAAATGTTTTACTCATTATATATATATCCCGTTTCATAGCAAATTCCCACTTTGGCGTGGTGTGGAAGTTTGGAGAGTAGGGTGTCAGCTCAGATTCAGATGTTGACCTCCTCATCTGACCGAGGTTCAAATTTACGAGGTGTTGGACTCGGATCTTTCCCTTCGGGACTGTCGCCCATAGCCCGCTGTATTACTTCCAGTACGACGTTAATTCAAGTACCTACATCCATAACAAATTCCACAATGAATGGGATATTTAAAACATTGCGCGTAGCAATCTCATTTGTAAATGAGGGTGGTATAATCTTATGCTCAGGTTCCCCCTTTGGATAGTAAGAATTACACGCATAATAATTTTGAAAACTTCGCAAATCCGTGGAAAACACGAGGCGAGGATCTTTGATTTTCGAACAGTAACAGCTAATAGGATATTCAGATAGGCAGGCAGACATAGAATTATTGATTATAAGCTCAGGCAGAAAAATGCTAAGCGGCTTTTCGTTTTCCTGTTAATGTTATGTCGTTCGTTAGGTACGAAATGCAATTTTCATTAATCTCGTTACTAATCTCACCTTGTTCAGACCATCTTGAAAGTTGTAGACTTGATCCATTAACATAATGCATTTCAATTAATATTACATATTTACACAAGTGAATTTCATAACAACTTGTGAATTGTATGGTAAATAAGTAAACATTGTAAGTAGTTATCGTTAATCAAAATCAATGCGTGGCGTTAGTAATGGTTCGATTAAAATTTATACTTTTGATTTTTGAATTCAATTTATGAAGCTAAATTTTTCATACAACAAACTCTTCTCTTTAATGGGTTTCTACGAATAGAGGGAAAATCACAACGTGATGGTATAATGCATACAAGCATGCTATGTTATATTCAATGAAGATATCTTTTAAATCAATAATTGTGCATTAATTTTAAAATAAATTCAGAATTAGAGTACATCTTTCTAAATATGAATATACCACAGTAAAGCGATGATATCTAACTAAAATAAAAATAATAGGTCCAAGTGAAACACATCAAACTCGTATTCTGAGAGATTGTTCAATTTATTAAAAACCTTTTTAGTTTTGAAAATTTATTTCTGAGACGGATGCTGAATAATTTAAGTCAATTTAGCTTCCCAATCAAATAGCATTTCTTTAAACTTCCTGGTCGTTGTCTCGACGAGGTATCTCGTCATTAACAAAACTGATCACATCTTGATGGACGAGATATCTCGTGATTATAAAAGAAACTGACCAGATCTTGATCTCGTCATCATAAAAAAAATCGGCAATATCTTGATGACGCGATATCTCGTCATTAGCAAAATTGGTCAGATCTTGATGGACGAGATATTTCGTAGAAACCACTTGGAGGGTTAAACAGTCTGGTTTAATAGGATAATTTGGGGAGGTAGTCTCAAATTAATATAACCTCCACATATCTTTAACGTGATTAATTGTGCTTTATTGAGTAAACCTCTGTAAACCAGAGTTGAAGTTAAGCAAACAAAAGTCACCGAAACCCCTCAAATTATAATATTAAGATCAGTTCCTGCTAGTTCCTTTACAAACACAACTACCCGCATCAATGCTAAAGCAGAACATTATAGGCAAACGCCAACTTACCCGTGAAGAACAAGGACATGTAGTTTTTGTCTTTCTTCTTCGTACCCTGAGATGACCAAGACATGGCTCGACCTAATTCCGCTATGACCTGCCAAAAGAAAGAGGAGATTAAAAAGGGTCGCCGAAGCCTCTCAACGACCACCGAGTCCCATCACTTTTCGAAACGGCTTCAGAAAGTGACAGGATAACAATGATTATCACATTAGCTACGGGGAGTGTCGATAAAGAGCACTTCAACCATCTCGGGGAGGGTTTGGGAATTTATTAAATAAGCCTTTGACAGCGAAGGTAATCAAGAAAAAATGATGCGTAGGGTGCAAGACTCAAGGGGAAATCTCCAAGATTTGGACTATTATTAACAGTATGCAAGTTATAATCAACTTATCTATATGGAAAAAGTTCCATTGTCAATTATCGAGTTCTGATTCACTTATGAATGTAAGTTAATGTAGTATCGATTACGTAAGGTATTTATATCACATTCACTAAAAAGGCAAATTAATATATCGCACCCCTTATACAATATCTAATGCATTAACTAAAACTAAAAAATGAATCTATAGTTCATTCTAGAAAGGTTGCAATTGCATGCCTCTGCATGCTACAAAACTGACAGAACTGCCCTTTTTCTGGAGCCCACAATCGCCCTCTACTAGAATCTGGAGTTCTGTCAGTTTTGTAGCATGCCGAAGCCTGTATTTAGGACGATAGTTTGTTGAATTAACGTCGCACAGTGCAACACAACGGGCTATTGGCGGCGGTCCGGGACCAAACTCAAAGGGAAAGATCTGAGACACATCGCAATTTTGATTAGTGGCCAGATGACGAGGTCAACACCTGAGATGGCACCCCATTCTCCACACTTCCATACCACGGCGTCGTAAGGACATTTGAGGCCACGGCAGATTTAACATGCACCAGCCCACGTAGTTGGATCGAGATTCTAACTCGCAATCCTCAGGTTGTTAATCTGCTGCTCTTTCCCCTCTAGTGGAATCTAGTTTTGCAGCATGTTGAAGCACGTATTTAAACTTTTTACACATAAAATTAGAAATTCATATTTTTATTCCGGTGGTTTTGTAACTGAGGTGATATCAAATACGTTTTCATTACATAAAATAAAAAGTGTATCAATTGGTAATCTTTAAATTCATTAAAAAAAAATATCGCCACCATCCGTCTTTAATTTCGTCTAGTTTTATACACTAATTTGGTCATGTCATGTTTGGTAATTTTTAATTTATAGTCTCTATACTTCACAGTACTTTAAAACAAATTGGAAACTGTTGCAACTTCTAAGCTAGGGTTATGTACTTTAAAATCCGATTTTGCAAAACGAGGGCTAACTAGATAGGAACCTGTGGTTTAAAGTAGATTCCGAAGCACTACGAACATTTAGGCCAAGACCGAGGTTGGAACGCAATGTCTGTTGGACCAATGGTCAAACTATCTACTCGGCTACCCATGTCCTCTTTTGGACTTTGGACTAGAATTCTCACTACACCGAACTATGAATTATTTTTAAATGTATAAATAACTAAAAAATAAAATTTAGGGAAATATTCTGTCCTTACGACATCAAACAATTAACCCTCCAAGTGGTTTCGACGAGATATCTCGTCCATTAAGATCTGACCAATTTTGCTAATGACGAGTTGCCTTGTCATCAAGATATTGCCGATTTTTTGATAGGTGATTTCAAGATTTGATCAGTTTACTTCTGATGACGAGACATTTGGTCAGTTTTCTTCTGACGACGAGATCTTGATGGACGAGATATCTCGTCCATCAAAATCTGGTCAGTTTTGGTAATGACGAGATACCTCGTTGAGACGACCACCAAGAAGTTTAAGATCAGAATTCCCGTTCAGCTGACTGAAATACACTGACGGCTCCAGCGATATTTATCAAATCAATTTTAAAAAAATCTAACACAAATTTCTTGAACGTGTGGTTTCGTCAAATAAACAGAAAAATTAATTTCACATATGAAATGCATGATAGCAGATAGGACAAAATGAACTATGAAATGCAGATAGGACAAAAATTATGCATAATTGCAGTATTGTGGCCTTATTGTTTTGGTAGGATGAAAGCCTTTCTTTCCTCTTTGAAACAAATTGGAAACTTGCAACTTACTAAAGAATTAACTTGTTTAAAATTCAAACAAAAGCCTCTGGTGCATAGCGAAATCACCGCTACAGAAACAACTTAGTTTTTCGTTATCTTTCCTTGTAGAAAGTCTCTGGGAAATTTTTACAAAAGACAGGACACTTCGCCACGAGAACAAATTAATTTCTTATCGCACGAGACGAACACAAAGAGAGTCGCATATAGGTAATCCAGAATAAATTTTGAAAAAAGCGTTTTTAAAGATGGTTCTGTGTCTTTAAGCATTGTTCTAAATCGATAAAAAGTTATAAGAGCCTTTGTTCCTTTTGTTTTTCAGGCAGTGTTTTTTAAATCTCGATGATGGGATTTTATGTTCGATAAGAAATGTTTTCTTATTATTTAGTTTAAAAAATATGAGGTTTTTTTAACTTTTTATTGTATACATTATTCCTTTCTACTGCTGCATGATTCAAAATTGTTTTTACTCATTATCTTTCAATCCGTTAGATGAAGATATTTACTGCCAATTACTGAAAATTTTCAAACTAGCATTCTCACGCATAACATCAGCCCCAAGTCTTGTTAATTGCTTATCTGTGCACAAGGTTCATAGAATAGAGTATTAACCTTGATCTGCACCTACTCAGAGTAGTTAGTTGAGTTTAATACCTTCCTTAAATCCATTTATAATGAATTTTAGCATCGATGTGCATATTTCGGTGAAACTCAAGACGGTCCATCGCCAAGTTGGCGACTGAAATTTCCAACGCCAAACGGCTGTTTTGATAGGCCCGTGACGAGTAACCATATTGAAATATTAAAGCAATTATTATAGATGGAATATTATAGTCATTGTTATGGGTGGAATATTATCACCATTGCTATCGAAGGAAATTATCGCCATTGTTATCAATGGAACATTATCGCCAATGGGCGATGATATCGTGTTCTTGAATCTAATCCATATTTCATACCTCACACAAAATGAAATAAACTCAATCAATAATATCGAGCAGCATTTCGTGTTCTTTTTAGTGATCGTAATTCTTATTTCCAATTAACTGCAAGGAAAAAAAGGAGAAACATTCATGTTACTATAATTAGCTTCTGAACTTCAACCTATATTCAGGCGATTCTATATTTTCCGACTTCTAAACCTATTCTCATTTTTGATTGTATTTCTCCCTACACTAAACTCTAATTCCTATTGCCTTCTGTAATGACTGCTGAAGAATTTAATCAGAGAAGCGAGTTGGCGTGGTGTGGAAATTTGGAGTGGGGTGCCAGCTCAGATGTCGACCTCGTCATCTGCCCGTGGTTCAAAATTATGAGGTGGTATCCTCAGATCTTTCCCCTCAGGACTGATCCCGGACCGTCACCCATTGCTCATTCTGTCGCTTCAGTGCGACGCAAATTCAACTACCAACCAACTTTAACTCTCATTATAAAATGTGCCCGTGGTGCAGTTTGTACTAGAATTACACAGTTATAAAACGTAACCCTCCTCCTTGTTGTCTCGAAAAGGTATCTCGTAATTATCGAAACTGACCAGATGGACGCGATATCTCGTCAATCATGATCTCATCATCAGAAGAAATTTGCCCAGATTTTGATCCCATCATCAAAAGATTGTCAATATCTGGATAACGAGGCGTCATTAGCAAAATTGGTCATACCTTGATGTACAACTTACCTGGTCGAAACCATTTGAAGGATTAAAGCGCAAGTTTCAAAGGTATTTGGTATTTTAATTAACGTCGCACTGGAGCAACGGTCCGGAATCAATCCCAAAAGGAAAGATCCGAGGACGACACCACGTAATTTTCTACCACGTTCAGATGACGAGGTCATACCTAAGCAGGCACCCCACTCTCCAAACTTCCAATGTGAGGACATTTGAGGCCACGACAGATTTAACGTGCACCGGTCCCCTTTGTACGCGACGGTCTTTGGTTGGATTCGAACCCCCCGCAAGCCTCCGGTTTCTAATCCGCTGCTCTTCCAACCGGGCAACCGCGGCCACGAGGTTCCAAATGAGTTCGAAGCTTAAAGACCACCACACCAAACTTAATAAAGTGGAGAAGACGAGTAAAATATGAGCGAAACAAATACGAGTAAAATTAGATCTTACTTAATAAATTCTATTACTAAGTAAACTAACTTACAACTAAAAATATTTTCCTTTCTACCGCTGCCAGGGATACGAGAATTAACCAAGGTTAATTGCATTAACAAACGTAGATCGCTCGTAGCAACGAGTCACTCCGATCCCCCGTGACTCCCAAAACAGCCAAAGAACCAAAAAGACAACAACCACCCAAAGCAAAACTAAAGATCAAGTCCCCCGAAAATCAGAGGAATAAATGTTTCCCCTTATTCTTCTTATTACTGCTCCAAGCACGTCACTCATCGCCGTCCAATCGCAATCCAGCGAAGTGAAAGAGCCCTAAAAAGACCAGCTTAATATCCTCTTCTTCTGGATCGGGGTTTCGCTAATTAATAATAATAATCGCCCGAGCGTTGCTTATTCTGTCGCGATTAATTACTCGATTATGAATAAGTTATTGGAATGCCACACATTGCCGCCAGTGAGGGTCGATAAAATTTCTCTTGTATCGATGGATATTTGTAAGGTTTGAGTGGCAACGGGGAGATAAAAATTTAAGGTGTCGCGTAGGAGGAAGGCAACTGATATAAATGATAATTGTCTTCCAGCGAGTGCGAGCAATTAAGGTAAGGCTGTGTAACTGAATAAGAGGTATTTTGTCAGTTCATACTAACTAAATTAGTAATAGTGTCGTTAAACGGGTGAGGAAAGATGTATGAAGATTCAATAAAGCTGCATTGTTTTTAATTCTCGGTTTTATTGATAGTCGTATTTAATAAATAAATACATTGGGTCAATTTTCAACATTCATTTTAACTATGGTAGTAATAGATATATGTTATATATTTCACTTTTTTCTTTAAAAATTTATTTTTGTAAGGCATTACTTTTTCTTTATTTACTCACGAATGTCCATAATTTTTTTCTTGAACCTATTACCTTTGCTAAATTCATTTTAATTTGGATGAATTAACTAAACCAAATGCAAACTTCCATTTTAAACATGAATTTCTTGAAAAAATATTTTGATTAGTATATCCTTTTGTTTTCATTTCTAGTCTGTCTTGTATATCTTTCCTTACTATTTTTACAGGCAATCCACAGATAATACTGATTACTAAATGATTTATGATGCTATAGCAACTTATCCTGCAAGCTATATAAAAATGGAATCAAATCTCAGGACGAGACAAACACTTATTTACGGACAAGAAACGAAAACGGTACACGTCTCCAAACGGACAACAGAACGATTGCCCTCTCGCTTCTTAACAGACCAGAAACAGACGCCAGCAGTTTCAAACGGGGCACATGCGCAGAAGAGAGGACGATCATGTGTCCTTGGAAACAGCTGATAAACAGTTCCTCGTTCAGTTCGGGGAAGAGAGAAGAAAACGCTGAAGTTCTGCTACAATGTTATTTACTTTTATCTATTGATATTAATGTAATAAACATTTTTTAAATGGAAATTTGCGTTAGGTTTATTTGTATCACCCAAAGTACGGGAACCGCGGTAGCCCTGTTCGTAGAGTAGCGGATTAGCAAACTGGAGGGTTGCGAATTCAAAACTCAATCCGAACGTGGGGGCTGGTTAAACCTACAGTGGTCTCAAATATCCCCAAGTCGGCATGGTGTGGAAGCTTGCAGAGTGGGGTGCCAGCTCAGGTGTTGACCTCGTCATCTGACCATGGTTCAAAATCAAGAAGTGTGTGCGACGTTTTAATTAACTACCTATCTCCTCCAATAAACATTTGCAGTGAAAATGCACACAAACATTATTTAAAGAAATTGAACTAAAGTGGGAATTGAACCCGGGACTGCAGCGTGGCTGATAGACGCTTATCTACCAAGCTATGCCACTTCCGCGTAGGAAGGTATTTTAATTAACGTCGCACTGGAGCAACGCAATGGACTATTGGTGACGGTCCGGGATCAATCCCCAAAGGAAAGATCCAAACCACTTGCGCGAAATTCGTATAAACATAGGAGCTACGGTAGATCGGTTGGATAGAGTAGCTGTTTAGCAAAGGGAAGGTTGCGAGTTCGATACCAGATCCAATAAAGACAGTCGTAAATATGGGGGATGGTGCAGTTAAATCTGTCAGAACAACAACGAAGTTTATTAAAATGAATGAATTGTTATTAAAATTTAAGATTCACCCGCTTTTGGCAGATTTTATTTTGTTGTTCAGTCAATTTCCAGCATAGCAGGTCATTACATAACTGCTTGTTTCTTGAGGGGGGGCTTTAAAAGTTTTTATTACTTAGCTATAGGTATGGTATTTCTTTTTATCTCGAAAAGCTATCAAATACTCTTTCAGATTAGGTAATACTTTTACTGACCACTGCAACTTTATAGCTCTTTATAAGCAGTTTCAGTCTGTTTGATATTTTTTCGACCCCTTTTAACATTTTTTGTAATTTCTTCCTGTTTACGTACCATTTATGAAAACTCTAATAGCTTCGGATTTAAATTTTTCTTTCACTTTTCTTATATTTGGTGACTTTTATTTTGACTGCTAATGTAAGGGTATTTTGAGAAAAGTTAAAAAGGTGCGGTAGCCTAATTCTTTTATGAAGAGTAATGATATAGAAGTTTAAAGATTTGATGACGGAGTAGCGAATGCTTTAGCAAAAAATATATTTTGAATGCTTTGGATTCTGTGATAAAGGAAACATTTAGCCCAAAACATCAAGCAATTAGTAGATATCTGATTTCGAAATCTATTCGCTGAACTCCAAAAAATATCCGTACAAATAATTTAGGGTTGATTTAACCCTCCTGGTGGTTGTCTATGTAACTTCATTAGCAAAACTGACCAGATCTCGATAGACGACATATCTTGACCTTAAAAAATAACCAGACCTTGATCTCGTCATCATCAGAATATTCTGATGATGTTATCCTAGCAAAATCCTGATGACGATATATCTCGTCATTAGCAAAACTGATCAAATCTTTATTGACGAGATACCTAGTCGAAACCACTCGGAGGGTTAAAACAGAGGAAAGGATAAATCAGAATGAAGAAGCATTAAGTATGGCACCCTTTGGTTTAGCCTATGAGAGGGATTTTAAGTGTAAATAAACCAGATGGTCTGCGAAGGTTTTGCTTCTGCTGTCCAAATGCGGTGATCTAAAATGATGCATACACCTGGGTTACCTTTAAATTAAAATTATCTCCGTATTGGCAACATTTGGCATTTGATCTAATTGGAATTGACCAATCAACTATCACATATCAATTCGAAATTTATCCTTTGAATTTTTATTGGCGAAGTGCTGATATCGTATTCGATAAACAAACCGCCTCCACGTTCAGAACACATATCGCTGCAGAAACACTGCTACCGCATTTATTTAGCTTGGAAAAAATGCCTCTAAAAAAACTAATAATGGAAGCGGAAAAATATTTTATATATTGTAATCATAGGCTTAAAACTAAGGAAAATTAATATTATAATTTGAAAGATTCCATTATTTTAAAGAATAAATTGAAAAAATGTAAATTTAAATGACTCATACGGGCTTTGTTTCAAGAAAAATAAATAAACAATTTTATTTAAATATTATGTATAATATATTTGTGGTAGAAATTAATTTTGTAGCAAGCCAACGTACCACAAGATGGCGTTGTGACTTTTCCCCGGGTCTGTTCCCGCCATTAATGCTCAATCGCGAGTCAGTCAAACTGCTAGGTTGTATTCTTCGAGCACCTAATGTTTTGTTCTAATTTCTATTTGTTTCTTTAGTGTTTTAAATAAATTTTTATGTAACAGTTTCCCCTCGTGCTCTTTTTTTTTGGTCTTGTTGGAACAATGCTGACACAATTTGTAATTTTCAAGAACTATTTTTTATTAAAAATATCTCGACTGAAAAATAGGTTAAAAATTGGAATCACTTAGAAAATAGACACCGCATTTAAGAAAAACATATTTCTAAGTTTGAATAAAAATATGCTTATTTGATACATTATTTTGTAAATAAACTGCCTTTTTTTAATTATTTATATACTTAAAAAATGTACTGATTTCCCTTCTTTCTAAAGGAATTTTTAATTTAAAAAATTATTATATGGCTTAGGATTTCGTTGTTGTGAAAAACGTATAAAACACTAATTAATTATTATAGTTCAGAAATTTGAGTTAGTGATTCATAAGTGTGTAATTTAAATTTCTTCGATATCACAATATTACGTTAATCCCGTTATAAGTTGTATAACTTAATTGGACAGTTTCATTCACATTTAAGACTTAATTTCATTATTAGGTATGAATGATACATCTTATGTTTAAGATTAGTTGGTAGAATTACAATTAAATTAAAGTTAAGTGTTCGCTGATTGCTTCAAAGTACAATAAGAAATAACTGAAGAAGCGAGAAAATGTAATAGTTGTTACTTAAAGAATGAAGTCTTAACGCAGACAGGAAGCAATTACAAGTATTCTAAAATACATTTAAATTAGAGGAACTGATAAAAATTCAAAAGTAAACTACTAAACAATACAAAAATTAAGATTCTTAAAAAAATGTTTTAAAGCAAAAACTCAACCTTTCAGAAATGATCGAAATTGAATTACTTTTAAGTAAGATAAAATACAGCTATTATTTTATAAAAGAGACAAAAAGAAAATTTCTAATGGTTCAGTTCAGTGAATAGAATAAAACAATGACAAATTTGATTCATTTAAAAGTGCAATCGTTCCAAAATATAAAACCTCTAAATCAGACTTAAATTATTAAGATTCCCCATTCTCACACTAATAAATAAAAATAGTGTAAACCAATCAAAAATATAATTGCATCATTAGAAAAAAGGTGAAAGTTTGGCATACCTTATATTAAGTTATGCCTACTTAATACAATTTAAGGATACGCATATATATATATATATATATATATATTTATTTATATATATATACATTACAAACTTAGAGTGCCTAGAGTATAAGTACTCGTACATCAAATATGAGATTTTAACCACATAAAGTTTTTATATGCATTAAGTAAATGTAAATTAGCAAATTTTGAAATTATTTAATAAAGTCACATAAGATTATAAACAGTACTAAAAATTCAGGTAGAATTCCATTAAGGAATAAGTATGTTTTCCCAGAACAAGATTTTAATAATTTTATATATTTTTTAAGTATAATAATTTTACTGATAGTCATAAAGCTGCCTAGTGAAGAGGAACTATTATTGGGTTTAGTAAACGTGTATTTGTTATTTCCCAGTATTTAAAATTGTCTAAGAAATAAAAGTTGTCTAAATTATTTCTAGTTACAAGGGCCATATTTGGCTATGCAGCGCCAGACCGGTAGCCCAGTTGCTAAAGTCACGAATTTGTAACCGGATGGTTCCGAGTTCAAAACTCAATCCAGACTGTCTTATACATGAGAACTGGTGTACGTTATCGAGCTGAGGTGCTGACTTCGTCATTTGATCGTGGTTTAAAACTACGAGGTGCTGTCCTCGGATCTTTCCCTTCGGGATTGATCCCGGACCGTCGCCAATAAATCTGTTATATTGCCAGAATGCGACGTAAGTTCAACTACCTACCTATCTAAATATAAGTTTTTGAACTATTTGACGAAAATCAGTTTCAACCAAATGGAAAGCAACCAGAAAAGTTTTCAAGGGAGAAATTTATGATTTTTCTCAGTGGTGAATGATTAGATGTTATGAGGTTGCCAAAGAGGAACTAACCAACTTATCTATCAAGGGGAGTGTGAACTTCGGATACAAAGTTCTCAGTGGAAGATGTAGGTAGGTAGTTAATTAACGGCGCACTGGAGGAACACAACAGACTATTGGCGACGGTCAGAGATTAATCCCGTTGAGAAAGATCCGACAGCAGCACCTCATAATTTTGAACAACTGTCAAACGACGAGGTCACAACCTGAGCTGGCACACCACGCCAATGTGTGGATATGTAAGGCCACGACAGATTCAAGGCGCACCAGCCCCGCGTACACGACTGTCTTTGGCAGGAGAGCGTTTCGAACTCGCAAAGCCCCTGTTGCTAATGCGTTGCTCTTCCAACTGGGCTACCACGGGGGAAGTTGTTGAGGTTAGATTTCAAATACACTCTCGTGCTTTACCATTATGAAAATAAAAAATCATGATTGTTAAAAACGAAATATACCTCCATCCTATAAAAGGACAGAAGTTCCCAAATCGATTTGACAATTTTGTCAAAAATATCCATACCACAAACTACCGTTCTTCCAATTACACCCAAAATAATAAACCTACTCATGGTTGGGAGGAAACCTTATGTTGTACAAGTCCCGCTATTGTTTAAAACATGCTCCAAGCACACTCGCACAAAAAAATCCATTCACCTCGAAGAGAACATTTAGATGAACGATTCCGCCACTTACCGACTGCGAGGGCTGCGACCGAGTTGAGATGTAGCTCTCCTGCACCATCTTCACGATTTTCATTTGTTCCTCCTCTTCTTCCGGCTCATTACAGCGGCTGGGAGCATCTGCAAAAGGCAATAACAAGACGGCCGGTCAGAATTCCCCATCAACTCAACTCTCCTCTCATAATCGACACAGGCATAATCAGACATTTTCTATTAATTTCGGTTCGCGCCCGGGTCTTTTAATGACCTAGCTCCAGATGCATACCTAATCAGAAAAGCATTTGGGCTCGTCAGGTAGAAATAATGGTTACAACATGGTTTTCTAATGAAACCCACGGGAGCAATCAGCTTGCCCTTTCCCTTCAAGATGGAGAGATATTAGTTTGTTATTTACACTTGTTGCAGCATAATGACGCTGCGGTGGAAAAGCATTAGGGACACACAGGACCCGATCACACCCAATTATTGGGCATCGTTTGGGGGGTGTAATGGGATTGGAGTCGTGCGATTAATAAAAATGCGAGAGCAATAAAACGGTAGAGTTTTGATGATTCAATCAGGTTTCGGGCGTTATGGGCCGTGACAGTTTTGCCACCAATTTCAACTAATACAATTTTCAAAGATAAAGCTTTTCGTTTTTAATGATGTAACGTACCTTCTAATTACAAGACGGAATACAGAAGTTTTCCACACATCGTAACAGTTGCAAGGGATTCCTTTATTTAACCCTCCAACTGGTTTCGACGAGATATCTCGTCCATCAAGATCTGACCAATTTCGCTAGTGACGAGATATTCGTCATCAAGATATTACCGATTTTTTTATGCATTGGATTATATTGAGTTTAATGGCGCAAGGTCCAAAAGCGGACAAGCTGCGCCATACACAAGATAGAATATAACCTAATAAAAGGTTAAAATAATTAAAAATTAATAGTCCAAGACAAAATGTAGATTTAAAACATGTGAAATGTGTAGATAAGAATAGTCACAAGATATGAAAAATATAGTCAGATTATAAAAACAAGATCATTATCATCTGCAGTATAACTAATGCAACTGAAGAATTTAATTTACACATGCATAAAACTTTAAAGTGTGAAAGTGAAGTGAAAAAAATATATTTGAGTCATTTTAAATTTGAAAAAAAATTAGATACGATTTATAAAACCAACTGAACAGTAACGTCAAAGATTCTTTTTATGATGATGAGATCAAGATCTCATGAGATATTTTTCTAATGACGGGATATCTTTACCATCAGGATCTGACCACTTTTGCTAACCACGAAATACCTCGTCGAGCCAACCACCAACAGGAGGGACAAAGGGGTCACCGTGGCTTTGGTCACTGCGCTAGCAGCCTGCGAGTTGTACGCAGGCGAAAGTTCGATTCTTGTTGGGTTTGATTCCTCCCTGGGTGTATTTCTCTTTTCAGTGTCAGTAAAACTTTCCTTGTGTGTGTATATCCATTTACTTGACGTTGTCTCGTATTTAACACTTGGCCAAATATGACCCTTGCGTCACCAAACCAAACCAATCAACCATTATTTAAGTTTAAATAATAAATAAACAGAGGGAATGCGTGATTCACTAAAAAACAGATGATTTACAAAAATAATGTCTTCGTAATAGAAAAACATTAACCGGAATGTGAGGGAACAGGTTGCTTGAGGAATGTTAACACTATCTTTAACCCAATCTGTTACAATTCGAAGTGGAGTAAAATTAACACGCAGGACTCATGTATCAAGATGTAATTTGAACCCTTACAAAATCCAACATATTTTACACCCAATGCTTGAGAACGCAATGAAGTTCAAGTAAAGACACTGTAAAGTGATAATGCTAGAGTGTCTAGTCTAACGGGCTAGTGTTTTCGTAGCTTCCTCTTTGTAATATGCTGAGTATTCTTGAATCTTGCGCCTGCCTGTCTGCTGTCGTCTCGATTCCACCTGGATAGAACTAGTGACGGACAGAATCGAGTACTTTTGAGAATCGAATACTTGGTATTCGAGTACTTTGAAGTATCGAGTAAGTTTTCGAATACATATACAAAAACCATTAATCGATAGCAAGAATCAGAACTACGATATATGGTATTTATTTAAAAATAACAGTAGTTATCGTATGGTTATTGGTATAGTGGTTAGAGCACTGGGTTTGTAACATACTGATTCGAATCCGCCAAAAGAGGAATTTCATAGATTGCTGTTTAAATGCGAATGCTAATTTTGACAAGACAATCAAATTTTTTTTAATATTTTAATCAAGCTGTGATTAAAGGAATTTATTTTTTCACAAAACCCAATTTTTTTTCTGAATTATATTTAAATTTTTTCCTTTTTCGAATTATTTATATAATTTTAAAAAATTAAGTATAACTACTATTATCAATCTATTTGAGCTAGACAAATTGTATTTTGAAGAACAAAAATTAATCCCATTTACAAATTACTGAATTTTCTGGTCACGCATAAATTTTCTGCAAGTATTAATATATGTCAAGTATTTTTTATCTTGATTTTGCAAATCATGATTTTTTAATTTTAGTTTAGTTTTTGTGTTGGAAAGATTTGATTTTCTACCATATTTTGAGGAAATCGTTAATAATCACTTTTAACAGGGAACGTAGCCTGAATTTTATTTTGGAGGGAGCCCCGAAGTTAAAAATGAAACTTTTTATACAAAACTATTTAAAGACACTTTTAAAAAGTTTGTATGAATGTAAAAATATATTTTGTTTCTTTTGATACTAGGATCTGAAACTGCAAAATTATTTATCTAAATTTATCATAAAAAGTGCTGTTTAAATCTCGGTTGATCTAAGTAGAAGAATGGTCCGGTAAATATCTACAAAATAAATTACATTAAATAATCAAATCTTGTTCTGGAAATTTACTTTTTATTTTTGCAACCACTGTTTGGAGTACGAAGATGTGAGAAGAGGTAGAGTCAAAGCAGAAAATAATATTCATAATCATTTTACAATCGTAATAAAGATTTTGTCAGATATTTTTAAAGAGAATTTTAGTTATTGTCAGATATTTTACAGAAAATAACAGCCATCTTAAGAATGAAATAACGTTATTTTACTTGAAGAAAAAGAAAAGCATATCAAGCACTATGTATCTTATTTGCAGATATATTTTAATGTCAGAAATAAAAAAGCTTGAAAATTAAATTAAATTTTAAAAATCATGTGTAAATAATTAAAATTAAAAAATATAGTTGAAATTAAAATTGAAAAATTAAAAAAACTTCCAGCTTGATTTTCAAAAATAAAAGGCTAACCATTGTGTAATTTACTGATAATTAAGCCTGCCTTTTCTTGAAATTGCTTCCAGAAATTTCAAATCCAATCCCTTAATCGATGGAATTTTTCGACACTTCATCACGTACATTTTCAGGACATGTAAAATTGGAAAAAGCAAAATCAAGACAAGAAACATGACACTAACGAGAACTATGGATACCATGCAATGTGACAATGCTACTTAAGATGAACACTCTTGTATTCGAATACACAAAGTGAGTACTTTTGGCATCCGAATAACTAGGATGGGTACTCTTGCAACCGAATATCTTGGATCCGAGCACTTTTGTAACCGAATACTTGTATCTGAATACTCTTGTATTCGAATACCTTGGATCCGAGTACTTTGATATTCGAATACTTTGGAAAAGAATCGATTACAACGATTACTTTTAAGTATCAAGTATATGAGTACTTTTGTATTCGAATACTCCCATCGCTAGATAGAAGTAAAAAACAGATTTCGAGCTCGTCTGGTTGAGACGTCTCCGTGGCAATTCGAAATATTTTTTATGAAATTAAGCATTTTGCTTTGCGCGCTTTCATTATTAAAGCCATGTAAATAGTCCTGTGTAAAAATAAGTGTAATTTTTATTCCCCAAAAAGATATTTAGATTTTATCACGCTTTAGAGCATAACGTTTTCAGCTGCAACGGAGAACATTTTTAAAATTCTCGTACAGAAGAAAATGTGTGATTCAACTTCAATTCTCACTATTTTTCTAATGTTCATTTTATGTATATTGCTTCGCTGGTTTATAGAAGACATCGTGAAATCGGCTTTAATACGCCGAATTCTATCACGATGCAATTTCAACCCTTACGTAATCCGACATATTTCACAGCCAATCCTTGAGAAAGCAATGAGGTTCACGACAGTGCACTATCCAAAGGAAAGATACATCACTTCGCTCGAGGCCATAAGCCATCCTCACGCCGACAAAAGACGAGAAAAGAAAAAACGCAATAACGAAAAACTGCAACAGCATAATATACCCAGATGCTTCATTCCCTCGGGTCCAAGAGCTCTGGCACCATTTTTTCCTCCCATTCCCCATAAGGCTGGCGCATCATCATATCGCAGGCCGATCCAGCCCAGATCTCATGTGTTTATTGAATGTTTTCGGTCAAGATTTATCGAAAAGCCATCGGGAGAGATTCCCCGAAAAACCTCCACGAAAGGGGAAAATCCTCCATCTCACTTCACTTCTTCAGGAAAAGGGTGCAGGAGACTGTAATAAATCGTCTTTTCGAGAAGGCCAGAAACTCCTGATGACAGGGCAGTATTTTTGTCCCCCTTTGTCTAACGAAGAGCCAAGATTTATTCGGATCGCATTTCCATTTCCTATGATCGGATGGGGAACCGAAAAATGACAAAAATAAAAACAAAAAAAATATCCTAGTTCGTTGCCAGAAATTAATAAATCCGACATACAACCACAAGAGAGAAGCTTTCCTACTTTTCCCGTAAGTGGATATAACTATTTTTGCTATATAATGATTCCACAATCTATCAAGAGTTAAACTAATGAATATCACACAAGACACATTTTAATTCAACTGCAGTGGAATAGCATGCAGCCTTATCAACGATATTGGGGTAGTTGAATTAATGTCGCATGGAGCAACATAACGAGCAAGTGGCGACAGTCCGGGATCAATCCTGAAGGAACATATCCGAGGACAACACCTCGTAATTTTGAACCACGGTCAGATGACGAGGTCAACACCTGGCATCCGACTCTACACCACGCGAACGTGAGGACGTTTGAAGCCACGACAGATTCAACGTGCAACAGTCCCTACGCACATTGTCTTTGGTTGGATCGAGTTTCGAACTTACACCGGTTGCTAATCCGGTACTCTTACAATCGGACTACCGAGGCCATGTCAAAGGTATGTGTGTTTATAACTTTACTTAATAAGCTATAAACAACCATACCTTTGAATATGAAAGATGGTGAATAAGCTAGCCGAGGGACAGCCGAGACAAGAGGGTAAGGCCTGAGATGAATTGCATTTGGAGCCCAGAGGAAAAGACTTTCAACCCAATTCAATCTCCATTGCTTTTAAGTGTCCACTGTGAAGCTTAGATAGAGCAGTCTGGTCTTTTCTGCTGCCCATTTTACCCATAGAGGAAATATAAAAGTTGAGTGAGCAATGGTAACCTCTTTATATGCCCAGGATCATGCGACCAATATTAGTAATAACGTGAGCCTTAGACAACTTTCATCTGCCGCGTGAAAACGAACCTTCATCATCCGATTGATCTAACGGGGCGCTAGAACCATCCATTTATTCATCATCTCATTGGTTCGTGCGATATAGTATTAGACTGACGTTTCACAATTTTGTCACCATTATAGAAATGCGCATTCACACATATAACCTGTTATAAGATGTTATATGACCAAACTAGGCAATAAGATGCCAAATCAGCCAACCAAGTAAATTGTTCATAGAGCAGTCACGTGACTACTAGTCGACACGTTGGTCACAGTTTTTGAATCTTCTCTCAATAGACATTTCATGTCTGATTTTACCCAGTGAAGCCCTAGACATTGTAGAAATTAGACAAATTCTGTTAATTCTCAATTTAATTTTAAAATCGACTTCTTTATAGGTAGTTTGCTGTAAGATGATAAAACATAGACTTCCCCCCTTAGCCTTAAGATCCACAGTTTCGTTCCCTTGAATATGAAGGGATCCATTGAAGATGGGTAATAAGAAATGTAAACTAAACCCCGTCATGGGGATACCGACTCTACAAAGTGTTTGCGGTTAAAAAATTTCCCTCAACGCCTAAGAGTCTTAGGCAAAGGTAAACATTACTAGAGATGAGCGAAGAAATATTTTCAAAAATTTAAACTTGCAACGAATTAACTTCGAAATCAGCTGCGAAAACTTTTATCTGCAGCAGGTGAGCGACCGCTCGGCGCCATCTGCGGAGCTATAAACCTCCGCTATTTGTCGAACTTTGAAATTAAAAAGAACATCAGTTCAGAGATTGTCTGCTGCGTGACTTGAAACACCAAACCTTCAAACTTTTCCCGAGATATGTTTTTATTTGTTAGGTGTACTTGAGTGCATTGCACTGATTTAAATTGTTTAGTTAAGCTTATGTAATTGGTTAGACTGGTTCCTATTTCTTCCATTAAAAGCTAGAATTTAAGGTTGTTATAGCCATGCGCAGTTGCTGCTCTGTAAGAGAGATTACGAAGGTCTTGGAGGTAAGAGAATAAAACTGTTAAGGTCACTTTTTAACCATCCAAGTGGTTTCGACGAGATATCTCGTCCATCAAAATTTGATCAATCTTATTAATGACAAGACATCTCGTCATCAAGATAGTGCCGATTTTTTATAATGACGAGATCTGATCAGTTTTCTTCTAATGATGAGATAGCTCGTTCATCAAGATCTGGCCAGTTTTGCCAATGAAGGGATCTCTTCGAGATTACCACAAGCAGTGTTAAAGTTTGCATAGAAAGTTTTGAAAAATCCTGCATAGTAGAAACGTATAGTTTAATAGTTTATAAGTGTAGAAGTTTCTCATAAAATGCGACATCATCCCATCATATCCAAATATCACAGCAAAATATTTGCTGTGAAATATCGGTTTGAAATGGCATAACTTCATGATTTAATCCACGTTTTCAGTATTGAAATCATCCATAAAATATAAATCGTTCGCCCGTATTAATATTATGAGGATGCAGCAAGGGAGAATTTTTTTTATCACAGATCAAGATCCTGCCAGAGAGTTCTTTTATAATAGTGAGATATCTCGTCTATCAAGATCAGGTCAGCTTTGCTAATAATTAGATACCTCACCGAGACAACCACCAAGAGGGTTAAGGTATAAGGCAACCTAAGAATGCCACTCGATTGTTGTTTCTATTGTGAATAAAAACTGGTAATAATCGGAAAAGGACTTATTTGGATATTCGACGAAAAAGTTAGAAAATATTTTTTTAAGATTTAAAACATATACGGAAAGTGTAATGGCATCTTTAAATAATACCTATAAAATCGTACCCCTCTGATAGCTGTCCTGATGAGGTATCTCGTCATTTGCAAAATCTGATCAGATCTTGATGGACGAGGTATCTCGTCAGTAGTAAAAAACTGACCAGATCTTGATCTTGTCATGAAAAAATCGGCAATATCATGATGAATATATCTCATCATTAGCAAAATTGATCGCATCTTGATGGACGATATACCTCGTAGAAACCACTTGGAGGGCTAAGAGAAAAATTATTGAGGTAAATATTATGCAAAGTTAACAAGCCCGGACTTAGAGTGGCAGTTTCAATTCAAATCCCCGGAGACCAAAAATTGTACAATTTGAATTATTTCTTCGTTGCAATAAGGGGTGAACCGAAAAAATATAAACGCAAAACACAAAAATCCTTCCCAGTTCGTCTCCAGAAATTAATAAAATCGACAACGATGCGGAAAATAAGCCCCTCTACTGGCCAAGTGTCGACTTCCCGGTCCATTTATCATAAAAATTAGTGCTTTTTTAGTATTGTTATTAAATTTCCCATTTTCCCTTCCCTTTTCTATTTTATTGGATACATATCGAGGTTTTTGCCAGTTACTTTTCGAAACCCGGCGAGTAAAATTTTAATTAAAAAATTTATGTGCGGGGAGCTGCTTTTCATCTGTACGTATTCTCGGGTTTCGGTTTATTTTATTTTATTTTTTAACTCTGGGGCGTTGGAGAAGTACAGATTTTACTCAACTCCCCTCTTCCCTCGCTCGCAATATGGAACATAGAGAAGCTGGTAAATTAATTGGAAATACTCGGAAATGTTGTAAATGCTTTCGCAAATTAAATAAAGTGTAGGAAGGATTTTTTTTTGGCGTTTCCATCTTTTTATTAGTTTCGTAACTCATATACGTGTGCCGTCAACTTTTGGGGATATATTTATACCCCGAGTTGCGAGACAGACGAAATCGCAAGCGCGTGTGTTTAATTGGAATATAAAATTGCAAAAAGGAACAAAAAAGCACCAATGAGAGAAGTATTTCAATTACATGGTTGTCCGAATTCTAATGAAAAAATTGCGAAAATAAAAATAAAAGGTGAAATAGGAAATGAACAAAATTTGGTGCCCTAACTTGCTCATATTTTTATGAAGCTAAACGTTAGTTATTTATGTATCAACTTCAGAGTGCTTGACATTTTTTTCGTTCGGTGGATAACCCAATTGCACCTTTTTTTCATCACTGAGATGCCATTTTTCATTTAATTTTTCAATGGAATGACAAAAAGCTAATGTGAAATCTTCGTTGGGAGAGAAGTTAGGAGATTAGAATTTATTAGTTTATCATCGCCATTTTTTATATTGTTTTTGGTTCTATGGAAATTTTTTAATCACCTATTTTATCTCCCCTCGTATATTTAGCTTACAATGTTTTGTCATTGCTCACATCTGATACGAGGACTTAATTTTTTTATAAATGGAATAGATAAATAAATTGAAAATGGTTTTTATAAGACGTATCTCTTTAGATTGGTTTTTGAATAAAAAATATTAACAATTTAAAGATTAAAAGTAAGCCTTAAAGTGATTATGCTTTGATCTCAATTTACTGAAGTCGAACAGCATAGGCTTCACAATTCTTGCAAAAATGATGCAAGCATATTAACTTGAGAAAAAAATAGCTTAGATGGTACTATAAATTTGACACTTTAAAAATTTTGTTCATAGATCTTTTAAATTCCTCCGAGTGTTACGAGATTTCCCAGTATAATACTTCCATCCCATTTAACCCTCCAAGTGGTTTCGACAAAATATATCGTCGAGATCTGACCAATTTTGCTAATGACAAGATATCTCGTCATCAAGATATTGTCGATTTTTATGATGGTTCAAGATGACGAGATCTAGATGTGGTCAGTTTTTTAATGAAGAGAAATTTCGTCCATCAAGATATGGTCAGCTTTGCTAATGAAGAGACACCTCGCCCAGACAACAAAGAACACGAGGATTAATGACTAAATAACCACATCTATTTGTTGAATGCTTGATAAGAAATGTTCTGTTGGCCAAGATGGTTAGAAGTCATGAATGAAAGATTATAGGTTGCCGAGCGTATGAGAGATATTTGTAAGTGTATAAGTAAACAAAACCAGAAAAGCATAGATTTTACTTCCTGTTACGCAAATGCTCTCGCAACATACATATCGGGGTTACTTTTAAACGTCAGCTTTTCCTTATATCGCCACTTTGGCTACGTTTAGCGTTTAATTTAACTGGCATTGACCAATTGATAATCATGTGTAAATTCGAAATCCATTCTGCGAAATGTTTATTGCCGACGTGCTGAAATCGTGCTTGATAAACAAGCCAAGTGACGTCACGTCCGGAATGCGCTCAGCCACAAAAACACTACCTACATACTTACGAATTAACTAACATTGGTACCTACATTCTTACCAATTAACTATCATATTAACAAAAACATTACATACAGTGTTGACCAATTAAACTACATTGTTATCAGCTGGCTATCATTAGTACCTACATTGTTATTAATTTAACTATCATATTTACAAAAGAAATTACCTAGTGTTTAACAATTATCTATCATACATAAATTCGAAATTCATTCTGTGGAATTTTTATTGAACTCGAAGAACAAGGCAAGTGATGTCACATACGGAATACAAACAGGAATCACCTTAAATCATGGAAACACTACCTACGTTTAGCATCAGTTTCTCATTGATTAAAATAAAGCATTTCAAAACACCCAAACAAAATATCTTCTCTACTATTATAAAAGGAAGTGTTTGTGTGTCTGTGCGGTATCCAGACGAATCTATAGCACTTACAGCCATGAAATTTGGCACTCAGGTAGTCCTAAAGGGGACTAAATGTCCCTCGAAGCCCGAATTTTAATATTTAATCTAGAAAAATTTGTAATTAATTTTTTGTGATGCGCGTGTAGCCCCTCCTCCACTATGACGTATCTGCGCAGACCTAACCTACAAAGATAACTATCGCGCATGATAACATCTATTAATTAGTGATGGGCAGAATCGAGTACTTTTGAGAATCGAATACATGGTATTCGAGTACTTTGAAGTATCAAGTAAGTATTCGAATACATATACAAAAACGATTAATCGATAGTAAGAATCGGAGAATTACGATATATGGTACTTATTTAAAAATAACAGCTAGAAATCGTGTCGTTCTTAGTATAGTGGTTAGAGCACTGGATTTGTAACATTCCGGTTCACGATTCGAATCCGCTCCAAGAGTAATTTGGTGGATTTTTGTTTTAATACGAATAGTAATTTTTGACAAGACAATCAAATTTATTCTATTTTTTTAATATTTTGATCAAGCTGTGATTAAAAAAGGAATTTATTTTTCACAAAACTCTTTTCTGAATTATATTTAAATTTTTTCTTTTCCAAATTATTTATGTTTTTTAAAAAGACTTAAGTATAACTATTATCAATCTATTTGAACTAGACAAATTGTATTTTGAAGAACAACAAAAATTAATACCATATACAAATTGCTGAATTTTCTGGTCACGCATATACGTACTTTCTGCACTTATAAATATGTTTTTTTTTCAGTATTTTTTATCTTGATTTTACAAATCATGATTTCTAAATTTTAGTTTTCGTATTGGAAAGATTTAATTTTTTGCCATATTTTGTGGAAATCGTTAATAGTCACTTTTAACTGGGAATGTAGCCAGAATTTTATTTTGGAGGGAGCTCCGAAGATAAGAGTGAAACTTTTCATACAAAACTCTTTAAAAAGTTTGTATGAATTTAAAAATATATTTTGTTTCTTTTGATACCAGGATCTGAAACTTCAAAGTTGTTTCTCTAAATTTATCATAAAAAGTGACACATCTCGGTTGATCTAAGTACAAGAATGGTTCCGTCAATATTTACAAAATAAATTACATTAAATAATCAAATCTTGTTCCAAAAATTTACTTTTAATTTTTGCAAGCACTGTTTGGAGTATGAAGATGTGAGAAGAGATAGAGTCAAAGCAGAAAAATATTCATAATTATTTTATTATCGTAATAAAGATTTTGTCAGATATTTTAAGAGAATTTTAGTTATTGTCAGATATTTTAAAGAAAATAACATCCATCTTAAGAATGAGATAACATTATTTTACCTGAAGAAAAAGAAAAGCATATCAAGCATTATGTATCTTATTTGAGATACATTTTAAATGCCAGAAATAAAGCTTGAAAATTAAATTAAATTTTAAAAAATTAAGTGTAAATAATTAAAAATAAAAGTATATAGTTGAAATTAAAATTGAAAAATTAAAAAACTTCCAGCTTGATTTTCAAAATTAAAGAGAAACCATTGTGTAATTTACTGATAATTAAGCCTGCCTGTCCGGGAAATTGCTTCCAGAAAAATTCAAATCCAATCCCTTAATCGATGGAATTTTTCGACACTTCATCACGTGCATTTTCAGGACATGCAAAATTGGAAAAAGCAAAATCAAGACAAGAAACATAACACTAACGAGAACTATGGATACCCACGCAATGTGACACTGCTACCTAAGATGAATACTCTGGTATTCGAATACACAAAATGAGTACTTTTGGCATCCGAATACCTTGGATACGAGTACTTTGGTATTCGAATACTACCATCACTACTATTAATGTTTTGAAACTGTGGATTCATCCAACGTATTCAAAAAATCTTGATTAAAACCCAGAAAATCACGCAAAATCTGATCGCACTCTCACCAAATTTGGACCTCAAATACAAAACTAAAGAACATCCACAAAAATATTCAAGACCCGGAGCCCTCCAAGGGGTTCGAAAAGATACATCAAAAGAAACATCTAAAGCCAAAAAATCCATGATAAAATCCATGAAAAGAGGTGATCGATCATCAAGCGAGAGTACAAACTATTAAAAATAATGTTCTTAAAGAAGAAAATTTTTACTTCAAAACAATAGTGGTTTTGTACAATTTATTGTGATAAATATCTTTGGAGAAATTAGCATTTATATATTTATAATTAAAGCTTTCAAAATCAAAAAATCATAACAATGGAATAACAGAGGTTTGGTACTCCAAATGTAAAGCTTTTATCATTAAGTGGACCAACTTTCCTGAAGAACCAAAAATAATTCAAATTAATTGAAAATTCTCAACTTTCTCAAAAAGTCAAAATTGAAAATATAATGTTTGTGTTAATAAATTACATGAAATGAAGTAAGTGTTTATTATTGTTGAATCAATGTACACCTCATTTCAAGCTTCAAAATTAAGGTAATTATGCCCCACTTTCGTTTTAAATTTGGCACTTTCAACCTCCCCTAATTACATTAAACTTTGTTAATGTTTTGTATTGCTTTTTGTTTTGGTTTGGGTATTTTTCGCAAATAGTATAAAATGTTTGTGTTAATAAATTACATGAAATGAAGAAACAGTGTTTATTACTGTTCAATTTAGTTTTGATTTCGGTGACATTGTGATTCATTTAGGTTGTTTGTCCGAATCAGTGAGGTGACATAACAAGACTTTTTAAAAGTATAGCGTTATATTTCAAGATTCAATCACATTTTTATTTCAGTAGTGGATTTTCATAACTTACTTTTGAATTTGTATAATTTCTGCAATTTTAATCTCATTTTTATTTTAGGTAAATAACTACATTATTTTGTTTAGCGTTATAATTAAAGATGCCACAGCTTCCCAGAAAAAATGAACGTCTTCGAAAAAAACAGCGAGAACAGAGAAAGAGATCAAAGAGAAGCTGAATCCACCCCAGAAAGAGAAACAAGACAGCGTATGTGTGTTCGTTTAAGTTTCGCCATGAGCATCAACAAGGCACAAGGACAATCGCTGAAAGTTTTAGGACTCGATCTCATTAAACCGTGTTTCTCCCACGGTCAACTGTATGTGGGTTGTTCAAGTGTTGGAAAAGCCGAGAATCTTTACATCGTAGCTCCAAATGTAAGAACATTCAACATAGTGTATCATGAAGCTCTCTAAGCAAGGATCAGTGAAGTGGAAGGAATGAGGCGACATGCCCGTGTCATTTCGGGTGGTGGTGGGACTCATTCTTAAAATTATTGTTTTTTCTTTTTAATGTTTTCAGAATCAGTGAGGACATAACAGGAATAATGTCACGGGCAACGCCGTGCGGGTATTGCTAGTATATCACTAAAGCAAACCAAGAAAGTGGTAAGCAAGCAGAAAAACAAAATTTTGACAAATATTCATGTATTCCTTAGAGAACTTCTATATCACATTTGAGGTAGAAATTAAGCGTTAATTTCAAAAAAAGAAAACAAACATATCGCTGCAACTAATGCCGTATTATTCAGGGAATATTTGTAACGGGGCTTACTTTTCCACATCGACCATACATAATGACAGGAGATCGGATGAAAAATCTCAATCACACTCAATTATGAACGACAGTTGGTAAAAGTCATAAAGCAAATGAGGGCAAGAGCGAACGACCTCATTGCGTTTGGCAGCGGTGATCGATTTTGCGAGTCCGAATACTGTCAAGTTTAATACTCATTAGATCAAGTAAGTCGTAACTGAGAATCAGTCGGCATGTTGAAGGTACTCGTATTTAGTGTCAATTCAATCTGGATATAGAGTTTATGTGGAGAGGTAGGTAGGTATTTTAATTAACGTCACACTGGATCAACACAACGGGCCATTGGTGACGGTCCGGGATCAATCCCAAACATGTGGATCAGAGAAAACACTCTAATTTCAAGCAAAACTTCCAGTTTCGGTGGAACAAAAGAAGTTTAGATTCATCGTTAAATACAGTGTTGGATTATTTTTTTTCGATATTTGAATTGGCGTCAGATTAAAAAGATAGCTTTCTAAGGACGAACACGTTTTACAGCAGACGAGGACATTACAAATCAAGCACAATTAGTATTTCAACAAAAATGTAAGAATAACGTAACAGAGCAGGGGACGGCACATCCATCCTACAGAGAGCACAAATAAGAAGTCTTTTGAAGGGTGATTATGAATGCCCTTCTTAAGTTCATTTTCACAAATCGTAAAAATGACAAATCTACGTGGAATAGTCTAGCATTTATATATGTCCTACCGATATTTTTATTTTGTGTCAGTCAAGCCCCAAGCATGTGACATTGTCGAATTTCTTATAATCTTTAAGGAAAGGATGGTAAATTAATTTGATAAGATATTCATGACTAATTGTGGAAACAGCAAAAACGTTTTGTTCTTGAAAATTGCATTTAGTGGCGCGTGCAACAACGAAATAACTTATATTAAAATTGAATGCCTCTAATACAAAGAAAAGGTAACCAATTACCCTTTTTTAAAAATGATAGGTCGATTTGATAGCGTTTCTTAAAAAGAAAATAATTATTTTCAAAAAAACTGTTAACAGATAAAGAGTTGCTTAAAAACAACTCTTCAACTCATAAATTAGGCAATCTTGAATTCTGTCGCCATAAAAAATAATTTTTAATGTTCCAAAAGTCCTAATTCAGGTCGTTACTAACATTTTTTGACATTCTTTTATCAACAAGAAAAGTTCCTTTTAAAATCTGCTTTACTCTAATTTGCAGTTTCACATCAAATCTTTAAAATATTTTTTCAGTTGATAAATTTAGTTTTGGATGGAAACTGTGTGTGTACCTGTTTAGGATGAAAATTATGGTGATAATTGCCTATTAAGTGTAGTTTTCAATAAAGCCAATTAATTTTATTTGAAATATGGAACAGAAGCGCAAATTTTAATGAGATTAATCTCGTTTTGTAAAGGTAACCTGTCAAAATTTTAAAATACTTAGAATAAATTCGATTATCCATCAGTCTTGGTTCAAAAGTGTTTTTAATGTTTGTTTTACTCTTTCATAAAATGGAATTCTACAACAAAGTATGTTAAACCAAGTACTTATGAGGAAAGTTGGTCGAAATAAACAAATGCTGTCCAGAAATGAGTACGTCTTTAGCAATGTTGGATACGAAATAACTAATTTCTACCGAACTCTAGTGCGAAAACGAATGATTTGCTCTCTTTATATCACCGATACCAATATTTGGAAATAATTTATATTTCGCAAAGAAAAAATAAGCTTAAAATAAGTACATATAAATTCTGCAAAAATAATTCTTTTTAAAGTAGTTTCTCGAGCTATACTGGTAAAGCAATCAGAGTAATCACAATTCTTATTGCATCTCAGCTTTTTCAACAATAAAATTATGGTTGATTTAAGTTTGAGTATTCAGTTGTTTTAGCATGAAACTTTACCCAAAAATGTAGACAGAGGAAATTAAATAATGTATTCAGTAAGTTAGAATGTTTTATGAAATGCATAACATAGTTTTGAAAATATATAAATTAACTTTATGTGATATTTGCACAAACATACACACATGAAACGGGAAGACATACAAACTGACTTTGTTAAATTCAGTTATTAAGTTACTGTGAGACCTAAATTATATAAAATTTCATGAAAATATATTCCACCGTTTGGACGTAATGCGGGCACACAGACAGACACGAAATGCAGAAACCACTGATTTAAAATGATCCAAAGTGTATGAATAATTTGAAATAGGATGAAAATCTATCTTGAATGTGTATTCTTATTTATATATTCAGTAGCATATACACCGTAGACCTTTGTTCAATAGATTTTTAGAAATTGAGAATTGTCGAAAAAGACGCTGTGGACATATATTCCAATTATGAATTAAAATCAAAATTTATTTTGAGATCAACGTGACGTGTAAGATTTGGCTCTGTAGTGCAAAGGAAATATATATTTGTTATTTCTTCCGCAATGTTTCCTCTATCGTGTCATCTACATTGCGACGTTAACGTCGCAATGTTTTGATAGATAACGTTTTGATAGAGCAACTCACTCTATCAAAAGCAAATTACGTAGAAACTATTATACATTGATGAATAACATTATATTAACCTCAAACTGAATATTTGAGAAATTATCTTTACTAGTTTGCTACACAATTAATTCTTAACTAATATATAACCTACTCTGATAAATGATGTAATACTAACCATAAATCAATTCGTTATTAGAAGATTCGGCGCTTTAGGATAATCTACACTACCCATATACAATTTTGATTAATGCTTCTTATATTTAAAGTATTGGTATTTTTTGTTTGTATCGATTCACTTTAAAGGGTAAAATGTGTCGATTTATCAAATACATAGAATAAGATTTGTTGCAACTATCGATGCATGTTTCAAAGTACGGAAAGCTTAAGAAATTTAATTTCGCCTTATATATTGGTTTATTGTACATTCATGAATCACTAAGACTGCAGAGAAAATTAAAATAATTTCGTCTGTTAATATCAAGTTATTTTCCCTTATTGATTTCCTAGGTGTATGAAAAATGTTTGGCTTTTTTCATTTTCCAATCATTCGTTTGATACGGTACAAACTACTCACATTTCATAAATGGAATTTCACTTAGATTTACCAATAGTATATTCAAAGAAATAAAAATCCAATACATTGAGATGAGTAAAATTAATTTTAAGGCTATTGAAATGATTTTTTTAACTATACAAATATTTTTTAAATGTTTATTGCACTAATTTCTACTGAAATTGTTTAAAAATGTAACATAATTGACTTTCAAATTTTTGGACATTTCATGTTTTTGGACTTACCTATTGATTTCAATTAAATGGTGTCTGATTTTATGTGGTAGGTAGATATTTAATTAACTTCTCAGTATAGAGCAATACAACAGGATATTGGCGGCTGATCTTTTGTGAAGTGCAATCAGTCAATTGTGTTTTTAAAAATGTACAACTATGAGGTTCTGAAAAGTAATTTTTAGAAGTCGAAACTACAACTGATTCTTTTTATGTAGTGAAACAAAGTAACTGACTAAGATTTTTTAAATTGAAAGAAAAAGTTTAAGTTTGATTCGATACAAAAATTACAAATATTTATAAATAAAAGTATCCAGACTTAAAAAAAAGTTTAATTTACGGCTTTAAGTTTTTGCATCCTGTAAAATATTCAGAGACCCTACATATACAGTCAAGACAAATGTAGATTTCAGGCAAATTTATATAAAGGATAAAGGAACGAAACATGGAACACGTGATTTTAAGATAGTCAAAAATAAGGTTATGGGTTTTTTGAATGATTCAAATGCCAAATTACCAAGATTCATGTGTGAAATTAACCAAAATTTATATGTGAATAGATAATTTACAAAATGTTTAAAAAATTTTGAGTTACACTAAGAAAAGTCCAAATCGTCGGAACACCTGACGGATGTGGCACGAATACATAAATAACTTAATTTGATGTATAAAAATGAACAGTTAATTAGTGCTTAGGTAGGCAAGTAGTTGAATTTAAGTCGCACTGGAGCAACACAGCGGGCTATTGGCGACGGTATGGGATCAATCTCGAAGGTAAAAACCGAGGACAACACCTCGTAATATTGAACCGTGGTTAGATGACGAGGTCAACATCTGAGCTGGTTCCTCGGATACCTCTGCAAACATCCGCACCACGCTAATGTGAGGACATTCGAGGCCACGACAGATTTAACGAGCACCAACCCCATGTTCGCGACGGTCTATGGTTGGGTCGAGTCTCGAACTCGCAACCCTCTGGTTGCTAATCTGCGGGGGCTACTGCGGCCCCTACCTTATGCTTAAGTTCAAATAAATAAATGATTCATGTTTTTACATCTAATTTCAATTACATAAAACTTCTTTTGCACATTGGAAAAGGTTCAGAATAATTTCAATGTCCCATTCTCACAATGAATCTTTCCTCAAACCAAAATCGTCATCTGACCGTAGTTCAAAACCACGTGGTGTTGTATTTGTCCCTTTGGGATTGATCCCGGACCGTAACCAATAGCCCATTGTTACGGTCCGGCTGCTCCATTGTGACTTTAATTGACATTATTGCTCCAGTGTGACTTTAATTAAAATATCTACCTACCTCAAACCAAAAAGATTCTTATCCACATTAACACTACATTTAACCAACTCAGCATCTAAAATCTTAGACAATGTTGTTTTCCTACCTAATTGTGTTAACTTAACAGCAACCATATTTCGTCTCATTATTTTCTTATCGTGTACGCGTGTTTCAACGGGAAAGTAACATTTGAAAATACTTCTTTTCATTATACAATAGTGTAATTTATCATTCTAAACAAACATTAAAATATTCATGATTTCTTTAAATTATGAAGCTGACGGCACAATACTGTTCAAAATTTTTTTACCGTTTTCAGGGCCCCATGCCAAAGTACAACGATACAGGCGATCCCATATATGTGAGGGACCTAAATCTATAACTAGTGATAAAATTACTTTAATACTCATGAATATACGCAGGCCATACCTTAAGCATGAAAGAGTAAACATCTTCGAAAACGGAAAAATGTGAGTCAGAAATAAAATAAAAAAACCTGCTTGAGTATAAAAGAAAAATTATCGCACATTTTTGAGATATACGGCAGAAAAAAATAGATCCCAATCGACGAGAAAAGCACAACTCTGATCTCTTATGTCATCTTACTAACTATCGCTTGATTAGATCGGGCTTTGGCTTAAGAAAGATCAGTTGAAAAAGATCGCGGCGTAAGATTGGAATTCCAGATGTTTTCTATCCCTTTTATTTATTTATATATTTTTGAACAACAAAGAATTCGGTGCGATGTTTTTCTCCTTAAATATTTTTTCCCTCTTCCTTCAATTTCTTTGCCCCGAGCCAACAAATTTATTTTCTCTTTGAGTCGGCTGAAACAAAAGCGATAAATTAACAAATGGATGATTCGAAATGACAGAACTTACGTCGATTAAAAGTTTATTTTTTTTACAAGAAAATATCTACGTTTAAAGATGGATAACTAGCTTATTGATGTCTTTTGCTGTTTTAAGGATATGTTTGCAAAAAGATTAAGTCACGCGAGTTTACTTATAATTTATAATTCGGCATTTTATTTAACTTTTTTCGTGTAAAAACTGAAATTTTCGTAAGTAAAAAGTTAGAGAAAAACTTAATTTTTGTTCATATATAATTTGCTAAAGGAAATTCTTATTTCTTCAAAGGATCTTATATAAATAGACTTTTCAAAGGAATGTCCTATTATTGTGAGCTCTAATTTGTCTGAAAGGAGGGCGAAAAAAATATCTTCATTCTAGGCCAACAATAAACCTAATGTTTTAGAGATAAGTTTGGGAAATGAAATTTAAAAAAAAATTTCTTAACCATCAAAGACATATGTAAACAGGACTGAACAAAAGTATAAAGTAGAAAATCTAGTTTGAGGAGAATAATTTGTATGGTTTGGGAGCAACCGTCGTGCTAAGAGAAAGATAGAAATATTTTTCGTTTGTAATATTTAATGGGGCTAAAATCTCAGAATAGATAGACAGGTAGTTGAATTAACGTCGCATTGAAGAACACAACAGGCTTTTAGCGACGGTCCGGGATCAATCTCGAAGAGAAAGATACGAGGTAACACTCGCAATCCTCCGGTTGAGAATCCGCTACTCTTCCAACCGGGCTACTGTGGCTCTAGAACAGCAAGAATAATAATTATAGATAGGTTGTATATAATTTGAAGCCCTTCGAATCCTTACAACATGTATAATTTGATTTTCAATCAAGTTCTTGGTATTTAAATTATTGTCTTCAAATAATTGTTTCTTATGTTGGAGATTTGAAAGACAAACATATAAAAACAAATAGTTATTAACCTTCCTTTGATTAACCTAAACTTGAAGCAGGTCATGTGAGATCTGCAAATTTGATCAAACTTGTATGATTTAGCTTGTTTTTACACAGATTAACTTTCCACTTAGTTTAGTTGTAATTAGGCTAAAATAAAGGGGCATCAATTTTATTTGATATTTGTTGTAAAAGGTTTCTCACTAGAAATAATTTCGGTTCCATTAATTTGGAGCACTCACCGAAAAACGAAACAACGTAACTCTCGAACATCTTTTTTCAAAGAAACAAGCAGCCTAGTTCTCAAAATGGTTTGCTTAGTCATTCTACGGTAATTTTTCGACACAGGGACCTATGGTTGGGCATTTAAACTTTATGAAACCATCAAAATTAATTTGTTATTTTAGCATTAAAAATTTATTGATATCAAATAGTGTGGATGCAAAAAATATTTTTCAATTACGATGTTTGGCGGTAGGTAGGTATTTTGATAAACGTCGCATAGGAGCAACACGACAGGCAATTGAAGACGGTCCGGGATCAAATCCGAAGGGAAAGATCCGATAACAACACGTAATTTTGAACCACGGTCAGATGACGAAGTCACATCTGAGCTGGCACCCAACTCTCCAAACTTCCACACCCACCAACGTGAGGCCATTTGAGGCCATGGCAGTTTTAACCTGCACCAGCACCCTTTGTACACGACGGTCTTTGGTTGGATGTGAACTCGTAACCCTCCGGTTAATAATCCGTTACTCTTCAACCGGGCTACCACGGTCTCACTATGTTTGGCGGAGTTGCATATACAACAGCATCAAGGATAGATATAAGTATATAAATATACATTCTTCTGATTTCAAAAGATTCCTTCGCATCTGTTTTTAAATGATTTACTTCAAACTTTTTATGATACTCTTTGAAATCTGTTGTATATATCTAAGTTCAAGTCAAAAATTAATTATGGTTCCAAAGTTTCAAATTTTGGTTTAGAATGTAGCTAACTTATGCTTTTTTGTAAAAATTTAGGTGTTTTAGTACAAAATTTGTTTTTGCTTTACAATTTAGTGATACAATTACCCAAAATGGAGTTAATTTGATTTATTATATAATTTAGTATGTGAACAAATATTTAGACAATGCATGGAACATTATCGCGCATGGGACATATCAATTTTTGCTAATTTATCAAAATTTTTGACTACGTCTTATATAACTACCAAATAACATTGGACTAAATACCTACCAAATAATTTTGGACCAAACTGTATCTACAGGCTTTTTACTGAACAGTGCAAATTTAATAGTAATCTGATAACAACTACAAAATATTGTTCTATAAGTCCACTGGTTCCTTAACTCTTCTGGTGGTTGTCTCTACGAAGCATCTCCTTATTTGTAAAACTAGCCAGATCTTGATGGACGAGATATCTCGTCATTAGAAAAAAACTGACCATATCTTGATCTCGTCACCATAAACAAATCGGAAATATCTTGATGACGCGCATCTTGTCAAAAGAAAAAATTGGTCAGATCTTGATGGAAGAGATATCTCGTCGAAATCACTCAGAGGGTTAAGTTAATTCCGAACCACTATGAACATCCAAGTCAAGGCTGAAATATGAACTCAGAGACTATTAAACCAGATTGCTAAACACTTGGCAAGCAAATTCTCGAAATAAGTTTAGAATCATTGAGGCCATGATAAAAAATGAAACTACTCGAAAACTAAACTTTTACATCAAAAATAGTTTGTAGCCTTCTTATTTGGTAATCAAACCCCATAAAGTTTACAAGGTACGGCAACGCCACTAGGGCACGAGAAAAGGTAGAAACAACTTCCCCGAATCACATTTCTCATTTACCGTGCTGTCAAAAAAATCTTAGAAATTGTTAAACGCACGTCGACTGGAAAACTCGGCAGCAAAAATACGCATATTTACGACTCTCCGCCGAAGCATTTACTCCCGTACGAGTTCTAATAATACGCACACCGATTTGTTAAACACATCACGGGTCTCAGGAATCGATAACTTAAACAAATTTATTGCCTCATTACTGACGTTGGGAAAACCCTTTGCACTGTTAAAAATGTTTCTCGTTATAACGCGTGCGGCTGAAAAAGTTTCAAAAAACAGACAAGAACCCGTCCAGGAAGAGTTGCATACTAATATCGAGCGTAGTAAATCCCACCTCAGTTATACCGTGTGTTGGGTCCATTAGTGCCATTAAGTCGAATAACTGGTACGTGAGGGGATTGCCTTACGGGCATTGATCTAACTTGAGTGGGAAAAGAAAGAGCACGAGGATGAGGCTGGAAAAAACGGGGGAAAAGAAATCTCGGGGACCAAAGGACGCCGACGAGTTTTGCGCTGAGTTGTCGCGTGCGAGGAATTTGAATAAATATCAGTTCCAGGCAAAATTGTCGAGTGTTCCAGGCAAAATTTTCGAGTGCGATACATTTTGTTTGCTTGTTACGGTGGTTGTTTTATGAGATTTCGCCGTGGGCGAAGAAAAAGAGTGGTTTTCGAAACAGGAATTAAGATTAGGTTCTTGTGTTTGAAGTTTAGTGTTTTTCAATGCAACCCTGAAAAGCCTTATTTGTTACGTTGGCTCTATGTATGTAGTTTTGGTAAACTGCATTCCGCCATGGTTTTAGCCACAATTCCCATTTCCCAAATCTAACTGTATTGTCTGACAGTAATTTTTTGGATATTTCAATCGTACACCCGTTTCTCGACCATCAATCCAAGAGCTGTAAAATAGAGATCTCAAGCGACAAAATACGTTTTAAACCACTCTCCTGGTGGTTGTCGCGACGAGGTATCTCGTAAGATACCTAAATGGGACGATAGTGTTTCTGCGGCGATGAGTGTTTCCTTTATGTATTCTGAACGTGACCTCAATTGGCTCGCTTTTGATTGATATATCGGAATTTCGCCACTAAAGATTGTAAAGTATGAACTCCGAATGGATATGGTTTGTCAACACCAATTCGGTTATACGCCGAAAGTTGCCAAAAGGACGAAAAACTACGTTGTAAGGGAACCCCGATATGTATCATGCTAGAGCATTTTGACAGTCTGGTTTGTTTACACACTGTAAACCCCTCTCACATATAAATGCGAAGTTAAGACGCATAAAACAAGCGACATTCCTATACCGATGTTCTACCTCCACGAAATCGAATCAGAGCTTTTCAATCTGTATAAGGTATGTGACACGCACACTTATCAGTTATGAGGCATACAAAAATATAAGTCTGAAAGGGATTTTCAGTGTAAACAATAAACTACTGGAGAAGACAAATCACTTCCGATTGAGAAATTATTTGATTTATCACCGTTTTGGCGACGTTTGGAGTTGATTTTTGATATGAGAGGAATTTTTAGTGTGATCAAATAAACCAGACGGTCTGTGAAGACTTTACTTCTGCAGCCTAAATGCTCTTTTGTGATACATATCGGGGTTACTCAAAATGTCGATTATCGCTGTTTTGGAAACGTTTGGCGTTTAATCTAATTGGTGTTGACCAACAAATTACATATAAATTCGGAATTCATTAATTCATTGTTTGGAGTTATTGCTGAAATCGCATTCGACAACATGGTATTCGTTAAACAAGCCAACTGACGTCATGTTCAGAATGCGTACAGGAATCACGATTGTCGCAATACTACCACCACCTACATTTAACTTGACAGGAAATGCCTCTCATACTCGAAAAGAAATTAAATTCGAACATGCTGAATTGTGTCACGAGTTACGGAAGAGATTACCAAAACACTAGCGCCCTCTGTATTTGCAAACTGTAGCGTCCCATGTACAGAAAAACCCTCCCATAATCCTTTACAACTGCAATAAGCTATCAGATTCAACATCTTTACGTTTTTCGAGATATAAAGTTGAAGGTATCAGGTTTCAAACTAAACTGCAGTAAAATGTGTATAAATTACACGAGATTTCTTTTCATATAAAAATTAGTGATTAACTAATTCTATTCAACTTAATGTATTTTTCCACATTGTTAAAAAGAAGTTTTGCCGAAGAAGATGAACGAGAAGTCTCATCTTCTCACTAGCAAAAAGGCTGGTTGTGTAATAAAATCCTCTAAAAAATTACGAATTACATGAAATTTCATTAAAGGAGTTATAAAAAGGATCAACTTGGATTTATTATTTGGCCACATATTGGTAAATAACAACTTAAAATTGAAATGTAAAAATGGCGATTTAGTTCATTTTTTAAACGTCATAAAGCGGAAATTTTTTGTTTGATTTAAAACAGGTAGCAGGTGGCGTAAACTTGAATTTCTTTATACTGAGAAAATGGATATTGAACATAACTGAATTTTAAATTAAAATTTCTCTGCACTTTTTACTCCTAAATGGTTTTTTGCATTCTTATCTTTCCTATTCGGTTTATAGTTTGCTTCATTTTTATATATTGGAAATGTTTTCTGAAAGAATATGTCCATATTTATGTTTTAAAAGAATGGCTAGATATATGATAGAAATTCTAATGAATTAATTTTGGAAAAATGCTAATTATTAGTTACGTTATAACTTATAGTATTACATAACAGATTTTTTAAGTCTGGAGAAATGCTAGGCTTATAAATATTTTCCAACAACCGGTTTCCCGTAGACAATTTTCAGATTTCTTTTATTTATCACAATATCTTTACTATTGGTAATGGTTCTGCTTCAATTAGTTCGCTTCAGCATTTGAATATTTGTTACATAATATTCCACAAAAAGTTCATCCAGATGTTTTCAATGCCATTGATAAGTAGCATAACGGATTAAACAAGATTTTCTACTCACATAAGACATAACTTGAAAGTTTTCGGATTAGGTAGTTGTCAGGTAGATTGGGATTCATCTGGCGTAAGATTCAACTTGGGCTAAACTACACCGAACAAGCTTTAAATTTACATAATGGTTTGAACAATT
Source organism: Meta bourneti (assembly GCA_933210815.1). Classification (NCBI taxonomy): domain Eukaryota; kingdom Metazoa; phylum Arthropoda; class Arachnida; order Araneae; family Tetragnathidae; genus Meta; species Meta bourneti. Next base: position 71,551,566 of record OW119927.1, on the reverse strand, counting down.
TTTAAATTACATTTATTTCCTTCAAACGACATTTATCCACGATCTCTCGTCAACAAAGTGTTGCCACTAAAACATACAAGCATGACTAAACACTTATAATCCAATACGTACACTAACACTAATTTTCAACACAAGTATTCGACAAAATTCAAAATTCTTTTCATGGAACTACTATTCTTAAAGTTTGGTTTAGTCAATTTGTTGCAAGTTAAAAACTTTGTTTGGTAAGCAGTTTAAGTAATTAGTTGAATTAACATCACACTGGATCAACACAACCGGCCATTGGCGACGGTACGGGATCAATATCGATGGGAAATATCTGAGGACAACACCACGTAATTTGGAACCACGGTCAGATGATGAGGTCACACCTGATCTGGCAAACTTCTACACCTCGTCATTGTGAGGCAACTGCAGATTTAAAGTGCACCACCCCACGTACACGGCGGTATTTGGTTGAATTAAACTTTGAACTCGCAACCCTCTGCTGGTTAATTCGCTATTCTTTCAACCTGGCTACCGCGGTTCCTAATGAAGCCGTTTGAAAGAATTTTCATTTCAAAATTTCTTTGTATGGCAGTGACAAAATGGGGAAGCAGACAATGCTTAGTGACAGAAATGTGAAATTTCGGTTTCGTATAGCCGTTACGCCAAGTTTTTCGCCAATCCAGTTAACCATGACAACGCAATTTTCAGTTAGCCACCTGTGATTATTCCATGAGTCGTTTGGTGATAGACGATGACCCATGATTTTAGAATTATTAGGTGTTTTGCATCTGATTGGTTGGTTATTTTGGGGTTTTATGGCGCAAGGGCCATATTTGGCCAAGCTGCGTCAAGCACAACAAACAACTAAAAAATGTCAAGAAAGGGGAAGGAGGGATTGTAGAATATAATAATGTTGTTCGTCTGGACATCTTATCTCAGTATATGGTATTTCAGGCTTTGTATATCTGGTTGGTTGGTTGGTATTAAGCCCAGCTGCGCCAAATAAAAGACAGCCAACTTCAAGTAAAAAATATCAAGAAAGGGGAAAAAGAGAGGGATTGGGGAATATAATAACGTTGTTTCATCTGGACATATGGAGTATATGGTATTCTATGATAATAGAAAAAAATAGATGATACAAATGAAAAAAGGAATAGATAAAATATAAAAAACTGAAGACAGTATGGGAGTGTAAAAAAATCTGGAGGAGACCGGTAAAGAAATACTAATTATCTAGCAAAGCGTCCAGGCACAAAACCTTAATGCTCGGAGGATTAAGGCTTTCACTTCGTTACAGACTTTTCATTTATCAAATGCAAATTTTATTCGTAAGGGTCCAGTTACTGGATTAAGTACTTTCAACAATGAAATTTCCAAGGACTTAGTGGTTTTCTTAATGGTTTCTTAAAGAATAGTTCGTGCTCTTATCAAGGCCTAGAGCGTTTGTTCCAGATATTTATTCATAAAAATCGAGGATTTTCTAAGACGATAAAGCAATGAGAGATTGTATTTTTATTCAAATCATTTATTTATCTAACGACTAGAAAAGTAACAATGTGATAAACTTGGGAATGATATCAATTGAATTCCGCTTCTTCAGAGTAGTGTATGTAAATTTTTTAAATTTTATATTTTCTTTTTTAGCAGTGGTGATCATAGATGTATCGAGTGCTAAGACACTTGTCAATCCAGACACCGAAACACAGAATACTTCCATTTTTAGACAAAGCATTTTTTTATAGTTTGAAGCCCAGAATGAAAGCGATGTGATTGAATTTATCGTTTGAAAGAAGATCCGCTAAATCACGGATCTTCTTTCAAACGATAGACTAAACTTGTATCCACCTTAAAGCATAAAATATGTATACTCGTAAGATTTTGATTGAAGTATCTACATAAACTTCTAACGTTCTATTATGCACGATCCACTCGGTTTTATCAACACACGTCTACTGATTAATACCGATAATTGACGTTCTACTGCATATAGAAGGGAGGCAAAGACGTTATATAAGATTATGATTAATCATTGGAAGGGTCTATGCTCCAAGTTTTTCTGAAGAAATAACTACACTTATACTTTTATGTGAATGCAGTTTGCACATAACCATAATTTAGTTTTTAAAGGATGAACTCTTTCATGCCTCATCTAGAGCACTCTTGGGTATAGGAATAGCAAATGAGAGAATATTTATTTTATTCAGCAATCTTAACGTACCCTGACTATTTATTCCTGAGTCACGAGATTTTTGAGAGAAGTAGTATTGCTTCTCCCCCAACACACATAGCATTCATAAAATCCCATCTATTAGTTGAAAGAATCAATTCTTTCAACCAATAGATTCTTTCAAATTTTAGGAAAATTCTTTTGGTCCCTTCCACAGAATAGACTCCTTTGGAAAGATTCTATTGCTCTTTTCCTTGGAATGGACTTCCGTGGGGGGGGGGGGGGGTATTTCAATTAACGTCACACTGGAGCAACACAATGGGCTATTGGTGACGGTCCGGGATCAATCCCAAAGGGAAAGATCCGAGGACAACACCACGTAATTTTGAACCATGGTCAGATGACGAGGCAACACCTGAGCTGGCACCCCACTCTCCAAACTTCCACACCACGCCAACGTGAGGACATTTGAGGCCACGACAGATTTAACGTGCACCAGCCCCCTTTGTACACGACGGTGTTTGGCTGGATTCGAACTCGCAACCCTTCGGTTGCTAGTTCGTTACTCTTCCAACCGGGCCACCGCGGCCCGGACTTCCGTGGAACGATTCTATTGGAACTATCCTTAGAATAGAATCATTTGATAAAATTCTATTGATTTTTCCCTTAGCATATAATCCTTTAACATATTGGATTGGTCCTTTCCTTAGAATAAAATCCTTTGGAAAAAATTATATTAGTGCTCAGAATAGAATTATTTGGAAAGGTTTTATTGGTCTTAACAGAATGGAATCATTTGGAAAAATTCCATTGGTCAAGAAAGTCAGAATCGCTTATAAGTCAGGCAATGAAGACTGCAGGTTGCAAAGTGGAATTATGCGGGTGAACCCTACTAGTGGTTGTCTCCACGAGGTATTTCATTAGGAAAACTGACCATTTCATTAGGAAAACTTGACAGACGAGATATCTAATCATTAGAAGCAAACTAACTAGATCTTGACCTCGTCAGCGTCAAAAATTCCTCACTATCTTGATGACGAGATATCTCGTCAATAGGAAAATTGGTCAGATTTTGATGGAGAAAATATCTCGTCATTAGAAGGAAACTGACAAGATCTCGATCTCGACATCATAAAAAAAAATCGGCAATCGCTTGATGACGAGATATCTCGTCATTAACAAACCTGACCAGATCTTGATATAAGAGATATCTCGTCATTAGAAGAAAACTGACCAGATCTTGATCTCGTTATCATAAAATAATCGGCAATAGCCTGTTCACAAGATATCTCGTCATCAGAAAATTGGACAGATATTGATGAACGAGATATCTCGTCGAAAACACTTGGAGGGTAGATACGTAACCTTTAGTCTCACCGATGTGGGACTACAGACGTCCCACAACCCTCTGAAAGGGGTTAACAGAACATAGTTATAAATTCTATTCAGTGAGCACTATCTAATACCACGTAAGAGAAGGTTAAAAAGATTCTCGTTAAGAAATCCACGCTGCATTTTTCCAAAAAAAAAAGTCGCTTTGAAGTCTATAAAACCTTTAGGAAATTCGGTCGCAAGAAGCAAATTACCGGAGCATCCCTTGGGAATTGTAGAAGGATAGCACTACCAGGAAAATACATTAAGATAGTTAACCAGACACCCTTCTCAGTCTCGCAACTTTCGAAAAATTTGGTGCGAAAAAGTGCGCCGCGATACGGAGCGGTAATGCTTCGAAAAGAAAATCAGCGAAGGGAGAACGTCGTCTAATGCATTTATCTTCCGCTAGCAAAAATTGGAGATGTAGAGGAAGGCAATGGCCTGCATGAGTTTCATTTGCATCGAGTATGATGAAAATTGTTTCGCTGGGAAAATTGCGTTTGCGTGAGACTATCAGTCATTTAAAGAGAGCTTTAATAACTTTAAATTAATGTAAGGCTGAAGATAATTATTGAGTAAAGCTAGATTTATGATAAACACGTACATCTCTTCAAAGTATGATGTTCCATATTAATAGTCTGCTACCGTGAGATTCGAGACTTTTCTAAATTACTTTATCACTGCGCTTAGTAATTGTATTAGCTTGGTAAACAATAGTCGGTGTGATATCTACTGAATAAAATATGTGGAGTTCTTCGCTTTCGTTGAAAATTGCTGGAAAGTTCCTTGTAACTAGGTCCTCAGGAGTACATCTTTAAGTGTGAATGGGCATCACAACCCCGAGGTACCTGAGTTACCTTTGCTCCCCTTAATTTTTTCGCTCGCCTGTCCTGTTTTTTTGCTTTTCTTCCTCTCTCATTGGGTTGTATGTCTAGAGTTTGTTGCAGCTGGACCAAATATGACCCTTGCTTCATAATACCCGAAAACAAATAACCAACCTTATATCCCGACATTGAAAGTTAAGTTTTCTGGACATTTTTGTTTTCTTAATTCGCTTTCCCTCCCGTTACCAAGGCAACATCCGCTGTCCGTATGGGAGAAGTCCACTTTACTTTTCCACTTTACTACTTCCGATTAGTGTTTGCATTCCACCTAAACCTGCAGCCTTAACTGAAGTGGGGAAATTAATACGATGTGTGTACTGCAGCAAACGTTATCATAGTAACAAAGCAGAGTGGGCTGAAGAAGCGCGTAACCATGAGGTGCCTGTATAAAGTAATGGAATAAAATGGTTACCAGTCAAACATTATGAATATCATAGTATTATTTAAAGATTACTTTTTGTATATCAAACCGACGCGATGAAATTTCATTCCAGCAACATGCCAAATTACGTCAAAATTACGAAAGAGGTTAACAAAACACTAGCGCCATATGTACTTAGCTTTAGGCGGAAAAACCCTTTCACAAATAGGGTATTGTGATAATTCAATGACATTAGTCTTCACATGTTGAGATTTTATGTGTTAACGTGTGTGGTTATTCTGAGAACACACTTTCACAATATACATCTTCCGAATACTACTGGTTTATATTTTATTAAGGAAGTTGAAGGTAGGTAAATCAGCGTCGCACTGGGACAACACAATGGGTTATTGGCGACGGTAACTGGATCAATCCCAAAGGGAAAGATCAAGGACAATGCCTCGTAATTTTGAAACACCGTCAGATGACGAGGTCAACACCTGAGCTGACAGCCTACTCTCCAAACTTCCACACCACGCCAACATTGAGGAAACATTGAGGAACATTTGAGGAAAAGGTGCACCAGCCGGCTGTACACGACGGTCTTTGGTTGGATCAAGTTTCGAACTCGCAACTCTCCGATTGCTAATCCGTTACTCTTTCAACCGGGCTACCAGGCCCCCAGGAAGTTTAAGGAAAAATTATTATAAATACAATTACGAAATAAATCCATCATTTCCAAATGAAATTAAATTAAGTTCAAAACTGTATTTAATCAGTTTCGAGTCCGAAATTTCAGTTAAATCTAGAATTTACTTCCGTCAGTTCTCAATAAGAGTGTCCTTAAATTAACTCAAAATGCACCACTGTCAAATCCCCGGACGGAGTCTAATTTCACCCTTCACGTAACTGCCATGTTAGGGTTAACAAGTTCGACTGGTCATCATATCCAATGAATTTCTAATGAAATTACTTTCTAAAATGCGGTTTTCAATCGATGGAGAGTAAGGTTTTGTCAGCTGGTACGTGACAAAATTTATTTTCTCGCCCTAAGTTAAGTTTTGTCTATCACAATTCTTTCTACTTAAGTTTTGTAGAACTTCATGCAAATAAAATACATTCCTGTATTTAATTTGCTTCGAATTGCTTGGTTTGTGACTATAACGTAATTTTTTGCTGCACGAATGGTAATTAGACAGGACAACTACGATTACCGAGCCTTGGCGAATATTCATACTTAGACCGGGATTTGAATCCGGAACCTGTTGAATCGAAAGTCAGAGTTTTAACCACTCAGCTGACTGGTCATCCTATAATGTAGTTCTGGTGAGAAGGCAGATGACCTTGGATCTTGGACAGATTTACCTTCATTTGCAGAAAGAGGAAGGGAGGCTACCATAGGTCTTAAATCATGTATGGCGACCGCTATAGGTGATTATCTATTTCGCCAACACGTATTTACTGCTGGGACTGCGGTAGCCCGGTTGGAAGAGTAGCGGATTAGCAACCGGAAGATTGTGAATTCGGAACTCGATCAAACCAAATATTGTCGTATACATGAGAGCTGGGGCATGTTAAATCTGTCGGGGCCTCAGATGGCCTCACGTTGGCATGGTGTGGAAGTTTGGAGATTGGGGTGCCAGTTCAGGTGTTGACCTCGTCATCCGACAGTGGTTCAAAATTGTGAGGCGTTGTCTTCGGTTCTTTCCCTTCGGGTTTGATCCTGGACCACCACCGCCAACAGCGCGTTGTACTGCTTCAGTGCGACGTTAATTCAACTACCTACCTAATTTTACGATATCTTTCTACGGGATTAAATTCAAACTCGCCAGAGCGGGACAATAAAGATACATATATAATTCGCAGTCATATTTGGGTTCATAAAAGCACTTCCCTTGTATAGAATTTTACGTATTGGTGGTATTGAGCTATTTAGTGTAGCATGTGAAGTGGTCTTCATGAAAAGAGTTTGAAACACACTGCTCTAATATTTAATATCACGTTCTTTGTTACATATATCAAATGAACGCTTTAGTGATACTTACACTCCATCCACTTTATGCAATGCTATGCTCAATTGCTAAGTTTCACCATCGCAATTTTGATGAATTATCTTAACCTATTTTACCAAACCTAAGAGCACGATGTTGTCACTGGGAGAAAATATCTTTTTTTAAGTTCACTGGATAGGACACTAGACTAAGTACGGAGGGTCACATCAATTATCAAAACACAATTAAAAGAACTACATCTACGTTTTTGCTACTTATCCCCTTGGCAACGGGAAACCTAGATCAAGGGCATTAACTACAATTTTTCACCTGAGGCATAAGATCCATATTCTTCCATATAACACTATTAATCTCAGATCTTGTATGCATTAGGGTTCAAGGGATAGGTTAACCTCACTAATCCAGGTACAATCGAACTACATTTTTGCACCTGAGCCATGCGATTCATTTTCCTCCATATAACCACACTATTGACCTCAGTTCTAATATGTATTAGGGTTTAGCATCACTAATCAAAGCACAATGCAACTACACCGTTGTAGCTGAGGCATATGATCCACCGTCCTCCGCAGTACAACGCTACCGTCCCCAGATCAAGCAAGCATCCTCCATGCAGCAAGGCAACATAGCCGGTTTGAGATTACAAGTTTGGAAATTATGGGATTCTGTTAAGTTCCCAAAGGTTAAAAACAGGCGGGGAGCTCAAAGTTTTAATTGAATGGGCTGCTAAATACATATCAAAGGGAGGGGAAGTCAGAAATGCTAATGAGTTCTGTGACGGAGACGTAGGACGTAGGATTATCCAGTTATGAATAATGCAGGTCAATAGGACTGGAGAATGCTTAATCACAGAGCCAAAGGCCATCGATCAAACTATTTAGCAGTCGGCTCTAAACGTGACACAGTCGTCATCGGCGACCACAGCATTATAAGGATTGAAAGGGGGATTTAATAGGACATCGTATTCATGCTTACGGACGGAAACTAGAGCTTCGGGAAAGCACAATGGGAGATGAGATTATGAGTCCAGGGAACTAGTTTAATTCTATACCCACTGTTTCAAGAATGGATTTAGAGATGATGGTGCGATTGTAATCTTCCCTGCTTCACTAAGTGCAAAAACATTTCAGTACGTTATTATCTGGGTAGTTCTGGAAAAGGCTTTCGGGTGACATTGAATGGATACGAAATTTAAGGCACAGATAACATTTGTATTGGTAGGTTGTGATTATGGTAAGTAGATAGATATATAAAGAAACTAGCAGAATTACCCGGCGTTGCTCGGGTAGAAATAGTTATTTGTTGCTTGAAAAGTGATTAGACTATTCACCTTTCTTTTATAGAAAAATGAAAACATTATTTAAGTGTAAGGACAATAATTTTTAAACATCGTTTTAACTTTTTCATAGCTTCTACAATTTACTCCGGAAGAAAATATGTATAAATGATATATCCATCCATATAATCCATTTCATATTCATCGCACTTCGGCTGTAAGACACACTGCAGAGAAGTTATTCTCAGGTGACTTTAAAAGTCGATTTAGAAATATCTCTGAACTAAAACGTAGTTACCCGTCTTCATTTAACGTAACCTATCTTATTTTAAAATAATTCTATTTTAATTTTACCGGTCATTTTAAAACAAACTGAGTTGCGTACCGCAATCGTTTTATGCTCAATGTTATTCCTATGGGTATTTCGAATTGTCAGTAGCCCCTCTGCACAACTAGGACAAATAGAACGGGGGTTAATATATAGCCTACGTTACCCGCAGGGTTCTAAAGTATTCGTGTACCAAATTTGGTGTGGATCGGTCAAACGGTGTAGATTTGTATAGAGAACAGACAGACAGACGCCAACTCTGCTTTATATATATAGATTGGACGTGTTGTTTGAGGTTCTCAAATATTGTTCTGTTAAAATATTGTTTATCCTCACTGAGGAAAGTAATTGGAGGTCACTTATGCCTTATTAAAGGGTTCCGATTTTAACAAGAAAATACGTTTATTAACTTAGGTATAATAGAATACAACAGAAAAGATTTCTAGCGAATCTCCGTTGAGACTTTTCGATTCTATTACTTGAAAGAAACTAAGAGGCACGTACATGTACATCAGCATTTTAATCGTTTTTTGAAAAGTTATAAACGCTGTTCTAACGATGCATTTAGTTTTACCGGCGTAACTGTTTGGTGCTCTGGATTTGGAGGTTTGCTTTCACCTCACCTGCTGTTAAATATAAATACTTCACTCGGCACAACACGTGAAGAGCAATTTATGATTACTCCCTCTCTGAAACGGTATCCGTAACAATTGGGATAGTAAGTTTAGAAAATGAAATATCAAGAGAATTTAAACTGATATGCAGTAAACAATGCATTTTAGCAAACCCATTAAAGATCAAACTTTAGTAAAACTGGTAGTAAAAATTTAAAAACTTCAAAATATGACTAATACAGATTCAAACAGTTGAAAAAATGACCATGGCCAATAGCTTTCATCGAAGCAAAATATTTACCTATTAGTAACTCATAAGTTACCTCCAATAGACCCATTAGTACCATTAAATAAGTGTCAAATAAAAATAAATAATATTATGATCTTGTTAAATTAAAATTGCGTGAAAACTAATTATCTGTGAATTAATATAATATTCTAGTGTCCTTTAGTCTGATATATTTTTTATCATTGAAAGCGAAAAAACATTTTATAAGTAAAAAGCAAATGAGCCAATTGCTTTCATTTAAAAGCTTATATGCAACTGCTTAGCCTGTGAAATACTTTTATTTATTCTCATACATATAACGACCGAAACAGTATAAAAGATAGCTACTTAGCCTAATACGTCAACTAAAATAGATGTTTTGTCTAAGTTAGATTCCACAGCAATAAGATACTGATCTGATTCCAAAACAGTTTGCAGGAACGATAACTATAATTTCTCCAACTTATAGTCACGGAAGTTTGGAGAGTGGAGTGCCAGCTCAGGTGTGACCTTGACCGTGGTTCAAAATGACAAGATGTTGTCCTCGGATCTTTTCCTTCGGGGTACATCCATGACCATACCTTATTGCCCGTTGTGTTGTTCCAGTTCGATGTTAATTTAACTATCTACCTACCCATTAGATGATTCCTACTCAGATCTTTCAAACCACGGTGAGTTGACGAGGCCAGACCTGAGGAAACCCCACTCTTCATACTTCCACACCACGCCAATGTGAGGACATTTGAGATCCCGACAGATTTAACATACACTAGCGCTGAAGTTCACGATGGTCTTTGGTTGGATCGATTTCCGAACTCGCATCCCTCCGAACTCTTCCAACCGGGCTACCACGGCCTGCTATCTGATGGGAAAGAGTAAACATCCATTTTGGAAAGTTTATATTATTTTATTATTATGTAAGAATAGCGAAACCTCAAGTTGAAGCCATCTTCAATTCAGAATATATAGAATCACAACCGAGAATACCACACGTATTCATATTCATTTTACGTCGTATGAAAATGTAATCGCAACATTTAGCAATAGCTGAGTCAAATTTTGAGATTGAATATGTTACAAATATTTTTGGAGGTACTCGACGAGAAATAGATCCAGCTGACAACCACAACCGGTAAGATACAATATCAATTCCAATACCTAGCGGTACTTAACGAAGTCTACAGAGAGTTTGGAATGTTCCAATACCAACTCAGAATGTTCATGGATTGGTTAAAAATCTTGGTTATAAATCCTGTCATTTGAGAAAAGTGCCTAGATCTTCGATCATGTTCGAAAAATATTGAAATAGAATACCACCAAAGCTACTCGGTGTGACGAATAAAAGTGTCGTGCTTAAAGATAAGTGCCATTTCTGTCTCTGATGATGGATGGAAGAAGTGAGGGGACAACCGTTGTGATTCTGATGTCATTCGTGAATGCCACAAGGTAGTCACCATGAAATCTTGATTTGGAATGCCATAAGCATAACATCAGAAGGTAACTCATAATTCACATAGTAGCTATTATATCGAACCAATATATCGATGGGGTGCTGCGATTCATTGCCGAAAGCCAATGAGGCGATGATTCGATGTTCGATCATTTTGAGATCATAATTGCTACACACCGTGTATGGTTGGTTGGTTGGTTGATTTGGGTTTAAGGGCGCAAGATTCAGAGAAGGATAAGCTGCGCCAAACACAAAACAATAAAATTAGAAAATAGATTAAAAAGACTTCAAACTAATAACCAGACCAACATTAAAAAAGAAATGCAATGGATAAAAACCAAATGAGTTACATAAAAATTAGGTATGAAGGCAAAATTTTTAATCAGATGAGGAACGTAAAAAAACTTATTTTTTAAATTATAGAGCAATGTGTATGAGATGGATTTCCAATGTAAAAATTAATAATGATTTCTATTTCGTCAGTATATTAGGTATTTCGAGATGTTTAAAATATTTTAGAAAAACACCTGCGTTTGGCTGTCGTCACTGTTGGGATAATCCGAGGCGCAGAAATGCGGAAGAATCAGTCTTGATGAATTGAAGATGAGCGGAAGATAACGGCACGCTTATCTTTTCTATTGACATTAAAATGTTATAGAATTTTTTTTAAGTGTTCATTGAAAAAATTATTAAAATGGAAATGCTAAGAAAGCAAATTGCATTTAATTTAATACATTTAGGTAAAGTGCAATTAATTCAAGGCCATTAAGTTACCACAATTAATTAAAACCCAGTTTATTTAAAACAATCAATTGCTACAATTAATGCCTTTAATTACAATTAGTTTAATACACTTAATCTCGATCCCTAATTAATTTGATGCGATTAAAATAAAATTAACTAAACTGTAACTCATTTACGCTTTTAAATAACGTAATTATTTTAAATATTTAATTCAGTTAAAATTTATTGATTTGTAATTGCAATTTAATTAGAATGCAATTTATACAAGTGCCATTTTTACACTACAAAGGAGCCGCTAAGATTTACACCTGCCTCATTGAGCAATGGATCAAAAAATTGTCTACGAGATGATAAAAACCCTCTAAATCAAAATAATATATAAAAAATTAATTGAGTGTAAAATTGCCTCGTTTTGACATTATTTTTAAAGTTTTCAATTCTGTTTCAAGAAACTTTTAGAAGTCATTAAAGTGACGAGCATAGAACCTTTTAAATAAATAGTAAAGACTTGATTGATGTTGTCAAGTTTTAACTCCAATATATTAAATGTACTTGCTCGAAAAGTAAATTAAGATTATTTCCCCTTTAAAATTCGAGATTGATCCCGGGCCGTCGCCAATAACCCGTAATGTTGCTCCAGTGCGATGTTAATTAATTACCTTACCTACCTGGCAACGCAGTGGCCCAATATATTTGCCTATTGCGTTGGAAACCTGAGAGCTGTATGTGGTGCAGGTTCAAATCCTGTTACAGCCTCAGGTGTATTTCACAGTTCTGTGTCAGTGAAACTTGTGTGTGTGTGTCCATTTGATGAAAAACCATTGATTGGTGTAGCTTGACCAGATCTGGCACGTACGCCATTAAAATCCAACTGCTCAATAAATCAGGTAGGTAGTTAATTAACGTCACACTGGAGCAACACAGCGATCTATTGGTGACTGTCCGTAATCAATTCTGAAGGAAAAGACCCGAGGAAACACTGTTATTTTGAACCACGGTCAGATAACGAGGTCAACACCTGAGCTGGTACCCCTCTCCAAACTTCCACACCACGCCAACGTGATCAATAAATCACATACACTGGCAGAAACTAACAAAACTTAAATGCAACCTCTCTATAAAAAGTACTGATCGCAGAACAGAATCGATAAACCACTAAAACAATCCCAGACAAAAAATCACCATCGTCTCAGTTCCGACAGTGCAATCAAGTCCTCAGCGATTTGTCAAAAGGAGGAAAATACCTCAAGCAACGTCAATTTATTAAGCTGCAAAACAGGTACCTCGAAACGATCACTACACAACTCCCGACTAACTCAATTTCGTCGAAGAATATTCCCCCAACAATGAGATTTTGATTCGATTAAATCACATATTAAATGATCTCTGGAAAGCAAGATACACTCTTCGATTCCCTTTCCTTCAGAGACCATTCTCTTCCGAGGTTTCTGAGTTTTTTCAAGTCTCATTAGGGAAGATACCGCGTTCGAAGATAAACCAAAGGGCTTAAGATCACATAAACGCCTTTTGGGGGTGGGGTCTACCCCACCCCACCCAGTCTCGAGAATAATGAGGGACCGAATCCGCATCCAAGTATACACACTCAATTTGATCTGTTCCACGGGATATGAACTACTTTTTATTCGAGAAAGAGGAGGGGCTTTTGGCAGTCGGTGATGCCAACGGGGAAAAGAGAAAGTCCCGATCATAAATTGAATAAAAATTGACAAGAATAAACAGAAAGGAAAAAGAACGGTCGGAATCTAGTTAGAAGTAAAATAAAAGTTTTTATATTTGCTTTACAATCATGACTTAATTCCTGCGTGCTTCTTTTGGGGGGGGGGGGTGAAAGGGGGCTTTTATAAAATTAGAGTTAATCCCAACTGTCAAAGGGGGATGTTGGGGAAATTCGAGAGAGGAATAAATAAATGAATAAAAAAAATGGAGATATTAATTTTTTTGTTTGTTTAGCCCAACAAATTTATTGGATAAGAGGGGGGTTTTCAGAAATGAAGGATGCTAGAGCGGTGGAATTCTTTTTTCTTTCGTTTTCTTCGTCTCGTGAAATTAAGCAATACACGAAACGGGTTAAAATAAGCGGAAGTTATTCTCAAACCGAAAACAAACGAATGGCAGTCTATCTCATTACACTTCTTTAATGAGGTTCGAAGGGAGAAAAAACGTGTCAGATTTGCCCAGTGAATAATAAGTACTTTCGCCAGACTGAGCGAAAAACGGTACAACGGGGGGAAAAGAACACGACTTTGTGTTTACTGGCAACACTAGCTAACTGATGTCCAGACAAAATGCAGGAATGGGGATATTTTATTAACCCTCCAAGTGGTTTCGACGAGATATTTCGACATTAGCAACCATATCTTTATTGACAAGATATCTCGTCGTTGGAAGAAAACTGACCAGATCCTGATCGAGTCATTATATAAAAACCGACAACTAATATCTTGATGACTAGATATCTCGACTATTGTAAAATTGGTCAGATCTTGATGGACAAGAAATCTCGCTGAAACCACTCGATGGTTTAAGATCAATGCCATGAACTAATTGCATTCGATTAGCACTTAAAATAACGCCACTAATTACAAAAGAAGTTACCAAAACACAAGCTCTCTCTGTTTACTCTATAGGAAACTATCGTCATCTGACAGTGATTCAAAATTACGAGGTGTTGTCCTTGGTTCTTTCCTTTCGGAATTTTTCTGGATAGTCACCAACAGTGTTGCTCCAGTGCAACGCCAATTCAATTACCTATCTACTGTTTCAAAAATAGTTTCGTTGATGCCACAGTGCTAACAACCTGTCCACCAAGAACGAAAGAGAAAGATTTAATCTTTAAGTAAACTAAGTTAAATGAACCAAATAACGACAATGATCTTTTAGGCACAAAATAATACAGATTAAACACAAATACTTTAAATACCTGAGGGGATTTTCAGTGCAAAGAAACAAACCAGACGGAGGACAGGGATTTTACTTTCTGTTTCTCGAATGCTCTCGCATGGAAGACATCGGGGTTACCTTGAAATTTAATTTATTTAAATTTTGATGACATATGGCATTTAATCTAACTAGCATTGACCATTTATATAATGATCATGCATCAATTTAATGCTTTGGAATTGGTGTTGGCAAAGTGCTGAAATCGAATTTGAAAAGCAAGCCAAAAGGCGCCACGTCTGGAATACGTCTAGGAAAAACATTCCACCACAAAAACACCGCTAGTGGAGAAAACAAATTGTAGGTTGTGTCGAGGACACAAACCGTAGTTTCGATGTGAATACTCAGGCCTCATGTTGGATTGTGAATGAAGACAAGCAATTTGAACGACTGTTTATTGTGTGTGAATATGCAGGAATAAATGTACCATTTTAATGATTAAAGTGGAGTTTGATAGTAATATTGAAATTCAAATTTATTGATTTAAGGCCTGTGATTGTAGCATACTTCTGTAGCTTTCGAACGACACCACTTAAGCAGTCTTCATTACACGCAATCCAGATACACTGGCCCAAAGCTCGCCCAGGACCGTAGAATTTCGACATATTGCGGACCCCATCCCCACGCTTAGTGTGGCTGTGCACTCGCTCCAAAGGTCATATCAGGTAACAGCATCCTTTGCCTACAAGACGCTATATTTATCTTCTGGATGTTATTTTTAGTTCTGAAATCATAAGACAAAATAGTTTTGTAACGCTTTTTATAAAGCTAGACTTTTCATGCATGCTTCTCAATACTGTTACGAATTTTAAGACGCATTCATGTCAAAATGAACAATAAATGTAATAAAGTGGAAAAATACAAGAGAGTATTCCTCCAGAAACAAGCGAATGATCACTGGAAACTTATAGAATAGAATAAAAATGCAAAAGGAAATGTTTATAAAATATATAAGGGTCCGATGATTTATACATACTATAAAAACATAATTTAAATACAAAGTACATGATGACAGCTGGGGAGCCAGAGAAATACCGTAGAAATACACCCATACCATAAATTTTATTGGAACCTAAAGCGATATTTTCTACCCGTGTTTCGAGGATATTTCCTTTAATCCTGAATGTCCGATATTTTAAAGTATTTTCCATTTCTTGAAAGTCTCTTGCTTCTTGTCATGAATGGCCATAAAAAAATACTCTCGTTATTCACTGGATTTGCCTTGACTTCTCTAGAACTCTTTTTTGTATGCTACAAAAATAGGGCAGTGGTTTTCTAACACTATATTCATGTAGCTTTATGGTGTAAAAGTACTAAAAGGCCAAATAGTTGAAAAGACAGGTGACTGATATCAAATTTATAATTTGATTTCATGTTTGTGATAACGTGAAAAGCTCCATCGGAAGCAAGTTAGTAGGGAAAATCAGAGATGAAAGGGCATAGGTTCCGAGAAATGCACAAGCTCAGTTGCTTTGGACACATGACTTAATACGCAATTATAATTAGTAAGAGTCAGCATTTTCAGGGAAGCGGTAGCACGGTTGTTTGATTCTCATGAGAACTAAACAGAGGTTATGAGGTTCTTTTTACATAATATGGATATAGGGAGATCTACTCACAAATGATGCAAATACTTTTGATTTGCAACTAACACCAACGGTTTTTCAAATCAGATCAATTAAAATTTATAATGCCAAAAAGTAAAATCAAGATACTGTAGAATTTTAGAAAATAAATTGTATATTATACCCACAATTAAAGATATATTGGTGCACGTTATTAGAAATAGACTATGTCAGGCTCCCACATCCAGACGTTAGTATTTAGATAACGAGTCCAGTAAAAGGTCAGGTGACGGACTCATTTAAAGGTTAGACAACGGTCCAAGGTAAAAGGTTAAGGGATGGTTTATGGTAAAAGGTTAAATGAAGGTTCCTAGTAAAAGATCAGATGACGTGCCCAGTATCAGATTAGATGACGGATCTAGTAAAAGGTTAAATAGCGGTTCACATAAAAGGTAAGATGATGGGTCCAGGAAAGGTGAGATGAGGTGCACAGTTTTAGGTCAGATGACGATATCAGTAAAAGGTTAAATGACGGTCTACAGTAAAAGGGAAGATGACGGGCCTCAGTAAAAAGGCAGAGGACGTGCCTAGTATCAGATTAGATGACGAGCTAAAAGGTTAAATGACGAGCCACAGAAAAGGTTAGTTGACGTGTCCAGTATCATGTTAGATGACTAGCTCCCATAAAAGGTTAGATGACGGGCCTCAGTAAAAGGTTAGAAGGTGCTACGTTGTGATGATTGCACCCCTCATGAAATACAATATACACCTCAAATACTCATTGATCAACTCTTGCACAAATGCAATTTGTCTTCTATTCCTCTGCACCTTATTGCACAGCTTTATTATTATAAATATAATGAATTCATCTTTTTACACTTGAAAAAAAAAACGAGTTACACATCACTGTACATCAACTTATCCATATCTCCCAGGCCCTAGGGCTCTTGTATTATGACATCAATGATCTCATATGCTCGGGATCTGATCAAAGATTGAGCTGATGAAACATAAATCAATCCTCCAAGTGGTTTGGAAGAGATACACCGTCCATCAAGATCTAGTTAGTTTTGCTAAGAACTAAATACCTCATCGCGACAACCATGAGGAGAGTAGGACAGAAAAGATACCCACCGTATGCTTCATTTTATACCTTTTAACCCTCCTGTTGTCTTGACAAAGTATCTCGTCATTAGAGAAACTTGCCTAATCTTGATGGACGAGATATCTAGTCCAACAAGCTCTCGTCGTCTCTCGTCATTAGTCAGACGAGTCACATCTTCCCTGTCAGTTGGACGAGTCAGATCTTCACTGTCAGTTGGACGAGTCAGATCTCATTAACTGGTCAGATCTTGATATCGTCATCATAAAAAAATTGGCAAATCGTAATGACGAGATATCTCGTCAGTAACAACATTGGTCCAATCTTGATGGACGAGATATCTCATCGAAACCACTTGAAAGTTTAAAAGCATTGAAGAGTCCCCTTTCGCGAATATAATTTAACAATTAATATTATTTCCTCTGGATTCATCCATTACACCTCCTGGATCCATGATGCACAATCCTTTTTTCATTACTCGAATGCAATTAATCTCTCGTATTTACGTTACCCTGCATTGCGTGTTTCATACTACACCCAAAGGGCATTTAGAAACCCACAAAAAGCTGTAATTACTTACAAGGTGCGCACACACAAACACCAAGGCAGAACCCACATCTCGAGCGCGCATTCGAGTGAAACATAGCACCCCTAACTGAAACCAGCACGACAGTCTTTCGGGAGTGATAAACCACCCCGCCGCAAACGGCCGGACGCACTTAAAAGAAAATCCGGCAATGACTAATGAATTCGCCTCACCCCCACGTGTTGGGGTTTTCGCGATTCTTAGATCACGCGAGCCACGGCCATCGATTGACAAATGGATGCAGGGCCGTCTCGGGCAGGTGGAGCGAAAACCGCTGCGGCTTCCCTGGTTTGAAGGCTCTCCGCTTCTGGCAACACAATCTCCGCGAATTTACATGTTAGGTCACGTATTGCTCCGTTAACGCGATTGGAGTACAATCCGAGGCGGCTGCCAATCACGACGCGCCGTGTGCGATTGAGCTGTTTGAAATTATATGCGAGGCTGCCTCTTAGGAGCTGCCATGCGGGACCGCGTTTAAGATAGTATTCACGCCTCTGGTTAAGTGCCTGCAAACGAATGGGTTGCGACACGGCGATACGTAATTGCCATCACCTCGCGCAATTTTTGCAGCTAATGGTGTAATGGCCTGTACCTGACTCAGACAGGCCGTCTGGTGGGAAATCCATACTTTGTCTAGAGGAATAATGAGATTCGTGTTAAAAACTGCGTTTGGAAATACACTGCTGGCCACCGTAAATGCAACACCCTGAAGGAAGCATGCAAATAATATGAAATTTACAACATGCATTAGCGGAGGTGAGATATGCAAATGATTAGAATTTCAGCGCAGACGCACATCACGCGCGCCTGTGGCGCCACTTCAAAGCGCTATTTAAGGCTTGGAGATTTCGACGATTTCAAGTACGGCAATTGTGTTTTTCTTGTGGTTTTTTCAAAAAAAAAACGATCAATTATGCCTCGTAGAAAACAGCGATCATCTTTTGATCAAGTATCCGAGTTCGACAGAGGAAGGATAGTGGCCTACCGAGATTGTGGATTATCTTTCAGGGAAATCGGTAGTCGTGTTGGACGAAACCAAACAACTGTAATGCGGATATGTGATCGTTGGATGCAGGAGGGTATGACGGACCGACGTGTTCGATCGCATCCACCTCAGTGCACCACTTCACGTGATGACAGGCATATTGTGCGTATGACAGTGACGGATCGCTCAGCCACATCACGAACCATAGCACAGCACATTCAGTCTGTACCGCATCATCCAGTGTCTGCGCGTACTATTCGACGCCGTTTACAGCAGAGTGGTCTGTCCGCAAGACGTCCATTGCTTCGTCTACCCTTGACGCAGAACCACAGACGTTTCCGCCGCCAATGGTGCGATGAAAGAAGGATGTGGACGGCAGAATGGAATGAAATTGTCTTTACTGACGAGTCACGCTTCTGTCTGCAACACCACGATGGTCGGATTCGAGTCTGGAGACACCTTGGAGAGAGGATGCTGAACAGCTGCGTTATGCACCGCCACACTGGTCCTGCACCGGGTATTATGGTATGGGGCGGTATTGGATATCACTCTCGCACTCCTCTAGTATGCATTGCCGGTACTTTAAACAGCCAGCGCTACATCTCCGAGGTGTTGGAGCCAGTTGTCCTTCCTTACCTTCAGGGCTTGCCCACAGCCATATTTCAACAGGATAATGCGCGACCACACGTGGCACGCATTGTCCAAGGGTTCTTCGTCAATCGCCAGATTGAATTGCTTCCCTGGCCAGCTCGCTCTCCGGATCTTTCGCCGATAGAAAACATGTGGTCCATGGTTGCTCAACGATTGACCCAGAATACATCCCCAGTTGCCACACCAGATCAACTTTGGCAACGTGTGGAAGCTACTTGGTCTGATGTACCCCAAGAACACATCCAAAGTCTCTTTGAATCAATGCCGAGGCGTGTGGCAGCGGTGATCTCCAACAATGGCGGCTACTCTGGCTACTGATTTTGGCAGGAACCACACTTCACAGAAGTCTATAAATTTAATCATTTGATACTTGGTCAACATGTTATCTACAAAATAAATTTTGTTGTGATATCTCTTGTCTTTCTTGGTGTTGCAATTTGGGTGGCCAGCAGTGTAGTTGTTTGGTGAACAAGAGGGATTTTCAGAGTAAACAAACAAACCAGAAGGCTGCTGAAATTTTAATTCCGCTGCTTTAATTCCAAATGCCCTCGCATCATACAAATTAGGCTTACCTTAACTCCCCTGGTGGTTTATCCTCGCTTCGAAAATTGCCCTGTAGTGGCCAGCCTCTTGTGCAAAAACCTGTTCCAAACTGTCTCCAGTTATGGGCAAGGGGTAATTTGTTTCTCCTACTTGGTTCTCCCCTTGGAGTGATAGGGCAGTTTTGTCTCGGAGAAGTATTTATCCATTAGCAAAACTGACCAGATCTTCGAGATATATATATCTCGTCGAAACACTTGGATCGAGATCTTACCAATTTTGCTTGTTTCACGATATATCGTCATGAGGACATTGCCAATTTGTTTGTTATGTCCAGATCAGGAACTCGTCAGTGATTTTCCGATGACGAGGTATCTCGTCCATCAAGATCTGGTCAGTTTTGCTACCGGAGGACATACCTTGTCGAGACAACCACCAGGAGGGTTAAATGTTTCATATATGTATAGTGAATTGCTTCGGCTCTTCCTAATCCTTGGGACTCCTTCGTAAGGCGGACTACATACCTGAAAGCCGCACAGGAAACAGTGTCCGCCTACGGTGACCAATCCACACCATGTAAATCTTTCCAGTATTCACCATGCTTCAGTTTGCGTATCAAAATATAAAATATCATCTGCAGACTGTAACAAGAGGCCCACTTTCTCTGTAACGGCAGGTGTGAATGATAGATCTTAGGTACCATTAATTACGAGACATTATAGATAAATATTTTTAAATTTGCCTGATCCAAAGATGATTGGTCGGAACAAAGTATCTCGTCGGCAGAGGAGGTAACAAGGAAATCTTAGAACTGTGTGGAGGGATGTCAGGGGATTAAAAGAACTATATGTTGGGGTGGGGGAAACTGAATTAAGTCATGTATCGTCGTTTTACTTTCAAAATCCCTCTTAAGTCTTAAAATCAAAAATTTTCAAAAGCGATGAGAAACTAGATGTCAAACTGTTGATCAGTTATGGGATACGAGGTTTCAAAATTAGCCTATAAGGGACTTCTAAATTGTTTAGACTTAGGAACTTTAGAAACAAGCTTAAATCAAATACTATTAAAACCTCAAAACCCGAACAAAATAATTGGAATTACGAAGCTTTTATCGTAAAACCACGATACGAGGTTTAATTTACAATTAAGTGAAGAAATCTAGCCATTTTGACGCCCTAGATGGAGATAATTGCAACAAATTAAACTGAAAAATTTAATTATATATAATTAACCCTCCTGTGGTTGCCTCGACAAGGTATCTTGTTATTAGAAAAACTGACCAAATCTTAATGAACTTGAACATTAGAAGAAAACTAACGAGATCTTGATCTTGACAACATCGACAACATCGTTAAGACACGATATCTTGTCATTAGCAAAATTGGTCAGGTCTTGATGGACGAGATATCTTGTCGAAACCACTTAGAGGGTTAAAACACGCACCGTTCCTACTTCTACATTGCAAGTCACAATGCATAGCTTGAAATGTAAGACCCGTAATGTGTACAAGAGAACATGGTTGCACCATAGTATAAAACGTAATTTAGATTTTTAGGAGCTAATCAAGGACAAAGATGAAAACTGTTCACTTGTTAAGTATGGAGTCTAAACTCATTAAAGGGTCCTTGACAACATTTAACAGTAGATAGCAGACCACTTAAAGGACAAACCCTTTCACATCAGTCACAGTGAAGTCTTAGCACTTTAAATGCGACGCCTAACATTCTCGGGATTATCATTAACCCTTCTAGTGGTTGTCTCGACGAGGTTTCTCGTCATTAGCAAAATTGGTCAGATCTTGATGGGCGAGATATCTCTTCGAAGCCACTTAAAGGGTTAAACAGCTATTGTTTATAAATTCATTGCAATCTCCGAAATTTTGAGTTTTTGAATTGTAACAAATTGACGAAATCGAACTTTAAAAACAGGAATATTTCCACATAAATAACTTTATTTGGAGAAATTTTTCGAAAAATAGGGAGAAAAATTAGTGTTAGAGTATTGAGTTATAAGTGCTTGGTTATATACCTTTTGTAGGTTTTAATGGGAACGCTTTGTCGACGAAGGGTTAAAAATTGATTTTTCAGTTATATAATTGTCAATTCGTCATATGTTTAGTAAAATAAGCACTACTTCCAAGTGCTAAGCCCGAAAAAGGTTAAAGATCACCACCCTTACCAAATTAATTAACTTCCCACCATCCCATTCCAACTTTTCGCAGAGACCTATAGAAACCACCTGTCACCATCGCCTTCGGATCTCCATTCCCGGCACGTTTCGCCACAGGAACCGGTCACGTGGCACCCGGGGGTGCCGGAACAGAGCCGGAAAGTCTGGTCGTGGATATTGATCCCCGGCGAATGGAAGCCGGACTGAAAGATACACTCACCATCGATCTCTGTCCTGTCTGCTTGGGAGTTGCTCTTGGGCAGGCAGGGCTTGGGCCCGTGCCGGGGGGAGGTCCTGGCGCTGCCGAGGTGCCGGAAGAACTTGCCGATGCCGGCTTTCTTCTTGCCCTGGGACTCGGAGTGGTATTTGTCTGGAAAGAGAATGAAACAGAATGAACGGACTGTAGGAAAACAAGCGTTGGAATAGCGGTATAGTGTTCAAAAACTGTTATCGCGAAAACGTTCACTCCGCAGGTGATTTCGACGAGATATCTCGACCTTGATGTGGTCAATTTTGCTAATGACGATCTCGCCAAGACAAAACTGCTCGATTATTATTATTTATTTATTTACCGACCCGGCCTTAGCCATTCGGTATAAGTGGGGATTGCGAAAGCCTCCTCTACCAGCACCCTTTTTTTTTCAAATAAATATAAATATACAGGTCCTATTTTACAAGTAATTTTTTTCCAAGCAACAGCGCTCGTTATTTTTTACATGAAATTACAAATGTTTAGTATTTCTTATATGATAGGTATTCAAGTACGCTTATTTTGTTAACAAACCTCCTAGAAGAAACCGCTTTGGTTCCAAAAGTTTAAATCAAATTAGACAATCAAGTATACATCCAATTTAGACACATCCAATAAGTTAAGCAAATTTAACAAGTCATCTAATCTTCCTTAGTATAGTTTCACATAAACAATTGCTTTTCTTGATTATCTTTACATAAATTGCAAGCATTTTGAATCGTCCACATGATAAACCTTTGGTTTAATTAATTATAATCACTATAATCATGCATCCAAGAAATCAAGCCACAAAAGTCTATACAGTTTAAACTTTGAAATAATCAAATAGTTCTATCTTAAATCAAACCAAGGAAATTTAGTTGTACAATCAAAATAATTCAAACAATTTGAACCATCAATCATAATTTTCTAGACAACTCAAACAATCCAAGTTCAAATACAAACAAGGCATTCAGTTTCCCTTGTAAACAAAAAAAACTGCTCGATTAGAGAGTTCTTCATTCCAAGGGGAATGAAGATGAAAGCATAAAAAACAAATTGTTTCTTGCGTAGAATTATTTGGGATACGTTTTGGCAAGCTGACCATTACTGGGTGGTTTTCGACGCGAAGATGAACCACCAAGAGGATTAAAGGGTGGGTAGGTAGTTGAATTTGCGTCACACTGGACTCACTGGAGGTGGTCCGACATCAAGGGAAAGATCCCAGGTCAACACTCGGATTTTTGAACGAGTAATTTTGGATAGGACTCGTAATTCTTAACCAGGGTCAGATGACGAAGTCAACACCTGATCTGGCCACCACCCCACTCTCTAAAGTTCCAAACCATTTCAACGTGAGGATATTTGAGGTCACGGCATCGCCATTAGCTCGTTGTGTAGCTTTAGTGTGACGTTGATCAAATTACCTACCAATTTGTGAAGGAGCACCCAGTGGTTAAACCACCGTTATTCACAAGGACAATCACAAACATTCATGCCCTTACGAACTGGGATTTGAATCTGGGACCTACAGGGTAGGTAGTTAAATTTACTCCAACCTGGAGCAACACAATGGACTATTGGCGTCGGTCCGAGATCAATCCCAAATGGAAAGAATTTTGAACTACGGTCATATCACGAGGTCAACATCTGAGCTGACACTTCAAACTTCCACACCACGCAAACGTGAGGACATTTGAGACCACGACACATTTAAAGTGCACCAGCCCCCTCCCCCGTACGCTTCGGTTTGGATCGAGTTTCGAACTCGCAACCTTTCGGTTGCTAATCCGCTACTCTTCCAACCGGGCTACCGCGGCCCCTAATTTAATATTATTTAAGTATACTAAGTTACAAGAACCAAATAACGGTAATGATCTTTAACGCACCAAAATAATAAGTGTTAAATACATTAAATATCTATGAGTGGCAGTTTCAGAGGAAATATAAAACAGACGGAAGACGGGGATTTTACGTCCTGTTACTCAAATGCTCTGGCGGGATACACATCGGGATTACCTTGAAATGTAATTTATCGCCGTTTCGATGACTTGGCATTTAATCTAATTATCATTGACCAATTAATTACCATGTATCAATTTTGAATTCAATCTTCGTAATTTTTGTTTGCATAGTCCGGTAAAGAACGAGGGCATAACGGTTTTTAGCTGTTGGATCGAATATCGAACTTGCAACCCTCCGGTTGCTAATGCACGACTGGGCTACCCCGGCAACAGGAAGTTTGGAAACACCCTGTTTATGAAACATTTTGAGCAAACAATAATTCACGCGTACTCTTGGAGGGCCACTAGAAGATTTTTCGGTAATAATTTCAAAAACAGTTGAAATTTGCAAAATGTCACTAATGGCTGACCATTAGAGATACTTTTAAAAATCGGTAAATAATAATTCCTCAATAATTTTTTGTAACATTTGTATTAGAAAAGATTTACTCTTACGTAACTATTCATTTTACATAAATTGTGTTTTAAAATTGGTTAGTCACTCAGCGGTAATTTGTTGTTACACGAAGGCTAATTAGACAACAACTTACGTTATACATGGGAATTCCAATCTTACACACACACACACAAATATACATCCCATCCGGGATTCACACCCCAAAGCCTGTTGATTGATGGGTTTTGGGTTTTATGGCGCAATGGCCAGAAATTGGCCACTTTGCCAAGTTGTATCAAACACTAGACAGACAACGTCAAGAAATGGATATACACACACAAGGAAAATTTTACTGACATAGGAGAGAGAAATGCATCCAAGGAAGAGTCGAACCTGTGCCATCTACAACTCGCAGGTTGCTAGAACAGCAGCGGGTGAAACCACTTAGGTTGGTACCCCAATGAAGGTTGAACCGTATGTCAAAGCCCCGAACCACTCTGCTTGCCAGACCAACATTTTTTTAACTGGTTACTTAAGAAGATATGTTTTCCTTAGCAGAAAACATGTTGTATACAATTCTTTACTGATTTCATAACGAAAGCGAGATCTGTCTGTATAAGCATTGCAGGGAGATTATGCCTCTGGTAAACATAGGGATCGCGATCCTAGGAAGCCCAAGTGATCTTTCTCTGCGTTCTTCTCTACATCCTTCCTTTTCACAATTACTTGACATTGCCTGTCTTGTGTTTGGTACAGCTTGGCTAAATATGGACCTTGTGCCATAAAACCCAAAACCAACCAGGGAGATTTAAAGTACAGCGGTACCTTGATATACGAGTTTAATTCATTCCATGACAGAGCTCGTAAGTCAAAATGCTCGTATCTCAAATCAATTTTCCCCATTGAAATTAATTGAAATGAGATTAATTCGTACCAGCACTCAAAAAACCACTCCAATTTTTTTTATAATAATGTATTTATAATGAACAAATATTGTAGCTGCAGTTATAGCCTTAGCTGGAGTAAGAGCCTTTATCGAGTCCTGCTTCGGAATAGTATACAGGGTATCCCAAAAAGGTTGTTCCGCAATTTATCTTTTTACTATTTGGAGATAGGTAGGCAATGTAAATTGCAAAAGTGCACCAAATAATGTAAGTAATTAAGATATGTGAATAAAATTACCACGTGATAACAATTTAAGCGGATACAGTTTTTAATTTTTATACAACCGCTCTAGATAAAAATCCGAGATGGCAGAAATGTTCCTTACCTGCATCCCTATCGTTAGCAGAAAACTGCATTTCTGTAGGTTGAACATTAACGGAGGCATAAAAGGATGCAAAAAAGTTGACTTATACCGCTTGTGCACAGCTGTTCAAGCAGTCAGATTAGGGACCGCATACACAATGCTAAAAAGCATTTTTTTTTCGGTCTGAAAGTTCAACATTGTGCAAAGTAATGTAGTATTGCAACTGCAGATGAAAATCGCAATGCATAATAGTAGACAATGTAATCTTTAATAAAAATATTGTAGAAAAAATGGTTTAAATAAAAATAAAAGGAAATTTTTCCATCTGCAGCAATGCAGAACTTCGCTCTTCATTCTTGGCCATGGGTCAGTTTCCGTTCTAGATTATATACGGCCCCCTTAAAATAGAAACTCTTGTATCTCCGTTACTATTCAACCTACAGAAATATGGTTTTTTACTAACGATAGGGATACAGGTAAGGAACATTTTTGCTATCTCGGATTTTTATCTAGAGGGGTGGTATAAAAAATAAAAACTGTATCCGCTTAAATTGTTATCACGTGATAATTTTATTCACATATCTTAATTACTTACCTTATTTGGTGCACTTTTGCAATTTACATTGCCTACTTATCTCCAAATGGTAAGAAGATAAATCGCGGAACAATCTTTTTGGGACTCGTATCTCAAAAAACTCGTATGTTGGGGCACTCGTATCTCAAGGTACCACTGTATATATACATTTAAACAATGTGGCAGAACGTAGGGCATGAATAAATAACCTGTAGATTTCTTCGTAAATTGTGGATCATATACAAGTTTACTATAAAAGCATATATAAGACTTCTGCAAACGTTTCAACCTTAGTATCTTCAGAGAACTATTTAAGTAGATAAAACTTACAATGTAAGAAACAAAACACTTGAAACATATTTCAGGACAAATAAAAAATACACGGAATGTTGGTTGGTACAGATCTTATTTCAGTGCGAATTATTCAGTTCTGGCTACATTCTAATAACACAAAAAATAAATTATTTCGAGATGAATCCTTTAAATTCAACTTACGGAAACCAACGTTTACTTATCGCCGAAACCGTAAATAGCTTTTTTTTAAAGTAAATATGATCATCCAAACACTATACCAGAACATATCCTCTTACACAAGTGCTTCACATACTTTTCCAATAACCTTTTTTATTTATTCCAGTACTTTCAATTTAAATTTGTTAATTATTTTTTCTCATTGCCCATCCAATAATGGAAATGAAAGGAAATTGAAATATTAAACTCCACGAACAAAAGATTTGGTAACTTCGAAATTAAAGTGGTTTTATGTCCAGAATTTAATACAAATTCAGTGCTCCGTAATTAATAATGCTTTATTTTTTCCCACAAGCGAGATACACACTTAATTTTAATCAATAAAAACTTTTTTCCATCGCGAAACAAGATATCAAACTTATTTTATTCATTTATGAGACATCTAGATGAATTATTACTTTTCTTCGTTTTTTGCCCGCCAACAACGGCAAATTCTTCGGTAGGATTTCTAAAGGAAAAAAAGCTTTTAAGCCTGTTGTGTTGCGTCCTTCCATTATTTCCAAAAAGCATCACCATTAACGAATGAATTTAATTAAAATTTTAATAAAACGAATATTTTCATTAACGTAACGCATCCGAGTCTTTGAACTTTTCTATTAATCAAAGCGATTTATTTCGTAAATTAACAGCTTTATTTCTCCTTTTGTAGGAAAGAATAGCTTAGTTCGTATCTACTAATGAAACGTGAAAGCATTAATTTGACAGAACTTGAGAGTTTCGAGAACAGGAAATGTTTGAACCACCAAGAGTATTAATATTATCATTAACTGTTTGCATCTTTTTCTGTGGGTTGTAATTGTGATTTTGTTGGAGATGCGCTTGTTAGTAACAAAGGCAAATTGTATTTACTCTAAACTACTTCACTTCTTAACTTGGGGCTGAAAGCTCAAACAAATAATTTATTATTTTACAAATAAAGCTTTCTAAAACTCCAGTACAAAAGGAATAATTTTTTAGATGGCCTTCAATAAAATGTGGTCTTTAAATCATTAGTATATCAGAAGCTCTTTATGTATACATGTTCTCTCATACTTTACTCTTCCTTTGTACCCAGATTTCAGAAATAGAATATTTTATAAATTGTGCAAACCTTATTTTCTTTCAACTGCTTAGTTTTAAACTTTTGACAAATGTGTTCACAAATAATTCTTAGTAATATAATTCTTAATAATATTTTCAATACCCGTAAAATAACGGAGTTTTATTTCTTTTACAAAGTACCACAAACAAATTGCTTCAAAAATGTTTTTAACCACTTTAGAGCAAAAGGGCAAGTAAGTATTGTTTGGTAAATCAATCAAAATCATACTTATTTTCTTGTCAGTTCGGTAAAAAAAATGTTTTTTGGTGTGCCATGAGATGGAAAGGTTGCATATCATAGTGTACGAGATATATCTAGTCCATAAAGATCTGACCAATTTTTTTAATGACGAGTTATCTCGTCATCAAGATATTGCCCATTTTTAATGATGGAATCAAGTCTCAGTCAGTATTTTTCTAATGACGAGATATCTCGTCCATCAAGATCTTGTCAGTTTTGCTAATGGTAAGATACCGCCTCGAGATAACCACCATGAGGGTTAAACAACATTCCATATTAAAATTGCACTTAATTTCTCAGTGAAAAGTTGATTGCATTGATACTTTGATCAATACATTATTTTATACATTTTATAACTCCTATTATTTTATGAAAAAGTTATAAGATAAACGTAAACCAACCAAAATCAATTTAAATTTCAATTAGATTATATGAATAATATCAGTAAAATCTGATGAGCATCAAACAATATTTAATTCAGAAAAAAAGCAAAGATAGAAAAAGATGCGATTTAACTATCACTTTAATATTTCTTTCCAACAAATCAATTGCAATGAATAGATTGAATAGAATATCCCATTTTACTCAAAAGCTATGCATTTAGGAAAGAAGAACCCAAACATGTGCTCAAAACTTTATTTAAAAATTAAACCTACTTCAAGATACGATGAAAGACTGGGATTAAGAGAAAGAAAAAAAATTAGTTTGATGATTTATTTTCCTTCCGTAAATTGGATAATTCAATACAACTTTTTTCTTCCCAAGTAAATCTGATGAACAGTAATAGTTTGGGAGCAGACTACTCAAACTGTTCCCTGGGCTCAATCAGACTCGGCGCATATTTGAGTTTTAAATTAGCTAAATCAAATATTCAAGAACATGGACGTAATTTGATTATGCGTAGCAAGTATAGAGTGGTTCAAAATCAAGCAAAATTGCACTTGAACATTAGGAGTGAATAGGTTTCATTTTTACATATATTAGCGACCCGAATAGAATGAAGTTTAGGGGAATTAATTCTTTTTGGGGAAATAGTTAAAGGTATATCACATTTACTTTTGAAACATGGGTCTTTTATGTACTCAATTTTATGTAAAGGCGCATTGTAAATATAGGTTTTTGGTGGGATATTACTTATGTGATAAGTACGTTTTAAAAATGCAAGTACGAGCGTAAACGGTAATATCCATTACCTACTCAAAAGAAAAGCAAATAGAGCTGTTAATCTAGTTAATCTAGAGCTTATTTCATTACAGAAATAAAAAAGTTATCTTTCGTTCACGTATTTCCTTCCCCTACTTGATTTATAAAATAAATAAAATAGAACGTAATAAAGTAAAATAGAACGTCACACAAAAAATTTGTAAACATAGCAGCTAAGTTGTCTTAGGTGATGTTCATAACGTTTCGGTAAATTCAATTATAAGAAAGGGAGATAAGATCAAATTACAATGCATGTACGAAATTTTAAATAACTATATCTTCGCTGTCTTTTAAGTACATTATTCAAATATTGTGTTTTAAGCCTCCTGGTGGTTGTCTAGGTATCTTTTGTCATCAGCAAAATTGACGAGATATTGATGGACGAGATATCTCGTCATTAGGAAAAACTGACCAGATCTTGATCTCGTCATAAAAAAAAATCGACATCTTGATGACTGATCTCGTAATAAACAAAATTGGTCAGATCTTGATGGACGAAATATCTCGTAAAAAACCACTAAGAGGGTTAAAACATTTCTTGTTAACAGTTACAATAATATGAATGAGTTAGTATTTGATTTCAGTAAAATTTGATGAGCACCAAGCAATATTTAATTAAAAAACCATAAAGATTCAAAACAATGCCCAATTTTACCTATCTATTTACTCTTCCCTTCCCAACAAATCAATTACAATAAATAAATTCAATAGAATGTTCTCAAAACAATGCAATGATAGGTATGGAAATGGAAATTGGATTCTACTCACCCAACGATCGTGGTTTCTTCTGAATATCATAGACGTCTCTCCGCCTGCGAGTACTTATGCAAAACATATCCACTTCTATAAATATGCACTTCGTTAAGGTGTGTTCTTTACTGTTTATCCTTATATTCAGTACAAGTATGCATTTTTAATAACTAATGTATTTGGAATGAGTGAGCTCAACCTATACAAATTTGTAAATTCGTCTCGAATTGGAGACCGTACATGCTGTATTTAAATACACACACACAGCGGACGAAATCAACCATTGAAAAAAAATGCATTAACAGTGAGCCGCGCATTTCTTTTACTCCAATTCAAATATCCTTCAAAGTGTTTTTTAAAGTCCCCGTCCTCGGCTCGTCCAATTTCCCTTTCAAATCCTTCCATTAACTCTTTAGTTTTGCATAAATGAATCCGTAATTCCGGTTAACGAACAAACGTCTACTTCGTTTAAAGTTCCACTTGTAAATGACTCGAAACGGAAAGAGGAACGGTTCTCTGTGCAAATAGGATGCGATCGTCTGCGAGCGCAAGAAATAGTTGAATGGCGATCATTCCGCGAAAGCGTAATCTTCGTAATTCTATTTGAATAAATAAGTCTTCGGAATATTAATTAAAAGTCAACAAGATCTCCAGTCTCCCCTTGCATGTAAGGAGTAGGAACTCGGTGGCTCGTTATTCATTTCGTCAAGAAGAATTGGCTCACTTTTCGGCTCGGCTAATTGGTTTCGTTATGGATACGTCATCAATTTTCTCCTCGGGTGCATGAGAATAATCCCCACAGAAGCAGACACCGAGTATCAGCAGTACAGATTGCCAGCCATATCTTACGTTTATAATGATGCAGAGGATATTTCCTGAAGTGTCCTTTCACCTTTCAAGGATTAATAATTATCCGGAATGAATATTCAAAGGAAGATTTATGAATATTTAAATTATATCCGTTCGATGAATGTAAAAACAAGGTAGGTGAGAGCCATGCTGTTCCGTCGTGTTTGGGAATTCTGTTTTGCGATGTCGCATAAGGATGCAAAGGAGCAAATGTTTTGGAAAACGTAATGTATTTTTCAAATTAAATCTGCTGTATTTTTTCTAATTCCATTAGAGTATACAGTATAGAATCATTCAGAATGAGTAGCGTAACCATCTCCAAGCATAAATTATTATTATGTTTAAAAAAATGAAATATTCCCGTTTGAAGTAAAAAAAATCACATCAAGATGTTTGAGAGCTATGCTGTTCTGCCACGTATAAAAGTTCTATTTGGGAATGCTGCATAAGGGCTGTTATAGACCACAAATTTCTGAAGACAAAGTTGTTGTTTCCCAATTGAATTTGTTACATATTCTTAATTCCATGAGAACATAACAGGTAGAATCATTCGGAAAGTATCAGTTATTACTCCAGATGAAAAAGTTTGAAATATTTTTGTTTAACTTAAAAAAATGGCCACCACTAGGTGGATGAGAGCAATACTGTTTCATCGCTTATGCAAGTACTGTTTTGGGATATCCTATAAGAACTGTAAAGTTGAACTGTTTATAAAAAACTTGGTTGTAGTTTTTCAATTGAATTTTTCAACTTCCACGAGTCACTCAGAAAAAGTAGCTAACCATCTCAAGCATCAATTATCACTCAGGAAGGAAGAAAAAGACCGAAATATCCCTGTTTAATGTCTTTTGAAACGGTCCTCGAGTACTTCTGGGATTTGTTTCCCGCAGAAAGGAGAATAATGCACCAGAAAATATACCTCATTTGTTACATATCCGAACGGGAACATTTTCTTCCTTCGATTCAAAGCAGCACATTTCTTCTTCGAGTAATTATCTTTGATGTATTGCGAGAGGAGGAAGAGTTCACGGCTCATTGACTTTAGGTGCGTAGTTTTTCTTATACAAAGACAACCATCCCGACGTCAAAAGCCTCAAAATAGATCGCCTCCAGTAATGCAACAAATAGGGAGGGATTTAAAAACCGCATTCATCATAAGACAATGCAAAAAAAAGTCCCAATCCGTTTCGTAGCCATCGATAACTGAGAGCATTAATGTACTCATACGTGCTCCTAAGCAATTATTTTTGCCTTTGGAGACTCGAGTTCTTTCAAAAAGTGCTTTTCTTTGAAAGTCACATAAGTAGATTTCATGGAGAATTGCTACTGAAACTTTGTTACTGTCAAAGACTTCGGATTTGAATAGAAGTCTGGTTTTCTTTACTCCGGCACATTAATATCCACCCTATTTAAAGTTGTAGCGACATATCCGCTCTAGTGTTCTCCATGTGCGTCTTCAAAGTAAATTATAAGAATTACGTTCCCAAGTGATCAGTGAAGCATTAGATGGGCGGTTTAATCATTCCGTATCAAAAGACTTATCGTGTGATGCTTTTTTTTTTCCAAATTGGATTGGTGATTTGAGAACATGCTCGGAGCTGAAAGTCTAGCACTTAGTAAAAAAAGAATATAAAAGGGTTCAAATAAATCTTGAAAAGACTTCTTTCACAACACGAACCTTAAAAACCACTTTAAGCCTACATTAGTGAGGTATCCTCAAGTAAACGTAGACCAGAATTGTTTTCAGTAAAGTAGAAAAGCTGCAACAAATTGGCGATAGGAATGGACCAACGTCATTATGGTTATTTAGGGTAATAACTCACGGATACGTAGGTGTGGCTATTATGCATTAGCTTGTAAAATAGCAGGTAATTCTCAAGTAATGCTTGGTATGAGTCGATTGGTGAGATACATATTGTGGTTGGTTACCAGTGGAGCACACTTTCGTAGTTTTCACAAGAACTTGAACGAATAACTCAACTAAACATATTCGAACTGCTCGTAGTTGTTCAAAGAGCAGATGTTTTGATTTAATTTATCCGTCGATCCACCTATGTTGTCCCAAATATAATAACTTCTACATCGCAGTTGAGAACGATAATCACAAGAATGCTAAACTGAGCTACTAAGCAATTGATGGATACACAGTGCAAAATCTTATACAGTCGCTGTAGTTCTTAAAGGAATCTAAAAACGCTGAAGAGAGTATTAAACATGGCCAAAGGTTTGTCTGAATCTCTGTATACAACACTCTAGCAGGTAGGAATCAAAAGCACAATCCGGCACATAATTGTTTGTAAGAGAATCCACATATACACTTTAGCATCCATGCAGGCTGTACAGCAACAAGTAGAAAACAACTGAGTAACGTCAGTCAAAAAAGGCAGCATATCCAAGCAAGTCAATTATAGCCATAGTTAGCTATTGCCCATGGACGGCCGAAACAGACATCAACAGAAGATATTCTCCATCTTCAACTCTTTCGCCTCTGACCGCCCAGACACCGGTAAGAGACAAAACTTCGTTCATTTTTTGTTTTTATTCCGTTCCCTCCATCCCAAAACTGTTATCTTCCATACTTTTGACAAGAATTTTCGTCACCCAATCGGCAAAGAGCAAGCGATCACGTGACTCTCAAGCAAAGAGGGCGTGGTGCGGTTGGGTGTGGACTTATTTTGCGTTTCCTGACCTTGGGTGACGTGAAGGAAAGGCTGGAGTTCCACAGACAGGGTCATTAAGATGAAACACATCGATTATTCAAAGGCAGATGTGGTGCCTTTTGCCACTCGACGCAACTCATTGCTTCTTCCCAAGATGAGAGATTTACATGCAATGGTGTAATCCCTCTTGCGTTTAGGCAGGGGTGGTTGAACTATGATACCTTTCTAATAAATAAAACCTTTTTTTTCTGTGAAAACTTATCTTCCTAAGGAATTATTAATATTGAGAAGGGATTTCGGGAACATGATATTCAGTCTGAGAGCAAAAAAGTTTGGTTGGGTTTTATGGTGCAAGGGCCATTTTTGGCCAGGAAACACCAATCACAAGACAGACAACATCAAGTAATGGAAGTACGCATATTTCACAAACATAGAAAAGAGAAATACACTTAAGGAGGTATCGAACCTACACCACTTACAATTCGCAGGTTGGTAGCGCATTGGCATGTCCACTGAGCCACGACGGTTACCACAAATTTTGTGTAGGATAGTTGAATTAACGTCGCACTGGAGCAACACAAAGGGGGTTATTGGTGACGATCGGGGAACCAATTCCGAAACGAAATATTCGAGGACAACACCTTGTAATTTTGAACCACGGTCAGATGAAAGGTCAACACCTGAGCTGGCACCCCACTCACCAAACTTTTACACCAAGTCAGCGTGAGAATGTATTCAAAATAAATTAATTATGAATATCGTATCAATTTAATTTGTCATCCTCTTAAAATGATAATGAAATTCGGAAATATCGCATCCCTGGCGCAAGATTGCCACAAGTCAAAAAATATTCATAGGAAAACTGAGTGCAAGACTATACGGTGAAAGTTCGCCTTATAAACATTTTGCTACCATTTTTCAACCTTGGTGACTAGGAATAATCTTTTTAAACAAAATCGTCTCTAAAGCTCCTTATTTCAAAAATTTTGGCAACCTTTTTTCTAAATTACCTAAAGGTCAACGAAAATTTCGTCCCTTTTTTGTCCCATACGTGTACTCTTTTTGTATAGAAAAAATGACGTATATTCAAAATATTTAGCATTCGCTGACACGAAACGAAGTTAGTCTCAATGCAAAACAGTTTTTGGACTAATAATGAATAATAAAAGCATGTCTGCCACAGGTGACTAAATGGTAACTTTTTGCTACCATTTTTCAACCTTGGTGACTAGGAGTATCTTTTTAAGCAAATCGTCTCTAAAGCTCCTATTTCCAAGATTTTGGCAATTTTATTCTAAATTCACCAAAAGTCAACGAAAAATTTCGGATCTTACTTTTGGGAGAATATTTTTCAAGGGAAGCCGATTTCGAAGTTTTGGTGCCAGACGTGGCAATCATGAAAGAAAAACATCGGAATCTGGTTACTGAATTGTCATGAAAACCTTATTTAGAAATTATTTAGTTTTTTAATTTTAAAATATGTTTCTTGGCAAGATCTTCAATATCTGCTTCATACTTTCATACTTTATTCACACATTTTGTTCTTTAGCCGATACATTTTGTATCTGAGCAACTAAAATAAGGCTTTAAGGGGAGACCTTTTTGCTACTATTTTTAAAAATTTATGCTACTAATGCTACTATTTCATAACTATTTTGATTGTGGTAGCCCTGTAAAAGGTAAAGTCGTTTCCATGGCTGAATAAACCTGAAAAGTTTTATTTCTCTCAGTTTTTCGTGAACAGCAATAAGATAGTTTTCGGTGAATTAACTGGCTTGTAGGGGAAAAATTCAACGAAATTCTAAAATCATGATTCACTTCATGGTATTAATGCTCAATTTGTTTTATTTATTTCATTCATGTTGTCAACTTTAGATGGACTTTGATTGAAAAGGAATTATATGGGTCTAAAAATATAAAGTAAAACAAATCAGATCCTGTGTCGTAAAAAGTCTAAAAAAGTAACAGTTTTTATTATTAAGGAATAGAGTGTTAATGACGAATGAATCTTTAAATATTAAAAAATAATCAATTGAAATTATATATTATATCATTAATTCTTAATTCAGCATCAAATTTCAAATTTCCTAACTACAACAATGGAAATAAACGCAACAGAACCCCCTCCATTTTTCGTAAACAATAAAATTATTTTGAGTGTAATAATAGAGTAAGCTCATTGTTACATGAACGTTAAAATTATTATTTCATTATTACTCAAACATTGTTGTATGTAATCAATTCAGTTTTTAAAAGATTTCGTCATACATGTTATGTCTGTCAAACTGCTAACTAGCACCTTTTAAAACTTTAATCAAGTGAAAATAATATACGTTTGATTAAAGCGATTTTTGTTGTAGAGGAATCTTCTGCTGCAGTTTATTTACTCAGTACTTTTCAGTACTATTTACGTCAATTTTACCGACGTTTTATTTACAAACAGTACTTTTCAGTGCTATCTACGTCATTTTTACCGACGTTTTATTTACAAACAGTACTTTTCAGTGCTATTTACGTCATTTTTATAGACGTTTTATTTACCTGTCAAGATGTTGGATTGGTTCGGGAAACAAATGTAAGTGTGTGATCTATTCCTTAAATACTTCATTAATATTTGTATGCATTTTGGTGTCTATAAACATTAAGTTTTTCTATAACTGTTGGTTTTAAATAAATGAATGTATCCTTCACTTTTTGAAAAATTAATAAATACCGACCTGCTATTCCAGAAAGAAGTTTCGAGAAAAGCGAAGCAAAAAGAAACAGGCTAAAAAGGAGGCCAAAAAACAAAAAGAGCTACGTGACTACCTAGCAGAGTGGAATACTGAGCATCCAGAAGAATTCATGGACTTGCGTCTACGTACCATCGAAGACGAGATAGCAGAAAGAGCTCTACTTGCTGAACAAGCTGTTGACGCATCAATCGTAGAACCAGCCACAGATCTCAACGGAGAAGAAGATGAATTCGACTTATTTGTGAAGAACAGAATCGCATGTGAAGCAACATCTTCAAATGTCCTCAACACAGGATCGGATAACCTTAAAAATATGGTCTCTGGAAACAAAACTTCTGAT
This sequence comes from Meta bourneti, assembly GCA_933210815.1. Lineage (NCBI taxonomy): Eukaryota > Metazoa > Arthropoda > Arachnida > Araneae > Tetragnathidae > Meta > Meta bourneti. The sequence continues at coordinate 71,514,703 of OW119927.1, read as the reverse complement.
AATACCGATGGTAAGGAAGGTCAGCCGAATTTCACGTTTGTTTGATGAAACCACAGGAGATTCAGATTACGAAAAGCCCTGCATAAATAAAAAGGCTGATGATTGCTCAGGAAATGTTGTCCTGACGAATAGAAGTGCTGCTGAACGTTAAATAAGTAGAGTCACTGCAGAGAAAGACTTAATTTTAAACCGAATGGATTAATCAATTTCAACCGAAATAATGTCATCGTTGCAAGCAACGCAGAACTGGAAAATGCCCAATTCTTCACGATACTTTCTTGGGATTAGAAGTCAAAACAGAGAAATAATCATACAAGTCATGGGAAAGCAGCGTATATCTTTGGAAAGAAATTCTACATTAAACATACTTTCAGCACTTCAAATCTATATGAATTAGAATCAACAAACTTACAGTAACGCTACGATATTCTATCGAAACTGCCTACAAAACTTTCTCATGAAAACTTGAAAAGCTGACTTATGAAAAATAGTTATCAACTGGTGGAGTATTTCGCCATTCTTTTACATTTGTTATTTGAAAAAAAAATTAAATCACAATCCATGATATTTAAAATTAAAGGAAGCAATAAAAATTTTAACCCTTCTTCATTTTGTGTGCATTTATTTCTTTTATTTTCTTATATTTATTTAATATATTTATGAGACAATTTTGAGATTTATCACCAGCTGTTCAACTTTTGTGTCAAACTCACCAAACTGTCCCTATTTCGTTGTTGCAAGAATATTACAAAACTTTCTATCTTCAATTGAAATAAAGTATTAAATATTTCCGATTCAATCAGATATTATTTATATGTGCGTTTGCATGTAAAACATTTATTTCATAAATTCACACTATTTATCTTAACCCTAAAAGTGGTTTCGACGAGATATCTCATCAATCAAGATCTGACCAATATTGCTAATGACGAAGTATCTCGCCATCAAGATATTGCCGTTTTTGCTGATGACGAGATCAAGATATCTTCAAGTTTTTTGCAATGACGTGATATCTCGTCCATCAAGATCCGGTCAGTTTTCTTCTGAGGACGAGATACCTCGTCAAGACAACTACCAGGAAAGTTAATTCCCCGCGTTTGTAGTATATTTTGATTTTCTCATCTTATCTAGTTAAGGATAAACCTTAAAGCTGAGATAGTTATGTCTCCAGATGTAGACTAATGCAATGGCAAGTACAAGGATATGTTCTTGCGTTGTCTTGACCAGAGTAAATAGCTATTTAATATACACTGAAGTGCCAAAAGTCATGGGATACCTCCTAATATCGTGGGACCTCCTTTTGCCCGGCGAAGTGTAGCAACTCGACGTGGCATTGACTCAACAAGTCGTCGGAAGTCTCCCGAAGAAATATTCAGCCATGCTGCCTCTATGGCCGTCCATAATTGCGAAAGTGTTGCCGGTGCAGGATTTTGTGCAGGAACTGACCTTCCGATCATGTCACATATGTATTCGATGGGATTCATGTCTGCCGATCTAGGTGGCCAAATCATTCGCTGGAATTGTCCAGAATGTTCCTCAAACCGAACGATTTTTGCCCGGTGACATGACACATTGTCATCCTGGAAAATTCCATCGTTGTTTGGGAACATGAAGTCCATGAATGACTGCAAATGGTAGCTGAACATAACCATTTCCAGTCAATGATTGGTTCAGTTTGACCAGAGGACCCAGTCCATGTCATGTAAAAACAGCCCACACCATTATGGAGCCACCACCAGCTTGCACAGTGTCTTGTTGACAACTTGGGTCCATGGCCTCGTGAGGTCTGTGCCACACTCGAACCCTTCCATCAGCTCTTAATAACTGGAATCGTGACTCATCTGACCAAGCAACGTTTTTAAAGTCGTCTAGGGTCCAACCGATATATGTTCACGATCCCAGCAGAGGCGCTGCAGCCGATGGCTTGTTATTAGTAAGGGCACTCGGATTGGTCTTCTGGTGCATGTCCCATCAACTCCAAATTTCGCTACATTGTCCTCACGGACACGTCTGTCGTACGTCCCACATTGATTGTGGCTGTTATTTGACGCAGTGTTGCTTGTCTGTTAACACTGACTACTCTACACATATGTCGTTGGTCTCGGTCATTAAGTAGACGCTGCGGCCACTGCGTTGTCCATGGTGGGAGGTAATGCCTGAAATTATATTTTCTCGGCACTCTTGACACAGTAGATCGAGAAATGTTGAATTCCCTAACAATTTCCGCAATGGAATGCCCCATGCGTCTAGCTCCAACTAGCATTCCGCGTTCAAATTCTGTTAATTCCCGTCTTGCGGCCATAATCACGTCAGAAAACTTTTCACATGAATCACTTGAGTACAAATGAAATCCCTGACAATGCACTGCTCATTTATACATTTCTTACGCGATGCTACTGACATCTGTATATTTTCTTATTGCTATCCCATGACTTTTGGCACTTCAGTGTATAGTAAATAGCTATTTAATATACAGGGTGTCCCAAAAAGGTTGTTCCGCAATTTATCTTTTTACCATTTGGAGATAGGTAGGCAATGTAAGTTGCAAAAGTGCACCAAATAAAGTAAGTACTTAAGATATGTGAATAAAATTATCACGTGATAACAATTTAAGCGGATACAGTTTTTAATTTGTATACAACCCGTCTAGATAAAAATCCGAGATAGCAAAAATGTTCCTTACCTGTATCCCTATCGTTAGTAAAAAACTGCATTTCTGTAGGTTGAACAGTAACGGAGATACAAGAGTTTCCATTTTAAGGGGCCGTATCTAATTTACAACGATGGCCAAAAATGAAGAGCTACGTTCTGCATTGCTGCAGATGGAAAACATTTTGAACATGCGTTGTAAATTTCCTTTTATTTTTATTTAAACCATTTTTAATACAATATTTTTATTAAAGATTACATTGTCTACTATTATTCATTGCGATTTTCATCTGCAGTTGCAATACTACATTACTTTGCACAAAGTTGCACTTTCTGACCGAAAAAAAAAATGCTTTTTAGCATTGTGTATACGGTCCCTAATCTGACTGCTTCAACAGTCGTGGACAAGCGATATAAGTCAACTTTTTTACGTCATTATGCCTCCGTTACTGTTCAACCTACAGAAATGCAGTTTTCTGCTAACGATAGGGATGCAGGTAAGGAACATTTCTGCTATCTCGGATTTTTATCTAGAGGGGTTGTATACAAATTAAAAACTGTATCCGCTTAAATTGTTATCACGTGATAATTTTATTCACATATCTTAAGTACTTACTTTATTTGGTGCACTTTTGCAACTTACATTGCCTACCTATCTCCAAATGGTAAAAAGATAAATTGCGGAACAAACTTTTTGGGACACTCTGTATAGTAAATAGCTATTGACTCTGTGGTCTTGACCATCGCAGATAAGGACGCGGCTAAAAATAGGAAAAATAACATGAAATACTAGAAACAGTCGAACGGAGGCATCAGAAAGAGAGGGTTTGAAAATCGTTAACCCTGTCTCACATGGTTAAAAATATTTTTTATTTAATAATCAGCATAAAAAATTATGAAACGATATCAAAACTAGGCGCGATGTTAAGATGGCACGTCAAAAGAAAAGATTAGATTTTTTTAACCTCCTGTTGTTGGGTATAGTTCAAAGTATGATAGGCTGCAAAGTATGTCTCAAAAGTAGCTGGTTTAGGAGATATTTGTGCTGTTTGTGATACTTAAGTTAAAGCTAGTAAACAATAAACACAAGGATAAATGAATTCTATTTATTTTGTTGAGAACTTGGCATTTTTGAATAAACAAAGATGATTTAGATATTAAGTAATGCATTACGATATTATGTATTTTGAACTGTTTTTCCATAAAACAAGTTTATGAGCGCACCAAATATATTGCTACTTTGCTTACTTTTAATTAAAATATTTTCAGTTACCTAGATTTATCTAAAACAGCAAGAGACCCAAATACTCAGTAGAAAATCCCGTTTGTGGATGAATAATGTTTAGCTAATTCGTTTTGTGAATATTGTTAAGTTGAAAATGTTAAAAATTAAAAATTTGAAATTCTTACGCATAAAAAAACTTTTAACTAAAAAAGTAATCGCCACTTGATTATGTGGATTGATTATTTCTAACTATGTGTTGTTACACATAGTTAGAAATCATGAAAATTACATTGTTCTAATCCTTTATGACACTCGTAGAATTGCTCCAGTGCGACGTTAATTAAAATACCTACCTACCTTTATGACACTCATTCCTGAATTTAAAATAACTACAATTACACTTTTAAAAGAGGTGTAAATAACTATTAAGTTTGAATTTGGTGGAATTGTAATTAAAATTCAGTTTTACTATTATTGCTCGTTCCCAAATCTACATTTACTACATAGTATGAAACATTGAAAATGAGTAAAACATGTATTTTTGATTTCGATGCTCCAAGAGATATATTTCTGTAACTTGTGGGCCTTTCTAAAATTGAACATATATCCTTATGAGCATTGTTCGCATAAATACAACACAAATTTCATTATTACATGGGTGGTTTAAATGTGAAACGAAAATTCCTATTGTAACAATCAATTAAGGAAAATTTTAAAAAATTCCAAAAATTGTCATCCATTCATTTTAATTTGGATGCAAATAAGTTGTTTCTTTTGTTTCATATAATGATAACACTTTGTTCTATTTAAAACAAAAACTTATCTTTAAAAATTTAATATTTTTGCAATTTTAAACTTAAAGCAAAATTACAGATTGTCTTAAAATCGAAGTAGGTGGTTGTAATTGAAATGACGTCACACTGGAGGAACACAACGTGGTATTGTTGACGGTCCGGGATCAATTCCAAAGGGAAAGATCCGAGGACAACACCTCGTAATTTTGAACCACGATCAGATGACGGTTTTAAAATTGGATATAATAAACTTCTAATCAAAATTCTTAATTACAACGATCAGGAGAAATACACTAGCTCAAAATATCATAAAAAGCAAACTACACAAACTACAGATGTCGAGAATCCCTTCTTAAAAATCTTACTATTTTCTCAAATCTTGCACGTCATTGCAGAATACTAAAAATAACTTCCCATCTAAATTCAGATTTACAACGATCAGGAGAAATACACAAACTTAAAATATAATAACAATACTAATACAAAAGCAAACTTCATAAACTACATACGTCAAGAATCAGCCTATTTAAGAATCTTAATACTTCCTCTAGTTTTGAACGCCATTGTGGAATACGAAAAAAAATGGCGCATGGATTGCTACATCTCGGGCATTCCAACTTTGTACACGTTCTTTCGAATTAAAATAGCGATTCATTAAATCAACAGTCGTTAATTTCCGAGATTCAGCTTTGGATTTTTATGCTCAAACAACAATTGCCTCGCTCCTATCTCAAAGCGTTTTAATTTTTTGAAAGCTTTGATTACGCGTTTTGCCATTTACGTTTGCATAAAACTTAAGGCAACATTTTTGCGAACCTCTTTTTCATTCAAAGCACTGCCGTAATGGGTACGCGTGTCATTATTCGGCTTCATTCTTGTTCCGATTTTGGGCGTGTGTGCTCCAACTCGACAATCGATAGCTCGCCTCTTTCCAAATGAAAATATCGAGAACTTTATCGATAATGATCCGAATAATAACGCTTTGAAAATTCTTTGCCATGCGTATCTGAAGGCTTTATTTAACTAGATAGTTATTCTCAACTCGTATTTATTGCCGAGCACAATGTTGCGAAACAGGAAATGGCATTTCCTTTGTGTCTGCTCACGAAATAGGAGTCTTGCGAATGAGTTTCATTGTTATAACCTTTGTATCCCTTTCTTTCGTTATTTACGCGTGAATATATTTACGTATTCAATGCAGTCTCGATAACGACTGAAAAAAAGAATGTGTTCTGTTTGAATTTAAAATGTGTATACATTCAACTATTCATATTATATCTTTAAATTGGCGATGCATTAAACTAGCATGTTTCAGACAAGTACATCCTAGAAAGTATTGTTACGTTATCAAGGTATACGAATATTAAGTATATTTACTCTTACTAATAATACCACGGTAGCCCAGTTGGAAAAGTAACGAATTATAATAGCAATCGGAGGGTTGGGAATTCGAAACTCGGTCCAGCCAAAGACAGTCGTGCACACGGGGGCTGGAGTACATTAAATCAGTCGTGGCCTAAAATGTACTCACGTTGGCGTGATGTGGAAGTTTGAAGCCTGAGTGTGCCAGCTCAGGTGTTGTTTTCGACATCTGACCGTAGTTCAAAATTAAGTGGGATTGTCCTCGTATCCTTGGGGATTGATGCTGGGTAAGTAGGTAAGTATTTAATTAACGTCGCACTGGTGCAACAAAAAGGACTATTGGCGACGGTCCGGAATCAAACCCGAAGGGAAAGATCAGAGGACAATACTACGTAATTTTGAACCACGATCAGATGACGAGATCAACACCTGAGCTGGCACCCCACTCTCCAAACTTTGAGGACATTTGAGGCCACGACAGATTTAGCGTGCATCTACCCCCTTTGTACACGACGGTCTTTTGTTGGATTTGAACTAGCAACCTTCCGGTTGTTAAACCGTTACTCTTCCAACCGGGCTACCGCGTCCTGGATTGATGCTGAACCGTCGCCAATAGCCCGTAGTGTTGCTCCAGTGCGAAGTTAATTAACCAGCTACCTTACTAATAATAGTGAGTACATTTTCGAATTGGAGTTGTAGATACCTCAATCTGTAATTTATGTGACTCTGGACAACCTATGATGGTTGAACACTCTGAACATGTACTCAACTTTCAAGTTTTACTTTTGTCGTTCAAAAGTATCGTGGCATGAAAGCCAATATCCCGCCATTTTCACTTAACATCACAGTGAGTACAGCAGAGTAAAAAAACGAGTCTCTCCTCTTCATTCGCGCATGGATCATAGAGAATATAAATTCAAAGGTACCATTCAATAGAGAATGTTTCCTGTAAATTTATATCCATCATGAGCTTTACCTTTTTACTCAAGGGATTGTTCTTTATTAAATTGTGCCTATAAGGCTCCTATGAAAAATCCTGTAATACGAAAGTTTAACTATTTCGCCCCGAGAGTTTATTCACTGCAATACAGGGTGGCCATACAATAGTTTCTCTCTTTGGAGTCATCTGTAACTAAATCAAATAAACGGAAAAAAACCAATTCAGTATTGGGACTTTTGAAGACATGAAGATATCTATTCTGCGAAAAAACATTTTAGAACCAAAAGTCGAAGATAAGGGGATATTTGACATTCTAGCTCAATTGCAGCAAAGACAATGTTTTAGCCAATACCCCCTTGTGTTGCTCCAGTGGGACGTTAATTAACTACCTACCTACCTCCAAATCCTAAAATTATTGAACTAAAAAAATTGTGGATGAACAAAATTATGAGGACTTAGTAAGAAAGGTTTTAAATAGTTTCATAAATGAAAGACTAGAACGAGTAGACCTAGGTAGGTATTTAATTAACATCGCACTGGAGCAAACTAACGGGCTATTGGTGACGGTCAGGGATCAAACCCGAAGGGAAAGATCCGAGGAAAACACGACGTAATTTTGAACCACGGTCAGATGACGTGGTCACACCTGAGCTGTCACCCCACTCTAAAAACTGCCATACCACGCCAACGTGAGGATGTTTGAGGCCACGATAGATTTAACGTGCTTTGATTGGATTCGAACTCGCGACCCTCCAAGTCCGTTACTCTTCCAACCGGGCTACCGCAGCCCCAAAAGTGGGTATGATACACACTACTCGTACGAAGTCAGCTTCCAAAATGGCGATGGTCAAATTGGGCCAACTGACACGCTGCCGAACAATGTTCTCAAGGATATCCAGATGGCAATTGCGGAAATACATTTATGTGAGTACGCTAGTCATTTTATGTCCATTCTTTACTTCCTCTTAAAATTTGCATAGGAAGTTTTGAAAAGCCCTGTACATAAATACTTGTGCATCGTATCAAGCAATGAGAATCGTATTCGGTGTCGAAAAATTTCAGATTGAAAATCAATCAAATGGCGCTTTGATTCGTTGTATTTACTTTTTATCAGAAGTTCGTATTAGTAAAGAAATACTTCAAATAATTACCTCGAGAATCTCGATCAATACAGGTGCTACTGGAACTCCTAAACCTAGAAAAAATAGAAAATGAACATTAATAAACCATTGTTTATTACACATATATTAAAGAAAGACAAGTTTCATAAAAATAACTAGCTTTAGAGGTTTTGGTGTTTCAGACAAACCCAAATAGCGTCTCTTTTGCTCAGTAGTTTCCATGCGTCGGCGAACAGCTTTTTAAGCTTTGTTTTTCGCTTCACGTGTTTGTGTTTTTGCCTCTTCCGATTGCTCTGCTCCTGACAGCTTTCGACTTTTTGTGTTGATTGTGTTTGCGAAATGTACCATGTTAAATTTTACTTCTATGGTTTTAAGGGAACCACGTAGCGAGCTGAAAGTAGTTTTGTTGACCTAGAAATTTGAGACAGAATAAGCTTTGCTTGTTTCGTGACTCCAGATCTCAGTTTTTGCTGTCTCAGGTAAACAGATTTTCTGCTAAGTATAGAAATGATGCTTCGTGCTTTTATATTTAATAACCCGTTGTGTTACTGTGGTGCGACGTTAATTGAACACCTACCTACTTTTTTTATTTATTATTTTTTATGATGCTTGTTTTCCTTTTATTACAACAGAACAACTTACCGCAAAAATTGCAGATAGTTGAATTAACTTCGCACTGGTGCAGCACAACCAGTTATTGACGACGGTCAGGGATCAATCGGGAATGGAAATATCCATAATTTTGAACCACAAACGAAGAGACGGCACCAAAAATCTGGCACTCCACTCTCCTAACTTCCACACCCCTCGAACGTGAAGACATTTGAGATCACGACAAATTTAACGTGCACCAGCATCCACGTACACGATGTTCTTCGGTTGGATACAATTTCGAACTCGCAACCACCCCCCACAGTTGCTAATCCTCTACTCTTCCAACAAGGATACAGTAGCCCCCTCGAACAACTGAAACGTCTTCTGATTTAAATGATTCATTATACAAATATCTTGCCGGGGTGAAATAGGAAATATTATTTTCTTAGACGGATGCTAGCAACAGTAAACATCGTATTATAATACTAAAATAAGGAAACCAAGGATATAAGGAAACCAAGGAAAATAAGGATTTGTTAACATTGAAATAAGGAAACCAAGATTTCAGAGGTTAAGATTGAGTTTTTGATTCGGACGAATTTTCTTAAATTACTCATCTTAAAAAAGAATATTCAACGGGAATGCAAATTTGGAATTTTATCTGATCTATATTCAAATCGATGCTCCAAATTAGTGTGAATAAAAATGCTAAGTATAAAAGATAAGAAAAGGAACAATAGAGAACAGCATATATTTCGTATTATTTAGTTGGATGGTTGGTAGTTGAATTTACGTCGCACTGAAGCAACATAGAGGGCTATTAATGACGGTTCGGTATCAATCCCGAGGGCAAAAGATCCGAAGACAACACCTCGTAATTTCTAACCAGAGTCAGACGACGAGGTCAACACCTGAGCTGACACCCCACTCTCCACACCACGCCAACGTGAGGACAGTTGAGGTCACAGCAGTTTTAACGTACACCAGCCCCCACATACGTGACAGTCTTCTTGGGAGGATCGAGATTCGAACTCAATTCTCCGTTTGCTGATTGGATGTCGGGGTTTTATGGCGTAAGGTCCAAAAGCGGACAAGCTTCGAATAGAATTTTTGGAATATTTAGGAAAATAAGGAGAATTATCCGGACTGTATGAGCATATATAAGTATCCCGAACGAAATATGCTCAAACTTCGCCATAGATCAAATACGCTCAATAAAAATAAATTTGATTCTTTCAATTACACATTCCTAAAAAGCCTACTATTCGAATTTCAATATAACTTGAAAAGCATTTTGTGATGTAGTGTAAGAGATAATACCCTAGAATTTCATCAGCATCGTTAGGAAAATACCGGGAATTCCGTTAAAATATTTGAGACAGTAATGGTATTCTGAAGTATATATTAAAGTATCCTAAAAGCATTCGCATAGTAGATAAAGGAGAATGATATATATTGTATTAATTATCAAAGCCTCCACACGCATATTGTGTGTAGAATAATTCGGAAAGGTAATTAAGGGGTAAAAGTAATTGCCAAGGGCGAACTGTCTAATGAGGAATAGTCCATTCGCAGACTTTATAAATGCTAATTTCCTGTTCCGAATGCATGAATTTCCTGACAAACACGGACTGCTATTTGAATGAGCTATGAATTTTAGATGGGAAATTCCAGACAATGATCTGCGGAAGAAACTCATACCTGACCTGAAATATAGAGGCCAGATTTTCATATGTAGTTAAGTCATGGTGTACAGATTACTGAAGACATTGCATATCTGAGTATATACATTTGAATATGTTACAACGTGATGTTGTACGCATGTATAACAAACCCTGTAGTTAATGTCTTCTTGTACTTTTCTCCATTTAATTAAATGTTCTGGTAAGAGTTAATATTTTACAAACTTCAATTATATATTCGCAAGCTTTCAGCTTTTATACGTATACATGGTTAACTTTCACACCGTTTATTGCAGTTTATTTTGGTTCCTTAACCCTCTTGTGGTTGTCTCGACTATGTATCTAGTCATTAGCAAAACTGACCAGACCTTTATGGACGAGATATATCGACCATCAAGATCTTGTCTCTCGTCATTAGAAGAAAACAAACCAGTTCAATTTTGAAAAATTTCTTAGCGAATGTTCTCTAGTTTCAAAAACTTCACAAACGCATCGTAGTTTATTTATTGAATTCCATATTACCCAAAGTTTAGTCATTATACATCATGTACATAAATGTAAGTATTTGTGGTGTAAAGTAGAGCTGTTGCTTTATATCTTACAGAAACAGAATCACCAACTGAAATGTGAGTTTTGTATATATATTTTGACGATTACGCCAACGTGGGGTAGGTAGTTGTATTAAAGTCACATTGGAGCAACACAAAGGGTGTTGACGACAGTCCGGGACCAATCTCAAAGGGAAGGAACCGAGGACAACACCTCGTAATTGTGAACCACGTTTCAGATGACGAGGTCAACACCTGTGCTGGCACCCCTCTCCAAACTTCCACACCACGCGAACGTGAGGATATTTGAGGCCACGACAGATTTAACGTGTACCAGCCCCTGCGTACTCGAAGATATTTGGTTGGACCATGTTTCGAACTCGCAACCCGCCAGTTACACATCCGTTACTTTTCCAACTTTGCTACCACGACTGCACTTTCATCATTGAAAGTGTAAATGTTCTCAATATTCACGCACTCACAGCTAATAGGTCAAACTTCCTATGTCTGACACCCCACTCTCTAAATTTTCACATCACGCCAACGTGAGGACATTTGAGACCACGACTGATTTAACGTGCACCACAGGACCCTAAGAACTGTTACTATTACCTGATAGTGACTATACGACACTTTGACTCCCATGTATATTTGTTTGTTTATATTAAATGTGTATTTGTGTAAGATTTATCTTTCATGCTTAGAGTAGTGAGTTCCAACTACTAAAATATAGGAAGGGGTTCAGGCCCGAGGAATTACCATCCCTGCAACCTGATAGGGATTATACAACCTATTTTGTGACAGGACGAATTATTCTGTTACATATTCATAATTATATTTGTGAGATATACACGTCATACTCATCATGGTAAAGGAAATGAGCTCCACCTATAAAATACTAGAAGTTCAAGGAGTTCGGGACCCTATAAACTGCGGCCCTTGTATATAATAACCACTCTTAGAAAATCAAATACATAGTAATGTAATATGGAGTCACTGAGATACAAAGTTCCAATCCATATCAGATATATTAATGACAACATCGGCTGAGACAGACTTAATTAATCTTAGTTATACATAGCATGTTATGCGTGTCTTAAAATGATTGCACTTCGAGCAGATTCCTATCCATATTCGTGGGATGATGCTTAGAATTTATCTAATTTAAATATCGGAAACGGATATTTTGATAGGGATTTTCACACAAAAGTTTACTTCTTCGTAAAATTGTTTATTTATTTATAATATTATTGTATGAGAACAATGGAATTATATTAAATAAGCCCAGTGTATGGAATTCATCTAAGGCTGTGATGAAGTTCTTAATAATAATGTGATAAAAGAGAATTATTAATAATAATGTGATAAAAGAGGATTATTAATAATAATGTGATAAAAGAGGTTTTAACACTCCAAGTGGTTTCGACGAGATGTCTTGTCCATCAAGATCTGTCTAATGGCAAGAAATCTCGTCATCAAGATATTTTGATTTGTGGAAGATGACGAGATCAATATCTGGTCAGTTTTTTCCGAATGACGAGATATCTCGTCCATCAAAATCTGGTCAGTTTTGCTAATGACGAGATAGTTCCTCAAGACAACCACCAGATGGGTTAACATGCAAATTACAATTCAGATTTTACGTAAATATTTATGTTGTAGCAGAACACCAGCGCTTTTCTTCTCTTCTAGCCTAACAGGACGAGGAATTGTATATCAGGTGTTTCGAAGGACGCATGATTGTGCTATCTTCTGCACATGTGCCCCGTTTGAAAGTGCTAGCGTCTGTTTCTGTTAAGAAGCGAGAGGGCAATTGTTCTGCTTTCCGTTTGGAGATGTGTACTGGTTTCGTTTCTCGTCTATAAATAATGTTGTGTCTTGTCCTGAGATTTGATTTGATTTTTATATAGCTGGTCGCCAGCTATAATGTTATTATCTTCCAAAGAAGATGCTGCAATACAACACAATATAACAGAAAATTTAAAAAATTTCGTTAAATACAGATAATATGCCACTGTCTGAATGAGCCACATTGAATATGGGACGAGTGGACTTGCTAGAATTGGTTGGATAATTGGGTATGAAGCTGGAATTTATTGGGGCTGGAGCAACCGACGAAGAACAAAACTGAGAATCCCTCGGGGAAGCAGGAGAAATCTGAAGAATGCCGAAAGCCGGATGGCGGTAAAAGAACGAGTTCCTCAAGAAATCGACAAGTGAAACCTTAAAAAGTGATTCCCGGCCCCGTAGCATCGTCCTCATCTCAGCATGCCTTGCATCATCGACACCCCAGCACCCAATGCCGAAGACCAGTCGGTGATTACCACTCTTGAAATTAATATCTACACATATTTGACCCTCACCACACCATGATGCTACCTTATGTGCACAAGTACTAAACTTTACTGGTGTCCGGATACTTTTGTCCATTATAGTGTATGCCAAATTTTAAAACACTGAATAAATTCAAGTAACTACCATTGTTGGTTGAAAATATTTTGTAAACAAAGCTCGTGCTGTCCGCCCATTGTAAGTTTTGAGCTTTGCCAAATCATGTCTCTGTACATACCTGCCTCCTTTTACATCAGTCTGTGCACTGTTACGTCAATGGCCCAATTTAATCTTTCGTGAGATGTCCGAATACTTGTTTATATAATGTAGGTTTCCTATACAAAACGATTAAAATAATCAAATCTTGCGTTTTTCTTTTCCAAGTTTCAAATAAAATTACTCGGTTTTATTGAAACAAACCGAATTTCAGATAAATGCACGTAGAACAGTCGAGTTATAACCCATGTGTCTTCTGCAATCCATATCCAATCCAATTCAAATCTAATCCCATCTGATGAAAATTAAAATTATTCTAAGCCTATCTTACTATTCTTTGGTATTCATTCGTATGTTCGATCCTCTCTTAATGCCATCAAAAACAAACTCATCAATACTTAATGAAACGGCACCATTCTGCATTAATAAGCTTACATTGATGTGCAACAGCTCGAATCCATCTCAGCTCTTCCGCGGAAAAGATCTTCAATACCGTCTTGTGTACGTATACGGATCGGACAATCCACCTCAACGTATTCGGCTCCCCTCATACGAACATTCTGTTGCTTTCCCACCCCGGTCTTATCTCGTTTGCCACAAAACGAATCAGCACGGTCGTTTGCTCCTGACCTTCCGAACGCCGTCAAGCCTGCGTTTGTTTCTTCGGTTTGTATGAGGGGGTGCCCTAAAAGGATTGCCGCTTTCTTTTATCGCGGTAGCCGCTAACCTTCCTAATTGCATCAGGCACCGTGTGGGGCGAGCACATTGGCTGTGATGGGAGCGAGCCGTCATAACGGAAATATGACGGAGCAGGTGAAAGGGATAAGTAATGTTTGGCTGATGGAATGAGATGGGTGGAGGAAACTCGAAACTGATAAATGGGGTTATTCTCCTGCTTTGGCTTCTTGAAACGAATTCGGCATTGTATTAGCAGTTGTCTCGCGGGTTTATTTTCTTCTTGAAACGCGTGAAGACAATTCTTATAACATATTTTCGAAGCTTGTTTGTTTAAATATATTTAACTTTCCAAGTGGTTTCGAAGAGGTATCTCGTCCAAGATCTGGTCGTTTTTGCTAATGACAAGATGCCTCGTCGAGATAAAACTGCCCTATTATTCCCAGGGAATGAACATCCAAGTTGGGAAAAGCAAATTATTCCTTGCTTAGAACTGGTGACAGTTTGGTTCAAGTTTTTGTCTCAGAGGCTGGCCACTACAGGGTAGCTGTACACAAATTTCTACTATTTAAATGATAGGAATTTTGCATGCCTCATTAAATTTTGTAGAATTCAGAAAAATCTGCATAGTACAAATCTGTAATCTGTATTTGTTACTTCAGTCGTGTGCAGCTTTCTTTTATCGTGGAAGTCGCTAACCTTCCTGATTATTATTCCCAGGGAATGAACATCGAAGTTGGGAAAAGCAAATTATTCCATGCTTAGAACTGGTGACAGTTTGGATCAAGTTTTTGTCTCAGAGGCTGGCCACTACAGGGTAGCTGTACACAAATTTCTACTATTTAAATGATAGGAATTTTGCATGCTTCATTATAATTCCGTAGAATTCACAAAATTTGCATAGTACAAATCTGTAATCTGTATATGTTACTTCAGTCGTGTGCAGCTTTCTTTTATCGTGGAAGTCGCTAACCTTCCTGATTATTATTCCCAGGGAATGAACATCGAAGTTGGGAAAAGCAAATTTCGAGCTGTACACAAATTTCTACTATTTAAATGATAGGAATTTTGCATGCTTCATTATAATTCTGTAGAATTCACAAATTTTGCATAGTACAAATCTGTAATCTGTATATGTTACTTCAGTCGTGTGCAGCTTTCTTTTATAGTGGAAGTCGCTAACCTTCCTGATTATTATTCCCAGGGAATGAACATCGAAGTTGGGAAAAGCAAATCTCGAGCTGTACACAAATTTCTACTATTTAAATGATAGGAATTTTGCATGATTCATTATAATTCTGTAGATTTCACAAAATTTGCATAGTACAAATCTGTAATCTGTATATGTTACTTCAGTCGTGTGCAGCTTTCTTTTATCGTGGAAGTCGCTATCCTTCCTGATTGCATCAGTATCCGTGTGGGACAAGTACATTGGCTGTGATGGGAAGCGCGTCGTCATAACGGAAATATGACGGGGTCGTGGCTCAGTGGTTATGCCCACTGCGCTAGCAACCTTCGAGTTGTAGGTGGAGCAATTTCGATTCCTGTCTGGTGCATTCCTCCCTGGGTGTATTTATCTCTTGTATTAGTAAACTTTCATTGTGTGTGTCTATTACGTGATATTGTTTGTCTTGTGTCTGGTGAAGCATGATAAAAATGGCCCTTACGACATAAAACCTCAAACAACCCTGCATTGTTAAGTCTTTCATTGTGTATGTTAATTTACTTGTCAAAAAAACGTTGTTTGGGGCAGTTGCATTTGCTCAGATCTGGCTCTTGAGCAAAAAACCGACCACCTTGAATGAAATACCAATTATTAAATTAACCTCCAGTCTATTAAGGACGCAGACAGATACCAAAGACGTAAATCGTTGATTTTGCATTAGAAGGGCCCAAAACAGAAAAATAACTAGAAATGTATCGAAAATATTAAATGTATAAACACTCCAATTTTATTTCTATAGATGTTTGTTGGGAGGAAAATTAATACTACACTATATTCGGTAATCTCGCAACGGTCATGGTACAAATGTTTTTCAAAAAAGAAATTTGACTTCTAGTAGAATCTTAGAAGATTTCAATAATCGTAACACTACATCGACATACACTTATAGCATTTATTGATTTTAGAGACGATAAAAGAAACAAATGAGTTTGACTATGTAAATATTGAATAAAATAAAACAGGAATAAATCATGATGAATTCTGCTTATTCACGTAAAAATGCACATACTGCGAAATAAAATATTGGAATAACCATAAATATGCATCTCTCTTATCTCAAAATAAATTTGTAAAAACACGATACCTTAAACCTTACTACGAAAAATTATTTTCTTAGGTACAGGAGATCGAAATCCAACTCAGAATGGGAAATCTCATTATTCTTTGAAACGGAATACTATTATTTTCCCATTTATCCACTTTAACAGGTTTCCATTCAGACTCCCATCAAAAGCAAACGCAACTTTTTGTCAAAAATAACTGATGCTCAAACGATTTTCAAAAAAGCAAAATTTCTCGGAAACTTCCATTTTAATTCCCAAAGCCCCTTTTCCCCACGGCATCGAACTGACATGTATCCAAATTAGTTTCCACGGCCAAGAAATAATAAAAAACACGCTTTAAAATTTAAAAGACTTCGGCTAAAATCCACATTTTGATAAGACAAATACACTCATGTTTCAATTATGCTCCGAAACCAAAAAATGACTAGCAGATAGAATGGAAAAAATCTTTCAAAACTACAGGTACACTTTCCGCGATTCTAATGCATTGTGTCTAATCTAACAAAGATCGAATGACGCGATTTTTCATTTCCCGTTCTGGCAGCTTCGCTCTCCAAACTGGATAATTCCATTACTGCAAGTGGTTTTGCGGATTGACCGGGTTTAACTTTGCGTATCAGGGAAAAGCCCGGTCGTTATTTTGACGTTGTATGTGACAATGTCACTCGACGTAATTCGATACTGATGTAGGAGGATCTGTTTAAAAAACGATGATTTTGTTTTTATGCGGGGCTTGTTTTTGTAAATAAAAAAAAGAAGAGATTAAGTACTGAAAACTTTTGCCTGCATTCGTGTGCTTTGTTTTCGTCCTCTAGAGTACCTACTAGATAGCTTTCGACGTTTTACACCTATCTACAGGTAGGTATTTTTAATTAACGTCGGTAGATAGGTAGGTATGTACAAGTAGGTAGGTAGATATTTTTATTTAACGTCGGTATATAGGTAGGTATGTACAAGTAGGTAGGTATTTTTAATTAACGTCGGTAGATAGGTAGGTATGTACAAGTAGGTAGGTAGGTATTTTTAATTAACGTCGGTAGATAGGTATGTACAGGTAGGTAGGTAGGTATTTTTAATTAACGTCGGTAGATAGGTAGGTATGTACAGGTAGGTAGGTATTTTTAATTGACGTCGGTAGATAGGTAGGTATGAACAGGTAGGTAGGTAGGTATTTTTAATTAACGTCGCATTTGAAAAATATGACGGGTCATTGGCGACGGTCCGGGATCAGTTCCTGAAGGAGAAAATCCGAGGACAACATCACGTAATTTTGAACCACGGTCAGATGACGAGGTTACACCTGAGCTGGCACTCCAAACTTCCACACCGTGCCAACGTGAGGCCATTTGAAGCCATAACGGATTTAACCTGCACGAGCCCCCTTTGTACACGATGGTCTTTGGTTGGATTCGAAACTCGCAACCCCGTTTTACTTCAGAGGTCGTGGATTAATTACGAGTAAACGAAATCCCATTACGTTATTGTCTTTAACGAGGTTAAGAGATAGATGGGGGACATTAAAAAATGCAAGAACAAATAAATACTTCGATACTGTTGTGAGGATGTGTTCAAAAAATGATGATTTTGTTTTTATGCGGGGCTTGTTTTGATAAATCAAAAAGGAAGAGATTAGGTTCTGAAAGTTTTTGTCTGCATTCGTGTGCTTTGTTTTCTTCCATCTAGAGTACCTACTTGATATCTTTCGATGTTTTACTTCATAGGTCGTGCATTAATTGCGAATATTCGAAATACGATTATGCTGTTGTCTTTAACGAGGTTAAGAGATGGATGAGACAAAAAAAATTGCGGGAACAAATAAATACTTGAGTTGTAAACCGAATAAGATCTATGTATGTTGTTCGGCACTCAGATATTAAAAATACGGATTTGATGTAATCAATTCAACACTCATTCATTATTTTTGACTCTTCTTGAGTATTTATTCGTCTTTGCAAATGAAAAAGCAAACCATTCAATTAGTAGAGTAAGAACTTTTGCTAAATTATTTAAATACAGGCAAGTTCATTTTGAATTTGAAGAAAAAAGCTGGTTAAAAATTAGGTTTAGCACAACTCTCTTAATACCATCAAAAATGCGTGTTAAAATAAATTATAAATTTTAATTTTAAGTTTAGAAAAGATGTTTCTCATTTATTTTGTATTGATTCAGATCTTTATACAGCTAGATTTCAGAAACACAATCGAAAGAAATAGTATTTAAGCGTGTAGTGTATACATCGTTGACAGGGTGCTGTAGCAAAAGGATCTAAAAAAAACTACATTTGTGAAAAAAATCTTCAAAGATATTTGCTTCAATGCACATCACTATTTGCGTGTAATAAACAGAAAATCAAACAATAAAGTTTTGATCTAGCGAAAAGGCAAATGATTTATAATTGGAAAGTTAAAATAAAACAAATCGACGCAAATTGTCATTAAACGAAAATAAATATTTTTAATTAAGTCTAAACACAATAAGAAAACACACTTGATTTTGATGCTGTTTGGGGTAAACAGTCCGAGCAGAGATCGAAGTATTTTAGATTTCAATAATTAACATAATTTGCATTCTATATTTAAGTAAAGGTGTACTGTTGACAACTTGAGGAATGCAGGAATAAACATTCCAAATATCAGCCTCGCATCTTGCTAGTGAGAAATTATTTGTCTAACACTGTTGGTCGAAAAGTAAAACCAAAATTTAAAAAAATCCAGCGTGCAAATTAACGAATTTAATCATCCGATAATGCAATAAAAAGAGTTACAATTGTCAAGTAAGAAATAATGTTTTTGTTATTAAGATAACAAACCATTGTGACGAATTTATTGGCAAACACTAACAATCTGAAGAAAAAGTAAAATTAAAGAATATAGCGTGCAGCAAGACGAAGTTTATCAACTGAAAGTGCAAACATAAAAGCACTACTAACACTAAACTGACACAATGTTTTGATTACTAAAATCCTCCCTTATGCTAAATCCATTGACCAAAACAATCTAAAAAAATAATGAATAGTGTGAAGATCGTCAAAGTTAATTATCTGACAGTGCACTTAAAAAGCACTTACATCATCAAGCATAGTAATGTTTTGATTATAGGGTTCCTAAACCATCTTGTAGAATGAATTGGTTAGCACAAAAATTTAAAGGAAAAAAATTATAGAGCAGTGTTTGATTGGCGAAATTATTACTTCAGAATGGAAATAAAAATGCATGAACACGCATCAATTAAAAGTAATGTTTTGATTGAAAATAACCTAAAATGTTATGACAAATGGTTAAAGCTAACAATCTGAAAGAAACCAAAACCAAAGAATATAGCTTGCAGCTTGGCGAATTTATTACCTCACTCTGAAAATAACAAAAGTCACTACGAACTTCAAGCAGAAGAAACGTTTTGATTACTAGGATCCTAAACGGTTATGACTAATGGATTGGCAAAAACTAACATCTAAAGAAAAAATTAAAGAAAATTAACAAATAATGTGCAAACAATGAAACCAATTCAAATTGGCAATTATAAAGTTATATGTGCAAAAGTACGATATTGCAACTGTTGCTTTTTGTTGTGACTGGGTTTCTTGGGATAAATGCTGTGAGGCAAGTGCTTCTAGACAAAAAAAGAGATATTTCTGTAAATGCTGTTCTAACGCTGTGAGACTTACTCTGCAGAAAAGCCCATGCTATAATTTTCTCAACGAGGAAATGAAAATCATTCCAAGCAATGCTATTGTTCTGGTACAAATCAAGCATTGGAGCTTAATGAAAATGTTTGTATCATTTAAAATATAAAAATGTTTCAAATCTTGTATCCAAATGTGAAAACGAAAATATACTAGTTTCAATTAAGTAATCAAACTGAAAATATTAA
The DNA here is from genome assembly GCA_933210815.1 of Meta bourneti. NCBI lineage: Eukaryota > Metazoa > Arthropoda > Arachnida > Araneae > Tetragnathidae > Meta > Meta bourneti. The sequence continues at coordinate 71,494,407 of OW119927.1, read as the reverse complement.
AAAATGACTAATAAAGATGAAAACGAGGTGATTAAAATAGCATGTAGCTATTTCGGTGGAATAAAATGTCTTCCATCATTACTACTAAAGTGAACAACGAGACGAGAGAACACGAGTTTAAATACGTTTAATCTTTGAATAGCGTTTTCACCACTTGCTATTCTAAATATACATTTAAATATCACGTGTAAAGGAGGAGAAACTAGTATCATTCACTAGTCTTCTAGATAAGATAAAAATAGATAAGGCTTTTCTCATGTTTAAGTAAAGAATGAATCTCGGAGACTGATTGTAATCAAGCGAAACTATTCCAAACTAATGAGAAAATTCCAAGTGTTAAGGATTGGCAAATTTGATTTCCGTATTTTTAATGTATCGTAAACACTCATGTAATCAAAATTCACTACCCTTTAATTTTGACCAACGGAACCCGTATCACAACTTACTCTTTTACAAAACATTTAACACAAGTCTAACAATAACAATTTTACTCTACAACTTGAAATGGTTGGGAATCATCATTCAATCCGTACGCGATTTAAATCTGTAAATGTTGTTTTCCCGTTGTTAGACTTCTACTGCAGGTAAGCCACCCTTTTCTGTAACCAACCGAGGAGGAAGTAGAAATGTTTGAGTAATTATCCTTAAACTTAATTTACTTCTGATGATAGTAAATTAAGTAGAGAGTAAAACAAAACATTTTATCTTTTAAAATTAAGTAACGATATTTCAAACTAGTGGGGAAATTGTGCTCAATGAAGAAGGGAACAGCACACATTAGAGCAAACTGCACCCTGCAAGATTCAGCAATACGTGTAAAATAGCTCTGTAAATATTGTTTCCCCTCTGTCTAATAATTTAGCAAGAAAGCCAACCTCTTGAATTAACTTTCAAGGGTGGGTAGGTATTTAATTAAACGTTGCACACGAACAACACAATGGACTACTGGCAACGGTCCGTGATCTAACCCGATGGGAAACATCCCAGGACAATACCACGTAATTTTAAACGGTCAGATGATGAGGTCACATCTGAGTTCGCATCCCACTCTCCAAACTTCCACTTCACGCCAACGTGAGGACATTTGAGGCCACGACATATTTAAAGTGCAACAGCCCCCCTTGAACACGACGGTCTTTGGTTAGATTCGAACTCGCAACCCTCCGGTTGCTAATCCGTTATTCTTCCAACCGGGCTAACGCGTCCCTAACTTTCAAGGGACATTCAAAAAGTAAAGGTTGGCAGCCGTGGCTCAGTGGGTTTCCCCATCACGTCTAAGAATTTTAGACGGCACAGATACGATTTCTGTAACTTACCCAGGGTGTATTTCTCTTTCGTGTCAGTAAAGCTGTAATTGCTTATGTCCTTTTCTTGACGTCCGGACCAGAAAACGTTTTGTGACACACAAGAGAAAATACACTCAGGGAAGGTGTAAAAACCTACAATTCCCAGGCTACTACGTTTTCTGGACCTGACACCCGAAAACCCTAACGTTCATCCTTTCTATCAATGCAAATCGACATTAATCCCAAAAGGTAGTAAACATAACGATATTATGTAAATTTACAAACTTCCCAACGTTATTAACTAGGTAGCATAAATCTAATCTTTCATATGGCACTAAATTGAATTCGAAAGAAATAGTAAGGCGAGAAATAAATCTTTCCACACATTTCGACGAGGTGATGCAAATAAACAGAGCAAACAGTCATCAAATTAGCCATCCAGAAGTCAAACGAAGAAAAAACTGTTTTGTTTGGAGTATATTTATTTATCGTTCTCAAGCAAACATGCTGCAGGGAATTGGAAAAGTAAACAGATTTAAGCGAATTCTTTTATAAGGGAACAGAGATGTTGGATATGATTGCTGAAATAAATGCTCAAAACAGGATAGATACTTGAATAGTTTTCTAAATTGGATTATTGTCCATAAAATATACCGACGGCGCAAAATAACATCGATTCATATGCATGAGTAATTCAATTTAAGTTCCGAGTACGATATTTCGGAGACAATGTGTTTATTTCTACCTTAAAATTAGAATGAATCCTTAAAAATATTAAATTATTGTAAAGAAAGTAATAAATCTAGCATATACGAGCTTTCGTTACATCCATATCAAGCAAGATATTCTTAAAGGCGATGAAATACATTTTAATAACCATTTATTTCCCCCAAAATAAAAATTCTGGGATTTTAAAAATGCAAACCTGTTTCAATCAATTTCTGTATGTCTGCATATTTCAGTATATCTGTCGTACTATAACGAAGCAGTCTTATGTCTAGGGGTTACGACGTAACTCTCCAAGTGATTGTGACGAAATATCTCGTCACCAAGATCTGACCAATTTTGCTAATGAGATATTTTTGATCACGATATTACCAATGCTTTATGACGACATCAAGAATCTCATCGATTTCTTCTAACGACAATATATCTATCCATCAAGATATGTCCATCAATATCTGGTCAGTTCTGTTAATGACGAGATACCACGTAAAGGAAACCAAACATTAAGAGGGTTAAGAAGACAATTTATTAACCCTCTGAGCTTCACGAGATTTCCGAGTTGTACAGTATTGCTTTTACCTCATAACCCACATAATGACAAAATAACCATATCGATTGATTGTAAGAATCATAGGAAAGTTTTTATTGATCAAGTTCAAAACTGGTTAGAAATCATGCATTGAAGAACGGATACATTCGTGTGAACCCCATAAAGGGTTAAGACATAATGTAAAGACATTACGAACATGAACTACTACTATTGTACCTAGGGGCGAGACATCCGATCTGCATAAAGGTTAAAGTCATATGAGCTAGAAAAATATGTGCGAAACGGCAAGTAGACCGTATTGAAAGTGTACAATGAGCAAATTTAGAGCAATGGTATTTATTGAATAAATAAGTCAGTGCTTGAAATCTCAATCGAGGAAGGAATAACAACTATAAATACTGGATGGTCCATAAGTGTGGTTTATAATTGAAAGATTTAATTACTTTTTACTTTTCAAGGAAAATTCTTATTTTGGTTTATACATTTGAATACATTATTTGGAATATTTTCAATCGAATTCTGAAAATTAAATCTATTTAGCAGCCTCCATTTTCCTAACGACTGTATGCTCACAAGGAGAGAGCACAATGAAACGTCGATGTTCTAAGTAAAATTTAGTTGTGACACATTGCTTGGTCTTGTATATTTCGATACTGAATTACCATTCTATAATTTTATATAACCTGTTGTAAAAATTGAACAAATTAAAAACTTATTAATTTTTCAAATGGTAAAATGACTTATGGACCATCCTGTAGTATGCAGTAAAGAAAATAATATTCGTATTTCGTTACAAATCAGATATATTCTCTAAATGTAAGCAATACAGTCACAATAGGTATTTATTAAAATATATCAAGTGTCTTTGGGCAAAACTGTATGTCAAAAATTGTTCAAATTGAGGAAATGAACGAGTACAGTTATTAAAGATTATCTTTCAATTGGTCATATTATGATAAGTCTAGTATATACTATGAATAACAGCATATATATATTTTTTCATTTGGTTAAATTATTATAAGTCTAGTATATACTATGAATAACAACAGAGATATAAATGCTGGTTTGAAATATTAAGTTGATTTATATGGATACGTAAAAATAATACATTCAATAAAAACTGTCTCCCGAAAAATTGAGTTTTTGACTAATACCGTCTTGCCCTAGCAAGTTAGATTTTATACATGTATTTAATCAAATATATAACAGATGTATTTAATAAAATACAGTTATAGTAAATTCTCAGAAAAAGATATCTAAGTTCAATTCGTTTCTAAGAAATTCGAGGTGACCCAGACAAGAATACATTTTATTATTTCGAAATTCACAACTGAGGAATGTGAGAAAAGGATGATGCAATATAACAATCCCAAATGGTTCTGGTCGCGAAATGTTATCGGGAAAACACAAAATCAGTCATGAAATCCCCCATTTGATACCTCAGACAACTTTATCTAAATTATAACCCCATAAGAAAAACCTATAAGAATAGTTCCATTTAGATATTAATCACTCGCTTCATATAATCTCCCATTTTTTCCGACAAAATCTTATAATCTTTCTTTAAAAAACCTCATGAATCGTTTCAAACCTCCAAATGACTCTAAATCAATGACATCCGATTTTTCTTTTTCGATCCTGTGAGATTCTTTCCAGTGAAATAATGTTGTGTCATCAATACTCCTTTTTGAGATGTCTGAACACAACGAGCTAAAAGGATTTTAATTCCTTGCCAGTTAAAAGTCAACTCAGCGGTTTCAAAATTAGCCGATAATCATGTGATGCTTAATCAGCTCCGGGGCTCAGAAAGACATCTTTAGAATGAAGTTTTCCAAGCTGATCGGTAGTTACGTCTGTCCTTCGTCTCGGTGCAACTAGGTGTTGTGAGAAACTTAGATGCATGAATTTAGATGTCGAATATTTTTGAGTGTTTTTTATTCATATAATTTTAAACCGTTTTTATTTCATTGAAAATTGAGTAGTTTAGTCCTAAATTGTGTGTGGGAAAAGACAATATTTGCAATTTGGTTTTCCTCGTGAGCAAAGAGGCTGCAGTAGTCCAGATGGATGGATGGCAGATAGGCGGGTACTTTAATTAACGTCGCAATGGAGCAACACAACGGGCTATTAGCGATAGATCACACCGAAAGGGAAAGAATCGAGGACAACACCACGTAATTTTGAACACGGTCAGATGACGAGATCACCCCACTCTCCACTTACACGCCACTCCAAAGTGAGCACATTTGAGGCCACGACGGATTTAACGTGTACCAGCCCCTTTGTACACGACGGTCTTTGGTTGGATTCGAACTCGCTACCCTTCGATTCATAATATGTTACTCTTCCAACCGGGCTTCTGCGGCCCTTCTACCTACCTTGGGAACAATGGAACCGTCGAGGTTTAGTGGGTATGCAAACCGCGTTAGCAAAAAAATCTGCAAGTTGTAGGTGGTGCATGTTCGATTCCTTCCTGGGTGTATTTCTCTCTTCTGTGTTAGAAAATGGGCCGCGGTAACCCGGTTGGAAAAGTAACGGATTAGAAGTTAAATCTGTCGTGGCCTCAAATGTCCTCTTGTTGGCGTGGTGTGGAAGTTTGGAAAGTGGGGTGCCAGTTCTTATGTGACCTCGTCATCTGACTGTGGTTCAGAACTACGTGGTGTTGTCCTAGGATCTTTCCCTTCGGGTTTGATCCCGGACTGTCGCGAGTAGCGCGTTGTGTTGCTCCAGTGTGACGTTAATTAAAATACTTACCTACCTATGTTAGTAAAACTTGCGCTGTGTGTGTACGTCTGTTACTTGATGTTGCGTTTGGCACAGCATGCCCACATATGTGCTATAAACCCAATCCAACTAACCAACCTCTTGAGAAAACAAAGTGCCAGAGAAATCAACTAAACTCGATTAGTTATTTGGTTTACCCCCATCTATATATTTTTGGTTTAGTGACAAACATTACTTCTGCGTGGGGAAGATAAACACCGCATTCGCTTGTATTGTAAAACCGCCAGCGCTATCAATCTCAATTTAATGTCAAACGGTACACTGCTTTAACTCCCAGAGTTATAGTGTGGTGAGCCAGTCCACTTTAGTAGTGGTACGAGGTAATTCGACAGTGCAGTGATACATCCAGCACATCCTACAATATTTTGCTTTTAATATTACGTGTCCAAAGAGCTTTTTACCAACACGATAATAACCGACAACACATAACACACATCTCCCTTGCGTGCCACCATAGCGTCAAAATCATTTCTAGTCAGCGAAATCCCCAGATCAGTCTCCCAATGAGCATGTTAGGGATATGCTAGGGCGTCAATTGCACCATCACCGGAATCTAAGGGATCTGGAGGAAATGCTTGGTCTAATTTGCCACAGGATAGTATATTAGGTTTCTTATTATATGCCTACATGTTTGACTTATATCTTAATGTATAAACTTTTTTAGTTTTAACCACAAGGCCCAAGACCGCTTCGTCTTTACACCACATAAATTTACTTAATTAAAACGCTTCAGGGAAATCTAATTGATAGATATTGATCTGCCGTTCAGAGAAGTGTGAAAATATTTACCTTCAGCTTTTCATAAAGTAAACTGAAATTGATTAAATGACCAGACGGGCTAGGAGAAATCGTCTCGGAAAACATTTCACCACAAATGAAGGTTTGCTCTCGAAATTTTCCGCTCAGCTCCTCGGGGGGTATTTTAAAGGGAATGATTTAACCCTCCAAGTACTTTCGACGAGATATCTCGTCCATCAGGATCTGACCAAATTTACTATTGACGAGATACCTCGTCAAGACAAAATTCCCCAATTACTAGAAGGGAATGAAGATCCAAATAGGAAAACAAATCACACTTGCCGAGCAGACTGGTTACCGCAGGGTAGTTTTGGACACTAAACCACCAGGAGGGTTAAGAAGTAAACTTTTGAAGAAAAGTGCGAAATGCTGCGTAAATTAACTATTATTTCCTCGAACAAACATTGGAGGTGAAGCTGAACGTATACAATACGAAAATGGTTAAGATGCAAACTGTTACAATGAAAGAAATTGTTTTTCTCTGAAGAAGCCAAATAAGCCAAATGCAAATGGTTTTTTGAAAAAGGTCATTTTGCATGAAAAAAATTGAAATGGTGTGTAAATGCACTACTATTTCCTCCAAAAGACATTTGAAATGAAGCTGCAAACATAAAGAAATAAATAAAAGTCTGAAACGAACCCGGAATGGCTGCGTGAGTCAGACACGTACTGACCGAACTAAGCTGTCTACTTGCAATTTGTATAAACATATAAGCAAGTATTTATGTATTATTATGCATTATTTATTATTAAAACGTATAGAGAATATAAACAAGTATTTATGAAATCGATATATCTCTAAAAAAGCTGAATTTTGCGTCCTGCCCCTTTATATTTGTCTTCCTCTAGTAGCGTATTACCCCCTCATAAATAAATATTTTGACGTGAATACCTCTTTAAGGTAGGTAGGTATTTAGTCAACGTCGCACTGGAGCAACACGACGAGCTATTAGCGATGGTCCGGGATGAAACCCGAAGGGAAAGATCGGAGGCCATCACCACGTAATTTTGAACTACGGCTAGATGACGAGGTCACACCTCAGCTGGCAACCCAATCTAGAAACTTCCACACCACGCCAACGTGAGGACATTTGAGGCCCCGACCGATTTAACGTGCACCAGACCCCTTTGTACACGACGGTCTTCGGTCGGATTCGAACTCGCAACCCTCCGGTTGCTAATCCGATACTCTTCCGACCGAGCTACCGTGGTCCTGGATACATCTTTAAAATCGGAACAATACTGTGGAGAGTCTTGAACAATAGTGGGGAAGAAAAGACGCGAGCGTTGTAAAAACGCGTTATCGTTCTTTTGTCTCGAATTTCAGATTTAGAAGAAAAATCCAAAAGTTATAGTAGCGTAGTATAGACAAATGATGTCCGTACCTGACATGGCCTTCGGACGATGGTCAAGGTGCACTGAAAGCGGTTAGGAAGTCCGAAATACGTGGAAATTGTACGGTGCTTGGCAAGTTTTGGGCAGGTGTAACATTGGATTGCGTGGTTTTAGGACTGTGTCATTCAAGAGCTCCCGAACTGTGCTATGGTTAATATTGGACGACACCAATTAATATCAGACTGCCACTTTAATCTTTCAATTTTCATTCATTCCAGAATCCCAAATGAGGCCATGCCAAATCTATGGTTTGCACACAATTTTTCTTCCCAATTTGGGGACTCCAAGTTAGCGCCCTCTTTTAGATTACAGTGAAACCTCCGTGAAAAATAGAAATATGCGAATCGCTTCCACTGTACAGAAAACTGGGATGTTAAATTTTATGAACCTCTTATTTCACTAAGGGAGTACAACCTACCAAACGAATGACTTTAATTACGCTCTTATCAAAGATAACACACAGATGGCGCACGCGTCAGCACCTTGCTCTCTTCTTGAAACTTGAGACTGCTGAATAAAGTCTTGGAATTTCTGATGCCAAATAAGCCGACTGCTCTCACTTTCTTAAGCCATCAAATTTCAAAGATGTGAGTGGAACATAGTTCATGAACTGGAACCATACTCATTAAATTGCAGTAGAATAATTTCCGTGGAAAGGTAATTCTTACACTCAAGTGTCAATGAAGTTACGGTAATAAAACCGTTACGTTCTATTAAGCACTTGTAAAGATTTAACACGCATACATCCGTTCTGTAACTTGTAGTCTTCCCTGCATGACTTCCAACCAGTTTTGACCTTGAAAAAAGTGCGACGTTAATTAAAACACCTACCTACCTACTTGAAAAACTTTCATGAGAATATTTCAATTAGGATGGGTTCATTTAGTCATTATGTGTGTTGGGGGAAAATTGGTTGATTTGGGTTTTATGGCGCAAGATCAGAAAGAGGATAAGTTGCGCCAAACATAGGACAATAAAATTAGGAAATGTCCTTAAAGGACTTTAAACTAATAACCAGACCAACATTAAAACAGAAATGCAATGAATAAAACCAAGTGATATACATAAAAATTAAATATGAAAGTAAAATTTTAACCACAAAAATGTTGAACCGTATTTAAAGAAAGATCTAAGATGGGATAACCCCATCTTAGTTGATAGAACTTTATTAAATTCAATTTAAAATCTTATTAATTATATGTGGTTAAAATCCTGAATGATGAAGAAATCTTGGTGTTGAGAAAACCAGACAGTATAATCCCAGGTAGACGGACCATCCGTCTCCAACTGCGATCCAACTACGTGCTTTTTAACCGCAACAACTTTAATATACGCTATTGGAGCTGAAGTTATTGCAGCTGCTGAGACCAGACTTTCCCTCCAATAGATCCTTGTTAGGGGATTTAGATTGTACTCATTCCTTTTACGGGGTCTCAAAAGAGTCCCGTATCGTTATTTTTCGTCACTAACTCCCCGTTCCGGGAGTTGGTAACAATAGGATATTACTCAGGAAATCTCGAAACGCTCAGAGGGTTTAATAGCTATATTTCACACCTAATGGGTCAGATTTTGGGAACAATAACTATGATTTCCTTTGAAATCAATGGTCCAAGATTACTTTAAGTAATTTAATAAAAATACATACAGTTCTGTTTAGATTATTTTTCGCCTTAAAACAGACGTTTAGGCTGACACAAAGATGTACAACAAAGGCATTTTTGTCATAAACACGCCAAATGTAGTCGATCTTTTATTTTCATTTCAATGGCCGCCGTTGAAGAGGCGATAAGACAAAGTAAAGAAATCTAAAAGCATGCGATATATTTTCTTTAAACTAACTTGGCAGTGCCATTGATGGTCGTGAATAATATTTCCGTATTTTTTTACTTTTCATATTAGGACGGTTCCACATTGTTAAAATTTAAGTTATTAAAAATTACTATTATCCAGAAACAAAACCCACAAAGTATCTCCATCATATATCAAAATGACAAAACTTCCCCAACCAGAATATACAAACTAACACGATCACCGATCCTCATACAGTCAAGCCACCCAAATTCAAGCCCGAGTTCACTTTAGTAAATACCGTTGAATTTGAAAATAAGAAATAGAACTCTACTCTGCAGATATCTACATATTTCATACACCAAAATTCTTAATTTGAGAGGAACAATAATACAGTACCACTTTACCCCAGGACAAGAGCATTTCTTACCCAGAAACGAAACCCACAAATTATCTCCCCATGTATCAAAGCGGCAAAACATCCCCAACCAGAATATACAAACTAACCCGATGACCAATCCTCATGCGTTCACGTAGGTAAATTCACGTCCGCGTTAGTAATTCATGCGTTCGAAATTTACGTCGACTATGAAAACAAGAAATGGAAATATTTACTCTCACGGGCACCCTACAAATTTCTTACACCTTAATATTCTCTTAACATGAGACAGACAATAAGAGAGTTCTACTGTACCAAGATTTAAGTGTATATTTTATTCACAACTATCATCATGAAGATAAATGAAAAAACTTCCCCCGCCAGATTAAACAAACTGAATCCATCACCAATCCTCATACATTCAAATACGCAAATTCACGTTCGTAAATAGCTTTAAACATGAAAATAAGAAATACAACTCCTCTGCAGACATCTATAGATTTCATACACAGTAATACTGTCCTTATAGCTTGAGACGAATTCTGAGTTATTTCCACTTTACCAAAACTTAAGCGCACTTCTTATCCAGAAACACAAAACCCACAACGTATCCTCATCATATATCAAAACAAAGAAACTTCCACACCCAGAATAGGCAAACATGCGTTCTCATGCGTTCACGTAGGTAAATTCATGTCCGTGGTAATAATTCCTGCGTTCATAAATTACGCTGCCTATTAAAATAAGAAATGGAAATATTTACTATTCGGACGCCTCAGGTTTCTAACACCTTAATATTATCCTAACATGAGACAGACTATAAGACATTCCCACTTAACCGAGATGTAAGTGCATCTTTTATTCAGAAACAAACCCCACAAAATATATCCATCATGTAGGAAAAAGATAAAATTTCACCCACTAGAGTAGACAAACTAACCAGATCCTCATACATTCAAGTACGCAAATTCACGCCCTCCTTCACGTTTGTAAATAACGTTGAATACGAAAATAAGAAACACAACCTCTTTACTCCAGACATCTACATATTTCATACACCGTCTTCTTACCTTAAGAGGAACAATAAGACATCCCCACTTTACCGCAAGACTTAATCGCACTTACTCAGAAACAAACCCCACAAAGTATCTCCAACATGTGTATCAAAACGGCGAAACTTCCCCACCAAAGTGGACAAACTAACCCGATAACCGCTCCCGACGACTCCTTCTCTGCAGCAGATTCCCAAGGGACCCAGAAAAGGGTTGGGAACTCAAACAACAGAATCAGCAGTTCAATATCGACAAGTGGCTCGTCCAACAGACGACGACCACCCTAGACGATCACTAAAAAGGGGTCTCGCCCGCCGAAAAGGAGCAAAGCCTAATCCAATTTTGATGGCAGTCCAAAGGGAAGGAAGGGTTTCTGCACCTACCTCCTCTAATCAGTCAAACAGAGAGGAAGCGGCTACTTGCGGGAGGAAAAGTAGTCCTCCGATGACTATTAAGGGGATTGAACTGAGGGGGTACGGAGGTGGTCCTGGAAATCTTAATGGGGAGCGGATGAGCTTTAGCGAAGATGGAGATATGAATAATTTAGTGGAAGAGGTTTTTTCGGAGTCCTTCGGAAAAATTACGATGTATGCTAAGGGTATTGGAGAGACGGGGAGTCTGGCTGAGGGAAGGACCGATCGAATTATGTTCCTCCGATAGCGATATAATTTCTTTTGGAGAGTGGAGTCTGAATAAAATATAGTAAAACGATATTGAGAGGCCTGTGGTGGATGGTTTCATAAGAGATTGCGGTATAGATTAAAGGACTTGGTTCTGACTTATGGTGGTTGTATTTTTGGAAATGTGTCCCACATTTAATATGTGTTTCATTACTTTTCATTCCGACGTGACCCTACAGACTCAAAATAGTGTGGGAGGTAGTCGAATAAGCATTGCATTGCAGCAACACAACGGACTATTGGAAATGGTCAGGCATCAATTCCGCAGTCAAGATCCGGGAGAGAGAGAGAGAGAGAACACCACGTCAATTTTAAACACGGTCACATGATGTGTTGTCGGTAGGTAGTTAATTAACGTTGCACTGGAGCAACACAACGGACTATTGTGTTGTTCTCAGATGTTATATACAGTGTTTCCACACTATATAAACTGATTTTGTCACCTCAACAGTCTGCTTGGGGTTCAAGGCGCAAAAGCTATATTTGATCAAGTTACACAAAACAATAAATATCAAGTAGATGGACTTACACTCACAAGGAATTTTTTACTGATAAAAGAAAGAAATACAGTGTAAGTTATAGGCATCGAACCATTGACACAGAACCTTGGGATAGACAGAACAGCCGAATAGACATGTCATATCTGCTAAAACTGCTACTTTTATCCAATAGAATCAATTTCTACTCTTCCTGATAATGAGACTGATTCTGACATATATTTAATTGAATTTTTGTTCGATTAATATTTTAAGGACAGGTCTATTTTGTGCAGCTTAAAGGTAGACAATATTATCCACTTCTCTAGAAGTAAACAATCTAAAACTTTTAACCGAAACAAAAAACAGTACGCACAGAGATGAACGAACTAATATAGATTATTTCTTGCTCCGTTATCTTTCCATTGGTTTTCCAAAAGGGCTTTCCAAGACGTCGGAGCACTGGTAACGATTTTTCTGCCTTGGAATCTTTGTTATTTTAACCAGATGCCGCATATACAGTGAAAACCAAAATTTAATAGGGATCTTCATATTTCAACGGTGACTGCATATGTGGATCTCAATTTGCATTGGATATTGATTTTGAGTGAAAATCCTAAAAACGTCTTTATTGGAAAGCGCATGTGGTTTCGGCTTTTTTAACTTCGAATCCTCTTTTCCTCAAATTTAGTTACGCCGTTTGCTTCATTTTGAGATATTTCGCTTCATTTTGATATTGATTGGGGGGAAACAACATTTGACGAAGGCTTTGTAATAGTTGTATAATAGATAGAAATGATGCATTTCGAAAGGTCACCAGGGATATGTTATACTACATATTGGAATTATTATAAAACTAATCAAAGATGAAGAAACTACTAATAACGAACTACAATGGAATAGAATATGTCATATGAATACAATTTGGAATCCATCTATGCATTTAGTTTTCTAAAAGGATATTATTAAAAATATATACATGTACATTTATAATTCAAAATAACTCTTAATATTCGCAATAAATCAATATAATGACCTAAAATGTATTATTTGTATAAAAATTTAATTCTGCTTAGATATAAGTAGGTAAGTATTTTAATTAACGTCGCACTGGAGCAGCACAACGGGCTATTGGTGACTGCCGGGAACAATCCCAAAGGATCATCACGTAATTTTGAACCACGGTCTTATGACGAGGTCACACCTGAGCTGGCACCCCACTCTCCAAACTTCCACACCACGCCAATGTGAGGACATATGATGCCATGACAGATTTAACGCACCCCAGCCCCCTTTGTACACTTGGATTCGAACTCGCAACCCTCCGGTTGCTAATCCGTTATTCTTCCAACCAAGCTACTGCGGCCCGCTTAAATGTAGGATCTTCTGAGCTTCATGAGATTTCTGAGTAGAGTAATATTGTTTTCTCCCAGAACACATAAAATGACTACGTATTTTTACGTAAGAATTTTGGGCAAGATTTATTGATCAAAACTGGTTTTGCGCCATAAAAATCCTTGCCAACTTGTAAAATTTAGTTTTGAATAGCATCAATTCTCGAGAAGATACGATTTAAATGCTAAAAATCACTACCAAAAAGGCAACATCCTGAATGTGTGCTTCCCAGGTTTCGGAACACAAGCTTCTTCCAGATGCAACACAAATCCCCTAATCAATTAAGAAAATAACGTAAAACTATCAATTCAAAAGAATAAAAAGTCGTAAAATAAATTTTCTTAAAACTGCTCATCCTAAGTTTTATCCAGTCTCAAAGTTCCAATGAAGTTACCCTATTTTTTTTATGAAGCACTTAATTATAGATCCTCTTCCTCACGTCTTAACGCGCTCGGCGTTTAAAATAAATTGGAAGAAGCGTTTTTATAATTTGATTAATAGAATTCCTCGGTGATGGGTAGCTTTTAGTACGAGTGATTAAGAGAATTTCCACGTCGGAGTGTCTTCTGAACCGACAGGAAATTTAATGGTCGTCCATGTCACATCGGAGCTTTCCTCGAGCACCTAACAATTTATTTAACGAATTGAATCAATTATTCAATGTTTCTTTCCCCTTAAACCCGCGTGTTTGAAAACATCGTTTTCGGATAATATGCGATACTTTTTTTTGAAGTGTTTGGGTATGAGGTTTAGTTTGCGTTCTTTGATGCAAGCAGATGAAGCTAAGATATCTCACGAATAATGTAGATAAAGATTTGAATCGTTATCTCCTGTTAAAGTCCCAGAAATTCTTTAAACTAGAGACTTAATTTTGTGTTTCGAGCCGACCAATCGGGCTGGACCAGGGTGCTGGCCTCCAGATCAAAAGGTTCGCTGTTCGAATCCGTCTGGAGTAAATGTGTGAAACACGTGAAATATAAGTAGACTGAGCATTCCTATTGACAGGAGCTTCAAAAAGTGTAACCAACCAGTCGACTAGTAGACACGTGACTGCTCTGTGAAAAATTGACTTTGTTGGCCGATTTGGCATATTATAGCCATGTTTGACGATATAACATCTTACGACAGGGTAGATAGGTGAATGATTGGGAATTATAGCTTTCTAGAGTGGCGAAATAAATGATGAAATTGCCAAGCTCTCAAATGTCGTGAGAACCAATCAGATGATGAATGTTCCTTTACACCCGCAGACGAAAATAGTCTAAGGGTGACGTTACTACTAGGTTTGTTCACATGATCCTGGGCACATAAAAATGTTTCCATTGCTTCCTATACTTTTATGTTTCCTCTATGGTGTAGCCTGTCTATAAAACCGGTTGTGCCTTAAATATATGGTATGTATGTGAGATGCAACGGGAACCATTACCCGTGGTCATCAGGTAACACTAAGTAGTTCACAATTCTGCCCTTGTAGTGCCATGATTACTTAAGCACTTCTAACAAGTTCAAATTGTCTGGACATTGGTAAAAAAATTGTCTTCCAAAGTAAATTTCATAAATAAGCTTTTTATAATTAAAAGTTGCCGACCAATCTGTCTGAGTGGCAAGTGTTGCTGGCATCTGGATCGAAAGGTTCCTGGTCCGAATTCAGGCTGTGAGGTGTGTGTTCGAATTATAACGTGAACTACTCCCCATACCGTGGTGAACCAGGTTAACGAAAAGTGTTTTACATATACGCCCTTGCAATGCCATAATAAACAATGCTCAATTGAACGGACATTAGAAAACAAATAGCAACAAGTTCTTTTAAATACTAGATTTAACACTAAACAGTGGACTGTTTCTATTCCAGTTTTTTACGGGGTGGGTGGAAAATTGAATGCCTATTTTCACACTTAATACACTTTTGCAACTTTAGAAGCAGAGAACTCCGTCACTCAACCGAGGGCCAGAGCGCTAACCACTAGGCTACTAGGCAGTTACACACACAAAAGAATGGTAAGAAAAATCGAAAAATATCTCCCATATTGAAGCACTGAACCTAGTGGCTATTTATGATATATATAGTCTGCATTACCTTATCGGACTGACTAGAGGATTAAATTAGTGCTTCCTGGCTTTTACTCATAACCTGGAGGTGATTAATTAAGTTGGTTGGTTTGGTTTTCGGGTTTTTTTTGGCGCAAGGGCCATATTTGGCCAAGAATGCACCTGGCAGGAGTCGAACCTGAGCCGCCTACAACTCGAAGGTTGGCAGCGCAGTGGGCGTACCCACTGAACCACGACGGCCACATGATTGATTAAGAAAGAGAGGGGACGTAATTCCAATGATAACAAATATAAGCTCGAATTTACATCTTTACTTTGATCCTGATGATGGGAACGCTTTGTTTCACCTAATAGCTCTAGACGTCTTATCTTATTGTAATCGTCATTAGTCATTTTTTGAAGCTTTTACTACCTGGAATATACTTAGAGGGGCGTTTTCAGTGAACACAGAACCTTCCGATTGAAATTTCCCATAGAGGAAATATAAAAGTAGAGTGAGTGATGGTAACTTTTTATGCCAATGACCATGTGACCAAAACTAGTAACAATGTGGCTTTTAGATTATTTTCGACTGCCAGGTGGAACCGAACATTGATAATTCGATTAGACTGGAGAAGAGGGCCATACATCGATTCATCAACTGATTGGTCCACGGAATCGGAAAAGACGTCCATACATTGATTCATCAACCGATTGGTTCATACGACATAATAGTAGACTGGATATTTCACCACTCGTATCGCCACTATATTGAAACTTCAGCGAAATGAGAATTCTGTACGCATACCTTACAGCTTAAGAGTAATTACAAACTTTGTTACAAATTGATCACAAAGTTTAATGTATAGAAAAGAGTCAAAAGGTTTGGATAAAATCCTACTTTTCAGTCAATTTAAAAAGAAATTTGATTGAACATTTTTTTTCGATAGAAATGCTTTATTTTTCTTGAAGAAACAAAGTCAGCACTCTTCTTCAAACATTGAATCAACATCCTTTTTAAATTGAAAACATTTCAGCGAAATGTTTTTGATAGATTAAGTATCGATTCAAGCATGGCTTTTTGTGTCTCAATGTTTCAAGATTTTAAATGCTATTTTATACTTCTTTCATAGCAGAAATTTTTCTACTGAAATCAATCGAAAATTATTTGAGCAAGATATAAATTACTTCCAATTGTTCGCTACTTCAAATAGTTTTATTGAAATAATTTTTTTTCTGGTTTCGAGAAGCATTTTTTAATTACTTTTCAATTGACATTTTTAAAAAAGGGCGACTAGCTTTATACCTCTTTTATTAAAGCTTAATTTATGCTGCATAAATAATGTATGGAACAGCTGCAAAAGTACTCAACCAACTTAATGCCTTGGTGATATTTATTTATAATCATAATCAATATTAATTTGATTTTAAAACAGCAGATTGATTAATTTAATAAAGGGCTATTGTATCAAATGAAGACAACGGGGACTTCACAGACTACTAATTTTTTATTAAAAAATTGTTTGTTACACAGTTGTTCTAATCTAAGAACAATCTAGAAACGCCAGTAACAAATTAAAAAGTAAAAAAGTTATATACTTGAGATCAGCTTAACTTGATTATACAAAATACGCTAATGATAGCTAAAGTCTCGCTATAAGTGGACAAGTCTGATTAGCATATTTGGATTCATCCCATTCATCACGCGCAAGATCATAGGGGGCGAGAGTTTGGTTATTGGGGTTCCATATTTGGCGTAATTATCGCTTAACTGCTAATTTTGATTTGTCTATTTTAATTATTAATGACTTTCATGCTCCTTTATGATCTAGCTTTTATATAATCGTTAAGGGAATAAGCGAATTGTCAAACCGGTCTACCAGTTCTAAACGAGCGGCACTCTTAGCCTCAGCCGGTTGAAGTAAAAAGCGATGGTAAATATCAGACTTTTTCTGTACAACTAAATGTAGATGGTGCTAGTGTTTCTGTGGTTAAACGTACTTCCTGTGCACTTCGCATAGGGTAATCGGAAATAAAATCCTTGTAGTCCGGTGAGAAGGAAGTCCATCTTAAGTCAGTCGATTTCTGAATAGGTGTAAATGGAAGCTCGTTAGGACAAGGTAGGTAGTTAATTAACGTCGCACTGTGGCAACACAACGGTCTATTGGAGACTGTCTAAGATCTATCCTGAAGGAAAAATCAAAGGACAACGTCTCGTCATTTTTAATCATGGTCAGATGACGAGAACACCTGAGCTGGCTCACCACGTCAACACGAGGACATTTGAAGCCAGGACAGATTTAACATGCACCAGCCCCCGTGTACACGACCGTCTTTGACTGGTACGAGTTTTGAACTCACAACCCTCCTGTTGCTAGTCCGTTGCT
This sequence comes from Meta bourneti, assembly GCA_933210815.1. Taxonomy (NCBI): domain Eukaryota; kingdom Metazoa; phylum Arthropoda; class Arachnida; order Araneae; family Tetragnathidae; genus Meta; species Meta bourneti. The sequence goes on along the minus strand of OW119927.1, from coordinate 71,476,683 downwards.
CTTCCGACTGGGTTACCGCCCCCCCCCGTTAGGAGAACAGTTGATATAACAAAAGCACAACTGGCGATCTCCGTGCATGATTTTCTTCGCGGCTAAGCTTTCAATCTTTCATTATCCACTTTTAGTTCATTTCATATCGCGATATAAATCCACCAAACTGCCTAGCTGCGCGTGCTCAATACACATCAAACACGAAAAGCCGAAACGTCTGATACGCAACCGATTCTTCCACCGGAGCAACCACCCCACCTTCCTTCTCTTCCGTCTTAGAACCGCCCCAGAAAACCCCACCTGCCAGAAAGGGGTCCATCGGCGACAGGCCCTTCTTCGCCACTCCAACGGACACGCCAGAACGACCCCTCGAGAGAGCGAGAACCCACTCCTGCAGACGAAAAATCCCTCGACTCTGAATAATTTAAATCCTATTTACGAGCAGAGTCGAGGAGAGCCGAACCCATCCGACTGTTAAGAGCCGAAAAGTCCCGATCGAAGAATTCGGACCTCGGGTCCGTGATGGATGTCGGCGATAACTCAGTAAAAGGCTTTTAAGGCCCTTTTCTGTCGGTCAAGTCGGATGGGGAGCGGAGAGGATGCCGGAATGCACTAATGGGCACTCCTTTCATTTGGTGCCGCTGTGGAAGTTCGAGAAGGGTTTTAGAATTCTTTCCTGTGGGAAATAGCATTAAAAGAATGGAGGAATTTTTAAAACTTCCGTACTACCTTTCATGGCCTGCAGGTTTGGGAAGTATTGACACAATCGGGAAACGATTTGGGAATATACACACATGCCAACATATGTAACAAAATCCCCTAAGCACTTCTCTTTAATCCTCCAAGTGATTTTGACGAGATATCTCGTTCATCAAGATATTACCAATTTCGCAAATAACGAGATATCTCTTCATCAAGATATTACCAATTTTGATGATAAGACCATTATTTGATGATTAATCATGATGACGAATCAAGTGTCATCTGGTCAGTTTTCTTCTATTGACGAGATATCTCGTCCATCAAGATTTGACTAATTTTACTAATTGATGATTGCATGATTTGATGAATCATCAAATCATGGTCTGATTTCATGATGAATCATGATGACGAGTTCAGGATCTGGTCAATTTTTTTCTATTGACGAGATATCTCGTCCATCAGGGTCTGATCTGTTTTGTCAATGTAGAGATACCTCTTCGAGACAACCACCAGGAGGGTTAATACCAGAAGTATAATCATTTTTTATTTCTCGATCGAGTTTCACTGTAGACTTAGTATGTGTTCAACGTTATTGTATTCTCAGACATCTGCAACTTAAGCAACTCCCACTGATCTGACAAAACATCCCGTATGCGCATGCCTACTTCGTTTCTGTTCAGAAAGCATGTTGATACGCATGCGTATACCACTTTATTCGACTTCACAGGACATATCGAACCAATGTGGGGCCTGACTTAACCTCTAAATTTGATGGTGTTGCAAATGTGCACATTACCCATTTAGTGACCTTGTCCTCATATGAGTGAGAGCTTTAGGAAGAAGCTAATTGGGGATAGCAGGTTTGGTTTGTCACTCTACGATAACTTTTTGCAACACTAGGGTTAATTAGACCAGGGCTTACTGCGTAAAGTGAGGAGAAGGAATTAATGAATACACTATTAAGTATTGAGGGTAAAAAAGTTACACTTTTAAAGTACACAAACTGGTGTACCAAGAATGAAAATGTTAAGGCAAATGGGAGTTTCTTGCACTTGAATTTAAATTCGACAACTAACGGTTTCTTACAGAAATGATAGAATCCAATGCTGAATTTTCTATCTAAAATTTAAATGAGGACAGTGATGGGTAGTTGAATTAACATCGCACTGGCGCAAACCAACGGGCTACTGGCGACGGTTCGGGATTAATCTTAAAGAAAGGTCCCAGAACACCATGTAATTTTGATCCACGGTCAGATGAAGAGGTGGACACCTGAGCTGACACCCCACTCTCCACACCCCGGAAACGTGAGGACATTTGAGGTTACAATATATTTAAGGTGCACCTGCCCTCACGAACACGACGGTCTTTGATTCTATCGAGTTCCGATCTCGTAAGCTTATGGTTGATAATCCACTACTCTACTAACAGGTGGCCCAAAAGAGAAAAATTAACATCAGTACAATTTATAGCTTATGTAAACTAGGTGTAAATTTTCATAAAACTATATCGCTTTTTTGCACTGATTTACTTGACTATTTAGAATTAATTTCTGTGAAGAATCTTATATATTATCAGCTTACAAGTGAAACAAATTGAGTCCATATACAGAGTTCTCAGAAAACAAAGGGAGAAATTCTACTCTCTGTGCTTTTCTCGTTGTGTTTCCCAAGAAATCTACCCTTCGTGCAACGAAAAAAATGATTTAATGTACTTCACCAGTCTAAGCATAATTACATTCTGGTCTAGAAAAGCTAAAAACCTCGTAGCTCGAAACTTTTTGACTTAGTCTTTCACTTATAAGCCAACGATATAAACCGGAAATTCTGTTTGCTTGAAGCAGCAAAAACTATAGAATGCTGAGCTCTGGCCAGAATTCGATAGTTTTTGCTGCTCAGCAACTCTGGCGTCATAAAATTTACCCAGCTTATTCTGTCTGGAATTTCTAGGCCAATGCAACGATTTTCAGCTCCATATGTCGTTCCGTAAGAACGGTAGAAATAAAATGTACTATAGAATATTACACAAGAGAGGGCTCAACACAAAACGTTAAAAGTAAATTACTAGTCAAGCAATTGGAAGAGGAAAAGATCCAAGCACGTTAAGAGGACAAATCTCAAAAAGCTGTTAGACGATACAGCAAATCTGTTGAGGAAACAGAGGTGCGACTTTATTTGTCCAAAGCAGCAAAATCTCTGGCGAAGGAGACGGATAGTAAAGGTAATCATATATAAAAGAAAACATCGGAAAACTTTCAACACAGAATAAAGACAAAATCTAGTTCTAAAGTTACAAAGTCACAGTTTTTAAATTTAATTGTGATTGTGAGTTTAGAAGAAATACTGGTTACACACCAATTGCTTGTCAGTTTAGTCAGAAAAATATTCCTAATTTACTCAATGATTAAATACCGATGTTGGTGAGTTCACTCAATCGAAAAACTATCCAATCGCATTTAGTATTCTTTAGGATTGGTTTTCGTACGAAGTCAAAAGAAAACTACCCATCAAAATGATTTAAAAGATAATTCCATCACCTTAAATACACTAAAAATTAACCAATTCTGACGCGGATGAGATCCACCTTAAAAAGTTGTTGAAATACAGGGATGAAATTATCTCATCTATATAATCTTTTCCCAAAATAAATACACAAGGTTTTTCTCGAGAAATCGTGAAATTCTTGAACGTTCCAAACATCTTTTTTCCAAACGAGGTATTGTAACGGTTTGAATGTTACTAAAGTTGTATTCCAAACTATCCATTTGTATTCTTTAGGATTGATTTTCGTACAGAGTACAAAGAAAACTACTCACCAAAAGGATTTAAGGGATAATTCCATCACTTTAAACACACAAAAATTAACCAATTCTGACACGGATGAAATTCTCAGGGATGAAATTACCACATCTATACAGACTTTCCCAAAAATAAATACACACACCTTTTCTCGAGAAATCGTGCAACTCTTGAACCGTTCAAAAATTCTAAACATTTTTTTCCAAACGAGGCATTGAAAGAGTTTGAATGCTAATCAAGATAAAATTCTAAATAATTCGTTTGCATTCTTTAGGATTGCTTTTCAAAAAGTACAAAGAAAATAACCCATCAAAAGGATTTAAGAGATAACTCCATCACATTAAAAGCAAAAAAATAACCAATTCTGACACCAACCGATCCACCTTAGAAAGTTGTTGAAATCCAGGGATGAAATTATCTCATCTATGTAATCTTTTCCCGAAATAAATACGCGCTCTTTTTCTCGACAAATCGTGAAACTCTTGAACCGTTAAAAAGTTCTAAACATTTTCCCCAAACGAGGCATTGAAACGGTTTGAACGCTACTCAAGTTATATTCTAAATCTAAACGGACAGCCATCGGTTCCGAATTTTTACGCCTGTCGCGCTTGAGCCTTTAAAATATCTTTTTTTATCCGAGCGGATGCTTGAGAAGAAAAAGGAAAAGAAAAACCTGCTTTTTTAAAAGACGATAGGAAAAAAACCTACAAGGATGGGTCTCATCTTGGTAGTTTGACGCGTCTTTTGTCAGCTATTAGGATATCCTACAAGGACTGGAAAAAAGAGTCGGAAGTAGCATGGAAGAGTCTTATTCAGGTTCGTATAAAAGTTCCGCTGCTGAAAAAGTTCTGACGCAGGAGGAAATGGAAAACACCGAGACGGTTTCTTCGTGTTACCATTACTGGCAATTTCGTTTTTCGGACTGTTTTAGGAATCGCTTTTATTTTCAATCAGAAGTCATGCAACTAAAAATCCCACTCAATGCTTTTTGACGTCTTCAAAATCGGAACAATACTGGGGGATGCATGAAAATTCGACTGTTAAAAGAAGCGTTACAACTGATTTATCTTATAATTTCAGAAATAGGAGAAACATCCACAATATAAATATTGCATCGTGTAAACAAAGGATATCCGTACCTGATACGCCCTTCGGACCAAGTGCACATGTGCACTGTGAGCGCGGAGGGGTGTATTTTGTTTAATTTAATATATTTGTAACGCATATTATACATTAATTTTATCTTTCTGCACTCCTTCTCCATATGAACTTTAATTATGCCAAATCTCATACTCCTCCGTGCCCGCAATGTGCTCAAAAAGGGATACAAAGTTTTTTCTTCACGTATTAATATATAGATTTTGTGTCTTATGTCTGGAGCAGCATGGCCAAATATGACCCTTGAGTCATAAAACCCCAAAATTAACCAATCAAACATTCCTTGAAGAACATGTCTCCCTATGTGAATATGGTTATGTATTACCTACCTGTTCAAAGTTTATACATTAAGCTTTGAAACAGCCTGTATAATATCAAAGATAGACATTTATTCGAAAGCTATTTTTGAATTTGGATTCCCTTGTAATCTACGTATTTCGTAAGCATTATTTTGGTACAAACTTATACAATCAACACATTATCAATATTAAGTAGTATTCAATTCTAAGTTGCTATCAAACACGAGGAAATGCTTCTTTCGTATGAAAGGAAAACAAAATGGGGCTGATTCTATAAAAACTCTTAAACATTTAGAAACTTTTAAGATAGGCCTTGAAAAATTAGGACCTCTTTTGAAACAGCCTCTATAATATCAAAGATAGACGTTCATTCGAAAACTATTTTCGGATTTGGATTCCCTTATAATCTACGTATTTTGTAAGCATTTGATCAACATATTGGTTTGAACTTATACAATGAACACATATTATCATTATTGAGTAATATTCAATTCTAAGTTGCTATTAAACACGTGGAAATGCTTCTTTCGTATGAAAGGAAAACAAAATGGCGCTGATCCTATAACAACTCTTAAACATTTAGAAACTTTTAAGATAGATCTTGACAAATTATGGCTTATTTTGAAACAGTCTCTATAATATCAACGATAGACATTCATACATTGTCATTATTAAGTAGTATTCAATTCTAAGTTGCTATCAAACACATGGAAATGCTTCTATCGTATGAAAGGGAAACAAAATGGCGCTAATCCTATAAAAACTCTTAAACATTTAGATACATTTAAGATAAGTACGATGAAACCTTGTAATTGACGTAATTGTAAACGGTCCCATTGGTAATAGTTGCACATGATCCGTTTCATAGGATTCTAAGGCTATTTGTACTTAAAAGTACTCAAAGTTAATAAAAGGTTAATTTAATTCGATTTAGAATGAATTTACAGTCTGATAAATAAGGCTATGATTCATGCGTATTAAGGAGGCTATAAGCCTTATGGGCATCCTATTTCAAAGTGAATAGTGTGAATGGACATTTTAATAGGATTGTATATATGGAAAGGAAACCGCATAGCTTTACCGAATAATTTGTGTCATTTGGGAACATGATAAGCTAAGAGAATGGAGTCTCTGGTGCTTTGCAGCACTAAATTTACGATTAAATACGGGAACGTGATTTAACTTGCATTTACTCTTTGAACTCAACATGTGTGTGTGTTTCCTCTCTATTCGCTCTTTCGAAGTATTCACTTAATTAGAGTATGCATTTAGTTCAGAGGGACTGTGAGTTGGTAATCTCACGAATACTTGGATATAGTAGAAAATGTAGAAAGATCAAACATCATTTAGAGTCATAGTGCTAATCAAATCTTATTATAGACGAGGAAACAAAAAATAAGTTAGCCATTTAAATAACTTTTCTAATACATACTATAATTAAAGTATCATAACTTTAATATATAAATAACTAACATATATTTAATAATTCTAATATATTTAAATTGAATATCAAATATATAGTGAAATATTGGGGGGGTTTTATGTAAGAGGCTATCTTGTTTTCCATTGCTTTTTAGTAAAACATTTTTAATTTAATATTTTTACATACTGCTTACTCATTTAATGAAGATTGGAAATTTGTAGTGAATTGTTGGGCCTTTTTTCGAGCAAACTAATGAAAATTTAGTTACTGTCAATTGTGAACAATACTGTGCAAAGTAAAAAAGTTTTTTCCGGCTGAAAAAGATCGACAATGCTAAGAGCACAACGTGGTTTCAACAAGATGGAGCAACATGTCATACAGCCCAATCAACCATGAAAAATCTAATAGACGGGTAATTCCATAAATAATATCAGTAATTGAGTAAACAATATGTTAGAACGAATTTAATTAAAAACATTTTATTTAAAAGTTATTCCAAAACCAAATGAGATCCACATAAAAAACACTCTGCATAAGTTATATGGATAGGTAGTTGAATTAACGTCACACTCGAGCAACACAACGGCCTATTTGAGAAGGTCAGGGATCAATCTCGAAGGGAAAGATCCGAGGACAACATCTTGTAATTTTGATACCCTGTCAGCTGAGGTCAACATCTTTAGCTGGCACAACACTCTCCAAACTTCAACATTACACCAACTTAAGACTTTTGAGGTTACGACAGATTTAACGTGCATGACCCCCCGCGCATACGAAGGACTTTAGTTGGACCATATTTCGAATTCGCCACCCTCCGGTTACTAATCGAGCCGCGGTAGCCCGGTTGAAAGCGTAACGGATAAGCAACCGGAGGGTTGCGAGTTCGAATCCAACCAAAGACTGTCGTGTACAAAGGGGTCTGGTGTACGTTAAATCGGTCGTGGCCTCAAATGTCCTCACGTTGACGTGGTGTGGAAGTTTGGAGAGTGGGGTACCAGCTCAGGTATGACCTCGTCATCTGACCGTGGTTCAAAATTACGTGGTGTTGTCCTCGGATCTTTCTCTTCGAGTCTATCCCGAACCGTTGCCAATAGCCTGTTGTGTTGCTCCAGAGCGACGTTAACTTAAATACCTACCGGTTACTAAATCATTACTTTTCAAACTGGGCTATTATGAGTGCACTTTAATCATTCAAACTGTCAATTAATTGTTCAATATTCGCACACACAACAAAAGTTCAAACTTCCTATATCTGTTTCCGTAATCTGATCGTGTTTCAAAATTACGTGGTGCTTTCCTAGGTTCATTCTCTTCGAGTTTGATTCCGGACTGTCGCCAATATCCCATTGTGTTGTTCCAGTGTGACGTTAATAAATACCTACTTACTTATATCTGTTTCACTCATTCCACAATCCAACATCAGGCCAGAGTATTCTCGTATAAACTTCAGTTGTGACCACTACACAACCTATCAAATTTTTACTATGATCAGCATTCTTACCTGTAATATTACCCCCTACCCATTTCTTAAATACTCTTTTATTGGTTACCTACTCACGTTTAAGCTAACAGTTAAATTGTGAGTACAAAGTTTTGAATTTCCATTTGGTGACCCAATTCAAAGAAACGTTTCATTTGCTGAAAAGGTATCTTCACTCTAGCTGTTTAAAATATTAGAATAGATATTGAATATCAATACGAGTTTTGTTCTCCAACCACTAAAGGAGTTTGTCTTGTTATTTTTTATTTGAGAAAAAATTCGTAACTTTTCGATTTCAATTTCCTTTTAGAATAATTTTTTAATACTTTAAAAACTGGGTCCTGTCTGACGACTCAACTGTAAATCACGTTTTATATTATTCTAGAATAGGATGGATTGTGTGGTTGGAAAACACTTCTTCAAACATGTCACGTTCCCGAATCACAAAGAATTTTAATTTTTTTCTTTCAAGCAGACAATGTTTGTCATTCGAACTTTTCGCATCATTCATTTTCCAAGGAATCAATAGGGTTAAAAATGAAATTTGCGAAAGATAAAAATTCTTTTAATGCTCACTGCGTGATAGACTCGTTGACTGCATTAACTATTAATAGAAAATGATTCGTTCGAATTAGCACCGTAGTAATTGTTTGATCCCAAGAATGTTAATTGGAACTATCGAAATTAAACATTGGAATGCAGTAATTACGAATATTGCGCTATACTTCACTTTGCAGAATTAATTAAAAGATCGAAAAGCCTGTCATTTCAGTTAACCTTCCAAATTTGCATTTTACGCATTCTCCCGTTCCAATAAATAAATATGGAAATATTGAATTGCAATAAATAAATATTATTAAATCTCCGATACCATGTTAAATTATCCGAATGTGAAAATAGTAACTTTCCAGGTTTGGTTTGTTGGGGTTTTATGACGCAAGGGATGTTTTTGGCCATGCTGTGCCAAAGACAAGACATACAGTAACCATTCAAGACATACAGTACCAAGTAACAGACATACACACAATGAAAGCTTTACTGACACAGAAGAGAAATACACCCAGGGAGGAATGCACCTGACATGAATCGAACCTGTGCCACCTGCAACTCGAAGGTTGCTAGCGCAGTGGCCATACCCACTGATCCACGACGACCCCACTAACTTTTCAGGAGAGTAAAATAATTGTGAACAGAAGAGTATGCATATTGAAAACTTTTCCGTAGCCATTGCGGAATTCTTAGCCGGCTACAATTTGCCACCGGGCAAATCTTGTCCAATGCAACAAGAGATAGCGAAGTAAGATAGCTAATACGAGAAAACATTTTCCATATTCGACGTTTAACATAGTATCAACGATAAACACACATGTCCAGAAATTAAGGATTATTCTGAATTCGTATCAAGCAGTCACCTTATCTCAATCCAATAGAACATGTATGGGATGCTCTCAAACGTCGCATTGCACCGTACACAACACCAACAAAAACAGCAAAAGAACAGAGACGTGCTCTAGTGCGCAAATGGGACTCCTAGGCGCACGAAACTTTGAACAGCCTTGTGGAAAGCGGTTGTAAGGATTATGCATTGGAGACGGTTGCGTGTCCTGAGCGGACAGGCGAAAAACGTGTCTTGAGCGGACAGGGTTGCTACCCCGTATTCAGGGCGTGTTCAGAACACGTTATCCCAAACTTTCCGAGGATACGGGGAGGCCCCAGAAAAGAAAGGGAATCGAGCGGGAGAATAAAGTGAGAAAGGAACCGTAATTTTTAAGTCATTCCTCACCGGGACTTTCACTGTCGAGTGAACCCTTCTCCCCTTCCCATTTCTGAAAAGTTACCACTAGCACCACCCCGAGTCTTCCCTCTTAGTTCCCCTCTGTAGGGTTGACAACCTATGTCCGTTCAAGAGACGTCCGCATAGAATACGACACCATTTGAGACAGGACAGAACATCCCCACACATATTAGTAGACCAGCACATTAGGTACCTTTTAACAGAGCAAAGATTGTTTTTACAAAATCTAAAGCGTAAAATGTGCTCACCAAAAAATTTTATTTTCATTTCTTTAGTTTCCAGTAGCGCTACGAGGCATGTGGGTGTTTTTTTTTATTCCACATAGCTTGTGACATTCATTTGTCATTTAAGTTAATTAGATGCAGGTACTTGACACGGTATTTATCTCCAATGGCACTATCCTTAATTTTTGGACATACACTATCTGGCCATTCGTCACTGGACACCCCATACAATTAAGTTAAAGCGGACCCAGCACGACATCAGTATCGTGTATGGGCACCTTTCGCCGCCAATGACATTTGTAACTCTTCGAGGAAGACTTTCCACCAATTTTCGATACGTTTCTGAAAGAATCTTTCTCCATTCATCCTTCAAATTGGCAAACAACTCAGTGGTGGTTTTTGGTCGAGTTGGCCTGGCTCTCAACCGGCGCTCTAATTCATCTAAAAGGTGTTCCAAGGGGTTGATATCTGGATTTTGGGCTGGTCAATGAAGTTTTTCCACACCCATTTCCTCAAACCACGTGTTAATAACACCTGCTGTATGACATGGAGCATTGTCTGCTGAAACAGGTATGGACCAATACCAAAGTAATGCCACAATGTCGGTAGCGCAGAATTGTCCAGAACTGTAGCTGCTATAAGAATATTCTAACCGTTCAACGTCTTTTATAAGTTGTATGACGTGTACGGATACTAAGAGCTTTTTGAGGGGTGTCCGGTGAAGAATGGCAAGAGTGTATTCATAGTTAGTTGGTTAGTTTGGGTTTTATGTTGCATGGGCCAAAAATGGACAACGCCAATACCAACATTCAATTCAAATTTTAGTATTCAAAGAAAATTAAATACAACAGAACATAAGACATTGTTACAGTACAAAACTAGTCATACAAAATAACTAAGAGATTTTCATAGTTCCAAGTGAGTTCACTAGTAACCCATGCAAACGAGGAGAAAAAAGTGTAAATCTGAGAAACTTAATGAGCTCGAAATCCCATCCATAGAAATAGTCTGAGAGGGATTTACAGTGAAACAAACAAACCAAATTGGTGATTGTCTCGATGCAGTACTTCTCATTAGGAATAAAATTGAGCAGATCTTAATGGACGAGATATCTCGTCAATAGAAAAAACTAACCAGACATGATCTCATCATCATACAAAAATTGGAAATATCTTAATGAGGTGATACCTCGTCATTAGAAAAATTAATCGAATCTTGATGGGCGAGATACCTCGTCGAAACCACTTGGAGGACTAAAACGTAATTTATTGCTGTTTGGTGTTTAATTGAATTGGTGTTGACCAATCAACCGATATCTGTCAATTCGGAAAAGAACTTTTGGAATTGTTATTGGGGACATGATAAATTTGCATTTGAAAAACAAGCCAAGTGACGTCACGTTCGGAATACGTACAGGAAACACGTTTCGCCGCAGAAACACTACTGCCATTTAGCTTGACAGAAAAAGCCTCTCATAGTTAGTCAGGGGCTTCTTATTTCAGGTCCCAAACTCTCCAAGAATATAAAGAAAACAACTGTCGATTAATCGATAGCATCGACATTCCTTCATTCGCAATTAATCTTTGCGACAGTTACAGTGCAACTTCCAATAAACATCACTAAAAGTTATTCTTCGCCGTTCGACGAGTTTCTTAGAAGTGTCATTTATAAGTAAAAGAACATTCAGGAATCGATTCTTATGCTGCCATTACTGAACCAATTAATGACGCTTAATTAACCCTGATTGTAATATGTCCTTTTATGTCACGTAATACAAGGCGTTTGAATAAAATTACCCCATTTTTGTGCCACAACTCATGAGGAGACAGAAAATCTTTACTCATTTATTAAAACTTTCAACAAAAAGTTTCAATCAAGTCAGGAACCGGATCTACATGGTTAGTTATACAGCTCCCTGTATGTTAAATTAGGTTTCCCAATGCTTCAAACTAACAGCTATTATTATAGCAAGTCATGTAAAATTAGAGCGAAATATCTAGTAATTTATGAAAGACCCGCTTAAATGAATTAAATGTGTTGGAAAGTTGTCTTTGATATTTCATGATTCTCAATAAATGTGGTGAAATTCTACAAAAATAAATTTTGTAATACAATAGGAAACACGAATACTGCAATCTCCAACGCTCCAAATTTCCAGACCACGGCAAATTGAGTAAATTTGATGCCAAGACAGATTTAACGTGCACTAGTTTCCACGTACACGAAGATCTTTGATAGGATCGAGTTTCAAACTCGCCACTCTCCGGCTGCTAATCCAACCAAAGACCATCGTGTACAAAAGGGGCTGATGCACGTTAAATCTCTCGTGGCCTCAAATGTCCTCACGTTGGCGTGGTGTGGAAGTTTGGAGAGTGGGGTGCCAGCTAAAGTGTGACCTCGTCATCTGACCGTGGTTCGAAATTTAGTGGTATTTTCCTCGGATCTTTTCCTTTGGGTTGTTTCAAGTGTGACTCCAGTGACGATAATGAAAATAATTACCTACCGGTTGCTAATCCGCTACTCTTCCAACCCGACTACCGTGGCCCGAAGTAATGGGGGGAAATGCATAATGTGCAATAAAAATTGTTTTTCAATGTTCTTTAATGATATTAATAAATATTCATACTATGAGATGAAAGAAACACGTTAGAATTAAATGGCTTTCAATGTATACTTGTTAAGAGAAAAACGTAAGATGAGATTTAGAAGCTGTCCCTTTTTCAGTAAATATATAAAAATGCATCATCCAACTATATTGAACTAGTAAAAAAATTGTTGACATCAAATTTTAATTTGTGGATGAAAACCAACCCCAAAGAAAATTCACAGGGGAACTTTCACATGAATATTTTATCATGTTTTCCAAAGTAACTGATTGAAATAGATAAGGAATATTGCGAAAAAAGTTTTGACAGCCATTGAATGTTTTACGCCGAAAAAATTCTCAGAAAAGTTTTTTTAATCCTACGGCATCCTATTGGTGCATTTATTGATCGCAGCGAAACTGAAACACCAGTGTAAAAAATGACGTATTTTTACACAAAATTAAATAATGACTCGTGAAAGTTCCCACAAAGTAGAGAAATAATTATCCATTTGCATAAGATAAGAAAAAATAACGCCTGAGGAAGAACATTTTTCGAAGAGTTGCGAGTTTCTTTGGCTGGCAATATAAGATATGAATAATAAACATCAAAAATTTATATTGGTTGCGAATTTTGAGTAAGACAAGAAAAGATAAGCTTTTTCCAATAGTTTCGGCACTTTCCAAGAATTATTTTCTGCATCTAAATTGCAGTAATATTTTAACTATTAAAAATCTTTACCCTTTGAATTTTAAATTTAAACTACAAGACTAGCGCATAGAATCTGTGTTGAAATTTCTGTTCATATCAATTGCTGGCAGGGTCATTACTCACTGTTCATACCTTATTTAAATCCGTTTGTAATTTATATAGACATTGATAGGGCAGTTCGTAACTCCAAATGGAATAAAAATAGTCAAAAATATAAAACAGCCTTTAGTGGGGTTAATTCTTATTTCCAATACAATGGGTGGCAAGAAGTTTATATACCTCAGTAGTGTTACCACAATTAGCTCCTAGTCGTTCACTTCAATTGTATTCTTGAAAAATGATCCAGTATATTTTCACATCTTAACCTATTTTCTCATTCGCTCAATCCGACAAATTTTATTACCTACACAGAAATTTATTTCAATGTAGAGCTGCTGTTCTAATCTATTCTCCTCAAGATAAATAGTATTTTAAACGTATTACTAAAAATAATGTAAATGAAATAGAAATGTAACTGAACATGGTTTGTTTCTGAACTCAGTATGAAACATTCATGTTTTGTTTAGAAACACGTTAAGGTATCGATTTAATAAATTAAAAGGTATGCGATTTTTTTGAATCCACAAAATGCGAGAATGAAATTTATTTGTAAATTGCATTTTTTTCCATATCAGTACTACTTAAAATCAGTATATTGATGGGTGGGTTTCAAAATTTGGCACAAAAATTGTATTTGGCAGAAAGCAATAATTTTACATCAATTAGTTATTAAAGATGTTAAATATATAAGCGAATTTGAATCATTGTTGGAGTTATCTCTAAATGCCTGGTTTCAACAAGCTGTGGGTTAGCTTCCTGATCAACTGGTTCTTCGTAGTTCGGTCACTTTAATCTTTAACCTGGTGGTTTTCTCGACGAAGTATCGCATCATTGGCACAACTGAACCGATCCTGATGGGCGAGATATCTAGCCATTAATCTTCCTGTTGGTTGTATCGAAGACGTATCCCGTCATAAGCAAAATTGAATAGACCTTGATGGAGAAGATACCTCGTTATCTGAAAAACTGACCAGATCTTGATCTCAATACTATAAAAAAATTGGTAATATATTGATTACGAGATACCTCGTTAAGATATTGCTGATTTTTTATGATTAACAAAATTGGCCATATCTTGATGGACGAGATATCTCGTCAAAACCACGTGGAGGGTTAACAAAATTGACCAGATCTTGATAGACGCGATACCTCGTCATCAGCAGAAAACTGATTAGATCTTAATCTCGTCATCATCAAGAAATCGGCAATATCCTGATGACAAGATATTTCGTCATCATCAAAATTGGTCGGATCTTGTTGGATGAGATATCTCGTCAAAACCACTTGGAGGGTTAACAAAATTGACCAGATCTTGATAGACGAGATACCTCGTCATCAGTAGAAAACTGATTAGATCTTAATCTCGTCATCATCAAGAAATCGGCAATATCCTGATGACAAGATATTTCGTCATCATCAAAATTGGTCGGATCTTGTTGGATGAGATATCTCGTCAAAACCACTTGGAGGGTTAACAAAATTGACCAGATCTTGATAGACGAGATACCTCGTCATCAGTAGAAAACTGATTAGATCTTAATCTCGTCATCATCAAGAAATCGGCAATATCCTGATGACAAGATATTTCGTCATCATCAAAATTGGTCGGATCTTGTTGGATGAGATATCTCGTCAAAACCACTTGGAGGGTTAACAAAATTGACCAGATCTTGATAGACGAGATACCTCGTCATCAGTAGAAAACTGATTAGATCTTAATCTCGTCATCATCAAGAAATCGGCAATATCCTGATGACAAGATATTTCGTCATCATCAAAATTGGTCGGATCTTGTTGGATGAGATATCTCGTCAAAACCACTTGGAGGGTTAACAAAATTGACCAGATCTTGATAGACGAGATACCTCGTCATCAGTAGAAAACTGATTAGATCTTAATCTCGTCATCATCAAGAAATCGGCAATATCCTGATGACAAGATATTTCGTCATCATCAAAATTGGTCGGATCTTGTTGGATGAGATATCTCGTCAAAACCACTTGGAGGGTTAACAAAATTGACCAGATCTTGATAGACGAGATACCTCGTCATCAGTAGAAAACTGATTAGATCTTAATCTCGTCATCATCAAGAAATCGGCAATATCCTGATGACAAGATATTTCGTCATCATCAAAATTGGTCGGATCTTGTTGGATGAGATATCTCGTCAAAACCACTTGGAGGGTTAACAAAATTGACCAGATCTTGATAGACGAGATACCTCGTCATCAGTAGAAAACTGATTAGATCTTAATCTCGTCATCATCAAGAAATCGGCAATATCCTGATGACAAGATATTTCGTCATCATCAAAATTGGTCGGATCTTGTTGGATGAGATATCTCGTCAAAACCACTTGGAGGGTTAACAAAATTGACCAGATCTTGATAGACGAGATACCTCGTCATCAGTAGAAAACTGATTAGATCTTAATCTCGTCATCATCAAGAAATCGGCAATATCCTGATGACAAGATATTTCGTCATCATCAAAATTGGTCGGATCTTGTTGGATGAGATATCTCGTCAAAACCACTTGGAGGGTTAACAAAATTGACCAGATCTTGATAGACGAGATACCTCGTCATCAGTAGAAAACTGATTAGATCTTAATCTCGTCATCATCAAGAAATCGGCAATATCCTGATGACAAGATATTTCGTCATCATCAAAATTGGTCGGATCTTGTTGGATGAGATATCTCGTCAAACAATTTGGAGTGTTAAGTCCCAGTAAAATTAGACTGTGTAGCAAAAGATGACCTAGAGTGACGAACTAAACTTCAGAGCCTTGAGGACAGTCAATAGAAAGCTGGTCTTGATGTAAACTTCCAAAAATATAGCAGCAGCGCCAGGAATGTGTAAAAGTAGACTTTGCACCCCTTAAAATATTTGTTATATCTTAAGATATAACACACACACACAACAAAAACCTTAAAATTATATCACAAAATATAATCATTGTTTAAAATGTGTGCGGCAAATGATAAGCGTAGAGAACCGTCACAGAAACATACAGTCGACAATTGTAGCGATTTGAATAAACGAATAGAATGTTTAAACTGCACCTTTTCGTATGAATAAAAAATAGGTCTAACCGAAGAGTTGAAAGAATTTTGAACTTTAAACATACGGCAAAAACTCTATATAACTTATGCAGTTTTCGCAAAGCTTTATCTGGTACTTCCTGAAAAAGTGCGCTTCCACGAGGAAAATGCTATGCACCATCATTTAAATAAGTTCAAAAAGCTTGATTTATGCAACCTTCTTTTCAAAAGAAGGTTAAACAGCGAAAATGGCATGCAGATTTATCTGTCAGAAGCAATTTAAAAATGTATTTTTTACATTTAAGCCTGCTCTTTCTCTGCCTAGTATTTCAAGAAAAACTTTCGTGTAACATTTCATGAAAAAGACCAAATTTCAACTATACTAATGACTAAAGGGAATACTTAGCATTTTTGCCATAATCCCTTACAGCAACAGGTAATTGATATGCAACATTTTGTATCCAAGTTGAAACATTCATAGGTTTGGTGGGATAGGAATATTTTACTTCTACTTTCCCGGAATTGAACTCAATATAAATTAAGTTTTAAATGTCATGAAAATTAAGAAATTGTTTATACTAAAAAATATTTTTTATTTTACAAGTCCACAATGCTTTGCTGTTCGAACTTTCAGTATAGTAGTTAAAATGAGTTAATTTCAAATATCAGTTGTTTTATACGATTTTTCACAATTCATTCTTTAGATATTGTATGATATAGTGGGACAAATATGTTAGAAATTATGAATCACTAACTGCATAAAATGATGCGATCCAGATTTTACGAATTTTTCTTTTATCTACTTATGGGAGCGGTGGTAATGGTAATTAATTAAAGTCGCACTGGAGCAACGCAACGGGCTTTTGTTGCCCTTCCGGGATCAATTCCCAAGGGAAAGAACCGAGGACAACATCACGTTATTTTGAACCACGGTCAGATGACGAGGTCACATCTGAGCTGGCACCCCACTCTCCAGCTTCCACACCTCGCCAACGTGAGGACATTCAAGGCCAAGACAGATTTGATGTGCACCAACCCCCGGGTACACGGCAGTCTGGTTGGACCTAGTTTCGAACTCACAACCCTTCTATTGCTAATCCATTACTCTTCGAACCTGGCTACCGTTGCCCTCACTGTTAAGAAAAGAGGACAACAGTTTGTACTAATTTCATAATTTTGCATTAAATTTGGGTGGCTGGTTTGGAACTATTTTCTGCCACTTGGTCCTCCTTACGCACATTTAGAAAACAGAATTCATTAATAAAATAATTACTACATTTTTTACTTTTTTGTAGGATGGCATTTTGTAGGATGCAGTAAAATCAATGGTGTATAGAATCGGAAGGTGAATACAAAAATGCATTCAATTTGAAACTACAATGGAAAAAGAAATTGAGCCATTTACTAACGTGGAAATTTTCCTGTTAAAAGTAAACGAAAAAGATAGTAAATTATGTGAAGTTTTAATTATACATGATTTGATACTAAGCTAAGGATTCAGTATAGGGCTCACTAATAGTAAAATCCAATTAAATGGGTCCACAAATTATAAGTAATGTTGAGGTAGAAGCCTTATAAAATGAAACTAAATGTTAGAGGAGAGCATTTGATTTTGAGATACCGACAGTTTGATGCTAATGGTAGAATGTAATTTAATGTTACTAGCTGTTTGCGAAATAGCTGTTGTCCTGGTTGGCGCAGGTAGCGTCCACAAAACCCGTACATTTAAATTAAATGAGTAGCGAATAGATTTAACTGTACCGCATACGAGATACGACTGCAGGGTTAATTTTATCTGGCCCACCGAAAACGTCAACCCAGCTTGCAGACCAGATATGGCCCTCCTAATCGGTTTAACCGCTCCATTGACTAGATAAGGCTTCAGAATACATTTATAGGGTTCACAGACTATATACGTCCCTCCAAATAGATTTATCAGATCCGCAGACTATACATGTTCCTCCGGATAGTTTTACTCGGTCAGCTGACCAGATAAGGCCGACAGATTATATTCATCCCTCCAAATAGGTTTGCCCGTCTCGCTGATCTGATAAGGCCCTCCGAATAGATTTATCATTCCCGCAGACTATATACGTCCGTCCGTCTAGGTTTAACCGGTAATCTGATCAGATAATGCCCTCCAAATAGATTTATCATGTCCGCAGACTATATACATCCTTCCGATAGGATTGCTCGTACAGCGGACAAGAAACTGCCCTCCGAATAAATTTATCAGGCCCTCAGACTATATACGTCCCTCCTAAAATCTGAAAGTCCGTATGCGTCCCTTCGTAAATTAATCATAATTATACATGTAACTCCCCATTAGTGGCCAAGCTGCTAAAGCCGCCGCTCTTACAAAACTGGTAGGCTGAAAGCACTTGGCTACGAGTACGAAGCTCGTACATACCGAAATCGGGTTATCTGCTTGCAGATGATCCTAAAGTGAAAATTATTTTATGGCTATCCTGTACTATGTGGAAGGTATTTGAGTTACATTTGCAATATTAATTATAACATAGAAGGCGGAATATTTATAGCTTCTCGAGTAACGCGTCCGGCTAGACTACCTGTATCCAGTAACTCACATTAAAAGGTTACAGAATCGATCCACGAGAACTATCTCCAGTTGCCAAACACCAGCGCCACCCACGCAGCATCAGAGCAGAGATCCCACCATGGACCGGTGCTCATTCGAGGCATTTATTTATCAATTCCCGAATGGCAGCACCCGCAAACACGAGCGATCTCGTCAGAACTCCAACGCGGCGTGAAATTCCGCGCAGAAGAGCGCGCCACTCAGAAACAAAAGAACAGAACACAAGTTTTCGTATACCGACATGAAGCAACAAAAAACAAAAGAACAAAAGCTACGTACCGTGATGATGAGAGAAGAGTGGAAGACGCTCTGCTGTCTGCCGAGATGGATGACTTCTTGCCAGAATTATCTGCAGTCTCCTGAAGAAGAAACAAAGATTTTTCTCAAGTTTTTTTGTATATTTCTTACATACACACATCATCCGGGAAGAAAAACGGGAAAAAAATATTGACAAGATTGAGCGTATACCTTTAAAAGCTGTTCGGGATAGTGCATGTATGCAGGAAAAGTGTGTTAGACACGAGGTTCATAAATATTTATATACATGGGCTAATCTAGTCGAAGTTTGTGCTTTTTTCGTTTTAGTTTCCCCCTGGTAGAGCGAATTTCAGCTTTTGTTTTTTGTCTGTCGAAGGTTGCTTTTTTGCTCCTCTTTCAATCTCTTCCCCGAGCAGTGGTTATGGGGCGAAGAGATATTGTTGAGTCTGCTACTTATGGAGGAGATTCGGAATATGCGTCTCCTGTCTGTTGAGGAATATTGCGTTGTTTTGATCTGCTTCGATGTGGGTAATATCTACCATGTAATTTTCGAGTTGACTACTTTAGGTATAATAGTAGATTACTTATGCGTTTGAATGTTTTCTGATTGAGACAGACCTAGGTTCAGGCTGCTTTGTAATATTATTTAAAGCGATAACTCAATGGGGCGAAGATATATTGGGTTGGTTGGTATTTGGTTTTATGGCGTAAGGGGCCAAATTTGGCCAAGCCGTTCCGAATACAAGACAAAGAATGTGAAGTAAATGTGAAAATAAAGACTGGAGAGAAGAAAGTATAGAAAGATCACTTTGGAATCCTGTGTTCGCGATCCCCATGTTTACTAAAGGTAGTAAACCCCATGAAGATATATTGGGGGAGACTATGAGGCGAAGAGATATATTGTTGATTCTGAGACTTATAGATGGATGTGGAATATGCGTCTTCTGTCTGGAGGGGAATATTGCGTTGTTTTCATGTGGAAGGGAGATTGAAACGCATTACGTCCTTGGATGGGTAATAGGCTCCAGCACGAAAAGTTGAAAGGAATTTTCAAGTTCATTACTTTAGGTATATTACTTGTGCGTTTGAATCTTTTCTGAGATAGAACTAGGTTCAGACTACTTTGTAATATCATTTAAGGCAATTTCTCAATGTGGCAAAGATATATTGCTGAGTCTCTGATTTATAGAGAAGCTTTGCGATATGTGTCTTCTGCTTGTAGGGGAATATTGCATTGTTTTGATCTGGAATGGAGATTGAGACCATAGAGGAAATATAAAAGTAGAGTGAGAAATGGTAACCTTTTAATTTTCCAGGATCATATGACCAAACCTAGTAGTAGGTGACCTTTAGATTACTTTCGTCTGTGGGTACAAACGAATATTTATCATCTGATTGGTCCACTGGTTGGTAGAAGACGCCGATCCATTGATTCATCATCTATTTGGTCCACGCGACATAGTAGAGTTTGGTGATTTCCTCATTTTTGTTGTCACTCTATAGAAATGCGCATTAAAACATGTACCCTGTCATAAGATGTTATATCCCAAACAGGACAATAAGATGCTAAATAGGTCAGCCAAGTCAAATTTTCACTGAACAGTCACGTGAGTGCTAGTCGACATGTTACTAACACTTTTGGAAACTCTGAATAGCAATGCTCAGTCTACTTATATTTCACATCCATGATAGAAATGGATTACAAGCTTGGTAGAGTAATAGGCTCTAGCGTGAACAGTTAAATGTAATTTTCGAGTTCATTACTTTAGATATGATAGTAGATTAGTTATGCGTTTGAATGTTTTCTGATTGAGGTAGAACTAGGTTCAGACTACTTTGTAATATCATTTCAAAGGATTACTGAACCACGATTTACAGTCAATTTTATCAAGAATGATAGACGAAAAGATTCGTCATCCTCAGGTTTCGGTTAACCTATAAATATTTTTAGCAATTGAAGTCGCTGACATGGTCATATTGAGAAATAAGTCGCGACTGAATTCATAACAACCAGATAATTTATGTTCTGACATGAATCCGATTTCGCTAAATGTAATTCTAAATTCTTTGTGTGAGGTGCCAAAAAGTAAAGAATTCTAAGCACAAGCTAAATTTGTCATTCCTAACATTAAAATTTCGTTTTTTGTACATCGAAGTTTGTTGTTTTCTTATTCTTTCAATCTTTTCCCACAAGCAGTGAATATGGGACGATACAAATATTGTTGAGTTAGATTTATAGATGGGAAATGGAAGTTAACTTCAGAATATGCGTCTTCTGCGATAAGGGGAATCTTGCGTTGGTAGGACAATTGTAGAGTGGATGGAGAACTTGAGCCAATAGACCCTCCATCTCCTGTGAAGTTTGAAGCTCGATTGAACAGAATTTAGTTTGTCGGAGCCTTTATAAAGATTATTTGCTGGAACTTGGAGATCAACCCTCACATTAATGAAATGCTGACGCAGAAGGCGCTGTACCGATCGGTGAATGGGTGGCCTTGCTCAACCCTGCATGCAAATGATCCAATCCAAAAATTGTCATTGCTGCAATTGAACAAACAACACCAAATTTTCCTCTATCGGCAACTTTTGGTACTCAATTTTTTTATCGAAGACATCATCCCATGTCTTCAAAAGTCCCAGTACCAAATATGGCTCCATTCCGTTTATTCGATTTAGCTGCAGATGCCTCCAAATAGAGAAAGTTATTTTATGGTACTTTTGTACTTTTTTCATCATGGAATATCTTGTTTTGTTACTCTTCTTTCAATTTTTTTCCACGAGCAGAGGTTATGGGGCGAAGATGTCTATTTGAGTCTGCGACTTATGGACGGAAAGGGGAGCTCTTCAGAACATGTGTCTTCTATGTGAAGAGGAATATTGCGTTTTTCTGATCTAGTAAGGAAATTGAAACGTATTACATGCTTGGTTGGGTCTAAGCAAGAACCGGAGATGTTAGAGGAATCTAAAAGTAATTTTCTTTCGCTTACATAAAGTTGATTGCTTTTGAGATGAAATTAGATCAGTTAGACCTTTGAATATTTTGTAATTGGGAGAACTCAGTACAGGTTACTTGCTGTGTCTGTTAAAATATCGTCTAAACACACTTACTTCATACAATTCCCATTTTAACATGCTCAAAGCTCACTGAAAACAAAATTCAGCAAAGCTCAAATGTAAGTTAATCTTTAAATACTTTTCTGTAATTGAAATTTCTGCATTTAAAATAGGAAATTTAAGCTTGAAGTCATTTTTGTGATTTTTAATTTCTTGTTCTGAAATAAATGTCTAATTTTGCATTCTGTAAAGTTGAAACAAATCTTGGTTTACGGTACCAAACACTTCTTTCTCTTCTTAGAAAATATTATTTCTTCCTATACGTAATTATATTGAAACTCTAAACGCATTAATAACCATTTAACTCTCTGAAGGGCTCACACGCATATATACGTTCTGAAATTAGTAGTCTTCCCTGCACGGACTTCTTGCAATGTTTGATCTTAACCAATAGAATCTTCGCTAGGATTTTCAGCCGATAGATGCGGTTCTTTATTCATTATGTGTATTGCGGATGGGAAATAATATTACACTATTCAGAAATCTCGTGAAGCTCAGAGCGTTAATCCACCAAGTGGTTTTGACGAGATATCTCATCCTTCAAGATCTCACTAATTTTGCTAATAACGGAATACCTCTTCATCAAGATATTACCAATTTTTTCATGACGAGGTAAAGTTCTGGTCAATTTTCTTCTAATGACGATATATCTCGTCCATCTAGATATGGACAGTTTTCTTCTAATAACGAGATATATCATCAAGACAACCACTAGGAGGGGTAATGAACATTGTGTGAAAGTTATGATGGCTAGTTGGTTGTGTTTTATGGCGCAATGATCATATTTGGTCAAGCTGCGTCAATCACAACACTATGAGGAATGAAGGAAAAGCAAAAAGCAGAAGGGAAAGTCATGATAAATACAATAACAATACACTCGGAGCTCTTTTTACACAACAGTACATATTTCCCCAAATCATCTAAATTGAGAAAACTCAACTTCCAGCTATCAATGATGGTTTTCTATTGCGCAACAAAAACGCTCCAATTTAAACGGATAAAGTACACACATAAAAAAGTTTGACGGCAAACTTAGTTTCCGAGTATGGAAAGGAACTGCATTTTAAGTACAAAACTTTACCACAGCTTCTACCCATACAAGTGTTAAAGTAAAACGCCTATATTTCCAAAACGTCCCTTCACAAAAAAACCACTCCGAAAGAGTTGTTATCTTTCACACATGATAAAATCTTAGATCCAATCACATTTCTAAAACACTTTAACAACACGAAACAGATAAAACGCCGATTTTGGTCCCTCCTACAACCACGGTCGACTAGAGTTTTGATGGCATGACAGTTTACCAAGACGGAGTACAACGCAACGTGGCAATAAAGAAATGCTGGGGTATAAAAAGCACATTAAAGAACAATGATATGGATCGATGGAAACCAAAAAGCAAGTCCGGATATATCTCTGAATTTAGCACCACTTTACCATCTCAAACATAAACGAAACATTTTACGAGTTATGTGACACTTTAAGGTTCTTCCTTTCAAGTAGAAGTATGCTTCCCTCCCCTGAGAGTTTTCGGTGTTGGTTTAGATGGTTGGAAGAGTATTTCGATTTGTCGGTTCCATCGAAAATCGTATTTTTGTGGATTGTCTCGACTTGAAAAGTTAATCTTATGTGTTAACCTAGGTTTTCAAACTTAATGTATCTCCCCTCTGCATTATGTCGCACTTCCTCAAATTTTCACTAATATAAATATACATTATTTTTTTATCATGAGTTAGCCCTCTAAGGTCTTTCGACGAGATATTTCGTCCATCAAGATTTGATCAATTTTCCTAAAGACAAGATATTGCCGATATGTTATGGTGACGAGATCAAGATTTGATCAGTTTTCTTCTAATGACGACAGGTATCTCGACTATCAAGATCTGGCCAGTTTTGATAATGACAAGATACCTCGTCGAGACAACCACTAGGAGTGTTAATATAAAGTGTAAAAATAGTGAGTAAGTATGTGAAAATGCATATTGCTTCTAGACCAGTTAAGTTAGTAAGTAGGACCAATACTTCTACTTCATCTGAAGGACAAGTATTTTTTTAATTTAGGAAAGACTAAGAATATTTCACAAATTTATTACCTCGATATATAGTGTTTCGAAACTTCCTGTACAAACTTCAAGGTTGGTTGCTTAACTCTCCAGATGGTTTATCTTCGTTTCGAAAACTGCCTGTAGTATCTAGTGTCCCTGTAGTGCCCTGTAGTGTCTAGCCTCTGGTGCAAAAACCTGTTCGAAACAGTCACCAGTTTTGGGCAAGGGATAATTTATTTTCCCTACGTGGATCTCCACTCCCTTGGAGTAATGGGTAGTTTTGTCTCAACGAGGTATCTCGTCATTAGCAAAACTAACCAGATCTTGGACGAGATATCTCGTCGAAACACTTGGAGGGTTAAGATTGGGTCTTCTTTTTATGACGAAAGGCCCGTATTTGGTCAAACTGCGCCATACAACATCACATAAATGGACAAGAATGGCAGAAGGGAAGTTTTTATTGATACAGAAACGAGCGAAGTTCACCCAAGGAAGAATCGACCTCGATAGTAAACTTTAAAGGGAGGTTAATCATAATATTAAATAGTAGTCACAGAGGGATACACGTCCACCAGCGCCACCTGGATATGTTATTGGGTACATACACTAAGGAGCAGAAATGGAAGATTGGAAGTATAGTGCGGATCTTACGCGAGGCAATCGACTTCGATAGAGCTTGGGCCAATCTATTTTTGAATAGACGTGAGAGCTTATTAGAAGGGCTGCCATACCAAAACCATGAATGGCGATTGCGTCGATGATTTTCCCAACACCAACTCGTTATCATTTCCAGCGCTTTCGGCAGCGAACGATAAATCTAGAACCACAATCCGCTCGCCAATTGTGGAAGCGCTTTGTATACGTTTCAACCTATCACACCTAATTTAAAGAGTTCAAAACCGTGCGACTCGACTGCCTTCTCGCCGGACTATATGTGAACGACGTTTCTGTTAGCCCTAATTTTACAATTTGACAGTAATTGTACACTTAAAGCTTCGCAGCAGGCGTTTAAACTGCAACCACCAATACACGTTTGACATCATCGACGCATGGATTGCTGTACATGTTCAAAAATTGCTGGCCTTTTCCAGAAACTTGCAGCCACCACTGCGAGTCTTTCGATGACATCAGCTTGGGTAGTCATTTAGGGTCTTGTACACCACTTTGCACCTTTGAGGCAACCCCAGAAGAAGAAATCAGTATATGATAAATTGGGTGATCGTGGTGGCCAAGAGACAGGCCCACGAAATCGCTTTCGATCATCGATCACCCAACACATCGATTCCACAAAGCACCGATGGAAACTCCTTGCGGACATATATCTCTATATGAATATGATTTAATTTTGTGTGTTCCCAACTCCCTTTGAAGTTTGTGCAGAAAGCTTTGAAACAGCCTGTATAAATGATGCAGACCCTATATAAAGCATAAAATGCACTTTCCATTATTTGAATACCGATTTCAAGTCAATGAATTTATAAATCTATCATAATAAAAGTAAGTAAAATAAGTAAAGCTCAAGTATAAAAGCAATATAAAAAGCAGAAATACGTAAGATGGAAAGTTCTCAAAAGAATTCTAAATCCCTTTCTAAGGAATATTTATGCAAAACTTTATAGAATAACATAAAATATTGTAAGGGCGAGATTGCTTTGACCTTAGTGCTTAGACCCAATTTATCATGTATTGAACTTCAAATTTGATTCATAAATTTAATGATATGCCTTAAGGCTAACTCAAAGGGATAATAATAACGATACGGAACTAAACTAACACGTAAACTCCAAACGTCTGAAAAGGTATGGTATTATGTCGTAAACTTTAGTTTTGAAAAATGCTTTCTTTGCATGGATTTAATCAAACTAATTTAACTTATTAATTAAAATAAAACTAAAATGACAGTTTGAATCATTTTGTTTTGGAAGCGTCGAATAGTTTTAATTGAAAAATGAGTTTTGATTTCCGAGAAAAAATACTGTTTCTATTTTAAAAATCGAAATAGTATAAGTTGTAGGCACTATTAGAATGTCAGTTCCTTAGATCTTGAAAATTAATTTAATAGCATTGGTCTTCAGAAAAAGAGTAACTTTTTACTGTCTCGGAGAGGGTCATTCTATTCAAAATCTCACTTTTAATCTAACCAATTACGACTTGAAGATGAAGCATAAAAATTAAAAAAATGAAATATGATTGTTGCAAACTTTTCAGCACTGACAAATTTTTTTCAGTGTATTAATGATATGTCATCTGTCTGATTTAATCTGCTGTTTATCTACTTACGTAATTTTAACATGAGCTTGCTTGTTTTTATTCAAATTATATTTTCATGTTTTATATCTATACCATATGAGCAATGGTTGGTTGGTACTTAAATTCACGACTCAGTGAAGCAAAGCAATTGGATATTGGCGACGGTCCTGGTTCAATACAGAAGGGAAAGATCCGAGGAGAACACCTCGTAATTTTGAACGGTCAGATGATAAGGTCAACACCTGAGTAGCACCCCACTCTCCAAACTTCCATTCGACGCCAATGTGAGGACATTTGAAGTCATGACAGATTTAACGCGCACCGACCCCCTCACGTACGCAATGGTCTTTGTTTAAATTTATTTTTGAACTCGCACCGTCCGGTTGCTAATCCGCTACTTTTCCATCCGGGCTACCCATTATATAAAAGGTATTTGAGTAGCGAAAGTTATATTAAGAAAACGAAATATATATATTATATAGAAGATAGCTATGTAGGTTGGTTGGTAGAATTTACGTCACAACATAATTTTATTTACGCAACAGGCTATTGGTCCATCATTTCAGAAGGGAAAGATCCGAGGACAACGCCTCGTAATTTAGAACCACGGTCTGATGACGAGGCAAAATAAAATATTGTATGAATTAAGCTTTCATATACAATCTGTGTATAAACGTTTATCAGTACTGAGATATGTAAAAAGTATTAAGATAAATTTGTCTAGACAAGATAAGAAATGCAGACCACACGAAAAGAATTAAGAAAATCAGAAACATCTGTGATCACACCCCTCCTGAAAGTCCTTTCGTCTTAATCTGAACAATCCAATTATGAATTGATTTGACACCGTGTTGTTATCAAACACAAGAGAAATGCATATTGAACCACCAAAAAAGATAGTCGAAAATGGTCTAGAAAACAGATAAACTGAAAAGGATGGAACAACATTAGTTGAAAGCTTAAACTCAGGAAGGAGTGAAATATATCTGTGGTGTGATATAGTAGGGGATTAAAGAAGGAAAGAGGTAAAATTTGGTAGGTTGTGTCGAGGACACACAAAGCATAGTTTCTACGAGAATTCACGGGCTTGATGTTGGATTTTGGAATGAATGAAGCAGGTATAGGAAGTTTGAACGAGTGTTTATTGCGATCATTCAACAATTAACTTACAGTTTGAATGATTAAAAGTGCAGTTTGATATTAATTGTTGTCCAACTCTTATTGTAGCGTAGTTCGGTAGTTTTGGAATCACCAATGCAATCCTCACTCCAGCAATATAACTTTGGCCAGTGGGCCCAAAGCTCGCCCAGCACTCTAGAATTTCGACATATTGCGGACCCCTACCTGCCCTCAGTGCGCATGCGCACTCGGATCGAAGGTCATGTTAGGTACGACCCTATATTTATTTTCTGGATATTTCTTGAAATCATAAGACAAAATATTTATAATTCCTTTTTTAACATTCAATTTTTCGTGCATCCCCAGTACCGTTTCGATTTTAAAGATGTATTCACGTCAAAAAAGACCCTTGGAAATATGTTTAAAGCACTCAAGGGACAATCGGTAGAAAAGACAATAAACTTACCACTTGTTGAAAATTACGAAAGCGCAGTTCCATAATATTAATGAGGAAAAATCCTGGTAATCAAACGACATGAGATAAATTATAATTAGGGAAAAGTTGGAAAAAGATACGCAGATGTCTATCAACACACACCCTATTGTGTTCATTACTTGAAAGGAAATAACGACGAATGAAAAGGTACGTATTCGTTCGCTATTTTTTATCATAATTAAGATAAATCCAGTTATTGATATAATTAAGTGTTTGATTTCATATATTTGCGGTGCGTCCATTAATGAAATATTTATTCTTTGAGGGAGGTTTTCTAAGAATTTTGGTTCTTTAACAATCTATTAAAAATTAGCATACAAACAATTTATATACATCATAAAAGTTATATTACATAAACATTTATACTCATCATTATTTTTATACAGAATTATGAACAACATTATTCTTAAAAAACACGTTTATTGGAAGAATTTTCCCCCTTCATTTTCTCAATTGTTTGTTAACAGATTTATCTTTTAAAAGTCATTTCCTTATTTTCTTTCTAGCTCTTGTTATTTCTAAAAGACCTGGGTTAAATGTACAAGACATAATATATGCTTTGCAACTACATATTCGTAACAATAGAGAAAAATTGATTTCCTTGAAGACAATACCTTACATTCATCCGAAAACTCATTGAACAGGAATGTTATACTTCAGATTTGATTCTTTCACCTTTATTCGGTTTTCTATTTTACTAAAAACATTTTTTGGAATTTAAGACAATAGATATTTACATCACCTTCATTACAGTCTTGTCATAAATGGTTTTATAAAATATAAATTTTTCATTTCACACAATTTGCTGTAAATGCTACAAACATATTTCGTGCATCTCGATAATACCTTCGTGTATGACACTACACAGTAAGCATTTTTGATTGGAAAAATCATATTTTTTATTGAATCGCTACATTTTTTTTATTGAACAAAAGCAAACTCCCCGTGCACCAAAAGCAAACACCCCGTGCACCCCGACACACGGGGCTTACAGAAGTAAGTTGATTTAACAAAGACACAGTGGAAAACAATTTAACTGAAATTACAGGATTTTATGAACTTGACAAATGAGTAGAAAAGCAGATTAGATTTAACAAAAACATTGAGTTTCACTAGCCATGTTTCACCTAATTTTCTCAAATCATTTTTTAGACACATTCTTGAAGTTTTAAATGCAGGACAACTAAAAAGCAAATGCTCAACATCTTGTGGCTGCTTTTCAAAACACTCGCACAAATCATTAGTCCGAAGATGAAACCTATATAGATATTTAGCAAAATTTCCATGACCAGATAAAAATTGTGTAATTTTGAAGTTTGTGAAGAAAAATAATTCTGAGTTCAATCTATGCTTAATAGTAGGAAAAAAATTTTTGGTGTGGCCAGCTTTCTCAGACGAGACATATTCTTCGTTTCATTTAGCAACAAGCTTTTCATAATATGAGCCTTTCAAGTAACACTTAGGAATGTTACAATTTACATCAATTGCTAAATTCAAAGCGTCTTTGGCTAAAAAATCAGCTCTTTCATTCCCGTAGATTCCACAGTGTCCACGCACATAGGCAAAAAAAATCTCAGTTCCTCCATTTTTAAGTGAACTAATTGTTAAAAGCGTTTCAACAACCAATTTTTCTGTGCTTGCAACGTTCTTCAGTAAATGTAAAGAGGAAAGAGAATCGCTACAAATAAGGTACTTTGAACATATATATCTGAATCGCTATACTGTCGAAAACTTATGCATGGCGCACCTAATACTTTGACGAGAATACGTCTTTAAAACCGAAATAGTACTCGAGGGGCATGCATGAAAAGTCGAGCTTTAGAAAAAGCGTTACAACTGTTTTGCCTTATGACTTTCAGAATTACAAGAAACACCCAGAAGATAAATATAGCGTCGTGTAGACAAAGGATGCCCGTACCTGGCATGACCTTCGGACCTAGTATGAAGGTACACTGAGTACGGGGAGTGGGTCCGCAATATATCACAATTATGCGGTGCTGGGCTAGCTTTGGGCTTGTGTAACTGGATTGCGTGGTGTCATTCGAAAGCTACCAAACTGCCCTACAATTAACATTGAACAACAATCTCTCAACGAGTAATATCAAACTGCACTTTAATCATTCAAACTGTAAACTAATTGTTGAATATTCACACAATAACCAGTCGTTCAAACTTCCGATGTTTGCTTCATTACACAATACAACATCAGGCTCAAGTATTCACGACAAATCTATGGTTTGTGTCCTCGACGCAACCTACCATTTTTTCTCAAATTAGATATTTTGAGTTTGCGCATCACGATCAAAAGGTTGCAGAAATTTCCAATATATACGCAAGATTATTGATTCTTCTAAGTACAAGAAAACCTACGATCGAATTGCTAGAGCTGAAAAGTTTTCTCTAGTTTAGATAAATGTATCGCAAAAGGTTTTTGAAATCGATTATTTTATTTACGTGCCATGGCGATCTAAATGACACGTCTCACAAAAATTACACTTCATTCATCCCTTCCTATTGTTTTATAATAAGGCATTGACTTTGCAAAAAGCACTTTAAATTTTATAATTGGAATATAATTTAAATATTATAGTTGCATGTAAAAAAATCAGTCACATCCACTTATGGGAAATCACTAAAAGTCCTTTCGTATGAAATATCCTTTATTCCCATAGACAGCATGGAATAGAAAGAATTCAATGTTATTGACGAATTATTCTATGGCAGAATTAAAATAACTTTTTTTCTCACAAATGTTTCAGAAATTAGTCAGTAAAACTCGCGGTTTAAATAGAAACGTCCCAAAAGAATACATATCAAATCATCATGGTTAATGTCATATTTTTATGAAATTTATAAATTGAAATAGTTCATGCAAAAATAAAACACGCATGCCAGGATATCTGATAGAAATCACAGGAGTTTAAAATTATTTGCGAAAACGGTGAAGGATATTTATCTGAAAATATAAAAATAGTTTATTTTTATTCCTAAAAGGATAATTCTAAAATGACATAAACTAATACGAAAAACTCCTGATTGAACTTATAGAAAATTACATTTCCCAATTATTACTTTACTTTTAAATTTCAAGTCATTTTTCTCTTATATTCCTTGAAATGCTTCAAAATTGCTGTCAATTTAAAACAAGAACTATTTAAATCACGTAAGTCGCCATTTTTCTTTTCTAACTATATGCTTCGCGTGTGAGATAAAAGCGATTCACGGATTTTCTAAAGAAAATCGATGTCTTTAATGCAATGGGACGTTCGGATGCTTTAAAGAAAATTGAGATATTCCATTTCCTTTCTTTCGTTTTCTGTGAGAATAATAACGGAAGAATTTAATTTTTGAGTGCCAGCCTCTTTTCAACTGCAGCAGGAAACTCGGCAAGCGTTTTCTTTATTAAAAAGCATAAGCAATTGACATCAAAACAAGAAACACATTCATTCTGACAGTTAACGGTGATAATTACATCTTATTTTCATCCTCCGCTCTACGTTTGACGCGCAATTCCGAGCAACAATTTTTAAAAACGTTAGAAAAACGAGATAAGAGTCAGTCCTGAATCACTTCCTGCGTTTCCAGATATCTCCATTACGAAAATGGAACTTACAAATGGTTATTAGCAGTGCTGTTTTAATGAATTAAGCGTCTATTCGGTTAAAAATAGGGCTTCACTTCAAAATTCTTTCCCATTAAGGCCCAACAATTAAGAAAGCCCGACGTCAAATTGAATTCTGACATTCGTTTCTTTGGATTTTCTATGAGAAGTCGTCTTTAAAACGGAATTCTTTTCGAATGATATTTATCGACGTAATTAAATTGTTCCGAGCTTGAATCGGAACCCAAATCTAGTGCCGCCATTTTTTACAGTTCCAAGTAAACATTTGAAAGAGACGGCAAAACACAAATAACACGCTATATATATCTTCTGGTACATCGCTTACGTGACGTATCGCAGGTTTTCATTAAATTCCTAGACGGCCCGAAGAAAAATTACTTTAAACGAGCGCGAGGAAGAATAGGTGACATTTGTAGCGAGAAATAAATGACGCCAAAGAAAAAGTGCGACATCTTGGAATTTCCTTTTATTTTGTTCCTCTCAATTTTTCACGCCATTCGACACTAAAAGTTCCGTTCAGTGCTCTTTTTTTCCTGCTGTGTTCTTTTTTGTGTTCCTAAGTCCTAAATTGGATTAAAGAAATGTAGCTCGACGGAGCTTTCACACAACCATAAGATATCATACACAACAGCGCCCTGGAACATTTTTTATTGTAAAAAATGTCTGTTTTGTAACGAGTGGAAACAGATAAGTCTATTTTTCTTTGTTTATAGTGGGGATGTTTTTTCGGGATCGTTTTTTTCACGTCTGAGCGCGGCTAACTCCGGATGTGTCATCCGGATAAAATTTCGGCTCGATGTCCGAGTCTGTGAAAAGGGAATCAAGTAAATGAAAGATTTCGTGCTGTGTTTGCTCTGGCCTAATTTTATTTATACAGCCCGCGGAAAAGACATTCGGGAAACTCAAATACTCTATGAGCAGGGATGGGGGGAAAAGGAACAACCTGTTCTTTTACACGTTCTTCAAAAAGAATGGGAACAGCCTGTTCCCACTTTTCACAAAACCCTGTTATCCGTTCTTTTTGTAAAAAGAAACATTCGAATTTTTTCGACTTTGATTTTAATATTACGGGTTGAAATGGGAATTTTGCAAAGAAAGTAGTTTCTCTTTTCACAAATTTTCTAAATTCGCTAAAAATTTTCGTATTTACTCAATTATGCTGTCCGAAACACAGCTATTCATCCTACAGTTCTTGACTCACTGTTTCCTGTTGATTGATTCACCCGTTCTCTATCCATAAAAAATTCCCAGCTCTGAGACTACTTCCTGTTCGGGAATCGATTCCTGCTCTCAAACTGTTCCGACACTGTTCTCCGTTCTGAGCTGTTCTCGATGAACTGTTCGCGGAGCTAATCTCGCTGACTGCTCCCGGAACTGTCCTCGACTGAACAAAACCCCGACATTTGATGAATTTGCGAGGAAATTAGCGTAATAATTGTGAAATTTTATAATTGTTAGGCAATGACATGGTGATGAATTTTCAGTTTTAAACAAATTAAATTTTTTTTAAATAATACTGATCAAGATTTTGCTGTCCAGCTTTCTCTCTGGTGGTGTCGCCTCTACTCGTTCTATTATTTGCAATGCTCTTAACTTTATTTTAAAACTAAATTTTACAAAATGGAAAGCAAAATTTCAATGTGTGGACATATTTCACTGTGAAAAGGAAATTCGGATCGGGTGTCATGCTTTCTCTATAAGTGGAAAAGGGATATCATTAAGTCAACTATTACGATTTTAAAGACATCTCGGAAACAAGTATCCCACCATAAAACTAATGTGTTGAAAAGCGAAAGTCATTTTTCAACTTGTATTTTTCATGTTTAAAACGTGTTGAGATAGATTATATAATAATTAACCTATTTTTCTGACAAACTAATTTTACTTTCCAAGTGGTAATCCCGGTATGCGTTTTTTAAGTGTTTATAATCTTTTAAAGGGACTCCCTATTGCATAACGTGATTCAAAATTACGTGATGTTGTCCTCGAAACTTTCTGTTCGGGATGTATCACGGACCGTCGTTTTGTTGATTTAAATGACCATTTTGTTGACTTAAAAATAACATTAAATTCTAAAAAAATTATTACTTTCGTTTGCTAATTTGCTTTGTTGTAGGCACCTCATATCTATTTGGGAAAACGTACTTGGGATGGTTCAGATGTGGGACATTATTAAGTTGCCACTGGGGACACAGAGAGAATTAAAACGTTTCGATTTGCAAGAAATTTTTCAAATTTACGGATATAGTCTGATTTTCCTTTCTTAATTACTGAAAGTTTGGCGCAGCTTGGACAGATTTGCCCCTTGCGCCATAAAAAATCAATCAATCGATTAACAATACGAAGACTCAAATTATTTTATCTTTCGTTTCCTTCCTGTCAAGACTAGCGAAAATCTCACCAATAAAAAAGCTAGCAGAAGAATCATTTGTATTTGTTTATATAAACAATGCATATATAAACAAAATGCATGCCTACAAAATACTAACAAAGATGATTTATCAACAAAATTCGGTCCCTGTCTGTCAATCGCAAAAACTGCTGGCGTCACATAGTCTAGGTGGAGGAAAAGCGCTTGCACATTTCGAGTAGCGAGACATTTGAGAACAGTGGTGGAACAGAAGAGCAGGTTAAAGAACACTTCTTTTAAAAAGAACGGAACAGCAAAGAACTGTTCGCCGAAAAGAACTGTATTTCTCATCCCTATCTATGAGGGACTTCAAGCGAAATGTAGGTGACTAGTTTCTGTGGAGGAATATTTCTCATGTACTTATAACGAACAATTGGCTTGTCTTTCGTACGCGATTTCGAGTTTGTCAATAAGAATTCTAAAGAAGGAATTCATAAATTATATTAATGATTGGACAGGACCAAATTAGATTAAACATCAAACGTCGCAAAAATGGCGATAAATTACAATTTAAATTATACGATGACAAATGTATTTTTAAACATTTCTCTGGCTTACAAACACCTGGTTGGCATCCCAATCTCCAAACCTCTACACTACGCCAACGTGACGACATTTGACGCCACGACAGATTTAAAGTGCATCCGCCCCCACGAACATGACGGACTTTGACTAAATTGAATTTGGAACTCGCAACACTCCGGTTGCTAATCCGTGACTACCAAATGGACTTCCGATGTTACGCAATGAAAAGAACAACTAAAAAGGTATTCGTAAATTTTAATAATACATTTTCCATTTATTTGTTTTCTTAATCTGTCCTAGAATATACTAACTATTTTTTGACGTGAATACATCCTTAAAATCGAAACAGTAATGCGGTATGCATGAAAAGTTGAGTGTTATAAAAAAGCGCTAGAAGCGTTGTTTTGTCTTATGACTTTCAGAACTAGAAGGAAACATCCAGAATATGAATGGCAGCATAAATGAGTGTCCGCAATATGTCGAAATTCTACTTTGCTGGACGAGCTTTGGGCAAGCGTAACTTTGGATTGCAGGAAGTGAGAACTGCGTAAGTGATGTCATTCAAAATCTACTGAACTACCCTGCAATTAATATTGGACAACAACAATTAATATCAGACTGCCATTTGAACGTTCAAACTGTAAATTAATTGTTGAATATTCACAATAAACAATCGCTCAAACTTCCTATGCCTGCTTCATTCATTCCACAATACATCAGGCCGAGTATTCATGCGAAAACAAAGATTAATGGCCTCTCGACACAACCTAACATTTTTTTAAAATTAATAATTAATGCTTGAGTAACCAGGAAAGAAAACGTAGAGCACATCACTGACGAACCACGATCTCATTTGTTAGAAAAGTCCCTTTACTAATGACGGGTTAAAATAGTCTATCAAATTATATTAGATTATTAGAATAGCGATTCAGAAAAAGAGGGCTTTCTAATAACTTACTTCACACTTAAAAGCCCTGAGCAACACACGTTCAAGACAGCTAAAAATAGCCCCACCGAAAACAGTAAATAACCCCCTCACCGCCTGAAATCCATGCAAAACTGATATTTACTACCCATAATAATTCCTGTATCACCCAAAATCTTTTACGCTCTCTCCCCGACCCTTCAATGTTTCAACGGCACAGTAATCTTTCACTCTTTTGTACCAAGAATTAGATTTTACACATGAAGAGATTAACACGGACCATGTCTTCATAAAGCTGTCCTTTCACAAGGACCCAGGGGTTTATTTCGAAAAGCTCAAAAGCGAAGTACTGCGTGTGAAATTTAATTAACCCTCTAAGGGGTTCACGCGCATAATTCCAATCATAGGACTCGCAGTCTTCCCTCCATGACTTATAAGAAATTTTGATCTTCTTGACTAATAGAATCTTTTTGAAGGATTCTATTATAATGAAATTGGCAATAGAATCTTTCCAGAAAACTCTATTCTAAGAAAATTAGCCGATAGAATCTTTTAATAGGATCCTATTCCAAAAAAGGAGACAATAGAATCTATTCAACATTTTCCATTCCAAGGAAAGGAGTCAATAGAATCTTACCAAAGGATTTTATTCCAAGGAAAGGAGCCAACAGAATCTATTCAAAAGATTCTATTCTGAAGGAAAGAAGAAATCTTCTTATAAGAAGCAATAGAATTTTTCCAAAGGATCATATTCTGCAGAATGAGCCAATAGAATCGTTCCAAATAAAAATTATAGTCTGGAAAAGGTGGTTGGTTGTTTTGGGTTTTATGGCGCAAGATCCAGAAAAGGATAAGCTGCTCCAAACACAAGATAGAATGCAACCCAATAAAAAAGTTGAAATATTTGTAGTAGTCAGACTAATAAATAAAAGTAGATATGAAATGTCAACTGAGATTAAGGGGACACGGTACCCTGTGAACAATTTTTTTTGCTTTCATATGTATAGCAAAATTTTTTAGTACACTATATTGAAATGCACATAAAATAAATATTTCAGGCGAAAATATGAAATTTTACAAGAGCAATAATTCAGAAATTTAATTTTTTTGAAAAAAAAATCAATATTTTAAAATCCCTACTACTTTTTTAAATATCATCTCTTTAAAATTTTTTTACACTTTTCTATTCATTGCAATATTTTACACAATTCTGTGCATGGGTTTGCATGTATTCTGTTTATTCATTTTTCTAGAATTTTTTTCTAAAAAATACTGCGAAAAACTAAAAACAAGATAATTTCAGTTTGTCAATTAAAAAAAAAACTTTTCATCCAAATTCTTATCCCATGCACAGAATTGTCAAATATACTATTGTGAACAACTACAAAAAGTTTCAAACCTCTAAATTAAATTCTAAAAAAGCCTTAGCAATTTGAGTACTTCATAGTCATGAAAAACAGAAAGCTGAGAAAAAGCCATTTAAAGTTTTAATTTTTGGTTTCGGTTATTTACATCCAAGAGAACAAAACTTAAATAACTCTTAAAATAATGTTGCTAGAGCTATGAAATTTTGCACACATATTCAGAAGGGTTGTATATTTAAAATAAAGAAATAATTTTTTCGATATTTTGGTCATTTTAAGGGTACCGTGTCCCCTTAAAATAAAATAAAAGCAACTAAGAGATTAAAATATTAATTTAAAAAGGATAAAAACGAGTTTATATCGATGGCAATATTGACAACTGATGAAATGTGAAAGGTATAAATAAAAACAGTTATATACAGTTTAAAATTCAATAAAGTATAATAATTTAAATAGATTTGGGTGGGGATTTTCTCCCACCAAATTTTGCAAGTTTAAAATTGGATTGTTAAATAGATATCGACGATGATGGTTAAAAACTGGACAATTGATTAAAATATGATGAAAGGTAAAAGGACCACATACGCATTACACACAGGGACACTCTCTCCTAATAAAAGATGCCAGTGAGTAAAACGAGTGTAGCCGATACGAAGGCCAGTTAAAAGCACGTCGGAATGTCGTCTGTGGAAAGAACCACTAAAAAATTTCTAAAGGTTGAAATAATCCATAGATTACTTAGAATGATGTGGTTGTTTAGTCATTTAGTATGTTGTGACCTAAAACCAACATCACACTACTCGTTAGATTAAAAATCCCCGGACAAAATGCATGACTGAATGCGAAAATGGAAGAGAACTCATTCTATCGAAACCAAAAACAAAGATTGTTCCTGAAACAATTTCAACAGAAAAGGATTCCTATAAGGTCAAAAGCCCATTCGCATTTATCAGGCATAAGAGCAAGCATTCCTGAAAACTTCCATGTTATAAATTAACTCATAAGTTCGGGGTAGGGGGAAAACAAATGCCAGAGGGAAAGTATTTAACATAAACGCGTCCACTGTTATGGAATCACGTGCGGATTTTGAAGACAACTCTCGCGTCATAAATACCAATTATCAGGGCAGAGTGGGGCATAAATATGTATCATCCAGTTCCGAGGAGATGGAAATAGTTTCTTCTATTTATGTGCAAACTGAATATAATGTTTCGGAGGTATTTTCAAAGATCTCGGAGAATGGTTGGATTAACTTAACTTTGGCATGTAAAATTAATGTCTTATTCTTGTATATTTGGCATACAAACGTTTGTAGTTTTCTTTCCATAAATAGATCATTTGAATAAAGTTGAAACAAGTTTATACTAGCTACAAATTATATTATTAAGTTGGTAGATCACCAAAAGGTTGGTTGGTTTTGGGTTTTATGGAGCAAAGGTCATATTTGGCAAAGCTGTGCCAAACAACGGCATGTAAACTTACATACGAAGAAAGATATACTGACATAGAAGAAACTGAATATAATGTTTCGAAGGTATTTTCAAAGATCTCGGAGAATGGTTGGATTAACTTAACTTTGGCATGTAAAATTAATGTCTTAGTCTTAGATATTTGGCATACATACGTTTGTAGTTTTGTTTCCATAAATAGATAATTTGATAAAGTTGAAACAAGTTTACACTAGTTACAAATTATATTATTAAGTTGGTAGATCACCAAAAGGTTAGTTGATTGTATGTTCAATGGAGCAAAGGTCATATTTGGAAAAGCTGCGCCAAACAACGGCATGTAAACGAACATACAAAGCAAGATTTACTGACACAGAAGAGAGAAATACACCCAGGTGGGAATTGAACTTGACAGTAGCCTATTTTTTGGAATTCGAAATTCGTCTAATTTTAAATTACTTGTTCACTGAAGTAAGAAGTGGAAAGAATAGATTTGCTGTTTTTTAAATCAAATAATTTATTCTTGATCAAACGGATGTTGTCATTTTTCTTTCAATCTACCAAAGCAAGAGAGGCGATTTACATCCATCATTACTGAAATGAAATTATCAAAGCTAAATTGTAAAAAATCACTTAGTACGAGATAGAAGTATGAAAGTAGTTGTACTTACGTCACACTGATCAACACAAAGGGCTATCGGTGACGGTCCGGGATCACTCCCGAAAGGAAAGATCCGGAGATATCACGTAAGTTTGACCGCAGGTGGATGACGATTGGATTGGATGTTGGGGTTTTATGGTGCAATGTAGGCAGATAACGAAATCAACACCTGAGCTGGCACTCCACTCTCCGAACTTCTACACCAGCCCAACGTGAGAACATTTGAGGACATGGCAGATTAAACGTGCACCTACTTCCGCGTAAACGTCGGTCTTTGGATCGAGTTTCGAACTCGCAACCCTTTGGTTTGCTAATCCGCTACTCTTCCGAATGGACTACCGCTGCCTCAGTATAAAGAAGGTACATGAGTGTATGAATTAAGCATTCATATAATAAATATGAACACTTGAAAGTACTGAGATAAGTATAAGTACTAAGATAAGTTTGTCTAGACAAAATAAAAAATGCAGACTACACGGAAGGAATAGAGAAGAAAATCAGAAACATCTGTTGAGGATACCCCTCTTGAAAGTCCTTTAGGTTGGACCTAGTTTCGGACTCGCAACTCTCCGGTTGCTAATCCGTGACTCTGCCAATTTGGCTACCGCGGCCCGAAATAACAATGGAATATGAAGTAGAAGCAAAAAAGAACGATTCCATTCTTTTCTAATCCACATCTAGCTCAAAGCCCCTTTTTTGAAGTAGTCTTGCTCAACTTATTGAGTCAACCCACGCCTTCCTTTAATTGGTCCTAAGATATAACTAAAGTACGAAGTGGTCCATTGGTCTCGAGAGAACGTTCGAAAGCATCAGCTCTGTTGGGGGAAAGTCATTGGGGAGTCACCATTCGATACGGATCTCCATTCTTCTCTCACACAATCTTCAGTGGATCCAGAACTGGTTCTCCAATTTGATCGTCCAACCATCTCGCAGGATCCTCTTGTATCGAACAGTTGATATGCGACTAGCAATTTATATGGCCGTTCGCGGAAGACATGATGATGAGATTGCATTACAATCATGAGGGAACGGAGTTAACGGCTATCGGAAGATGTATGTTTTATTTGTGTATATAGATCCATATTAAAATATACAAGGTCTAACTCTGATTAGAAAGAACACGAAAAAATGTCCCCTCCAATACAGAAAAACCATCACACTTCGGTATCTAGTGTCCTAAGTCATTGTACCAGTTCAGATGAGTGTGATTGGGATTAAAAGTGCATGCCACTGAGGTGGCCAAAATGGTAAGATAGAGATCGAATATTAATTACATCAAAACATTATAAAGGGGGCCAAAAAGTCACTAGACCATTTTAAAAATAACTTTTTTTTCAAATTTTTTTCAAATTATTTATATGTAATCCTTGGAA
Source organism: Meta bourneti (assembly GCA_933210815.1). Classification (NCBI taxonomy): domain Eukaryota; kingdom Metazoa; phylum Arthropoda; class Arachnida; order Araneae; family Tetragnathidae; genus Meta; species Meta bourneti. Next base: position 71,436,162 of record OW119927.1, on the reverse strand, counting down.
AATAGTTATGTAGAAATTCAAGACAGAGCAACGAGTAAAAATAATCCAATAAAATCTACAAAATCAACGGTCAATTGTGCTAAGGCCTCCACGCTTCTCTGACCTTACGGCTCCAGACTTTTTCTTGTGGGGCTATCTAAAGCAAATCAACAAACCTAAGACCATTCAGCAATCGAAGGCCAACATCCGTGAAGAATTGAAGGAATAAGCCAAGAAACATTACGAGAGGTGATGGAGCATACTTTGGAACGAGCCCGCCACTGTTAAGAACAAAATGGCGGCCATTTGAAGGACATAATCTACAAAACTGATTAAAAATAATTCCCACGTATATTTATTTTTATAAAAGAATAAATGTGAATTTTTAATACATATACCAAGTCCCATATAAGAGTAATTCTATTTTTAAATGATCTAGGGAACTTTTGGGCCACCTTGTATCATACTGTCTTATGCTTAATATAGTACGCCTAGAAGAATTACCTGGCGTTGCTCAGGTTAAACTGATCGAAATTGAACGTAATATTACTCAATGTTATGCCTTTGGGGATTTCAAATTGTTTTTAGTCCCCACTGCAGACCCAGTACGAATCAAATGGGGGTTAATGTCACCCGCAGAATCCTGAAGCATAAGTGCACTAAATTCGGTGTGGATTGGTTAAACAGTGATCGTAATGATAATCAATGTTATTCCAATGGGAATTTCTTATTGTTTTCAGCCCTTTTGCAAAGTACGAAACCGAACGGGGTAGTTTATTTCCCGTTCGCCCATTGGTGTGGATTGGTCAAGCGGTGTAGATTTGTAGAGTACAGACAACCAGTGTGTGTGTGGGGGGGGGTAAACTCTCCTTTGTATAGATAGATACATGCATATTGAAGTTAATACACTGCTGGCCACCCAAATTGCAACACCAAGAAAGACAAGAGATATCACAACAAAATTTATTTTGTAGATAACATGTTGACCAAGTATCAAATGATTAAATTTATAGACTTCTGTGAAGTGTGGTTCCTGCCAAAATCAGTAGCCAGAGTAGCCGCCATTGTTGGAGATCACCGCTGCCACACGCCTCGGCATTGATTCAAAGAGACTTTGGATGTGTTCTTGGGGTACAGCAGACCAAGCAGCTTCCACACGTTGCCAAAGTTGATCTGGTGTGGCAGCTGGGGATGTATTCTGGGTCAATCGTTGAGCAACCATGGACCACATGTTTTCTATCGGCGAAAGATCCGGAGAGCGAGCTGGCCAGGGAAGCAATTCAATCTGGAGATTGACGAAGAACCCTTGGACAATGCGTGCCACGTGTGGTCGCGCATTATCCTGTTGAAATATGGCTGTGGGCAAGCCCTGAAGGTAAGGAAGGACAACTGGCTCCAACACCTCGGAGATGTAGCGCTGGCTGTTTAAAGTACCGGCAATGCGTACTAGAGGAGTGCGAGAGTGATATCCAATACCGCCCCATACCATAATACCCGGTGCAGGACCAGTGTGGCGGTGCATAACGCAGCTGTTCAGCATCCTCTCTCCACGGTGTCTCCAGACTCGAATCCGACCATCGTGGTGTTGCAGACAGAAGCGTGACTCGTCAGTAAAGACAATTTCATTCCATTCTGCCGTCCACATCCTTCTTTCATCGCACCATTGGCGGCGGAAACGTCTGTGGTTCTGCGTCAAGGGTAGACGAAGCAATGGACGTCTTGCGGACAGACCACTCTGCTGTAAACGGCGTCGAATGGTACGCGCAGACACTGGATGATGCGGTACAGACTGAATGTGCTGTGCTATGGTTCGTGATGTGGCTGAGCGATCCGTCACTGCCATACGCACAATATGCCTGTCATCACGTGAAGTGGTGCACTGAGGTGGATGCGATCGAACACGTCGGTCCGTCGTACCCTCCTGCATCCAACGATCACATATCCGAATTACAGTTGTTTGGTTTCGTCCAACACGACTACCGATTTCCCTGAAAGATAATCCACAATCTCGGTAGGCCACTATCCTTCCTCTGTCGAACTCGGATACTTGATCAAAAGATGATCGCTGTTTTCTACGAGGCATAATTGATCGTTTTTTTTAAAAAACCACAAGAAAAACACAATTGCCGTACTTGAAATCGTCGAAATCTCCAAGCCTTAAATAGCGCTTTGAAGTGGCGCCACAGGCGCGCGTGATGTGCGTCTGCGCTGAAATTCTAATCATTTGCATATCTCACCTCCGCTAATGCATGTTGTAAATTTCATATTATTTGCATGCTTCCTTCAGGGTGTTGCATTTACGGTGGCCAGCAGTGTATTTTAAGAAGTTGGTAGCTGAATTTAAGTCACACTGGAGCAACACAACAGGCTATTGGAGACGATCAAGGATTTATCCTGAAGGGAAAGATCCAAGGACAACACTTCGTAATTTTAAACCCCGGCCAGATGACGATTTCAATACCTGATCTGGCACCCCAGACTTCTACGCCACACTATCGTGAGGCCACGACAGATTTAACGTGCAGCATCCCCCCATTCCTCAATGGTCTTTGGTTGGATCAACTTTTGAACTCGCAACCCTCCGGTTACTTATCCGTGACTCCTCCAACAGATTGAGCTCCGTGACTCCTCCAACTGATCTAAGAGATTGAGGGCCGAGGTAGCCCTCAATCTCTTAGGATTACCAAGTCCCGGTTAGTCTGTAAATTTCACCGCGGCAATAATTTAAACCCTCGAGCCCTTGTTAGATGCAAGTAATAAAGAAGTATGAAGCATCCCAACTCTCTCTCTCTCTCTCTCTTTCTCTCTCTTTGAGGTAAAACATATTTTATCTCCATTTCTAATTAAAAGGTCTTTCTTTTGTGGCAGGCTCAATTTATTGAGTCAACACACGTCCGTTCTTTAATTGGTTCTATGATACAACCAAAGTACAAAGTGATCCATTGGTCTCGAGAGACAACGATGGAAAGCGTCCGTTCTGCTAAGATAGAAACTCATTGGGGAATCACCACTTTATACAAATCTTTCTTATCTCGCACTGTATTTAACGGATCAAGGGCAGGTTCCACCATTCGCATCCGGAGATGCATTGCCGAACCATCTCACAAGACATCGAGGTGATGATACACGACTCTCAATTTAAAAGGCCGGTCGACGAGAAGACGTATGTTGTGTGATGAAATGGCTTTATAATCATGATGGAAACGGAGTTAACATTCATCAAGAATGGTGGACTTGGGCCACTCTGGGGCAGAGGCTGGAGTTTCTCCCAGCGGCGGAATATTGTCAGCCAAGTTTAAACTAATTTTCCTCATTTTGGAAAGGTCACCGGAGTGCAGTTTAGACTGAACCTAATGAAAAGCAAAGTCGGGAACATAATCGGGAAGATGCAATTATAGATAAGGGAAACGAGGAGCTTCTGCCTTTAAGAGGTGGTCGGGCATTGAGATTAAGCAGCGAAGCTGTTAAAATTATTCATTCCGGACAGTAATTTACTTATTACCGAACATAATTTTGACTTGATTTAGTTTTAAGAGTTCTTCGGCACTACTTCTACTTCGCGAAACCTACTCTAAACTAGCTTATTTAGGTTATCTGTATGAATAGATGTTAAAAGGTTGAGTTATAATTCCTACAAAACTCCACCAGTCGGTACTTTGTTTAACCCTCCTGATGGTTGTTCTGTACGAAGAGTGGACAAACATCAAACATCATCCTCGAGACAAACATCAAAAGGGTTTTTACATCCTGATTGACATTCACTGTTTTGTTACATATCCTACTATATTGGAAGTTAATTTTTAGTAGTGATGACTAAGTTAACCATCCTGGTTGATGCATCAACGAGGTCAAAAATGTGTCAGCAAAACTGACCAGATCTTGATGGACGAGACATTTTGTCAAAAGAAAACTGACCAGATCTTGATCTCGTCATCATAAAAAAATAAGCAATATCTTGACCGTGAGATACCTCGTCATTAGCAAAGTTGGTCTGAACTTGCTGGACGATATAAATCGACGAAAGCACTTAGAGCTTAACAAATACAACTTAATGCAGTTACAATTCTGTTACGGGATGCTACACCAGCTACCATCCACTCTTACGTAGAATTGTCAACCTCTTAATAAGCTTCGTCAAAGAATCCAATATTATTTTCGATGGATCTCTTCTCACATTGGCATCATAGGAAAAGAAACAGCTGACGATTTGGCAAAAACTGGGGCAAAGGAGATACCTGGAACCAGAAAGTGACATTGCCTTCACAGAAGATCATCTGTCCAATTTAAAATCCAACCCTTATAGAAAAATTGTACCTTCCCATCTTTGGCACATCGGCAAATATCCGGGCGAGCTTTTGGATCTGAACATGTCGAGAAGTGTTGTTCCCATGTATTGACAAATTTGCGCACTGGACATCTCAAGCATATGAAATTAGTCGATGGTACCAAGTCTTTCTCACAGTACACCAAAGGTAAAAAATGTCTGTCCACATCACTTCCTGCATTGTATTAACGTCAATAGCCAAGAAATCTTCTCCAACCTCCAGTACAGATAGCTGAAAAATAACTTTGCACAACCTCCATATATTGGTGTAGAAATTATCAAGCACCATGGGATAAGCACCAACCATAACGTTGTCCGAGATCTTATTAAGGAAGCAAAAGTGGATGATCTAATGTCACCCATATAAAATTACAATTTTACAATTGATTAAACAGTTCAGCAACGTGATGATTAGGATATTTCCAAATATATCCTGCTCATGACAGGCAGGTAGATTGATAGGTCGATAAAATGTAGTAGAAACAATTGCTAAATCGAATTAATATTCACTACAATCTAAGCGTTACCTTAAGATGATCTCTGACTATGGTGCAAACGTCTTGTAAATAACCGAACTGTTTATTTTAAACGAACGAATTATTTTTAAAACTATTTTCAGTGTAAAAACAAACCTGATGGAATAGACATTTTTTACTTCCTGTTATCCAAATGTTCTCAAATGATATATATCGGGTTACTTTAAAATGTAGCTTATTGTCGTTTTGGTAACGTGTGGCGTTTAATCTAACTGACGTTGACCAATTAACTACATATCATATAAATTCGGAATTCATTCTTTGGAATTTTTATGGGCAACAATGTGAAATTGTATTTGATAAACTAGTCATGTGACGTCACGTCTAAAATACATAGAGGAAGAATGTTCTGCCTCACAAAAGCCTACAGTCAACATTTAGAGACAGAAAAAGCTTCATATTAATTTAGAATTAGAGACGTTGCAATATGATCAGGAAGAGTATATTATATTTAAAATTGTGCTATTTACAGAAAATTTAATAATTTATGATACTAACAATATAAAAATCCAAAGAAAGATCATACCCTTGTTTATATTTTTTTGACCTAGCAATGGCTTGCAACTTTGAACGTTGATATTTAGCAACTGGGTGAAACATTAGAGGTAGTGGTGCGAATTAATTGTTAAATGTATACGTGCAGGGGTATAATTCTGAAAGAAATGACAAAAAGCAAAGTAATTCATCATGAAGGGTTAAAATCAAGAATATAGGCGTTTGTTTTAATAGCAAGAAATCATGTATTTGAACAAAATACATGCAGTCTTCTTGAACTGCAGCTGTTTTTACCTACTATTTATTGCAATTGTAGGACCTGAAATAAATGGGCATTTAAAATATCCATATCAATTAATAAAGCTCATGTGGGAATGAAAACATCATCGAAATTTTTCTGGCTAATGATAAAACCTACCAATCATATGGAAATAGATCAGGCACCAATCGAACATGAATATTATATGAAAATAATATATCCATTCCGTTACCATATAACTCAATTACTTTTAACTAAACAAAGTCAATACGTTTTTTTTGTATTTTTATTTCAGAAGGAAAATTAATCAAAACAATCAATGAGGAAAAACCAATACATTTTAACACTGCATAAAATATGAAACATTTCTGTGCAACTTCTGAAGTAATAAGGGAAACTATATTCTTAATCTGATACCCCTTGAATAAAATTTATCTCTTTTTCTGAAATATAATTATATGATAACACTTTCTACATAATGATTATATGATCAATTCAAAATTTGTTTGGTATACTGCTCAATATATTCATATTCCACAATGCAATACTTCCCAAATAACATTCACGAAAATATAATCAAAATTCCAAACAGATTGCGTAATTGTGTTCCTGAAGTCCTCAAAGAAAAGATTAGTCAATATGCATTTCCACGTTCGATTACAAACAATAACGTTTCTGCGAACGTACACGATAAAATATAAAACAAATTACCTAGTTTCCCCTTTTCTGAATACAATTATTCAGAAATTAAATCGATACAAGAAACAATAGGCCCGTTGTTTGCATCGTTAGTTGTTTTGATCAGAAATCTGAAAATACACATGCAAAACAAGCGAATCCAGGATTTTCTCAACTATTCAAGTTAACACGCGATGGATGCCCGTCACGCAATAGCCTTTTCAAAGAACCTTCTTTGTCGTAGAAAAAGTTTATTATTAAACAAATACATTGTTATTATACATTCGATGTATTTTCGCGATGCGAATATCATTCAGTTCATAGATTAACAGAACGTAACGGAATTATCAAAATGAAAACAAAGATTACCGCCTCCTATTGGCAAACTAGTAATTTCGAAGAGCGCATTGAAATGAGGAATAGAATTCGAATATTATTTAAACTTCCGAACGAGACATATTTCCGAGTAGTTCAGTACTGATTTTCTAATCAATACGAATAATGACTAAATAACCACATCCATTGGTTGAAAGAACCTTTTGAAAAGATTCTATTGGTCATGGAGGGATCGAAACTACTTATATATCAAGCAGGAAAGACCTCATGTTACAGAACGGTAGGTAGGTTGTTGAATTAACTTTGCACTGGGGCGACACAACGTGCTATAGGCGATGGTCCGGGATCTATCCAGGAGGGAAAGATCCGAAGACAACACCTCATAATTTTGAGCCTCGTTCAGGTGACGAGGTCAAACCTGAGCTGGCATCCCACTCTCAAAACTTCCAAACCATGCCAAAGTGAGGATATTTGAGGCCACGACAGATTTAACGTGCACCAGTTCCCACATACACGACGGTCTTTAGTTGGACTGAGTTTCGAACTCTCCGGTTGCGAATCCGCTCCCCTTTCAGCCAGGCTACCGTGGCTCTAATTGCAGAACGGATAAATGCGAGTGAACCCCTCAGATGGTTAATAAGAGCAGCCTACTTGCATGACAAGTTTCTTAGTTACTTACATGAACTGATGGCTATCGTTACTCGCATTTCACACCTTATTCAAATCATTTATAATGAATTCAAGCAACGATGTGTATTTTTCATATCTCACATGAAATGAAATCAATCAAAAATATAACTCCACGTGCTATTTCTTATACCGCATACATACCGTTGATCACATATTTGCTTATATCCATTGCTGCTGTTACCATTTGACACCATACGATTAATGTTGATATATATAGCATACATGTTAGTGTAATATACATACGAAGTATTAAGGTCCTGTCTGTTATCTGGCATAAAAACTGCACTTCTTTCTATCGAAATGGAATCCTAGTTATCCTAGAGCACGGATGCACACTTGTTAAGACAAAGAGCCATATAGGTTCACTGTGACTTTTGGAGGGACGCCAAAAAACATGAAAGTTATCTATCATGTATAACGTTTTTTTTATATTCATCATATATTGCTAAAAATAAAGGTAATAAAAGTAAATAAGGTAGGTATTTTAATTAACGTCTCACTGGAGCAACACAACGGGCTATTGGTGACCGTTCGGGATCAAACGCGAAGGGAAAGTTTCTTTGGCAACACCACGTAATTTTGAACCACGGTCAGATGACGAGGTCACACCTGAGTTGGCATCCCGCTCTCCAAACTTCCATACCACGCCAACGTGAGGACATTTGAGTCCACGACAGATTTAACTCGACCCCTTCGTGCACCTTCCCCTAAAAATTAAATAAAGAATTTAATTTGATGCTTGACGTTGCATTGATTTTACAATTGTTTTAATATTTGGATCGATTTTTGCAGTCTCATTAAGGTGTATGTATACACTAGAACATTTTTTTTTAATTTTGACTTTAAAAATCCAGTTTTTTCACAATAAGTCATTGGTTTGTGTTTAAACTCATTTCAGTGTGAAAAATTCTGATTAAGCTACTCATTAATTATATAATTAAGATATAATTAGCTAATTAGCATGTTTTTTGAACAGTGATATCTGAAATTCTAATGTGATCAAAAGGACAATTCCTGGTGGAAATTATTCCTAATATTATTCTTCATGTTTTGACCCTCCATCAAGTTGCTAGAGGGAATAGGTTATTTTTTACAATTCTTTTCATGAAGGAAGTCTAAAAAATCAAGTTTTTTCAGGAGTTTCAACATTTAAAAATCAACTAAAAATTAATTTCTTAACCAATAACTTTGACTGAGGGTCAAAACATCCACTGTATTATATAGATTATAATGACACAAAAGTAATTATAATAGATCAATTCATTGTTGAGTTATCACAGTTCGAAAGAAGCATCGTATTGAAAAAACATAGTTCTTCAGAAATCGAGTTTAAAGTTTTGGAAGCGTGTTTGTCTAAGATGACAGTACCTATCCCAAATCCTGATAACTAGAAAACTATTTCGAATATTTTCAAGATCTTGGTATCGTTTGAAAGCTAAGGGGTTGGACAATATTTTGAATTATTAAAAAATATATCGATATTTTGTTCATTTTTCTTGATTTCTAGTGTATACATACACCTTAATCAAGTGGTTCTTATGTTTCGATCTGTTAATATTCATGACTGGAAAAGTTTGTTCAGATATTTGTTGACCCAAAGAGGCTTGCGCATTTTAATGCATTGTTCAGCAACGATTTACAATTGTTTTTATCGACACAACGATAGAAGCTTGAATTGTTTTCATTAAATTTATTTCGCAGGACCTCATCGTTTCGCATGCCGATGAATTCAAGCTGTACTGATTCGGATGTATTTTCAGGCAAAATGACAAAAGGGTTACTAAATAAATCTAACGGTTTCACTTTCTGAAAATCAGAAAAACGATCCTTAAAATAACACATGATGAGGCGGACCGCCAGCACGGGGGGGGGGGTTCGCATGTTACCCACGGGGTGCGGTCTGTCCTAGAATAACCAATCAAACCATCAAATATTATTATCGAAATTTATTTCGCTCGGTACCGAATTAAAAAGCACTGCCGAGGAGATGGGACTGTTGTGTATGTCGGCTATCAAAGTAGAGAGTAATCTTTCAAACTTTAAACAATCCATCATTCAAAAACAGCGGAGCAGTCTTCTGGAGTGGCTCATAATTATTTTACAGCGATCGCACTTCACTGCTCATGATTGATGACTTGGTTATGTTGATGTCACATATACATCACGCGAATATTAAGGCATGGTTGATGGCCTTTCTGTTCCGCCGTGATTTTTGTTTTTGTAGCACTCCCGAAAATGATTTTTTAAGGAAATGGCCTCGTGGACGTTATTCATGCATACGCGCTCGGCTTAATACCGTCGAATTCTTTTCCCTATTTTATACTGTTCCTGAAAAATTAAATGCGAGAAAAGAGTATTGTTGTACAAATAATAAATATTAGGGTAAAATAAGTCAGAACCCCCACCCACATCCCCAGTACCAATTTAGATGATGAGCTGTAGCACAAGTTTTGATGATGGACTCGACTCTTAACTTCGATGGTGGGCTCTAGCTATAGTTTATATGACAGGTTCCGATACTAGTTTAGATGATGGGCTCTAGTGTTAATGTAGATGGTGGGCTCAAGTAACAGGTTAGATGACTGGTTCCAATACTAGTTTAGATGACAGCATCAGAACCACTTTAGAGGAGAGGCTTCAATACTAGTTCAGGTGATGATATTTAGTTTCAGTTTAGATACAGCCCCAGTTTAGATGATGGGCTCTAGTGAAAGTTTAGCGTGAGAGCACTAGTACCAATTTAGATTATGGATTCCTGTGTCAGCTTAGATAGTGGGCTCTAGTAACAATTTAGATTTTGGGCTTTAGTATCAGTTTAGATGACAAGCTACAGTGCTAGATCAGACGACGGGATTTAGTATCAGTTTAAATATGGCCCTAATACCAGTTTAGATGATGGGCTCCAGCATAAGTTTTGATAATGGGCTCTAGTGTTCACTCAAAGGTGAGCGCCAGTAACAGTTTTTATGACGGACTCCAATGCTAGTTCAAATGACGGTCTCAGAACCACTTTAGATGAGACTCCAGTGTTAGGTCAGATGACGGGATTTAGTATCAGTTCAGATACAGCCGCAATACCTGTTTAGATGATGGGTTCCAGTGCAAGCTTAGAGTGTGAACGCTGTAACAGTTTAGATGACGGGCTCAAGTATAAGTTTAGGTGATGGGGTCTAGTAACAGCAAAATTGGTCAGATCTTAAGAACGAGATATCTCGTCGAAACCACTTGGAGAGTTGAGGACAATATTCGTTTATATAAGCCCCCGGAAAACCACAAATAATTCTAACATGAGGAAACATACTTTTCAATCAAAGCATTCTAACATCTAAATATTTCCACATGTACATGAGGAAACATACTTTTTAATCAAAAGTAAAATTAAATATTACGAAAGTAATATTTAATTTTACTTTAAACAATAAAGACTCATATTGTTTTCATACTTGTACAGCTTTACGATTATGAATTCAATGAAGATATACCAGCTTATACTAACCATTATAGTACCAAAAAGGTTTTTTCGGGGTTCCAGTACTAGTGATTCCCCCTACCTGCTAACATAGAGAGTAACAGTGATTCACCATCCAAGTCCGATATCCTTACACCTCCCAAGAAACATCATGGCGTAACTTGTCCACCTTTGGAACTTGCGCCATAAACCCCAACATCCAATCCAATCCCAAGAAACATCAACATTCACAACCTCAAGAAGTCTAATCACGTTCTTAAACTCACGAACGAAAACTAAATTTAAACAGCCAGCCAAAAGTCGCAATTTGGACATCCTCAAGCTTCGCAATTAGTTCCCGGGTCATAGCGACCTGGTCTGGACGCAAAGACTAATCCAAACGACTTTCAAACCCGAACCAGCGGATGTCATTCCAAAAGCTACTGACAGAGAATCCCAATAAAAGAAACTCACACCAGGCCCAAATAAATAAAAGCCGGTACTTTTCCACGCACTGAGGAATGCGAGGGGGGGCGTCTAATGAAAAGAACTTAGGCCCCTTCTCGCAAGTTCGTTAACTGACAAGTAAGACAGCAAGGAGCGATCCGATTTATTGTCTGACTAAAGAAGCAGTCCTTTCAATTGGTAGTACTTAGTGTAATCCACTACTGAGCAAGACTTTTCTCGAGAGCTATTGTACTTTCATTTCGACAAGTCTCTCATTTGAGAGGGAACAATCGATATATACTTCATTTTCACCAGCTTTGCTCTTCGAGGAGGGGTGGGTTACTTTCTCCAGATAAGAGCGGCCTGTTTGAAGGTGAACTTAATTTCTGCCTTGTAATGGGTTCTTTGTTCGCCATTGACGGAGGGAACTTAGAGATACTAAAAAAGAACGATACATTCGGAATTTGATTGCCCATAAGGAATGCCTTCGCGTTTGTAGACACTTAATGTCTTCTCTGTATATATGGGCCGTCATAATTGCCGTACAGCTGTTAAAATGAAGTCGTGCATCTTGCTTAGGATTCAGATTGATGTACAATGTGAAGGATTTGGATGCAAGGGTCTTAATTTCCATGAGGCAGGAGGCAAATTTACGGTTTCCACTTAGTCGTGAAGATTAAGCTCATTCCTTATTGTCTTTACGGGAGTGTGGGTCAAAGATTATTTATTTCTCTCTTTATTCTTGCGGCCGGTTGGAAGAGTAACTGATCAGCAAAGGGAGGGTTGCGTTTTCGAAACTCGATCCAGCCAGAGACCATCTTGTACGCGGAGGATGATGTCCGTTAAATTTGTCGTGGCCTCATATGTCTTCACATTGGCGTGGGGCGTCAGGCCATGTGTTGACCTCATCATCTGACCGAAGAATCCCTTCGCATTTGTAGACGTTTAATGTCTTCTCTGTATGTATGAACAGTCATAATTGCAGTACAACAATTAAAATGAAGTCGTACATCTTGCTTGGTATTCGGATTGATGTACCGTTTGAAGGACTTGGGAGAGTGGGGCTTAAAATGTCGTCCATTTCGATGAGGCATGAGAAAAATTTACGATTTCCGCATTAATCGTGAAGATTAAGCTCATTCCTTATTGTCTCTATGGGAGTGAGATACAGACTATTTATTTCTCTCTTTACTTTTGGTAGCCCAGTCAAAGGAGTTTAGGATTATTAACAACCGGGGGGGGTGAGTTCGAAACTCGATCTAACCAAAGAATCGTCGTATATGTGGGGACTGGTGCACGTTAAATCTGTCGTGGCCTCAAATGTCCTCACGTTGGCGTGGTGTGGACGTTTGGAGAGTGCCAGCTCAGGCGTTGACCTCGTCATCTGACCGTAATTCAAAATTACAAGGTGCTGTCCTCGAATCGTTCCATTCGGGATGGATCCCGGGCTTCGCCAATAGCTCGGTGTGTTGCTCCAGCGCTAAGTTAATTACCTACAATTCACCTAAATATTTCTATTCATAAAATGTATTTACAAATAAAACGTAAGTTTGTGTTATTTGGGGAGAGATGTTCATAGAAGCTACGAATTTCAACGATTAGTTGATTACGGTCATAATCGGTTAGTTAATTGCCGTAGTTCAAACAATTTTTAATAATTAATAGTTCAAACAACGTATTTACAAATAAAACGTAAGTTTGTGTTATTTGGGGAGAGATGTTCATAGAAGCTACGAATTTCAACGATTAGTTGATTACGGTCATAATCGGTTAGTTAATTGCATTGAGTTTTATGACGCAAATGCCATATTTGGATGCCGCAAATGCCATATATGTTATAATATGGATGATACTATATACCTTTATGCTGACGCGTTATAACAATACCTGATTGTGGTTAGAAAATGTATCATATGCTGGGTAGCATTTACTGTATTCAGTGGTTATATTATAAAGATATATATTTATGATAGGGCCTAAATATCAGGTATGGGTACAGTTTATGTTAATTTTTTTGATTAATGTAGGCCTGAAACTTCTGTTAGCTGTCTATAAGAACAAAGTCTAGCATAATAAATAATATTAATTCCTTAGTGCATTTCGTTCGTTTCTGTATAAGGAAAACTATTTCAAGACTAGTTGAATAATTCATAATTTAATAGATTCAAAATTAAAAGCATCCATGTCGAAGCAATATTTTAGAAGTGTATAAACCTTCACCAATAAAAACTGTCTTAAAATTAAAATATAAAGTATACTCTTGATTTGCATAGTACAAACTTACCATCCCACGTAGATGGAAATTGAAAAAAAACTAAAATAACTAAATAAATTTACTTTTCTGTATGATTATATTACTTATTTCTAATATTTGAACAGGGACTAAAGAATGTTCAATTCCTATAAGCTGCCAAACCTTCACAGCAGAAGTAATTCAAGATATTATTCTAGAACAATTGAAGAGTTAAATCCCTCAAAACTATATCGATTTGAAAGTTGACATAAATATAACTTCAAAATATTATGTCACTCTCTAAATTAAAATATGACATAAATGATGGAAGAACTTGATGGTTTTTACGTTGCACTCGAGAAACACAACGGGCTATTGAAATAATGGATGAAAATAATGTCTTTTATCTAAACTTGGTCGATAAAGGAATAAAATGACCAGTAGTTGAAAGCAAAACCTACTGTGGGAGAATAAACCCATTATTTTATGAAAAGTCAATACATTAACGGTCACTTTCCATAACAATGTCGATCGTTTTCAAATCAGCATCCTTCAGGAAAAGACAACATGTATTGAATGAAATATTATCGATGAAAAATAAGCATTTAAATGCTATTCTCTGAAAGTCCCAGTTCTACGAAGCAATATCATTCGAACGTAAAAACCAGCAAAGCTAGCAATTTATTCAATAAAACCATATAATGTTTTGAGAGAATTCTTGTCTTATAACTACCATCAATTTCCGCTTTGTACCATAATACTCCGAACTAAATTTTAGTATAATAGTATAGAGCTACTGCTGAACCATTTGATAAAATGTTTGCTGTATCAAAACTTTGTGTGGTATAGAACCAAGTAATATAAAAGTCCATAACAATAATGAAAGGCTACGCGTATAGACGTAACTTTAAAAATTTCTTTCGTGGAAAGCATGGAATAGTGGATGATAATCTTAAATGTTTTCACCAAGAAAATCATCCAATGTCCCCAATCATCAAAGTTATGTTCATATTTGGAGCAGATATTGAATGCATAACAAGAATCTCTTTCAACAGAGTTTCGAAGATCGCCTATGTTTATCAGAAGCTCACGACAATCTTCTGGATATTTTTTCTTTGTATAATGACGGCTACTCTCTCTCTCTCTCTCTCTCTCTCTCTCTCTCTCTCTCTCTTTCCTGAAATTTACCAACACACGTGATGAAAACATCAAAACAATGTTCTGTAGAAAAGCTATGGAAGTAAGTTCTTTCACAGTCTGGTGCACGTTGATAGTTAAAAAGAAAGATATATGTGACGCCCTTATCAACCAATGTCGCTTAGGAAGAGTTCTTAAAGTAAAACCACCAGCAGTACTTTTAAATGTAGGTGTAGCGATAGTTTTTATTGTACCATTGATCTTTTGCGCATCCTTCACAATACCTTTTGAAGAGAGTGGGTGCTCAGCTATGGTCCAATATTATACTCTCGAGCAATATAACCCCTCTGATGGTTACAATTGTCTGAGATTATATCCCTTCACGGTTTTCTACACTCTTGCGCAATACGCTTTGCCTACCAGCGTTGCTTCACTTTACGTAATCCTTTGCTGTCATCTAGGCAAAATGCTAGAAAAGCTTTCTTCAGATCTTGCATTCGAGCTGGATAGTGGTTGCAAGTTACACTTCACGGATATCAAGAATCACTATGAAACTTACAATTCTCTGTTTAAATATTTGAAAGTTTTGGAGAAGGCCATGTCGTTTCTGGTTTTCTTGACGCAGTTAACCGATTTGATGGGCATGTTCTATGGTATCGTGCAGATTAATCCACTAAATGATACAGCTTTTGAAAGTTTTCTGACACTTACAGACTACAGAACAGGAAGTGCGTTAATCGTTGCGCGATCTATTTTGACTTTTCTGTTTGTTTCGTTGGCAGCTGCAAGTGTTTACGAAGCAGATGTGAAAGTGAAAGAAATCAATGAAGAAGTTCTGAAGCGTGACATGTGGGAACATGTAAATCAAGAACAAAGAGACTATTTGCTGCAGCTCTTTGTCTCAAATCGCCAGCCATTTGTATTATCTGGTTGGGGTTTCTTTCAATTTACAAGAGGCTTTGTACTTACAGCCATTGGCAGCGTCCTAACTTATTCTCTTCTCATATTACAAATGAAGAATTTTGATAGAGATATTGACTGCCGACTCAGATATATGGAATTACGGTTTCAATTACGGAGTGCACAGTTGCTATTTTAATACGTAACACGTACATGGAGCAGGAGTATTTGCTGCCACTCTGCACCACAATCGCAACCAACCATTTGTACCCTCTGATTGAGCCTTCTTTGTATTTCAAACTTTACACCTTAAGACCCGGTGTAATTAACCCTCGTTTAGCAAAAATAGCCCGTCTATCCTATTCTCCTATAACTCGTGAATGTTGACAGATATTGACTGCAGACTCGGATATGAGGAATTACAGTTCGAATCGTATCGAACAGGGATGCACAGACGTGTTAAGACCAAGTACCACATAGATTCACTATGACTTATGGAAGGGTAGCCAAAAAACCATGAATGAGTTATCTTTCATATAGTACATATCTTATTTATATTTATCATATATCGTTACAAAGAAAGATAAAAAGTAAATAATTTAATGCGTGACATTGCATTGATTAAAGAAATGTTTTAATATTAGGTTCGATATTTGCAGTAGCCAAGAGCAAAATTGATTCTAAATTTTCACTAGTCAAGCGGTTCTTACTTTTCGACTTGTTAATATTCATGACTGGGGAAATGTTTGTTCAGATATATGCTGATCCAAAGAGGCTTGTGCATTTTAATGCATCTAGCAACGATTTACAATTGGTTTTTTATCCCCGACACAACGATAGAAGTTTAATAAATTGTCTTCATTGAATTTATTTCGCAGGTTCTCATCGTTTTGCTTGTCGATGAGTTCAATCTGTACTGATTCGGGTGCGTTTCCACGCAAAAGGCTTGCTAAATAAATCTAGAAATGGTTTCAGCTTTTGAAAATCCTTGAAAAATGATATCAAATTGTCAATCTTTTCAACATATACAGTATTGAATTTTGCTTAGAACTTAAAAATTACCCGTCGGGTGACTTGTTAATACACTGGCGTGCAAAACGACTGTTTTTTTTTGCCGTAACTCCGGAAGAAATCACCTGGGAAAGATGTAATTCAGAATACAGAGACAGTATTTTGTACTTAACGGATGAAGAAAGCATACTAGCACAAAAATGAATAGAACGTATAAGTATGAAAACAAACAAAAAGGCTTTATCGAAAGAGTAGCGTTGGTAGAAATGATTGTCTGCCCAAGAGGGAGAACAACAAACAGATGCCTTTAGTAAGGGATATAACCTCCATTAACTGCAATGGTTGCTTGGCACCGTCTCTCCATACTCAACACCAGATTATCCAACAGTTGTTGAGGTAAGAGGGCCCATTCCTCAATAAGCACCTGTTTCAGTTGTTGGGTGTTCTGCGGATATAATCGTGCCGAAAGGCGTCTCCCCAAAACATCCCACACATGTTCTATGGGATTTAAATCAGGGGAGTACGCTGGCCATCCATTCTAGTGATATCTTCACTTTCTAGCAGCTCCTCAACAGCAAGAGTCCGATGTGGCCTGGCGTTATCGTCCATAAAAGCGAAGTCTGCACCAATGGCACCTCGAAACAGACGTACGTGGGGGAGGTATCATTTGCTGACAATAGCGATCTCCAGTAACAGAACCTGTCGAAAATTTGGAGCTCAGTCCGCCCGTTCATCATGATGCCTCCTCAGACGAGCACGCCAGGACCACCGTAACGGTCTCTTTCCCTGATGTTAGTGGGATAAAACCGTGTCCCTACCTCTCTCCATATCAACTGGCGTTGATAATCGCTTGTGACACTGAAACGACTCTCATCTGTAAAGAGGACGTGACTCCATTGATAAGATGTCCAGTCTTTCTGTTCCTTACACCAATCCAAACGGCGCCGCTGATGGGCAGCTGTCAATGGGATGCAGCGTTCAGGACGGCGGGCGAATAGGCCACCTTTATGAAGGCGTCTGGCCACAGTAAACCGCGACACTTGTCGTCCCGTTGCCGCACGCAGATGCTGAGCCAGGTTGCCCGATGACTGGTATCGATCTCTTTTCACCTGCAGGACGATATATCGGTCATCCATTGGCGTTGTTTTTCTTGGTCGACCACCGCCAACCTTCATTACAGCTGTACCAGTTGTTTGGAAGACTTTCCAAGCTCGTGAAACGACACTTTTGCCGATTCTAAACTCTTGGGCTACACTCGTCAAACTACGCCCCTCCTCGAGCTTGCCGATCATTCTACCACGTGCAAAGTCGTCCAGATTTTTTCTTGTAGCCATATTGCACGTACGAACTCACTTGAACTTATAGCGAATGCCTTTAATAGCGCCTTTCGTCCTTCTTTTTGGTGTAGTCTTGAACTGCGCGCGCTGACTGCACGTATTTTGCGTGCCCTCACGTCACCTGTGACGTCTTGTTCCTGATATTTGTATACAAATCACCTTTTAATTGAATTGGGTGTTCATTGTACTGAACGCAACAAGCCCCTTTTGTACAATTTCATGGCTGTCTGGTTAAAAATTACATCGTTGCTTAAGTTTTGCACTGCAGTGTATTAAATAAGCACATGGCGAGGCGGGCCATCAGAAAATCAACGGAGGGCAGCATGTGACCAGTGTGCCGCTGCTGTGGATACCTGGTGTAGAACATAGCTGTCATCTGCAAAAGATACAAGATCACACTGTTTGGTTTGGACTTCTTATACGAGTCTCCTTTTCTTGCAAAGTATGGCAACGTATCTTAATTCCATTTGTTTATTACATATGAAATTCAATTGTGATATCGTTGACTTTATACCCAGATAAGCAGTTACTTCTTGATCAATTTAACACGAAAGTATTATTTAAATGATATTTAGTTTAAAGCTGTCTTTAAATGTAATGTATCAAATTAACAATATTTTTTAATGCTTTAAATCAAATTTGTAATCTCAAAATATAAGCTTAGTCAAAACTTACTTAAACCTCTATACTTAAAGGATTTCAAGAAAGTGATAAAGGACTTCAAAGGTACTTTTAGAAAATAGTAAAATATATTAATTTAAACGTGTAATAGTACGCTGTGTCCTATAAATAATAAGAAACAGTTGTACTTAATGGAATATGAAATAATCTATGGTGGTGGTTTTTTAGCGTGCCTTGTGATTTCTTGAATGAAGTGATGAATGTATGGAAAACTGAGATATTGTGTAAAAATAAAGTTAAAACTATTTTTTTATGTCAATACACGCTTTTTCAATAAGTTAGGATGTTAGAATAAAATGTAGTAAATCACGATGATAAACGTTTTAGAAATAATGTTTTTCGAATGCAAATTTTCTAAAATTATTTAACATTGTATATCTAGTAGGGTTAAAACAAATTTAATTCTAGTTAATACAGTGACTTATTTCACTTTTATTTTGTCAAGCAAAAAGTCTTTTGTCCTGACAGTTTCTGAAAAGTTTTGATTACCAATGAAAAAAGAGGATTTTTTGTAAATTTATGATTTTCATAAATCCATGATAGATTGCTAACATTCCTATTAGTAAGTCATCCGCATCCAAAAAACGTTGGAATAGAATAGACTTTTAAATACTTTTTTGGTTATTTATTTCATTGTATCAATACAAACATATTCATAATATGATTCCAACGATTTTGAATGTTTTTCACTGTAATCATTTAACAATACGTGAGTCTCAACTATATTCTCTGTATATACTTCAATATAAACAGTCCATAATTCAATTTTGTGTCCTTTCAAACTTTCTACACTATATCCTGCGTTATATTTCCTTAAACACATTTTGAATCTCAACTTTCTTTTCTGTGTACTTCCATTCAAGAGCAATAAAATTTTACTGGCCCATATCTGCCCCTTTCAATCTTTCTTCAAAACCACATTCTGCAGTGTTTCTTTAAAGCGCTATCCTAATAATTTCAACGCTTTAAAGGGAAAAATGGAAACTATTCAGTTGATATTTAAACCTAGTAGGTTGTAATACATTTTCGGAAACAGTTAAATTTTGAAATGATAATTGATATGAATTCCATGTCTTAACAAGTAAACATCGTGCAAACTAAGTAACTTTCAATCATGATAGATATAAACGTGCATGCCAATTTTCAGTGCATAAGTGCATTTTATTGAAATATGTTGAATAAATTTTATGTGTTACTCGTACAAATACTGACACCAAATCAGACATAGATCGGGAAGACGGACAGACTAACGCAACCAAGTTCAATCACTAAATGAATGTAAGTAAGTACTCACAGTATGCAAAGATTCATGAAAATATATTCAACTGTTTGGACGTAGTATGGGCACACATACAGATAGATAGACACCAAAAGCGCAAGACACGGATTTTGCATTGGAAGGGCCCAAAACGGATATATAACTTGAAATGGGTCGAAAATATTCAATGTACAAACACTCCATTTTTATAAAGTTTTAATAACAGTAAACCCCCCATCGGCTTAGAGCAGAAACTCATTAACTTCAATTTTTCGGAAGTGCGTTTTCCGATATTAAATGCTTTATTTCATGATTGTCATTGAGACATTGTAATGTGTTTGAACAAAAATATAACGCTACTAAAATTTTTATAAATTTTATTTTTGACCTAATAACTAATGGTTAGAATCTAAACGTCTGAAACGTAAAATGTTCTTTTGTCAGTTAATGAGTTTCTGATCTTAGCCGACGATATTGTCACATTGTTTGAATTGGATTGGATGTTGTTTAATGGTGCAAGGTTGGTGTTTGAGGCTACCCTAGTAATCTTGCCCAGCACATGAAAATATGCTAATAAGACGTACTAATGCATCGACCTTCTAATGGAATAGATAAAAAAATATGCATGCAGCTTCGTACTATTTCTCCCAATCGCTCGACTTGAAGATCTGCTACGCGGGTGGAAGTACGAATCCTAACGTGAGACACATTGACGAGAGTAGTGACAAACACTCCCCTGAGCTTCAATAGCCAATTGTGTCAAGTCAATTCCATGTTACCCACTTCTCAGATCCTAAGACAGCGACTCTGGTATTTAAGGAGACGCCGTGGCTCAGTGCGTTTGTCCATCGAAGTGAAACAGACAGAGCATTGCTATCGAGGGGAGCTACAAAAATTGATACCAACATGCCGTCTTGTCAAGTGACTGTTCTGTAATAAATTGACTTCGATGACCGATTTAGTATTTTGTCGCCTCGTTTGGCGGTTTAACATCTTATGACAAGGCAATGTGTGGATGCGCAATACTATAGAGTGGCTGAGTGATAGAGAAAATGGTGAAGTCGCCAAAATCTACTATGTCGCGCAGACCAATCTAATGATTAATCAATTGGGCGTCTTCGCACGTCCCGTGCACCGATCAGATGATGAACGATTGTTTCCACCCGGGAGACAAGACGTCTAAGGGTCACGTTACTGCTAGTGTTGGTCACCTGATCCTGGACACAAAAGGTTATCATTGCTCACTCTACTTTTATAGTGTCTTTATGATGATTTTGGGGGTTTTATGGCGCAAGGGCCAGTGTCTTTAGGAGTTTGCCCGTTCAACTAGCAATCTGCGAGTTCAAGGCGATGCAGGTTCGATTCCTGTAAATTAACTTGGGTGTATTTCTCTCAGGAAAAATGTAATGTGTAAGTGCAATCCCTTTTTCACTACCCAAGCCACACAACCTGTCAAAGAAGGGATTAGGGTTGGGTAAGTTCTGGCAGGAGTGTCCATTATTTGACGTCTGTCTTGTGTGACGTCCGTCTTCCTTTGGTAAATATGGCTCTTGCGCCATACAGTCCAGAGGTATTGGAAGACCAGATGGTAATTGGCCAAAAGCCAAATACCGCATTTGGAATTATTTCTATTCTCAAATTGTTACGAGTATAAGTTATGTTGTAATCGAAGGTTGTGAACTCAGCGTGGGCCAAGATAGCCCAGTTGGTAAAGTTGTGGATTGGCAACCGAAGAGTTGCGAGATCGAGATTCTATCCAACCAAAGACCGTCGAGTCCATCGTGGGGGGCCGGTACACTTTAAATCTGTAGTGACCTAAAATATCCTTGCGTTGGTGTGGTGCGGAAACAAGTAACAAGCAAACCGCAGTAAACAAGTTCAGAGAGTGGGGTGCCAGCTCAGATTTTGACCTGGATCAAAATGACGAGGTGTTATCCTCGGACCTTGTTCTTCAGGATCAATCCCAAACATTCGCCAATAGCCTGTTGTGTTGCTCCAGGCTATATGTAAATTCAACTACCAACCAACCACGTTGAATTTGCCATTACCTAAAATGCCCTCAGCTTGGTTTGGTGTGGATGTAAGGAGAGTAGGTACCGG
The DNA here is from genome assembly GCA_933210815.1 of Meta bourneti. NCBI lineage: Eukaryota > Metazoa > Arthropoda > Arachnida > Araneae > Tetragnathidae > Meta > Meta bourneti. The sequence continues at coordinate 71,414,313 of OW119927.1, read as the reverse complement.
CTTAGGTGTTGACCTCGTCATCTAACCATTGACGAAGCGTCCTCGGATCTTTCCCTTCGGGATTGATCCCGGACCGTCACCAATATTCCCTTTGTGATGTTCTAGAGCGACGCAAACTCAATTATTTATGAAGTCAGCGCAGTTCTTCTAATATTGTCCCATTCCTCGAAAGTTTAGTTTCAGCACGGAGTTTATGTTTAAATAAAGTTGTTTTTATCTCGTCAGACGCGGTTGTTTTGGTAAGTAAAGTTTGGTAGGCTCCCTCAAGTACAAGTTGCGGGAGTCTTATTCCCCGAGACCGACACTGAGACGCCCGAAGTAAATATCCGCCGTCGGTTGCAAATAAAGTGCTCAAACTTCGCAGTAGAACATGCTGTAACCGTATTCGTCGAAAAGCGTTCCCCATTTCACATTGAATAAAATAAGAGAAGACTGACTCTCCTATTTTGCAATTTGCATATTCAGCAACTTTCATTTGCATGCAGTTTATGTCAGCTCTGCTGGGTTCTAAAATCCTGCTCAGCTATGTAGAGAATTCAGAACAGATAGGAAATTTTTAGTTTTTGCATCAATTTCAGTTTGTATGAAAAACTTTTTTGAAATCAAACCGGTTGGGGATACCAATTTTCAATACTTCTAAATACGATGCCGTAGTTTGGAAAGTACAGCATGGATATACTTGCAGTGTTTTCGTGATAGTGAAAAGTTTTTAAGAAAGGAATAATGAAAAGATTGAATTTGCTTTATTTATTTTCAATCATACTTGATATTTTAGTTATATACAACAAAATATTTCAAAGAAAGTAAATTTTATTTAGCTGAATTGTAGATAATGGTCGTTATGCTGCAAAGGCCATGCTTTGCCAAACTGGGCCAAACATAATACAGACAATGTCAAGTAATATACATACACACGCAAGGAATATTTTATTGTTACAGAAGAGAGATATACACCCAGGGTAAGTTACAGGAATCGAATCTGCTCAATAGACAATAGTCAATTTTAAAGTTATTTTCAAAATGTATATATTTGATGTTATTGTGTAACATATATAAATATGTCTTATTTTGTTTGATTGATATATATTCACATCAATTATGTTTTTATTACACGTAATCCAATATTGAAATTACTTTTAAAAGAGATATTTATAAATGAAGTTGGGTCAGGATTGCATACAAGATATATATTTAAACTATTGCAACGTAAAAACTCACAAAATTTCTAAGTTGAATATTTTAATTACCGTTTAATGCTACATCAAATATTGCTTTGTTTAATTTTCTGAATTTCTTTAGTTCTCGTTTTGGGAGTTATATTGCGAAAGACAATCATATTCTGACTCCATCACTTCGAAACAACGTCACTTTATAAAAATAAGCTTAAACTTTACCGAACCAGAAATATAACTTCATAAACGGGTTTCATGTAAAATAAAGATCTAATTCCAGAGAGGTCAGAATTGCGTTGCTCCAGTGTTAAATTAATTCAACTACCTACCTACCTGAGAGGCCAGTTTATTATGCAATCATATGCAAATTCAATATTGAGACTCCATAATTGAACTGTCAATTGAATTGTAATTCACAGAACTTAATAAACTCAATTAGTTTCATGTAACTTAAAATATTATATAACTGAAATTAACGACTGTAGATTCTACAGGTTTTATGAAAGTTTTATAGCAAGCTCTGTAAGTGAGGGGTCGTAGATCTACATGGGGTAGTATTTATTTTACCTTACATCACATTTGATAACAGAAAAACTATCTTTGTGTTGGCTCCTAATGTGTTGGTCAAAAGAAACTTCGATTGGGCAAGAAGGTCAAAACTGATTAGAACTCAGAGAAAACTGCACGCTCGCAAATGCATAGATGCGTGCGCCCTATTCTGGGGATTAAACTTATCGTTCTACTTTTCCGTTTTAAGGCTGTTCAAGTCTACAAAGGATATTTATACAAGTTGAACATCGAATGCAGGTAAGGAATATTTGAATTTTCCAAGAAACTGAACTAAACTGGTTGGTTGGGTTTTGTCATACAAGGGCTATATTTGGACAAGCTGCACCAAACACCGTCAAGTAGATGGATATACACACAAAAAGTTTGTCTGAGAAAGAAGAAATAAATGCACACAGCAGAAACACGAACCCAACTGAAATGGAACTGAGGACCAAAGTGCAGATATGGAAAGGGCTGATTGAGGGAGAAATTAAAAGAATGTCAAGTTTTGGGGGATGAGCAAAGTCAGAGAATGAAATTTTCTACAACTTGTGAAAGGGTGCTCAAAAGCACCCATATTCATTTGAAACATTAGGCTGTTCAGCGCTCTTTCTCTACTATTTAAAGATAATAGTTTTGTTGGGTTTTTTGAACTTTGAACGCGCGACCTTCAAGATCATTTTACATAACAAAGCAAATTCACTTGTGGAAACATGAATAAACTCTTTGCAGAAATATCACCTCCATTTTTCAACGTGCAATAAAAACAATTCCGTTCAAACAATTCCATTAAATAATCCACAAACAAGCATAAAACTCCCGTTCCAAATGTGTCTGTGCAACCAGAAATTCGCATTTATTGTACATTAAGCGCCAGTGCTCTCACAGCAAATAAAACACATTCACACGCAAAAAAACAAGAGGGAAATATACAGAGAAACTTTTATGTTAACAATTTTCTGAAAGCTTGATCAAATTCCACTCGGAATTTTATTTTACTTCTTCCATTCGGTCTACCGCGGTGCTCGAGAAATAAAAATGGCGATTGACCGAAGTTTCTGTTCGGGAAGCTGCTTCGAAAAAGATGAAAACAAAAATTATCCCTCAGATTATTAGATTTGGTCTTAACATTCCAGGGAAGAGCATAGACGTCCTGGCATGGCATGGAAAAACATTTATAAAACTATTTTTTCTCCAGTCTGATTTCGGTTTCCAAAAGAGAACATTCGATATGAAAGACGCAAAAATTGAATTATCATTCAAAATGGCAACCAGCGAATTCGACAGAAGTAATCTTCGTTTCTTCTTCATTCCCCTATTCCCCATCATTCCCCTTCCTTTCCCGCTGTCTGAGTGGAAGTTGTTCATAGTATTTACATTTTAATCTTCTACATCGGTGCCATTTTTTACTTCTCTTTTGAGCGTGGCTTATTAGAAAGTTGGTTCTGCCTTCGAAAGAATGAATCCCCTCTCGCATTCATAAATATTAATAGTAGGTGCCGGGATACCAAAATATACAGTTAACGGAAGTTACATGCCTGTGTACTTCTGTGCGAGGAAAAAATGGAGTTATTAATTTAAAATATCTCCGTTGGCATTTATTTTGACAATGATGGAAGAACCTGTATTCTGTTCGTAATCGTCAGATATGCATTCAGTGGTTGTTATTTTGTTGGTCTGCCTGATTTAATACAAGACTCGGATTACATGTAGTTGAACGGTATTCCCATATAAGGGTGTTATTTTAATAGTGATAAGATACTGCTTTTATGAAACTTATGTTAACCACGTTTTGCGTCCATCATTCTTCAAGCATTTCAACTGTTCTTTTCTTTAACTTTAAAATCCGATATCTCGAAATGAAGCTACGCCATTAAAATACAACTTCTTAATGTTTTTTCTTGCACTTTATGGTTAAATGTGTTATATGAGGTCTTAAGCGTATATCATGCCTAGAGAAGACATGGATCAGTTTTGAATGTCCCTTTATTAAAGAAATTGGATTTGCAGTCGTGGGTCAAACAATAAAATGATGGGTCCACTCCACAAGAAACAGTTTTTCTCTGAGCTCTTCACTCGGACGTTGGAATGATGGTCCACTCCTGTGTCAGTAAAAGTTTCTTCGTCTCGTGTGCTTATGTCCAAAACTTGACGTTGTCTTCATTGTGCTTGGGACAGTTTGGACAAATACGGACCCTGCACCATAAGCTCCAACCAACCGGTGGACCTCAAATGTGAACTTTTGGCTTTGCCTCTTGAAACCAAACTAAGGACAACTATCTTTCCTGTAAACACCGATTCTCATTTTCTCGTTCAATGAGCAGCCATCATTCGAATTGGTGGTTACAAGAAACAGCATTGCCCTCAATGGGTTTCAGGAAGCAAAAGTTCACTTATGCTGACCTCCGGAACGAAGACGTCTTTCACTCAATCTTCATTGGCAAATTCACCCCCGACAAATCTGAATTTTAAAGTCATTTCGACAAAACGACAGAAATATGAATTTAAAGAAACCATGCTTTGTTAGTTCCGTTACATATTTTTAATCGCACTAGAACAGTTTATTTATCAAATGAATAACTAAAAGAGATACAAATCAAGATAACTACGAGGGACGAAAGGAATTTATATATAGATATTTGCTGATTATTAACTCTTCCTGCTCAGCATCGTGTCACAAGTCTGCTACATTTCGTTATCCTTAGTTTTAATAGTTATGCTAATATTTTTACTTCACTTGATGATCATGCTTTTCTGAAGAACGTTTTAAGCTAGCTCCGAAAGATCCCTCATCAAATTTCAGAATAATAATTAAAAATAGAAATGGTAACTAAAGAAATACATATTGACGACCCACTTAGATGTCTTCAATATTGATATAAATCAATATTGTTTCGATCAAACTGAACACAACAAAAGTAAAGATGAAATCGGCTAAATAAGCCCGTTAAGGCATACTGAAAAAAAATGCCAACTTACGAAGAGAATTCTTATCAACCATCTTTTTATAGTCAACAAAGCAAAGAAAGCCATCTGTTTGCCAGCAAATTCTCAAATAAACATCCCATTTATCAAGGTATCCAATCTATCTTACGCCGCCATCTTTTTATTTCTTTCCTTGGATTTCAAGCGTATATGTTCAAGCAATTTGTCACTTTTCTCTACCTCTGGTTCCCAAGAGTCCCTTCGTTTTCATCGGTAAAATTTGGGGAGTTAAACTTTTAAAAGATTAGTGAGGACAAAAGAGTGTGGTGACACATTCATTTAGGACACAAAGGTGGGCATAAAATGCCTAATTTGATTTATAGCATGCAATACTTCAATACTTTGCGTTTAGTTCTTAGATTTAAGGTCTTATTTAGAAATACTTTATTCTTCTGTTACGCTCAAGATTTAAAGAAGCGTTTTTATATTTCTATTCAAGGTATGTTACGACCCATAGTAGTTATAGAACAAACTGTTTTTTGCTTAACTATTTTATAAATTCGTAATTGGATACATATATTCTTAAAATTTATAATGACCTGCATTTATTCATAAAAATAGTAGTATTTCACTTTGCTTGTGAAGTTTTGGGGTAGGTATTTTAATTAGTCACACTGGAGCAACACAACGGGCTATTGGTGATGGTCCGGGATCAATCCCAGAGGGAAAGATCGAGGTACGGACCGTGGTTCAAAATTACGTGGAAAAACACCACGTAATTTTGAACCACGGTCAGATGACAGGGGAATGTTTTCAAATGCAGTATCAAGAAAAATTATGGGAAGTTGATGAGGAAGCTTACTAACTTTTTCAATTTGTGTTTGAGAATTTTTACTTATTAAATGCTTATCATTTGTGCTATGAGGGATTTTCAATCACAAAATAACTAGACGAAAAACGGAGAATTTCCAAATGGTCTCGCATGATATAGTTCGGGGTAAACTGAAAATGTAGTTTATCGACTTTAGGTGATAATCTAATTGAACTTGACCACTTAAAAAATTATTATGTATCAATTCGGAATTCATTCTTTGGAATTTCTGTTGGTAACATGCTGAAATCATATTCGAAAAACAAGCCAAGCGATGTCACATCCGGAATAAGTACAGGAAGTACGTTTCACCACAAAAACACTACCGCCACCAATATTTAACTTGACAGAAAATATTCTTCATAAGTAATACATAGCTGAGCATCAAATCTAAATTCTTTTTCAGTTTGAATATTTACCTCATCTGATGGCTAATAATACAATTTGTAAGTACGAAAGAACTTTATAAGTCCTTTAAGATCCTTTAAGAGTCCTTAAGACAATGCAATTCAAAACCATTTGATGACCTTTGATATAAATTCTCTACAATATACAATATGAAAACCCGTGAATCCTAACATATATTTTAAAACGATTTTGCTCCTACGAACTGATATATAAAATTGAATTGATATACCGCAATTTATGTTGTGCACTGAGGTGGTTTTCCAACATTAAGAATAAAATCCAAATTATCATACGATAAAAAAAGAATAAACTTGTATTAGCTAATTTCCATGCACTTTTTGTAAGCAATAAAATTGCTCAAGAAACTATCCTACTTAAAAAACTAACAAATCTTATTTGCTTGAATAAAATACGCTTTTTTGGCTTAGGGGACATAAAAGCGTTTTAAGGATACTTCTCTCTGACATCACCAATTTCCATAACGTCCATATTTTATGAACTCAATACTATCGATCTATGTTATTATGTATAAACCCTCATGGTGGTTGCCTCGACTAGGTATCTCTTCATAAGCCAAACTGACTAGACCTTGATGAACGAGATATTGACCAGATATTGACCAGACCTTGATGGACCATTAGAAGTAAACTGACCAGATCTTGATCTCGTCGTCCTAAAAAAAACGGCAATATCGTGATGACAAGGTATCTCGTCATTAGCAAAATTGGTCACATATTGATGGACGAAGATGTTGATTAATTAACTCAGCCCTCCTCGAAACCACTTGGAGGGTTAAGTTAAATAATTATTTTGAACCTTTAGCCTAATATACCTTTTATCTCAAAGAAAATAAACCAAAAACTCCACAGATAGCAATAGAAAATCCGTATTGACCAAGTTAACTTTCCTCTCTCTTGCACGTAATAAAACTGCTCAAGAAAATAACCTTCACAATATAGCTGCGAGACACTAACAAACCCTATTTGCCGAAATAAAACACGCTTCTTTGACAGGGGACATAAAAGCGGGTTAAAGATACTTCTCTCTGACATCACCGATTTCTTCAATATCCATATTTTATGAACTCAATGCCATCGATCCACTACTTTTCTCAACTCGTGCGCTAGGAAAAGGAAGCAGTAAAGGAAAAACAAGAACCTTATGGATCGTGCAGTTTCCCGTCCTCTCCGGTTGACTCACATTATAAGAGAATCTCTTACTCTGAAAAATCTGTTCGCCGACGCATAGTGACTTTTATAAATATGAAATAAAAACCGCGTTGGGAGGAGGGGTGAAGACGGGAGATGTTTCGAGTTCTTGTGGAACTCTGAAGACAATGGCGAGTTATTAACGAAACCACGGAGCGAGTTTTCGACCGTATTTCTTGTTTTTATTGTCCTCCATCTTTTATTTGCAAAGTAACCGATTTCGATAAATTGAAAATTTGAATGGGAATATCGAATGCTTGGAAATGGAAGTTTGATGTTTTTCACTATATATTGATAGATTCCGGGAACCTTAAGATAAACTTCTGGAATAGAGAGTATGCATTATTTTTCTATTTACTACAGATATTCCGAAATCGGCTTTCTTATCCAGAACTCTTGAATTCAAACTATTCAGTTCGTATTTATATTTTTCGTGAAATCCGAATGATATCGAGGACCGCGGTAGCCCAGTTGGAAGAGCAGATGATTAGAAACTGGATGGTTGCTAGTTCGAAACTCGATCCATCCAAACCGACGTGTAAGTGGGGGGCTGGTGCACGTTAAATATGTCCTGGCCTCAAATGTCTTCACGTTGGTGTGGAAGTTTGGAGAGTGAGGTGCCAACTCAGGTGTTGACCTCGTAATCTGGCCGCAGTTCCAAATGACAAGCTGTTGTCCTTCGGGATTGATCCCGGACTGTCGCCAATAACCCGTTGTGTTGCTCCAATGCGACGCTAATTCAAATGCTCGCCTACCTACCGAAAAATACCGAAACGGTAACATACTATTAAAGAGCTGTTTTGTGACTGTTTTGGGTGTTATGCTTCAATAAACCCCTCAACAAACATCAGCTTGAGAAATGTGCAACGTTCCCTCAAAGATATGGGCCTTACGAGCTCACGCCCAATTCGAGTACACTAGAGTAATACTCGACATAGATATTCGTTTGAGAACACCACCACTGGACACTTGATGAACGGTTGGTTGTTTTCGGGTTTTATGGCACAAGGGTCATATTTGGACAACCTGCGCCAAACAAAAGACAGGCAAAACAATAAGGGAGGAAGAAAAAAGAAAATGTGTAGGCAAGGTAACACAATGAAAGGGAGGAAAGGTCACTTGGATACTTCGGGGTTGTGATGCCCTTACTTGCCTAAAGATGGGTCCCTGATGGCCACTTGATGACTGGAAACGTTGGCGCAGCTTGTTCGCTTTTGGACCTTGCGCCATAAAACCCAAACATCCAGTCCAATGACTGGAAACGACCAACCTGGTCTGACGAGTCACGTTTCCAGCTGCTTCAGGCAGATGAAAGGATCCGTGTGTGGATAAAGCCACATGAAGTCGTGGATCCCACATGTGAACAGGGGATGGTGACTAATAGTATGGGGTTTGTTAAGCTGGCTTTCAATTAGATCCCTGGTAGGTCTAGAAACATCTCACAGTCGAATACTATGTCTTCATCCTTTCTGACGAGTTATGCTCTTTTATGTCCTATTTCATTCTGATGGGTTTGGTCTCTTGCAACATGACAATGTGTCGTCAGTCTAGACACACCAAATTAGGGTTAGAGGAACTTCAACTGAGTTTGGGGTCTTCCACCTAATTCACCAGATCGCAACTTTATCGAACACATCTAGGATACCATGCAACTCTCTGTGGAACATAGAAATATTACACCTCGGAATACAACAGAACTGTGCACAGCTCTGCAGGAAGTATGGTGTTCATTGACTACAGAATATTTCCACAAGTTCGTGGAATCCATTACCCGTCGTATTCTGCAGTTCTACGCTCTCGTAGGCCTACTAAGTATTAAGCTAGTGTACCAGTTTATCCGGAGCTTCAGAGTATTAGAATAGGAATAACAATTTAGTTCTAATAACAAGATTTCTTAGAACTGACTTTTCTTTGGGCCACAAAAATGAAATATGGAAGTTCTTCTATTACATTAGTTTTTATATTCCTCGCAATTCTTTTAAAAATGTTTTTTTTTTTTTAATTTCTGCATCACCTGTCGACATGTAGCGAAAATATTCAGTTTCCTGGAAATGTTAAGAATTTAATCAAAAGTACTTACAGAATATATTCTAAAACATTCGGAGTGAAAATTAATGTTTTGATTAAAATTAAAATAACTGAATTAAATCAAAAATAAAGAAAACTTGAAAAATAATCTTTTTCCCAACAAAGTGTACTGCAAAAACAGTCTTTTCAATTATTTTTAAATAGTTACTTCTGAAGAATTTCTTTGCCATGCATGTTTTGATAATGTTTTTATTTTTTGTATATTTCTCTGTAGCTAAAAATAGGAATTTTAATTATTGAAAAATGTTATCGAGATTCAAATTTATTCACAACTGATCAAGCACGTTTCGTTGGAAACCTTTAAAAAATAATTATAAGTATTTAATTAAAACGTAATTAAATATGAATTATCGAAAGTATTTAACTAAAATGTAATTAAATTAATATTTTTAAAATTCCATTCTTCCGACTGTCACATATTACTTTAAAATTTAGATTATGAAACGCACTTTTCCTGATTGACGAAGTATATTTCACACACACACATTAAGAGTATTAAATCTATACAATTAAAGGAAACAAGTGAAAAAACTAGAAAAAAATCGAATCTACCAGAAAATTGCTTATAATTGCATCCTTTTTAAATATTTGTCATAACTAATAATCCTTAAACATTTAGCTTAAAGGTTTAACTGAAAATATAGATTGAATACACTTCGTACGTTTTTCAGAAAAGTTTAATCTTATGACCTCGAGGTATACAAAGATAATTGCAATACTTTTCCAAAAGTATATCTTCACATAATGATGGAAAAATAATATTTTAACCTCGTTAACTCTCTCTGGTTGAGTTTAAAAGACCCCATTAAACTGAAATAAATTTCGAACGATGAACACATTTTAAGCAAGTCTGATCGATTTATTTTTCTTACGCATGAAAATGAGATTCCTTGGTACTTAAATTATGTATTTAAATATACGCCATACGTCTCATTAAGATGGATTTGAAGAGAAAAAAGAAATCAAGTTTCAAAAGCTGAAAAAATATGCAGGGCAATGGATTGCAGCATTAAGTGTTATATTTTCATCGCCATGTTGTTTTTACTACACATCAAGATGAAAAGAGTAGAAAATTTATCATTGTGATAGTTTGTAACTAAGAGAAAATAAATCCCTTCTAAGCACATTATTTTCGTGTTATTTACCGCTTTATTTTTATCTTTCAATTTATGTCGACTACAAATAAGACACATGCCCATCGCAAATCTGCTTTCAGAATATTAAGTACGATGAAGTATTAGTAATTTATAGTTAGGAGCAGCTTAAGGTGTACACTAGATTTTTTTTAAATTTTGACTTTAAAAATCCAATTTTTTTACAGTAGGTCATTGGCTTGTGCTTAAACTCATTTCAATGTGAAAAATTCAGATTAACTTAATCATTGATTATCTAATTTAGATATAATTAGCTAATTAGAATGTTTTTTAACATTGATGTCTCAAATTCTAATCTGTTAAGAAAAACTATTTCTGTTGTAAATCACATTCCTAATATTATTCATGTTTTGACTCTCCATCAAGTTGGTAGATAGAATAGGTTTTTTTGACAATTTTTTACCAAGTCTAAAAAAAAAAATCAAGATTTTTTCAGGAATTTAATATTTAAAATCAATTAAAAATTCATTTCTTGACTAATAACTTCGACTGAGGGTCAAAACATCAGCTGTATTATACAGATTACAATGACAGGAAAATAGTTATAATAGATCAATTCGTTGTTGAGTTATTGTTTGAAGAATAAAATTTCAAAACAAGTTTCTCAGAAATCAAGTTTAAAATTTTTGGTAACATGTCTGTATCTGGAGACAGTATCTAATGAAAACCCTTGTAACTAGAAAACTATTTTGAATATTTACGAGATCTTGGCATCGTTTAAAAGCTGAGTAGTTGGAAAATATTTTGAATTAATAAAAAAATGTTAATATTCAGGTTGATTTTCATGATTTCTAGTGTATACATATACCTTAAGGTTCACACAAACCGTTGATTATTCATCGTTTAAAAAATATATTTCGATCCAGAAATTTTTTATGTATTAAAATTTTAATAGTATGTGTATGACCAAAATATAAATCCGAATAAAAGATTATCTGGTATTGGGTGATACTGTAAAGAATGTAAAATTGAAAGACTGTTGAAAGTGAGTGGATGTGAAGAAAGAAATGGCAAATATTGTGAGATTCGTGAAATTTCAATCGTCCTGCACAAATAGAAAATATTAATCAATTTCGAAACGGTTCTAAGATTGTATTGAGGTATATTAGAGGCAACGTTTCAGCTTAGCTATGTGATTTAATAGTATTTGATACAAAGAAAAAGTCAACTATGGCGCAAGGGCCATATTTTGGCCACTTGCGCCATAAAACCCCAGACAACCAACCATGTTTTGGCCAAGCTGTGCCAAACACAAGACAGAAGACGTCACACGATGAACATACACACACATGGAAATCTGTAGTAACACTGAAAGAGAGGAATGCCCCCAGCGAAGGTTACAGGAATCAAATCTGCCCCGCCTACAACTCGCAGGTTTCTACAGCAGTAGTCAAATCTACTCCGCCACGGCAAGAATATTTTGGAAATTTCTGTAATTTTTATTCCGATAGGAAAGCATTCTGATTTGAAAATAAAATGACCTTATCCTTTGGTGTACAACGCACAAGTTTTCCACGCTGTAGTGATTCGATAAAAAAAATGTTTTTTATTTTCGGCCCACCTGTACTTTATATGCTTTTACATTTTTAACAAACGTCAGATTTCTCACCATGACTTAACATGGTATAATAGAAACTAGGACACGTCATAACGTCACGTGCTCCAATACAAATAGGACTAACGTCACAACATCACGTGATCCAATACAAAATAGGATTAACAGATAAGGAAAAAAGGATAAAAGAAATTGAGGAGGGTCAAACTTCAATAATTCACCGTCGGATAAGTGGACTTGCCGGCATTGGTCATACTACGAAGCTGGGTTTCATTAGAGGTGGAGTGGGCAAGACGACAGAGTTGAGAAGTCTCGGGTGGTAGGGATGAATGAATGGATCATATGTCGTTCATATGTCGGATGATCATATGAACGCCAGAAGTGCATGACATGTAATGCACATGCCATATGAACCAAAAAGTTCGATAAACAATGAAAAAGATTATGAAACGATGAAAAATCATCGATGAACCAAAAGTACCATCTCTCGCCACATGTAGCAAATCGGAATCAACTACACCCTAGGGTCCAAATACCAGAAACCAAATGACCGACGACAATTTTCTTAACCCTCCAAGTGGTTTCGATGAGATATTTCGTCCATCAAGATCAGACCAATTTTGCTAATGACGAGCAATCTCATTTATAAGTATCTGACCAATTTTGTTAATAACGAGATATATCGCCCATCAACATCTATCTGAACAATTTTGATAATGACGAGATATCTCGTCATCAAGATATTGCCTTTTTTATGAAGAGATCGAAATCTGGTGAGTCTTCTTACGGCTCGTTCATCAAGATCTGGTCAGTTTTGCTAATAACGAGTTACAAAATCGAGACAACCGCCAGGAGGGTTAACGTTAGTGAAAATTTTAATAATATGTATATAAATCATTTCACCAGCGTTTCCGCACCATGTGATGAACTTGAGTATGTAACTTGGATATCAAAATGCGTATTTCGCCCACATTCAGAACTACGATACCATAGATAAGTGTCTCGACCTACACTACAACATACTTCCTTCTTCCAGTCACCACATATCTACCCCGCACTTTCGAAAATACTCTGAACAGTTTACTTCAGATACAGGCCATAAAAGTTCGAACAGCAACCCATTTGTTACCACTCCGTTTACCAGATAACGAAACCGGGTCAAAACCCCGAGAGAACACCGATAAAATATTCAAAGGCCCCCAACATCACCACCCGAAGAATAACCGCCACGAGCTTCCCCGCCATACCTAAGCAAGCCACCGGTGAAAATCGCCCGAATTCTCGTGTCCGATCACGTAGGGCTTCAATTGTTACTGCCCCGCATTTAGAATGAATCGGCATTCCGGAATTTCTTACCCCTTTCTGTCCGGGGGAATTCTTCCACCGTCTCCAATAACACCTTATGCGCCATTTTCGGAATAAAATAATAAGAACAAAAAATATATCGGGGCTGGAAAAAAATTCCATCGAAGGCCGCAATCCCTTGGGGTCCCAAGAAAAATAGCGAAGCATTCAGCAAACCAAATGCCTTTAACAGGCTGTCTGGCAAGCCAAGCACGGTCATGTCCGGAAATTCCCGGAGAAACTTACGTCCCCAAAGCCTCTACGTATGTATATGGGACATGAAACTTACATAGATTTCTTTTGTGTTTTATATAGATCAGGCGATGTCTGTCGATTCGGGCAAAGGGTAAAGACTGATATGAGTCGAGTTGTTTCCCAACAAGTATGAAAATTTTAAAGGCTTTTCCTGCTTTTTCTTGAAACTTCTGCAAGCATTTTTCCTTCCACACACGTTTCGTTATATATATCGAGTTCTTCTTTAAGATGGGGGAAAAGGAAAGGGAAATGACGCTGGTATGTAGGTAGGTATTTTTAATTAGCTTCGCACTGGAGCAACACAAGGGGCTGTTGGTGATGGTCCGGGATCAAACCAGTAGGTAGGTAGTTAATTAACGTCGGACCGGAGCAACACAACAGGCTATTGGCGACGGTTTGGGATCAAACGCGAAGTGAAAGATCCGAGGACAACACCACGTAATTTTGAACCAGTGAGATGACGAGGTCACACATGAGGTGGCATCCCTCTCCAAACAACACACCACGCCAACGTGAGGTGGCATCCCTCTCCAAACAACACACCACGCCAACGTGAGGACATTTGAGGCCACGATAGATTTACCGTGCACCAGCCCTCTTTGCACACGACGGTCTTTGTTGGATTCGAACTCGCAACCCTTCGGTTACTAATCCGTTACTCTTCCAGCTGGGCTACCGCGGCCCTGGAAATGACTCTGATATTGGAAGGCCCGAAGGGGAAAAGAGGGGAACTTCCCCTTTTGTGTGGACATGCTCATGTTAAAGAGTGCATATATGTGTATGGTAATAAGCCATTCGTTTCGTAAGAACAAAGAACGAAAAATATATCCGGAAAAAAAGATTCGAAGACCACAATCCCTTGGGGTCCGTCCTGACCAAAGAAAAATAGTGAAGCATTCAGCAAACAAAATACTTTTAACAGGCCGTCTGTCAAGCCAAGCAGGACATGTCCGGAAATTTCCGGAGAAACCTATGTCTCAAAAGCCTGGATTTCTTGCCTATGTAATATATGGGACATGAAACTTACATAGATTTCTTTTGTGTTTTATATAGATCAGACGGTGTCTGTCGATTCGGGCAAAGGGTAAAGACGGACTCGAGTTGTTTCCCAACAAGTATGAAAATTTAAATGGCTTTTTCTAGGTACTTCTTCGGGCGTTTTCATCCACATACGTTTCGTTATATGCCGAGTTCTGGAAGATAGGGGAAAAGGAAAGGGAAATGACTCTGATGTTGTGAAGGCCGAAGGGGAAAAAAGAGGAAATTCCCTTTTTTTGTGTGCATGCTCCTGTAAAAGCATGTATATATATGCGTATGGTAATAAGCCATCCGTTTCGTTCGGCATAGGTATACGCTTGCAGTTTTTCCGTGAAAAGAAATCACTAAGTACTGTCGCTTATTGCTTTGAGGGAAAATCCGGTATTTGTAAGAAAAAGTTTCTCTTATTCATGTTTTATCTTTATACTTCGTGTCAGAAGAATTCGCCATTACAGTATGAGTAGGAAGTTTCGCTTTTAAAAAGATTCGCTTCGGCTCTTCAAAGTAAACTTTTGAGTAGAACCTCCATTAGAAGAAGGGAATTTAATAGTTTTGACGAGTAGCAAGGAAATCTCAAAGCAAAGAATATGTCCACCGGGGACTCTTGTTAAAATTCTGTAAGCGCTTTTTAAGAGATTTGCCGGTAGAAATAATTTGCGTCATTCATAGAATAATAATTCTGAATATTTTGAGGCGGACCTGATAGTTTGAATAACAGTGAATGCGTTAAAAGTTCTAAAAACCTTTATAGGAGTAGCCCCGAGTCACTGTGCCTGTAAAGCAAAATTAATCGATAGAAGTGCTTTCACAGAATTGAAAGAGGATATATTTACAAGCATAAATAATATCTCGTATTATAGCAGTAAACAGATTTTTAAAACATATAAAAGGTAGTATTGTAGGGTATTCTTTAATGGTTATAATTTTGACGAGTATGGGAAAATATCTAAGTACAGAATACGTTCACCAGGTGTTTTTCATGGAATTACCATTTTAAATAATATGATTCATTCATAGAATGATAAATCTTAATATCTTAATGCGCTGCTGCGTTAAAATTTCTTTCATAAAAAATCTTTCATACGAGTAGGACTCACTGCAACTGTAAAGCAATATGAATACATAGAATTTCTTTCAAGCAGCATTTAATGGGGACTTGTTAAAAGTACAAACAAATTATCGTATTTTCAGAAGTATACAGTTAGTCCCAAAAGAAAACTGAAAATGTTTTAAAAGTTAATATTGTTGGGGTCTTTTGAAATTGCGTTAAAATAAGATTCGCAACTACATATAAAGTAAAATTCTCAATATTTTTAATATAATATGCTTAGCGTCTTAACAAATAAATACATAGAAATATGAATGGATTGAAGATATATAAAATGAATGCATTAACACAGATACAATCTATTTCTGTAACTATATAGTTTTGATCCTTACGAAAATTTATACAAAAGACTACGTTACTAAATAAGACTTTACAAGGTATAAAAAATTACAGGGTACATATTCAAAACTATATTTAAATTGCATTATTTCTGCAAATTCAGTAAAAATCAATTAAACATGTTTATCAAATTGGGATTTTATGGCATCATAATAAAGCTAATTTGACAAAATATAGTGTACCCTAATAGTTTTGATAATGTAGTATAAAAGAAACGGTAATATCTGCAACTTACAGGAACTGACCAGAAAGTTGAATTAATACATATTTTATTTTACTAGTATTTAGGATTATTCATATACAAAGATTCATAGAGAAGGTAAGTAAAAGTATATAAAAGGGTTGAAACTCATCGCGTGATGTAAGACATCTAAGAGAAAAAGATCTGTAACATGACTCAAAAATCGTGATTTTTCATGACCTACATTTAAAGTTTTCAACTGTCAAAACTTATATATTGCTACAACTATTGCCAAAACTACTTTCTAGTTGTGAGTTTTAGTATCTCAGGTATGTTAATTGAAAAATCTGGGCCACCGAGGTTCAAAGAGTTTGCCCCCTTCTCTAGCAACCTGCAAGTTGTAGGGGTTTGATTCCTGTAATTTACACTAGGCGTATTTCACTGAGAGGACTTAATGGTATGTAGGTAATTGAAATAACGTCGCACTGGAGCAACACAACGGGCCATTAGCGACGGTCTGGGATCAATCCTAGAGAAAAAGACTCGAGAACAGTAATTTCGAACCCCGATCAAATGACGAAGTCAGCACCTGAGCTGGCACCCCACTCTCCAAACTTCCACACCACTCCTCAATACATACCCGCAATCCTCCACTGGTTGCTAATATGCTACTCCCCCGACCGAGCTATCGTGGCCCAACGGGACCAAGTGCTTTCTGGCTATGTCCCTTCTACGTGACAGGGGGCTTGTTCGCTGGAATATTCCATAGGTCTCGGACTGTATGATATTCTGGAGATAGTCGTAAATTTTATTTACTATTTAAGAAGCTATATACAAGAGATTTGGATGCCTTTTTTCCATAGTAAACTACATAAGCTTTGGGAGAGCACGCTTGTGCGTCCGCTGAGAGATGTAGATCTATATAAGAGTGAAAATGCACGGGGAAATATTTTGATGAAACGAGCACCACATTGGTGTGCTTGCTGTCTAGTCAAGTTAACCATTCAAAAGATTCCAACATTCTTCTGGTATCAGTAAAACCTCCATTGTGTTGTTTATACGTCATTACTTGATAGTGTATGTCTTGTGTTAGGCATAGCTTAGGCAAATATGATCTTAGTGCCATGAAACCTAAACCAACGATCTAACGAAAAAACACACGTAGAAACAATAATCCACAATCAATAACTCCAAAAAGGACATTTGTTTTAATAACATTGCATTATTGCAGCAAATAAGCATTGTGATAAGCGCCATTCACGTCCAATGATCATGGCACTGATTGAAATAGGCAATAATTACCGACAAGTACTGTTAATTTCACATTTGAATTCCTCCTCTGCTTCGTACTTAGGTATGTTTTCCTAACTGCAAAATGGGTGGTGGTAACACGGTTGGAAGAGTAGCGGATTAGCAACCGAAAGATTGCGAGTTTAAAACTCCATCCAACCAGACTGTCGTGTAATTGGGGGATGGTACACTTTAAATCTGTCGCGGCTTCAAATGTCGTCACGTTGGGGAGGTGTAGAAGTTTGGAGAGTGGGGTACCAACTCAAGTATGGACCTTGTCATCTGACTTTGGTTCAAAATTACGAGGTGCTGTCCTCGGATCACCTCCCTTCTATATTGATCCCGGACCGTCGACAATAGCCCAATGTGTTGCTTCCGTAAGACGTTAATTCAAGTATCTACCTACCTAACTGCAAAATACATGTGGAACTATTTATCAACAATCAATAGCTAAAATTTTGCCACTTTTGAATGGTGACGTTGAGTTGCTGCAGAAAATGAGCACTGTGATGTGCACCAATCACGTCCGATGATCACGATACTGATTGCACTTAGATTACAGGCATTTCTAATGGAAGGTTAATTTCGCATTGGGATCGTCACTTGGATTGCCCCTCTTCCGCATGCAGCACACGTAATCGAAGAGGTTCGGACAGAAAGGCATTCACACCTTATCTAGAGCGGCCAACTGCTCCCAAAGGCCCGAAAATAAATGTTCCTGCTACACCCTCCAATATTAGAGCCCTTCCATTAACAAAACCGGGTTATCAATGGAGTGTGTGGAATTGATCTCTGGTGCACAGCTAATACTTTTTCCGTGACCATACACCCTCGTGACCTCACTGCGAAATGCCATTAGAATCACTCCATGTCTACACCTTGCACAGATTGCAGGATGATGCTTGTAAGGCTACTTTATAGTTTGGAGCTGTTTGTTTTTAGTGTGTTCTTTCAGTCGAGTGGTGCATAATTCTGGCCATTGCGTGGTCCAAATGAGAAAAGTGTTCATAATGGTTCAAGTCTACACAAGTATTTCACAGTTCTAGTAGAAGTAGCAGTAGTTAATAGTAGTAATCTACATTAATAGTTATTCGTTCTTAACTAGGTATAGGTTTCTTACGCCATACCTACACCTTGATACTTCCAAAACGTTGATGACTCCTATCAATAAAGGTATGTATTTGAAATAAAGATGTACTGGAGCAACACAACGGGCTATTGACGGTTCGGGATCAATCTCGAAGGGAGAGAACAGAGGACGAAACCCCATAATTTTGAACCACGGTCAGATGACGAGGTCAACACTTGAGCGGGTACCCTACTCTCCAAACTTCCGCATCACGCCAACATGATGGAATTTGAGATCAATACAGGTTTAACGAGCACCAGCCCCTTGTACACGACGGTCTTTGGTTGGATTGAGTATCGAAGTCACAACCCTCCGGTTGCCAATACGTTACTCTTCCAACCGGGCTACTGGATTCCCGGATCAATAAAAAAACAAATTTGATGTTGAAAGAGTAAATTAAAACTTATAAATTTACAAAAAAAACAAGTAATTTAAGAAGAGTCTCAAAACTTAAGAAAACTCATACAAATGATATCCTTGATCTCGATGTTTAGTGCAAATGGTTGATTTTCAGGCGCGAATTTAGTTAACTAGCCTTACGTGTCATCCAATCAATCTCTTTTGGAACAGTTACTTTCAGTTCTAAATCCTCATTCAATCAGACCTGGAGATGGGAACGGTAACATCAGCTTTCTTGGCAACCGAGTTGAATTCAAAGTAGAAGGAACCATGGTGTGGCTAATACTCAGTTGAATTTGGGTATTTCGTCTGTCTCATCAGAGTTACACCATGGTTCCTTCTACTTTTAATACTTTTAAGATATTCAATTTAAATTTCGGACAATTCTTTGTATTTCATACTCTTCTCAGATTTGAAGACAATTACTCCTATGCATTCAAACTACCCATTCCGTGGGGGCCTAAGGCCATGTTAATACTTATGAGTTTCGACAAGTCAAACTTAGTTTCAAGCTTATTAAGTGTTATTGCAATAACATTTTCCCACTATGTTTTTTTTAAACTATACTTAATTTTTGCAGCTAATACAATATTACAATTCAAATATAAACCCATGAGAATATTGTCTCTAGAAAATTACTGTACACAATAAATTTTTGTTGAAAGAATTTCTATTGCAAGATATATATAAATAATTCATCTTCCAAAGTTATGTATCATACATAACCATTAACATAATGTAGGCTAGCAGTATTGCCTAAAGAGAAAGAGCACTTTGAGTAACTAAGTATTGAACAAGGAGAAAAAGGATTTTTTAAATGAAATTATTTTTTCCTACTGCTTGCAGATATGCTCTTGCATAATATTTAACTCAAGAGAGCTGATTTTTAATTCGCCTTTGATGTCATAAATATTTATTTCACCTTTTAAGCACCTCTGGAGATTATTAACTGTAAAGGTAATACTAAAATAATTACTTCCTTTTTCACATTGCATAAAATTTGTATTACACAGCTGTATCAATCAACGATTTTCAACTTTTTTCTCACAGATAAACTAATAACTATAATTCTGCTGCACACCAAAAGTATATTATATTTTTTATTTATCTGAAAAAAAATTGGTATCATTTTGATGGATTTACAAAATAATATTAATTTTCGATCATTTTTTGCTCCGAAGTGACTTTTAAGAAACATTTTTGAGGTAGGTAGGTAACTTAATTAACGTCGCACTGGAGCAACACAACGGGCTATTGAAATATTTTTGAAAAAATAATTTGATACCATGTTACAAAAAATAATACTCCAAAGTATTATGGGTATCTATCAAATATTACTTGAAATTATTTCTGAATACACTTGTCAAAAATTCAAAACTAAACCATTGA
Organism: Meta bourneti; assembly: GCA_933210815.1. Taxonomy (NCBI): domain Eukaryota; kingdom Metazoa; phylum Arthropoda; class Arachnida; order Araneae; family Tetragnathidae; genus Meta; species Meta bourneti. The sequence continues at coordinate 71,393,911 of OW119927.1, read as the reverse complement.
AATGCAATATCACACAATTTAACCATATGCATACAATTTAACCTACCTGTAAGGCGCACCAGAGAACACCAATTGAAAATCGCTGGAATAAGCCATGCATAATATTTCAATTAACTTGAAGCAACTACACGATAGGGTAACGAAACAAAACCTATACCCTGCACACCTACGCATTATATTACCACTTTAAAAGATCGCCTCCCAAGAACCAGAAAACGCAGCACTTCCGAAATTGATAACCAAGAAAAGAGTGTGCGCCGGGTTTTGTCTTAAGCCCCAGGCAGATACGAAACCCATAAATTAAAACACCCGGGCAAAGCCGCGACCTTAATCGAAAAATCACCATCGATTCCGCACGAGGGCGATCCTCACGGGCCATCAAACTCCGATTCCACTTACCAAGAGGACGCGAAGAAGACGGATAGGACTCTGCCAGGCCCCCATCCGGCATTTTAACACCTCATCCCCCAAGGCAGAGACAAACGAGCCACCGGTTTAATGGCTTGTTAAAACCCTTCCCCGTCCCCAAATTACTTTCAACTCTCACGGCCCGAAATTTTACGGTCCCAGGCTTCCATCTCAAGGAGCCCGAAAACATCCTCCACTTTTAAAAGTTGGGCGTCATCAACTCCCGGGAGGACTAAGTCTCCTGTAGGGACCGTTTTTGGTTTTCCTTCATTAGCCCTTTTGGAGTTCTTTGGCGAAGAAAGCCATTTTGGACGGGGAAATATAGCCCGGGTCCTCTGCCACTTCCGCGTTACCCGTGTAATCCCCAACAGGGACATAAAAACAATGGGGAAGTGCCAACCAGAGTCGTTTTCCTTAAACCGAACGGTGGTGCTCTAAGGTGTAAGTAAGACGTATGCTTTGGGAGAATCCGCGAAATGCGGCTTCCATCCCTTTTCGTTACCTCAGAAGTGGATTCCCTGCCGTACGGCCATTTTGCCGCCTCGTAAAACCTGGGGAGAGAGGGAGGGATGAGGCTTTTTGGGGCATGGGACGGGATCAACAGATTAATGCTAGCGAGATGTTCGGAGACAATGGGTGTGTATTAGATCCCTTAGTGTGCTAAGACCGTCCTATTGATGTTCTGGATAAACCGAAATGTCCCTGCTGCAAGCCAAAATATTCGTCTGGAAAAGTGCCTGCAAGGAGTTGAATAATATGTATATAAAGACAAAACCTTTGCTAAATATCAATCGAGAGGCAAGAGCATATTCCAATTTATTCGCAGATCATTCTGGATGGTAGTTAACTCGACAAGTGGTTTCGACGAGATATCTCCTTCGTCAATATCTGAACGATTTCACTTATGACGATGTACCTCGTAGTCATGATATTAACGGTAGATTATGATAACGAGATCAAGATCTGCTCAGTTTTCTTCTAATGAACGAGATATCTCGTCCATCAAAATCTGGTCAGTTTTGTTGGTGACAAGCTACCTCATCGAGACAACCACGAGGGGGTTAAGTGATTAATAATAGTTAAGTGATTAGATTACATTTAACCCTCCTGGTCTCGGCGAGGTACCTCGTCATTAGCAAAATTGACCAAATCTTGAACGATGAAATAAATATACCAGATCTTGATCTTTTCATCATCAAAGGATCGGCAATATCTTGATGACGAGATATTTCATCAAGGTATTGTCATTAACAAAATTGGTAAGACCTCGATGGACGAGATCTCGTCGAAACCATTTGGTTAACAGTAGAATTCTCCTTTCTGTGAATGAAACCAAAAATTCATCTAGTCACTCCATGAATGTCAATATCTGAATATCATCTTAAACTTTTCGTATAATAGTGTAGAATGAAGGAATAATACTACGCTTAGCGGGAAATGCCACACCACACACCTTTTCCTCAACAATAGAAACCTAAACGGCTGCAAAGATTAGAGAAATAAGCACAATAATATTGAACACAGCATTTCTGCTAAACCTTTTTTAAGATATCTGAATCAATCTAACCATTTTCTGTTATTTTTTATATTGAAAATTCGCTGAGACAAGATTGAAATTTTATAAATATTTCTAATTTTAATCCTTACCATTGAGTATAATAACACATTTGATTACGTTAGATGCTATGGCAGCTTCAATTTATTAAAAAAACTTTTTAAAACATGATATAGTTTGGACAGATGTAACCTTTGATGACGCAATGGCACGCATGTTCTATATTTATATGTAATAATTAATAGTGGCGTAATATTTTATATAATAATTGTATATAATGGGTGCATAATAAAATATAATGTATTGATGTAGTGTAATTGAATCTAATAAAAATGCACTTTAATAATATTTTCTATTCATAACTATTATCTATAGCGTATTATTACCGTTATATGTGCAATTACCCTTTAGGGTTGGGTAGTGTCACGCAAAGGGATCTTAAGAATGTGTTTTGTATTCACAAAGCCTAAAGTATAACATTCATTCTTTTTACATTTTAAGCGGAAAAATGTTGTTTTCCAGATTACTTTGATATCAATTTGAAGATTTATGTGAAAATTGTTATTTAAATTAATAACTTTTTACTAGATGCATGCGATTCTCACACTATTATTATCTCATCCTATGACATCTGAATTCTACTACTGACGCTGTACCTCTGCCGACTAAATTCTACTTTCTACTATTGTTTCGTAGAATTTAGTCGGAAAAGCTAGGATCAGTTGGTTTATGTCCCTACTATTAGTCTGGAATTCATATGGTCATAGGATGAAATATTAATAGTTTGTCTGCCTAAGGAATCCCTTATCAACACTGGTTGAAAAGTATAGTACCCTACGTTATAAATTCGACTGGAAACTATACATTTTCATAGAATTTCAGATGTATGAAATTACTAGTATCAGCTATAACGTCTCATGCATTCATATTCATAGTGGATAAGAAATTAATTGGTAACGTAGAATGGTTTCATTCTACATCAATAAGTAGTTTGAGTTCTATAAGAGGGATTTTCAGTGATAACAAGCAAAGCAGATGGAGATTTTACATCGTGTTACCCAAATGATCTCACATGATGCATATCGGCATCACATTAAAATAAAATTTATCATCCTTTTGTCGATTTTTGGAGTTTAAAGTAATTACTGTTGATCAATTAACATCAATTCAAAATTCATTTTTTGGAAATTTTATTGACCAAGTGCTGAAATCAAGCCAATTACGTCACGTTCGGAATATGTGCAGGAAGCACGTTCAGCAACCTGTGCTTAACTCGACAAAAAAAAGCATCTTATCGTAGATTACCTATATTAAGTAGTTTTGAAATACATTGAGAATTCAGCAAGCAATTCTGAAGAAATTGAGAAAAGTGAACACAATTAAAACATAATTACAAAATTTTTCAATCTTTAAAAGTAAATATATCATTGAAATTCGGAATATTAACTTAAACCTTTGAGGGTTCCACACGCGTATATCCGTTCTGTAACTTGCAGTCTTCCCTGTATGACTCCTAACCCGTTTTGACCTTCTTGACCAAATAATCTTAGGACTCTTTCTACCAATAGACGTGATTAGTCATGCTTGTGGGTAAAAGTGAAACTACACAAGTAGGAAATCGTGTGATACTCAGAGAGTTAAAGTAACGAAATAAGCATTTAACTATTCAACATTCATGAAGTTAGTTGATTGGTTAGGTTTCATTGCATAAGAGCCATATTTGGCGAAGCTGAGCCAGATATAAGACTGACAATGTGAGGTAATAGACATGCATGTACAAAGAAAATTTTACTGACATAGAAGAGAGAAATGCACTAAGAGAGGAATCGAAACTGCACCGCCTACAACTCTCAGATTGCTAACGCAGTGGTCAAACCCATAGACGTGAAATATAAACAGACTGAGCATTGCTATTGAGAGAAGCTTCAAAAGGTCTGACCAACATGTCGACTAGTAGTCACGTGGTCGCTCTGTGAAAGAAAGACTTGGCTGATTTCTTAATGGATTTCTTAAATTCTGCAAAGGTATATTTTCTAACTTCTAAATACTTTAATACCAATTAGCTTGCAAGTGAATGCGTTTCTAATATTTGAATTTTTAAGAACCCGTCTTCGTTCCGGAAATTTAGTACTATGAAAGCATTTTATCGCCTCATTTGGCGATACCACATCTTATGACAGGGTAGTGTGTGGATACGTATTTCTATAGTGGCGAATAAATGTAGATGATGTATCAATGAATGGTCGTCTTCTCCCGTCCTGAGGATCATTTAAATGATGAATGTTCGCATCCTACAGGAAGACGAAAGTAGTCTAAGGATCACACTACTACTAGTTTTGGTCACGTGATCCTAGGTACATAAAAATATTACCATTACTTACTATTACTTTTTTATTTCCTCTATGGGTTTGCCGCCTGAGCAACAACCTGCGAGATTAAGGTGGTGCATATTCGATTCCAGTAACACCCTGGTTATATTTCTCTCTTTTGTGCCAGTAAAACTTCTCTGTTGCTAGTAAGTCCATTATTTATTACCCAAGGCACACAGCCGCCAACGAAGGTCTGGGGTGGCAGGGGTGGCAATGGATGGACATCCTCACCAGTCCTGTGAACCAATCAGATGATGCATGTTATGTTCCACCCATCAGACGAGAGTAGACTAAAGACCTCGTTACTACTAGTCTTGGACACGTGATTCTGGGCACCATAAAAAGGTTACTATTACTCTACTTTTATATCTCCTCTATGGCGAACCCACTAAGGCAGCGTGGCCCAAATATTCATGAAGAAACAGCTGCTTAGATTAAATAGCGTGTACTTCAAGTTTTACTCTGCTTAAATTTTAAATCCACTGTTATCTTAATTCGACTCAAACCAGCTAAAATCCCAAAGCAAAAAAAAATTCTCGCCCCCAGGTCATCTGCTTATGCAAGCATCGGAATGAAACAGCTATATTTGGACGTCACATAAAAATACGCAGTTTAATGTCACCCCGCCTGCGATCGAAAGACGCAAAATAGTCCATTTGAAACGGCAAAGGAAAAGGAATAAGAATACAGAAGGAGGGAATAAAAGCTGAATTTCAAGCACTACATCTAACGTTTCGTTTTTATGATCCGACATTACGACCTTTCTGAAATATGTCGCCAGTCTTTCTTCCCTTTCGCATGCGCCCGGGAAAGGATGTAAAAGAAATCTCCCGGACTTGCTGACTTAAGAGATTTACAGAAATATCTGGAATTCGGTTAAATTGAAGACTTTGAAGGTTCTCGGTGGAGCACGTGAATCGGATGCTTGGAGATGTAGGGACAAATTACATTTTCTATTGTGTGAGTAATTGAAATTCAATATATTTTCTATTGTTATATATTTTTTAAATCGGTGTCGGCAAAAGATGGGAGAAAATAGTGGAAGGTAAGGGTGTAAATTTTTTCCAATTTCTATTCTTGATTTTTTTTATGAAATATTAGAGAACGAGAGCAGCGATTTTCAACCTTTTCCATGTCATGTCAATGTTACCATACTTAAAAACATACTATAAATCAGCTATATTTAAAGAAGCAAAGTTAAACATGCAACCTAAAGTCAAACGCTTTATTCGACTACAGATCATTAAATTACGATTGAAAAGGAAGCACAATTTTCCCAGGTAACAATACTGGAATGCTGTCCATAGCTTGGTTTTGGAGCAGTTTGTAAATTGTTATTCATGTTTGTTGCTGGACAATCTGATTAAGACGAATTTCAACCCTGGAGACATTTTTAACGATTTGCTAGCACTCCCAAATCGAATCGAAAAAATGGCAAATCAGTATTGGGTATTAGTTGGTTAAAGACTGTTTTAGACCGTCTAAGGTTTGGAAAACAAATTAATCCCTATGTATAGATATGAATACAAAAAAAAATATTTCTCACACTTATAATTCAAAGCTAAGAGTACTATTATAAATAATAGTCCTATAATCTGCATTGCATATATAGTCCTAAATATATCTCATTTATTAAAGCTATTAGTGCTAAAGCAGGATATTTCACAATAAAACCTGTTTTAAATTTTGCATTATGTGGTATTTGCATTGAACTCTGAAGTAAATAATTACGAAGAGGTGAAATTAAATTTCTTGAAAAAATAGCGAATTGCACTTTATAAAAATAAACTTCAATTTCGAGCAAGCTCATGTTGGTACCTTGTGAGTTTTCAAGTGTACCCAAAAACATATACTAAGAATCTCAGTATATGACTATTTTTTATATCGTTAGCACGATATAAATATCTTTAAAAGTTGGTGAAAAAGGTAATTACTTATTCAATGCCATCTTCTTTTTCTTTTCTATTCGACATTTTAAACATAACATACTTCAATTAACTACTTCAGCATTATAAGCATTTTATTTACTTAATATAAAAGTTAGGGGTAATGTATTTTAAACTTTTTATTTCCACCTATATAAACAACAGAACCAAAATGCATGCCGACTCAAAGAATTACAAAACACACCCAGACGATACATATAGTAATTCAAAGAAAATCTAACGGTTATTCTAGAGCTGCCTTTCCTGAATGCTATTCATACTTGAGTAATTTGCCCCTCAAATAAACACACAAATAAATTTAGTCTTTATATTTATCCTTTTACACTCTTGAAATATATTGACTTTGTAGTTAATGACAAGATAATGAAGATTAAACAAAGAAAATAGAACATTCATTAACTACATATCTACTTAACCCTCGAGGTGATTATCTCGACAAAGTATCTCGTCATTAACAAAATTGACCAAATCTTGATAGACGGGATATCTCTTCATTAGCAAAATTGATCAAACTTAATGGATGAGATATCTAGTCATTAAAAAATTGACCAGATATTGATCTCGTCATAAAAAAATCGGCAATATCTTAATGACGAGATATCTCTTTATTACCAAAATTTGTCCGATCTTGATGGACCAGGTATCTCATCGAAACCACTTGAAGGGCAAACTGATGAAATATACGTGTGTGACACAGAGATGTGTTTCATTCCTTAAGGTGTATGTATGCACTAGAAATCACGAAAATTGACCAAAATATCGATATATTTTTTAATAATTCAAAATATTGTCCAACCCCTTAGATTACAAACGATACCAAGATCTTGAAAATATTCGAAATAGTTTTCTAGTTTTAAGGGTTTGGAATAGGTACTGTCATCTTAGACAAACACGCTTCCAAAACTTTAAACTCGATTTCTGAAGAACTAGGTTTTTCAATACGATGCTTCTTTCGTACAGTGATAACTCAACAATGAATTGATCTATTATAATCACTTTTGTGTCATTATAATCTATATAATACAGTGGATGTTTTGACCCTCAGTCAAAGTTATTGGTTAAGAAATTAATTTTTAGTTGATTTTTAAATCTTGAAATTTCTGAAAAAAACTTGATTTTTTAGACTTCCTTCGTGAAAAGAATTGTAAAAAATAACCTATTCCCTCTAGCAACTTGATGGAGGGTCAAAACATGAAGAATAATATTAGGAATAATTTCCAACAGGAATTGTCTTTCTGAATACATTAGAATTTCAGATATCACTGTTCAAATAACATGCTAATTAGCTAATTATATCTTAATTATATAATTAATGAGTAGCTTAATCAGAATTTTTCACACTGAAATGAGTTTAAACACAAACCAATGACTTATTGTGAAAAAACTGGATTTTTAAAGTCAAAATTAAAAAAAAAATGTTCTAGTGTATACATACACCTTAAGAAAACTATTCCTTGGTGGTGAAAAGAAAGCAATTTCGTTTCTAAAGAACGCTTTCTTTTTTCTGTTTTATATTCAATATTCTAAATGTACCACAATTGGATAAATTACTTCATAGTACTTAGTTTGCACTTTGCTTCCTATAATGTAAAGGTTGGCCGATATTTTATTGGAAGTAGCTAACTTTATCCCACAATTATGAACAACTGAACAAATAGTTATTCGAACTAAACCAATTACAAAAAACACGCATGCGACAAAAATAGTTATTCAACATTCGTGAATTCGTTAGCAAAACTAACCAGACCTAGATATCTCGTGATTAGAAAAAACATGAATCACTATCATTAGAAGAGAACTGATCAGATCTTAATCTCGTCATCATCACAAAATCGGCAATATCTCGTTGACGAGATATCTCGTCATTAGCAAAATTGATCAGATCTTGACGGTCGACAAATCTCGTCGAAACTAATTGGATGTTTAAGAAGAATGTAAATAAATATGCAAAACTAATCTGTACTCATCCTTTCGCACTAGAGAAATATTTTAACTTCACAGTTAATGACAAAATAATGGACCCCAAGAAAATACAAATTCTAAAACTGCACACCTGCTTAACTGATAAAATATATGCGACACGCCGAAAACTGATCCAGTTTTAAAAAACTATTCAACGGAAGCTATATGCATTCCTTTGTAATTGATACATGAATCCCGACATTTTGTAGTACCTGATACACACATAACCCCCGGCTACTACGCATAATAGCAGAATGCATCGCTCCCAAATTCAAATCCGCTCTGTATAGTGCATAAATATTTATTAATACTATAATTAACGGCCATTTTCCATCTTATTTCCATTAAGGACTTACTCAAACTTAAAACTCGCGCTATCTATTTACAACTTTAGGGGAATCCCGACGAGAGTAGCCAGTGGCGGAATTCAAATTCTCGCTCGACGGCGTAATTTATCCTTTGGCTTTCGTAATGGTTTCTGCTAATTGCTCTCCAAGAGGAGCGTGTCCTCCAGGTCTGTTACATTCAACTTTTCGACTACTGGAGTCACATTATGTTTCGGACTTTAACGCAACTATGTTAAAATATCTTAGTCTTGCATTATTAATTTTATGTATAAAAGCAGTCTATTAACCGGTTTTCCATCATCGACATGGAAAACGAATATGGCCAACATCAGTGACAAAACAATGCAGAGTAGTTTTAGAAATTGGTAGTCATGGCAATTATTTTTGATAGCAGGTCAGATTCAGGAGATCATTTCAGTCATTTTCAACCTTTTAAACCTGAAGCCAGAGTGCCAACTACTCCAAGAGGAGCGTATCCTCAGGTCTGTTACATTTAACTTTCCGAATACTGGAGTCGCATTATGTTTCGGACTTTAACATAACTGAGGACGATAAAGTGTCTTATTACAGTACCATTATTAATTTTTTTATTTCAAGTATAATAGTCGATTATCATATTTTTCAGCATCAGCGTGGAAAACGAATATGGTCAACATCTGTGACATAACATATAAACCGTCGTTTTAGAAATTGGCAGTCGATGGCTATCATTTTTAATAGCAGGTAGTCAGATGCAGGAGTTTCATCAAAATTATTATTTTTAGTCTTTTAAACCTGAAGCCAGTGTGCTAACCACTCCAGGAGCAGCGTATTCTCAGGTCTGTTACATTTAACTTTTCGAATTCTGGTGTCGCATTATGTTTTGACTTCAACACAACTGAACACGATAAAATGACACCTGTTTCCATTTGGCGTTAGTAATTTTTTTTAATTTCATGTATAAAAGCAGTCGATTATCAAATTTTGCAGTATTGACATCTAAACTACTATGGCCAACGATCAATGACATAACAATATAATGCGTCATTTTAGAAATCGTAGTCGAAGGCAATTATTTTTGATATGTTTATCTTCTGTATTCTTGAATAAGTAAACAAAAACTCAGCTTCAAAACAAGTCTAGGGTCACGGTTGGACGGTAGCGGATAAGGAACCAGAGGGTTGCGACTTAGAAGCTCGGTCCAGCCAAAGACCGCTGTGTACACGGGAGCTGGTGCACGTTAAATCTGTCGTGACCCAAAATGTCTTCACGTTGGCATGGTGTAGAGAGGGGTGCCGACTCAGGTGTTCTCGTCATGTGAACATGGTTCAAAAATACGAGGCGTTGTACTTTCCCATCGGGATTGATCCCGGACCGTCGCCAATACCCCGTTGTGTTACTCCAGTGCGGCATTATTCCACCAACCAACTTTTCGATTTCTGAAGTCGCATTATGTTTGTACTTTAACACAACTGAACGCGATAAAATATCAGATTACATTGATATTATTAAATTTTTCTGATTACACTGATATTATTAAATTTTTCTGATTACATTGATATTATTATATTTGTATAAAAGCAGCCAACTGTCGCATTTTCCATCATCGACATGGAAAACGAATATGTCCAACATCAGTGACATAAAACAAAATGCGTCCTTTTAGAAATTGGTTTTGGGTGACAAATATTTTTGATAGCAGGTGGTCAAATGCCAGGAAAATTCCACCAAAATTATTATTTTCAGTCTTTTAAACTGAATCCAGAGTACTAACCATTTGATTAACTGGCCTTGATCCTCTATATGCCCCAATATACTCTCTATTCCTCCGAACATAAGGGTAAATATGCAAGTAATGTAAGCAGTCACATATGCAGAGTGGTACATTACACATTAGGTCGTATGGCTTCAAAGTTAGGAAACCACGTTCTACAGGCCAGATCGTCTTTACCCCCCCCCCAAAAAAAAATTATTTTTGGTGCCCCCTCCAACATGAGGGTATGCTTATGTTCTGTATTCATGGATAGTAAATAAAAAAACAGCTCTTAAAACAATCGAAAAACTTTGCAGAATAGTGAGAAAGCAGATAACCTTTTCTAGAAAGGATTGCAAAAGTTTTTGAAGTGTAAAAGCAGTTGAGAATTACATTTTCCATTATTTGCATGGAACAAATGTGGCCACCATTTTAACATTTTTTAAGTACTGGTAATGATTACGATTTCAGCATTGTTCCACAGCTATGTAACTCACATGAGCTTAAACTTACAACGAAAGAGCAGTTTTTAATCATAACAAATTATGGGTGTTCGAAACTTTAAATGCATCTTCTGAAAAATATTTTTTGATCTTTGTCGAGTTATGTTGCAACTAATGACATCATTCATGAAACAGTTTAGTAAAGGAAATGTTTTCAGTTATCTAAGATATAGATTTAATATTTTTTTACAACCTACTACAATACAAAATTGTTTCGCTCTTTTTAGTTTACGCCAACATTCCTCTGTATATCACCAGAAACTGTCAATTATTCTTTGAAAAACCTTTGAAAAAGAATGCATGTAACAATTTTACTACAAATAGATATGTTAAACTGTGTGATTCTTTCTGGGAGGTTGATATATATTTTTAATGATTTGAGTACCATAAGTAATCTGCTTCTATAAAGTGTTTTATTTAATCTATTATCTAACTGTATTTGTGTACTTCTGTATTGTATTTTTCAAATATTTTTGTTTTTTCTTTATTTCTCTGTATTTGTTGCTTCTTCTTTCTATGTCATTGTATTTTTTCTATAGAGAAGCAACAATTAAAAAATATTTGTTGTTTGAATGATCACTGCAATCTAATACGAACAGAAAATTAATAAATCAAATTCAATAATATGAATATGTAAAATTTAGAATCAAGATTCTGCGTTCTGTTCGTTTTCATTCGAACAATTTATGTATAACACTTCAATTTTCCAACTATATTTCTAATTGCTTATAAGACGATCTCCCAACAAACAGAACATGATTGATTATCCAATAGTAAAATAAAAAATAACATACTGAACTAAGAACTGGAACACAGATAGAAGTGAGAAAATCTCAAATGATTTATTTATAGATAATGTATCTAATCATCACAACAGCAATATTTATTTCTAAACCAAACTATCAGAGTTCCTGAGAATAAAACATCATTACCCCTTTTCTAACCCTAAGGAGCACATTTTCCGCGAAAAAAAATATTTTTATACTCCATTGCTGCGATTGTGTCAAACGAAAATAACCAAATTTGTTCCCCCATAAAATGATAGAATTCGAGGAGTTTCACCTAAATAAATGTATCTACTTAGATATAATAAATATCACACTACGCTCTGATGATACATCGCAAGTTTCCGTTCATCGATGAAACGATTTCCACATTCTGGTACATCGATAAAGGGAAATCTATATCCAGGCATAAAACTTGAAATGTGTTTCTCGCAGCTAACGCTCGATTCATAAAAGTTTAGGCCAATAAACATCTGACAATCACACGCATCCATTTTATAAAAGCTAGCACCAAATGAGGCATTGAACGAAATCAAATCCTTTGTAGCGGAAGAATACTGCCTCTTCCATGTCGACTCATTGGAGGACAATGAAAGTCGAAGTCCTTTCTTTTCGGAATTACCTCGGAGACTAATGCCATGGATATCGCACAAATGCCTTCCATAACTTAAAATAAGCGGATGACTCCGCAGTGGGGTATTTTCCTGAAGACATTGAGGACGCAGATGCATTCTGGTATGCGACGGAATTATCAATTTCGGAGACTCCGGGATACGATCGGGGTCTCCCGGGAGGATCAGAGGGGGCTCTTAGGATCCTTAACTATCGAAAACAGGAAAAATAACTACTCGGGAGGAGAGGTAAAAGAAGCAAAATAGACGAGAATACGAAAATATAGGATTTGGAATTTTCGGTTCGTCAATCCGCATCCATTCTGGTTGCCTTTCCTCTTATCGTTCGCTTCAGAACAGCCACCAAGAACACAAAAAAATGGCGGAGAAGAAAAACAAAACAAAATGGCGTTGTAGGCCAGAGTCGTTTTTTCTTCTTCCTTTTATGGATCCATTCTAGTTCTTTATGCCGTGGAGAATGTCAGGAAACAGAAATTGTTCTATAAGAAAATGGAGCGGCAAATGTTCCCGACGCATGTTTACAGTGCGGGGCGAGATAGAATTCTGTAGTTGTGGGAGGCGGAGAAGAGCTGGAAAACAAAAGTAATTCCGGGAGTGCGGCACGGGAAATAACTTTTCATTTAAGTTGCTTCGTCGAACCCTCCGCGAGTTTTCACTCAGGGTCTCTTTTCCTGCGGTGCTTCAGAGCCTTGGAGCAAAGCCGCTGAGCAGTGAAAACGCGTTAGGGGTTTAAGGCGATAAACAAGATCGAGGAATGCGAGTTAAATAAATCAAAGCGAGGATTCTTCATTAGACCTGCGTGTTGTTTTTCTTTTAATCTTCGGATTCTCAATCTCGAGCGAAATGGCTTGATGTGTTAGGAAGTTAGCTAAAAATAGATACTTAATCCTTTAAGTGGTTTCGACGAGATATCTCGTCCATGAGGTTCTAACTTATTTTGCTAATGAAGAGATATCTCGTCATCAAGATGCTGTCAAGTTTTTGTTGATGACGAGATCACGATGTGGTCACTTTTGCTGATGACGAGACACGTCGTGAAGGCAACCACTAGGTGGGGTTAATGTAGAAATGCAAAAAATAATATATTCAAAAGATACATTGGATATAGGATTTTTCCCGCCCAATTAGGACAGTCAGGGCTCAGTGGGTGTGCCCACTACGCTAGTGGCCTGTGAGTTGTAGGCGGCACAGATTCCATTCCTAGCTGGATGTATTTCTCTCTTATGCGTCAGTAAAACTTTCCTTGTGTGTGTATGACCATTACTTGATATTGTCTGTCTTGTGTCTGGCGCAACATAGTCAAGTATAGGATTTGCACCAAAAAAAACCAACCCGGCCAATTTGAATACTTCCATCACGGCCTCTCAAGGGTAGATTCGTGAACCACTTTGCGTTACCCTGGTCCACCCCCCGGGGGGCTTAACGTGGCACCCGATATTTTCATCATTGAATCTAGGCATAACTCGTTTATAGAGGCCACACATTAATTCAAGACGGACAGACGTACATTCCTTACTACGACATCGAAACAGGAACCTGTCGATACAGAAGCCATCACCCTGACCATTAAACCGATTGGTTGGCATATATGTCCAAAAGATCGTCAGTAAGGATAAAATGACACAACTTTCGTTCACCAGCAAAACTTGCACATTCAATTTACTTTCAAGCATTCCAAAGGTATCGGATAAAATATTTTTGCAGATTTATTCTAATGTTTTATGTAGCAATCAAAGCAGAGAGAAAGCAGTTATATTAACCCGACTAGATAAACCGACCAAGAAATCTTCATGAGTATGTCGTGGACCAGTGGGTTTGCTCAATGCGCTAGCAACCTGAAAGTTGTAGGCGGTGATGGTTAGATTTTTGTAACTTACCCTGGTGTATTTCTTTCTTCTGTATCAGTAAAACTTTCCTTGTATGTGTAGGACCATTACTTGGCGTTGTCTTTATATTCATACTAAATGTTAATGTTACCATATTCAAGCAGATTCAACATTAAATAAAACAATTCCATCTGTTGAATTGGAGATTAGATACCTCACCTAGACAACCATCAGGATGGTTAACACCTTAGCTTGTAGTAGTTACCCTCATCTGTAAATATCAATCTGATTTGTTTACCCTTCAGGTGGTTTACCTTCGCGTTGGAACTCGCTTGGCCAGCCTCTGGTGGGTGCAAAAACCTGTTCCAAAATGTCACCAGTTCTAGGCAATTTGTTTTTCCTACTTGGATCTTCGTTCCCCTTGGAGTAATAGGGCAGTTTTGTCTCCATAAGGTATCTCGTTGGCAAAACAGACCAGATCCAGATGGACGGGATATCTAGTCTTTAGCAAATTTGACGAGATCTTGGACAATATATCTCCTCGAAATACTTGGAGGGCTTAAGTGGGCACTTTATTCAATTCTTTAAAATGTGTTTCATTCTTATTGACATGTCACCCTGTGTCCTCATCCCCATAATAATAAAGCTGTGCAATTAATACGGAATGGACACAGGAATAGAAAAAATTATGCAAATTAAGTCAATAAGTACTTAGAATAAGTATTGCTATTTTATGAGGAATTCGCCACTGTAGTACAGTTGGGAGGAGTACAATGGTGTGACTGGAAGTAACTGCAGAATTCCCGTAACGATACCCTTGACTCATTTCTTCAATGAATGGATAGGATTTTATGACGCAAGGGCCATATTTGACCCAGCTGCATCAAAGAACGTCAGGTAAATAGATCTACAGACACAAGGGAGTAGTTCAATTAATCTCACAATAGTGCTACAAAACGGGATATTGGTGACTGTCCGAGATCAATCCTGAAGGGAAAGATCCGAGGAGAACACCTCGTAATTTTGATCCGAGACAACACCTGAGCTGGTACCCCATTCTCCAAACTTCGACACCATGCCAACGGGAGGGCAATTGAGGTCACGACAGATTTGACCTTCCTCGTGGTTTTTTTGACAAGGAATCTCGTCATTAGAAAAACATAATAGTGCTTGACTGACAAGATATCTCGCTATTAGAATAAAACACGATCAAGATCAAAAGAAAATTATGCAGATCCTGATCTCGTCATCATAAAAAATTGACCATATATTGATTTCGAGATATCTCCTCATTCGCAAAATTGGTCAGATCTTGATGGACGAGATATCTCATTGAAACCACTAGGAGAGTTGACGTGAACCAGCCCCACTTTCACGATGGTCTTCGGCTGGATCGAGTTTCGAACTTGCAACCCTCCGGTTGCTAATCCTTTACTCTTCCAACCGGGCTATCGCAACCCGGCTGTAAGAGTAGAGTAGTGGAACACAAGGACCTTTTATTGGCACATAGAGAGAAGGTAGGTAGAGGTTTGATTCCTCCCTGGGTAGCCAGGGAGAAATCGAATATCTACCTCCTACAACTCGCAGGTAGCTGGTGCAACGTTTCTTCAATGGCAAGTGCAAACAATTTCGGTCCGCCTATTCCCTACATAATTCCAGGCTCTTTTCAGGAAGCAACCACACTCTGATTAGACTCCAATAAAGCAACTCAGTGATTTACAATCACCATTTGCCAGGGTACCATCACCATTTGCCACCTATATCCCCAATTAAAAAACGAAAAACGGGACATCAATCCCATAAAACGTAATCCCACACGACCTCCAATTCTTGGCAACCGGGCAGAGATATACAAGGGAGGAATCGAAAATGTACCGCCTACAACTCGCAGGTAGCTGGCACAGTGTTTCTTCAATGGCAAGGTCAAAGAATTTCCGTCCACCTATTTCCTACTTGATTCCAGGCGCTTTTCAGGAGGCAACCTCACTCTGTGTGATTAGAAGGCAATAAAACATCTCATTGATTTGCAACCACCATTTTCCCAGATAAAAATATCCCCAATTAAAAATCGGGACACCCAATCCCATAAAACGTAACACCACACGATCTCCTATTCTTGGCAAACCGGGCAGCCGAGTCCATGGATCCATCCCTTGGATTA
This sequence comes from Meta bourneti, assembly GCA_933210815.1. Taxonomy (NCBI): domain Eukaryota; kingdom Metazoa; phylum Arthropoda; class Arachnida; order Araneae; family Tetragnathidae; genus Meta; species Meta bourneti. Next base: position 71,377,685 of record OW119927.1, on the reverse strand, counting down.
AATGCCAGTTTACGCCATTTCTTCCACCCCAAGCAAAAAAAAAACACAACCACAATAGGCAGCAATTCTACACTGGTTATTACGGCCGAAGCGGTATAAGCCGCGTGTTAATGATTAGATTTCCCTTAAAGCAACATTAATGAATAAATGGGCCATAAAACGAAAAAACGAAAAGCGTTATGAGGAAAAGGACCTGGGCGTGTGTGGCGTTACGTGTTTTTTAGATGGGATTCGGGATCGATCGGTTTAAGGTCCGTGTTATTAAACGCCGGTGTGCGAGACCGGGCCATTAATTTCTGGCGTGTTCTACTCCACGTAATGCGTGGGGATTTTCGGGGATGTAGGAGGAAGATATATATATATATATACGTAGAAGACGTATTTTTCATTCGGCGGGAGCCGACTACGAATGGAAACCGTAAAATCTTCCCAACACTTTCCAGAGTAGCTATGTTTAACTCGTAATGAAAAAAGGGAACGGGATACTCGTAAAATACAGTGGAAATACTCTTAATGGAAATTTTTTACTGGAGAAGTAGGTAGGGTTATAATTAAAGGTGGGGTGGGGTTTTTTTCCTGCTTTTTCCGGCCCGTTCGGGGAGACACTTTAGACGCATGGAGATTATATCTCTCGAAGCTGATTGAATATTAGATACTGTAGAGAATTTTTTGTTGGCACCAAGTCCTCGAAACCCGACAGTCTAGGTCTGGTTTCGTTTGTCTCTCTACTGTCATTTTAGGTTCACAAGAGTCAAGGGTTAAAGTGGGTTCTGAACACTATACACATTTATGCCAAGACTGGAGTTCGAACCCAGATCCTTTGTACTCTCGACTCGACTGTTTAAGAGGGGAGCGGGCAGTTCATAATGTAATATTTATAAAAGGCTCATATAGAGTTTATGTGAGATTTTACGGTCCATAAGAGTCCATGTAAAGTCCAATATTCCAATGCAAGTTTCACATACATCTGAATTTGCACATTATTATGAAGTCTGATCGCAAAGGTGGTCAGATGTAGTAGAGTTCCACCAAAATTATTTTCAGCCTTCTAAATCTGAAGCTATATTAAGCCATCTATGCCAAGACTGGTTCATACCCATTCCTACCATACGGTTTAGAGCCTTTTCGAGAGGAAGAGGGTAGCTCATATTGAGAGAGTCAATGGCAAATTTATAAAAGGTCCATATAGGATTAGTATGAAGGTCTATAAAAGTCCATGTTAAGTCAAATAGCACATGCCAGTTCCATGTGCAAAAGGAAGTGTGTATTACTATGAGGTCTGATAGAGCAGGTCAGATGCAGGAGAGTTCCACCAAAATTTTAATTTCTAGTCTTTTAAACCTGATGCCACTGAAGTGCTAACCACTTGGTTAGTAGACCGGTACTGGCCGGAACTTTACATGTCCTCAATAGGTAGGTAGGTATTTTAATTACGTCGCACTGGAGCAACACAACGGGCTATTGGCGAAGGTCCGGGATTCATCCCGAGAGAAAAGATCCGAGGACAACACCTCGTAACTTTCAACCACGGTCAGATGACGAGGTCACACTTGAGCTGGCATCCCACTCTCCAAACTTCCACACCACGCCAACGTAAGGACATTTGTTGAGTCAACGACAGATTTAACGTACACTATCCCCTTTACACACAATAGTCTTTGGTCGGATTCAAACTCGCAACCCTCCGGTTGCTAATCCGCTACTCTTCCAACCGGGCTACAGCGCCCGATGTTCCCAATACACCCTTTATAGTGCCTTACTCAAAACACAAGGGAAAATATAATAAATATGCACGTAATGTAAGCAGTTAAGAACATGCAGTGTCAATTCACACATTTAAATCGTATGGCCTCAACGTCAGGAGAACGTTTTATAGGCCAGAACCCCTTTAAACCCCCTCAAATATTTTTGGCTGCACCTCCAACATGAGGGTTCAATTTAGTCGATAATATTGGAAATATGTGTGAGAAGGATTTTCAATGGAAACAAGCCAGACGGAAGACGAGCTGCTACAAAAATGCTCTAGCATGATACGTAACGGTATTACCTCAAAATGTAATTTGAAGCCGTTTAAGGGGGTCCGGGACTCAAAATTCTAAAATCTTCAATTTTAAAGTTTTTGTTCTGAAATTTTTTCTGTAGGTATACATTGTATTTTGCAATTACAATAACTATTTTATATTTTCAAAACTTCAAATTTTTTTTTTATTAAAATTAAAAAATTTAAAAATTGTGACGTTGGGCAAAATTGATATATCTTAAAATATTTTATAACAAATCACTTCATTTTTGCACTAATTGATTCCTAAAAGTTCATACTTTAAACCCTCTTCGTGATTTTTGGTTAAAACAGTTAGAAAATTTTTTTAAAAATATTTTGTTCAAAAACTACATAAAACACATAGTATACAAAGTTCGAAAAATTATAGAAAAATAATAATATATATATATACACAATTGCTGAAGACAAATTAAAGAAATATATTTGAAAAGTAATTGTAGAAAATTTCATTCATTTATGACAAGTAGTTTTTAAGTTATATCCATTTTTCACTATCGAAATCCCATTTAACAGAAAAGGAGAAAAAGAGCGTTTAAAGTTATGAAAATATTCAAGTTATTAAAAAGCACTTTTGCATACTTTATGTTTGTTTAAAATCCTCCTGGAAGTATTGTGTATTACTTCTTAGTTTTACTGCTTCATTTAATTTAATTTTAGCAGGTTGGACCTTTTTCCTATACCTTTTAAAAGTATTTGTGGACTTCATCGTCGCTTTCCTGAACCGTCTAGTCCTTTTTGGAAAGCGTTATTAAATATATTGATAGTACAGAAAATTCAAAAACGTGCAAATTCAACAATAAAAACTGTGAGAATATTACGATGATCAATTCAGATCACTTCAAAAGTGTTCGTAGCGTAGTTTATTTGAGTTAGAAAAAATAGAGCTGGAACAGTAGAAAGTAGACTCCAAAACAGTTTGTTTACATTATCTGATGGGTGAGGCTCGTTTGATTTGCAGCTGTCATGTTTTAAAAAAGCCGAATACTTCCGGTTCTACTGATGGTAGAAACAAAATGTAGGTGTTATTTTATTCAGAAATATCTATATTATTTTTTAAGATAATAAAAAAAATTGGACTTTTTTTCATATTTTGAGTCCCAGACCACCTTAAGTGATAAATATAATTGGTGTCGACCAATCGACCAGTCATTTGGAATTCATGTTGTCATAATTGGCGACGCTCCGAAATCGTATTGAAAAACTAGCCAAATGACGTAACTTCCTGAATACGTGCAAGAAGCATGTTCCGCCTCAAAGACACTAGCGCCATCTACATTTAGACTGATAGAAGTCTCTCGTAGAACAAAATAAATTGGGGCGAGGTGGGGGAGTAAAAACTCCCCCCTCCCAATTACCCCGAATTAATGACAGTTGGTAGCGTAAAATACCAATACAACCATGATGGTTGTTTTACACGATTCTTTGGGAGCCTAACAATTGGTAAGGTATACAGTGGATCAGAAAAACAAAAAAAATGAGCATTGCTACATGGTTCACCGTGCCCATCAATTCATCTAGCAACGTAACTAGCTCGAGAATCTATTCAGGAATCTAATTTATTAATCATGCGTTCGGAATCAGTTCCTTTCCAAACAATTACACCCACAGTTGATAAGAGGAGATACCCAAAGAAGCACCATCACTCATGGGAATGAATGTATCAGATACAATCTATTTTATAAAGCGATTGTTTCCTCTATATTCCGCCTAAAAGGAACGAACTTTATAATCGATCATTCTTGATAGAAATATACAATTATAATAAACTAGTTGTTAGTTACACCTTGGAATTACAAAAGCAACTAAAATTAATATTTAAGTAAGTAGGTAGTTGAATTAACATCGCATTGTAGCAATACAACGGGCTATTGGCAACGGTCCAGGATCCATTCCGAAGAGTTGGTTGGTTTGGATTTTATAAGCACAAGAGCCATATTTGGCCAGGTTGCGCCAGACACCATCACGAAGGGAAAGATCGAGGACACCTCGTCATTTTGAACCACGGTCAGATGACGAGGTAAACACCTGTGCTGGTACCCCACTCAACACTTCCCCACCACGCCAACGTGAGGAAATGTGAGGCCGTGACCGATTTAATGTACACCAGCCCCCACGTACATTACTGTCTTTGGCTGGATCGAGTTTCGAACTCACTAACCTCCGGTTGCTAATCCAATACTTTTCCAACCAGACTATTGTGGTTCAATTAATATTTAGTTTACACTCCATTGTTAACCCTGTACTGAACCAAAAATTGCAATCATTGAATGAAATTTGATTTGCTGTGGATCATAAAAACTCATGTACGATATGTATGATTCTAATCTTCTGAACATGAAAGTTGACATGAAATTTTTATTTTTAATCAGCAGCATACTCATCAAATAGACTTCCAAATAATGTATTGTTTGCATGCTTCCTGGACGTAGTTGAGTATTAATGAAGCTTTGCCTGCTATCAATCATTTCTGCTTCATTTTGTAGTTACGCGAGAGCGTCCTATCCCAACATATATTTTATTATACTGACATTCACAATACGACAAGAAACCGTTTTTAAGCTACATACGTGGCATCCATATAATGGGGTACTTTAGATTACATTAAATACAAAAATGACTCGTGGCATGAAAATACTAACCATTAAATATAATTGAAGGAATGTTAAAATAAACTACATGGTTCTTTAAGAAACATTAATATTAATGTTCTGAACAATATATCACGTGTCCTAATGCTTGAGCACACGCAAGTTCATGATCCATGTAGTGCATTTGATATAAGAATGTTAAAAACCAATTTCATTTCTTGTCAGTTTTATTTGAGGCATACTGTGTTTTCAAATTTGTATTCTCCAAGTCTCATGTAGAAGATTTACGAATTATACCTACTAGATGGTTATTTAATTATCACTGTACATAGTGTGTACGCTTAAAAAGTCTTAACAGTGCTGCCAAAATTTTTTAAACTCCTTTTATTAAACATTGAATGCTGTTTTTAAAGCAAGTGAAAAAAAGTGAAAAGCAAATTAACAAACTGAAATATTTATTATCGTGATTTTTAGAGATATCAATACTAAACCTTGACAAAAGAGCCGACCAGTTGGTCTAGAGGGTCAGGGTACTGGCTTTGGGATCGAAAGGTTCCTCGTTTGAATCTGGGGTAAGGCATGGATGTTTGTCCATTCTGGAATGAATGTGAGACTTTTCTATAAACGGGGTTTACCTAGAATGTGGTATGTGTGAGGTGATAACCTCACCAGGGTAACGCAAAGTGGTTTTCAAACCTCACTTATAGTGCCACATTGAATTAATGTTCAATTTAGAGGGAACTAGTAAAAAATAATACAAACGCAAAATAACATTCGATTTCAGTTCAATCCTGGAAATTTTTTGGTTTGTCTCCCTACGATCATTTTTGCTACACAAAGGCTAATAAACCGAGTCCTACGGCCTTAAAGTCCCCTTGAAGGGAACTATGACAACATTTTTGGAAAAACTTCATGGATCAAGATCTTACCTTGTACAAATGCATTTTGCACCAAACAAAAGCTTAACAGGTTTTTACAGAGGACATCGCATATCTCACACTTCACAAGTAAACACTCATTAACAACAGAATATCAAATGAAAGTATAATTTGTATACTTTGGTTTTTATATACATATAAATCTTTAATACACTAGATATAACCTTGTTAGAGGTGATGGGTACCACACGTCTCCCACCTCCAGAAAGAGTTTCTGGTACCACAAAGAGGAATTTTAGCTCTTCGGGTAGAGCCTCTTCTTGGGATTATGTTTGTTTCTAGCATTAAATATTTACCATTTCCGCGCTTCAAAGAAAAGTAAAAATAATTCGCTATCCCTGTCTTCCGTCGTAGAAACGCTTCTTCGCAGCGACCACAAGCATTGCCTTCCGCATCTAAGGCCGTTTCGAAACCGCCTTTAGCATACGACCCCCCAAAAGGACCCGTTTTCTGTTTCGGCCTCCCTGCGTCAGATCTCCTGGAGGCCCATCCATCATCTGTGATTAGACCGTTTCTGATTCGAACAAGATAGATTTGCTTATTCCGTGCACCTTCCCAAAAAACGGGGAGGCATATTTAAAGATCCGAAGAACTTAGCTTTAAGTAAAGCAATAATATCTGCAAGGGAAATCGACCCCACAGCAAAATAAGCGGAGAGAATTCAATGATGCATCACACTAAGCTACTGCGAAAGAAATCGTGTTTGTTACATACCAGATTCCGTCAGAGGTGCGGTACAGTCGGGGATCTGGGTATTCCCACTGCGCTAACTTTAAGAGTTATGTGGGCGTAGGTTCGATTCCTATCAAGATCGATTCCTCCCTGGGTATATTTCTCTCTTCTGTGTCAGTAAAAACATTCCTTGTGTTACTTGAACGTCCGTTACTTGAAACTGTCTGTTGTGTCTTTTGTCAAATATGGATCTTGTACCGTAAAACAAAAAAAAATAACGCCCCAAGAGTATCAGTCAATATCTAGGGGTCCGGTCCCTTTAGGCACCCCAATACTGTTTGCATGAGTTTCCCTCCTCTAAAGTGAATAATAAGGATTATAAAAATTCACAAGTCGGCCAATCGGTCAAGTAGTCTGAGTGCTGGTTTCTGGATCGAAAGGTTTCACTTAGTCTATCTTAGTGACCGGGAGCGGGACACGATTTTGCGGGGTATCGTTTTAAGGTCTCGACCAGATCTATTGAAATAAATGAGAAACATTTCGCAGTGGCTTGAACTGAGTATTTAAAAACTCTTTTCTTGTGAACCGGTGAACACTTTAAAACAAAATAAATTAACGCTTTGATACTCGACCCAGCTCATTTCAACTCTCCGATCTGCAAGTCGTAGTCATACGCTCGAAATTGACGGCCTCAATCATTATATAGCTTATTTATAACTACTAGTGGATAGAAGAGTAGAAAAATGGTCTGAAAAAGTGGCACGTATAAAACCAGACGGCCGTCCGATATCATAACTGACGACAACAGCTATTTATAGTGCATGTACTATGATTCTTTTACCCACGCAAGTGCCTATTTTTGATGGACCAAGAATTGGAAGAAGCGGTGCAGAGTGGTTTTCTGCTCAGTCAGAATTGCTTTGATTGGGTTTTATGATGCAAGAGTCATGTTTAGCCAAGCTGTGTTCAGCAACGTCAAGTAAACGAACATACATACACAATACCATAGATGAAATATAAAAGTAAAGTGAGCAATGATAACCTTTTTATGTGACCTGGATCACCTGATCGAAACTAGTAATGTGACCTTTAGACTACTTCCGTCTGCCGAGTGGAAATGAACAGGTATCTGATTTGTTGGCGGGACAGGAGAAAACGCCCATCTATTAATTGATCATCTGATTGGTCCACGCCACATAGTAGACTTTAGAAATTTCTTCACTTTTGTTGCCACCCTATAGAAATGCACATTAACATAGCTACCCTGTCATAGGATTTCGTATCGCCAAAGTGCTATTTAGGCACTTTATCACGAGATGATAAAGTGCCGAATTGGCCGACCAATTCAATTTTTCAGATCAGTCACGTGACTACTAGTCTACATGTTGCTCACACGTTTTGAAGCTTCTCTCAATAGCAATACTCAGTAAACTTATATTTCACGTCTATGATTTTTACTGACACAGAAGAGAAATGCATTCAGTGAGGAATCGAACTTGTATCGCCTACAACTCGCAGGTAGCTAACGTAGTGAGAAAACCCTCTGAGCCATCCATCTCTGCTCATCTGAAAGAACTTTTTTGATAACAGAATAGCTTAAGTTGCATCAAGTGCGCTGAAAGGCAAGGGGACTATGTTGAAAAATGATGTTGTAAGTTGTCTAACTTTATTGAACTAAAGCTTATAGCCATTGAAGATAATTATTGACTCCCTCAAAAAAAGTGATGAATGATGCGCGCTAAAATTTTATAGAAAGATAGGATACTTGATCTCACAACAATTTCCTCTAGTTGTTGCAGCTGTCTTCCACCCTTCATAGACAACATCCGTAGGCAGAAGCCTTGTTCCTATTGTATGTTTCTCCTACAGATCCACGATGGCAATTAAGAGGGTGATTATAACAAAAAATGCGAGATTAAAGTGCATAGAAAGAGACACCAGTGCATGGTCACGTTCGAACCATTCCAAAGTCTTCGTTCCCACCCCTGTGCCAGGAACGTTGGCACGATCCTTTATCATCTGTTTTAGTGGGTTGCCACTGTGCTATTAACAGACAAATGCGTGACCATGCCGTTCGACCCTCCTGTGGATGGAACATCTTACTTCCACCCTCTGTTATTTTCTTCGAAGGGGGAATTGCTCCAGGGCGGAATGGTTCTCCTGGTAGGTATGAAGGTAAAACATTTATGAAGAAATGACGTAGGGGCTACAATTACTGATTCGCTTCGTTCCTTTATCAACAATGCATGGCCGGAGACAGCTTGAGTCGACATTAATGATCAAGGGCGACGGATGTTGTGTGGAAACAAAATGTTCCTCCATTCTCCGTAGAGTGGCTAGGTTTGAAATATTTTGCTACACAAACTAAAATATCTGATAATAAATTGCTGAAATATCTGCTACACAGAAATCCCTCATTTTACTTTTTTTCATGTCATACTATTCTCTAAACATCATATCCTGAATTACATGGGACCGCAGTAGAACGGTTGGGAGAATAGCAGATTATCAACTGGAGGATTGCGAGTTCGAAACTTGATCCAACCAAATACCGTCATGTATTTGGGGGTGACTGCTAGTACACGTTAAAACTCTCGTGGCCTCAAATGTCCTCACGTTGGCGTGGTGTGGAAATTTGGAGAGTGCGGTGTCAGCTCAGGTGTTCACCTCGTCATCTAATTATGGTTCAAAATTACGAAGTATCGTCCTCGGATTTTTCCCTCCGGGATTTATATCGCCAATCGCCCGCTGTGTTTCTCCAGTTAGACGTAAATTAAACTACCTACTTACCTCGAATTCTATTTTCTTATGATTTCCTAGATTTTTGGATCTTTCCCTGGGATTGATCGTGGACCGTCGCCAATAGCCCGTTGTATTGCTCCAGTGGGACGTTAATTATCTACCTACTTAGATGATTTAGTTATCCTAATTTTAAAATGGAATAAAAATGGTTGCTAAACCGTTTTTTGTGGAATTGAAAAAATTGGTAGATCTAAGATCAGGATAATCAAAATGATAATTCTAGAGTATAGATATGGTCGATGTTCAAAGTTTAAATATAATTCAACGACAGGAGAAATAAGAAATATACGAAAACAAGATGCCCAAGTCCAAACCCAAATTAACCAATATACGTATTTCACTGTCTGCATAACACCCATTGCTAGATTAATCTAGGCAAAACTTGCTGACTAACCAGATTTTTTTCTATAATGCTTTCAATATTTGTTTTACAAAAATAAAACAATTTTCATTTCCTTTCGACAATAGTTTATGAAATATGTAGGTTGTCAATATTTTAACTCCAGTAGTTAAGGTAAATAATAAAATAGGTTTTTTTTCTAAAATAGTCTTAGTTTCATTCAAAATTTCACGATTAGATTATAGATCATAGTTTGAAGATGTGACGAATTAAAACTTGGATCGTGGGTAATAAGTCTTAAAAATTGAATTTTGAAAAACATTTGTTTCGTATTACAACGAATATTGATAAACAGACTGAAGGGATTGAAGTAAAATAGATGGATCACTGCATGTCTAATTATCCCTCGTGTCTTGAAACATAACCGTAAAGCCATAAACCAAACCTTCGTTTCACTGCTAAAGATATCAACATTATAGCAGCTTGAAGGCAGTTCACCCACCTTGTTTCCATTCGTTCAAGATCCTTCTAGTGTGATTGGCAGATTGTTGATTCATATACATGAATTCCGACCGAATTCCGTTTCTAGAACCAGGTCGTTAAGCGAATTGGTCGATAAGAGATTCGTTATTCGAGATAAGATTAATCATTTTTATTTATTCTGAATAGAGTAAAGGTCTAAAGGAACTAGTTTGTTTGGGAAACAGTATTGCCCCGTTAAGTTCGACAGGAAATGATAGATGCAGGGTAGCAAAGTGTGTCGATTACCAACAGAACATATAATGAGAACATTCCGGAATCCAATTTGCCGAGTTCAACGCCGGCTGTAATTGGCAGTATCAGCTGTTGAACTGGCAAACCAGCCGGAGAGACTAAGTGTGAAATCATCCATTTTAATACCTTGTATCAGTTAGCATCGGCTCCAGTTCTGCCAGAGTGTGGCTCAGGCTGAAAAAGGTTATTTCCCGTACTGGTCGTAAGTCCGAGCGATCGTTAAACAGGTTGGTCGTTAAGTGTGGAGTATTTGTACACTTTTTCAAATCTATTTATATTATAGATTATTTATAGAGGAATAAACACATTCTAAAATTAGAGACATGAGTTCAATAAACCATAAAAATTGAGTTGGTAGTCTTAATCTTACACATTTCTACCACAGCGTGAAGATAAACAGCCTATTATACAACTGCCTCACAAATTCCATCTCAAGGAAGCTTTAAATGGACACAACCTGCAAAAACTACGCGACGAATAGTAAGATTGGTAGGTAGTTCAATTAACGTCGCACTGGAGAAATACAACTGGCTACAGGTGACGTTCCGGGATCAATATCAAAGGGAAAGACCCGAGGACAACACCACGTAATTTTGAACCACGATCAGATGACGAGAATAACACCTGAGCTGGCACCCCACTCTCCAAACTTCTACACTATACCAACGTGAGGACATTTGTGGCCACGATAGATTTAACTTGAACCAGCCCCAGGTACACGACGCCTTTGGTTGGATCGAGTTTCCAACTCCCAACTCTCCGGTTGCTAATCATCTACTCTTCCAACCGGGCTACTACGGCCTTCTCGAATAGTAAGAACGCATTGCGGTAGGTAGTAGAATTAACGTCCCACTGGAGCAACACAACGAGCTATTAGTGACGGTTTGGGACCAATCCATTGGTGTAAGGACGCATTGAAACATTGACGCATTGAAACATTTCTCGGCGCACAGCACGATATCAACTTTAGCAAAGGCTTCGCGTAAACTTTAACTTCCGTGCAATATTCTTCAGAATGCGTTCCACGGGAGTTCCCAAGATGTCGGGGGAATATTACTCATTCCGTAATTAATTGGTCGCAGATGTCTCGAAGAGCCTCCTTTCCGACAAATGAGAGTGGCTTTAATAGGAAGAAATATGAAGATGAACGTGTCCAGCGTCAGCTGTCCCGATTCCATCATCTTTTATGGTTCATTATGTCTGCACGTGTTCATAAATTCAGGCTGAGGAAATTAGTCTCGCAGTGGTGAAAAGTTTCTGATATTAGTTCCTCGTTTATTTGAAGGCAGGCTGGAGCAGAGTCATTACGGTGTCGTTTCATGTGTAGCTGGACTTGCCGCTGGAGATTAGAGAGTGGCTTTTTTAATTGGATGGTGTCGTTGGTTTATTTTTCAGCAACGCCTCGCTTCTGGAAAAAGTTCAAAGTTGAGATTTCGTGCTTCCTGTCACTCAGCAACTAGTAAATGCTCGTTGCTTCAGTTTATGAAACGTCCAATAATCCCATGTTTCTATTCAACAAATATTAAGTACTGTAGTATTTTATATTTGTTGTACAGTATATTGACCACGAGTACTATATACAGAGGCTGTTCGGACATTTTTTCAACGATTTTGATGAGCTGTAAAAAGATTGTATGCTACGAAAGAATTTTATTTTCACAGAAGTTAAATAGTTAAAGTATAACTTATCGTCTGCTAACTCAGAGTTTTGTTTACTTTCAAAATGGCGCTTTTAAATAAGCAATGGATAGAAGGCCTTTTCCGCTCTTTCCGAAGAGAATTGTGCTTTTTCAATTATTCAAAAACGCTGTAAAAGTCTTGGTTTTTCGATATCTAAAGGTACGATAAGTAATATTAATGAGGAAGGAAAAAACGTAAAAGTGGAAAAATACTTCTAAAAAAGTATCCAAAAAAGAAAAAATTTCTGAGAATATTTGTAAGGTAAGATCTTTAATTTTAAAAGAGAATCCGCCAAGTCAAAGGACTAGCAAAGTGAACGTGAGAACTTTCTCTAAGAGATTTATGATTGTTGCCGGTTTTGTATATAATGTAAAATTAAAAGTAAAAAGAGGGGAAAATGTAAAAATCAACTCCCACATATTATCAAGACCATATTTTATCCCCAATATTCAAAAAAGAAATACCATATCTTTACCCACAGTGCCAACAATCAGTAGAACTGTATCAGGATAAAACAAGCAGCCACACATCTAAATCGACTATTAAATTCTTTGAAAAAATGGAACAAGAAACTGGTATCAAGTCAATACCCTTTACTGATATTCCTGCTATATCTCCAGATGTGTCACCCATGGACTTTTTGACTTTTAAAAAGGGCATTATCGAAACGTCGACCGAAAACCATTCAAGGACTGGAAAACTGTGGAACAAGAATGGGACAAAATACCACTGTCGATACTACAAAAGTCATTATTATCATGGAAATTAAGGTGTAGAAAGATAGTTAACAATAAGGGCTATCAAATGGAACATTTAAAACACAAAAATTTCATGTAAAAAATTGAGCTTCAGTCCATTAAAATCGTTCAAAAAATGTCCGAACAGCCTCTGTATACTGTACCACGAATACTGTACAACGACCACGAGTGCTGTATATCGACCACAAGTACTGTATATCGACCACGAGAAGAGCTTGTCACTGACAAAATTCTTGAGCCTTCTGATTACAGAAGGCAATGAAAATTTTGGAAGATAGAAATCAGCTCAGAAAATAAGCTATGGGGCAACCCGAAAATAGGTTTAAACGACAAGAAATATCGAATCGTCTTTTGCTCTCCAGGTGGTTGTTTCGACGAGGTGTCTTGTCATTAGCAAAAGTGAACAGATCCTTATGGACGAAGTATCTCGTCATTGGAAGAAATCGACCATCATAAAAAAAGTCGGTAATATACCCTGATGACGATATCTCTCTCCATTAGCAAAATTGGTCAGATCTTGATGGACGAGATATCTTGTCGAAACCACTTGGACGGTTAACAAGTGGCTGTTCGGAAGATAACTGATTGAGATGCGCTCTTTGGCGACGTTTGGCGTTTTATCTAATTGGCATTGACCAATCAATTATCATAAATCAATTCAAAATTCATACTTTGGAATTTTTATTGGCGAAGTGCTGAAATAGCATTCTGAAACACGCCAAGTGTCGTCATGTTCGGAATAAACACAGGAAAAGGACTAAATAACCATATCTATTGGTCGAAGGAATCCCATTAAAGGTCCCCTATTGGTCCAAGAATGTCAAAACTAGTTGGAAATCACGTAGAAAATATTTCAGTTTATAGAAATATATGATTGAGATCCTCTCAGAGGGTTAACTCGATAGGCGTATTATTACAATAGGTACAAGACATTTCATAGATTAAATGCTTTTTGTATTAAGTGTTTTGGGATGGGTTTTTATATTCTATACAAATTACTCCAAACCTACGAGTGGCAATGTCAAGTAATGGACATGCATAAACAAGGAATGTTTTACTGGCACATAAGAGAAATACACCATTGGGGAATGGAACCTGACAGGCAATCCTGTGCCAACTATGACTCGCCGGTTGCTAGCGCAATGGCCCAACCCATTATACCACAGAGAGTCCTAATAGTTTTGGGAAGGAATTATGAAATGTTTTTAATGGAAAGTTGAAAAAAGGAAAACTATGCTCACAGAAGCGGCCATTTTTTGGCATATTTTCATTTGATATACCGGGGCGTAAGGGGTGGTCTGACTTTTGATGTGTTCAAAGGAGTCAAGTACATCATTATAATTTGAAAAATAATACATGCTTAACATCGAAAATAAATGAATCTACAAATCTAAATTACAATTATTTGTATCATGGCATGCTTCTTTTTTCTCTGAATATTTGTGAGAAAGAGAAATATTCAAATTAAGATTCTGAGAAGTAGCCATTTTGAGTCACCCCTTTTGCCCTGATACGGAAGATATAACATTCTTTATTTTATAGAGCCTGAAAAAAATGTAAAATTACTTATCAAAAAGAGAATTATTTTATTCAATCAAATTCCACATTTTGAGTCAATTCTGAACTCGAATTATTATGTCATTTGAAGACAAGTTCTGTTTATCCAAGCTGTGAATTGTTCTTGTATTAAACTAATATTGATCGACTCATAGATCTGTGTTTGAATTGATTTCCTTTCGATGGGCCTGTAGTCACAATTCGATTTTTATCATTGGTTTTCACAATTCAGCGTTGCTAGGAAACGCATGTTTGAATTCTGATGTCAGCTAAGCTGCTTTTGTTTGTTGCAATAGCTTGTCAACATCGATTATTCATTAGACCGCAAATGAATTTGCACTAAAGTTACTTTTCATGTTCTCAAAATGATAACATACCTACTAATAATAGTTACACGCAATGGTGTTAGTTTATGAATGGATTGATTTCCATGTTTGCTTAGGGTTGCCATTCTAAAATAAATTGATATTTAGATTGAACACACACGACTAGAAAAGCCTGAATACACAATGCTGTTGTGGTAAGCTCGAAAAGAGATGGTTAAACATTTTGCAATAAAGGGATTCAGAGGAGGGAATATGAGAAGCAACATTTTATACCTAACTAGCAGAATTACCAGGCGTTGCTCGAGGTTAATTGGTCAAACGTTCATTGAAAGTGATCAGAAAAATAACTTTTCTCTATCAGAGAAAAATGTAAATATAGAAAGCAAATAAGATAACAGAAAATAGATTTTTAACTCTGACATTTTTATAGCTTCTACAATTTTAAACGAAATACGTATGCTAGCTTTATCCATCCATATGATCCATTTCACAAGCATTGCACTATAGTGAACGACAAAACAAAAGGTGATAGTGAGATGACTATTACAGAAGTCAATTTTGAGTGTCGGAGTGATTGTGAATGCTTTTCACAATCATTGCCTGTAAAAATGACGTACTTATAGCGTATTATTGCAGCCAGTTTTCCTAAGAATATTTTGGACTTGTAGCATTAGCTTAACAGCTGGTAGCACTATTGCATCAGGAATACACTCGAATTCCATCATCTTGATGACAAGTCCTATTGATACCATATTCATGATCAATTTTGTTTCGAGCACATACATTTTTAGTCTTGAAAGTTTCATTACGCATGTGAAATAACTGCTTGTTTTAAAATCAAATGTCTTCAGTACACGAACGAAAAAGTTAATCTATTACAATTTTTCAGAAAACGGAAGGTCAGTTTTAAAGCGCTTTTCAAAATGGGTGGGGGGTAAAGGAAAAAGTTAAATAACATTACTTAATTAAAGTCAGCCTTCGTTCTAAATTTAGCAATAAGACTCATTACGTTTATGCCTTGCAGTTACAGTGCACTTAAACTGCGGCGTAATTACATAAAATAGTAATACACGTCTTCAGTATGCCCATAATTGCTAGGCTAATAGCAATTTATGAAGAATTTCGGAGACATTTCTCCGGTATTGAAAGAGTGATTACAACGAATGCTTTTAAAAACTGTAACGTTAAATAAGTATCAGTTTATTGGATATTACTCACATAAAAGTTACAAGGAAGCTTCCCTTTAAGTTTATGAAGAGCCCTCATCGTTCAGTGCGTTTGCCCACAGCATGAGCAACTGGCGAGCTGAAAGTGGTGCAGGTTAGATTCCTGTAACTTACCTGGGTGTATTTCTATCTTCTGTGTCAGAAACCATCAACGTGAGATATAAGTAGACTGAGCATTGCTATTGAGGAATTTTAAAAAGTGTGACCAACATGTCGACTAGTAGTCACGTGACTGCTCTGAGAAACATTGACTCGGTTGACCGATTTAGCTTCTTATCGACTCGTTTGGCGATATAACATCTTATGATAGAGTAGATTGGGGTGAATGCTCATTTCTATAGAGTGGCGGTAAAAGTGGTGAAATCGCCAAACTCTATTACGTGGACCAATCAGATGATGAATTAACGAATGGGCGTTTTCTACCGTCCCGTGGACCAATAATATGACAAATGTTCGTTTCCGCCCGCAAACGAGGGTGGTCACTAGTAGTTTTGACTCATTTTACTAGTAGTTTTGATCAGATAATCCTGGGAACACAAAAAGGTTATCATTGCTCACTCTACTTTTATGTTTCCTCTATGAGTAAAACTTTCCTTGTGTTCGTATGTTCATTACATGACCTTGTCTGTTTCGTGTTTGGCACAGATTGACCAAATATGGCGAACACCTCGTAATTTTGAAAAACGGCCAGATGACGTCCAGTGCGATATAAATTCAATAATCTACCTTGACATCTTGCATGAGATCATTTTATTTCACCTTCCTGGTGGTTGTCTTACGAGGAAGTCATTAGAAGAAAACTGACCATTCATCATGAAAAAGTCGGCAATATCTTGATGACGAGATATCTCGTCACTAGCAAAATTAATCAGATCTTGATAAACGAGAGAACTCGTCGAAACTACTTGTAGGGTTAAGGTTAAAGAGAATCAGATTCCTTTAATTTCGTAGGGGACTGGCATCAATCCTAATAACAATGAACCCGTCGCTAGCTATTCTGCACACAAATATTGATCATCGAGTATTGTTGCTGGGCCTCTGGATAAACATTTGTCCTCATATCTATTGGTTTCCAGGATTATATGAAATTTATGACTCCATCCAATAACCAAAGAAATACTTTCATGGCTTCGCTGTTAGGTATAACCATTATCTGTAAGTACTGTCAGAAGACAAAGGGAAAAGATTTGTGCCCGCCATTGCGATTCATTTATTATTCCTTTACAGAGTGTTTTTTTCTGGATATAAAAGTATTTTTACGCAGGATCTAGAAAAATTATCAGACTCAAGCACGCAAACGTACAAGTACTAGATTATGGAGTTTCAGCAAAGGAAAAAATGTCAATCTTTATCAGTAAGTAATTTTATTACAAGGTAACCTATATATTTCTGCAGACTATGTTTCTGAGGAAAAAATTTATAGAATAGTTGTATTACTAGTTTTACTATCCGGCCTCACTCGAAATGTTTTTGCTGCTTCAGACGAACGAAGTCGTGTCTCTCCTTGGCAGTTTCGTTGCTGCGGTGAACATGTTTTTTTAGCTTTGTTCGTTTCACGTGCTAGTATTTTCCTTTTCCATTTTCTCGGCTCTGTGCACATTTTGACATTTTGTCAATTGCTTTCTTCCTACGTAATATTGTATATTAAAATTCACTTTTATGGTTTTAAGGGAACAACGTAGCAAGTTGAAAATACTTGCGTTGATCTAGAAATTAACAGATACCTCAATGACGTCAGAGCTCAACGTTCGAGAACATTTGCAGCTCCCAAGATATTTTCCCTGGACCGACCCCGGAACGGCGCCAATAGCCCGTTGTGTTGCTCCAATTAGACGTTAATTAAAATACCTACCCAACATATTTTCTGCTTTGTATGTACGATAACCTATTTAAGAGATCAAATTAAATCTCTCACCATTTCGATATTTGATTCTCAAATTTGAAACTTCTGTAAATCAGTATAAATTCATCACTCAACCCTTCAAGTGATTTAAACGATATATCTCGTCTCTCAAGATCTGACCAATTTTGCTAATGACAAGATATCTCGTCATAAAGAATGCCTATTGAATTCGGAATGATGTTGCTGTTTTTTGATGATGACGAGATCAAGATCAGGTAAGCTTTTTCCAATGACGATATATCTCGCCCTTTAAGATCCGATCAGTTTTGTTGATGATGACAGACCTTGTTGAGACAACCAACCTTGGTGGACGAGATATCTCGTCGAAACCACTTGGAACGTTAAGGCTTCTCTACCCTTTACAAATTTTCAACAAGAGAGATAAAACGAAGTCGCTCCTCCTGCATTTTATCGGGGCCGTGGAAGCCCAGTTGGAAGAGTAACGGATAAGCAACCGGATGGTTGCGAGTTCGAAACTAGGTCCAACCAAAGACCTTCGTGTACGCGGGGGCTAGACACGTTAAATTTGTCGTGGCCTCAATTGTCTTCACTTTTGGCGTGGCGTGGAAGTTGGAGAGCGGGGTGCCAGCTCTGGTGTTGACCTCGTCATCTAACCATGATTAAAAATTACGAGGCATTCTCCTCGGATCCTTCCCTTCGGGATTGATCCCGGGCTGTCGCCAATTGTGTTGCTCCAGTGTGACGTTAATTTACTAATTTGTCTATTTTATTCCCATCTAATTACCGGCTTAATAAACGACGCATCATGAAACGTTCCGTCAGTTGTGTCAACGCAGAACTGCATTCCCATTCATCAACTGACTCATCCCACTTAAAAACATGACGATACCCACTGTTTCATCGATTCAACTCCGAGGGCGATTCTGCACCAAGAGATTGGTAAAAATCAACTGAATTTGGCGGAATGCGCACTGTATCCGTTTCTCACTTCCGGCATTATGTGAAGGCGCTTATGAGAGCTCATATTTTCTGTTCCATTCATTTTTTCTATTCCTGTTCCATCCGGCATGGTATGTAATTAATCAGAAAGTAATAATTTGTTTCATTTTTAGTTTTTATTTAATTTAAAATAAGCCCAATACATATGTCGCAAATGGTTGCTTCGTGAAATCAAGCTCTTGTTTTACACGAAGTTTCGTTGGAGGGAATTAACGCTAAGGTATCACGGTAAATTAAATGGGTTTATCAATCGGAAGCATTTCTTTGCGGTTGCTTATGTTTATGATGAAAACATCGACTTTCTAATGAAATAGACAGACCATGTGGACGTAGTCGCAGTCATAAGATCTCTGATCTCTGAATCACGTGGTCTTACGAATCCGACTTAGCCGATTGGCTAACGAAACGCAAAATAGTGTTTTCGATCACGGTATATAATCACTTTAACCAATCAATAATTTAGGATTCATACTTTTCCCCACAACCACAGATCTTCAAACCGAGTGACTGGAAAAATAACATAAAGCTGCGTGCACATGCTCCGTCTATTTCATTAGAAAGTCGATAGAAATAGATAGATCATGTGGGTGGGTGTCGCTGTCATAAGATCTTTGAAGGTCAAAACACGTGGGCTTACGGATCAACTTAGCCGATTGGCTATCGAAGGGCAAGCTAGTGTTTTTGATCATGGTATATAATCGCTAACTAATCGCTTTTTCTACAACCCCACGTGGGGCTGCGGAAGCCCTCGGGCAGTCGCTAATAGTTCGTTGCGATGCTCCAGTGCGATGCTAATTAACTTCCTGCCATCCACAACCACGTGACAGGTCTTCAAACTGAGTGACCGGAAGAAATAACATAAAGCTGCCCACGCATGCTCCGTCTATTTCATTAGCGGGTCGATGGATGGAAATCGCTTTCATACGGGGAAAAAGTAGATGAAGATCCGCCTACTTTAGCAAAAAAATCCTTCGTGTGTTTACTCGAAAATTTTCCCTTTGATCCCTTAAATATTAAAGATTCCGAGCAGCAGCTTGAGTCTTCCTCGTCACGATCTTCACGTCAGACATAATTGGGTCTTCACTACACCTTATAAATTTCCAACAAGAACGGAACGGAAAGGTCGTTCCGGCGTCTATTTTCTCCCCGCCTAAGCGCCCGTTTAATAAACGACGCATTATGCATACACGAAACTTTTCTCTGGTCCCGTGTCTAAGCAGAGTTCCACTCCCATTCATCAATGGACCCGTCCCATTAAATCACGTGACAATCTCCGCCGACTTATCAACCGATTCTGCACCGATTGGTAAAAGTCGACCGCGTTTGCCGGAATACGCGTTGCATGCGTATCGCTCTTCCGGATGGAGGGAAAAAAGGAGAGAGAGAGAGAGAGCGATCCGCCTGCTTTGGGATTCCTCTCCCGTTTTCGGGATCTCCAACCAGGAGTGCGAACACGCTCAATACATGCAAATGAGAGCGCATTCCTTGATGTATGGAAAATTTCTCCACTTTCTTTTTTCGGGAAGAGGTGAAAAATTGAAGCCGCTGCGGTTACAGTTCTTGACGGAATAAATTCATACGGGTTCCGCCGTGCGTGCTCGCGGCGAGGGGGTTTTAAAAAGTCGAAATGCGCCTGATATTCGCGCTAATAAAGAAGGATCAGGGTGACTGCCGTATTAAGTTCTGCCTGATTTCGTATGCAGACGGGGCGGCCGGAATTAGAAGTTGTTGTGCCTCCCGCAATGGGAAATATGCCGCGCCGTGCTTGTTAAGTAATAAGGAAGGTGGGAAAGGGGGAAAAAACTTGCCTCCAAATTTGTGTGGATAGTATGTATCTAGTTCGCTGTTTTATGAAGTAGAAATATTTGTTTTGGATTGCGATGGGAAACTTGCGGAAATGCGTGGGACAAATCAATGTAGGGAGTTATTTACTAAGGACTAAAGGCACCGTGACAGCATTTAAGTTAGATATATTTCGAAATAAATGTGCGAATAAAATAAACACACGCACAAATATAACAAAATAGAAATAAACTCGAAGTTTTTATCTAAATGTAAACTCAGGTTACTACGTAGTTTAGGTCATAGGCTCGTTTCGAAGTTTCTAGTTCGCTGTTTTATGTAGCAAAAATATTTGTTTTAGATTGTGATGGGGTAAGCGTGCAGAAATTAATGGTACTGCCATTTTATGTAGTAGTAGAAATGTTGAGTAGTTATTTACTAAGGACTAAAGGTGCCGTTACAGTATTTTGTATAAATTATATTTATTAATAAATGAGTGAATAAAATAAACACACACGAAGATAATTTTTAAAACAAAACAAACTTAAATTGACCAAAATGTAAGCTTGGATAACTTTTTAGGCCAAAAGTCATTTAGAAATTTGTGTAGATAGTGTTTCTAGTTCGTTGTTTTATGTGGTAGAAATATTTGTTTTGGATTGTGATGGAAAACGTGTAGAAACCAATATAGGTTATTTACCAAGGACTAAAGTGCCGTGACAGCGCACACATTTTACGTAAATCAAAATATTTAATAAATAAGTGTCTAAAATAAACATACATGAAGATAACTTTTAGAACAAAAAAAAATTACTAAAATGTAAACTTAAGTCATTTTCAGACATTCTAGACTTCTAGACTTTCTATAATGGTACTTCATATGGCTCATCTATTGGATTCTACAGACCTATAGAATTCTCTAGAATTTTTTAAGAATTCTATAGAAATATTTCGTAGGGTAAACTTAGTTCGATGTTTAACGTCAAAAGCTTTTGAAATTTGTGTAGAAAGTATGTTTCTAGTTCGCTATTTTATGTAGAAGAAATACTTTTTAGATTGTGATGGGAAACTTGAAGAAATGAATAGGATAAACCAATGTAAGGGAGTTATTAAGGAATAACGCAAGCGTGTCAGCGTTTTACATAAATTATGTTTAGTAAATAAATGTTAATAATTAAGATAAACACACACGAAGGAAGGAGAGAAACGAACTCAAAATGAACCAAAATTTGAACTTAGGTCAATTTTTAGGTCAAAAGCTCGGTTTGAAATTTGTGTAGAAAGTAGTGTCTTGTTCGATTTTATGTAGTAGAAATATTTGTTTTAGATTGGTATGAGAACTTATAGAAATGAATGGGACAAACCAATGTAGGGTGGCTAAAGTGACAGCGTTTCACAAAAATTATATTTAGCAAATAAAATGTGTATGCCTAAACTAAGCACTCAAGATAAGTTTTAAAACGAAAACAAACTCAAATCGACCTAAATGAATCTTGGCTTGCAAAGCTCGTTTCGAAATTTGAGTATAACTGAATTATAAATCAATTCAAAAAGAACGCTAATAGTTTTTAGAGTCGGTACATTGTCTCTCTTTTACGGTTCCAAAGTTTGTAAACATTTTATCATTAACTTTAAAAACAAATCTTTGTCGGGATGAGTAGTGTGGTTATCCGACCCTAATTTTCCTTGGAGATGAAAACTCCTTTTCCTATCGCTTTTGTAGGATCAAAATATCAGTTCGATTGTACAAAATAATTGTAGATAGGCACTTTGGTTGCATGCATGGTAGGTACGTATTTTATTCAACGTCGCACCGGAGCAACATAACGGGATATTGTAGATTTAAGTATATTGCAATTATTGTAGAAATTATGTAATTAATTCAGTTATATTATTAATTAAGTATAGTACAATTATTGTAGAAATAATTGTAGATAAGCTTTCTGTGGTTGCACACATTGTAGGTAAGTACTTTAATTAACTTCGCACCGGAGCAACACAATGGGCTATTGGCGACTGTCCGAGATCAAACCGAAGGGAAAGATCCGAGGACAATACCACGTAATTTTGAACCATGGTCAGATGACGAGGTCACACCTGATCTGGCACCTCACTCTCCAAACTTCCACACCACGCAACGTGAGGACATTTAAGGCCACGACAGATTTAACGTGCACCGGCCACTTTGTACACGACGGTCTTTGGTTGGATTCGAACTCGCAACCCGCCTGTTGCTAATCCGTTACTCTTCCAAACGGGCTACCACGGCCCTTGGTTGCATACATGGAGACGATATCTTATTAAAAAAAATTAACGTTTATTAAAGTTAAACACGATACAAAATTTAGAAACCTATCTCCACTCTTTCTCAATCCTTCTCGCCCTTTTCTAAATTCCAAATTCATTTATGTATCACATGGTTACAGTTCACAATATTATCGTTTGCATAATAAATATATTAATGTACTAATTCTCGGATCGTTTGCACGCGCGCAATAAAAATTAAATTTCCGGATCGCTTGCATGTGTTCTCTCAATCTTGTTACTTGAATTTTATTGATTGTGATTGTAATGTGCTTTGTACCATTTCTGTTTTTATTGAGTTTGTGCTTTGCATTCTGCTCGGAGTCGCTTTACCTCACTGTCCTGCAAGTCGATTTTTTTCTGTATGGCAGTATGAATAAATGTCTCCGAAAATAGCTAGTTCCATTCAATAAAATATACAATGGCTTCGTTAATTTTCGAAAACGTCTCATAAATATTTGGTTTTTCTCACAATAACATAACCAAAATAGAATTTGTTTAACAGCTTAAATTTTATCGTTTCCCTTTTACTTTTCAAACAAAAACCGCCATCAATGCTATAAATTTATCTTCACACTTTCAGATTGAGTTATTAAAAATATTACATTTTCTGCAAAACTAAATTTAACTGCAACTAAGGGCTCCAGGCTTCAATGACGCCAGAATTTCTCTTTGAAATGTTAAACTTTGTGTTTTCCACTTACTTTTTAATCTTTGATAGCAAGTAAGAGCTTTCATGAATAAATTAAATTTCATAGCCTAAGTGCACAAAATCTAAAAAAAAAATAACGTTTTCATCATTGCACTTTAATTTATTTCAATTCGTACGTTTAATTACGACGAATTGAACAAACAAAATACGAATTAAATATCACGGACTGGATGTTTTTGATCAATGTTAAAAACGATTGACAACAATGCGAGTATGAACCAATAATTTAAGAAACCAGGTAAAAAAAACACACTTTCAAACAGAAATTAAAATATTTTGGTGTGTAAATTTTACTATTTTAGGTAGGTAGTTTAATCAATGTTGCACTGGAGCAGCAGAACGGGAATAATCCCGAAGGAAGTTCCGAGGACATCTCATTATTTTGAACCAAAGTCGGATGTCGAATTCAACACCTGAAATGACACCTCACTCTCCAAACTTCCACACGAACATGAGAATACTTTAGGGCATGACAAATTTAACGTGTACCAAACCCCACGAACACGAAGGTCTTTGGTTGAATCGACTTTCGAACTTACAACCCTCCGTTGCTAATCAGATATTCT
This sequence comes from Meta bourneti, assembly GCA_933210815.1. Lineage (NCBI taxonomy): Eukaryota > Metazoa > Arthropoda > Arachnida > Araneae > Tetragnathidae > Meta > Meta bourneti. Next base: position 71,353,735 of record OW119927.1, on the reverse strand, counting down.
TCCATCTGGGCTACCGCAGCACCCTGACTATTTTAAGAAACTTCATTTTTAAAATAATCATGCATTATCAAGTGATGGGACAAAAGTCGTGTGTTTCGGTAAATAGAGAGGTATTTAAGTAACGTCTCACTGGAGCAACACAATGGGCTATTTTCGATAGTCCAGAAGCAATCGCCAAACGAAAAATCCAAGGACAACGCCTTGTAATTTTGAACCACGGTCAGAAGACAAGGTGAACACCTGAGCTGCACCCCACTCTCCAAACTTCCACACCACGCCAACGGACATTTGAGGCCACGCCAGGACATTTGAGGCCACGACAAATTTAATGTGCACCAGTCCCCCTACACGACGGTCTTTTCTGGCCCGAGTATCGAACTCGCAATCCTCTGGTCGCTAATCCGTTGCTCTTCCAACTGGGATACCGCGGCCCGCTGTGGGTTTTGGCAAAAGTCTGAATGCACATTTGAAATTAACATATAAGAATACATAAAAACTAAACCTTACTTGTTCAGTGACAAGATTTATTGACCAATGTTAAATTTTAAATTGTTACTTAAAGCATTTACATAGGATGTCTTTTTGCAAATTTTAATTTCAAGCAATATTTAGAAAATCATAAATCCAATCTTTACAGCTAAGAAGGGAAATATGTACTGTATAGCTTTAGAAATTGATTCTTAAAAGTGGCTTATGATCTGATTAAAGCTTTTTACAAGAACATACTTGCATATCTCGAGGCGAAATATTTATTTATGCTTCTTTTGCGCCACTACAGAATGAATAATATAAACACAATTATTTCTCTCAAGACAATAATGTGCTGTTCGGTTAACAATACAGACGAATTATTGTATTATTCTTCAAGTACAATGGTCATCAAAGGAATCATAATTGAAACGAAATACCATTTCATGTTTTCAAAAGATTCGAATTTAATGAAAAAAAGATTAAAAAATAACTTGAATTCTGATCTGCCTCTTATACATTTTTAAGTACCAATATTGATTCTTTAACGCAATGTCAAAAACAGGAAATTTTAAAGAAATGCTTCATTTAAAAACACAATGAATTATTTCCTACTTAATTCAAAGCTTTCTTTGCGGAAATTTGTTTTTCGTTTATAATTACAAGTTGCTGCAAAAAATTAATAACGTTTTTGCGTTTTGAGAAAATGTTTTATCGATTCCGCTACGTGCTTTATCAATGCCAACTGTGTTCCATCTTTTCTTTTACAATTTTAACTTTCGGTAAATAGCGTAATTATATCACGATTAATAATTACACTGTCTTGAAGATATATTATTTTTAATTATTCAGCACTAAAATTTAAATATAAAGGAAAGTCTCAAACAACGTTGCACAACGGATGGACAGTGGACCAGAACCGGCCCTTGGTAGTCTTACAACTATCAACTGCCCAAAAGGTTTCAACGAGATATCTCGTCCATCAAGATCTGATAAATTTTGCTGATGACATTTCGTTTTCAAGATAATGCCAATTTTTGATCATGACGAGATCAAGATTTTCTTCTAATGACGTCATATCTCGTCCATCAAGATCTTACCAATTTTGCTAATGACTAGATATCTCGTCACCATGATACTATCGATTTTTTTATGATGACGAGGTTAAAATTTGGTTAGTTTTTCCTGTTGACGATGTATTTTGTCCATCAATATCTCTTCAATATTAGTAATGACAAAATACCTCGTCGAGACAACGACCAGATAACTTAACTATACTATTTATACCAGGCTTAACTATACTAGAAAAATATTGCAATAATTTTTTTTTCAATTAGTGAGCTGAATTTTCTGATCGTCTGAGAAACGCTTATTCTTAGTTATAGGAAAAGAAACTTATCTTTCTGAGACATGTAATGTACATCTTAGAAAACAACTTAGAAAAAAATAAGAAAACGTGTATTGTAAGTTGTTTTCTAAGATGTACATTACATGTCTCAGAAAGATAAGTTTCTTTTCCTTTAACTAAGAATAAGCGTTTCTCAGACGAAATTTCCACCTAATTGGAGATGAGTGATGTTTAATGCTTAACGACATACAAGTGCTAAATTTACATACTATGACTTATTATGTAACATAAGTGGCATCAGAAAAAGATTTGCTTTTCAAAGCGATCATTACTTTTTTAATTGCTCCTACTGGTTTTTCAATCTTTCATAGTTGTTAGATATAAATATATACTTTTACTGAGGCTTGATTTTCACTTTTATCAGTTCTGAAAAGATAACTTCAGAAATGTTGGTAATTTGTCCAATTAAAATTAATTTATTATTACCACTCTACATAACTTAAATACTTCAAAATGCAAACTATTGTCGCATGAACATGTTTTGGGGCTTCGAAACGATTTCCCACTTTTAGTGGCGTTTTCAAACAAGGATAAAGTTTCCTTCGTCACTTGAAAGACTCGGTGTTCCACGAATAAATATATAGGTACTTCAAATTGAAATGCTTCTTAAATTTATGTATTTTTGTCGAATGTTCAAGAATAATATATGGAATTTTAATTCGCTCTACAGAGCTATCTGACAATTCAGCAGAAATATTGCAACGGCAAATGTTAGACGCAAGACAATACTAATAAAACTTTACCTCTGTTGACAAAGTCATCTGGTTTCCAAATTCAATGGACCTACAAGGATTTTGCTATGACCTTAATAGTCTTTAATGCTGGTAAAATTTACGTTTCTTGAAATCTGCGCGAAACTTTGTGTATACATTATGCTTGGCTCAAAACTGTCTTTTAACAACATAGCTTCTATCTCTGCAAATTATAACCCTCTTATAATTAAGAGATTTATGAAAAGTGTAGTATTTTGTTTTTGTAGAACGGATATTTGCGTGTGAACTCCTCAGAGGATTAAGCAAATTAATTTATGATTCTAAAGGATAACGAAATCTCGTTCCCGATGGTCGCTAAATAATCTGTTTCCTGTCGAAACTTAAATAATTTCAAAAACTTAAAAAAAGCATAAATATTCAGATGAATTTGAAAGAGAACTGTACATTTATAACACGAGACTCTAATTTATGCAAATTTTAGAGATGGGCTGTAATTCCGATTGTAGTTAAAATTACAGTGCAGTGTACAAAAAACAATTTGAAACTGTCACCGAAAACATTAAGGTGTCGATAAATGGCAATGAACACTTTCGAAGTGACTTTTCTTATAAAAATAAAAATCACATTTTAAAAGTATTTAAATTTATTTGGAAAATTTCAATAAAAATTAAAGTTGTTTTATTTAACCGTGAACGTCAATTTCCACAGTTCAGTACTGCTAGTGTTAGTTATTAATTGCTGACTAAACTGTTAATATTAGCAGTTAACTTTCATTGCAAATTAGCAAAAACCGTATAGACTGTTATAAAATAACAGTTTTGACCCTTTGTATAGTAAATTTCTAGTTACTCTTCCAAAATAGAAGGTTTGTCATCACTGCTATTAAAGGAACACTGCTTCCAAACAGTTGCTATTCCTAACAAATATTCTTATTTTTGTGCTCGTACTAAGGTATTAGGATGAATGATAAGTTTAAAAACTAATTATTTTTTATTTGCATATTTCTATTTCTGTTATATCAGTAGTAAGTAATTTGGTAGAGTGAAGATAGTATACCTCTGTTTATTCATTTTCCTTTCTCTACCCCATTTTATTTTTTATACCAAACTTATTTTTTAGCGACTTTTCTTTTCCCAGGGCAGATCATAACAGCTCACTGTAGTCGTATTGCAAAACTGGTATTAGAAAATGATATCATGGAGTAAGAATGCAATGCTATACAGATATATTGGCCGTTTGATGATTATGACTATTTATGTTACCCATTTGGAAATCAATTTTTAATTTGCGATTAATCAGGGTTATCAGATCTAAAAACGGAGACAGAAATAATTCCTGAAAGACTCAGTTATAATTCCTGAAATTTCAGGGAATGAGATTATAATGATACAAAAATTATTATAATAGATCAATTCACTGTTGAGTTATCGCTGTTTGAACAAAGCATCGTATTTCAGAAACAGTTCTTCAGAAATTGAGTTTAAAGCTCTGGAAACATGTTTCTAGTGGTAACAGTTCCTACCGAAAAAACCTTGTAGCTAGAAAAGCATTCCGAATATTTACAAGATCTTGGTATAGCTTAAAAGCTCAGAAATTAGGAAAAATTTTGAAGCAATAAAAAAAGTGTTCTGGTAAATTTCTGTGATTTCTAGTGTATAAATACACCTTAAACAAGCTTTTCCAGAAAAAAAGAAAACTTTGCAACACAATTAACTTTAGCTATTGTATATTTTCTACTACTAGAGTAATATGGGCTTATGAAACAGTATTTAAAAGTTAATGGGTTTACAAACTATTATTCAAAAGAACAAGAAAAACGAAGCAGAAATTCGAGATCATAACCAATTTCGCGCTGCCTACAAAACCTTCTCCATTGTTGCCGAACAATTCTCCAACCTTCAGAAACACGACCCGCTTCCAATTTCCCAGAGGATTTTAATTAATTCATAAAAGTTTTAAAATTAGAAGTATCCGAATCTCTCGGTATCGGGCGGTGGAAACAGGAATTTAATATTCATGGAAAGTCTCGGAGACGCAATTCCAAATGAAAATGCTCCTTTCGAGAATTCAATTCCTCGAAATCTAAATTGACTTTTTGAACGCGAAAGTCGCTGACTATCGGTAAGGGATTTGTTTCCGCCAACAAAAGACGGCATTAGAACGCTCGATAACTATTCACTAGAGGTAATGAAAAGGTGCGTAATTTCGAATTCGAACGACTCAAAACGAAGGAGTAATTTTCCCCCGAAATTCTCCCGCCGGCAGCAAGATGATAGGCAAGAACCCTTTCGCTTCCCTAAAAGAATCAGTTCTAAAATTTTAATAAAGATCCGATAGGTCCTTTTAATTTAATCTTTCAAACTGCGCTTTTCAGTTCATGTCGGTGGCGCAGACAGGAACTTGAATTCTTCGCAAATGAAGAGACCGGCGTTTATTCCGCCATCAAAAATTAAAGCAGTTCCTTCGAGCGAATAATTAGAAATATTTGTGCAGCGAATTATGCAAATTTTCAATCTTGCCTTCCGATCTGTAAGTTGTCCCCGGCTTCTCCTTGGATAAATAGAACAGTAATTCGGTTACAATAACGCCAAAAGTTCCGGAATTTATCCGGGAAAAGAGAATCGGGGAACTTTTCCTCAAATTACGAATGTCAAGACGCTCTACAGTTTGAGTTTCGCGGTTACCTTCGAGGAGGGGGGTGAAAAAATTCCGAAGTAGAAGTGGAAGTTAATTTTTTTATCCCGATTAAATGTTTTCTCTTGGCGACTCGCATTGGTAGTCATGAGAGGCAGCCTGCAACTGGAAGGGAATACGTAATTATTTTGTGCCAAAGGCTCAATTGGAACTTCTGTTTGTTTAAGAGGAAAAACTATTTTAACTGGCGCAGATTTCCACTCTAATGCTTTTAATTAGCATATTTAATTCTGGAGGTCTGAAAAATACAATTCGTTCCAGGCAGGCGAGTTCTACAATGGAAAGTAACAATTCTCGTCTACCTTCCAAGGTAAGATAATCTTGATAATGGAACAGAAAGATCAGCTTTTACTTTTTTAATTGAGAAAACCAATTACAGAATTAATGAGTTATTCTATGTTCCAGGACTCATTCACTCGTTTGCGAAATGAATTAAGGGGATCCCGTTAATATCGGAGACACCGTTGTTCTGAGATTTGTGAACTAGGATATTGTTTCCTAATACTTATAGAAATGAATAAATGAATTCGTAATGAGTTATTTTCTTTTATTTGTTACGAATGAATTTGATCAGAATTTAAGGATTTGAACAAATTCGTAGCAAATTATTGTCCTATTAAAACATGAAAGCCGAAATTTAAATCTAGTGAAAATAGTACTTAACATTTTAGAAACACGGGGAACACATTTTATAGTGTTAATAAAATCAAAATTCCCCAGAACTAAGACAGCATAATCCTGTTTAACGTTTATAGAAGTTTTAATGGAACTACTTAATCTATTTCTTTGCTATCTACAGATTTCACGGCCAGTACTTCTTTTTCGAGCTTCAATAGTAAATTCATACGCATAATTTTTAATAGTAAGTTCCTGATATAATAATTACACGCACTATTAAATTTAATCTTCATCTGCATTAAAGTTCTTATATAAATAAAATTAAAAGTAATTCTGCAAATAAAGATCTTATTTTAATAAATAGGTTAATATCATGGTCTGAAAAATTTGACACAACACCATACTCTACAGCCAGATACATTTCAGATAGAGATAAAATAGTATGCAAAATTCTAAAGAATTCGAGCTAAATGTTTGAACAAATCGTTAAAAGCCCAAAATATTCACTAACATCACCTTATAGGCCCATTTAAGAACACAGGAACAATGAGAACTGGCAAAATCGTCTCGATGTGAATTGCTGATAAATAATTACATGCACATCCTGTAATCGAAGTCCAAAATTTTGCTTTTGCATCGCTTATAACACAAGAAAATGAGAAATGACAAGTCAAGAATTCGACGTGAGTTGCTTAAAAACAAATTATATGCACATCATAAGATAAAGTCCTAAACATTCACTCTGGCTTACATAGCACTAAAACGAAAATTAGAAGTGAAAATTCCACATTTCGAAGTGAGTTGCTAAATAATTATATGATCATCATAAGATCAAAATCCAAAGCATTCACTCTGGCTTACACAGCAATAAAAGAAACACGAGATGTGGCAAGTTCACATTTCGATGTGAGTTGCTGAAAAACAATTATATGAACATCATAAAATCGAAATCCAAAGTTTTGTTCTGGCATCGTTTATAGCAACACAGTTAAAATGAGAAGTGACAAGTTTGTGCCTCGAAGTAATGGACCTTATGTTTCAGTCACAAAAATCCGTATAACTTTATGAAGTTGCAATCCAAACAAATCCAAAGATATTCCAGGTATTTGTCACACTCGGCATCTAAGCCCTTTCAAGATAAGAATGACACACTCTTCTAATCCAACTCTTTGATAAAGCGAAGTGATTTCTCGTTGGGATATTGTCGGGATCAGAGACAAAATGTAAGAGTGGTTCGTTCTATCCAACTTGACCACTGCACTGCATCGAAAACTTATCTTAATCCAAAGAGATTACACCGTAGAGATACATCCAGAACAAAGATTAATCGGCTAGGGGACCCACACTTCAGCTTGACGTATGGCTGCTTCAATAATGAACTAATTGTAAATATACGGGGTGATTAACAGGAGGTGCTTAGAGCTGTGTGGTTTTACCATAACAGTAGCGAAGCGTAACAATGATAACTGCCGAGATTGGATCGAGTCTAATGCTTGCTTTAGACATCTAAAACTCTGCTTTCTTTAAACATCTAAAACTCTAATGCTTGCTTTAGACGTCTAAAAATCTAATGCTTTATACATCTAAAACTGTTGCTTGCTTTAGACATCTCAAACTGTAAGGCTTGCTTTAGACATAAAACTGTAATGCTTGCTTTAGACATCTAAAAATCTAATTCTTGTTTCAGACATCTAATGTTTGCTTTAGACATTTAATGCTTGCTTCAGACAACCATATAAATCAACTAAATTTACCCTTGTTCCTTTTCGTAGAGGACAATACAATGCAAGTAATTTTAACCTTAATCCTCCAAGTGGTTTCGATGAGATGTCTCGTCCATCAAGATCTGACCAATTCTGGTTATGACGATGTATCGTCATCAGGATATTGCCGATGTTTTACGACTAGATCAAGATCTATATATGCAGAGTCAAACACAAGAGAATGTCAAGTAATGGACATATACACGCAAAGTTTTACTGACACAGAAGAGAGAAAATACACCCAGGCAGGAACCGAACTTGCACCGCCTAAAACTCGCAGATTGCTAGCACAGTGGGCTAACTTACAGAGCCACGATGGCCACGGATCACGTATCACCAAAGAGACGCTACCACCACCTAAATTTAGCTTGACAGAAAATGTCTCTCATAATCACATCAAATCAGTGCCAAACCTCCGCTATTGAGAATCCTGGTAAATTTCAACTCCCTCATGAAATACCTTGATGTATCTTGCAAAACCATCCCATCTGCTGCATCCTTCTATGCAAGCACAGCCCGAAAGACATTCCGATAGTGTCACGAAATCGCGGATGAACTAGGTGGAACGCACCCGATGTTTCATTACTGCAGTAACGTGACTTAACGCTGTTCCACTCGAAGCACTTAATCATTGTAATATGCGTCGATGCTGTTTGACCTGTTCAACAATAACTTAATCGGAATGCAAACGTGACGCACAGGGAGGTCGAATGACAACTCGCTCATGCCCCAATAGCTGCTGGACATGAACAGTCAAAGCAATAAGTGGGCTTTGGAATTAATATTCGATTCCCTATATTTACCAGTTGCCTGTTGTTTCGCGGTTTGCTCTTATTCGAGTAGCGGGTTCATCCGAGTATATCGTCAATAAAATAGACGGCTAATAATCTGTCTGGATACATTTCACTAATGTATGGGAACAGAAATCTACAGTATTTGTATACTAGAGAATGGCAACAAACGGAAATAAGCAATTTAAATTCAACCGCTAGGATATTTATTCGCCAATTTTGCCGCTTATTTGATTTGAGCTATGGTGTTACATAATGATGTTAAAAGTGCAAGGAAAGGCTTGCCACTCTAATGATACTCTTACCCCTCCTGGTGGTTGCTTCAACGAGATATCTCGTCATTAACCCTCCAAGTGGTTTCGACGAGATATCTCGTTCGTCAAGATCTGACCAATTTTACTGATGACAAACGTTTGGCGTTTTATTAAGTTGGTGTTGACCAATGAACTATCATATATCAATTCTGAATTCATGAAGATATTGCCGTCTTTTTTTTGTTTCGCGTTTTCTTCTAATGACGAGATGTCTCGTCAAGACAACTATAAGGATTAATATATTAGATCCCTATGCTAGAATAGTGCTCTGCATAGGGCAATCTATGTGAAGCTAAATAAATCAGAGAATTAGAAATCTGGAAGTATTAGAGGGATTTTAGTGCACAGAAACAAAATACCCGGAAGGAAGATTTTACTTCAGCTATCCAAATTCAAATCTTAAAATGTAGATTATCGCTGTTTCGGTGACGTTTGGCGTTTTATTAAGTTGGTGTTGACCAATGAACTATCATATATCAATTCTGAATTCACTTTTTTGCAATTTTTATTGGCGAAATGCTGAAATTGTATTTGAAAAACAAGCCAACATCACGTTCGGAATACGGACAGGAAACACATTACACCGCAGAAACACTACCGCCACAATTTAGCATCTCCCGTACTGCCTGTGTCTACAACGAAAATTGCTCTCTCTGAAGTCAGCGTCTGTCTGTTGCAGTAGACACAGACATCCTATTTTCCGTAGGGGATGCCTGAAGAAATGTATTCAGGTTTGCAACATTGTCTTAGTGACGAATTGGAATTGTATTTGTACTCTTTGACGAAAAGATCGATGTAGTAAACTAACGTCTCCAACATTTGCCAAAAACAAAATAATATGAAGTCGCATTTACTGGTCACTTCTACTCAAAATGAACGTGCATGTTTCTATAGTAACCGCAGCTACTTAAACTTAGTAAACATGGTAGATATATCGTAAGGTAGAAAAATGTGTTGTAAAATAATCACTTAAATATAAAGTCAATACAAAAGACGCATATTTTACGAGAATAGTAAATAAAGGTTGAAAAAAATAAGGAAAAACAGTTAACGACGATATTAAATCACCATAACGAATAATTGTTTAAAATAATTAAGAATGAATTAATCAAATTAGATTAACGTATAAATATAGAAAAATAAACAAAATATTAAAATGATGAATGAAAACTGAAAGATGAATATAAATTGACTAAATACTGAATTAAGAGTATAGGACGAGTCTATTTTTATGGAGAAAAGAGAATAGAATAGTTTCAACTAGAAATTGTTAGATTTCTTTTAAATGATGTTTTCAAAAACCTAAATACGAGAGAAATAAGCGCAACTATTCATTAATTACTACCTACGATTAATTTGTGTTATTGGATATTTTTTGTCAGAAACTACATTTAAATAAATAGTTGCGTACAAGTGAGGGTACATGTCTGTGTATACTTAAAATTAATATGCAAGTTTCCACATGTGTATTAACCAAATACGTGAAAAACAATAAAATTAAAAGTTCACAAACCTAGATGATAAATACATTGGCGTTTCAGCACACAGAAATTATTTTAATTAAAAACAAAGTATATTAATACATATTTTTAAATAGTCTGCGGAAAGTTTTCGTTTTTTCATGAATTCTCCAATTATACTAGTTATAATAATTACATTAACTTTTAACAATATAACATTCCAAATACTCGTTTATTACGGTAAACTTTAACCGAATTCTGCAATATTCCTCTTTATTTCTTTCTGCGTAACACAAATTGAGAAAAATTGTAATAATCTAAATAGAATTAACAAGTGCTCAAACAATTCTTACCAGAGATCATGTTTTCTTATAAATCTCAGACATCAAAAGCAAAACGACACTTACCTAAAAAAGAGACAATTATTACTAAAGATGTATTATATTTATTAAAATCAAGCACACGAATAGATCAAAATAATTAATCCATGTCTAATATCAGTTCTTTTACATTTTGACCTTGATGAAGAATAGAAATACCGAGGTATGAAATGACAAACTAAAAAGCTGCTGTACATGAGAAAAATCGCAATACGCTATCTCCGAATTTTCGACAACTCATATTTTTGTTGAAGTGTAAAAGTGTGAGCGTTTAACCCTTCTTGTGCTTGTTTCTACGAGGTATCTGGTCATCAGCAAAACTGAAACTTAATAGGCGAAATATCTAGTTATTAGAAGAAAACTGACCGGATCATGATTTCGTCATAAAAAACATCGGCAATATCTTGATGACGAGGATCTCGTTATAAGTAAAATTGGTAAGATTTTGATGCACGAGATATCTCGTCGAAACCACTTGGAGGGGGAATTGCGAATTCTCAGCGCCATAGGCTGATTCCTGGAATCGATTTGTAGAGGACGTTTGCATATCAGAAAGTTCTACCAGAATACTTTGAAATTCTCTACAAATTAATCCAAAAAATGGCGTTTCAAATATTAATTTTTCAAGCTTCGCACATTACATTTCGGTCTTCAGTGGTAATCTACGATTCTGGATGCAAATTTCATCAGTAAGACTCTTGATATAATAGGACTTAATTATTATTGCATATTGTGTGGTTTAAAAATGCTGCCCCTTGAAACAAGTATATTTTAACTTGGTTATATTGCATAATAACAATTATTTTAAATTCATGACTCAATCTGTTTGATAAAACATAGGAAATATTTAAAAATAGCTATAACCTATCCTCTCTGACTCATCTGTCAAACCCTCAAAGATTTATATGCATTGAAGGCTTATCTCTATCCATTTATTACCCTGAAGTAAATTTACCCATGAAGAAACTGGTCGCTTCCCTTGATTACAAAATGTACAATAGTCAATTAGGGGCCTCGTTAGCTCAGTTGGTGGAGACCCGGATTTTTAACCAGAGGGTTGCGAGTTCTAAACTCGATCCAACCAGACCGCGGGGGCTGGTGAAAGTAAAATCTGTCATGGCCTCAAATATGCTCACGTTGGCGTGGTGTAGAAGTTTAAAGAATGGGGGGTGCCCGCTCAGGTGTTGACCTCGTCATCTGACCGTTGTTCAAAGTATCGAGGTTTTGTCCTTGGATCTTTCTCTTCGGTATCGATCCCAGACCGTCGCCAACAGCCCGTTGTGTTGCTCCAGAATGACGTAAATTCGACTACCTACCACACGACCCATTATAAATTTCCCGTGTTCAAGGGTCATCTCACTTCATCCCCAACACAAAAGCGCGAGTTCGAAACTCGATCCAACCAAAGACCATTGCGTAATGTGCACATTAAATCTGCTGTGACTACAAATGTCCTCACGTCGGCATGGTGTGGAAGTTTGGAGAGTGGGGTGCCAACTCAAATGTCGACCTCGTCACCTGACAGTTATTGACCTGACCGTCGCCCGTTGTGCAGCTGCAGTGAGTCGTAAATTCAAACTACCCACCTCCCTCCCGTCTATTGTTTAAAAGCATCCGATTCAATCCCATTTCGTGCATCGCAGTTCCACACCGAATGATTCCCGAATCGTCCCATTTCTGTCCAAATGTACTCAAAGTCGTATTCTCCAGGACAGCCTCGTTGTAATCGATGCCCTAATACACCGGAAGTCATTGCCTGTTATTCTTCAACCCGAACCAGCCATGATGGGTCCCTGCGCCATTAACTTGGTCCTTGTCCACTACTCCCAGCCGGTATTACTTTCTCTACCCATGCATTAGTCACGGTAGGATAGTAAGCTGCGTCGTAAGCTTACTTTGATGCGCGTCCCCTTGAGCTACTTTTTTTAAAACTTACGCCTCAGCTTGCTTGAAAAGCTTCACTTGCACCTCATTGCTCCCGAAGCTTCTCTAAGCACTTTTCTAAGAATTAGTTCGGAGTTCTTTTAGATTGGTTTAAATTGTCGCCTTTTTTAGAAAAAAAAAGGAACCCTTTCTCTCTTTGTGTTTGGAAGCTTAGTTTCGAGGAATTAGTGAGGAATTTCCTTTGGGCGCAGTTTCTGAGTCCAAACTTTCGCTTTGATCTTGTACTTTATCGGTCAAGCGTTTTATGTTTGCGCCTTTTGCGTCCCTGCTGTCACGCGCTTTTGGGTTCTTGATGAGGTGATATGACCCTTGAACACGAGAAACGTAAAATGTGTCGGGCAGTGGGTGGTTGAATTTACGTCGCTCTGGAGTAACACGACGAGCCATTGGCAACGATCAGGATCAATCTGGATATCTCGTTGTTAGAAATAAACTGACCAGATTTTGATCATGCCATCGTCAAAAAATCGGCAATATCTTGATGACAATATATCTCGTTAATAGCAAAATGTGTCCGATCTTGATGGACGAGATATCTTTCCGAAACCACCTGGAGGATTACTCAGTCTGATTACAGAAGGCAATGTGAAATTTGGAGGATAAAAATTAGCGCAGAAACGAAAGTGAGTCAACCCGAAAATAGGTTTAGAGAACAAGAAAAACGTCTTTAACAAGTCAACATTCACCGGAGTTGAATTTACGTCGCTCTGGAACAACACGATGGGCTATTGGCGACGATACGGATCAATCCCAAGGGAAAGGGATCCGAGGATATCACCTCGTAATTTTGAACCACGGTCAGATGACGAGGTCAACACCTAAGCTGGCACACAACTCTCTAAACTTCTGCACCACGCCAACGTGAAGACATTTGAGGTCACGACAGATTTAATGTCCCCCACGTACACGACTATCTTTGGTTCGAGTTTCAAACTCGCGCTTTTGAGTTGGTGATGAGGTGGGATAGCCCTTGAAGACGAGAAACTTAACTCGTGTGGTAGTTGAATTTACGTCCCTCTGGAACAACACAACGGGCTATTGGTTGCAAACAAAATCATATTTTATAATCTAAATTAAACTATATATTCAGTTAACAATCGTATGTTTGCTTCATTCATACCACATTCCAACATCAGGCCCGAGTATCCATGTCAAACCTACGGTTTCTGCCTGCCCTCGAAACAACCTACCAATTTCTTTTCGTTATATGGGCAATTTTTGCTACTCAGGAGCTAATTAGCCCCGACGAACGACTTAAGGATACATTAAAAGATTTTAATTTCCAGTTTATTAAAAATGCTAGATTTTATTAATCGTATATCCGAAACAAGAGATTGCTATCGAATATATAATTAGAATTATCGCAATTATTGATTATCCATCAAACAAATTGACTGTGTCATCGGCTAGTTTAATCTCTACATTAATCCTCCCACTACGAAGAAAGCAGTAAATATTATTGTAGGAGCGTCAATGTAACATTTCCCCCAAGGGTCACGAATATCTAATTCGGGCACTGCTGAAGAGTTAAATAAAATCCTATATTTATCCAATAAAGCGCTACTTAGCATCTACCGCTTCACTAAGACGTCCTACCAATCAAATCAAAACGGTAGCACGACGTTATGTACATATTCCAATTCCTTTTGTGCGAGTAGAATAAACGTCGTATCACACTAAGCGGATGTCAACCCCAGTGACACATTAGGAATCGTGTCTGAATCGCCGGGGGCAGTTCTATTGCTCATTCGAGTGACCGACACGACACAACGTTGTCCGGAGACTCAACACCGGGCGTTTACTTAAGACGTAATGACTTCATGTCCGATTCCAACTTTCCCCTCCATGTGTCGATCCAATTAAATTCTACACACACACGGAAGATGAGGACTTAATCCCAAATCCCGGACCCCTAATCAACGGGCAACCAATATGTTGATCAATATTTTAAACTAATTATACCAGTTCGGAGCCCCGTCCCACTCTGCGCGGACCCCGCGCGATAAAATAACGCCATGCTCCAGCGTACACGTCATGACAGTAGCCGTATCCCAACAATGATTATCGTTAAATCGTAATTCGGCTTATGCAGTTGGCGATACGTACGGACGGCAGGCAGGAGGGGCCTAAGCTCTGAGAAGTAATCAGAATTTAAACCCTGGCGGGGTGGGAGATAAAGCTGTAAGACGGGACTCAATTAGCGGGTTCAAATATTGGATCATTATATTAAGAATGGATTCCTACCCGTGAACAAATTGGTTACACTAGGTATACTTTTCCGGCGTGTGGAGTGTACTGCGTTTATCTCATGTCTAGACTAGGTTTTGCTAGTCATTTGAGATGCTGGGCAGATGGTGAAACTGATTGTCAGTTGCATACATGAAAATTGTGAGCAAAGCATAGTTCAAAACTGGTTATAGCCTTAATTGGTCTTTATTATTTATAATAGGAGGCAGCTATAATAAATTATTTATATTATGAGCAGCGTGTCATTTGTAATTACGTTGACAAGCCCAGGCTCTTTTTTTATCAGTTTTCGTTTGGCATAGTCAAGGCTTGTCCCCTCCATCGACTTTTCTTTTCTGTCTCACTCTGCATGTCTTTCCCACCCTATGTGCGTACTTTTCTCTTTCCCTCTGTATGTTGTCTCCTAGTGTTTTTCCCTTCCCTACCTCTACTCAGTCTCACTGCACCTTTTCCTATCTCTACGTCTTTGCCTCTCTCCCTCTGAGTGTCCGTCTCTTGTCTTGCTCTCCCATTGTTTTACGTCTGTTTCTGTGTGCTTTATGTTTGTCTGTCTTCCTCACTATGGGTATTGCATACCTGTCGATTTCTCTCTCTACTTCTTTCCCTTCTTCTATATTTGTATGTCTTTCCTCTCTCTCTCTGTGTCTGTCTCTATGCGTCTTTCAATCCTTTTCTATTTGTCTCTCTCTGTCTTTCATTTCTTTCTTCGTGTATTTCCCTCTCTCAGTGTCTGTCTCTCTTCTTTGTATGTTTCCCTCCCTCTGCGCCTTGTTCCATCGGTCTTTCCCTCTCTGTCTCTCCCTCAATTGGGTGTCTGCATGCTTTCCCTCCATCTCTTTGTGTGTCTTTCCCTCTTCTCTGTGAGTGTTTCATATCTGTCTATCTATCTCTCTTTCTCTCTGCTTCTTTCCCTATGCTCTATATTTATGTGTCTTTTATCCCTCTCTTCGCATATATCTCTCTCCATCTTTCCCTTACTCTACATTTACCTGTGTCCTTCTTCCCACTCTTCGTGTATTTCTCTCTCTATATGTATGCGTCCCTCTGTATTTCCCTACTGCGTCTCGTTCCCTGTGTGTTTCTCTCTGTATGTATTTACCTCCTTCTCTGTGTCTTTCCCTCACTCTCTCTTCTCTGTATGTGTCTTTCCCTCTTCCTCTCCGTGTCTGTCTCTCTTCTCTGAATGCATTTCTCTCCCTCTCTAATAGTGACAATTTAACTGACCAACAAACTCAAAAAAATGCCACAACTTGAGTTGCAGTATCCAGTCATTGTGGAACTGAATTCCTAATAGGTATCAAGACGTTTTTTAATTCCGCAACTTAATTTATCATCACAAAACATGTAATGGTTAAACTCAAGAACACGGTACCGGTCCATCGCCAAATTGGCGACTAAAAGTTTCCATTGCCAAACAGCTATTTGGATAGGCCTGTGAAGGATTACCATATTCCAAAACTATCCCTAATTGGCGATGGTACAGTGTTCTTGAGTCTAACTCATGTTATTACATAGACGATTCTAACATAAATTTATTCATTTCACGGAAGATTACTAAACACAAAATAATGCGTTGTTCCGCATTTCAGTCGACCACATTTCCTCAGAAAGTAGTAATCTGATCTAATTGCTAAAATAAAATATCCTCTCGTCCGCAATGAATAATTTCCCACCCCCAAAAAGCGTTCTAAAACTATCCCTACAAAATGAAAAGTTATACCGCTTGCTTGCTATCGCGTGAAACAGAATTAGGCATAGAAGACCTGACAGGTTTTTCCTTTGGAGTCTTTATTATTTGATTAACTTGCAATTTCTAATTACACGGGTGACTTACTTCCAACGGGGAATGTTAATTACTCTTTTTCTCGTAGCCAAAATCGTTTTTTAATAAGACTCTTCTTGTCTACCAATTTCATTTCGGGAAAACATGGATTCATTAAAGTTCTGTTGTTACGGAGACTTGAAAAAGAGGAGGGAAAAAACAAAGCCCCAGCAAAATCTTTCGGCAGGACGGAGAGGATTTCGCATACTTATCGTAATTGATCAAGCCAACTGCGAAAGTAAATTCTGTATAATTATGAACTATTTTTGGTACAGGCATAAGTAATTTATTTACGCCGCGTAAGAGGATTTGGTGTAGAAAAATAAAATCTCATAAAATGAAGGTCTAAATAACTGTTGGACAACTAATGCTGCCATTACGTGTCAAGTGGAAATATTTGCTGTGATGGAAACAAGAAAATTGAACAAATATTTTTGAATAGAAATAAAAACTAAAAGCACTTCTTAAGGATATGGTCGAGAAATGTTCAAAATGTATGCGAGAGTGGTTAGTTTCCCTCCAATATGTTTTTTTATTTGTGTGGGAGTATAAACGCATATTTTTACAGTAGCCATTCGGTAAAAGCAGATTCTACTCATATACTTGCCTATTTTATCATCTTTTAAGCTTTTGATAATATTTATAACGGATATACAGTCCTAAATATTTTTTTTTAATCTCAGTTCTTTTAAGTGGGTTAGGTTTTATGACTCAAAGGACATATTGGTCCAAGATGTGCCAAATAACCTCACATAAATGGATATACATACATCGAAAGTTTTACTGACGCAGAAGAGATAAATACACCCAGGGTTCTTTAGGTTGATACTGACCCTATACTGTGATATTGAGAAACCATATTTAAATTTTATAAGTGCTTATGAATGTTTGGAAGTTTTTCTTTGCAACGATGTTATTGTTCTTTCTGTATGAAATGTAGATACTCGGCTCATCATTTTGTCTCTGGCATCACGACAGACCTTTAGAGAGTGTGAAATCACCACTACTAACTGTAACCAAAAGGCTGCAGTGGGGTGTGGGGAGAAAAGAGTGCGGAGGAAAGGTAAGTAGGTAGGCATTTTTAATTGACGTCGCACTGGAGCAACACAACGACTATTGGCAACGGGATCAAACCTGAAGGGAAAGATCCGAGGGCAATACCACGTAATTTTGAACCGCGGTCAGATGACGAGGTAACACCTGGAACTCACTCTCCAAACTTCCACACCACGCCAACGTGAGGACATTGGAGGTGAGGACATTGGAGGTCACGACAGGCTTAACGTGCACTAACCCTCTTTACACACGGCGGTCTTTGGTTGGATTCGAACACGAAACCCTCCGGTTATGCGGAGAGAAGGAGACTTCCTGTGAGATCTCGAGGCAGGGGGAAGTGCTATCAGACCTTATACCTTGTACAGTCATGTTATACTTACGGTGTTTTTTAATGTAAATACTGAACTGTGTGTCATGCAATTGTAAAGTCCTCGTTTACTGTGAAAATAAACTTGCCTTGTCCTTAAAAATTTCTCTTTAACATGACACCATATTACCATAACGAACCAAAAATCCTCATCCACACTAGAATAGGAAATTCAGCAAATTGTGCATTCATATGGGAAATGCATAGGCTGAGCTCAGCCTTTTTTCTGGCATTCCAATAGGAGAGTTTGAGACCCTGTTGTTAGAGAAGCCCAGACTCATCCATATTGGAAGTTCTGTAAAGTGCATTCCAGAAGGAATCTATTCCAATCCTCTCTAATCGACTCTACCAAGGCAATTATGTCCAGTTCTAAGTCTGGAAAATACCACTGCTCCTCTTTGTTGTCCAGTCACCCATTTTTTTTATAATTCAGTACAGTGTAAAACTGTAACCTTAATGTTTTGTTATTTCAAAGTTCTTTTTTACTTCCCTCGATGTTCACAAAATATCTTTAATTTATCATACACTACTTTCAAAACGAGTTCTTTCAAATACGTACACATACATACATAAAATCCGGGCCGTGATTCCACAGTTGGTAGCGTCGTGGATTAACCCGAGATTTGTGAGTTCGAGAATCTATTCAACCAAAGTCCGTCGTGTATTTGGGGGGCGGTGCACGTTAAATTTATAGTGGCCTCAAATATCCTCACCTTGGCGTAGTGTGGAAATTTGGAAAGTGGGGTACCAGCTCAAGTGTTGACCTCGTCATCTGACTATAATTTAATATCACGAGGTGTCAACCTCGGATTTTTTCTTCGGGATTGATCCTGGACCTTCGCCAATAGCCCTTAGTGGGACATAAATTCAACTACCTACATAAAATCACCAAAATATGTCCACGTTAAAAATATAACGAATATTTAAAAATAAGTTTCTTTTATTGAATTATAAAATGCCCCTTTGTATAAAAACATTTTTTAAAAAAGTCAATAAGAACCTCGCCACAACTCATTTTCTTTCCAGTTTTATTTTCTGGAAAAATTGAGTTTAAAATGCGATGCATTCTAAGAGTATCCATCCAAGAAGATGATAAATTACCTGTGGCCCAGAATGTATTAAGCATTCTTCTATTTAAAATACATTTTAAAAAGCCGTTTGGCGTTTCAGCATGGGATTCTTCAAAGTCTTACGTTGCGAACTAAAAACAAACGGAAACTCGTTCAGAAATAAAACAAATTGCTCATCCATTATCGTTTTTAATTCTGTCAGTTCGCAAACCATTTGCATTACGTTAAAGATGTTCTGACTGCTGGAAAATGTACAGAATATCTTTCTTGTTGTGGTTTGGATTGTTTCTTCGATTTTATATTATGTTAAATGTAACTGTTTTACCTCAGGCACTTTAAGTTCTTTATTGCATTCATAAGATATGTATCTTGGACAGTTTTGTAAGAGCATGGAGTTCAACTGACAGATTGTCTTAACCCTCTACCCTCCAAGTTTCGATGAGATATCTCGTTCATCAAGATCTGACCAATTTTGCTAATGACGAGATATTTCGCATTCAAGATTTTTTTTATCATGATCAGATCAAGATCTAGTCGGTTTTCGTCTGGTGACGAGATATCTTGTCCATCAAGACGTGGTCAGTTTTGTAATGATGAGATACCTCGTCGAGACAATCACCAGGAGTGTTAACTATAATCTAGTCAGTTAACTATTACTAACCACTTAACCCTCTTGGTGGTTGTCTCAATGAGGTATCGTCATTAACAAAACTGACCGGATCTTGATGGACTGGATATCTCGTCATTAGATGAAAACTGATCAGATCTTGATCTCGTTAACATAAACATATTGGTAATATCTTCACGACGTGATATCTCGTCGTTAGTTAAATTGGTCAGATCATGATGAAAGATATCTCGTCACTACTAGGAGGGTTTATTACTATCCAGAATAATCTACGTATAAATTATATCCCACAAAGATCTGGTCACTTTTCTTTTGTGCACGAGATATCTCGTTCATAAAGATTTGGTCACTTTTGCTGTTGACGAGATACCTCGTCAAAACAACCATCAGGAGGGTTAAGTTAGTAAACAGTTTGGAAAAATTATGGAAGTGCATTGTTTACGTTTTAGCATGCGTTTTCAATTATTGCGGAAACGATTTTTTGTACTAAGTTTGTTCTGTTTTGTCTTTTCCTATTTTAAGTGCTATCTTGTAACTACAATTAATTTTATATCATAACTTACTTCAAACTTACTCTGGAATTGTTTCTATTTTTTCTATTAATATTTTGTTTGACCGAATAAATAAAAAAATATGTTTTATATGCAACGCTGAAAAGTAAACATTTGTTCAAATTTGAACGACAAATAATCGAATAATTTACTATTTACTATGAAAAGGGAAATGGTATAAGTAAAGCATGTAATAAAGTATCCCAACAAATAACTTTTTAAAAAACCAGCAAACTTAACATTTTGCAGTAATTGCTTTTAAAAATATAACATTATCCTTTGAATATGAATCTAGTGTGAAACACTAAGAACAATAGACTTGTTTTTTCATAGAATTATGAAGTCAAAGAAAACAAATAAAAGAAAGATAAATGCATATATTATGTACTCATTTTGACTACCTTTAATCAAAAAATCCATGTAGTATTTTACAATTCATTCAAAATATCGTAGCATACTGTCAATACTTATACTATTGGTTAGTAGTTAACAAAATTCATCTTCGTTTCTTTTTCAATGATGAAATGCTACAGTTGGTTTTTAAAAGTTAAATTTCTGTAACTACTCCTTTTAGAGTTCCCTTTTATGGTAGTTGAATTGACATCGCAATGAAGCAACACTACGGGCTATTGGCAACAGTCCGGGATCTATCCCAAAGAAAAAGATACGAAGACATCACCTTGTAATTTTGGTCAGATGACGAGGTCAGCACCTGAGCTGCCCACCCCACTCTCCAAACTTTCAAACCTCACCAACGTAAGCACATTTTTTAACGTGCGTCAGCCCCCACGACTCGACGGTATCCGGTTGGATCAAGTTTCGAACTCGCAACCCTCCGATTCCAAATCTGCGACTCTTCCGAATGCACAACCGCAGACCCACCTATTTTAAATTAAACCAAAACAATGACTAGTATTGGGAGAAATATCGTAACAAGATATATTGTACTGACGTAGTGCTCAGAATAAATTCAATTGAAATACTTCGGTAACATCTTAAAACGCTTTTTCCAGGAGACCAATTTTAGAGTTTTAAAAAATTCCAACGCTTTATCCGATATTCAAGAGGTCGTATTATCTTACATTCAACTTAAATTTTGGATAAACGTCGCAATGAAGCAACACAACGTGCTCCCGATGGGAAAGATCGAGGACAAAACCTCGTAATTTTGAAACAATGTCAGATGAACGAGGTCGACGCCTGAGCTGGCACCCCACTCTCAACACTTCCACACCAAGCCAGCGTAAGGACATTTGAGGCCACGAGAGAGTTAACGTGCACCATCCCCCAGGTACATTACGATCTTTGGTTGGATCGAGTTTCGAACTCGCACCCCTCCGGTTGCTAATCCGCTACTCTTCCAATCTGTCTACCGGAGCCCGAAACTATAATTAATGAATAATATTTATAATTATGCATTGCATTAAAATTATATTTAATGGATTAATAGAATTGGAATCATACATTAGAATTTTAAGAATTTAGAATTATTTGAAAACCTGGATTTTTCTCTCTTCTGTATCTTAACATTTGAAAACGCATATTCTCCCAAATGTTCTTTTGTCAGAACCGTTTCTTTTTAATGCAACGTATAATTTCAATAAAAAATAATGAAAATACCATATTCTATTATGTAAACTTTACATAAGCCGAGGCTAAAGAACCGCATCTATTGAAAAGAGGTTACACGAGCGAATTTGAAATTTGGCCAAGAAACAGATTACAAAGACCGATACCTCTGTTCTGTAACTGTAACCGAAACTAGCGATGGGAAACTAGGGAATCAATGAAGGATCCAACTCAGTTTTTCTACATCACGCAGAGGACCACTTTGTCCTCATCAATTTTCAATAGACCGTTGTAGAGCTCCTGATTGATTGTCTGACCTCTCTTGGAGTGCAACCATGATGAACGATGACCGGAGAATCAATAAAGGACGGTCAGATTTGCCATCAGAGTTAAGCGACTTGCGGTGGGATTTTTTTTTGCTTCGAGCGCTTTGCACTGCGTACGTTCATTTCTTCGAAATGAACGCAGCTAAAAGTTCATCATCAGCAAGGAACGGTTCTGGGAATTTGCATATTTTGACCATTTTCTTGAAAAATGCATTTAGGCTTTTGTTCTCTTTAGAGCAGATTTTGGCCTTTCTGCATTAGGAGAGTATGTAGATGAAAACGATTCAAAAAATGTAAATAAAATAAAATTCATTATTCAGTTTGCTTAAACATTAAGTGTTAACGGTTTTCCCACAAGAAGTATTGAACTTAATGACAAAATGGCGGGTGGGTTTTTAATTTATTAGAAGTTAATGGGAAAATCTACTGAAGAATGATTTTAAATGCTTTTAGATTTTCAAGTGTAAGGATTTTGGAACCATGTCACAAAGTGCATGTTTCACCCTCCTGGTGGTGGTCTCGATCTCTTGCCATTAGCAAAACTGACGAGATATATATGGAGAGATATCTCGTCATTAGAAAAACTGACCAGATCTTGATCACGTAATCTTAAAAAAATCGGCACTTTCTTGATGGACGAGATATCTCGTCGAAACCACTTGGAGGGTTAAGTTAATATCTGAAAACACACACATTTTAATTCACATTAATTTTATTGAATGTGAACTATAAAATCAGTAATTAAAATGCTATATTGCAGAATTCCGTCTCCTTTCCTTTTTGGAAGATGTTGTAGCACGTGTAAAGACAGTGAAATTTGAGTCTATTGTAAAGGACTTAACGGCTTTAATTCACTGCTTTGTTGTATAGCCTACTATATTGAAAGTTAATTTTAGTAGTAATGACTAAGTTAACCCTCTCTTGGTGGTTGTCTTGAGGTCAAAAATGTCTCATAGCAAAACTGGCCAGATCTTGATGAACGAGATATCACGACAATATTAGAAAACTTACCAGATCTTGATCTAATCATCATAAAAAATCATCAACATTTTGATGAAGAGATATCTCGTCATTCGCAAAATGTGTCAGGTCATGATGAATGAGCAATCTCGTCGAAACCACTTGAAGTAAAGTACAGTTCTCCACTTCCAAAATTTAGCTACGAATGAATTAGATAGATGCTACCACTAGTTGGTTGATTACCAATAGAGCAAAAAAACGAGAGCTGTATTAAGATCACAGGTGTACTTCCGAATTCAGGGTTGAGCGATGGAGGATTGCGGCTTTTCGATTGTCATTTGTTGCCGTTAGTAGCCAAGAAAGTGTAAGGCACCATGTGAAGAGATGGTTAAATAACAGCTCTAAGCCTTTTTTAGGCGAGCTGGAAGGCGGTGGGTCTGAAAAAAAAAGGAAAAAAAATAGTTGGAAGTGATTGGCATTGTATTGACAGTTCAACTGTTCATCTTGGACAATTTATAGAATTACGTACCAACTGTGGTACCGAGTGTCATCTGGAATTTCTCTGAACCGCAATGTGGCTTGTTTGAAATTAATTACAAATGTTTAGAAACTATTTAAAGTTCCAAAAAAAGATATCATTTGACATATCGATATAAAAAGCAGACACGTTTTCATGAAAATGTCTAGGGCAAAATTCATCATTTTTCTAAACTTTAATAAAAGTCAATGTAAGATATCCATTTTCAAAGAATATTTACCTAAAAGTTTGTTATCATGGGTAAATATTTCAATCATGACACTTTTATAAGTTTAGTATAATTAAAGAATATTTATCTATATTCTTTATTATACTAAATTATTTATATATTGCATATTACAATTATGTGTATTTCAAATGAGTAAACAATTTAGTAGGTGTTAGTATACTCTCATATATACTACTATAACTCATATATGTACTCAAATAACTTCATGGGTACGATTTTTGAGTAGGTATTTGGTATTTTCAATTAACGTCACACTGGAGCAACACAACGGGCTATTGGTGACGGTCCGGGATCAATCCCAGAGGGAAAGATCCGAGGACAACACCACGTAATTTTGAACCACGGTCAGATGACGAGGCAACACCTGAGCTGGCACCCCACTCTCCAAACTTCCACACCACGCCAACGTGAGGACGTTTGGGGCCACGACAGATTTAACGTGCACCAGCCCCCTTTGTACACGACGGTGTTTGGCTGGATTCGAACTCGCAACCCTTCGGTTGCTAGTTCGTTACTCTTCCAACCGGGCCACCGCGGCCCGATTTTTGAGTAGAACAATTAAGAAACTCTTATCTGAATGTTGGGTACTATCACGATAGAATATTAGTCATGACTAGTATAATTAAGGTAGGTAGTATATCGCACCGTAGCATCACAAAGGGCATTTGGTGACGCGGTTCAGTATCCATCCCGAAAAGAAAAATCTGTGATGACAACACCTCGTAATTTTGAATCACAGTCAGATGACAATTAATAAAGAATATTTATCTGAATGTGTATTACTCTCATGAGTAGTTCAAATGAGTAGTGGGTAGCATTTGCCCATATATACCACTACAATATACTCAAAAGATGTACTCATATATATTACTATACGATATATATATGTATACGTAGTATATGACTATATATATATACGTAGTATATGACTATATACGTAGTATACGTATATAGTCATATACGTATACTACGTGGTTAGCATATATGAGTAGTGTTACTGACAGATATTTTTCTGAATGTTTGTTACTATTATAGCTATATATTTCTTCAGTCGTGAGTAGTCATGTGATGATTTTAAACAAAATCGAAACATCAGTTGCACGATCCCTTTAAGAAACGATTACTCCGAGTCGCTCTTCTGCGGCAACCACTGCAACATTAAATTCGAAAAGGTAAAAAATGAGACCGAAATTAAACCTTACTTAAACATTTGTGTTGGGCTAAATTGAATTTATCTTTCTGTACTTGGCAAGAGAAAATTCAATTTCACATTAAACTCAATCCTCCATCCTCAAAAGGCGAGATTTCTTACTCGAATTTAATTGAATTTCCAGTCGTAAATAGAAGGGGAGAATATGGGTGTAATGAAAATGCCATTGTGAGAATGAAATTACACCAGGGCGACGTTCTCCGTTTTATAAGTGGATAAAAGTCTGAATGCATGTTCCGGAAACGTACGAGATTATATTTTTTCGGAGGGATCCCGTAAAACAAAATGAACTTTTAACTGAACGAGTAAAGGTGAATTTATATACCAAGGGGTAAAACATCTAAACTTTTGACCTTACGCGATATTCATTCATTTATTTATTACGAGTTGCTCACAATCACATGATAGTCGTTCCTGGCCGTAAAAACTTTATTTCGTATTTCGAAACGACCGTAAAAAACGAGTTACAAAAAACACTGTATTTAAACTTGCCCTAAAGGTAAATAAAACGTTCCGAAATCTTTTAACCGGAAGAAACTAAAGCACACACACCAGCGAGAGGTTGAGGAAGAGATAAAAATAAATACAAGCCCCGCCCGAAAAGTTGTGCCCCGAATCGAGTAATTACCCGGTTTTACTTAATGACGAAAACGCACGTCACATTCCAAACTACCCCGGAAAAATTTCCGTAAATACACAAACGGGAAAAAAAGGCCCGAAATTTGATGAAACAGCAGAGGTTAATAAACGGGAAGAGCAAAAATAAAAGTAGTTATTTTTCTAACTTTAGTATTAAAGCTATTTGCCAATGCACACTGTTTCTTTTTTCCGAGTTTCATTTTGTGTTGCCAGCACTTGCGTGGAAACTTCCACATCGGTTTCATGATAGAGTACTTCTCTTCAGTTCTCGGGTCGTCCGCATTTATGTAAATTCATTTTGCCCCTTCGATAATGAGCGTTTGGGTATTTCAGAACTTTCGGAAATAAATTACAAATGAGTAAAGAATATTTTTACGGAGGGAAAACAGGGTGTATTTTGGAGGCGTTTTGCTTTTGCTCGGCGCAGTTTTACACGAGGCTTAGGATAATTGGACGCGGCGTCGAATTTGTTTTGTCTTCGTTTATCGATATCTAATTTCTGCATGATACTCCGTAATTTGCGCGCGTTCGGGAAGAGAAAAAAGTCTTAAATACTTCCTCGGCGTGAGAGGGAGATAAATTATTGGAAACAGCAGTATCACGAATAAAATAGAATTGGTTTAAAAGGAGGGGGAAGATTCTTTAAAGTATAACAGAGCGAAATCGATCGTTGAATAAAGAGTGTAACAGTAAATATTCCTTTAGGGAAAAAAATATTTGCAGAAATTTAATATAACCTGGAAAAAAATATGCTGATAAAACAAACTTTGCTGAGCTTTTATAAAAAGGGGTGCTCCACCCCTTCTCACTCACCAAACCGGAAGATTGCCTAAAGAATCTTCAATAGTTCTCAGTTGGTTGATTGGTTGGTTTGGGGGTGTTACGGCTCAAGAGCTATATGGCATGCTGCTCCAAACACAAGACATACAATATCAAGTAATAGATATACACACACAGTGAAAGCTTTACTGACACAGAAGAGAGAAATACACCCAGGGAGGAATGCACCTGAGCCACGACGACCCCAATTAGTTCTCAGAGCGAACCATGATCTCTCGCTGTGTATCCGATGGTAGGATTGGATTGGATGTTGAGGTTTCATGGCGCAAGGTTCAAAAGTGGGCAAGCTGCGCCAAACACAAGACAGAATATAGCCCAATAAAAGCGCAGAACCTTTAAAAATGAATGATAAAAGGTAAATTTAAAAGGTAAATGTGTAGATGAGAATAAAAATATTTGAAGTCAGGTAATGAAACAAGATCTGAGGCTAACTAATGAGACTGAAGAATTTAATTTACATATGTACAAAATAAAAAATGCATAAATTTTTGAAAGTGAAATTTAAACAGCCGAAGATGGACAATCAGAATAAGTCAAGCGCTACACCATTAGTATGATTGTTTTTTTAAATTATCTCTTCTTGCGATATATCTTCCAATTTTTGTGCATATTGCTGGTGTCAAAAAGGTTTTCTGCAGACCAAGACACAGGATGGAAACAGTCAATCAGTCTCCACATTCGCAACAGGGTTATGGCAGCCTTCGCAATTTCAAAATATTATTTTAACCATTATGATATTTCAGATTTTTTGCGTTTGTGCCTACTCTTTATTTTTCTCTATTTCCATTTTCTCACCAGATCAGTCAGATGAAGTATTTTTCATCGATTCTATTAGATTTTGTAGCGTCTAAATTTTCATTTGTGATTTTGTTTTAGAAGCGTGTTTAAGATCAAGACCAGATGGTTTGGGAATGTTTGTTTTCGTTGAATTTTAATAGTTGCATCTTTTACTTGGACGATTGTTTCTTTGTCTCGTACAATTGTATTTTTAATTCCTTCATTGGGAATGGTATCTGTTTGGACAGCAAAGTGTTTTTCAATTTCTTCTTTGGGAATGGTATCTGTTTGGATAGCAACGGATTTCATCGTTTTAATGATGCGTATGAAATATCTTTTGTTTTATCTTTATGCTTTGGGTTTCTTTTTCTTTTTTCCATTGTGGACAAAACCTGGAGTAAGTAGGATGATTTCCCGTACAATTGAAGCATGCAGGTTCATAAGTGCAGTTTTCGCCATGTTCGGGTTTTGAGCATCTGGCACAAATTGTAGATGATCGGTATGAAGCCTGAGAATGTCCAAACCTCTGACGCTTAAAGCATCTCTTTGAGGGTTTGGAAAGAACGGTCTAACGCTGCAATTTAAGTATCCTGCTTTAATGGATGTAGACATGTCTGGTGTGTTGAATGTTAACATTACATGTTTTGTGTTAATACTTTTATCATCTCGTCTGATGCAGATGCGTTTGGCTGAACAAACATGCTTAGATTTCAATTCTTCGATAAACTCCTGTTCATATACATTAAAAAGATCAGATTCAGATATAACTCCAAGACTAGAATTTAGAGTTCTGTGTGGAGTTACGTTAACTTTTAGTTCGCCAATTTGATTTAATTTCGTTAGTTGCTCAGATTGATATGCAGATACAGTTTCTATGAAAAGATCACCAGACCGCAATTTCTTTACTGCTTTTGTTTCGCAGAGGCAGACTGAATATATTTTTGTACTGCAAATGGTGAAAAGGTTGCAAGTTTCCCTTCAGGGTTATTGATAATTAAAAATTTAGGTATTGAGAAATTAACATTATTAGAGGGATTTAGGCCTCCTCTAGGGCACAAAGAAATTTTTGGATCCATAGATTGAATATTTAACTTCTTCATGGTGTACCTATACCCACCCGGAGTCCAACAAGGGGAAGTGGTTACTGACTCTGGAATATTCCAGTCTCAGCACACACTTCAAGATACCACCATGATATAGTGCTACAGTATCGGGATGTGGATCCGCAGGTTCACCCAGGGCATCCATAACTGCAGCACTAACCCAAAATACTTAAGACTAGTGAAGTCAAACACGACAGAGGGGCTAAGCACTCTGAAGTGGTGAAACCCATAGAACTTAAGTGAGCCGATTGACCAGAACGGGCTCTGGTCACCCGACTACGTTGAAGCATGGGCCGATATATGATAATTGGATTTCAAAGCAAAATTGTTCATAATTTCAATGCTGTTCACAAGACACATGAAAGGGAAACACAAGAGGGGATGGGAGATAGAACAGTAGGAGGAAAAGAGAAAATATCGCCTGGGTACCCCAGGAGTGCGATTCCTGTGTTTACCAAAGACATTAAACCCCATGGGAGAAGAGCAGTTCACTCGGGTTCGTGAAGCCCGTAGACACCTAAACATGTGCTCCCGAGGGGACCCGATGGAAGGTAAGTAGTTGAATTTACGTCGCACTGGAGCTACACAAAAGGCTGTTGGGATTGGGAACAATCCCGAAGTTAAAGCTCCAACGACACCACTTCGTAATTTTAAAGCACGGTCAGATGACGAGGTCATCACCTGAGCTGAAATCCTTCTCTACAAACGTCCTTGATTAGGAGGTGTCCTCGGTTATTTTCCTTCGGGATTGATCCCGGACAGTCTCCAATATCCCGCTCTATTGCTCCAGTGTGACGTTAATTCAACTACCTACCTATCAAACCATACCATGCCAACGTAAGGACATTTGAGGCCACAACTATGCAAATTTAATGACGACAGAGCTCAGCGTTCGATATTTGTTGATTCAGACAAATCAGGTCATATCTGTTACATTAGCACTTTTGCTGCGTCGGTGAAAATTTTGGTCTGCTACACTTGCTTGTGATTTCCCCATCCTATTGTTCGGTTCGTGACGGCTTGAAGTTTTGCGCTGATTGGTCTATTGATTAGTGAAGTTGTTGAGAAAATCAGAAGGCAATTTTAACATAACCAACATTTATTACATATTAACGCCACGGAATACAGAAAACGTTTTATCCTCGAGAGGAAAAGAACGAGTATCTATTCTCTCTGGCATGTCTACTACTTTTTGTGATTTATGATCTTCAGCTGATGCCACTCAAATCAATCAAAACTTCATTGCAAACGATCAGCGGTTTGCTTATCAGTAGGGTTGC
Organism: Meta bourneti; assembly: GCA_933210815.1. Lineage (NCBI taxonomy): Eukaryota > Metazoa > Arthropoda > Arachnida > Araneae > Tetragnathidae > Meta > Meta bourneti. Next base: position 71,323,970 of record OW119927.1, on the reverse strand, counting down.
CAGATAGCCACAGGTCCCTTGTTCCTTGATGTTTTATGTAAAATTTTACTTCTATGGTTTTAATGGAACGCAGCTGAGCGATAAATAGATGCAATGATCTAAATTACACTCAGAATAAGGCTGTGCGAATTTCATGACCAAAATCCAAAACTCAGCGTTCGATATTTGTTGATTCAGATGAAAAAAGTCGATTCTCATTCCTCAACAGTTTTGTTTTACGACGGTTAAAGTCTTTTAGAACTTTGTCTGCTTCAGGGTTCTCCAAAGGTCAGCGTTCGATAGTTTACTTCTTCACGCAAACATATTTTCTACTTTTTTCAAAAGTTCCAAATTGCCACTCAGCAGATCTTGAGAAAAATGAAACTAAAGGGTTTCACGGGGATTTTTAGCTCTCCTGGTGGTGGTTGTCTCGACGAGGTATCTCGTCATTAGAAAAACTGACCAGATCTTAATGGACGAGATGTCTCGCCATTAGAAGAAAACTGAGCAGATCTTGATCTCGTCATCATAAAAAAATCGGCAATATTTTGATGACGACATAGGTCGTCATTATTAAACGATCAGATCTTGATAGGCGAGATATCTCGTAGAAACCACTTGAAGGGTTGATACAAATAAAGGGTAAGCTTTTACATGTTGCCTATACAGGGTGTCCCAAAAAGGTTATTCCGCAATTTATCTTTTTACCATTTGGAGATAGGTAGGCAATGTAAATTGCAAAAGTGCACCAAATAAGGTAAGTAATTAAGATGTGAATAAAATTATCACGTGATAACAATGTAAGCGGATATAGTTTTTAATTTGTATACCACCCCTCTAGATAAAAATCCGAGATAGCAAAAATGTTCCTTACCTGTATCCCTATCGTTAGTAAAAATCCATATTTCTCTAGGTTGAATAGTAACGGAGATACAAGAGTTTCTATTTTAAGGGGGCCGTATTTAATCTAGAACGGAAACTGACCCATGGCCAAGAATAATAGCTAAGTTCTGCATTGCTGCAGATGGGGGGGGGGGGTATTTCAGTTAACGTCACACTGGAGCAACACAACGGGCTATTGGTGACGGTCCGGGATCAATCCCAAAGGGAAAGATCCGAGGACAACACCACGTAATTTTGAACCACGGTCAGATGACGAGGCAACACCTGAGTTGGCACCCCACTCTCCAAACTTCCACACCACGCCAACGTGAGGACATTTGAGGCCACGACAGATTTAACGTGCACCAGCCCCCTTTGTACACGATGGTTTTGGCTGGATTCGAACTCGCAACCCTTCGGTTGCTAGTCCGTTACTCTTCCAACCGGGCCACCGCGGCCCTATTGCTGCAGATGGAAAAATTTCCTTTTATTTTTATTTAAACCATTTTTTCTACAATATTTTTATTAAAGATTACATTGTCTACTATTATGCATTGCGATTTTCATCTGCAGTTACAATACTACATTACTTTGCACAATGTTGCACTTTCTGACCGAAAAAAAATGCTTTTTAGCATTGTGTATGCGGTCCCTAATCTGACTGCTTGAACAGCTGTGCACAAGCGGTACAAGTCAAATTTTTTGCGTCCTTATGCCTCCGTTAGTGTTCAACCTACAGAAATGCAGTTTTCTGCTAATGATAGGGATGCAGGTAAGGAACATTTCTGCCATCTCGGATTTTTATCTAGAGGGGTTGTATAAAAATTAAAAACTGCATCCGCTTAAATTGTAATCACGTGATAATTTTATTCATATATCTTAATTACTTATCTTATTTGGTGCACTTTTGCAATTTACATTGCCTACCTATCTCCAAATGGTAAAAAGATAAATCGCGGAACAACCTTTTTAGGGCACCCTGTATATCGGGAATTACATACAAGAACAAGATAATATAGTGTAATAGCGCAACAAGCTTGAACTAAGGGGAAAAGACGAATTACCGCCAAAATCAGTTCTTTCGGTGATACAATCAGAGTTGAACAAAACCCGACTCTCGGACGGGGGTTCGATTGAAGGGAGAAAGATTGATAGACCTTCAATAAAGCAAGATAAAGCATAATGGCTAAGAACAGGCGATTTTCATGAAGAACGAATGAAGAGGACACAACAAAATCGTTTAAAGTGACGTATTGCCTGACGTCGCACCAGACGGAAGAATAGAGGCCCGTGCTACGCCGAGAAAAGAATGTATAAAACTCATCGGAGAAATGGAGCTTGAAAAGAAATGAAAAGAAAAGGGACGGGGGTGGGGTGGGGTGGTAAAGAAATGGTTCGGGAGGAGGGGGTCGAGAGAAACTTGCCGGATTACCCAGATCAAGATCGTACCAAAAACGCATTAGAGGTTTTTTTAAAGAAAGAATATTTTCCAGCTTTTTGCAACGTTTTGGACTGTTGGGTTTTTGCGGATCAAAGGGAAGATTTTCTGTTTGATAGACAAATCAACACTTTTAAAAAGAGATCGGAGGCGAGAAACTAATTGAATGGAATTCAAAGAGAAATTGGGATATAAAAACTCCACCCAAACAGATCTAATGAAATACAAGGGGGAACTTCTTTCGTTGCTGCAGATTTTTAAAAATGGGGGTTCGGTGTGTGATACGGAATTAAACCCAGACAAAAGTGGAAAATTAAAATAAGGAAAAAAATAAACGACAGGAGATCGGAAGATAATTACCAAACCGCGGGTTGATTGGAGTTCTCAACTCGAATTGATTAAAATTTAAAAGCACAGAACAGGCACATCGACCGCGTTTGAAGTAATTTGTTTCAATGAATAGTGCCTATACAGTTAATCAGCAATGCTTGACTGTTGAGGGAAATGATTCATTAGGTCACGTATTAAGTTCAGTTTCTGTGAACAAATCTAGAAATGATTAGTCGGATGAAAATAGAGAGATGATGGTATGCTTTTAAATTATCCTCATTAGCCGGGTTTGTCAGTTTATTTTCGCGTTGAATGAGAGGAAGAACCCTTCTTCGAAAATGGAGTCAAATATTTTAAATGTACATTTATCAAATGATTTCAACACTAATGAGGATTAAGTTGTTACGTTTAGACTTTTGAATTATACGTGTACTGAAATGTTTAGAAATCTGATTCTCATATTTCTAAACATTTCGATACAACCACAACAATATCATTTCAAATTTTAACCATGAAATAGGTCTTTACATATTTATGTGTGCAATATTTTGTATCCAAAACACTCTTTACGTTAACTCAAAAATAAATTTAACTAACATAATTTTCCAAATTATGGTAAGTACACTTACAAATAAATAGTCCATTAAAAAAAGGATGCAATTTCTTTGAATATTTTCATTCACGAAGGTGACAGAATTAAGGTTAACTTAAAACAATATTCATCACTCACCATAACCTAGGGTTTATTTCTCGCGGTTTTAGATTTGATTTACAAAAACAGATTTGAAAATGGGAAAGAATGCATTTGCTTGGACCGCGGTAGCCCAGATGGTAGAATCACAGATTAGGGTTGCGAGTTCGAAACTCGATCCAACCAACCGTGTTGTCCTCGGGTCTTTAACCTTGGTATTGACCCTGGACCCGTCACCTTGTCGTGTTGCCCCAGTGCGACGTAAGTTCAACTATTATCGGCTATATCGATATCTTTTATTTGTTTCGCAAAGTATTTTCGTTTTGAGAATAGCGATAGGAAATATCAGTCGATTTCTTTAGAATTGCGACTTCAAAGGTCACTTGTTTCGAGCATTTGTCCTAAACTGAATTGGCAAAGATTCGGGTACCTCGAAACTCTTGGGGACAGGTGGAGTGGAATTAAACAAGACAGAATTCCAAAATAAAAATGTACTGATGAATACTGAAACATGCATGACTCGTGCATTAATAAAAACAAAGTGACATTTTATGAATACTTGCATTATCTCACACGCATGAGAGTTAATACTATTCATGGCACACTTTGGTTAACTAGATTATTGATGGGTTTTTTGTGGTTCAAGAGCTTTATTTTCACCAAGCCGCGCTAAATAACGTCAAGTACATGGACATACACACACAAGGAAAGTTTTACTGAGACAACGGAGAAATGCACCCACGGGATAGTCAAATCTGACAGGAATTGAATCTGCTCTACCTACAACTCGCCGATTGTAGTTACGTGGGCATGAGTCTTTATTAATTTGATAGGGATTATTATTTACAATTATTATATATCTTAATGCATTCATTATTTCTTAATGCATAGTAAACCAGCAAATGTAAATAGAGAGTTGAGGAGGTAATGTGTTTCTTTGAATGCAGTCAAGGGAGGTTGTCAAAAAATCGCAAACTCCCAAGAATAAACACCGAAAAAATTAATACGGTATTCATAGTTACGATGTAAAATGCTATGTAGATTATATGGACATAATAGTCTTTTTTAGCTTGATAGGGGTTATTACCTGTACTATAGCGCTCATATTACTATTATTATGGCAAAGACATTGGGTTGGTTGGCTAGTTTTTGTTTTTTATGGTGCAAGGACAATATTTGGCTAAGCTGTGCCAAACGCAAGACAGACAACGTCAAGAAATGGACCTAAGCACACAAGGAAGGTTTTACTGAGATAGAAGAGAGAAATACACCCAGAGTAAGTTACAGGAATTGGACCTGAGCCGCCTACAACTCACAGGTCGCTATTCTAGTGAGTAAATACACTGAGCCACGCATTTATGTATATATTGGGAAAAAATGTATTCTATCTCTTTAAGAAGAAACACGTAATACACGTCAAGAAAAAGAGGTGTATTCCTCTTGCCCAGTTTTTATTCATTAACAGTTGTTTCATTTGGTCCGTCCATTTTCTCCCTTCCTTCATCCATCATGGAGAAGGGCTCTCTAAGAGAAACAAACGCATCCTCTTCCGTCTGCAGAAACAAGTGAAAAGAGTGGAAGTCATTTATTAGATATTCCTGGATGGCCCGGAAAACAGCGTCAAGAGTTATCATTACTGGATCCAAATAGGGTAAAATATTAGCTTTATCGCTCATGCGGATAATCAGCAGTATTTATCTCTGCAAGCATGCCTTATAATGGTGGAATCGAGTGCCCTATTCTTCGAGAATCTAAGGATGCAGGTTTTCTTTGGATCAAAAGGAAAATAAATAGTAAGGATATATATGACTATAAATGGCTACTGTTAAAGGAATAGTTCAAATAGTTTTTTAACACTTTGTGAATAACATGTATCATATCAAGAGCGTTAGTTTGTTTACGTTTCTCTGTACTTTTATTGCATTCTACTTTTAAACCTCTATGTGGTTTCGGCGAGATATCTAGTCCATCAAGATCTGATTGGAATATCCAGATGACGAGATATCTCGTCATCTGGATATTTCCAATGTTTTTGACGATGACGAGATCAGGATCTGGTCAGTTTTCTTCTAATGATCATGATCGGTTTTCTTCTAATGTTTTTAAGTTACATGTGTACTTTTATTGCATTCTACTTTTAACCCTCTAAGTGGTTTCGACGAGATATCTCGTCCATCAAGATCTGACCAATTTTGATAATGACGTGATACCTCATCATTTGGATATTGCCGATTTCTTTATGATGACGAGATCAAGATCTGGTCGGTTTTCTTAAAAATGACCATGATCATGTTTTCTTCTAATTCCGAGATATCCCGTCCACAAAGATCGGGTTAGTTTTTCCAATGATGGGGTCGAGACAACTACCAGGAGGTTTAATAAATATATGCTAAGTTTAACCTCATTTCAGATTAGTTTTAAGTTAGTTTTTGAAGCAGTTGTTTCAAGGGTTCAAAGAGCAAAAATTAAATTTTTATTTGATTAATTATTTTACAATCCTTCACTCGCGGTCACTTTTTCAATCATAAAATGCCGAGCTATACAAAGCACTAGACATCACAGAAAGGGGAAGGAGAAATAACAATGCTAAGATCCAAGCTATGAAAGAGATGCTCGACAGTCATGCTCTCCCGTCCACACAATATTAACAAAAATGAAATAACTTTCAATATTACATTCATCAACTGGGCGATTTATTATTATACGGATAAACATAATTTATTTTATAACTTGAGGGCGCTTTGATACATTTTCATCAGACATTTACAGGAAATACATTTAAATATGTAGTCTAAATTTCTCGACATAATACAAATTACTAAATATTTTAACCAATGTGACGGACAGATCATACCTAGGTTGAAGATTCGTTCTCGAAGCCGACTATTCACCACACTTCAATAGATAAGGTAAGATATAAATTAGGAGTTAAGAAAAAAAGTTGAAGCGATTGCTCAAGCACTTTTAAGAATTAGCATAAATTAGCATTAGCATAAACTAGCATTAGCATAAACTAGCATTAGCATAAACATCCTTTTCACTGACTAGATTATGCTAATTAAAATACTAACTAAAAATAACTAAACTAAAAATACATAACTAGATTTCACCACCGCGCCAGTGACCTGCGAGTTGTAGGTGGCATAAGTTCCATTCCTGTAGCTTACTCTGAATGCATTTCACTCATCTGTGTCATTAAAACGTTCCTTGTATGTGTATGTCTCTTATTTCACGTTTTCCATCTTGCGTCTGGCACAGTTTGACTATCGTCCTTTCACCCAATCACCAATTTCTAGCAATAGTGAAAATGTCTCGAAAATTTAAGATTCGCAAATCAGTTCATCAATTTTGAAAAAGTAACTATATTACAGCTCAGAAAACTGAGACATTACATAAACGAATCTTATTCATTAAAGAAATCAACAAAGAAAACTATATGGATTCTCACTCTGCGGTCATTTTTTGCTACACTATACGTGGCAAGACATCTAAATTCTAGACGAAGGAAATACTATATTACCTGATTTCTCTACCTTGTATCGCCTGATAATTTAGAGATAGAGTAGTTTTTATGCAGCATTTCGGCTTAAGTTAAATCAATGATGGAAAAATGAAAGTGCTTGCCCAAGTAGTAAATGAAAGGATCAAACCTTCAATACGCATACAGGTTGTAATTTTAATTTTTGGGGTCCAGAAGATTCATTAACTTTTTACGCAAAAACTACTTAAAGAATTAAGTATATGTAAATTAACTACACATGTAGACACCAAAAATCTGAAATTGGAGGAGATTATCAGTCTACACTTCAACTTTCAAAACTCAAGAAATCTTTCGTTAATATTTCAAAACAAATCCAACATTCGTAACTTTTTACTTGTCTTCGGTACCGAAACTAAAACCGCCAGAGGCCAGCATCGTATTCAAATTATGTACTGCTTTGTGTTAACTTTCAGAGACGCTTGAGTTATTTCTTGTTTTTGGTATTCAAGGGTTTGTGAAGGCGAATGCATGGTAGGTAGTTGAATTTCGCCGCACGAGCAACGCAACGGGTTATTGGCGACGGTCCGGGATCAATCCCGAAGGGAAAGATCCTAGGATAACACCTTGTTATTTTGAACCTCGGTCAGATGACGAGAACTCCTGAGCTGGCACCCCCTCTCCAAGATCCGAAATCAAGATCTGGTCAGTTTTTTTCCAGTGACGAGATATCTCGTCCATCAAGATCTGGTCGGTTTTGCTAATGACGAGACACCTCTCTTCGTGACAACCACAAGGAAGATTAATCTAATTGACGTGTTGATCAGTCAACTTTCATAGATCAATTCGGAATTCATCCTTTGGAATTTCAATTGGCTACGAACTGAAATCGTATTCGCAGTACAAGCCGTGACATCACATCCGGAATACTTATATGAAACGCGTTCCGTCACAAAATCGCTACATTTACCTTGCCAGAAAATGCCCCTTATATTACCTGATTTCCCCAACGTTGCCCAGGTAAACGCTTGAATGAATTCACCCCGCTTAATTCCTCCTCCGTAATCCTCCCCAAAACAAAATCCTGTTCACAACAGCGTGCATTAGTGCCGGGATGTTCAGCGCGTTTTCCTACAAGTAACCCGCCTTACCCTGCTAAGCACCGGGCAGTTATAATTTCAGTCGAAGTGAAAGGAATAATTATAGAAAATGATAGCAAAAGAGAGCTTTAAAACATTAATCGCGATTTATGGCAGCAATTTGGGTACGTGATTATAAGCTCCGACTCCAAGATCTGGAAGCACTTAAGATGCTTCTCGATGATATTCCGAAATTTACGACCGTGGCACATAGATGGAAGTGCTTTTTGAATAAGGAAATGTCTGAGATTTTACTGAAATTTTTAGATTCCTCTTTACCCGGACACTCTGGGGAATACTGGGAACTATTCTGCCCCGGTGGAAGTGATTTTTTTCTCTTCTCTGGGAGTGTATAATTATGGATTCTGCGAGTGCTCATTTCAAAGTCTGCTTTAGAGACCAAAGTGAAAATCTTATTCAGTATAGATGTAACAGTAGTTTCAGGAATAATTTTATGCCATCGTTTTCTGGTATACAGGGTGTTTCGAAAATATCTGGCCAAATATGTAGTAAAGGGTTAGTATAGGGGCCCGAAATAAAAAAAATTGTCACAGAATGTGTGTCCGGAAATTCCACGTTTAGGTGGTAGAGATAGATGTTTAGGTCAACGTCATTTCCCTCTCGGATTTTCAACACCATGCATCGCACACGAATTTGGAGTTTGCCGTTGGAAATCCACACAGGGAATGATACCTTACGCCAAAAAAACGATGTTGTCGTGAGATCTAACCAGCGCCCTCTACCACTTAAGCGGGGAATTACCGGACACACATTCGTTTACAAAAAATGCTTATTTTGGGCCCCTCTATCAAACGCTACATTTTGCGAAGATATTTTTGAAACACCCTGTACACAGGGTTTTTTTAAACTTCCTGTTCAAATTTTTAGGAGAGGTAAGGAACACAAAATTAAACTGTATGCACATAGCACTGTGCGAAAGCACCACTTGTATTTCCTAGAGGGAGCTGTTCGGCATAGGTAAATTCATGCACTGACGCTGTCAAGTATGCACAGCTGTTGATGGTTGAAGCTGAAAGCGTATCATTGCTATCGAACTGCGAAATTAAAGCTAATAAAACTGTTCGAAAACCTTCTATCCTTAATTTCTGCAGTTTAATGCACCCTCTAACACATCCAGGTGGCTCTTGTGGACTTATATTCCTCTGTTAATAACTATCAAAATCATACATGCTCCACAACCCCAGTGACACTTTCTCATATTTCAGAATACATCGGTGTCTCTGTGGGACACCTTCAGAATGATCAGGTAGGCACGTAATTAACGTCACACTGGAACTACACAATGGGCTATTGGCGACCGGCTATTGGGATCAACCTCAAAGGGGAAGATCAGAGGACACCTCGTCATTTTGAACTACGGTCAGATGACGAGGTCAACACCTGAGCTGGTACCCTACTCTCCAAACTTCCACACCACGCTATGGACATTTGAGGCCACGATAGATTTAATGTGCACCAGTCCCCGTGTCTTTGGTTGGACCGAGTTTCGAACTCGCAACCACCCGATTGCTAATCCATTACTCTTCCAACTGGCTACAGTGGCTCTTGAATGATCAGGAGTTGGGCATTTCGACTTGTACGATATGGCCTTTCGGTTGATTGACTGCTTTCGGTTTTATGGCGTAAGGTGTGACAAAGGCCAACTGCACCAAAGGCAACATAAAAAATTCGACCCAGTAAAATGTGTGTGTATTACTCAGAACAGCCTACCCAGCAATAAAATGTAGGTACCTTACTTGAAATACATAAAATACAAATCAAATTGAAACATTAAAATTTTTAATAATGCGAGTAAACTAGGGAAATATAAGATTATTGTTGTCACAACATAAAAGTAATGAGCAACAGATAAATAATTTTGATGAAGTGGTGTAGTTTAACCTATAGACGTGAAATTTAAGTAGACTGAGTATTTCTATTGAGAGGAGCTTCAAAAAGTGTAACCAACATGTCGACTAGTAGTCGCTTGACTGCTCTGTGAAAAATTCGCTTGGTTGGCTGATTTGACATCTTATCGCATTTGGCAATATTGCATCTATATAACAGGTGTTTGAAAGAGTGGCCACTATAGTGTGGTGATGAATTGTGTAGTGTGAGAGTGGTGTGGGTAGAGAGAATGGTGAAATCGCCAAACTCTACTACATCATGTGGACCAATCAGATGATGAATCAATGAATGGGCGTTTTCAACCGTCCTGTGAACCAATCAGATGATGAATGTTCCTATCCACCAGCAGACGATAGTCTAAGGGTAACCTTACTATTAATTTTGGTTACATGATCCTGGGCCCATTAAAAGGTTACCATTACTCACTCTACTTTCCTCTATGCCTTAACCCTCTGAGTCCTGAAACGCCTGAACACCTTTATCGATAGTCCCGGTGAGGCGGTTTGGGGCGTTTGTGGTTTTATTGTAGGGGTGAGTTATGCGAGGAGTCACTTCGTGATTCCTTGGAGAGGGATAGCATGCGAAAGGTCTTACATTCACACTTGACTGTTGTATTGCTGTTGCTCTGGGATAATTTTAAAGGATATGACGTGAGAGTTTTTTGGTTGATTTGGATTTTATGGCGCAAGATCCGAAATTGGATAAGCTGAGCCAAGCGAAAGGTAATAAAATTCAATGAAAATCAGTAATGGTCTTTTGGTTGTTAATGGTTGTGAGTTCAATTTACGTCCTACTGAAGAAACACAATGAGCTATTTGCGACAGTCTGGTGTCATTCCAGAAGGGAAAGATCCGAGGACGTAATTTTTAACCACGATCAAATGACAAACATGTGGTCTCAAAATTGTCAAACATTGGCTCGTTTCTTAAACTCAAAACATTGGTTAGTTTGGAGTTTTATGGCGCAATGGAAATATTTGGCCAAGTTGATCCAAACACAAGACAATGTCAAGTTATGGATATGTTTTTATATACACACAAAGAAAGTTTACTGATACATAAGAGATAAATACATCCAGGATAAGTTACAGGAATCGAACCTTCGCCACCTACAACTCACAGGTTGGTAACGCAGTGGGCAAACCTACTGAGTGTAGTGACGTGATTTTTGTCGACTATCTTCAGGTAACGCAGTGGGCAAACCTACTGTGTCACCTGAAGATAGTCGATAAAAATCACTGAACGCACAAAGCGCATTTGAAATTGCTGCATTTGATTGGAAAAGACCTTCCGAAATTAATTTTTGGATTAGGGGGTAGCCTGATTGGAAGAGTAGCGGATTTATAACCGGAAGGTTGCGAGTTCGAAACTTGGTAAAACCGAAGACAGTCGTGTACACGGAGGCTGGTACACATCAAATCTATCGTGACCTCAAACGTCCCCGCGTTGGCGTGGAGTGGAAGCTCGGAGAGTTGGCTGCCAGCTCAGGCGAACCTCGTCATTTGTCAGTAGTTCAAAACTACGAAGTGTTGTCCTCGGATCTTTTCCTTCGGGACTGATCCCGGACCGTCGCCAATAGCCTCTTGTGTTGCGCCCAGTGCAACGTTAATTCAACTTTCTACCTTCTTTCTTACCCCAGTGTAAAAGAAAAACAAATTACACTAAGTCATTGAGTCCGTGCAAAAAATGGTTTTAGGCAATGGCAGATGGGTCCTTAAAAATGTCTTCATGTATGGCTCCAATGCAATTCAGGATGTGTGAGGGAGCGGCTGGTAATAAGCCGCTCTTTGTACAGGTGGGAAAGGATTTCTGGCCATCAATGAATATCATCCTTTTCCAATGGCCAGATCGGAGCCTGGCAAGCATAGAGAAAGTTTTCCGGTGCAAATTTAAGGCAAGCAGCTCTCCTTGTGTTTCACTGAGGTACCAGTGATAAAAGGGTATTGGAGATGATCTGCGCAATTTTAAGTACGGACAGATGATCGTCCTAGGATAGCAGGACTGTACTTCTCTTTAGCCAGGTTGTTTATTTGCTCCAGCTTTTGCCAATAAGTCAGCTCTCTCATTTCCCAGAATGCCAACTACCTATACGAAATTATTTTCTGAATATGTCCCTGGTATCTACAGTTCGTTTTTAAAAAAGTTTTGAATACGATAGATTGTTTAAGGTCATACAGATTCGGTTTATGTCTCCACGTCTATTGAAAAATGTGGTTTCTATTTTCACTTTACTTTGCGATACACTCTTGCACCAATGTGCCTCCTTGCCTCTGCAAGACAGCGCTTAAAAATAAATTTTATAACCACTTAACCTTTTCATTTCTGACTTATCGCAATCCTAAATGGTTTTTAATAAGTTTTACAATTCAAACTAAAATTCCTATCACAAGGAGCTCACCTACTCTTAAAAACCTTTATCGATCACGTAAACATATAGAAACAGCCTCTTAAAATATACCTCCAAAATCTTTTTCTCAGGTCCGGATATAATCTGCAGTACTTGAAATTGGATGCCACTTGCCTAAGCTATCACAGCAATTGATATTTTCCTCAGAAGGAATTTTTTAAATAAAAAAATGCCTATCTTTCTAATACTTTATCGAAGAAATACGGGTACCTAAAGATTTTTGAAACATCAAGACCGTGCTTGATATAAGAAGTCACTGCGAACTTTAAGAATGAAAGTTGAATCTACTATATTTTATTTTACTGCTGGTTTTTTTTTCGCAATCGAGTTGAAACTTCATTTACGTCTCGAACTGCTATTCGATAAATAAAAAAAAGCAAACGACTCCCACACACATCTGCGGGTGTATAAAAAGCAATAAAAAACACTTCAACTTTGATTGCTTCCGAGGACAATAGGGGGAAAAGTTTGGCGGGTCGTGTCGCCATGGTAACTTCGAGCATTGCAATCAACGAAACTTCCTCCGAGTAGCGTTGCCTAGATGGCCAGTTACAGTTATAGATGTAAAAAATGGCTAAATGAGTAGATAGTTAGAACAAAGATTTCGATGGGGTATTGACTGTGACCACTTAAAAATGCCGTTTTAAAGGGGAGAAACTATCTTATTTCATTTTTAGAATTATAAATTGTTTCGTAAAAACCAGTTTTTCACCTGAGAGAGTTTTCGTGTAAAACTAAATATTTTGGGGTACCATATTTTGATCATAACTAGTGGTTGTAATATGGCTTATATCAAATTAATTCTTGGCCGGAAGTATTTTTCCTTCTCCTGAAATTTGTTTAGGTTTACACTGGAAAATCATGTCATTGAAAAGTTCGTCACCCTGCATTAAAAGTTCAAAGTATAAGGCATATTCTGTCGAGCTAAATGTGTAGTGTAATAAACGGTAGTGTTTCTATGGCAATAGTGTTTCCTGTACGCATTCTGAACGTAACGTCAGTCGACTTGCTTATTGCATACGATTTCGCATATCAACAATAAAAGTTCCAAAGTATAAATTCCGAATTGATATGTGATAGTTGATTGGTCAACGCCATTTCAATTCATCGCTAAATGTCACCAAAACAGCTATAAATTACATTTTAAAGTAACCTAATATATATCAAGCCGGAGCATTTGGACAACAGAAGTAAAATTTCGCAGACCGTCTGGTTTGTTACACTGAAATCTCTCATAAATATGTTGTTTGTTTTCGTTTCAAAGAATAGACCCAAATCAAAGCATGATTGCACACTTGTCTGCAGAAAGCTTTTTTGTCTTCTAATGAGACAGCGAAGGAATAAAGTAAAATTATTTTCCAGATGACGTCACTTGGCTTATTTTTCGAATACGATTTCAGAACTTCGCCAATAACAATTTCAAAGATTTATTGAATTTCCGAAATAATACAGGATACTTCATTTTCCGACACCAATTAGATTACCAAAAGGTAATAGACTACATTTTAAGGTAATTCCAATACATATTAAGCGGAAACATTTGGACAGCCGAAGTAAAATTTTCAGACCGTCTGGTTTGTTTGTTATACTGAAATCCCTCTCAAATGTTTACTCTTGGTAGGTAGGTATTTTAATTAACGTCGCACTAGAGCAACACAACGTGCTATTGGTTACTGTCCGGGATATATCCGAGGGGAAAGATTCGAGAACAACACCACGTAATTTTAAACCACGGTCAAATGCCAAGGTCACACCTGAGCTGGCACCCCACTCTCCAAACTTCAACTACACGTTGAAGTTTGGACCCTCCAGTTGCTAATCCGTTATTCTTCCAACCGAGCTACCGCATCCCTCCACTTTGTCAAATAATAAAAATAAATAAAACTATGATTGAACACCTGTATGCAAAAAAGCTTTTTGTCTTCCAAAGAGACAACAAAGGAATAAAGCTAAACTAATTTTATTTAAAAACTCTTCAATACTAAAACGAAAAGAAGCAAGTCAATAAATTAAAGCAACCGAAAATAAATACTATTTTTAACCTTCTACAGGAGATTCTAAAAGTAATGAATGCTGAAAACGAGTATGATACTTGAATTTAACGTAACTGGAAACCTATATTAACTTAACACTGCATACTATCAGAATATAGTACAATTCCACCGTTTAACATAAAGAAACATTTCCTCTAGAAGATTGCATACACAAAATTTGATGCATCTACAACGCAGTCCCTAATCGTATATCAAAGATATCCAAGATTAAATATCTATAATAAGTGAATTAAATCCTAACATTATAGCTTCTTGTGCGTCTATCGTAATTTCCATTCATAGTCGCTAGCTACCATCTGTTAAAGATTAATTACCTGGTAACTCCGCCGATTCAGTCATTATAACGTTAGTGAGCAAGCTAAGCTAATATAAGCGTTGCATATATTAAAGTACCAGATAACATGGTTGGATCGAACACAACCCATGTTTAGTTTCAGTTAACATATGCATTGTGCATGGATTGAAAAGTTGACGAATAAGATTAAAGTTCGACAAAAGATGCATTACAAGCTCGATATAAGCTTACCAAAATAATGGTCAATAATTTATTATAATTTATCAATTATATCCCAACGAAATAGTAATGTTATGTTTAGAAATGGAGATTCAAAAAGTAACGAGATTGACACCACAATTCCAAAGTCCCCTCCCTAAAGTATTTAGAAAAACACAGTTGCACTTGTTGTGAACTCCCTGTTATTACAATTATATCACGTCGTTATTCATATTTTTCAGATGTGTTTGTGCAACCCAAGGATTTAAAACAAAACATCAAAGAACTATAAGATTTGATGCAAGTTCTAATAGATCACTGCAAGGGGCCACTGTCACGTATGCGACAATTACAGATTTTAGCCATGAAAATGACTGTATCATATTTATTATGCTTTATTACACCTCACTGGGTATATTTCTCTCTTCTATGTCAGTAAAACTTTCCTTGTGCGTATGTCTTACTTGACGTTGTCTGCATTGTGTTTGGCGCATGGCCAAATATGGCCCTTGTGCCATAAAATCTTACCTTTATTAGTTTCAATTCAAAAAGTGTTTTGACTATCTTCCATTCAAGTAAGCTTATCCAAACTTTTGGGCTATAATCCGTCATTTTTTCCAGAATAAAAAGAGCTAATATCAAGCCGTCTGGTATGGGACATCTCTTGTACATTGAGATGTAATTGTCTGGCGTAAATGCACCAGAGATGACAAATACGTTATGTACCCTACACACATTCAGGCCTATACCGGTATTCTAAATCAGTCTCATGAACCTAGGATGAGAGCGCTAGCCACTTGGGGGTACCTGTTTAGTTACCATACCTGTTTTTTTGTTTGTAGCTCTAAAATCATTTTTTGTTGAACTGAATTATGTTGCGATGGACATCCAGTACAAAAAGGGCTTTCAAAAGCGTTTCCAAAAAGTAGGTAGAAAGGTGGGATTGGTACCCACATGCATTAGATCGAGGGTAGGTAGTTAAACGGTACGGGATCAATCCCGAAGGGATTGGACAACACCTCGCCATTTTGAACCGCGGTCAGATGACGAGGTCGCACCTGAGCTAGCCACCTCACTTTCCAAATTTTCATATCACACCAACGTGAGGACATTTCAGGCCACGACAGATTTAACGTGCACCAGCACCCACATACACGACGGTCTTTGGTTGGATCGAGTTTGGAACTCACAACCCTCAGGATGCTAATCCGCTAATCTACCAACCTGGCTACTGCGGCCCCTCATTATGGCGAGGGAGAATACTTCGAAAGTATGCAAGTATGTTAACTGCTTTACACTTCTGCCCCACGTAAAAACATTTGCTTCTAGTTTTTAACATTACTTCAAATGCGCTACTTTTTAACCGATCCCGCGTATTCTTTTTTGGGTGCATAATTGAACGCACATTTATTGAAAGAATCGGACCTCAACATTCCAAGTGGTTTCGAGAAGATATCTCGTCCAAATTCTGGTCAGTTTTGCTAATGACGAAATACCTCGTCGAGACAATCACCAGGCAGGTTACACAAAGCAATACTGCACTGTTTTATGTTGGTCACTTAACCTGAATTTTTAGTGTACTTTAGTATCTAACAAAGAAAGATCTAGTCAAATATTTAACGCCTGATGTGAACACTGGCTTTTACGATACACAAATATTTTTGGCAGTTACTGCTTTGATAATTATAATCTAAAAGCAATCAACCAATAAACTTTGTACTTTAGTTTATCTAGCTTGTTATTCACAATGTACAATCTCTAAACTTTGTTGCATGTTTTAGTACAGACTGTATAAGAAAAACATCATATTTCGGTTGAAATAGACACTAAATGAATGTTTCGAAATTTTGTCAAACTTTGTATACACAAATGTGGCAGTTATAAAATCAAAAACTACTAAATTAGGTAATCACAACTTCACATGAAGTTGTGCTGTTGAACGGACTCAAGTTATAATTTAACAGCATAGTTTATAAACAACTGTCTTAGTCAGTTTTGAATAAAGGTTTGTTCCTCAACATTTATATATTTTGAAAAAAGTGTCTATTTCACTAACGTACGTTGCATGAATCGCCGTTATATATATATATTGGCGTATGGCAACAAACGGATGTAAGCAATATAAAATCATCCGCTACGGGATCCATTTATTAATTTTCAGCTTAGATTAATTATTCTTTAATTGAGCTCTTTTGCTGCATAATAATGCTAAAATGAAACGAAAAAGCTCGCTGCTGTAATGTTTATCTTCATCAGTCTGGTGACAGAAGGCAATGATAATTCTGGAAGCTAGAAAATCAGCACAGAAGAGAGAATGTGAGAGAAAATAGACTTAGTATCAAAGAGCGACTTGAAGCAAAGTAATGGAATGAAATTGAAGTACACGTGACTGAGGTGTGCTTTATGCCATGTATTTTATTGGAAATAAGAACGAACACCGTAAAAAGTAAACGAAACGCTGTTACATATTTTTGGATAATTTTATTTGCTTTAGAGCTATGAAATTCACATATATTTAAAGAGGGAGCAATATTCGTTATAAATGGATTGAAATAATATATGAAATGCTATTAATGTCACACTGCCATCAATAGGTAGGTATTTAATTAACGTCGCACTGGAGCAACACAATGGTCTATTGGCGACGGTCCGGGATCAACCCCCGAAGGGAAAGAATCGAAGGCCACGCCACATACTTTTGAACCACGGTCAGATGATGAGGTCACACCTGAGCTGGCACCCCACTTCCCAAACTTCCACACCAACTTGAGGACATTCGAGGCTACGACAGATTTAACGTGCACCAGTCCCCTTTGAACACGACTGTCTTTGGTTGGATTCGAACTCTTCCAACCGGGCTACCGTGGCCCTTGTCATCAATAGATACAAGCAGTTAAGAATGTTTAGGGCAGATGCTATGTGCGGGTCTGATAATTTATAATAGAATAAAATGTAAACATTATTTTATTTTTCTAGGTTGGTTGGTTGGTTTCATGGCGCAGGTGCTCATGCTGCGTCAGACAAAAGACAGACAATACATGGACATGTACTTACAATAATGGACATGTACTTACAATAATGGACATGTACTTACAAGGAAAGTTTTGCACAGGGAAAAATATCTACATATCACAGAAGAGAAAAATATCTACAGGGAGGAATCGAACTTGTGCCGCCTAGAACTATTATTTCCTCTCAGAAAAATAATCAATGAATTCAAAGTAAATAAATAAACCATATAAAAAAGCATAACGTTATTGCTACGGAGTATTTAACAGATATAATATTACAAAACTATAGAAAACAAAATCATATTGTCTTCACTTTTAACACAAAACGTGGATGTTTCTTTCCTTGCCATGACTGCAAATGGTTTTACAGTATTAAATATTTACATCACCCCACTTTAAGCTATAAAAAATTAAAACAGTCAGTTATTTTATTTTCATTTACCCAACTTAGTGTATTACTCATGGCTTTCCCCTTATAGGACATTTGTCAAATACAATTTGAAAACTAAAAATACCAAAACGAGATATACCACAGTTCGTAATTTCTCATGTTAGTTCCAGACAGGAGGAAACTTCTGTAATGAAAAATTCAATGACTTTAAAAACGCTTAAGCATTCGTGCTAAACTAGATTTTAATTATATAGTTAGCTAAGTTTAAAGGAATAGCTGAAAAAGTAGTAATAGTTATTCGACAGAGAAAGCTAACAAGTGCCACTTAATCTTGTTTATTTGAGTAAATTTTGAAGTATTGTTTTCTTTTTTGTTCCTGAAAAGGCATGTTATTTTGATAATTATTCTTGTCCTGTGCTCAAAGTACATTACTTTTCCTGGAGTTCCTGGTCTAATTTAGCCTTTCATTCAAAAAAATATATATAATGGATTTGACTTTAAGGTAACTTTTAAATCTATTCCTGACGTTTCTTCGTATGAGGAATTTTCAGTGCAAATGTACAAACCAAACGGAATTTGGGGATTTTACTTGTTACCCAAATTCTATCGCGTGATACATATCAGGGTTGCCTTAAAATGAAGTTCATCGCCATTTGGGTGGCGTTTGTCGTTTAATCTAATTGGCGTTAATCGATTGACAATTGTACATAAATTCAGAATTCATTCCTTGGAATTTCTATTGGCGACGTGCTGAAACCGTATTCGAAAAACAAGCACTGACGACACGTCCGGAATACGTACAGGAAGCACGTTCACCACTAAAACACTACCGCTACCTACATTCAAGTTGACAGAAAAAGCATCTCATCTCAATAGCCGGCCATTTCCGCCGTCCAAATATAAGTCACATAGGTAAAATCCCTATCCAATTTTTTAAAATACATGTATAGAGTGAATAACATATTTTGAATGCTCCTTTCTAACTCTCTCCGTATATAACCGCACTGTGATGTCCAAACAATAAACATACTTGGTGAATATTTTATTGGAAAAGGGTCGGAAACTTGATTAATATAGCGTTACAAATCAGGGTCGTGCAGAGAGGGAATACAGTCCCTCAACCCCCTGCCACTTTTGTTTGAGATTCGCGTGCCTTTTTGCAAGAATGAAAGATGTAGAAATACTGAAAAACTACATGAGTTACAAATGATTTATTAATGTGCTTAAAAGCTTTTAAAATATTCTACACTATACGTTTCTATTAAGACTTTTCCAAGTGAGCTTTTTGTAAGTTGGTTTGTTGTGTTTTTATGGCAAAGGGTCATATTTGATCATTTGCGTCAAACAACTAAGTAGACATACACATACAAGGAAAGTTTTGCTGTCACAGAAAAGAGAAATACACCCAGGAGAAATCGGACCTACGCTACCTACAATCGTAGGTTGTTAGCACAGTGGGCAAACCCACATCCCTTTTTGTAAGTTAAGACACACGGAACCTTTTACAGTAAAATGTCCTGCCTTTATTCATTTATATTTTAGCATTTTCTCAGACAAAACTGGAAACATATTTTTTGAAAAAGAGACTAAAAATTCCAGCATTGATTTATTTTTTATCAGCTTCGATTGATTGCATGTTAGCACACAAAATGGTTTGCGAATCCTCCCCTTGCTCAAAAAATGCCCTATTTTCATTTCAGCTCCACCCTTAACGAGCTTTCAACGAGGTATTTCAAAAGTACAACATAGAAATAAATCATAAAACCACTTTGTATCGTAATAATCATGCAAAATTCAATAAAATCGCTACGTTTCATTTTCATTGTACAATTATATCTCTTTCGAAGATGAAAAATCTGGGTGTCCATTCAGCAAATACTGGCAGACCCCACGAGACTACCAACATAAAATTAAATTTTTCATATTAGGATTATCATGGATTTCGCAAGTGTTTCAACTGAATTCAGATTCATAAATAACATCACATCTTACCACTCGTGTCCAAGAGATTCTAGAGAATTCCTCTCAATATTTTTGCTGTCGTAATTTTAATTTTACAAAGTCAAAAAGGAAACAAAAACCTTGCACTATTAACTCAACTCTGAATTCTTTATTCTAGTGTGAACTGAATTCTTTATTCTGTGTTAAACTAACGGGTGACTGTGTTAATATGGGTGAAATTTAAGATATTCTTAACCCTCCTGGCGGTGATCCCGAAAAGGTATCTCGTCATTAGCAGAACTGACCAGATCTTGATCTCGTTATCATCACAAAAAGCAGCAATATCTTGATGACGAGATATCTCGTCATTAGCAAAATTGATCAAATCGTCATCGAGGAGATATCTCTTCGAAACCAACTGGAGGGTTAACGCATTCCTCTAAAAAAAACAAAGTATGGAGCATTCATATAAGAATTCATTCTCTTGTAACTTTTTATAACCACATGCCAAATCAATTTGATGCTTTCTAACTTAACCTAAAAGAGATATTTGGAGACACTTATCTCCCAAATATTTCTTTTATTTATCGTATGGTGAACTCTTATCAATCCGCATCAGTCTGAATCCATTAGAAATTGAACAGAATAATTTGTAACGTATTGAAGCGGAAGGCTCCGAATTCAGACAGTGAGAAATGTTTTAAGAAAAACAAGCTATTTCTTACGGAAGCGGCCTTCTCGAATCTTCGTTGGTCCGAGGTAGCCAGGTCGGTAGAGTAGCTGATTCGACAAGTTGACTTATTAGAAGAGTTTTGAGTTCGAAACTCGATCCAATCATAGACCGTCTTGTACGTGGGGCGAGTGCACTCTAAATGTGGAATGGCCTCAATTGTCCTAACGTTGGCGTGGTGTGAAATTTTGGAGAATGGGGTGTCAGCTCAGGTGTTGACCTCGTCATGACGAGGTTCGAAATGACGAGGTCTTGTCCTCGGATATTTCCCTTCTGGATTGATCCCGAACCGCTGTTAATAGCGAGTTGTGTTGTTGCTCCATTGCGACATTATTTCAACTACCTACCCGAATCTTCGTTAGTCAGTTTCTACTGGATTCAGATGGATTCGGATTGACTCGAATTCTGTAGGTTTGAAGTGACCCGTTGTGTGACATCGATTTCATATTTAGCAGGCTCGTGTGAAACAGTGCAACCTTGTCTACCAAAAAGTTCTTCATAGTGGAGTGAGGTTGCACTGCTATATATACGAGTACTATTGTATCGTAAGTTAATTTTTGTAGTGGTAGCTAAGTTCGCCACAATACTCCCCCTCCAGAATTCAGCTGCAGCCGAATTTGATAGATGTCACCACTAGATGAGTGATTGCCATTTGCGTGGACAGTGAGAGCTGTATTAAGATCGCGGGTGCACTTTCGAATGAGTGGTCAAGCAATTTTAAGATTGTGAGCGTTATTGTCCTGTGTTGCCTTTAGCAGCCTAGTGTGAGTCACCTTGTGAAGAGAAGGCTGAGCAGCAAATAAAGGAGTGAAGCCGTGATAGGAAAATGAGCAGTTTCTGCTGTCAGAGCCTCAGACGGTTGTTGAAAGTGATTAGCATCGCATTGGCAATTCAACTATTCATCGTGGACCATCCAAAGTTTATAAAGTTTGCGTATTCAAATCATGTCCGTCGGTTACCAATTTGGCAAGCTCGTGTGAAACAGTGCAACTTTTGTCTACCAAAAAAGTATTCCATGGTGGAGTTACAATACAATAGTATATATAGCAGTGTAACCTAAATTAATTTTTGTAGTAGTAGCTTAGTTCGCCACACATATAAAGTATCTTTAATACTTATTCATCTATTTGTGTTTCACGTCAGAATCGCAACTCACTAAATTCAAAATTTCATTTCATTTTAATGAGATTTACTTTGAATTGAATGTACTCGGTGTATTTGGTGCATCTTAGCCCAAGCCTTGCACCATGAAAGCTCACTGATCGTCCACCTATCATAACAGAAACGGTCTTGTTGAATTTTCTAAAATTTCTATTTCTCTCCAAAAAGAGGCGAAGAAAGAAAATATGTGTCCCTTTTCAACTGTTCACCAAAATAAATTCTATTCAGCATCTGAATTTCAACTGTTGATAAAAAAGCTCTCTGGAAAGTTGCATGTACTCAACAAAAGTAATGCGCAAATTTATTTTAGAACCCCCTCCCAAAACAACGTTTCACACGCGGGAAAACATCATTACATTCAAACGCAATAAACAAATGTGCTCCAACAAACCAATGCCTATTTTAACTATAACGAATATCCTCCACACACCAATTCGCATTCAGCAGATGAAACAATCACTTCTTTGTCTGTGCGTGGAATTGCACACGCAATACACTCACTTGGGACGAGTCGAGGCGTGAACAAAAAAGACAGACACAAAAAAGGATCTTGCTGCAGAGATTCCCGTGCAATTCCGGGAGAATAGAGAGACTTCTCCCATATCCGGGAACGTAATAAGAAACCGGAGCGGAATAATTTGTCCGATTCCAACAGGAGGTCTGAATTCGAAGAAGGTGACAGTGACAAAGTGGCCCTAGTCACTACCGCTCAGCGGCATTTTTTTTGTCCTGCGTGAAATGAATAATTCCACCAGTGCCCCAGGAATGTGCGCCAGAGAGAGAAAAAGAATAGCACACACATTTCTTTCTTTTCTTCTTATACCTTCCCTTATCTTTTATTTTCAGGAGAAATCTCTTTTTTTTATTTTCCCGGTGCCATCATCTCCCCTGGTTCCAACTTCCAACTCGGATTGTTTGATTTAATGTTCTATTTCGGCGAGAAAAGAAGGAAAATTTCGGGTTTGGGAGAGAAACTCCGGTTGTTTAGATTTTTCCCTGGCCAGGTCGGGGATTATTTTTCACGCAAATCGAGGGCCGGAGGTGTGCATGAATCAAAATGTCGAATGAAGTTGAACCACTTCGGAGATTATTCGGCAGCCAGGTAAATTATCTCTTTTTTCGCCTTTTTCGGAAAGCTATATTACTGAGCATTGACGCTAAACATTATTTACGAAATGTGCCTTTTACAATTCCATTTCCAGGACAGTTCAATACGCTATTCTTACTGGACAATTTATTAAAAACGGGAAATAGATTTGTAAACATTGGAATTTATCAGTACTCAAATTCAATTCAATGAGAGCATAGAAATCCTTAAGTAAATAGGTAGATAGTTAAATAACTTCGCACTGTAGCAACACAACAGGCTATTGGCGACAGTCCGGGATCAATCGCGAAGGGAAGGATCAAGGACAACGCCGGATAATTTTGAATAACGAAGAAAATAACACCTGAGATCACACCCAACTCTCCAAACTTACACACCACACGAAAGTGAAGACATTTGAGGCTACGACAGATTTAACGTCCTCGTATAACACCAGCCCGTATCTTTGGCTAGACCTAGTTTCGAAATCGCAACCCTCCGGTTGCTAATCCGTTGCTTTTCCACTGGGCTTCAGCGGTCTCTGAAATCTTTAAGAAACTGAAGAACATGTCGGCACGTATTGATGGTTGGTTTTTATAGCGCAAAAACCATATTTGGCCAAGCTGTGCCAAACACAAGATTCACAAGGTCACTTAATAGTTGGCTTTTTTGGTCTTTTTATAGTTCAAAGACCATATTTGGTCAAGTTGCGACAAACATAAGACAACTTCAAGTAAAAAAATGTCGTGGAAGGCGAAAAAAGAGGATTAGGGAAGAATAGTGGGATGAAGAAAAAGATCACTTGGGTATCTCGGAAGCGTTTCCCCAGTGTTTCTAAAGACAGTAAACCACATGTGAAAAGAAAAGATAACTAGAATACCTCGGGCCCGTGAAGCCCGTACACACGATGTGCCCTGAGGGCCGTCAATTAATGAACATACACACGTTAAAGGATTGGATGCAAAAGGGTAAAAAAAGGGTAGTTATATAATTACTACTTTTGTTTGTAAATCAAAGTTATATTAGTTTATTTTTTGTTAGATCAAGTACTTTTTGGTGTGCCGTAGAATTTTAGTAATTAGTTTATGAGTATCATGGCATGGGTTAGTAGGGTTCTTATGGCTCAAAGGCCATATTTGGCCATGCTGCGCCTGACACAAGCTATACAATATCAATAGACATGCACACACAATGACAGTTTTACTGACAGAGAAACACACCCAGGGAGGAATCACACCTGACGGGAATCGAACCTACACCTCCTACAACTCGCAGGTTGCACCCACTGATTCACGGCGTCCCCTATGTGTATCATGAGATGACGAAGATTGAAAATCTCTGATCATATCGCATCTCTTCTACAAAATCTTTTAAACTTGCTTCAGATGCATAGAACTCACCATAGGAGCGCGATCATCAATTCATGGATTCGTGACCACACGAAAAATGAAACTAAAATAACCGTGAACCTCTATCCCCAAGCTAATTACAAGGCACATCTACGACATGGCGGCACATCCCCAGACCTCTTTCCAACCACCCCTAATTGGAATTTAAGAAAACGATATTAATTGGAACCGCACCCCATCATATCTCGCCACCCGTCCATTTAAGATTTCATTTCTCATATGTGCCGCGTCGTGGAAAAAGCGACAGAATTTTCCAAAAGATGTCATTACGCCACGCGGGGGCCTTGATTTATCCTCCTTCTCCAATATTCGACTCAGCGAGGGGCTAATCTCCCAGATTGTCATCCATCACGGGCCGGACGGAGCGACTCCGCTGGCGAGTGTTCCGGACAGGGGTACTTTATCACTGCCCCCGAGATTTCGGACTGGGCCATCAAAGCATCTCACAGCGGCTGGTCGGTGGTCTGGGATAGAGGACAGGTATTGCTCCGGAATTTCTTTTGGCCGAGGAAGCAACAGACAGGAAAAGTTTTGGTCATTTGTTCGGAAAAGGGTTTCAACATTTCGATGTTAATGGTAAAGTTTAATCCACTTGTCAGGACCAACCGAATCCGGGTCAATCCGAATCTATTAGAAACTGACTAACGAAGATTCAGAGAAGTAGTTTTCATAAGAAATAGCTTGTTGGTCTTCACCTTCCAAGTGGTTTCGACGAGATATTTCGTCAGTAAAGATCTGCCCAATTGTGCTAATAACGAGATATCTTCATGAGAGAAGCCATTATTTAGAGTAGGTACGTAGTTGAATTTACGTCGTGCTGAAGCAATACAACGGGCTATTGGTAGGCCGTCAAGGATCAATCCCTAATACTCCTCCCGAGGATACCTCGTCAGTTTGAAGCACGGTCAGATGACGAGGTCAACACCTTGTTTATCAAATGCATTAGGATTTCATCCTGATTTTCCCTCAATAGTGGGGGGCAGCGGTAGTCCATTTGGTAGGGTCGCGGATTAGCAACCGGAGGGTTGCGAGTTCAAAACTCAATCTAATCTAAGACCATCATGTGCATGGGGGTTGGTGTACGTCAAATCTCGTTGACTCAAATGTCTTCACACTGGCCTAGTGTGGAAGTTTGGAGAGTGGGGTGCCAGCTCTTTATTATCGGATGACGAGGTCACAACCTGATTTGGCACCCCACTTTCCAAACTTCCACATTACGCCAGCGTGGAGCATTTCATGCCACGACAGATTTAACGTGCACCAACCCCCATGTACACGATGGTCGTAGATTGGATCGAGATTTGAACCTGCAACCCTCCGATTGCTAATCCGCGACTCTACCAACTGGGCTACCGCGGCCTTCCACTATTTAGGGAAAATCAGGGTTAAATCCTAAGGCAACTGATAAGCAACTAGGCTTTTGTTTTTGCAAATTAGAATAACATGCCAAGTAATCGGGATGTGGTATGTTAGTTATATTTTATGGTGCGAGGGCCATGTTTGGCCAAACTGCGTCAAAAGCACGACAAACAGTGCCAAGTAAAGAACACACAAGGGAAACATTTTACTGTCACAAAAGAGAGAAAATCACTTGCATCGCCATATAATCAGGCCGAGCCGTTTAAATGCTTCCTCATCACAATATACATGACTGTTTCGGTTCGGAATAATATATTTTACTTATACGTTGCACTTCCCACATTATCTGTAGTTATCTTCCGTTGTTATATTTAGTTATAATAGTTATCTTTCATGTTTGGGGGAACCCAACGACAAAAATTTGGGAGAACAATTGGAGTAATATTTAGGTCCCCAAGGAGTTGAAACTCTTGCCTAATAAAATAGCGGCCATACAACCTATTCACGCATTATTCCGCGCCTGTAACCTGCATAACTCCTGATCAATTTTAGATTTCTCGACCAATAAAATCCTTCCTAGGATTCGTTCAACCAATAAATGCGGCCATTTCCTGTGTGTTCTGGGGTAAAAGCAAGTACACTAAGAAATCTGTTGACGCTCAGAAGTTAGGTTTTTTAGGTTAGTTTGGTTTTGGGGTTTTATGGAGCAAGGGCTATAGTTGACCATGCTGCGCCAGACACAAGACATACAATATCAAGTAATATAGACATACACATAATGAAAGTTTTACTGACACAGAAGAGAATCAGAAGGCTAGGAGTTGATACCCCTGAAATGAAAAGTTGCACTTACTTCTCCTTTACTCCTGAACAGACCTTTTGCTTGACGTTGTGTCGTGCGTTTGACGGAATTTGGTCAAAAGTTTGGCCCTTGCATCATAAAATCTATCCACCGCGAGTCGAAAAAATATCGGCGACCGAGGAAAGAAAACATTTTACAAGAGTTCTTATGGATACAATTAATTATATAACAATGCAAACGTCCATCCTAAAAATATTGAAGGGTGTCCTTAAAAGTTGTACCCCTGACCTCGTTGCAGTGTCTGAATTTAGAAAATTACTGCAATTTTTATCAGGAAGAGTATTTTAGTCACATTTTTTAAATTGGCAACTTGATTGGCTACTATACAGAATAAATTAAACAGACAGCCAACTTTCTTTCCAATAGAGATAATTTTTTTCAACTTTTTCTAATTTTCCTAAAAATATTATTATTAAATAATATAAATTTCAAAATCTATCGAATGCATACTGTCGCCCATTTCCTTAGCATAAAAATTAATTTATATAATAACAGTAAAATGAGTAGAGCCTGCAACATTCATGTGTTCAACACAATTTTAATAAAACTACAGATTAAGCAAAGATAATATACATCCTTCTGAGAATTTCACTTTATGATAAACTATTAAAATCAAATATTGCAAACACTCCCAGGAAACCTTCCATAACAGAGAATGTTTATTTAAACGTTAATATATTTGAAACATATGTCCGACGGTTTTATATTTGCCTTACAACCATTGAGAATGGATATTTGTTCACTGTACAATGGCTGAAGCATTATTGTTCGAAACACTTGATTCCCAACGGACACGGTATCGTAATCTATATTGAATTAGTACACTGAACCAATTGAATTTTCATAATTGATATGAATTAACATATCCCATCCACTTGAATTGAATGGATGGATTTAGTTGAATATATTTCCTTTATCATTACAGAATAACTGTTCTCGTATATTGAGTCAATCAGCTGAAAAGCTCGTTGGCTAGGTATTGAATGGAATATGTGACTCCATCAAATGGCTTCCACAAACAAAATAGAAATGTCACAAATTTGTTGATACACTATGCGAGTCGTGTTTATTGCAGTCGAATATCTATCAATATAATGACAGAGTAGGGTTCCATTAAATTTGTAAAATGATCCACTTCATGTTTTATCCCTACAAGAGGTTTCGACGAGATATCTTGTCATCAAGATATTGCCTATTTTTTATGATGACGAGATCAAGATCTCGTAAGCTTTCTTCTATTTAAGTTTCGTTCATCAAGATCTCGTCAGTTTTGCTAATGACGAGATACTTCGTCGAGACAACCACCAGAAGGGTTAACCCTCCTGAAGGTTTATCTTTACATCTTAATCTACCTTGTAGCCTCTGGTGTCAAAATCTGTTCCAAACTGTCACCAATTCTGGGCAAGGGGCAATCTGTTTTTCCTATTGGACCTTCATCCCCTTGGAGTGATAGGGTAGTTTTGTTTCGACGAGATATCTCGTCCTTAGCACAATTCACCAGATGGACGAGATATTTCGTCGAAACACTTGGAGGGTTAATTCACTGCAGGGTCCTTTAAAATAAAGGGTCGACTAGAGAAGAACGAAATTTTTTGTTAAGTTCGGGGTGATCAGATTTTCACATGCATAAAAGAAATGTGTCTAATCTCGCATTCAAAATTTTTATATTGTGAGATGTAACGTAGTTCATGATCCAGTATATTCTTTAAAAATATCGGATAGAACAGGAATTGAATGTTTTATAATGCATCCGAGGCAATTAAAGTTTATTTTTAGTAAAAAGAAAAAAAATTAGAAGTTTTCTCTGGGTTTTCGATAAGCGTTTTTTCCACAAAGCTCTTATAAATCGAAAATGAACAAATACTAATGTAATTATAAATATATTTTCAAATGAATAAATTTAATGGCACTGTAATTAACTTTTTAATTCCCGTTTTAATTTCATGT
The DNA here is from genome assembly GCA_933210815.1 of Meta bourneti. Lineage (NCBI taxonomy): Eukaryota > Metazoa > Arthropoda > Arachnida > Araneae > Tetragnathidae > Meta > Meta bourneti. The sequence goes on along the minus strand of OW119927.1, from coordinate 71,295,274 downwards.
AATTTTATTATAATTGTATTCATAAACGTTTGTGCATCACATTTTAATTATAGATACTAGCACAAATAATCTACAGATTTTTAACACACAACGGCGAAGTAAACTATTGAATTTTTTTTTTATGTTGTCCAAAACTCTTTTTATGTGAAAAATGAAATTGATTTTTCAACCACTCTCAAAAAAAGCTGAAAACAATACAATGACTTTAAAAGATCATTTAGCATGAATTTTCTTATTGATACTTTTTATGTTAATACAAAATATCACATACTTTATTTTCAATACATATTTTCCCCTATTAAAATGAATAGACAAATTTTGATGAAGAAAATTTGTTTGCTCAAGTATTTATTTAAAGATTGTCTTACGCTTATGACATTACATTACACACACTGTCAGAAAACGCAACTCTTATTACTTTAATTTTTTATTAAGTAATTAATAATTCAATTATTGTGTAAATAAATCTTTCTCTGCGTTACATACCTTTTTGTTAGTTCTAAAAAAGGCTTATTAATTATTCAAAGGCAAATTAAAACTTTTCTACATCTAGATTATTTAAATCAATAGAAAACTCGAATTACTTACCATGCATTAAAAAGATAAATAAATATCTCAATCATTCAGAGAAACGGGACTTACCTAGAAAAGAAAGAAGGCAACAATCAGAAAAACAATTATTTACTATTCAATTTATCTTGGTTACATAAATACATTAAGAGGTAAAATTTAATTACGGAATTAAAATATTTTTTCAGCAACAGACCAAAAACTTGTTCTTCAGTTTTTTGCAATAGTTGCTTCTAAACGTATATGTGTTATTTTGCAGATTAAATTTTCCCGACTATTTTTCGAACATCCGAGTTACGTCAATCACGTTTAGTTTAATGTCAAATATTTCGGAAGTTTTAAAGTATATTTCATTTAGTATTTGGTATTTTAAGTAACATCGCACTAAAAGCAACACAACGGGCTATTGGCGACGGTCCGAGGACAACACCTCGTAATTTTGAACACGGTCAGATGTCGAGGTCACACCTGAGCTGGCCCCCCACTCTCCAAACTTCCACACCTCGCCAACGTGAGGACATTTAAGGCTACGACAGATTTAACGTGTACCAGCCCCCTTTGTACACAACCGTCTTTGGTTGGATTCGAACTTGTAACCCTAAGGTTGTTAATCCGTTACTCTCCCAACCAGGCTACCGCGGCCCAAAGTATATTTAATATCCGTGTTTGTTAAACCAGATGCTGTTGAGGAAAGGATGGTTTGATTTTTGTGGTACAATAGCTAATTAATCTATGCTTATCCTAGGTGTTGTTAGGGGGAAATATTTCTTAAGCTTAACTAGTACGTACACGAATGTCGCGATTAATCGATGATTATTTCTATACATAGAAATAAACACCTACAGAACTCCTCTCAAAAACATTTTATTTACTCAAAGAACGCCATACATCAAGCACGTATTGAGAAAATAATTTCGAGCATGGCGCAGTCCTGTTTCTACTGGAACCCTAAATGCCGTAATTTTAAATGAGCATTGTGATTGAAGAAGTATTCTACTGTTTACAGACTATTGATGCATTGAAGCGCATATTTTAACTGTGGCTTGCGAAATTTATTTTCTCTTACGGAATTAGTTGCAGCGTTTATTTTTCATATCTTTTTAATTCCAAAATCATTTAGGAAAGAAATAGATCCCCATGGGACCTCCCCTGACTACATACCTAGAAACCCGAACAGAAAAAGTTATTCCCTTTCGGAAATAAGTCGGAAAGAATGTCGGAACCCACACACAAAGAAAAATATCCCTGTTCGGAAATAAAGCCCAACTGATATCGTCAAACTCATTCACGGAGTAAGAGTCAAACTCATTTGAGGATTGTCTTCTGTCAGAACAAAAGATGTTGAGTCTAACTTTTGATGGGTCCAAAAGTATCAAGTGCCATCATTATAATTTAAAAAATAATATAATATACTTAAAATCAAAACTGAATGAATCTCCCTATCTAAATTACAATTATTTGTATCATGGCATGCTCTCTTTTCTTCCTGAATGCTTGTGAGAAAGAGTGAAATATTTAACTTAAGATTCTGAGTAGCCATTTTGACTTAACCCCTTTTGTCCTGACACTGAAGATATAAGAATGTGAAAACGTTTTATTTACACTGCTGGCCACCCAAATTGCAACACCAAGAAAGACAAGAGATATCACAACAAAATTTATTTTGTAGATAACATGTTGACCAAGTATCAAATGATTAAATTTATAGACTTCTGTGAAGTGTGGTTCCTGCCAAAATCAGTAGCCAGAGTAGCCGCCATTGTTGGAGATCACCGCTGCCACACGCCTCGGCATTGCTTCAAAGAGACTTTGGATGTGTTCTTGGACTACAGCAGACCAAGCAGCTTCCACACGTTACCAAAGTTGATCTGGTGTGGCAGCTGGGGATGTATTCTGGGTCAATCGTTGAGCAACCATGGACCACATGTTTTCTATCGGCGAAAGATCCGGAGAGCGAGCTGGCCAGGGAAGCAATTCAATCTGGTGATTGACGAAGAACCCTTGGACAATGCGTGCCACGTGTGGTCGCGCATTATCCTGTTGAAATATGGCTGTGGGCAAGCCCTGAAGGTAAGGAAGGACAACTGGCTCCAACACCTCGGAGATGTAGCGCTGGCTGTTTAAAGTACCGGCAATGCGTACTAGAGGAGTGCGAGAGTGATATCCAATACCGCCCCATACCATAATACCCGGTGCAGGACCAGTGTGGCGGTGCATAACGCAGCTGTTCAGCATCCTCTCTCCACGGTGTCTCCAGACTCGAATCCGACCATCGTGGTGTTGCAGACAGAAGCGTGACTCGTCAGTAAAGACAATTTCATTCCATTCTGCCGTCCACATCCTTCTTTCATCGCACCATTGGCGGCGGAAACGTCTGTGGTTCTGCGTCAAGGGTAGACCAAGCAATGGACGTCTTGCGGACAGACCACTCTACTGTAAACGGCGTCGAATGGTACGCGCAGACACTGGATGATGCGGTACAGACTGAATGTGCTGTGCTATGGTTCGTGATGTGGCTGAGCGATCCGTCACTGCCATACGCACAATATGCCTGTCATCACGTGAAGTGGTGCACTGAGGTGGATGCGATCGAACACGTCGGTCCGTCGTACCCTCCTGCATCCAACGATCACATATCCGCATTACAGTTGTTTGGTTTCGTCCAACACGACTACCGATTTCCCTGAAAGATAATCCACAATCTCGGTAGGCCACTATCCTTCCTCTGTCGAACTCGGATACTTGATCAAAAGATGATCGCTGTTTTCTACGAGGCATAATTGATCGTTTTTTTTTTGAAAAAACCACAAGAAAAACACAATTGCCGTACTTGATATCGTCGAAATCTCCAAGCCTTAAATAGCGCTTTGAAGTGGCGCCACAGGCGCGCGTGATGTGCGTCTGCGCTGAAATTCTAATCATTTGCATATCTCACCTCCGCTAATGCATGTTGTAAATTTCATATTATTTGCATGCTTCCTTCAGGGTGTTGCATTTACGGTGGCCAGCAGTGTATATATCTATTAGAAACACATTGGATTTGTTGAAATTCTCTTTCTATGTGGACAACCATCACGCCTTTCATTTCATCAGTCTTTATGAATGTTTGTTTTGTCCTTTCCAATGAGCACTGATTAATTTACTAACTTGAATACACGATAATCCTTGTCCTTGATGAGTGCTTTTTTGAATACTGTAATGTTAATTGTGAACAAAATATGCAGTCATACAAGTACAGTCGCGGGAAAAACACCTCTCTTCATTCGAATAATTTTACCAGTAGAGCAAATTCAAAGATGGCCATTCGACAGGGAATAAAGTCTTATGAATTCCTATACATGAAATTTGCAAAAGGGGCCGATTTCATATTAAATCAAGCACCAACTTCATTACTAATAGCAACCCCTATATCTATGCCTCAATTCCATTCTACATCGTCAAATTAGTCTAAATATGAAATTTCATGAATTTACTACAGATATATCCGGAAATATTCTATGTTAAAATTTTTACTCTTTTCAGGGATCATCTTCACATTGAAAGTCGCTAATCGCGATTATTCGTCGCTAATCAGGAATTGTTTATTTGGTGCTTGATTGATAGAAGTCTACAAAAGAACCTTAGAAGAAAGGTTCATTCTCTTCATAATATTCGTTTTCAAATATTAAAAATTCTGAGATTTGCTGTTATTCAAACAGCAGCAACTGTTATTTAACAGTTCGTAACTGTTATCAAAAATATTAATAACTATCGATAACTAATTGCGGTAGCACTTAAAATTGCCCGTTTACGTCGATTTGTAAGTCAATAACAATTGTTATGTTTAGTTGCTAACTATTTGTACCACTTGCTGATAGCAAAATTGTTAATTTTAACAGCTAATAGTATCTGTTATAGCAAATTAGCATTAAACAAGTGACCAAAGGGCAGAACTTCCCGATTGAAAGGAAAGAAATTTGAATGCTGCAGGCATTACACGGCGAACTCAAACAAGGTCTCGAAAAGACAAGTTGCAAAAACAAGACATCCATTAAAACGAGGCGGGTAAGTAAATGCACACTTTACACATCCGCATATCGCTAATATTTGTTCATGGCGTCAGACCTATACATCATCGATATAGTTATGTTAACGATTTTGATAAATGGCAGACCCACCGATCAAATCCCCACACAAGACGCGGCAATCACCTGATGACTGTAATTTAGGGCAGCGCGCGGCGGCTACTAATTCCCACCAAACCTAAACCCGACGCATATTTTTAGATCCGTATCAGTGTGCTTACTTGATGGACACGAGTCACACCCCGCATTTGGAGAATGGGGCCCATTAGAGGGGGGCCCCCCTCCCTGTCCCGGCACAACATCATTAACTCCCATTCCCGTGAGTCAACGCGTTCCCGAAAAGTAACATTATAATAATTCCGTTCCTTTTTAGGAACGTCGCCTGCGTTTCGAATACGGAGGTTTTTTCTCCACGGATTCTTTTGTGAGCTGACGCAATTAGCATATCATTACGACACATTATGTCCCGTCGTTAATCATTTCGAGTTTTCTCCATTTGTGGTGCTTTTTTCCTTGTTCCTTTCGCCCCTTCTTTTCTGATTTAGCTTCTCCTTTTTTTCTGTTCTTGCTTTTCGAGTGGTTTCGTCTTACTGTCACCACAAACCCCGCACTTTAATTCTCCGCCATTTTTTGTTCCGTTTTTCTTTCTCGCGAAAGCTCTCTTCCGTTCTAATAAGGCAATGGAAGAGAGGATTCGAGAACGTTTTCATGCCGCTTAATCTTATCGGTCATTTTTTCCTTTCGCGACATTTTTTTTACCGTAATTGTTACTGTTGATGGGAGAATTTTCGCCCTGGGTGTTTCTCCGCACGTGATATTTGACTCAATTTACCCACTGCTGGAAGGAACGATTCCGATGACGATTTTTTGTTTCCGTCCGAGCTATGCGGCATAATTATCCGACGTCACCATCCGAGCTTTGCGGCATGTAATCCGACGTTACATGAGACTCGTTTTTAATATAGAATTTGACTGTTATAAAAAGTGAAGGAACTCATTTTTTAATAGCAGTTCATAACTGAACCTAAGTGGAAAATAGTTACCGATAGTTATAGAAACGTCTGATTAATCTGTTTTTCTTTTTCAATGTTTCATCTCATTTGAAATAAATGCATAAGAAAATTAGGTACATTTTTTCTTAATTATTTTTTGAAAAAGTAATCGCATGATAAAAAGAAATTAATGACGTGGTGATTATTTTGTTCTTTTTGCCATATTTCTTCTTTGAAATCCCTTAAGTTACCGTGCGATTTCTTCGCACGAATACTTGCCCTCGGGTACACATCTTCTTTAAGTGTGTACGGGCATCACAACCTCGAGGTATCCGAGTAATCTGCCCTCCCTTTTGTTTTGCCCTGACCTACCCTTCTACTTTTTGATTTTCCTATCTCGTTGTTGTCGTGTTTTGGTGCATCGTGGCCAGATATGGCCCTTGTGCCATAAAACCCAAAAACAACCAAACATCTTCACACGAATAACACTTCACACATCGTTGACTAATAATCAATTAAACTCGAAAGCTTCTATACTCTTTATTCAAAAGAACAAGCAGGAAGCAGATTCGCCGGCTGTGTTTAACCCTCCTGGTGGTTGTCTCGACGAGGTATCTCGGGATCAGCAAAACTGGTCAGATCTTGATGGACGAGATATCTCGTCATTAGAAGAAAACTGACAGAATCTTGATCTCGTTATCACAAAAAAATCGGCAATATTTTGATGACGAAATACATCGTCATTAGCAAAACTTGTTTTTTCTTGATGGACGAGATATCTCGTCGAAACCACTTGTAGGGTTGAAAGTAGAACTACGTACGCCATCTTCAAAGTACATCTGTCATTTGTTTCTATACAAAAAGAGTTACCATGAAGCTGTTACATATCGGACATCTCTGGTGACATTGAGATGTCCCACACGTGAAGGCTTGATGTCAGCTCTTTTTACAAAGGAAAAATAAAGACTATATCCAAACATTTTGGATAAGTTACTAGGTTGGTTTCGTGCGTGTTGATGGTACAGAAATTATTAGACCAAACTCGATGCCCCGTTTTTTCGTGACGCTCAACTTTCAGTACTGGTCACCTAGAACTGGTCTGTTTCTTGACGTTTCCACCTCAAAATTTTTTGTATTAATAAAGCATATTGAAAGATTTCTTGCTATTTTCATGTCTAAAATATGTGGGTGATTGTCCTATACGTGACAGTGGAATGCCCCATTACAGCTTTACGATCTATCTCGATTATCTCGTCATTAGCAAAACTGACAAGATCTTGATGGATGAGATATCTCGTCATTAGACGAAAACTGGCCAGGTCCTCTCGATCTTATCTAAAAATCGGTAATATCTTAATGACGAGATACCTCTTCATTAGCAAAATTCATCAAATCTTGGACGAATACGATACCAAGTGGAGGGTTAAGCGTAAATAAGAGTTTTGAAAAGGTTGCTCTGAAAATTCTAGGTACATTATATAACTAAGGTACATAACACTCGTTCATTTGATAATCTGATGTCAAAGAGTGCTAGTGATGGATCAAGGCACCTTGATACCCAAAATGCATAAAACTTGGACGAGGCTCAGATCGTTCTCAGATTTTTGAACCTTATAATAAAAACACCCAATGCATCGTGTTGGGAAGCAACACTTGTCCAATTCCTTGCAGGAGAAAAAGTAGACGATAGGGGGGGAAAAAAGGAAAAACCTCTGGTGCTGCTTTTGTGGGGATAATGGTTCGGAACAAATGTGAAGAGCGTTTACAGTCAAGATATCAAAGTAAACATTTTCTCTTTTGCTGAAATTTTTATGAAAAAGGCTACTGCATTTTTCCGTTATGAGACCCTTCTGATAACACAAGCGCGCGCCTAGTGGGTGATCCTCTACCGAAGAGTTAGTGGTTTAAATGGGTGGTAGACTATCACTCGGTTTGAACATCTCCGAGTGAAGGTTACGTGCTATTGGTGGAAAACACGAAAATTAATGAACGACTATTGATGAGCATGATGAAAAACATTTGCGCTTCGATAACCTATCAGCTTAACTCGATTCCCAATCCCACATGACCAACACTTCTGAGATCTTATGACAGCGACCCTATTTCATTAGAAGCTCGATGGGGTTCTCTCTCCTCACAATGTGAGGTAGGTCGGTAGGTAGCTAAGTAAAGTCGCACTGGAGCAACACAGCGGGGTATTGGTGACGATACGGGATCAATCCCGATCCGAGGACAACGCCTCGTCATTTTGAGCCACGGTCAGATGACGAGAACACCTGAGTTGGCACTCCACTCTCCACTCTCCAAACTTCAACACCACGCCAATGTGAGGATATTTGAGTCTACGACAGATTTAAGGTGCACCAGTCCACCTCACCTAAGGTGCACCACACCACGCCAATGTGAGGATATTTGAATCTACGACAGATTTAAGGTCCACCAGTTCCAACTGGGCTACCATGCCCCCCCCCCAATGTGAGCGTTTGACGGTGTTTGTTAATTTTACCGTCCAGTTTGTATGAGTACCCGTACACGATGTTCTTTGGATGGATCGAATTTCGAACTCGCAACCCTCCGCTTGCTAATCCGCGACTCTACCAACTAGGCTACCGCGGCCCAATTTTCCTTGTGTGCACTGACCTCGAAAAGTCCAAAATGTCTATTACTAGACTGCCTGTTTGGTGGCCAAATATGGCCCTTTCTGTATAAAACCGACACCCAACCAACCACACGGCATACATACATGGATTCTTCCTTTGTTTAAGCAACTGATCAAATTGCTAGTGTTAAACGGACGTATTGTTTGCATATATTTTTTACTACTCCCAAACCTGTCGACTCTTCTACATCACGACATATTTAACGTTAACCAGCCCCCGCGTGCACAACGGTCTTCGGCTGAACCTAGTTTCGAACTCGGAATGCTCCCGTTGCTCTTCCAACTGGGCTACCATGCCCCCCCCCAATGTGAGCGTTTGACGGTGTTTGTTAATTTTACCGTCCAGTTTGTATGAGTATCATTAAATACCAGAAAATGAAATCTTGGTAAAATAGAGTCAACCCTGACTTACATCTCACACCTCGAGCTTAAAAATGTTCGAGTATATACGTACTACCCATTCTTTACTTCCCAAGAGGTGATACTGCACTCTAGAAATGAAAAATGACGAAGTATCATGTACAGGAGGAATTGTAAAAGATAAAAGAAGTCTTAGAGTAACCATCGATATATCATTCTAAAGAATTACTAATAGTTGGAAAAAAAAAATGTTCTCCGTCTAAGAGAGACAAAGTTCTTGAAGAGAATAGAATAGAACTAAAGTTCGAAATGTAAAGACGTCGTATCACGGTTCGGCTTAATGGATCTGAAGTATATGAACGCTTTTGATCGATTGAAGAGCAATAGATCGTTGAACTAATAAAATTGCATAGTTAGAATCATTCTTCCATTCTTAGATCCTATGGTTTTTGTGTTTTAATGCTTTTTTTAATTTAAGAAGACGTTTCTCCCCATGTAACAAGATTGCAACATACGGGGTAGTAGTATTTATTAAAATAAAATACAAATTCAGAATCGCAAAGAAACAAAATATGAATACGGATAACTACACAAATTTACAGAACGCTACAGGGCGGGGTAGCCCTGTTGGAAGAGCAACGGACTAGCAACCGGAGGGTTGCGAGTTCAAAACTCGGTCCAGTCAAAGACCGTCGTGTACACGGGGGCTGGAGCACGTTAAATCTGTCGTGGCCTCAAATGTCCTCACGTTGGAGTGGTGAGGAAGTTTGGAGAATAGTGCCTGGTCAGGTTTTGACCTCATCATCTGACCGTGGTTCAAAATTACAAGGCGTTGTCCAGGATTGATCCCGTACTGTCGCCAATAGCCCGTTGTGTTGCTCCAGTGCGACGTTAATTAACTACCTACCTACAGAACGCGACAAAAGCCTACTCTCACTTAATGAAGTCCAAAAGGACTGGGGTTGCCAAGAGATGAAAACATTTTAACACTCCAAGTGGTTTTGACAAGATATCTCATCCATCTAGATCTGGTAAAGTTTGCTAAGGACGAGATATCTCGTTCAGACAACCTTACTCCAAGTGAGAATGAAGATCCAAGTAGGAAAAACAAATTGTCCCTTGCGCAGAACTGGTGATAGTTTGGAACAGGCTTTTTCACCAGAGGCTGACCATTATACTGCAGTTTTCAACCCGAAGATAAAACCCCAGGTGGGTAGTAAGAATTATTTGCTCTATAAGGTTCAAGCAGTCGAAGAGTAGATAGATCGTGTTCTCTGCCGTTGTTACACCTGCACTGGTCACTTGAGGGCATCCGAATCTGTGTAGACGGTTTGAATGCTAATAACGTTTTTACATTCTCAATTGGTCCTTTGCTATTTGATGCATGTTTTTCAAAGTTCCATTTATTCTGGTTTCCATATTTTTACTTCATGAGCAACAATAACTCTTGATCTTCAAAAACACATTACACGTTGGAGTGGTGGGGAAGTTTGGAGAGTGGGATGCCAACTCAGGTGTTGCCTCGTCATCTGACCGTGGCTCAAAATTACGTGGTGTAATCCTCGAATCTTTCCCTTTGTGATTGATCCCGGACCGTCACCAATAGCCCGTTGTATTGCTCCAGTGTGACGCTAATTAAAATACCTACCTACCTATCGAGAACACATTCCGTAACATTGGTGTTCGAACAGCTGTCTGTTCAGTGTCTGCGAAGGTGGTTTGAAACCTAAAGATTGATTGGTTCTGGGGTTTTATGTCACAAGGGCCATATTTGGACATGATGCGCCAGTCACAAGGAATACAATATCAAGTAAGCCAGTCACAAGACATACAATATCAAGTAATAGACAGACAAACAATGTAAGCTTTACTGACATAGAAGAGAGAAATACACCCAGGGAGGAATGCACCCGACAGGAATCGAACCTGCGCCGCCTACAATTCGAAGGAAGCTAGCGCAGTGGGCATACCCACTGAGCCACGACGGCCCCGGTTTGAAACCTAAAGATGATTGATTAGAAAAATCATAGTAATATGATGACTGAAACATTACATTCTATATGGTGAGCCACAATATATTTTATTTTACAATTTTGAATTATTATTCAGCCATTCATTTGCCTGAAGACGTGCACATCATGTCTCATTTGCCTGAAGAAGTGCACAGCATGTTCAGCATCCTTGGAGCACATCATGTTCTGCACAGGAAAGAACTGTTTTAGGGGAATCTTGAATGGACTGTAACAATCCATTGTACCTGGGTTTATCATTATTATCATTTAAGCTTTTTGAGTTTAACCCTCCTGGTGGTTGCCTCGAAGAGGTATCTCGTCATTAGCAACTGACCAGATCTTGATGGACGAGATACCTCGTCATTAGAAGAAAACTGAACAGATCGTGATCTCGTCATCGTCAAAAACTCGGCAATATCTTGCTGACGAGATATCTCATCATTAGAAAAATTGGTCAGATCTTGATGGACGAGATAACTTGTCGAAACCACTTGGAGACTTAATGTTTAAAGAAGCCATCGTGATGATGGTGCTTATATACCGGACTCATGTACCCATGATGTAATGAGTTATATATTTGAAAAATAACGATTTATATTAAAAATATTTTTACTTTTGGTCAAATTCATCAAAACACTGCACCTGCTGAACAAAACAAAACAGCGCAATGACATCGGATTGATGAAAAGACAGAAGAAAGCAGCCGCTTGTCCCAGTAGGATTCAGGGCCACCCTCCCTTGTAACAAAAGGGGTCGATTTCCTCTGCCAAAAGGGAGAAAAGCAATATGACATCGATACCTGATCCTGTCCTTAGATGGCCGAGGCTAACATTCAATAAATACCTTCCCTCCACATTAAGACGAAGAAGCAGATCAACAAGAGCGAGCAAAACGTTAACCATTGCATATTATGTTGGGTCCCCTACGAAATTGGGTTCCGCATGATGAATGGGTCTCGGGCTCTCCTGTTATCATGACTCACAAACCGCGTGAGGTGAATTTCTGAGCAAAGGGGAGCTCAAATGACCCCATCCGAAGGATTGTTAGGTTCCTGGTCTTTGGAAAATTCATCGTGGGGCGTAAATGGGCTGCATTTATTTAGGTATCGCGTCCTGATAAAAGTAGAAGTTAAACAACGATGCATATATTTCAAAGCCCTAACTTCAGTCAACTTGGAAATCTCATTAGCGGGTTTTTAGAAGACGAGGTAAGATTCTGATGCGTTTCAACCAAATTAAAGGTCCTGAAATATTCATGAATCACTCATTTTATTGCTGAAATTTGTCTGAAAATACAGTTGGTTGGCTGGTGAGATGAAAATGGATGATTTATAAACATGACGAATGTAAAGGATTTAAAACCATGTCGATAAGCATATTCGTAAATATTTACAATTAAATTTATTTGATGTTTATCAGGATCAGATATTTTTTACATGAACAGGACATTTTTAATTGGTCTGTGGTGTAAAATCACTTTATTACGATTGCTTGATATCCCGCAAAGCGCTCTGGACTATCATTGCATTTTAAAACCACCAGATTACTCTACCAAGACTTAGAATTGGGCACACATGATTTATGACTTGTCAGAGTTCAGAACTTTCCAACTTACTCATGCTCTGCAACTCCTACCCATATTTTAGATCGTATCGGTGTTTATGTAGACAGCTCCTGGATGAACAGGAGTTTGTCTCTGTACGATTTGGAAAACATGGCATTGGGATAGGACGTAGTTGAAATAACGCACAATATAAAGGACTATTGGCGACTGCCCTGTATCGATCCCAAAGGGAAAGATTCGAGGACACCTCGTTATTCCGAATCAGGGTCCGATGACGAGGTAACACCTGAGATGACACTGCACTCCAAACTTCCACACCACACCAACATGAGGACATTTGAAGTAATGACCGATTTAAGGTGTACCAACCCTCCCGTACACGACGGTCTTTGGTTGGATCGAGTTTCGAACTCGCAACCTTGCTAATCCGCTGCTCTTCCAACCAGTCTACCTCGGCCCCATGATCTTTTGGACTTGCTCTTCGTTATACCTTGACCAAGGGGATTAGTAACAACACAACTATTGCTAACCAAACTCAAAAAGCATGACTTTGAGATTTATATTTGTGGTAACATTTCACACCATCACATTCAAAATGTGATATAGCACAGAACAATTTAGAACTCTACTAACTTAAAATATATCACACCCACAAATGTTCGCATGAAGAGTCAGTCTAAAATTAAAAGAAATGCAGAACTGCTTAATCTGTCTCTACAAGACTCACAATTTTGTTTAATATTTTTAATCAACTATAACTTTTATCATCTCAGGCATTGTCGTACTTCATTTCTGGAACTGAAGCGACGACAAGATCATAAAGAGCAGTCATAGAGCCATGTTTGTGAGCACATAAGTTGATGAAAAATCAAACACCCCAATGCTAAAATTATGTCAATTCACTGTCTGGGTGGCATAGGTCCGGTTGCAAGGCAAGTCCATATCCGACTCTGAACAGAACTATTTCGTTTGGATCCAAATCACATGCTCACGATGAGCATGAAGTATCTTTTCTGGCCTTGAACTTCAACAGAATAAACTTTTGGAATCCACGTGTAGACTCTGCCTCAGTTAATATGCAACGTCGGTTCGATTTCTTACAGCTGCAGTAACAATTTCTTGTAGATTTGGTAACTGTTCATCACCAGTAAAGCTAATTTCTCATCATTAACATAAAAAACATAAGATTCCCAATATTTATACTTCTGATGACTTCCCCAATTGCATTCCATTCTTTTAAGTAACAAAATGAGGGGAATTAATAGTTATGCAGTTCTGTTAGCAGTAATTGTTTTTACGAAAATAACTAGGCGAATTTAGTTACAGTTTAGCCTAGTTTGATGTTGCTAGGTCAAATTCATTGCTGTTGCAGTGACTTTAAACATGGATATCCCACTTTCTGTTTACACAAAGATGAGCAACATGCAATGATCCGGTGTTTTTTGTGTGTGTAATGTGAAGGTGTATCAGGCCAAAATTCATTGAAGACCTATAGTGTGGTATTAGAACAGTGTTTCGCTAGAACGGAGTGACAATTGTAACGACCATAGTAACGGCTTGAGATCAGGGGTCAATACCTTCACTATTGACCGCCGGTCGAAAATCTCGAACTATCTATCACGAAGATCCTCCCATGCAGATGATTTTTAAAGGGTACCCGACGGTCCCTTCCTTAAATATTTTCCAGTATCAACTGGAGGGACAAAAGAAAGGACAGTATTTCACGAACTAGAGCTGAGCAGATGTATTTTTTTGGCGCGAGGTCGCCGGCCGTTTTGAATGAATCCCACTTTTTCCTTATTGCCTACAGCCAAGGGAAGCAAAACCCTGAATTACTTGTGTGGATAGTGTACATACTTGTTAAATAAGTAAATATTTTACTTGTATTTGGCTGTGTCATCGGGTTATTTTTCCACACCACTCGGCCCACTGCGTTGTCAAAATGTATTGGTGGCAGAGATGGGATTTAAGCTGTAAATCGGTATTGGAATCACCGAAGATGCTTTTGAAGGGGTTACAAAAGCCCCAGTAGGAGTTGCAAAAAGCACCCGGCAGGTAAGTCACCGTTGCTCCTAACAGACACAACCACCAACATCCATACGCTTAGAAACGAAGATTCGAACCCGGGAACTAACTGGGTGGCAGACAAACGCTATGGCAGCTGTGCAAAGTGGTGTTCCAATTTCTAATTAGCCTTCATAAAGCCAAAATAAAAACATCCATATAAAGTAACAAAACAAAGCAATTACAAGGACTGGGCATTCTTTTAATCAGACTTGTTAAAACTATTATGTGCAGTGCTATACTAATATTTGGTGCTCTAACTTCACTTCTAATATAAATCATTCTAATTGAAGCTTACAGGATAGTTACGATAACATCAACCAGGCAATTTAGTCCTTGCCCGTTCAGCGAAAAATAAAGTAGATTGTTAGCTCTTCTCGCTAAAACCCAATTTAACGCCTCAGCCTCGTCGTTTTTTATGACTTTACATCAAGTTTCGCACACCTATTGAGACGCTTTTTCCCAAGGAAATTATTTTCGCAAATACGTCCGACCGCTGACAAAAAAGTTTCAATATAATAGGGGCTGAAAATTCCAGCTTGTTATATATTTTCTCCGGCAAAATAACAGCAATACAAAAACTCTGTTTTATATCGCTTTCGAGGAATTCAGAATTCCCCTTTCAAAAATCCTTCACGCGCTGTTCCCTAAAGCGCCTCGTGGAAGGGAAAAAATGTTAAAGAAGACAGGAAATAAAAAACGAGCCCAGTATATCATAGAAATGTCAAAAACGCTTGACATGTTTTTACGACGCGAAATACAAATAGCCGCGAACTTTTCTGTTCTAAGTGATTCGTAAGAAAAATTTCTTTTCCGCCATCTTGCAGAGAATTCATTTCCCTGCGTTAAGGCCCCCGAATATCAATTGTAGCAAAAAGTTTCGATAGGCAATTCCAAGTTTAGACATTTTATTTTTGCACAGCGACAGAAAAGAAATGCAAAATCTGCCATCAAACGGGCTTCTCCCACAAAATAGTTGATGGCCCGACAATAGAACTTGGTCTATGGAAACTACCATAAGGGCAGAGAGGTATTGGTGATCTATTTTGAAGCAGACATTTTCTTATCAATTATGGAGAGGACGTAGAAGAGACCATTGGTCCTCCATCTTTTTTGTATACCTACGACACCCTTTTTTGCAATTTGTTTCTGAAATAACATTGGCTCCAATGCTATTTTATCTATAAATCTAAATCAAACTATGGATATAACCTATAAGATTAGGCATTAGAATGGGGCCAAAAAAATTCACTGGATCAATTTCTAGTAGCAAAAATTTTTCTCCGACACCTCAGAACATGCATTTTTTTCAAAATTAAATAGTATAGTAATTTCGATTGTTTCGACGAGATATCTCGTTCAAGATCTGGTCAACTTTGCTAAAGACGAGATATCTCGTCGGGACAAAACTACCTAAAAACTGTAAGGGGAATGGAGATGGAAATAGGAAAAAATTGTCCCTTGCCCAGAACTGGTGACAGGGAAAGGGTCTTTGCACCAGAATCTGACCAATGCAGGGCAGTTTTCGACGTGAAGGTAAACCACCAAGAGGGCTAATGGAAAGACTGGTGGTTAAAATTCTTTCCTTCTGGAGTTTAGGTTTTCCCGCAGAATACCGTTTGAAATCGTTTTATCTAGCATTAAAGTAACCTCAAATTTGCACCAAAAGACCTCTTCACAAGTACAAATTTTGTTATGATTAATTAAACCGTTTATGTGAAAAAGGACAAATATGTAACACTCAAATAATATTGGTTCTTAACTACTTTAAAATTACACCTTCCCGAGCTGATTTGAAAACCACTGGAGTCTGTATTTACATTCCGGTCGTTTGACGTGCGATTATTGCTGAGTTTTAACCCTCCAAGTGGTTTCGACGAGATATCTCGTCCAGCACGATCTAAATAATTATGCTAATGACGAGACATCTCGTCCTCAAGATATTACCGATTGTTTGATGAAGATGAGATCAAGAGCTGCTCAGTTTTCTTTCAATGACGGAATATCTCGTCCATCAAGATCTGGTCATTATTTTTCTAATGACGAAATACCCAGTCGAGACATTCACCAGGTGGTTAACTCTTCTGGTGATTGCCTCGACGAGGTATCTTTGGTAGAGGTTTGAAGAGCATCATGAGTTTTTCAAAAGCGTCGGTTTGTGGAGTTTAATACTTTAATATAAATTTTTAAATCACTACTATTGCTTTTATAAAACTATTTCAGAACATTTTAATGTATATTTATCTTCAAAAGTATGCAGTTATATTTTTCTCTTGGATTTTATCGACAGTTGAATAAATTATGTGAAAACCGTCATTAAATATGTTATCAAGTTTAAATGTTTAGGAAACGCTTATTTTTACTTCATTAAGATTAACATTTTTTAACATTTTAAATTCAAAAAGTTTTAAGATAAATAACGTGAATTACCATGGAAAAAATTATGTAGTCCTAGAGTACAAAACAAAAAAATCTCCTCTTTTTTATTGCAAAATTCACTCTACCCCTCCCAATTTTGGCTCGTTCCAACGAAGTATAATCGAGCTGTCAATCTCTGATAATGATCATCCCCATCTGTCTTTGGGGTTTAATCATCCTCCATGCCGTTTTCAACTCTAAAAAAACGAGGTAATTTGCCGAAATGTTGGAATGATAATATCTCATCCATCAAAATCAATCGATTATTATAGCAGAAATAGTTACAGAATAAGCCTTTAGTAGCTACTTTTAAAGATTAATTGGAGTAAAAATGTAAATACGTCATTCCAAAACCTTCATATTCATTTTAGTTTTCATTACATTATTTTTAAATAAGTGCAAACATCCATAAATTAAAATGACCTCACCAAGAGCAGATTCTTCGTGAATGACGCACTAATCCAATTCTTCTCTAAATTAAAACATAAATCTGTTCTAAAAACATTTCGTGCAGTAGGATAAAATTTTGTGTGTTCCAAACAAAATAGTGCATTTAGTGTTTAGTGTATTTATGTTCCATAGGGACAAACGGAGCTTTCTAAACTTCCTGTACAAACCGTGAGATAGGAAATACAAAACGAAACGTATTAGGAATGTTTGTCCATTCCACCCGGATGGATGAGTCGTTCTCCAAGGAGTCGGAATGAAAGACAATCATGTGAACATTTTTACTAGGCCTAAATTTAAAGTTTGAGGAGTTGTACTTTTAGTTTTACAGTATGTTCCAAAAGTTACGACCACTAACGTATGCTCATGGATTGCAGCACAAACCGGCCAACTACCACAGTCGTACAGCCCCGTCTTGCAAATCCAGACGGTGCTCGTGGACATGCATCTCATATGACTATGGTTAAAATTTGTGTTTCTTACACCCGCCTAAATTTTGTACACGAAATTTCAAAACATCTTGTATATTGATGGAATTACGTAGGTGATACTCTGTTCACTAGTTTCACAGCTACGTTAGATACAGTGCTTTATGTTTACCTGCATTTCCTCTTCTAAATCCCTGCTGTCTTCTAGCAACCGGAGGGTTGCGAGTTCGAATTCAACCAAACACCGCCGTATACAAAGGGGCTGCTGCACGTTAAATCTGTCGTGGCCTCAAATGTCCTCACGTTGGCGTGGTGTGGAAGTTTGGAGAGCGGGGTGCCAGCTCAGATGTTGCCTCGTTATCTGACCGTGGTTCAAAATTACATGGTGTTGTCCTCGTATTTATCCTTTTGGGATTGATTCCGGACCGTCACCAATAGCCTATTGTGTTGCTCCAGTGTGACGTTAATTAAATATATACCTATACCCTGCTGTCCTCATAAGTTGACGGTCGAGTTCGACGTTACTACAAATTTAAACCATCCTAACACTTCGACCACCATTACAGAATTTCTTCAATCTCAAAACAATAGTCCGCATAGTCATTTTAACCCTCCGAGAGTAACGCGATTTTTGAGTAGTGTATTTCTTTTTCCCTAAATCACACACAATGACTAAATGACCACATCTATTGGTTGCAAGACTCCAAGGAAATATATCGATCAAGGCTACGAGTCACGCAGGGAAGACTGCAGGTTGCAGAACGGATATATGCGTGCGAACCCCACAAGTTAGATTTATCATTTTAATTAGTACAAGCACGACAAAATGACAAATCAAGTAAACAATCAATCAGATGGATGCTTTTAAAATGAAAGACGCCACGATAAAGGTACCGCAGTTTTTTATTCGATTTATGCAAAATGAAGGTAATATAGCGTCGGCTTACAAGTGAAACACACTAAGAAATTTCTACTCACTAATCTTAAAACAGTAAGAGAGTTTGTCAAGAAATATAAACATCATGTGCAAAAAAAGCGACTTAGTGAACAACACAACAAACACACTTCTAGAAGAGTTAAAAACTCACATCTTGAAAACTTTGACATAGCGTGTTTGACTTGTAAGCCAACTATAAGTTAGAAGATTCTCATATTTAAAAGTGTTTCATGGCGATTCAAAAGTGAATACACGCAGGTATTTAAGTAACGTTTTCCTCGTTTTACATGTGTGATTCCTTGGCCCCCTCTTAACCCTCCAAGTGGTTTCGACGATATATCTCCTCTCAAGTTCTGACCTATTTTGCTACCTCGTCAACAAGATATTGAAGTTTTCTTTATGATGACAAGATCACGATCTGGTCAGTTTTCTTCTAATGAGATATCTCGTCCATCACGATCTGGTCAGTTTTCTTCTAATGAGATATCTCGTCCATCAAGATCTGGTAAGTTTTCTTCTAATGAGATATCTCGTCCATCACGATCTGGTCCGTTTTCTTCTAATGAGATATCTCGTCCATCACGATCTGGTCCGTTTTCTTCTAATGAGATATCTCGTCCATCACGATCTGGTCCGTTTTCTTCTAATGAGATATCTCGTCCATCACGATCTGGTCAGTTTTCTTCTAATGAGATATCTCGTCCATCACGATCTGGTCAGTTTTCTTCTAATGAGATATCTCGTCCATCAAGATCTGGTCAGTTTTGCTAATGAAGGATACCTCGTCGAGACAACCACCAGGAGTGTTAACTATTAATAATCAATTAACTATTACTAATCAATTACTAAGCGATTGCCGATTTTTCGATTAGAACGAGGTCAAGATCTGGTCAGTTTTCTTCTAATGACAAGATGTCTCCTCCATCAAGATCTGGTCAGTTTTGCTCATTAGATATCAAGTCGAGACAACCACCAAGAGGATTTTAAAATCGGTAAGTCATGGCGTAAAATAAATGTCACATACGGATTCCCATTTGAATCTAGATGTGACAAAATCTAAACACCCAAAAAAGTTACATAAAGGAGAAAAAGCTTCAATTATAGACCAAGGAATACAGTGAAAACGTCTCATCACTCAAAATACACCCACTAGAGCAAGTGCTTATTCTGCATACCCAACGTTACCCCAACCCCAAACTAGCCATATAACATCGTCTCTTTTATGCCGGCGAATAAAAAAAAGGGGCTTGAACCCAACGACAACCCATAACGCTGAAGCAATTTATACCCCGACGAATAAAGCCAAAGCGAATTCTCAAGTCTTACGACGCAGATATCAATTCGACATAAATGCGCATAAGATGACACGCTTTATCCCCGCACGAAAAAGCTTACGAGAGATTTAGGTCCGACCCGACGAATCCGGGGAACAAGCAAAGTTAGTGATAATAAAAAGGGAAGATCCTTTCCTCCTCGACCCAGCATATTAGCGTAGAAGAGAACTTCAAGTAGGAGAATTACGATTAATAAAGTTTTGTGGTTTCGCTCGTCCATATACCTGTAACGTGCTGGCTGTTCGCTTTGTCGTAAACTCTTCCAGCCCTGGTATAAAAGATGAGATATTGGGTTTTGGTGGGAGGAAGCCTTCCAGAAAAGTCAAGCGAGTCATAAAGGCAAGGAGCGTGCTTTTATGGCGCGTGGAGAAGATGGTAGAAAATTGGCACCTGGAAGCAAAAAAAAAATGGCGCTTCTGGGTCGCCATGACACCGGATAAATGAAGCCAATGAAAATAGAGCGCAAGAAGCCTTTCAGATAATTTTACTTTTACTCCCCCTTCCATCATAGCCAACGAATTTCACGGTTTCTTGGGTTAAGATGGCGCATGCCAATTTCGAACCTTCAGATTGATCGAAGTCGAAGTTATTTTCGTGGGTTTTTTATATTTTTCTCCGAGCACACTCTAACCCTAGAGGCACCCCGAGAAATCCAGCGTGTCGCGGCAAAAGGCAACGCGTTCGTTCCATTGGGCGGGCAAATTGAACGGAGAAAACTCGCGAGAAAATAAACAACCGATAGTTGCAGAGGCAAAAAAAAAGGAATGAGAAAGAAGTTTAAGCCTTTAAAAGTCTGGGATTTACGCGGATATATCTATACGGCCCTGCAGTTGCAATCTTGCCGGATCCAAAAGTTCCCAAATTTTGTTTGTCTATTTATTTTGCGCTGGCTGTTCGACAGACTGCGTAAGTGAATTGTCAGAGAGGAGACTGTTCTCCGCTTGAGTACATTTTATTACTTTTAATCTTGCTGCCACACCTCTCGCTGCCATACGGTTCCGAGAGTTCCATGACGGGAAAATAGAATTTTAAAGTACGACATAGGAACGATATGGAGCAAGCGATGTATCGCCTATGCAGTCGAATCTGGCTGACAACTCTCCACCCAGATATTTGATGTGACTTGATATGAATAAAATACGTCTTCTTCCATCTAGGAGTAAATCTATGTATATATTAG
This sequence comes from Meta bourneti, assembly GCA_933210815.1. NCBI lineage: Eukaryota > Metazoa > Arthropoda > Arachnida > Araneae > Tetragnathidae > Meta > Meta bourneti. Next base: position 71,274,246 of record OW119927.1, on the reverse strand, counting down.
AATAGTAAATCTTTGAGATTATTTACTTAAAATATTATATTTTCCTCATACAAATATCTTACCATGAGGCTTTTAAAATTAATAAAACTTATATTTGCCTTTTACTTATTTTTCGTTTCCTAACGTTATGGGTAAATTTTTAGGCAGTTTTCTCAGCTCTGATATAACACTCCAAATCAACTTTTTTTATCCGTGACCGGACTAGACGAAATGGCTGGAGACCACCTCAAGGACTACCCTAAAATTCCTGACAATAGAATTACAAATGTATTTTGTGCTTTAAAACCATATTTTTCCCTTCGGAATTCTATTGGGTTGCTCGCCAATTGATGGCCGACAGGCATATTATAATAAAAATAATTTTGATATTGAAAAACATACCACTACGGTATACGACGGCATTTGCAATTACTGCCATCGTATAAAGTGATCCATGTATCTTAAAACTTAAGTAAATAATAAAATATAATCAAAAACACTAAAGTGTTTTGTTAACGATATAACTCTCATCAATCTCTAATACCAATAATGACTTTCCGATTTTTAAATCCCACTCTAAACATCTGAGCATGAAAGTATTCAATAACACACCATTATCACCAACTGATCAAATTTCTGCAATATATTATGCCTATTTAGTACAGTAGTTCAAAAATGTCCGCTGTTGATTCTACCTAAGGACACAAGTGTCCTACAAGTTTCGAAGGTGGGCTGTATTGGAAAATAGTACATGTAGAAGCTACACAGGAATTCAAAACTACAAAACCAAACAAGACATTTATTAAAACTGCATATTTACATGACGCAGACTGTTCTGAATCTGACGAACTTTTTTCTGAAAACTAACTTTATCGTCTTTCAAATCAGAATTCAAATTCCGGTTGAAGATGAAATCAAAACTGCACGGGGAAAGTTGCACGAGCAATAAATATCAAAATGAAAATAAATTGAAACATCAATCTCGAACTCGCTCGCTCCAACTCGCCTCCCCACGTTAAATGATGGTAGGTAGTTAATTAACGTCACACTGGAGCAACACAACGGGCTATTGGCGACGGTCCGGGATCAATCCCGAAGGAAAGATCCAAGGACAACTCGTAATTTTGAACCACGATCAACATCTGAGTTGGCACCCCACTCTCCAAACTTCCGCATCAGGCCAACGTGATCGCGTTGAATAATCAAAGGTACTTGATACAATATAGCTTATATCTATATATATATATATATATAGATCGAAAATTCAAATAACAATTACAAAAACACCAAAGTGCTTAAATTATTAACATAGTTATTAGATAAATTAAAATAATTGATGTGTTGCAATTCTACTAATGGGCATGGAACTAAAACCATGGATTGTGTTATCAGACTCCTGCTTGACTAGGATTGGATTGGATGTTAGGGTTTTATGGCGCAAGGTCTTCTTGGACTAATCGCTAGTAGTTGTGCTGAGCTGTGAGATCCACAGCTATGTTGAATGTTTGCTTTCCCGATTGTTTGCTGAGCCGTCTTCTATGTGAAGTGAATGAATTCGATGATCAGTTAACTGGGGTGCTGACTACATGTTTTTCCAGGTTAGTTCTTTCCCCTTTGTCTTGTGGACGAAGATAGTGAAGAAAGCTCGTCAATCTGTGTGCCATCAAAAACCCTCAAGAATATATGAATGAACGTGTACTGTCATCGTTGACACCCAAAATGTGCATCATGTACGAAATTAAAAGTGTTAAGAGTAGGGGATCGTATAGCAGTGTATCAAAGGAATTTCATTTTAGTGTATTTTCCTTGATTTCGTAACAAAATCTGCAGGTCACCTGAATTCCAATGAGTATACTATTGTTATTAACCTACAACACACTTCCCCTTTTAGGGATGGTCGGACATTCCTTAAAATTCTTAAGGCTATGTGTATGAATATTTTAAGTATATGAAGGCGTAAAAATTTCCCTCACGGTATTCTGTCGTCGTGTCAAGATGGGTAGTGAGTTATAAGGAGGCCTGAACTTCTTAAAAAACTGAAAAGACTAAAGTTTTGCTATGTGGAAAATACATTTGTACAGGGTGAGGTCTTTACGCTCACACTATACATAATTAAGACATAAAACAAATACTTAGTAAGTAGAATACGTAAAACCTCTACACGAAACTTGGAGAATTCAAATGTGCAAAAAAATGTAGTACGCTTTAAATAAAACTGACAAGAGGCAGGAATTCAGTTTTTAACACTGATATCTTAGCATACTCATATATCATGAACTTGCGTGTGTGCTCCTTGCTTTGGGCAAGTAGTAGATCATAGTTTACAAGTCATTAATTTTAATGTATTCTTAAGTGAAGTGCTGTACCACGTAATTTATATGAATAAATATTCAGTTACATATAAATAGTTAGTATTTTGATGCTACGAGTCATTTTCGTTATACTATGTCATTTTAGGTAATTTTAAGTACCCTATAATGATTACGACTAATATGAAACATAAAAAACGGTTTCTCGTTTTACTGATAATTTTGAATTTGGTAGAAATATAATACACTACACATAACTACTGAATAAAGTTGATATTGTGTTAATTGAAACTACATTTTTGCTTTATTCAAAATGTATTCGTATAAGGTGATAGCAATTTACCCATAGATCATTTCATGTTCCATAAAACATTTTTAACATAGTGCTCTTCAAAGAGTTAACGACTAAATGTCCACATATCGTGGCTTAGAACAGAAACTCATTAACTGACAAAAGAGAAATTTTATTGAACGGTCATTTAAAGACGAAATATCAGTTAGGACAAAAAATTACAATTATTTTTACAGTGTTCTGTATCTTCTAAACATATCACAATATGACAATGGATTTGTCATCATGAAAATAAGTCTTTGGTGTCCCCAAAAAAGTATCAGTTAATGAGTTTCAGCTCTAAGCCGATAATGTATTTGAAAGAAGCCATAGGAGCTATTCTACTGCTTAAGAAATCTAAAACTGCTTTGAAGCCACACGTGTGTGTGCCACTATTCCCTTCAATTTTAATGTTCATTAAATGAAGTACCAGTACCACTTCAGAGTGTGTGCATGATCCTCAGAAATTTAATGCAAAATCTTTGTCTCTTAAGTTGTAGTGATATTCTCACGTACTCAAGACAATAAATGTAGAAGTTACAATAAAAATTTATAAAACTCCGCAACTACAAAGGATGATAAAAAGTCCGAATCCAGATAATAAAGCTATAAAAACCACACAAAAAGCTTTTATCCTGCACAAAATATTTCCTTTCATACCAAAACCTCCTTATATGAAGACTAAATATCAGTTATTAGGTCAAAAAATTATAATTATTTTGATAGTATTGAGCATCTTTTAAGCAGATTACAATGCGGCAATGTATTTACTATCGTCATGAAAATAAGTCTGCAGTCACCCAGCCCTCAGGGGCACATCTTTAGGTGTGTACGGGCATCACAACCCCGAGGCACGAGAGTGATCTGTCCTCTTTTCTGTTTTACCCTCGCCTACCATTCTTCTTTTTGCTTTTTTTCTCTCCCTCGTTGTTGTAGGCGCAGATCGGCCAAATATAGCCAATCTTCCATAAAACCCAAAACAATCAACTTCGGTATCACCGAGAGAAATATCAGTTGATGAGTTTCTGCTCTAACTCTACGATATATTTGAAAGAAGCCATAGCAGCTATTCTACTGCTTAAGAAATCTAAAACTGGTTAGAATCCAGTGTGAGCAAAACAAACATTTTACTGAACCGCTATTTAAAGACTAAATATCAGTTATTAGGTCGAAAATTACAACTAATTAGATAGATAATGTTCTGTATCTCCTAAACAGATTACAATATGGCAATGTGCTTCTCATCATCATGAAAATAAGTCTGGTGTCTCAGAAACAATATCAGTCAATGAGTTTCTGCTCGAAGCCGAAGATATATTTGAAAGGAGCCATAGGAAAGGAGCCACTTGGAGGATTCTATTGCTTAATCCTCCAAGTGGTTTCGATGAGATATCTCGTCCATCACGATAAGACCAATTGTGCTAATGGCGAGATATCTTATCAAGACATTGCCGATTTTTTTATGATGACGATATATAGATCTGGTCAGTCTTCTTCTATGACGAGATATCTCCATCAAGATCTGGTCAGTCTTCTTCTATGACGAGATATCTCCATCAAGATCTGGTCAGTATTTTTCCAATGACGAGATCCCTCTTCGAGACAACCACCAGGAGGGGAAATCTAAAATTGGTAGAAGCCACGCAGTGTGTGCATGACCCTCCGGAAGTTAACGCAATATCTTTTTCAAGTTAAAGTGATATTCTCTCGTACTCAAGAATATATAAATGTAGAAGTTGCATAAATTTTTATAAAAATCCGCAATTGCAAAGGAAAATAAAGCGTCGGAATCCAGATAACAAAGCTATAAAAGCCACACAAAAGGCTCTTATCCTGCACAAACCACTTCCTTTCATACCGAAACCTCCTCATATATGTAGATTGATGTATATTTTACCACCACGGCACTCTTCTTCATCAACCATTTTCAACATCCGGTTGAAATGAACCGAAGCCATTCCAGATTTAAACTTCCTGAGCCCGTGAGCCTCTCAGATTGCAGCGCAAGAAAGCGTTCTCACACTCAATTCCCCCGGGCTTTTGGAAAATACTCCACATTTTTGGAAGGGGGTTATCGGTAGGTTCCCACCCTCCGAGAATTAAACGAAGGAAAGGTAGACACTAAGAAAATAAACATTCGATCGGAAGTGAAGGGGTAGGAAGGGGTAGAAAGCTGAACCTCCGATTCGCTTAAGGAACAGTTTTGTGATTTTTTTCCCTCCCGAAAGCTCTAAATCGCGAGTTTTTCTAAAGCGGGTGTATTTTATTTCGTTTTTATTTATATTTTCTTCAGTGGAGAGTCAGATAAGTGAGTTAAAGGAGAGTTTTCTTTACTTTCATGCCCCCTCCCGCACCATTCGAGTAGATTTCGGAAATTTGAATCCATTCTACCGAACAGAGGAGTTCGATTATAGTAAATAGTGCCATATTCGGTCGCAAACTTCAATCGACTCCCTCCCCCACAGGTGTTATTTCTGAGACGAGAATATACAGTGGGTCCGCTTTTGGGAGAAAAGAGAGGGATGAGAGCGTTTTGCAGGGAGCTGTAACTTGAAACAAACCAATGGAATTCCGTCGATATTAAAAGGTTTGGGTTGGGTTTTATGGCACATGGTCTGTTAGAGAAGATTAAATATGCCCAATAAAAATAGCTAAAACAGGCAGCCAAAGTAATAAAACAGTTCTAAAAGTTATGTTTTCAAATATTATAAAAAAGGCTACGTTAAAAACATTTAAATAATTGAAAAATGTAAATACAGGATGATTCTTTGTGTTTTCAACACAAAGAATGTTAGGTGAACGTTAAAAACCTTAAAAAAGATGAGAAGTTATGCATTTTTTAAAATATGGCTGATGACAACTATCTACATTTGAAACTTGAAAATGACAACTATATGCATTTAAAAAAATCCAGAACATCGTAAAAAGGAAAAGAGTGCAAACTGGAGAGGATTACCCAGATGGTCAGACAAACTAGGCGAGCAAGTTTAAAAAAATTGAATATATAAATGCCATAAACTAGGACATGAAGTTAAAACTGCGAGATCGTAATTTCTCCATTGCAGTGTTGGCAAAGAACTTTATCCAGTCATCAAGTATCGATGGGTAACCCTCGAACGCCCACTACGAAGCCTAGTTAAAATTACGTCTAGAGGCGAGGACACAAAGGCCGAAAAAGAGATTAAGATTGAATTCTGTTGAGTTTCCTTCCACTCTGCACACTCCATTCATCCCTCCAATCATTTTAAATGACGTCTCTGACATTTTGTCAGATCTTTATAGGGAGTACAAAGACTCAAAAAGTTAACGGAATTCTTTGCGGCAGTGTCAGCATGTTCATTGCTGGTAATTCCAACGTGTCGGCATTAAAAGGATACAAAGTTTTTGTATCCTTTTTGTTATTTTTTGTTGAGACGTAATGTATCGATTCTCATCCACATCAACAATCCCGTTTAGTATTTATTGATAAGGAATTAACTCTCCAGTTTCGACAAGACATCTCGTCCATCAAGATCTGACCAATTTTGCCAATGACGAGATAACTCGTCAACAAAATATGCCAATTTTTTATGACGACGAGATCAAGATTTGGCCAGTTTTCTTCTTATAATGAGATACCTCGTCCATCAAGATCTAATCAATTTTACTAATGACGAGATGCCTCGTCACAACCACCAGGAGGGTAAAACAGGGTTCCACCCAAGATATTAAACTGGGATATAGCATTAACTACGAGATACTATTGTGTCAAATGGTATGTGCACTTACATATACCCTATACATTCAACTGTATATAAAAGTAACGGTAACTTAATCCAGTACAATATTTTTAATTAGAAAACTATTTCCTGAGTAATATTTGTTTCATAATAATCAAGTCTGTATAGCAAAAAGATGTACATAAATGTAAGTATATCATAGTTTACGTACTAATTAACAGAAAAACAATATAACTACAGAAATTAAGAAAAATACGAATCACTTTCAAATTGCAAATTGTTATAACTCTTGGTGGTTGTCTAGACGAGGTATTTTGTCATTATCAAAACTGACCAGATATTGGTGGACGAGATATCTCGTCATTAGAAGAAAAAAACTGGCCAGATCTAGTCATCAACAAAATATTGGCAATGCCTTGATGCCGAGATTAACTCGGCATTAGCAAAATTAGCCAGATCTTGATGGACGAGATATAAGGTATAGTAATTAACTTGTAAAAATCGAGTTGAAACAACGCTTATTAGATAGATGTTCAAGACCGTATTCAAGAAATTTCAAAATAAGTTTCGCTTTATCAATGCTATGCAACAACCAAATACATAATATACATGGGTTATAAAATCGGATAAAGATCGAAAGGTCCAATCTAATTCTAATAAGTACATCTTGGATTATGCACGTAAGCCTCGTACTCCTTACAATCTGGAATTTTGAGTTCCACCCTAATGGGCACATATCCCAATTTATACGAGGCTCTTTTACGAATCACTGAAGGATAAAACAAAATCTTTCGAGTAATAGCCCTTTACTTTCCAAATATACTATTCAGCAATCAACATAATCTTAATGTAGTAAACTTAATGTAGCAATCGAGTTGAAAATCATGTATTGTATATAGATAGCTATCAAGACCACATTCAAAGGATCACAAAATAAATTTGTTTTTATTAAGGCTGACAACAACCAAATACATGATGCACAATAATGGGTTATAGAATCGAGAAGATATCGAAAGATTCAATCCAATTCCAATCAGCGCATCATAACCACTTGGATTAAGATCATAAACATCGCCCCTCCCCTTTTGCAATCTCAAATTTTGAGCTTTCAAACCAGACACATATCCTTCATCATACGAGGCTCTTTTACGATTCACTGAAAGATAAAACAAAATCTTTCGAGCAAGAGCCCTCCAGTTTCCAAACATACTATTCAGTAATCAACTTAATCTCATTGTAGATAGATTCAAATTCAAGTTTTCCTATTAGCAAACATAATCCGCTCCATAAACGAATTAGTTCTTATTTGAATCATCCGTAAGTCCTCGAGCCATGCCAATAAATACCATAATCCAATGCAGCATTTTAATTAGGAATAACGATTTCAAATAGCACAAATTTCTCAATGGTCATCTCTGCTAATCGGCCTGGAATGGAGAAATGCATAATTTTACTGACTAATACCTGAAACTGTTTCAAATTAATGGTTCTAATAAAATGCACGATTTTATGAACCGTTAAAGAGATTTTTAGTAAGGCGGATCGATTAACTATTGTAAAACTCAATGTAAGCCAATTCCATTTTTCCATTAATTTCACTTAAAAGATGCTAAGCGCTTAAAATACAGATGGCTTTTCTTTATAGAGCTTATTGATAACATGCTACAAACAAGCTGAACTTTCGGAATGTAATAACCATTGATCCAGACTTTCGGTTTGGGATGGCATTTAATTGGAACCCGAGGGAATCCATCCTACAAGAGCGGACTTAACGTTTTGACCAAAACTTAAACGTAAACTTTCCCCTCTTTCCTTTTCGTTGGGTTCCGATTCGAGGGATTAAGGTTTTTCTTACTTCATATAATTCGTTGCTTCAGAAAAAAATTGTTTTGAGTATTTTTCAGAGGCATTTTTTGCCATTCGTAACGAAAGGGGGATAAAAAATTCCCCGAAAAATGAATTTTAAACACGAAGGCGGAAAAAAAAGCGTTGAAAAAACGCATGTTTTTTAAAAACACAAATGAACAAGCATGGGGAATGAGTTCGGGGCATTCTTATCTATTTTTTTCCTCAAAAACTACCTTTCGATATGAAGAATGTAATTTGTGAGGGGAAAAAATATTTAAGGGTTTGGGGTATAAAGAATATCATACCTCGGTGCTTAGGATGGCGTTGTGTTTTTCTAGTTCGAGTTTAAAAATTTATTTTAAAGCTAAGTTTGAAGAAAGCCAATTTAACAAGTTTCTTAAGGGTATATTTGAGCGGGAATTTGTTTTGGGATCATGGAAAAAAATCTCTTCAAACACTATTCAAAACCGTTATTTGAATTTTTATTAATGTTCTGAAAACTCTATTTCTCTGAACCGAGACTTTTAAATGAACTCTGAAAAACAGTTCTAAAAGGAGCAAATTAAAAGTGAGTATTTAGTTTCCCACGAAATGCATAAATTAGTATCAATTCGAGATATCTACGCTTTTACTACAAAATGCTTACATAAATACAAAAGCTGTACGTAGCACATTGTAAGACTACTTGCATATTGTCAGTGGTTATTCTTCAGAATTAAACTACTTTTCATCCAGTTAAATAATTTATTATGCTTGATATTATGTCTCACTTGTAAACAAAACTCGAAACAATTTTCTACACAAGACCTTAAGCATGAAAACAATGCCAAACTAAGTCATTAAATGATCATAACAAAATATTCTTCTATAGATGAAATTAACCAGTTTAAACTCTGCGTTACGCAATGAATTTCATCATAAGCATTGCAAGTTATAAAGATTTGATGATTGTTGATTGGTTTGGGGTTTTATGGAACAAGGGCCATATTTGGCCAAGCTGCGCCAAACACAAGACAATGTTAGGGCTGAGATGAACTCACTAGAGCGCAAGCAACACCTGAGTGATTCACCAAACTGTTTCTTTCAATGCTGTCTAAGGAGCAGGAACCATAGATTGGAAAAATTAATTTTAAAAAGTCATCATGCATGTAAAATTCATGTGAAACGAAAAGGTAGGTATTTAATTAATGTCACACTGGAGCAACGCAAAGGGACTATTGTCGATGATCTGGGATCAAACCCAAATGGAAAGACCGTCATGTACACGGGGGCTGGTGCACGCTAAATCTATCGTGCCCTCAAATGTCTTCACGTTGGCGTGGTGTGGACTTTTGAAGAGTGGGGTGCCAGCCAGCTCAAGTGCTGCTCTCGTCATCTGACCGTGGTTCAAAATTACGAGGTTTTGTCCTTTGATCCAGGTTGGATCCTGGACGGTCGCCAATAGCCCGTTGTGTTGCTCCAGTACGACGTTTATTAAAATACCATACCTCTTTCATTCTAACACATCTATTCGCAGTAATAAAAACGTGTATGTTCAATAAAATAAAACCTTACACATTTTGTAGTTTCTACGAAATCGATGTTTTAAAGTTTTAAGCATAAAAATCATTCTGGGGAGGGCAGCGGTAGCCCAGTTGGGAAAGCAACGGTAATGGTAATTAATTAATGTCGCATTGGAGCAACACAACGCGGTATTGGTGGCGCTCCGGGATCAGTCCCAAAGGGTCCATAGACAATACCAACCGGGCTACCGTGGCCCTAAAAAGCAATGGATTAGCAAACGGAGGGTTGCAAGTTCGAAACTCGGTCCAGACAAAGACCTTCGTGTACACGAGAGCTGATGCACGTTAAATCTTTCGTGGCCTCAAATTTCCTCACTTGTGGAAGTTTGTAGAGTGGGGTGCCTGCTGAGGTGTTGATCTCGTCATCTGACCGTGATTCAAAATGACGAGGTTTTGTCCTTGGATTTTTCCCGTCGGAGTTGATCCCAGACTGTCGCCAATATCCCGTTGCGTTGCTCCAGTTTGACGTTAAATAACTACCTACCTCAAACCTGATATACCCTACACGTAAAATCAGTTATTAATGTAACGAACGATTCTCGATTCAAAACAAAGAAATAAACTTTTGAGTTTAGACAAATGCATCAAGAATAAGACTTAAAATTGGAAATACAAGCTATAAATAATATTATAGCAAATTAGCGCTAACACAATAAGAGCCGTCTAAGATTTAATAATTATTAAAGCACTTGAGCATCTAAGTAAAGTACTACCCTCCATGTTTTCGAAACGCTTACGCTTTCAGTTTGACTAAACTTAATGAGTTTTTAAAAAATTAAACCGAAGTCTGCTAAAATTATTAGAAGCTCGCGTAGAAAAGCTCCGCTTCACCGAAAATAGAGTTTAATTTCGGAAAGAGAACGCAGGGAATCCAACTCGACTGCAACAGCACATTTTCTCGGCAAAGTTAGGGTTATCAAACAAATCTAACGGCACCCCAAGGAGAAATTCCTTTCGGTTTCGAAAATGTTTTTCGGTTAGCGCTGTTGTGGGAAAACGCGCAAAACACTTCCCTTAATTCGCATTCACGGCACTACAAAAGAAAATGAACACGGTAAGGCCCATTCAACAGTTTAACAAACTGCCAATGATCAAAAGGGACGTGCTGAATCGCCTTCTAATTAATCAGGATGATTGTTTCAAAACAAACCTGTTATGTTTTCATCAATTGAAAACTCATTTGAAAAGATTTCTATCCTTTAATTTACATATAAGGGATAACATGAACCATTGTCCGATACCCACTCTGACGTTTCTTGAGCTTTTCTCTATTAGAAAATATAAGGGATACAGATCACACACGAACATGCTAGATGACGACCAAGTGCAAACTGATTCTATATGATGTCAGTTGAACACTGTTTTGATTGGACATTGATTGTATTGCTCTTCTGAAGTTCCTGTTAAAGAATCACGTGAATTAAATTCTGATCAGTCCCGGAATCGAACTTCACAACAAAATCATTCAGGAAATATAAAAGTAGAATGAGCAATGGTAACCTTCTTATGTGCCCAAGATCACATGACCAAAACTGGTAGTAACGTGACCCTTAGACTACGTTCGTCTGCCGGGTGGACACGAGCTTTCGTCATTTGATAGGTCCACGGGAAGGAAGAAACAATAGCAAAATGGTAATTTATAACATATTGGTAATCTTGACATGTGGAATGGAATGCAATCTAGACACGAAAGACTTATAAAATAATGTAACTCTTTATAAATAACCCTATTTATAGGAAATAAAAATCCAATGCTAAGCAAACTTTTTAAATATTTGAATGCGGTTTTCCTCAATTAAATCTTACAAAGTAAACTTTCTTTTTTAGTAATTAACATTGTTTAACGCACATAATTAAAAAAGTTTTCGCGATATCCATTAAAAACAGCATTGTACGTTAAAGAATGTATACATTTTTACTGTTATTTCATGCACCTCTTTGCATAAAACATTTTACAAAAAAGTAATTGTTTCTAGAGCATTTTTTTGTAGTTTAACGGGTCCACTTTCTGGGGATCATCAAAATTGTAGCTCCAATGATCATTTTATTCTTCGGACATGAACATTGAATTTTTATATCGCCGTGACCATCCATCAGCTTTAAATTACGCTCATGATAGCCGTTAATAGAAAAATCATTTGAAGCCAACGCCATCGTATTTCCGACAGGGATGGATAATTATGCTAATCAATCGAATTATTCAAGTTAAAAGCATCACTTTTCCGCTCAGTCTACCACATTAAAATTAGAAAATTTTCCGCTCTCCCGCAGACGCTTAACCATTAAGCACATGCATTGTTAGCCATTCGTAAATATTCCCCCTCAGATGCACGTATAAGTTTCAGATTACGATCAGTTAATGACCACTGCTGCATTATTAATCACGACTCGGTTTCTTCGAAACTTGAGGGCATTGCGCAGCCACTGAAAATGGAAATGGCAATGCATTTCTTTCACATTACGATGGCTTCGTTTCCGCAGTTCCGAACGAAAAAGATATTTATAGCATTAAGAAAATAGAAGCTTCGGAGAATTCGTTCTGTGCATGTAATTGGTTCTTCAGTTCGGCAAGCACGATTCAGGGAAAATAAAATGTATATTCAGAGAAAGTTACAGCGAATCCATTTTTCCATTTGTATTCTATTTTTCGAACCTGACATTAAAACTGTATATTTCAAATAGTTTAAGAGAGTAAGAGTATTTGGAATACTTTTAGAGAGTAAGAGTATTTAGAATACTTTTAGAGAGTAAGAGTAGTTGGGATACTTTTAGAGAGTAAGAGTATTTAGAATAGTTTTAGAGAGTAAGAGTATTTCGAATGATTTTATAGAGTATTTCGAATAGTTTTACACAGTAAGATTATTTAGAATAGCTTTAGAGAGTAAGAGTATTTAAAACATTTTTAGAGAATAAGAGTATTTACAAGGTTTTAGAGAGCAAGAGTATTTATAAGGTTTTAGCGAGTAAGAGTATTTAGAATGGTTTTAAAGGATATTTAGAATAGTTTTAGTGTAAGTGTTTAAAATAGTTTTAGAGAGTAATAGTATTTAAAATAGTTTTATAGAGTAAGAGTATGAAAAATAGTTTTAGAGTAAGATTATTTAAAATAGTTCTAGAGAGTAAGAGTATAATAGTTTTAGAAAGTAAAACTATTTAGAATACTTTTAAAGAACAAGAGTATTTAGAATAGTTTTAGAGAGTAAAAGTATTTAGAATAATTTCAGAGATTAAGAGTATTTAGAATTGTTTAGCAAAGTTGGTGTAATTTGTTATTTTTAAATTAACATTCGTACACTTAAGTCAAGAATCCTACTTAAACACCATGTTGTTGTGATTGAGTTTTAAAAATTGAATATCAGAAAGTTGGAGAAGACAAAAATTTCAAAAATAAGCATGCATTTGTTTTTCAAATAAATCGAAAAGTTAATAAATTTTCACGGGCAAAAAAAATCAATATTTTCCCAGATAAACCGACGAAAGTGGTATACTAAAATCTGAGAAATTGCTCACAAATTATACATAATTTTTTATTACTAGAATATTTCCGTAAAAGCACAATTTTTCAATTTATAACTGACAGAAATAAAATATTTTACTTTAGAAATTTCAATAACATTCATTTTCTTTCTAGCTTTGATGTTTAAATGAAAAGTTCTTTTCTCGTATCGTATAATTAATTTATTGTTCAAATAGTGAATATTTGTTCCTTGTTTAAATGGCTTACTCGTCATATAAGTATCTATTAAAAAATCAGAGAACAGCATTTTTATTTTAAGAGGTTTAATTAAGAAAATTTTAGTGATTTAAAACGCAAAATTCTAAATAATATTTTAACAAACTATACATTAATATGTATTCATATGAGAGGAGGAAATGACGTTATTTTCAGGGGGAAACAAACACCAGACAGAAAGAGATTTTACTTGCTGAAACCCAAATGTTCTCGCATGATACCTATCGAGGTTCTTAAAATATAGTATGCCCCAGTTTGATCATGTTTGGCATTTAATCTAATTGGCGTTGTCCAATCAACTATAGAATTCAGAATTCATTCCTTAGAATTTTTAAGGACCACATGCTAAAATCGTGCTTATCGTATTCAAAAGACAAGCTGAGTGACGTCATGTCCGAAATACGTATATGTGGTAGTTGAATTAAAGTCGTACTAGAGCAACACAACAGACTATTGGCGAGGGCCCGGGATCCATCCCGAAGGGAAGGATACTACCTCGTATTTTTGAACCACGGACAGATGACCTGAACTGGCACCCCACTTTTCAAACTTCCACACTGCTCCAAAGTGAGGACATTTGAGGCCACGACAAATTTAACATGCACCCGTCCCTGTGTACTCGACGGTCTTTGGTTGGACCTAGTTTCGAACTCGCAACCCTCCAGTTGCTAATCTGGTGCTCTTCCAACAGGGTTTCCGTGGCCCTGAACACGCATAGGAAGAACATTCCTACACAAAAGCTCTAACGCCACTTCCATTTAGCTTGACAGAAAAACCTCAAATAAGTGTCCTTGTTTAAACAAAAAAAATTTGGTAAACCTACTTGAAAATATCGCGATTTGAAAGAAAAATAATATGGTAACCCTAGCTATAACCTGCCCTTATCTGCAAGAACTCCATAACTGGAAACATAACCTCATACTCCATATTTCTTTTTCATTATACTCTGTAACGCCTCAGCTGTTCTTAAATTAATCGGATTAAAGCTCATTAAAATAATTTTCCATCGTTCACTTTCTTTCGAGTTGTTTGCACGGTCTCCAGCGGATGTACGGATTATGCAAATTGTAAGATTATTTAAGTGTAGGTTCTGTACTGTAACCAAAATGGAAATTTTAATTTTAGGATAAATATAGACGGTGGTAGTAGAGATACGTGATTAAATCGCACTTTATATATCGCGTTCGTTGGTCAGTAACTACTTAGTCAAGTAGTTAACTCGATTATCACCAACGAATTGCAAAAGGTTAATTATTAAGTTAGATATTTCCTTTATAAAAGGCTTAGCATGCAATGACTGCTAATTATTTTGAGACTTATATCGTCTCAACAGTTTCAATTAATGTGTAAATTATACTTTGGTTTCATAAATGACGGATAGTTCGGTTGGGTTTATGGCGTAAAGGGTATGAAAAAGCTGTGCCAAACACATGACAAAGTCAAGTAATAAACACACACATGAAAGTTTTACTGGCACAGAAGGGAGAAAATAAACCCATAGTAAGTAACATAAAACGAATCAGGGCCACCTAAGACTCGCAGATTGCTAGTATAGTGGCAAGCGTACTAAGTCACGGTGGCTCTGCTTGTTGCATCGGAAATGTGGTGCATTGGAAATTTGTCTGGGTTGAGTTTTATGACGCAAAGGGCATGTTTGGGTTTGGCCAAGCTGTATCAAACACAAGAAAACAATGTCAAGTAAGACACACAGATGATTAGTTTTATTTTCACATAGTAGAGAAAAATACCCAGGGGAAGTTATAAGAAACGAACCTGCGCCGCCTATAACTCGTAGTTTGCTAAGTGAGCAAACCTCTGAGTGAGTATATAATAAATGACGTGAAGTTTTTATTTCATTATATTACTTCTAATTTATTGATTGTGAATTTCAGGTTCCACACAACTACATTCTCAGTTCCCGTACCAAGTTATATGACGGGTTACGGTAATAGGTTGAGACGATGTGTCCTTCATGAAATGCCAAAGTACCGGAAGATTTCAAAGCTTACCGACCAAATTTTAGAGCAAGTAGGAAACACAAAAGTAGAAAACAAAAAATCGTATTCCCATTGGGATGTATGACTTCAAGAGCTACTACTGTTACAAAATTAAAACTTAATCATGGATTAGTGAATAAGTTCCACAGTACTCTCCCTTTAGAATTAGACAACGATGGATTCGATAGATGCCACCTCTTGTTGACTGAATAACAACTGTATAGCTGATTGGTTGGGTTTTTAGGTGTAGATGTCATATTTGGTCAAGTTGGGCCAAACAAAAGACAGACAACGTCAAGTAATTGTTAACTCCATAAGACAGCTTGTTTAAAATCACGTTTAGGCTAGGTTACCAATGTTTCAGATTCCGAAGGATGGAGTAACTTCAACTTACCAGTACGAACTTTTGGGTTTTCACTCGTTGCACTGCTATTGTGTTGTTAATTGTTCCATGTGGTCAAGACAAACTAGACCAAGTCCGTTTGTTCATGTACCTTCAAAAGTTCATGACGAGCATAGAATTAAATTCAGATCCTTCCCTGATATAGGATCTTTCCCTTTTGGATTGATCCTAGACCGTCTCCAATAGTCCGTCATGTTCCTCCAGTGAGAAAAAGGACCTCCAGTTACTCCTGTGTCAATACGAAAAGGACCTGCAGTGTCAAAAAGGATTCTTTGGTTTGAACTCGTTGCACTGATGTTGTGTTGTTAATTGTTCCCCTTCGTTAATACAAGCTGGACTAAGAACGTTTGTTCTCGTACCTTCAAAAGTTCATGACGAGCATAGAATTAAATTCAGATCCTTCCCTGATATCGGATCTTTCTCTTCTGGATTGATCCTGTACCGTCTCCAACAACCCGCCGTGTTCCTCCAGTGCGAAAAAGCATCTCCACTTACTCATGTGTCAATGCGAAAAGACCCTATAGTGTCAAAAGATATTTTGATTTGGATTCGTTGCATCACAATTGTGTTGTTGTCATAGACCTTTTAATGAAATAGACGGATCATATGCCCGCAGCTTCATGTTATTTCTACCAGTTGCTCGGTTTAAAGGTCTTTCGCGTGGTTGTGGGTAAAAGCATAAATGCTAAATTATTGATTGGTTAAAATGATTATCCACCGTGATTAAAAATACTAGTCTGCGATTCAGCAACCACTCGGCTAAGTCGATTTGTATATCCACGTGATTTACCTTTTAGAGATCTTACGACAGCGACTCCAACCATATGCTTCGTCTATATCATTAGAAGGCCGATAGTTGTTCCTTGTTCCACTTGGTCAAGACAATCTAGACCAAGTCCTTGAGGTCATGTACCTTCAAAAGTCTAAGACGAGCATAGGATTAAAATACAGATCCTCGGCAGAGATCGGATCTTTCCCTTCCAGATTATCCCGGATCATCACTAATAACCTGTTGTGTTCCTCCAGTGCGACATAAATTTAAATACCTACCTCCTTAGATAAGAGATATGGATAGCTCCAGGCAATCAAGGAAGTGACCAGGAGTCTCGCTCCACATTGCATTTCCGATTTCTTTGCAGGTTGGAAAACCTTAAAACCACGGTCAAATGAATTTGACCTCAAATGTCCACTGGCCAATCTAGGTATAAGTCTGCTTGCTGACTTCTATTAACCTCGAACTTGAGGGCACTTCCAAAATGTTTTCTGTGGTACCAGCTATGGGTGGGAGGAATTTTCCAAGAGATGTGAAAATGTGCTAATATTATAAAAGTTGATTATTGTAACGGCAGGTCAAATGTTTCCGAGAGGCAAATTACTGCAGTTTATGCGAAAAATGACCAAACCACTTACCCCCAGACTTTTTAAAACTATAAAATATTCTTTAAATTTAAGAAATTATGAAATCCAAATTCTCATTCCAATTGCATAGGCATTTATTTATCATATGCGTTGAAATTTCAATACTTAATAGCTCGGTTGGAGTTCAAGTAAACAGACCTTATTTATCGTTGCGACTTGAAAAAAAAGTCATCAGTCTTCACTGATGTAATTACAGGAAAAGCACCGAGATTGTACGGTACGGAAAAACTAATTTATCTTCTTGATTAAAATTTGTAGAATAAGCTCACTCGGTAAAATGCTAAGTTGTCTAGAAAATATTCCAAGCCTACTGCTGCCTTTTTATCTTGTTTTTGTCATTAAATTAAATGAGAGCACGCATATGTACAGTTACTACTGATGTAACAAGCGCGTGCTTTGGAATCCGTCCTCTACTTGGGATTAAAATACATAAAAATCTGCTTCCCCGATCCTAATCTACTTAAAAAGAGAAGTTGTAACTTTCAAAAGTATCTATTTTGAGATTTGGATAGTGTATTTCAGGCTTTTTCAAATTATATTACATTTTTTTTCAAAACTCCTAACAGAAATTTTTAAAAATAAAAAATAATAATATGCTCTCATTTTAAACTTTAAAGTCAATCTCAAAAGAAACAGTGCCATCTTCGAGGTACCTTTCCAAAGAAACTATAGCCCCTTACGTCGTAAAACCTAACCCAACAAAACCGTCATTTATTATACCAAAGTATAATTTACACGTTAATTGTAGCAATTGCGCCGATGTCTCTCAAAATAATTTGCAGTCATTGAGTGCTAATCCTACGTGAAAAGAGAAATATCTAACACAGTAAACCTTTTGCAATTCGTTGGTGATAATCGAGTTAACTACTTAACACTATGTAGTTATTGACTAACTATGGTTATTCTATGTTGCTCTCTTGGCACAGCTTGGCTAAAATGTCCCTTGTGCCATAAAGCCAAACAAATATGGTGCAACAAGCGTAGAACCCATAACACCCACGTCATCTGACCGTGGTTCAAAATGACGAGGCGTTGTCCTTGGAACTTTCCCTCTGGGATTGATCCCGGACCGTCGCCAATAGTCCGTTGTGTTACTCCATTGTGAAGTTAATTAACTATCCTACCTGCCAATCCATAAAATCTAACCCAACAAACCGTCACTTATTATATCAAAGTGGAATTTACACATTGATTGCAACAACTGTGCCGACATAAGTCTGTCTTTCTTAAAATAATTAGCAATCACTGCGTGCTATATAAGCCGCTTAAAAAAAATACCTAACATAACAAACCTTTTGCGAGTTGATGATAACCGACCCAACTACTTGACTACGTAGTTTTTGACTAATAATGATCATTTGATGTTGCTTGCCTAATATGTCCCTTGCGACACAAAGCGAAATCAATCCAGTGCAACAAGCTTGTGACCTCCATAAAACCCAATCCACAACCAACAATCATTTAATATACCAAAGAATAGTTTACACATTAATTGCAACAATCGTGCCGATGTAAGTCCTTTTCTAAAAAAAATTAGCAGCCATCGCGTGCTAAGCCACTTAAAAGAGGATATATCTAACATAGCAAATCTGCAATTTGTTGGGGGATAATCGAGTTAACTACTTGACTATTTAGTTATTGACTAACAAATTTACTTATACTGCTCTCGGTAAAATGCGCCATAAAGCCAAGTCGATCCGATGCAACAAGCGTAGAACTTCGGAATCCATCCTTTTGGATTAAGAATATTAAGTCTTCCTCCACGATCCCAATCTACTTAAATGTCCCGAAAGCATCATCGGCTCATCCATTTGCCATCGACTTTTCTTGTTCCGTCCCCCCCGCATCCCTCCCTCTCCCGTTTCCTTCTCAGCCAAGACGATATTTCGATTTACTTTTTATTTATCTTGGGATCCACTTTTTTTCCTCCTTCTCCTTTTCCGGCGAACCCTACGTGCTCCCTGTTCCTTTTTATGACGTCTTCCTGCCAGTTGCAGACCCGGACAGTTTAGCGCCTTCCCTGCGACCGTCGCTGCGTCATTACTTTCGGTCGTTACACGCCGCTGTTAAACCGTGACCGGTAAGATGTCGGTAATAAAGGACAGGCGGCTGCCTCCAAATCAATGGTCAGTTACAGTCCCAGTTACGCCGGACCCCCGAAAATTGTCGGGAAAATAACAAAGAGAGAGGGGGGTGGGATGAAGTTATCTTTTTAAAACTTCGAGGAAGCACATGTGTGGGTGGTTGAGGGAGATATTGGAAGCGGAAGTTCGTCGTGTCCGAAATTATATGTATGCCGAAGTAAGTGAAGCGGATAATGTTATCCCTCACTGAATTTTCTGTTAGCTTCAGTGTGATTCGTTTCTCTGGATGGAAATTGTTGAAGGTCTAATGTGGTGTTGGTATGGTGTGATAAAAAGGCTTCGGGTTGATGACGGAAGAAATGAAGAGGGCTTAATGTTTCTGATTTATTGGAGCTGCGTTATATTGACTGTGATCGTTGTTTTATCACTTATTTGGGATGTCACTAGCGATCAAATTTATTCAGTCTACTTTAAGCGTTGAATTTAGCCTTGAGTGGTTATTGATGGGGGATTTTGCTCAAGATATGAGAGACATTTTCTGCCAAGCTAAATGTAGGCGGCGGTAGTGTTTCTGAGGCGATTTGTTTCCAGTAGGTATTCTCAACGTGACGTCAGGCTTGTTTTTCAGTAATTTCAGCTCGTTCCCAATAGAAATTCTGAAAATTCTGAAAAAATTCCCAAAAGAAATTCTGAATTCGTTCCAAAGAATAAATTCTGAATTAAAATATGGTAGCTGATTGCCAAACCCTGATTGGAATAAACTCCAAACGGCAATTAACTATATTTTAACGTATCCTTGATATGTGCCAAGCAAGAGCATTTGAGTAGCTGAAGTAAAATTTGCAATAGTAGCTGATCTCCTCTGCTATTCTTAGCGGTTACAATCGCAATTTTCAGATTTTTGATGAGTTATCTGAGGATTGCCTTATTAATTTTGTAACATTTCATTATAATAACGCATCTTATAACGATCACATCTAACATAGTTTTAACATATTAACGATGACAAATTACGAGACTTAACAATGGTTAATAATGATATAGAACTAATGAAGTACTCGTAATTAACAGATACGAGTACTCTATTGTCTGGTACAATCGACAGATTTCTATCTAATGGGAATGTTAGATATTATTAACCGTTAATTTGAATTATATACCTTGATCAAACTACTCCAGAGGACAATTCAGACTCTAGATTAATTGTTTAATGTTTCGTCTGACGGCTTATAGGTCAAGTCAAATTTCTCTGCATATTTGATAACTTTACGAAACCTAAAAATAAAAATCATTTATTTACACACTGTCTTAAAGTTCCGTCTCGTTTCGAGAATGAATTCTTTCAAGGCGCATTTTTATTTTTAAGTAATATATGTATAATATTCTGGGTGAAATATCACACCTAACATTTCTATGAAAAGTAAAGTGTAAAATTTGAAAATCTATTCTCAACTTTAATTAATAATGGAAAGATTATGTAAATTTTGAATCTTGAGATGAGGCCTCTTAAACCTTATTTATTTACATTAGAACAGTAAAGTATATTTCAAAACTACAAGGAACCAAATATTTACCATTCAACAAATACTTCAATGAAAAGTAAAATATAAAATTCACAACTCTATTCACTACTTTGATTGATAATGGAAAGATCATGTAAACTTTTAATGTTATAAAGATGAGATGAGACCTCTTAAACCTTATTTATTTATATCAGAACAGTTCAGTACACGTCAAAACTATAAGAAAGCAAATATTTACCATTCAACAAATACTTCAAGTAAAATGTATAACATTCACAACTCTATTCACTGCTTCGATTAGTAATGGAATTATTATGGAAATTTTGACTCAAAGATGAGATGAAACCTTTTAACCCTTATTTACTTACACATCAGACAAGTTCAGTACATTTCAAAACTGTAAGGAACCAAATATTTACCATTGAACAAATATCAAAGTAGGGACTACTCGGAATACAACGTAAACATTTCACTTTTGAACGAAAATTTGAATTAAACAGCCTACTCGAACATCACAGAAGTTTCATAAACTAATTATTAATTGAAGGTCTAGTAGCTGGGATGATGTGAGAAGAGAAAAGTTTGGTAAACCCTTAACATTTCCTTGGAAGAGTTTGTCAGATTGGACATCTGATGTTACGTAAATTTATTAAGGTTGTATAAGCCATTAAAGCATTGAGACGAGCTTGCATCTATCTGAAAAAGAGTCAAGCCTGTGCAACCCCAGTACATAGTAACTTTAAGCTTCACTAAAACAGGCGAGACGCATTTGTATAAACTGACACAGGGATCCTAATGAAACAATTACACACGAACTCAGATTAGCTATTAGAACATTACTTGGGTCTTTGATGTCGAACAGCCGTTTCTGATCTTTTACTCCCCCTTGTTCTATTTAATAACAAATTTTAAATTACCCTAAATTAATAAGCAGTCGGTCCCAACAAGAGAATCTACGCTGAAGGGTTCATAGCTTATACCTATTGATGAGTGTTAAGCATATTTGTCATCTATCTCATGTAAGTTTTAAATGTAAAAGAGCAATGAAAGTAAAACATTTGACTGTATTTTTATCATTTTATTTGAGGAGCATTACACTATCACGTATAGGCAATCATATACAGATTTTAGTCATGTAAATGACTGCATTTTTTATTTTGTTATTAATCAAAAACCTTTTGACGTGAATACGTTTTTCAAATTGGACAGTACTGGCGGCATGCATGAAAAGTTGAGCGTTATAAAAAAGCGTTACAACTGTTTTGTCTTATGATTTCAGTACTAGAAGAAACATCCAGAAGATAAATATAGCGTCGTGTAGACAAAGGATTCTCGAACCTGACGTCACCTTCGGACCGAGTGCGCAGGCGCACTAAGCGCGAAGAGGGGGTCTGCAATATATCAAAATTCTACAGTGCTGGGTGAGATTTGGGCCAGTGTAACTTTGGATTCGTTGAGTAGGACTGCTTAAGTAGTGAATAGTGTCATTCGCAAGCACCAAACTAGGTTACAAGCCTTTAATCAATAAAATTGTTCTTCAATAATATCGAACTGCACTTTAATCATTCAAACTGTAAATTAATTAATTGTTGAATATTCACACAATTAATCATTCAAGCTTCCTATGTCTGCTTCATTCATTCCACAATCCCATATCAGGCACGAGTATACACGTCAAAACTACTTTTGTGTCCTCGACATAACTTATCAATTTTTTAATGAAACTATCTTTTCTTCTAGAAAGCTGATCTCAAATTTTGGGTATTAAAAATTATTTGAGGTAAACCTTATGTGAAACAAACTTGCAATACAAATATTGTCGATTTCTGGATGTGCTAAGTACGTTAGTGAAATAAGAAGTTTTTTACTGAAAAGCTAAATGTACATTGCGGTGTTGCGAGATCTCTGAATCAAATTATTCAGTTATTCTCTAGGAAAAATTCACTTAATTTAATCTGACTCCATAAATGCTACATAACAAATATTTATACGATTGCCTTTTCACATCTCTTGTAGAGAATCTTCCATTTTATAAAAAGAATTCTTCAATAACACATTGTTGCCATTCTTAGAAAACTAAATTATGCAAAACTATGACAATAACTAAAATGCAAACGACAATTAGAACTACTTTTAACAGGTGGTAATGTTTCGTGCTTCCTGTACTAAGTACCCGGAAGTAAAGTATTCGTCTTCCGGTGCTTTGTGTCACTGAAAATAACACGCATATAGATTAGTTTCTGAAAATAGTGATTTCAGTAATTTCACTAATTTCAGTTATATGGGTATTTTTATTTTTCCCATGAAACCTTTTCTCCATTTTCAAACTAAGTCAAATTAAGCTAATGGCTAAGTTATTTAAGTAAGAGTTCTACAACCAGATTAATCTTTTTATCTGCCAGAGCGAAGAATGGACAAGTTTCGATAAAACTCATTTGGCGATGAAGTGTTTTCGAGACGATGTCTTCTTAGATGTCTGGTTGGAGACGCATTTAATCAGTAGTATTATTTTCGAAAACAGCTAAATATTTTTGCCCTCCTCCAAGCAGACGATCAATATCTGTTAATAGGAATTTCTCTCAAGCGCTGTAATTGTTTTTTATATACACGCTAATAAAAAATAAATCGCCGCGTATTGAAGTTTTATTATTGAAAATTGTAGAAATTTACTATCTTAACCTTCTATACCCCTGGAACTTGTATCTAATTAATTTAATTACAGTGCCTTGATAGAAAAAGGTCAGTGTCCATTTCCCAAATTTTTACTGACATCTATTTTAGTAATTTTTAAATTTTTAATTCAGAATGCTAAAAATACTCTCCACGTTTTGGTTGGTTGGTTTGGCGTTTTATGGCGCAAGGACCATATCTGGTCAAGCTACGCCAAATACAACGTCAAGTTAAAGAGAGGGAAAGAGGGATTGGAGGAGGTAGTGGGATGAAAGCAGAAAAAGATCGCTTGGATACCCCTGGAGCGCGACCCCCGTATTTACTAAGGACAAACCCTCATGAGAAAAGAAAACATCGCTTGAGTACCTCACGTCTGTGAAGCCCGTACACACTTAAAGGAGATGTTCCCTGAGGGCTCATGTACGTATGCCCTACTATTTTTAATTGAAAAATTGACTAAACTGTTAGGAATGTCAAAATCTAGTGAAGAATACATTTCCTTTATTTAGCTACAAAAGAATTTCAGTCAAGAATACTAAATCTGCATTTTAATTAGTCAAAGCTGAAAGAGAGTTAGTTTAGAGAACTTAGTTTTTAAGCTCATGTCTGTTAATAATTTGTATTCAACATTATTTATTTCATATTTTTCTCGAATTACTACTTTTAAAAGCTACACATTAAAATCGCAAATGCTACTAACAAAATACTTCAGGTTTTCGTCTTTATAAGCCGAGTTGATGTCTCTTTCACACAGCATCATTCCATTCAATCCGAGTAAGTATGACTCTTTTCCTGAACTTAGATAAGCTCAATAAAACATGTGCCATAAATTTAATTTGAAATAGGTTTATTGAAGACCTAATAAAAAAATAAATATATCACTCTGATAAACCTCCGTTATAATCGGATTCGAAAATAAATTACAGCGAGTTTAGTTTCCATTTAGTAAGACAGTCTGATACTCAGAATTACGAAACTGTTCTTTTCAAAATCTATTCAAAAGTAATGAAAGTCGTTTTTTGTTTTAAAAAAATTAGTTTATTATATATATATATATATATATATATATATATAAGTCGCCATTTCAGTAAGTTTTCCTAATTCAGATTATGATACGAATTTTCTGCGTTCTTTCGTCTTCTACTTGAAGATTCAGATAAATGTCCTGTTTGATTGAAGAAGCCGACTTTGGTACTTGTTCCTCTGCACTTCTTAGTTGGGGGCGCAGTCCCTCCACCTCGACCAGGTGAGATCACTACGGATTTAAGGGGAAGCCTGAGAGGTTTTGGCAGGTGGTCTCGACAGTAAGGAACGAAACTAACTTTTCACTTGGTCGTCGTGAAAACGAAATTGCATTGCTCATCAGCCGAGGGCTGGCAAGTGTTTTTGGTGATACTCGTGTATCTGGTCGGGGGCCTTATCCTTATTTCTTCCATCCTTTTGAGACCGGTAAGGCTTTCAGCTTGCAGTGCTGAGGGGAATGTCTACATAGGCATCTATGTCTTATTCCAGTGACCTTGAATTTGACCTTACGTGATCATACACGCTTTGTCCTGGTTCTGATGCTTGAACCAGTTCCCGAACCCTCGATGGAGGACTAGGAGTCATTTTCCACACAAATCTACCCAACATGCTTATCACTTGGAGACACTTTGATGAATTCGTCAATCTCTAATGAAATCGAGTCCTTCTCTAAGGTGCACCGTCATCCTGCAGTCCAGCATTTAATGAAGAGCATCACCTACTTCACCACATTGATAGGTATCACACGTCGGGAATCCCATGTGGAAAAAGTATTCCGGGAACTTTCCGTGGTTTATCAGTATCTGGATGGACAAAGGGATAGTACAGGTTGTTCCTCTGCACTGGAGAGAACCGTTTTAGGGAAATTTCGATTGGCGTGTGTGACTCACAAATATATCGATTCTTCCTGTTTTTAAATCTCCTGGTGGTTTTACTTGACTTCGTAAATTGTCCTATAGTGGCCAGTCTGTGGTACAGAACCTGTTGAAAAATTGTCACCAGTTCTATGCAAGGTATGGTTTGGTTTTCCTACTTGGATCTTGGACATTTCCCCTTGGAATAATTGTCTCGACGAGGTATTTCGTCATTAGCAAAACTGACCAGAACTTGCACGAGATATATCTTCGAAACACTTGGAGTTATTCTTTTTAAGGTTAAATGAGTTCTTGTTTATAGAAGGGACCTTCGGGGCTCAATGGGTATGTCCACTGGGTTAGTAAGCTTCGAGTTTTAGGCGGCGCAGGTTCGATACCTGTCAGGTGCATTCCTCCCTGGTTGTATTTATCTCTCTTCTGTGTCATTAAAAACTTTCACTTTTCTGTCTTAAAAACTTTCATTGTGTTTATTGATATTGTATATTTTGAACTGGTGGCTAAGTCAGACTGCTACAGAGATGACTCCCAGATCTTAGGATCAATAGCAGACGCGTTATACTCTTGTGAAAAAGGATAAGAAAGATGTTTATAGAAGACATCGTGATATGGGAGCCAAAGCGTTGTTTGGTTGGTTGGTTTTGGGTTTTATGGCGCAAGGGTCATATTTGGCCAAGCTGCGCAAAACACAAGACAATGTCAAGTAATTTTGAAAAAGAGGATGGAGAGAAAAAAGAAAGATTGCTTGGACTTCCTGGGGTCATGATCCTCCAGAGGCAATAAGCCGCATGGGAATAGAATAGATCTAATCTAAATCTAGAATCTAAAGATGTGCCTCCGAGGAGGTCAGATACCAAGATGTAATGTAATTAATTTTAATAATAACAAATTTTAAGCTAAAATACAGTCTGTCAGTAAGTACCTGAAGTGATTCGTCACAAGTAGATAAAAAACACAAATTTCCCAAGAAATTATTTGACAATATTCCACGAAAATGAAACGAAGCCAAACATCTCAATGTAGCCGTCTCAAATAACACCGTACCATTTATCACATCACAGCCCTAATTCAAAGCGACTGAAACGGAATTTTCACCTCCATGAAACACGCTTTTTAACTGCAACGAGACCTATCCCAAACAGTGATCACGAGCCATTTTGTCCGGATGAAGGGTTTTATAGATACTTAAAACCGGGTACATAACGGGGCTTCACGCCCTCCCCTAAAAAACCGGTGCGGTAGGGGTGGTAAAACCGATACTTTTACCTGCACTTTTTTATGGGGAGTTAAACTATCTCCTCTCTCGACTGCATATCCCTTCGGTGGAAACCTGATTTAATGCTTAACTTCTAAACTTCAACGCCGAGATTGCGATCCTATAAAATAGAGCCATTTTTTTTCAATTCTCCGATGCAAAAATAAAATCGCCATAAGAATCCACTTGATACGATTAGCGAAGCTCTTTTAATTTGATAATGGGAGGATTAAATTCTTGCCCATAATCGTTAGTTGGACCGTGAAATGAAAATAATGATCCTTCGGTTTTAATAATCCAATATAATTATGTTAGGAAGGCGTTGAAAGTTTTAGTGGAACTTCCCCGTCGTAAAAGGGCTTCCGCATATTGCGACGGCCTGAATCGGTTTCTTTCGGACTGGGGAATTTCGGAGGACAAGTGACCCGAAAACTCGTTTAAAAGATGAGATTACAAGATTATGTTTTAGGCAACAAATCGATTTATGCAAATTACTTTTAAACGAGTAGTAGCTGGCGAAGAATCAACTGTGAAATATGTGTCGTAGGGAAATATTATCTCGAAGAAATAATCAAAAAAACGCGATGGCGAAACAATTTAAAAACCTTTTTTAAAAAAAAAACGTAGCGAAGAGTAACAGAAGAAAATGTAGCCGGATAACAATAACAATAACGGGGGTAGTTGAATTAACATCGCACTGGAGCAACACAATGAGCTATTGACGACGGTCAGAGATAATTCCCGAAAAGAAAGATTCCAGGACACCTCGTCATTTTGAACTACGGTCAGATAACGAGGTTAACACCTGAGCTATCACCCCACTCTCCAAACTTCTCCACCACGCCAACGTGAAGACATTTGAGGCCACGATATATTTAACGTGCACCAGCCCCATGTACGACGGCTTTTCGTTGGATCGAGTTTCGAACTCACAAATCTCCGG
This sequence comes from Meta bourneti, assembly GCA_933210815.1. Lineage (NCBI taxonomy): Eukaryota > Metazoa > Arthropoda > Arachnida > Araneae > Tetragnathidae > Meta > Meta bourneti. The sequence continues at coordinate 71,246,576 of OW119927.1, read as the reverse complement.
TTCCTAATCCGTTACTCATCCAACCGGGCTAATGAGACATTTTCTATCAAGTCGTGTTTATGCAGCGGAACGTGTTTTCTGTATGTATACCGAACGTGATGTCACTTTATTTGTTTTTTAATACGATTTCACCAATAGAAATTCTAAGGAATAAATTCCGTATTGAAATAGGGCCACTGTAGTTTCCTCTAATCCACAGAGTAGCGGATTAGAAATCAAACGGCTGCGAGTTTGCAATTCGATGCAACCAAAGACCGTCGTGTATGTGGGGGCTGGTGCACGTTACATCTGTTGTGGCCCCAAATGCCCACACGTTGTCCTTCGGGATTGATCCCGGACCGTCGCCAATAGCTCTTGCGTTGCACCAGTTCGAACTAAATTCAACTATCTACCTCTTTCAATTTATGTTGAAGCTCTGTTTCTATTCAATCCTTGAACGTTGTTTACAGCGAATCGAACATACTTTAAGTAGCTAGATACGTTTCTATTATATTCGTATTTTATCCACTATCACCATTCTGTTATTTCTTTCTCAAGTAAAAAGAATCTTATTCGTAACTTTTTTGGTATAATCGGATTATCACCAAGCTACTTAGACAACTTTAACAGTAAGTTCTCTCTCAAGTTACAAATTAAGTACTTAACTATCAGTGATGTACAAAAACCTTTGCTTCCAATAGCATTAATATTACAGATATAATGTTACTATTAATGGAACTGATTAAAATGCAGGGTTAAGTCCAAAAAGCTTACTGGTTAACATTTCAGCACGACGTAAAAAGCTTGAAAATAAAGAATAAACAATAGAATGCTTTTATATTCCAGGACGCCAAAAGTATACACAACAGTTCCAAGTGGAATAAAAAGAATTCTTTTAAAAAATGCTAAACATTATTTTTCCTTGATAGTTTAATTATTCTTAACAGAGAGATTCATTTATATAAGTGCTTAGAATTTATAATTCATAAGTTTAGTTTATCGCGTTAGTCCAACGAATGGTGTATTTGTAATAAGGATAAATAACTTTTTATATTCTTAAATTATTTACCTTTTGTGAACACTAATAGAGTAAACCTATTAGATTCTACAGGAAGGCACGGCATCGTTAAATTATTGCATTAGATATATACTTAAAAACTTTTCAGTGTATATATCGTCGACTTACAAATGAAACACACAAGTCAAGGAATAGTTTTGAGAAAACGACGGGGTGGAAATTCCACTCCCTAGATGTGTTTCTCAAGAACAGATATAACCTTCATTCGACGAAAAAATACACTTGGTCGACTTCCCCAACAGTCTAAAGATCAACACTTTCTGGCACAGGGAAAGTAAATCATCCCTATCTTGGAAATTTTAATTTTGTTTCACTTGCAAACCGAAGATATATGGTTGGTTGCTTTGGGGGGTTTTATGGCTCAAGGGCCATATTTAACCATGCTGCGCCACAACACACAATGAAAGTTTTACTGACACAAAAGAAATACACCAGGGAGGAATGCACTCGACAGGAATCAAACTTGCGTCACCTACAACTCGAAGGTTGCTAGCGCAGTGGGCATACACGACGGCCCCCCGAAGATACATGAAAAATCTTTAATTATATCGGGCCGCAGTAACCGTTTCGAAGTGTAGCGGAGGATTGCGAGTTCGAAACTCGATCCAAACAGAGTGCCGTGTACGGGGGAGCTGGTGCACGTTAAATCTGTTGTCATCCTCACGTTGGTTTGTTATGAAAGTTCGAAAGTGGGGTGACAGCTCATGTGTTGAACTCGTCACTGACCGTGGTTCATAATGACGAGGTGTTGTCCTCCTATCTTTCCCTTCGGGTCGATCCGGACGGTCGCCAAAAGCCCGTTGTGTTGCTCAAGTGTGACGTTAATTAACCTACCTACCTTTAATTATATCATTAAAATTTTGTATGGGTAGTGAAATAAACTAACTAGCAGAATTACCCGGCGGTGCTCAGGTTGAATTGCTTAAACGTTGATTCTATTTCATAGATAAATGCAAGCATCATTTAAGTGTACAGAAAATATTTTTTAGCATCGTTTTAACTTTTTTATAGCTTCTACAATTTACTTCGGACGCAAATATGTATACATAATCTATCCATCCACATAATCTATTTCATATTCATCACACTCTTACTGTGAGACAAACTACAAAATCTTTTTCTGAGATGACTTCTTCAGAAATCCATTTTGAGTTTTGGAGTGATTAAGAATGCCAATTAAGTTCATTTTCAGTAAAAGTGAGGAACTTTCAGAGTAGTCTTGCACTCAGCTTTGCAATCAATATTTATTATTTGTAGTACCCTTGCACCATGGATTCGATGTTTTCGAATTACATTGTAAGAGGACGGCAATTTAAACTGTTACGGCATTCGTGGTTAATTTATTTTGAAGCACACATTTTTTTCTTGAAAATTCCATTCAGCCGCACTTGGAATAACGGAGCTTGTTTTTAAAACAAATTTCATCAGTGTAGACAAAGCAAACTCAATCGATTACACTTTTTACAAAATCACTGCTTTCAATGAATGTTTCACAGGTAGCTAAGTTGTATACGAACAGTTTCAACTTCAAGTAAGCAACCTCGACCTTCTGCCACTTTAGACAAAAAAATTCTATTTTTCAACAGTCCTAGTTTACATACTTCCTTACTATATTATTCCAAGATCGGCTAGATCTTATTTAAAATTCGCTTTCCTCCAACAGAAAAATTTAGTTTTAAATCGAATCCTTAAGGTACTTTTTCAATTGAAAGACTCAGTTTCTATATGGAAACCACGTACCTATTTAGAATGATAGATGTAGTTACTTGACTATAGAGTACAGCTTTCAATAATACCCATGAAACATGAAAAACAAATGTAAATTAAATTTATTTTAATTGTTTTATAAAGAAAATATGACAAAATTAAAACATATTTTTGAACTACAACGTTTGTCTACCCGTTTTGATTTAACGTAATATAACTTATTTTAGAATAACTTTATTTTAACTTTACCAGTCATTTTAAAATAAGAAGTTATACACTTTACTTAAAAAGGTTTCCATTTATTTTTATGAAGCAGAATTCTACAAACTATAACGTATTTAACCAAAGACTTAAGGAAAGTTCGTCGATATATATACCACCAAGAAATTATCCATGTCTAGTGGTATTTGGCAGAAAATAAAATAATTCATTACAATTTAACTCTTAAATAATATATCTGTAATATGAAAAGTAACGGAACACGTAAATACAAACAGAAACGAAATTCTAGTCATTAAAAAATGTCGAATTCTGAAAAATGAAAAATCTGAGCAAGTGTGTCGAATTTCAACGTCATGAGAATATTTTGTAATAGAGAAATTCGAAAAAGACGCTTGAAAAATATTGATAGACACTAATAAATTATTTACAAAAAAAATACAAATTTACAAAACTTAGAAATGCTCAAATATGACCGCAACATTTCTGTCTTAAACAAACACCGAATTTTATGCACGTTTTATGCTCAATGTTTTTCCTATGCCAATTTCGAATTGATTTAGCCCCCTCTGCACACCTAGGTTAACGAGAACGGTGGTTAATATGTAGCTTGCGTTACTCGCAGAGTTCCAAAGTATAAGTGTACCAAATTTGGTGTGGATTGGTCAAACGGTGTAGATTTGTATAGAGAACATACAGACAGACGCCAACTCGTATATACAGGAGGTTTGTGATTATTGAAAATATTTCTCATGATGTAGGTTTTTCAAACGAAAGTTACAGATATTTTAATTAATGGTGCAATGTTGTGTGACATTTTCCCTTATAAAAATTAAAATTTTATACAAAGTTTTAGGAATATTACACTGAAAATTATCACAACACAATCATGAATAAGGTACTATTAAAATCTAACAGCGCCTTTTAGAAACCCTGAACGGGAACTTTGCATATGTTACCGGCAAAGTTTGAAATCCGGCATTCTATAGAATACCTAGGCATTTTATAGAATGCCGAAAACTGGCCGGCAATGTATGAACGATTAAAATTTCTTACATTTCCGAGGCATTCTATAGAATGCCAAATGACAAACCAGCAATGTATGAAATACAACTCCGATTCGTTTCGAATATCACATGGCAAGGCACGTGACTTTTAATCCTCGCTCAGGCTCAGAATTTGCCATTTGAATTTTGCGCTTTGTTCGGGAGTGTCAAAATACGCGATTTTACTTAAATTTGTTCAACAAAAAATTAGTTTTATGCTGTATGAAAATGGAAGAGCAAAATATAGTATTGAAGAAGGAGTCACAGTCAATAGACATGCAACGACGATTCGAAGATGAACTGTCTAAGCTTCGAGTTAATGCTGCAGAAAACAGTTTGTTCTTAACCGAAACTACTTACCAGAAGTTAATAAATGATGTAAAAAAGTCAAAATGACTACTAAGTAGGAACCACGGGACTATTGGTTGCTGAATCGCTATGATGTGATGTTTGTGGAAAACAAAAGTAAACTCATTTATCCTGTTAAAGAAGGCGTCAGTACTATACCGTATTGCGTCACGGACACTGAGTTATTTCACGTACTTCATGAAACTCATTTGGCTATTGGACACGGAGGACGTGATAGAATGTTGAAAGAACTTTCAACCAAATGCAAAAACGTTACACGTCATGATATTGAACTGTATTTTTGAGGAATGAGCGGTTTTTAAATAATAGCCTTATCATGACCTTTTTTCATACTTTGCCTAAATAGCATTTGTCATTCTATAGAATGCCTAGGTATTATATACAATGCCTAGGGAAGTATATAATAATTCTCATATTTCATACTTTGCTTAAAAATGCCGGTCATTCTATAAAATGCCTAGGTATTCTATACAATACCGGCGTTTCAAACTTTGCCGGAAACACATACACAGCCACTTCAACGTTTTAAAGCGTTCGGAAACGATAAAAAATTTTAATTGCTTTCATAAAACAACAAAAGAACAATTAAAGTACAATGTCATGGATATCTTTGAATAATGAAATTATTATCTTCCGTTGAATGCAGATTTTAAAACATTTACAAAGACACAAACTATAAAATATCTGGAAAGATCCCACTCTTTATTTCATGAAACTACACGCTTCGAAATAATAATGATTACTAAAACTAAACTAAAAGAAGCAATCACTTGAGAAAAAACCGTAAAAGTGATTTTAAGAGAAAATAGCGTTCGTTTGAAAAGAAAGCCCGAAATAAAAGCGAAAGAAGAGGGGAGTTGAGAAGTGCTATAATTCATCCTTACTGTCATTTTTACCGTACAATATTTTTCCATGGAGCACAAACATTTTTATTGCGATACGCGGAACAAAACACGCTGAAATACTTGATTTTTTTTAACCCAATAAAACACAATGGGGAAAAACACAAGCAGCGGTATGTAATTAACATCGCTTTTACTTGAAAAGAAATCAAAAGATTTAAAACTTCAAAGAGTCAAAATGCGTAATGAGCAGCATTCTCTTAATCACAATTGCGAATCTTTCGATTTTTTAAATGCCTTTTTTCAACCGCGATTTTTTTTTTTGCGTAGGCAATTTTCAACAAAATTCCTCGGATAATTGCTCACGGCACTTCTATCGGAATTCTTTTTCGTTCTTTATCTCATCCATCCCTTTTATTTTTTTATTATCATCATCATTTCAACTCAAACGCGCGAGCAGATAAGTAAAGTTACGGAGACAGTCATTTTTCACAAGTTTTTAACACGGCGTGGAAGTGTTACGTTTCTGCCCGAAGCTGTTTCCAAGCGAAACTCGTCCCCGAGTATTTTCCACAGGAAACGACACGAGGTTCGCTTCTTTTAAAAACCCTCGGACCCAGGCAGATAATTTTTAACAATGATGGATATCCGTGCGAAGCTTGGGGGAATGAATTAAAAAAAGAACAGAAACAAAACCCCCACCAGGAAAAAAGAAACTACTTTCCACGTGCGGCTTGAAGTACTACATGACAATAGCCTTTTATTGTTTTTTGCACACACACCCTCGCGGTCCTCTTTTTATTTTAACTGCAAGGACATTTCGTGGCAATGAATGGCAGTGCGAATTTTTCCTTTGTTAGCAACTTAAAAGATGTCACGATCTAGGTCCGTCCGCGCAGGAAGTGATGAGCTAGACTTTATTTAATGAAGATAAGCTTTATTTAATAGCCTTTTTCGCGTGGCGGTGGAAGATTTTTAAACACCGGCAAGGGCGTCGGAATTAAGTAAAAAGGGGTGGTTAAAAAGTAGCGCTCTGGAAAAACGCGGCTTTAATGTGAGGTTAGGTGATGATTAAATTTGAATGAAATTAACCACCTGCGGTTTGCAATTTATGGTGAAGGAGATGGGATAAGGAGACAATGGGACGTTTGGGAGGACAATGGAGTTTTAAAAATGCGACATCCCTTTTATCCTTAAATCGGTATTGTGGTAAATGCTCAAGACTTTTAAAACGAGGAAGAAAATAATGCCAGCATGTACAAAGCTTTTATAAAATATTTTTCGACAACTAGATACTTTAAATACTGTTACAGTGGACTCCCTCTTGTCCGGCCTCTTCGGGACCAGACCGGATAACGATTTGGCCGGTTAAACCGTCGTTCCCTTAATAGCATTAAAATACACTCCCGAAATCGTTTTTATTAGTATAAAACTAATAAAAACGTATATATATAGCCTACTTTATTGTAGTATGATACGTATAATTAAGAAAACTTACCCTGGAAGAATTTTCTTTATGGGGAAAAACTAAACACATGTTACTTTAGGCTACTGTATTTACGGTACATAATTGCAGTATACATATTAGGCCTTACTAAACAGGCCATTAAATCTCACATTTAGCACAGTACTGTACTGTAAATATAAAAAAATTAGCTCTAAAAGTAATCGTCGATTTTCTTTTGTTTCTTTGTGTGCATTGATTGCTCTTTTGAAAGCGAAGTCACGCCATTTTTTCACAAACGTTATGTCACCTGGAGTGGACTCATCTTGCTGTTCAATGTAGGATGTTCCTAGTTCAAGTGCGGCTTTTGCTTCTGCGTGGTTTACTTTTCTACATCCTCCTCTTGCACAACTTCATTTTCTTGATCATCTTCACCAATAACTGTTTGCACTACATCATCGTCACTTAAAAACTCGTTTTCAAGACTTTCGTCAGCAGTAACTCATTCGTTCACATCTTCTTCACTAACACCACCACATTCAGGAAGTTTCTGTAAATCAATGAGTAGGTTAGTGTCATCAAGTTTAGGTGTCTCTGTTATTTTGCACAGCTGTAGGATTATCTTTATTTTTTCGATAGCTTCCAACACACTTGGCCAGAGTTTTCTCCAATATTTAGTAAACGTAGTGTTAAGCATTTCTTCATAGGCCTTAGCCAGCATGTAGATCACATCCTTAATGTTTATAGTCTTCAAGGCAGCGATTAGTTCTGTCTTTATCATTCAGCTTTGAGAGGATTTCAGAAAGGAGTTTGTATCTGTAACGCCTTTTCAAGCTTGCAATGACCCCCTTGGTCCATGGGTTGCAATAACTTTGTTACATGTGGAGTAAGAAAATAAATTTATATTTCAGCTTCATATGTGAGGTCCTCCGGATGTGTTGGAGCCTTGTTAATGACTAAAACAGCTTTGATCGGCAATTTCAGTGTTGTGAGGTGCTTTTTTACTTCAGGTACAAACTCGGTCATAAACTATTCTGTAAACAAATAACTGTCCATCCATGCTGATTTCTGTGCACGATAATGTACAGGAAGGGATGACATGTTCACATTTTTTAAAGCACGGGGCTTTTTAGACCTTCCAATTACAAAAAGAGGAATCTTGTGTGTTCCAGTGGAGTCGAACAAACACCTACAGTTAGTCTCTCTTTGTCTTAAATCCAGGAGCTGATTTTTCCTGACTTGTAGCAAATGTTTTCTGGGGTAAAAGCTTGAAGTTAAGGCCAGTTTCGTCCATGTTATAAACTTGTTCTGGGTGTAATCCTGTTTCTTTTATATAATCTTGAAATTTTGTAGGCAACTCGCTTGCTGCTAGTGCATTTGCCGACAATTTTTCACTGAACACGCCTATAAAATGAACTCCATGCCGCTTCTTCCAGCGAGTGAGCCACCCTTCACTTGCTGAAAATTGACCATCTTCAATTTTCGAATGAAGCAAAAGTGCCTTCTCTTTTAAAATGGGACCACTTAATGGAGTACCCCTCCGACGTTCTTGTTGAATCCATAATCAAAGAGAATCGTCGACCAATTCGTTTGCAGGTTTTCTGAGCGTACAACGCGTTGAAAGTGTTTTACTCGATTCTATTTGAGTGCAAAAATCCTGAATTGATTTTCGATTCCTCCGCCAGTCGTTTACTGTTCTTTTCCCTACGTTTAGTTCGTCACAAATAAGCTTGACTGACTCTCCTTTGTCCAAACGCTCAAGAGCATTTAGCTTTTGTTCCATTGTTACAACTTTACGTTTCCTTTTCTCACTCATTTCTTCAACACAACACACACACGGTTACAGTATTCACACAGTGATACGCAAGAAACACGTCAACACCACAGTACATCAGCAGCTCAACTGAACTGAATAGGCTAGCGGCTAGAGACATGTTGCGACAGGTCCGTGAGTCATCATCGTCTCAAACTCGTGGCGGCCGGTTAAAGCAGATACCGGTTAAGAGGGAGTCCACTGTAGTTTGCTTTAATCCCCAAGCGTTTTGACGATATATCTCGTCTCCAAGATCTGATCAATTTTGCTAAGGACGAGATATCTCGTCGAGACGAACCTGCCCTATTACTCCAAAGAGAACGAAGAATCAAGTAGGGTGACAGTTTGGAACAAGTTTTTGTATCAGAGGTTGGTCATTACAGGGCAGTTTTCCAAGCGAAGATAAATCTCCAGGAGGGTCTTGTGTTTGGTACAGCTTGGCCAAATAAGGTCCTTGCGCCATAAAACCCAAAACCAAGCAATCTCGTATCTTTCCCTTGGGGATGGATTGCGGATCGTCGCCTATAGTCTGTTGTGTTATTTCAGTGAGATGTAAACTAACAGTACACATAATAAGGGTTGATGAGTTTAGATAACACTCATAATGTAAGATAAACCTCGATCTATGTAAATTAACTACACAATAGAATGAAGCTTCGTCGGTCTTCTGCAGGTTCATGATTGACTTCACTTTTCCTTTAAGCCAGTGGTTGGTTGTAGGGTCGCTTTAAGGTCATATATTGCTATATGAGTTCAAATTGGGCCTCTTTCCCTTCCCGAACCTGAGGTACCCTAGTGATCTATTCTTTTCCCATGGGGTTTACAGCCTCTCGTAAACATGGGGATCCCGACCCCAGGATGCCTAAACGATCTTTCTTTACTTTCTTCTCTTCATCCTTTCTTTTCACAATTACTTGACATTGCCTGTTTTGTTATTGTTGCTAATCTCCACGTCTAGTTCCAGCTAGACCAAATCCACAAGTCCATTCACCCTCACAGTCATGCACCAAAAGAGGTTCAGAAAACAGGTCGTCTCGGAACAACTTCAGGCACTCAAGAATGTGCTGGGAAGGCCTGGCCAGACTGGCATTTTTTGAGTTTGGCGCAGCTCGGCTAAAAATGGCCCTTGCACCATCAAATCCCAAATCAACACTTCTATCATTTCGGGATCGATCTCGGACCGTCGGTAATAGCGCCTCCAGTGAGATGAAAACCCAACTACCTACCTATCCCAAACTGCAAGCTGAGCCCATTGCTTTGACTTGAACTACTCAGAAGGTTACTCTGATAGAGCTGCAAAACTTATTCCGACTGAAATACGAAGGTCTGACAAAATTCAAGAAATATAATTCCACTTCCATGTACCTTACGTAATACTTCCACCAAAAACTGAACCCACCTCCTTCTGCCTTGCTAAACACGCCCCGGGCATTCTTATCTCGAAAAGAATTGTTAAGACCCATGTAACTATTTTCACCCCCAAATGTGTAATTATTCTAAGTGTGTGCGCTCCATGTTCTTAACTCAAATTGCGAGCGTGTAATCAATCGTAAGCGTTTAATGCCGCGGCACGCCAGACGGAAATTACTTTAAATTCACTGTGATGAACAGGCTGGTGACACAGCAGGGCGCGTGAGTTGGTTTTGCAAGGTATATAAAACCGCGTCGCCCAAGAAGAGCGTTGCGTGAGGTCGGCAGTTTAGTCAAGTAATCAAGCGTCGGCTCTGGTTAAGAAGGGTGTCGCCACTAATTTTTCCCACCGACTCGAGAGGCCTTAATGCATGGTTAATTGAAAAAGCAATTAACAATTCCAATTAGGAAGAACAATGCGGAATGCATTTAAGTTGTTACCCTGCTTTTAACTCAAATTAAAGTTCTATTAAAATTGTGGGGGAGAACGCAGAAATAATCTTTTCCTTTTCGGCACTGCTGAATGATGCGAATGACGATTTTTTGTAAACATCATGTACCGAAAAATTAATCCTGACTGTTGAACTCTTTTCTGTCTGTTGCACCAGTTCATGATTTGGCTATTTTCTGAGACGTTTGTACCGTCTTGGTTTTCTATGTATTCGCTTTTTATTTAATTTACTTGAAGTTGTTTGCATGTTATTTTTCACGATACATTTTCACTATATTCTGAGAGCAAAACTAGTGCTAATTTTATGAATTATTTAAGCTTCTTTCTGAGTTTACAGGAATAATTGTGGTTTATCGAGACTGCGGATGGTTTTGGGGTTTTATGGCGCAAGGGCCATATTTGGCCATATCGAGACTGCGGATTATTCTTCTGAAATCAAGCTAGTGAAGCAAATATAGAACCAAAGAGTATAGGAAGGATAAACTGACCAACGCGAGCGATTAACGATTGAGCAACTTCTCTACACCATCGAATGAGAGGACAGACATGTTGTGCGCATGACTATTACGGATCGTACTACAACATCGAGAGCCCTAATTTCATAGTTAGGGTGTATTGCACAAAAAATTGAGTCAGCACGTACAATTCGACTTCGTCTGCAGCAGCGGAGAATTTTTTAAAGCGTACATTGTTGTGACTACCTTTGACTCTTCATTACAAGCGTCTGTGGCTGCAATTGTGCTTGAAAAACAGCACATGGACAATGTCATCGTCTTTTCAGATGAATCTGATTCTTGCATCACGATGGTTGGATCCGAGTGTGGCGGCACAGCGGTGACTCAGATGAATGACTTGCATTATGCATCGCCATGACGGTCCATCACCTCGTGGTATGGAATGGGGTGCCATTGGATTCTACTCCCGCACCCACCTAGTACACTCAACAGCCGCTCTCTGAAGTTTTTGAGCTTATAGTCCTCCCTTATCTTCAAGGCTTGCCTTCGGCCACTCTTCAACTGGTCAATGCGCGACCGTAAGTGGCATACAACGTACAATAGTTTCTCAATGTCCACCAGGCATCACTTCTTCCATGGTTCACCTGTTCCGAGATCGAACCTATCGAATACGTCTTGTCGATGATCGTGCAACGGCTGGCACACCAGACTACCGCGACTACGCTATATGAACTTTGGCAACGTTTGGAAATAGCATTTGGACTGACTTCTCCCCATAACACAGCTAAAGTCGCTTTCTTTCTATGCCATGACTTGTAGCAGCGGTTATTGCCGCCCATGGTGGCTACACAAAATATGGTTTTCTTCGCGTTCCGTGAATCGAAAAGAAGCTGTAATTTCAATCATTTCACCCTTGTGCCTTATTTTACTTGTATAATGTCTTCGATATATCTTATGCTTCATGGTGTTTCATTTTCGATAACCAGCAGTATTTCGTCATAAGTAACCCATAAGTTTATTTTCACAAACTAAAATTCTATAAAAACAGTAAAAAAAGAAACACTGTACACCATCTTTCAAAATGGATTTCAGTTAAATCTTTTGTTCAAAGAAAAGGCATGAGATCGCGTCATTTCGATAAAATAAATTCGCTTCAACAATATCTGTTATAAGACACAGATTGACTCAAATCTATCAGTTTAAGTATCGGGCCATTGGTTCAATTCTGAACGTATAAATGAATGATCAATGTTCAATTTCAAATACAGTGAAGTAAGTGCTTACACTTATATTTATACCGATGCGAGGCAAGCTTCATCTGAGGAATATATTGTAGTTTCAAAGGTGTAGGTAAGAAGAGAGGGTGACAGGGGTACCACTTTAGAAATATTTATTAGTATTGATGCTTTTCTTGGAAAAAGCTTTATATTGTTCTACATTGTTTTGTCCTTGTCGCTGAAGTATTTTCCAGTACTACCAGTGAAGGCTTTCATGCAGTCTATCTTCAGTATAAGATGTTCGATTCCTACTTGGATGTATTTCTCTCTTTTGTGTCAGTAGGTAGGTAGTTAATTAACGTCACACTGGAGCAATACAACGGTGTTTTTGGTGACGGTTCGGGATCCCTCCCGAAGGGAAAGATTCGAGGACAACACCTCGTAATTTTGAACCACGGTCAGATAACGAAATCGGCATCTGAACTGAATCCGCTACTCTTCCAACCGGGCTACCGTGGCCCGATAATGTCGATTGATTGGTTTGTTTGCATCTTACGGCCCAACAAAAATAGATTAGGAAGTTCAAATGAGTAGCCAAACCACCCGTAAAAATTATATTTACAAAATGTGGTAGGTAGGTATTTTAATTAACGTCACACTGCAGCAACACAACGGGCTATTTGCGACGATTCGGGATCAAACCCGTAGGGAAAGAATCCAGGACAACACCACATAATTTTCAACCACGGTCAGATGACCACACCTAGCTGGCACTTTACTCTCCATACTTCCACACCATGCCAATGCGAGGACAAATTTCACGTGCACCAGCTCCCACGTACATGACGGTGTTTGGTTAGACCGAGTTTCGAACTCACAACCCTCCGGTTGCTAATCCATTACTCTTCAAACTGGGTTACCACGGCACCGAGATTTATGGGGGCCAAGGGCCATATCTAGCAAAGTTGCCCCAAACAACTTCAAGGAAATGCATATAGACACACAAAGAAATCCTTACTGACGCAGAAGAGAGAAATACACCCATAGGAATCGAACCTGCCGCCTACAACTCGTAAGTTGCTTGCGCAGTGGACATACTCACTGTGCCACACTTCCGTCTTGGAGACCCAAAGCCTGACTTTTTGCTAGTTTTTATGCATTCAATAGAATTAATTGCTATTAAAAATTAATGTTGTGAATTCTGATTTATTAACAAATTAATATTGTGAATTATGATTTATTAACAAATTATTATAGTACTAATTCGTTACTTTATCCATATTAATCAAGAAAATAAATCTGCACCTTGGTAGAAAAACGGCCAATGTCCATTTTTGAGGTTATGATAACATATGATTTAGTAATTTTTATTTTTGAAATTTTTAATGCAGCGGACAAAAAGATTCGATACTTTCACAATGTTATTAACATTGTGAAATTGGCACTTTTTATATTACAACTTTGTTTACGTATAAGTGATTTGTAGATATCTCAAAATCAGCGAATTTGGACATTGAGCCATTTTCTACCAAGGTAGAAATATGCGTTGCCTTTTTATCTTAATTTTAAGTATATATATTACCTTTGAAAGAGACGACTTTCAACATAATTTGCCCGGGGTCCCAAAAACGTTTACCTTCGCAGCACAGAAACAGATTCACATGGTTACTTTGCACAATATTTATTTCTTCCATTTAAATGTAAAGTACGCAACTTAAACGAATCTACATTTTTGCATTGCCCTGAAATCTTGTTTTTCCGTAAGGGATACCATTTCTGTAAGCAAGAGCAAATTCCTTTCGTTTCTACCAGACTTTCCAGAAATTCAATTTCACTGTTCCTCAGCATTCATGAATTTAATTTTCAGGTATATGAGGTTGCTCAAGCATGAGTAACTGAAAATCGTGATGTGTTTACATTTTTAGAAGTGGTTTACGTTTTTCGAAGTGGTGAAAACTAAGTGCTTATGACGACCATATTAAGTTTTTAATTTTTTAGGTCCTTTTAAACGTGGAGAGGTATCTAGCTGTGAAATTTAAGGATCGCATTATCGGTATATCAAGATTAGGTTAGAGGTTTACACCACTATAGAATACCTTGAAATCAGATAATTGACAAAAATATTTATCGTTGATCATGTTTTCTACGCCACTATAGATTATCTTGTAAGCAGAGAATTGGTAAAAATCTTTATCTGTGTAACCATGTTTACTACACCACTAGAATATCTTGAAAGCATATAATTGGAAAACATCTTTATCCGTAAATTTGTTTACTACACCACTACAGAATATCTTGAAAGCAGTAATTGGCAAAAATCTTTATCCGTAATTATGTTCAATACACCACTAAAAGGATTTTTCAAGCAGTTGAAAGGTCAATAAATACAAAACAGTAGGAATATTCGCTATGCCGTTTTGTAGCAACATTTTGTGAGTTTAGTGAGTATTGTTAATCCAAGATACTTTAGTATATAAAAGATCAAATTACCCAAATCAGTTAAATTGTTTTCCACTGTGTCTTTGTTAAATCAACTTACTTCTGTAAGCCCCGTGTTGTACTTCTGTGGTGCACGGGGAGTTTGCTTTTGTTCAATAAAAAAAAATGTTAACAAAACGATGTTTCATGAAAATGTACCTGTTAAAGATATCCGTATTTTCATGTCATATTTTCCCAGCAATATATATGAAAATAAAACTCTAAAGGAAGCCACGCATTAGTTTAACATCAGTCCTGTGACACTAAATTGGCTGTAGAGAAATCAAGTACGCATGCGCACATGTCGATCAATGTGTATCTTACGAATAAAATAGCAATAGAAGTATATGAGATGAAGTATGGATTGGCTAATGCTAGATAAAACAATGTTAGATTGTGTAGATTTAAATTTAATGATACGAATGTGACATTTTGCTTAGACAATTATTGGTTGGGTTTCATGGTGCTCGGGCCATATTTGGCCATGCTGCGACAAACACAAGACAGACATCAAATTATAGAAATACACACACAAGGACAGTTTTGCCGACACAGAAGAGAAAAATAACCCAAGAAGGAATGGAACCTGTGGCCACATACAACTCTCAGATTGCTAGCGCAGTGAGCGAACCCGCTGAGCCACGACGGCTCTTTACTTCGACTATCATTTTACGTCGATTGAGAAACTTTAAAAAAGATTATAAAATTGTTAAAACATTTAAATTTCACCCATCCTTTTCAAACTTTGCCCACTTTAGTTGAGAACACTTATAAAATATTCATTCTTTAATAAATGACTCTCGCTCCAGTTATAATCTTTTTCCACTTCTTTTTCGCTTGAAAATATGAAATTTTAGAATGAAAAGATGAAATAAAAGTCCACTTTTAATAAAAAGACCTCATCTATTTTTAACTCCCTCCAAATGAAAATATATTCGTTGAAGAGAAAGGGAACATAAAAGAATTTATGCATTTAACTTTCACAATTACGTCTAAAGTTGAATACAGCAATAAACCTTGGTTTCTTTGATTTAATGCATCTAAACCGATAGTGTCGATTGGTAGGTGATTGAATTAACGTCGCATTGGAGCAACACAACGGGCCATTGGCGACGGTCCGGGATCAATCCCGAAGGGAAGGACCAAGGACAACTAGTAATTTTGAACCACGGTCAGATGACGAGGTCAACAGCTGACCTGACACCCAAATAAACCAACGTGAGGACATTTGAGGTCATGGCAGATTTAAAATGCATCAGCCTCCACGTACACGACGCTCTTTGGTTGGATCGAGTTTCGAACTCGGCAATATTCTGGTTACTAATCCGCTACACGTCCAACCGGGCTATCGCTGCCCGATAATGTCGATTGATTGGTTTATTTGCGTTTTACGGCGCAAACAAAAATAGATTATTTGAACTCCTAATCTATTTTTGTAGTAGCCAAATTATTTTTGTATTAATGAGTAGCCAAACCACCCGTAAAAATTATATTTACAAAATGTGGTCGGTAGGTATTTTAATTGACGTCGCACTGCGGCAACACAACGGGGTATTGGCGACAGTCCGGGATCAATCCCCAAAGGAAAGATCCGAGGACAACACCACGTAATTTTGAACCACGGTCAGATGACGAGATAAAACCTGAGTTGGCACCTCATTCTCCAAACTTCCACACCACGCCAAACGTGAGGACATTTGAGGCCACGACAGATTTAACGTGCACCGGTCCCCATGTACACGACGGTCTTAGGTTGGATTGGAACTCTCAACCCACCGGTTGCTAATCCATTACTCTTCCAAACCGGGCTACCTGGACCGTATAAAAAGTGGTTTTACGTGTCATCCATACTCGGGGCCATATAAATCTATTACGCGCTGTTAAAGAAAGAACAGTCGGTTGATTGATAGAGGACGAGTATACTGTCACAATATATACGAGTGTCGAGTCAAATATCGTCATTGTTTCCATGAAGACAGTCAGTGAACCTCTAAAATCAATCGACTAACTTAGACGTATCATCATTACCTCGCAACGAGCCCCGGACTGGCTCTCTTGGTCACGCCCACACGCAAACACGTCCATCAAAGCGGAACAAATTCCCCAACTCTGTGCCAGGGACGCTTAGCCACGTATCTCACATTCTGAATTTGTGACGGTGGAAACTCGAGAGTACTGGCTATCGGACATGCATAATGATATGGAACTATATACAATATAAGTTTCACTGCCGTACGTGGCACGAAAATCGATGTTATTTGTTAAGTGTCGAATGGCAATAACGATGCGAACAATATAAAATCGATCGTTACGTGAATCTTTCGCATATTTTGCGCTTTTCTTAACCATACAAGTGGTTTCGACGAGATATTTCGTCCATCAAGATCTGACCAATTCCGCTAATGACGGGATATGTCGTTATCAATAACGTCGATTGGATTCCGAATGAAGATATTACCGTTTTTGATGACGAGATTAAGATCAGGTCAGTCTTGTTCATCAGGATCTAGTCAGTTTTGCCAATGACGAGACCTCGAGAGATACCTCGTAGAGACAACCACCAGGAAGGTTAAATAATGTTGATTTGAGCTATGGAGCTGCACAATATTGCTAAACCTGCACTAAAAGGCTCGTTACTCTAGTGGAATTCTTCAGCAGTCTGATGACAGAAAGCAATAAGAAATCCGGAAAATATAAATAGGGCAGAAAAGAAAATATGAGCGAAAAAGGGTTTAGCGTCTAAAAATGCCAAATCGCCTTTGAACAAGGGAATGGGATCAAATTGAAGTAGATGTTCATAATCTAATTGCGGTATCATAACTGAGGTGTACTTTTTGGCATGCATTGTATTGGACACTGGTAAAAGAAGTGACACCAGTAAACGTAAACAAATTTATGTTGTATATTTTAGAATAATTGTATTTCATTTTAAAGGTATGAAAACCATTTATGGAATATAGGTGTAATATTCATTATAGATGGTAATGGTAATTAACTTCACACTCGAGCAACACAAAGAGCTATTAGCGACGGTCCGGGACCAATCCCCAAAGGAAAAATCCGAGGACAACACCACGTAATTTTGATTCACGCTCCGATGACGAGGTCAACACTTAATCTGGCACTCCACTCTCCAAGCTTCCCCACCACACCAAAGTGAGGACATTTGAGGCCACGGCAGAACGTGCACCAGCCCCCGTGTACACCACGATCTTTGGTTGGACCTAGTTTCGAACTCGCAACCCTGATTGCTAATCCCTCACTCTTCCAACCCGGCTACCGCGGCCCCTTCGTTATAGATGGATTGAAATAAAATATTCGATTGAGTAACGACACTTTTCTATCAATAGATATAAGCACTTAAGAAGGTTTAGCGCAGATGCGCGAGTCTGCTAGTTTTTAATAATTTCAGATTAAACGTAACCCACTTTCCTAAAGTATATCCATGCATCTCACGTTCTTAAATTGCGAGTAGAAATTCTTTCCAGTGGCTTGTAGAACATACGTAATGTTACAGAACTATATCTGTCATAGTTATCTGCTACATGCAGTCATAGGTTTGCATGTGGCGTTTCCGCATTTGTAGCTGCAATATCCTTAAGAAATATACATGGTTTGAATGTAATCTCGCTTTAATAAACACGTACCCCCGTATCTCAAATTCTGTAACTGTCAGGGAGGAAACGCATAAGAATTGTTTATAGTTAAGTATACATTATACGGGGTGATTCGAAACTTCCTGTACTAATTTTAAGGGAAGGTAGGAATACAAGATTAAGCCATGTGAAGGAGGTTCCGCCACACTTCTCAGAATAGAAATAAATATGAAATATTTTCAATGCATAAATTAAATTAAAATATCTAGTAAAAAATATCCCCAAAACAAACAAAGAATTATTCCGAGTTCATGATTTTCCCATCTACAATCTAATGAAATAGACGGAACATGGACACGCAGCTTTATGTTATTTCTTCCGATCGCTCGGTTTGAAAATCTGTTACGTGGTTGTGGGAAATAGTATGAATTCTGATGAGAAACAAATTAATTTGTTAAACTGATTATATAGCGTGATTAAAAGTACTAGACTGTGTTTCAATGGTCAATCGGTTCAAGTTGATTTAAATCCAAGAGGAAATAGAAAAGAAAAGTAACCAATGGTAACCTTTTTAGCCCAGAATAATGTAACCAAAACTACTAGTAACGTGACCCTTGGACTACTTTCGTCGGCCGAGTGGAATCGAACATTCATCATGTGATTGGTCCACTGGATGGGATAAGACGCCCATTCGTTAATTCGTCATTTGATTGGTCTGCACGACATAGTAGTAGACTTTGGGGATTTCACCACTTCTGACGACACTCTATGCAGTATAGTTAATTAACGCTGCACTGGAGAAACACAACGGGCTATTGGCAACGGTCTGGAATTCATCGCAAAGGGAAAGATCCGAGGACAACACCACGTAATTTTGAACCACGGTCAGATGGCGAAGTCAACGCCTGAACTGGCTCCACATTCCCCAAACTTCGACACCACGCCAACGTGAGGACATCTGAGGCCACGATAGATTTAACGTACACCAGCACCGTGTACACGACGGTCTTTGGCTTGACCGAGTTTCAAACTCTCAACCCTCCGGTTGATAATCCGTTGCTCTTCCAACTGAACTACCGCCACTCTATAGAAATGTGCATTCACACACCTACCCTGTCATAATATGTTATATCGCCAAACGGAGCGATAAGATGCGAAATGAGCCAATCAAGTCTATTTAACAGAGCAGTCACGTGACTACTAATCGACATGTTGGTCAACACCTTGAAGCTCCTCTCAATAGCCCAATGCTCAATATACTTATATTTCAGGTCTTCAAAACGTAGCTTACCGTTTTGAGATCTTAAGGCAGCGATTCCACATACATGCTCTGTTTAGTTCATTATAAAGTGGATGGTTCTTCCATGTAATCACAGATTTGTACAGACAAGGTTTCACACGATTTCAATCAAATTTATTTCAGACTAAATGCACATCGGTATTTTAATAAGAACTTCTATGCCGTGCCATGTTCGTATCCATCTCATTTCCATTCCAAAGTATTTTCATAATCAGTTGTGTTACCTGGATTACGCACATGCATCCATTCATGGTTTTTAGAAAATGCTGTTATGACGGAATTAACTAGAATTTAAAAAAACTATAAAATAGTTATTGATTATTAGGTTAGAATAAAAGTTTTGTTGATGTCAAAAGTTTGAAAATGTTTATCACATGAAGAGCTTCTTCAACTTCTCTGAGAGGGATTTTCAGAGCTAACAAATAATCCACACGAAAGACGGAGATTTTACTTCCTATTATCCAAATGCTCTCGCATCATACATATCGGCGTTACCTTAAAATGCACCTAATCTCCGCTATGGATACATTTGGCTTTTAATCTAATTGGCTAAGATCGATTATCATACATAAATTCCAAATTCATTCTTTGGAATTTCTATTGGCGATGTGCTGAAATAGTATTCGAAAAACAAGCAGTGACGTCACGTTCGGAATACGTATGGGAAGCACGTTCCACCACAAAAACACAACCGCCAACAAATTTAGCTTCACAGAAAAAGCTTCTTATAGTTTTCTCTGAAAATATTGAGATATCCAATGCCTTTTAAATAAAAATTTCCAAGTGGAATAATGTGTTAGTTCTAATAAAAAATTTTTATAAATTCAAAACTAAAAAATTAAATCCTTTAAAAAGCAGTTATTTGAAATTAAAAATGGAATTAGACACGGGAAATAAATAATTAAAAATCAGTTTTGAAATTTAAAAAAATCATAATTCTCAAATAAATTTTGAATTCTTAAAATCAGTTTTATGAAATATTTATGAATGGTATCCCAACCCCAAAAAAGTGCAAATCAATATCCAAATTAGTCTTGGAGCGAAGGATAAACCGTTTATTCCAACAGCGCCACAAAATGTCATTAGAAGGTAAATTTTATTCGAAGAAACATGGCTTTCTCCACCGTGCCAAACGTCCTCATAAATCTTAATTAGTTTAGATAACCTTTTTAGAGATTATTTGGACATGTTTAGAGAAAATTGGCTAACTAACGTCAAGTACGAAACACGAAAAAACGTAATATCTTCTATTTACGGTACGGGGAACAGGAAGAAAATAGTAAAACGCATTACACGAATATTTTTAATTTTACGGCCTCTGACGAAATATATTACGAGCTTTCCTTTCAACAAACTAAGCCAAATAAAAACAATACAGCTACATACACACACAGCCGTAATTTTATTTTGGCGAATAAGGAATGTAAAAAAGGGAGCATGGCTAGGTGTTAAGGCGTAATATTTATTTTCTTACGACTTCCAGAAAGAAGGCATAATTTATTCATGCCCCACTTCGTTAAGTAATTTGGTTTGCGGGGAGAAATCCAAAGGTGAATAAAAAAAGATATGAACCACATAATTCAGATGCATGATTATAGGCTGAAAGTTATTGTTTTGTATAACTGGAGTGCATGTTTTACGTTTATAAAACCTCCGGTTAAATTCTAGCCTCAAGTACGATGTTTTTATTGCTTGTACTATTTACTATAAGTGAAATTTTTAAATACAGTTCATTCGCCATTTCGCGAAGATATTTTTATTTTACGAACCTATAAAAACGGTTTAAGAGTTTAAGCAGTGGGTTTTTTTTAATAAGATCTTCCATCCTTTGAAAAAATAAAATGAATTAAATTCTTCCTCACACAACTGCTACTAAAATTAAACTTAAAGCACCGACTTTATAAAATGTGATTGAATAAATTTGGTTAATTTTGATGAAATGGAACAAGTTCAACGTGTGGACTTGGATGCAAGCTTCAACAAAACATGTTTGTGATTCTTACAGAAATGTGTTCCTTAAGGGAACAATACTCCACTAATCACACAATTCGTAGAATATTAAATCATGTAAGAAAGCTAAAAACTAATTTTCCACTATCATGTCCTACTAACAGTAAATGGTTCAAAAAAAATTTCATCAGAAAGTAAAATAATTCAATTCAATTGAAGGATTTTAGGTATTCAGTAATTATAGATTTGCCATAGCTTGAGGAATTTTCATTAAAGAGGAATCTGAAAATAACATGTACTATAAAGATCGTTATAAGATTTTGCTCAGCTAAAATGTCTTAACCTTCAATTTGTCATGAACATTTAAATTAAGCGTGGAAAACTAGTTTTTCGTTTGCTTTGCAATACGCACTATTACAAACGAGAAATAAAATTCTCTATTTAAATTAATTTATTACCCAGATATTTGTCATTGGAAACCTATGACATCTATGTCAAAAATTATATTAAAATTTTACCTGTACATTGATTCGGCTCCTTGTTTACTTCCGAGAAAGACATCTAGAATATTCCATTCTTCAGTTTTCTACTATCCAATCACTGAGTTAGAATTGCATAGGCATCTGTATTTACTATTCTAATTAAATTTAGATTGGAATCAGTATTTTTAATATTTATTGCCGTTGTTTTTCAATAAATACTGAAATTGGTTAAAACAAAGGAATTTTTGAAGTTAATGTTTGAAATTTCTGTAAACAAAACATAAACTAGCCAACTTTGGATTTGGAACGTGTTGCCAAACTCGAGCTTTTTAATTTTATTTCAAATAGTTAAATTAAGAACAAACGATAAGTTGTTGGTTTTAATATCGCATGCATTCTGAACGTATGCATAATAAATAATGAAGAGCTTTTTTCCCACTTGTGTTCTAAATTTAAAAATAAATCCGAACACATTTAAAAGAATTTTCAAAGGAACTTCAAAGTTCCTCAATATACGTTATGTTGCCCTCCAGTGCGACGTTAATTTAATATCGACCTACCTACCTATAAATTAATACACATACAAGTCTTGTGTTATATGTAAAACTAAGTGGCAGAGGACGCTAGGTCTTTTTCGCAACCTTTTTCGTAATTGTGGCGTAACTTGGCATACTACTGAATTACATTTTCAGCTTGTCGCTTATGTTAAAAATTAAGGCCAATGTCGTCAAAATGGCGGTGAAAACAAACCACTTCCCGATCCGAAGTATTTTTTCGGTACTACGTATTAACCGCATGCCATTGGCGAATATCAGCCAAGTTGTGTTTGCCATTGGCAAATATCAGCCAAGTTTTGTTTGCCATTGGCGAATATCAGCCAAGCTTTGTTTCGGGCGGAAAATGTTTAGCAATTGCCCTTAGGATGGCATCAAATATATCATTATCATTATAAACTCTGCGAGATAGGGACTCGAGATGGTGGCGAGATGTTCCTCGATGTTTCTTATTTCGCCCTTCCCCAGATGCGTTATATATTCTGTGTGTGCGTGCCAGTTTCAGAATCAATGAAATTGTATTTGTGGTTCACTTAGCAGTGAATAAAACCAAATTGTTCCAGTTCTTCCGTCTTATATCCCTTCCAACAGTCGGAAAAAATGGTCGATATATCTTTAACGTGTTTTTTTTTATTTCGTTCATGTTTCGCGACAAATGCCCCCAAATATGCATTGGGATGGGAATAACTCTTCCAGCATTATTTCGTAACGTAAAAATTTACTTCGACGTAAATTTTTACGTCGTGTTTTATTTTACTCGTGTTTTATTTTCTAAAATTAAAACACGAGTATCTAATGCAACTACGCACTGAACACTGAACTGTGGTTCTAAAAAAAGTTTTGCGAAACAATCAGAATCGATGTATTTGTGGTTCACCTGGCAGTGAATATAACCAGATTGTTCCAGTTCTTCCGTCTTATACTCCTTCCAACAGATTTGGCGATTAATCGCTGGCATACGGTTAATACGTAAGTACCATTTTTTCTTGTCCGGTCCGTCTATGTTTACATTAAAAAAACCTTTATGGGCAATTTTAAATTTTAGTTCGATAGGACATTTGAAAGCAAACAATAAACTTTTGATTTGCATTCTTGATTCTGCTTTTGTGTAAAGATAAATGCAGAATGCGGTAGTGTTTTGGTAACCTCTTTCCTAACTTGTGGCGTAACTTGTCATGTTAGTACAGTTTGCGCTCTTTAATCCGGCATTCTTCGGTTCGGCACATTCTGTAATCCGGCGCCGATCGAGTTTGGATTTTTTCGTGGATTCGGGCGTTTGTTGACCTTGACCGACAGGTCGCGCCACTGCGCTGCTCGCATATTTAGTTCGCTCAGTGTTTATCGAGACCGTCAGTTTTCATTTCAGTAGTGTTTCCTGTTTTCTAGCGGGTTACATATCACGTTTGCACAATATTACAACTATGTACTGTACTGTGAAATGTTCTCGAAGCCCCAGCACGAGTTCTTCAAGTGCTAATAAAACTAAAAAGCGTAAGCATATGATTCACTATTCAGCAAAAACTAGATATTTAATCGTCTCGAAAAAGGCGAAAACAGAAACGTCATAATGCATGATTTCGATATTGGTTCTTCGACAATTTATGATATAAAAAAAAGAACTTGAGAAGTTTGCTGCTCAAGGTGTAACAGCAAAAAATACGGAATCAAGACACATTGAAGAAACCTAAACTTGAAATTCTTGATAGTGCCTTGTACACTTGGATTAGTTCGATAAGATCAGAGGGAAAACCTGTGACTGGGCCCATGATCATCGATAAAGCTAAACAGTTTCATCGTGATCTGAATATAGAAAGTGCTTGTGTTTTCCGATGGTTGGCTTCAGAAATTTAGAATTCGACACGGAATCCGGAGCCTGGATATGGCTGGAGAGCAGATCAGCCAATGAAAACGCCGCTGAAGAATATAACACTTTTAGCAGCCTTGTACAGTGGGAATTAACCCGTTGTCAAGTTTACAATGCCGATGAAACCGGCCTTTTATGGCGTTGTTTGCCAACGTCTACTCTGTCAGGTGGGGATGAAAAATATGCTAAGGGATTCAAGAAAAACAAAGATATTGACTGTTTTGTTGTGTGCAAATGCTTCTGGCGACCATCAGCCTAATGTCGTGATTGGTAAACATAAAAACCTAGAGCTCTAAAAGGAGTCTTAAATTTGCCTGGTGCATTATGATGCGTAGAGCAATGCATGGTTGACAGCAGATTTGTTTAAGGACTGGTTTTTCCATCATTTTATACAAGTAAAGGAAAACTTTAAGAAACGTGGAATGCCAGAAGATAGCAGAGCGCTTTTGTTAGACAACTGTACCGCTCGTCCTCCTGCTTCTGATTTGGTTTCCGGCAATACTTTTGCAGATTACATACCACCAAATGTCACTCCCTTGATTCAGCCGATGGATCAAGGTGTAATTCAAAATTTCAAGTGTTTTTATAGAAGATCTTTTGTGCAAGGCCTTTTGGACTCTGACTGTGATGTAAAACTTCCCAAAACAGTTTAATGTCAAAGATGCAATTTTCGTAATTGCCTTAGCGTGGAATCAGGTGAAAGAAGTGACTACAGCGGTGCTGGCGCAAACTTTGGCCTGATGATGAAGATGCGCATCAAGATCCAAACGTTACCAGTAATGGTCAAAATATGGTGCTAGATTTGGTAGAAGCTGTGCCAAACAACCCTTTCACAGATGTACCCCGTGAGGAAGTTATACACTGCTGGCCACCGTAAATGCAACACCCTGAAGGAAGCATGCAAATAATATGAAATTTACAACATGCATTAGCGGAGGTGAGATATGCAAATGATTAGAATTTCAGCGCAGACGCACATCACGCGCGCCTGTGGCGCCACTTCAAAGCGCTATTTAAGGCTTGGAGATTTCGACGATTTCAAGTACGGCAATTGTGTTTTTCTTGTGGTTTTTTCAAAAAAACGATCAATTATGCCTCGTAGAAAACAGCGATCATCTTTTGATCAAGTATCCGAGTTCGACAGAGGAAGGATAGTGGCCTACCGAGATTGTGGATTATCTTTCAGGGAAATCGGTAGTCGTGTTGGACGAAACCAAACAACTGTAATGCGGATATGTGATCGTTGGATGCAGGAGGGTACGACGGACCGACGTATTCGATCGCATCCACCTCAGTGCACCACTTCGCGTGATGACAGGCATATTGTGCGTATGGCAGTGACGGATCGCTCAGCCACATCACGAACCATAGCACAGTACATTCAGTCTGTACCGCATCATCCAGTGTCTGCGCGTACCATTCGACGCCGTTTACAGCAGAGTGGTCTGTCCGCAAGACGTCCATTGCTTTGTCTACCCTTGACGCAGAACCACAGACGTTTCCGCCGCCAATGGTGCGATGAAAGAAGGATGTGAACGGCAGAATGGAATGAAATTGTCTTTACTGACGAGTCACGCTTCTGTCTGCAATACCACGATGGTCGGATTCGAGTCTGGAGACACCGTGGAGAGAGGATGCTGAACAGCTGCGTTATGCACCGCCACACTGGTCCTGCACCGGGTATTATGGTATGGGGCGGTATTGGATATCACTCTCGCACTCCTCTAGTACGCATTGCCGGTACTTTAAACAGCCAGCGCTACATCTCCGAGGTGTTGGAGCCAGTTGTCCTTCCTTACCTTCAGGGCTTGCCCACAGCCATATTTCAACAGGATAATGCGCGACCACACGTGGCACGCATTGTCCAAGGGTTCTTCGTCAATCGCCAGATTGAATTGCTTCCCTGGCCTGCTCGCTCTCCGGATCTTTCGCCGATAGAAAACATGTGGTCCATGGTTGCTCAACGATTGACCCAGAATACATCCCCAGCTGCCACACCAGATCAACTTTGGCAACGTGTGGAAGCTGCTTGGTCTGCTGTACCCCAAGAACACATCCAAAGTCTCTTTGAATCAATGCCGAGGCGTGTGGCAGCGGTGATCTCCAACAATGGCGGCTACTCTGGCTACTGATTTTGGCAGGAACCACACTTCACAGAAGTCTATAAATTTAATCATTTGATACTTGGTCAACTTGTTATCTACAAAATAAATTTTGTTGTGATATCTCTTGTCTTTCTTGGTGTTGCAATTTGGGTGGCCAGCAGTGTAGATTGAATTGAAATCGGACAAAAGTGTGCCAGTGGTCGAAGAACTGAGTGATGAACAGATTATACAAAGTGTTCTGAACCCACAAGAATCCCAGGTTCAGGAGGTGGAATTGGATGAAGGAGCCATCAGATGAAGCTAGTCTCGTTGGAAACAAGCTTCTGATGCATTAAATACATTTATAAATTTGCCGAATCCAACAAAAGCTATAACTCTGCAGAACTCATAGATTTGTGTATAATCAGTAATGATTTTTTGAAAATATCCGAATCACGGATGCAACGTGATATTGGAGATTTTTTAAACAGCAACGCTCATGTGTATTTTTTCTTGCCTTAGAGCAGCCTATTACAATTTGTTTTAAGTATCATTGTGTTGTATTAATTTTTCTTTGGTATTCCCGCTAAAACTATATTGACGTTCGATAATCCGGCACCGCATTGGTCCCGAACGTGACGGATTAGAGAGCGCCTACTGTAGAATGATTTTCTATCGTTAGCTTATGTTTAAAAGTAGCACCAAACATCGCTAAAGAGGCGAAAACGAATTCCTTCTTGCTCCGAAGCTACCCCGCACCGCCCCTGCATCATAAGCCCCCACTAATCAACATTTTAGCTACGGGACATAAGCTCTATCCAACAAAATTTAAATCAATAGATTGTCATTTTTTTTGTTTGAGAACGCGACAAATCTTGCCATTTTTTTGCGGTCGCTACAGTTTTCGTACAGATCCATATACCAGATCGAATTTAAAGAAATATTCAAGTTGAAAAAGCCTACCAAATCTACTGCCTTTTATGAAAATACACAGAAGAGCCTCATAAAGTGTCAAAAGAATCCCCTGAACAGTAAGAATACAGACAAATACCCTCACAAAAAAAACTACGATTTATTTTCTTCGAATTGGGGTAAGAACGAAAAGGAAAACAAAACTGATAAATTCTCTCATCTTTCAGTAGTACCTGACAGAGTTTCTCTCCAAAGGGCCGCGGTAGCCCAGTTGGAAGAACAAAGGATTAGCAACAGGATGGTTGCGAGTTCGAAACTAGGTCAAAACCAAAGTCCGTCGTGTACGGGGCTGGTGCGCGTTGAATCTGTTGTGGTCTCCAACGTCCTCACGTTGGTGTGGTGTGAAAGTTTGAAGAGTGGAATGCCAGCTCAGGTGTTGACCTCGTCATTTGGCCGTGGTTCAAAATGATTAGATGTTGTCCTTCGATCTTTCTCATGGGGATTGATCCCGGATCATTGCCAATAGCACGTTGTGTCGCTTCAGTGCGAAGTTAATTACCCACTCTTATTCAATACCCCATTACCCACTCTTATTCAAAAATTATTTTCAATTGAAATTAAATTTATGTTCTAGAAGTTCACTGCCATTTTGGAAAAATACACGACAAAGCCTCGTAAAATGTCGAAAAAATCTCTAAGCCATAAGAAAACAGACAAATTCCATCACAAAAACTACGATTTATTTGTCTCGAACTGATGGAAGAACGATTCCCTCCATCTTACTACCAGTACTAGGCTAGGTTTCTCTCTGAAGCTACGTGCAGATGACATCTTTTTCGTAATTTTGCATGTTACTCCAATGCATTTTCAGCATGTCACTATGTTCACAATTAACGCCAAACAGCCAAATCGGTGGTAAAACAAATGAGTTCTTTTTCCGGAAGTATTTTTTTTCCCCGGTAGTCGTAATCTCTCTCTCTCTCTCTCTCTCTCTCTCTCTCTCTCTCTCTCTCTCTCTCTCTCTCTCTCTCTCTCTCTCTCTCTCTCTCCTCTCTCTCTCTCTCTCTCTCTCTCTCTCCTCTCTCTCTCTCTCTCTCTCCTCTCTCTCTCCTCTCTTCTCTCTCTCTCTCTCTCTCTCTCTCTCTCTCATCTCTCTCTCTCTCTCTCTCTCTCTCTCTCTCTCTCTCTCTCTTCCTCTCTCTCTCTCTCTCTCTCTCTCTCTCTCTCTCTCTCTCTC